>CM032335.1:61411241-62783409 GCA_019022515.1 Quercus aquifolioides | reverse complement strand
CAAGTTGTGAACAGTGCACCTGAATAGTAACAGATGCGTGGTACTTTTGATGGCACTTGAATGGGAGTGGTACTTCTGATAAGCAGTCCTACTACCTGGTTATCCGTGGCATTACTGCTCATTTCTTTCCTATAAATGTTAACAGGAGCTTGAATGGGAGTGGTACTTTTGATGTGCAGTCCCACTACCAGGTTATTTGTGGCATTACTACTCATTCCTTTCCTTCAAAGAGTATTTGGAGTGTCAAAGTTCCTAAGAGGATGTCATTCTTTTTGTGAGAAGAAAGAGGAAATTGAAAGTGAACAGAGTATTTCTCATTTTCAATCAAACTTGGTACTTATCAAAAAAAAAAAAAGTTAAAGAGAAAAGAAAGAGGGAATTGAAAGTGAGAATAGAACATTAAGGCCAAGGTGCCCTCAATACTCAAAACACTCAATTTTTCTATTAAGCAACTCCATCTTTCTTTAAGTGCAATGACACTTCTATAGACTCTAGATCTTAGCTTTGCCCAATAGAGCTAGAACTCCTACTTTGACTAACAAACAAACTCCAGAATGAATTGGACCAAAGACACATAAAAGTCCATGAACTAAGTAAGACTTACCTATAGATAAATTAAAACCCAAGGCCAACAACTCTGACTGACAACTAACAATTATGTAGTTAATTTTTTTTTTTTTTACATAATTAGAAAAATAACCTTAACACTAGGAAAAAAAAAACAAAAAAACAAATAACACACCACCTTCCTACCTTCCCTGTCCCACTTCTCCTCACTGCACCACTGCCACCCCCTCCCCCCCAAAAAAAAAAAAAAAAAAATATATATATATATATATATATACAGAAGCTCCTCCCACCACCGCCTACTAACTTTTTGTTGGTTTTAACATAGAGATTTTGTGCAACCTTAGATTTTGTGCAACCAAATAGTAGAAAAAAAATTTCGGATCTCAAAAAAATAATAATACTAATAATAATAAAATAAAACAATTTATTTTCCTTGAAAATATTGTGTAAAAAACATTTTTGCCAGGAAAATGCTTTACATAGTAAGAAACGGAGCTATTAATGCAGTATTGCAGTTGCTGTCAGTGGAGCCACGCAAGTTTATTATTAGTTCCAATGCGTAAGACTACTTTCACCAGGCCATCATTATTTTAATATATATTTTAACAAATTTTTTTTTACTGGTATCATTTTTTTTATTTATGTTTTAACAAATTACAATTTGTAAATTCATTTCCCCACCATATTTGGGCATTGGGTAAATAACATAATCCATCTTAATCTGTCTCATACTGATGAGTGTATCAACATGCATGTGTGCATACAACAAAATCATCCAAGACAACATCCTTTCTTCAGTTTCCTGTACTAGGATAATCTACTCCTTGTGCTTGATTCATGATCATATAGCTGTCTAAAAATTATATCAAAATCCATACTTATGTATCTTATAATAATTTCTATTATAAATTATCTAGAAAAACGTAAAACTAAGTAGGATCATGGATGTATACGAAGTAACATAAACAATATTTAGAGAAAAACAAGGCACCATACAATTGATTACACTACCTCAAATGCTGCCACTTGACCACCATTACAAGCCAACTCCTGCTCTGTTTCTGAAATTAACATGAGTTTTCTCTCTTCAACTATCTTGCTCATTTCTGTGACCAATGTCACATGCTTTGAAACATTTCCATGCATTTTTCTGTACTCAGGGTACTTGTCAACAAATTTGGCCATGTCTTCTGCAGAAATTCAAAATGTTGGAATGATGGAATGTTATACCTCAACCCACCATGCTAATTTAGTAACATAATATCTCGTAAATCTGAATTTATCAAGCCTCATACAAACCTATTGTCTGGATGCTCTGGTTACTCTTTGAAATCTGCTGAAATTCATCTACCAATCGCTTGATATTCATCCCAATATCTCCAAAATTCTCATACATGTTAGCTTTGGAAAAGGCATCTTGTTCTGATGACAACACAACCTCCTGTGAGTGTGAATTGAACAAAGATCATTTTCTTAGCAACGCAAACCATAAAAATAAATATGCGCACTATAACAGGAAATGCAATGCAACCTGTTGATCCTTTGGAAGTTTGCCAATGTTTCTCAAATCCACCTTGTTGTCTTGAACACCTATCAATTCATGAACCATTGCCTATGGAACATGATGTGATAAACGAATTCAATAAATAATAAAACCATCCATGTTACGTCAAAAGAAAGAGGCATTTCTCATATAAATGGTAAAATCTGTACTGACAACCCCAAATACCTGATAGGTCCATTGGAGAAAACTGTACGAAATTCAGATACACACAAAGAAGCTTCAAATCCAATAATCACCAATTATAATTTTGAAACATTTAAGTATAATTTCAGTGGCAAGATAACATTGTTGCTCCTCTCAAATTATTAACAAAACTTACATAGGTGGTACTCTCCAAATCTAGGACTAGCTAGCTGTTGCCGCAAATGCTGGATATTCTCTGATGTGGGACGAAGGAAGTAAACCGCTTTAAGATGTGACATTGGTTCTTTTGATTTGTAAATGGAATCTACCAATTCCACCAAGAATACTTCTTTTTGAAGAAGTTCCGACTGTGAATACCCGACACTAACTATACTAACCTGCAAATCATTAACTAAACTGATGAGTATCTCTCTTTTCCTTCTTAACCCACTAGACCCAATCTGAATCTAACACAATGGTGGAATTCCAAATCAGTAGATTACAGCAAAAAAAAAAAAATTGTAAACAGAATCAAAACAAACAACAATGGGGCATTGGCAGTTCATCTACTACTCATGAAAAAACTGAATCGCCACAACAAAACCCACAACTTGTCCACGTGGAGAGTTGTGAGTGGTGGGTTCATGAGCAAGTTGTGGCTAAGTTATGGGTTTTTTTGTGGTACTAGCATTATTCCATGAGCAATTCAAGCTAACAATCTCTCATATGAGAAAGATTTTATCCCAAAAAAACAAAATCACGAGAATTTGTAATTTCTTTTTCAACAACATTCATGATGCAGGGTTCCATAGACCCTTCATGACAACAAATTTGAACGCGTGACAGCACGCACACGTGCGCACACACAAAACAATGAAGCATTTTCATGCACTTTACGGCATTTTGAATTTTACAGCATTGAAACTATGGAATCCAACAATATAAAACTAACGATTAATGAACAAAGTAGAACATAATTATAGGAACGAGAATTCAAATTCCAAAAACTCAAATTGTCAATCATATAAATAAGAAGAAGAAAAAAATGAATTCATAGGCTTTATAAAGTTATATCACTCTGTGAAATTCAATTGCAGTTACTTCTTTATTTCCAAACAAAGAGATTGAAATTCAAATCCTACTTGGAATTTTCTAGGAAATCAAATTCGAAAGTCCAAAGAGAGAAAATATACTAATTGGTTAAAAAAAAGAAGAAATGAAGAGGAGGAGTGTTTGGGAATGAGGATTACCGTGTGAGAATCGAGGATGAGAACCTTCATGCCCGAGCTGTAACATCCGGTTGATGTAATCGTGTACGGCCGATATCAGCACCATGTTTCAGGTCCACTCCGATCTACGGCTCTGATTTATTGATGCTGATTATGAAGTTGAATTCTGCTTTGTATTGGATTTTCAGATTTGGAGCGAAAGTGTTGACTGTTGAAGTGAGAGAGAGAAAGAGAGAGAGAGAGAGAGAAGTTGTAGTGGGAACGAGGGGGGATTTTTAAGAAAATAACTACAAAACCCAAACAATTTTATTAGTTAGCCAACGTTTCAAACATATTGCATTTCTAACAATTCGACTTCAGAGGAGTCGATTTCACTGTTCATAGACCCTATTTTTACACATTTTAAATACATAGAAATCGACTCCAGCGGAGTCGTTTTCAGTACAAAGAAAACGACTCCAGTCGAGTCGTTTTCTTTGTACTGAAAACGACTCCGCTGGAGTCGATTTGCTCAAAAACCCACACACGTTTCAGTTGTGAGAAAGCAAACGATGAACGATCGAACAAGATGACACAGAAGAGAAGCAAACGATCAGTGTGAACATCTCGCAAACGAACCCAGGCGAAGCACGAAGGACCCAGGCGCCGACGACGCCGACGAACACCGACCAGCAACACCGACGAGCGAACCCAGCAAACCCAGGTGCCGACGAACCCAAACACCGACCAGAGCAGGCGCCGATGAACCCAGGCGCCGACGAACCCAGCAACACCGACGGCGAAGCATGAAGAATCCAGGCGCCGATTGGTCGATCACTCAGATCAGATTTGTCTTCGTGGGTTTGGGTTTCGTTTTTTTTTTGGATTGATTGGTCGCCTGAGTGATGCAGGTCTGGGTTTCGTTTTTTTTTGGATTTGCAGGTCTGGAGCAATACAAAGAAGAAGACTTCAGAGAAGTGGTCTTCTATACAAGGAAGACGACTTCTCTGAAGTCGTTTTCTTTGTGTAGAAAACGACTTCACCGAAGTCGATTTATTTGTATAGAAAACAACTTCTCTGAAGTCGTTTTCTTTGTGTAGAAAACGACTTCACCGAAGTCGATTTATTTGTATTGAAAACGACTCCGCTGGAGTCGATTTCTATGAATTAGAAACGCGTAAAAATAGGTCTATGAACAGTGAAATCGACTCCTCTGAAGTCGAATTGTTAGAAATACAATATGTTTGAAACGTTGGCTAACTAATAAAATTGTTTGGGTTTTGTAGTTATTTTCTTAAAAATCCCGAACGAGGGGGGCAAACGCACCGTTTCAGTGGGAAGACATCAACCAGGCAGGCTTATCAAAATTACGTATAAACTAAAGAAAAATAATTTATCCCTAACTTTTTATAAAAATATAAATAAATAAATCAATATTTTTGGGCCTTCACTTTTAATTAAAAAAAAATGATAAATTTTGCCTCCAAACATTTTTGGTGCTAGGCTTGTGGAATAAGCCAATAACAGCTTAATTTGCACAAACCGCCGTGGATATAATATTTATTTTTTAGTAGGTTGAGTGAGTTTAACTATTAATGATGGGTTTAGTTTTTTAAACTTCTAATATTAGGAGAGTGTATGATGTGGTTGGTGTAGTTTTTGCCTCAATTTTGACACTGCATAAATGCGGTTGGTTCTTCAGCCTTAGGCAGTGTGGTTTTTCTCTATCGAGGTGGTCGGTTCTATCGATTTAAAATTTTCAAACTAAAACAACCACTACAACTCACAAACCCACAAAAGATTCAAAACACAAAGTCAAAACCCACATATCAAAATCCACAACAAATCAAAACATAAGGTCTAAACATCAATTCATCAAATCCCCAAAAAAAAAAAAAAAAATCAAACTAAGCAAGGAGAGAGAGAGAGAGAGAGAGAGAGACGAAATGGACTTACCCAGTGCTAGTGGTGGCGGATTGATGGCAATGTTGTGGTGGCAAATTGTCAATGGCTAGGGCTTCAGCAACTTCATCCTTCGGTGCTGCTGAGTGGCGAGAGCTAAGAATGAGAGGAGAGAGAGAGTTCTAATTGGACACCAAGAAATTATGTGTGTGTGTTTCTGTAAACCTAGTTGATCAAACACGAATAATAATTTATACGTCCGTACTTCAAACCCAACTTTGATCAACACAAGCGGAGGGAATTTCATATCAAGCATTTTGGTCACAGTAAAGCAAGTCCAAAGTCCCCATAAATTCCTTCTATTTAGTGTTTATTAGTTGCTATTGTATATTTGAACTTAGATTTATCAGATTGCAATTTAGCTATCCCACTTTCGCAATAAACTGATTATGGTGCCATTGCAATCTCTAGAGGTGCCAATGCTTCTGCTTTTTCTAGATATAAGAATTAAGATGGTCCATATAAGTAGTATGATGTCGATAAATCAAATGATTATGTTTGTTCTTGTTCAACTGCTTTAACCAGTGGGCTTGACTGCGTCTCCTATGATTTCAGAACTGTATTTATTGCATCTATAAACAATTTACTCTCTATTTTTAGTACGTGCTTTGTGCATGAAAATGATGAAATTACAGATCTAAATATATAGTCATGCAACTTGTTCAAATGATTTTATGAATTATGTGATTAAATATATTGTCATAAAATTACTAGCCAGTCTTATGAATTGCCACATAATGAGTTGAAGGAGATTCTTCCAACCCAATTTAAAAGAAAACTTTATCCAATTTAACGTTGTAATTAAAAAGGTTAAAATTAGGCAAAGTGGTTTGAATTGACTAGACTAGCTCGTCTCTAGGCTGGTTCGTGTAAATTATGTTTTTGCACAAGTGTCTCTCTAAGCTGATATATGGGAGAAAATGGGCTTTTGCCCTTTCTTTTTAAAATATTCAGTAAAATGCCCCATGTCTAAAACTAATTAGGAAAATGTCCCTGTTTTGAAACTCAATTTTCTAAAAATCTAGTTTCAAATGTATAACTAGATTTTTGGAACATCGAGTTATAAAGAATGTGGACTTAGAAAAAAAAAAATTTCTGGAACTCAAGTTCCATGTAAAGTACTCGAGTTCATGGAACTCAAGTACTTCACATGGAACTCGAGTTCCTTGAATAGAACTCGAGTTCCATGACCTCGAGTTCCCAAAAATATATATATATATATATATATTTCAATTCACTGTAACTCGAGTTTTATATTAAAACTCGATTTTTAGAAAATCGAGTTTCAAAACTAGGGCATTTCTCTAAATAGTTTCAAATATGAGGCATTTTGCTGGATATTTAAAAAATAAATAAATTAAAAAAAAAGGGCAAAAACCCATTTTCTCCCTAATATACGTTTAGATCCTAGCTTGTTGGGATGAAATTATTTGATCATGTAATTGTCATCGTAAACAATGAGGTAAATGTGAGATTTAGGTTTGTTTGTAATGATAGCTGGCAGGGATTGTTTAATCCTGAAACGTCCCACATGTAATGATCCCGGGAATGTTGTTTTCATCAACAAACATGTTGGACTAGTGTTTTTTTTTTTTTTTGGTGAACAGACATGTGTGGTTCTAGTGCTTCCAATCTTTGTTATTGTATTTGATCATTGCAGAGAGAGACCCTTCTTGAATCCACTTTACAAACATTATCTCTAGATTCTCTACTCTTTCTTAAGATTAATTCATTCTTTTTTTATATATACAAAAAATTAAAAAAAATTAAAAAAAAACCTAGTGTAAATTAGGTTAAATTAGGCACTCAATGCCAACATAACACTAACAGTTGAACCATTTGAAAATGGTATCAGTGAAAGTATATATATGAAGAACAACTGTTTAGGTTCAAAAAATTTTCTTCTTTTTTTCAATATTTTATGGTCACTTTGCAAGTTTCCTTGAACTAGAATATTTGGACATATATTAACAAAAAATATTCGGATTAGAAATATTAAAATCAAATCTCTATTCATTCAAGAATTGAATTGTTTAAGTGATAAAAGAAGACATGGGCAAAAATAATGTTTAAAGAACTTGTTGCATTGAAAACTTGTCTCTTATGTTTTGATATATATATTATTAACAATCTTATGAACACACCTAATTTTATTCATTACTAAGGGTCTATTTGAATTGAGGGAAAGGGAGGGAAAGTAGAGTAGAGTAGAAGTAGATTTAGCCCAAAAAAAGTTGTTAACTTATGATAATTGATGAAAGTAACATTACTTTTACATGTGCCCTTGAATTTTTTTTTTTTTTTTTTCATATATGATTCTGTAAAAAAGGGCGAAAGCTCTCTCTGAAAAAAAACTCTGTTTTATTGAAGAAGACTAAGCATACAACTTTCTAGAATTAATAAGTACAATCGCCTAGCTCTATATATACAAAAGGCTATCTGATACAAAATAATGAATAAAAAACTAATCTCCACTTTTGAAGGGAAAAGTGGTTACAAGCTTATACTACAACTACCTATGATTACAAGAATTTATATCACAGCCTTATCTCCCTAAGCCACGTGGCAGCAATTCCTCATAACTATGTATAAACAAGTCATGGTAAGGTATGGCTTCTATTGTCTCCATTAAGTAGCTCATGTCCATTACCTCATGCTCTGCCTTTGAGATCGTGGTCTTGCCTTTCACTGCACTAGTATCAATCTTGGACTTATCTTCCACAGCACTAGCATTAGTCCTAGCATCACCAACATTGAGATTGGTCTCATCAAGTTTAACACCCCCCCTCAAGAGCAAAGCTCTTGCTGCTTGATCATCCACAATATACTCTGGATATTCAACTTGATGAGCAAAAATATTAATCAATCCCAATTTCTTGTGAGTACCATTTGAGTGAATTGAGTGAATGGTGTAGGGAATTCAACCTGAAATCCCCAACCTATGAGAAACAAAAAAATAGAGAAAACACACACCACAAAAAACAATCACAGGCACAAGACAGTATTTATGTGGTTCAGCAATTTGCCTACGTCCAGGAGTTGCAGGGATTTCACTATTATCAAGGAAAAATACAAAGTACGGCTACAGTGTTTCTCTCTCTCAAAACCGACAACAACAAGAAAACCCTAATCACCAAAATTGCGTTTTTCTACCTCCTGCGCATAGGATACACAATGGGCTACAAGCCTCCGCTCCATGGACTAAGCCTTAGAAAATCTTCCATTAAAAAAACCACGCAACATTATTTCGAGTGAAGTTGGGTCATCAACCGGATCAAACACAACTAGGCTCCACAAAATCCAACAAATGGTACCTTTTCATACCTCAGTGTATAAGGGGAATGTTGAAGCCTCAGTTCGTGACACGGAGGGGAGGGGTGGGGTATTAAAGAAATATGGTTCCAAATCATATTTCTTTAATTTTTTTTTTATCATTTTATTCCCCAAAAAAAATAAAAAATAAAACTTTGCATTGCTTTCTTATCTTTTGATAGATATTTTTTATTCACGTAGTTCAGTTTGTCAAGATTACAACAAAAAAGATATTTTTCTTTTCTATATCTTTTTTTTTTTTTAAGTCATCAGAATTTTTTTAATTTATTAGCATCAGGGTCTGTGTGGGATCCGTTTATTTTGTTATAACTGAATTTTTTTTGCTGAAACTACTGTAGATAAAAATAAAAGTTAGCTGAAATAGTATAGTAGAACCCATGAATAGTGTCAAAAAGTGTAGTGAGGCGCATAAATAATAGCAAAAATAAACTAAATAGTAAAATAAATTAACAAAAATAATTTTTACCAAACTCACACTTGTTTGTTTTTAGACCCCTTAAACAACAATTGGATTAACCTAGTTAACAAGCCAAGTTATTACTTAGTCCAAATTCCAAATCTAGGCTAACACAATTATATAATCATATCAATGTAAAATGCGGAATATAAAGAACACAAAAATATGATAACCCAGGAAAACCAAACAAGTAAAAAACCTGGGGAGGATTTAACCTAGCTATCCTCAAGGTAAACCTGAATCCACTATATGAAAGAATCGAAGTTTTACAATAGCGACTTAGACCACTAACATCCTATTGCTACCCACTAGTAGAAACCTACTGACACGACCACGTGCAAGCTCCGAGAACAGACTCCTTCTTTCTTGGATTCTCCAGCAAGTACAAGCACTCCCGCTTGTGTATCTTTAAGCTCTTATAGCAGCAAGTAAATGATTATCAAGTTCTTGAAGAAATCTCCTCCTTGATAATTCTAAGTTTATATGAAGGAAAGCTCCTCTCAGATCTCACAAGAGATTCACACAAACAGCAATCTGAGCAACACCAAAACGTTGCTAGGGTTTGCCTTTTATACCTAGGGAAAAAAACATAAAACCCTAAACGTTTTAATGAGATAGGGCTGAGTTGAAATTCTGTAAAAAAATGCATTCAACCCGAGATTCAATTGATCGAGCCTAAGCTTCGATCGATCGAGCTAGGCCGAAATGCACTAATACTTCTGCAGCCACTTGATTCCAACTTTACATAAAAGACACAACTTTGAGCAATTCTAAACAAGACCGAACAACATGTTTTGATCATAGTTTGCCAACAATACACATTAGAGTTCTAATACATAAGTTCCTAAGTACTTAGAACCTAACAACACTCACTGTCCTTTCAATAAAATTTTCAACTAAGGCATATGACAATGATTTAGCAAAAATAAAAAGAGAAAACATTAGGTCAGGTTGTGGCATAAAACACTGGTTTTACGCCATCCAATAGCCCTTCGCCACACCCATCACTTAAATCCCTAACAAAGAAGAGAAACAAAATGATTTCCAAAAAAAAAAAAAAAAAAAGTTCTCGCCATTTTCCTTTGCTTCACCACGCCATGTCCTCTGCCGTGACCACGAAACACTCTAAAGTATGTTTGGTTGCTAAGAAACTGAAGAAAAAAAAAAGACAGTCAAATCAATAAAGACCCACAATTTTTTTCAGTACCCAAAAGAGAAAAGAAAGAGAAAAACTCAAAAAGGGTAGGAAAGGAAGGCTAAAAAACCAGTGAAGCAGTTGAGTTTGATGTTGGCTTGGGCTCGTTCAGCGTAGAGCTCAGCGCTTTCAGGGTTTTGCTCGATGGCCTGGGAGAAGAGCTCGGCTGCGAGCTCGAAGTGGTCGTCGATGTAGGCTTCCTTGGCCTTAATTTCCAGATCGGACGCCATGGATTGCTTGCACACAGAGAGAGCGAGAGAGACAGAAAAAGATATAGAGAGGAAAGGAAGAGTCTAGAGAAAGAGGAAAGCGAAGAGAGGGATTGTGAGATTTGTGGGAGCACAGCGTGATTTTTTTTTTTTTGAAATCGTTCTGTTTTTAAGTGACGAGTAACGTGGCAAAAGGCTATTGGATGGCGTAAAACCAGCGTTTTACGCCATAACCTGACCTTATGTTTTCTCAAATAAAAATGGCATAAGACGATGCGTCACAATACCAAAAATAGTAATAATAAAATAAAAGTCAACATCAGAAATGGACACGAGACTAAAAGAGTACCATTCTTTTTTGTCTCATCGGATTTATGCTTTTTAATTATTTAACCCAGAGATATTTTTAAGTTATGTTTGATAATGATATGTTCTCAACTATTTTAAAGATTTGTTTTAAGGGACAATGACAACACATATAATTTTCAAAAATATAAAATACAAAACAATAATAATTTGGCTCGAACGCATAATAACAGGCTTAACACCATTATTTTCATTCTTCAGTCTTAACCACAACTTTAAAAAAAATTCTCATTTTTTTTATTATTAAAAAAAAACTAAAAATATCACAGTATTCTAACCTTCAAATACCCACAAACATTGAGAAAGACAAAACTCAAATCCTACTCTCGATCCACCATACCCTGGCTCATATAAGATCAACCCGGGGACCAAAGGGCCATGGTCTTCTGGAATTTTAAAATTCTGAAATAGTACTATATAAATAAATAAAATTTTAATTTTGGGTTAAAAAAAAATTCATACTTTATAATTACGAGCATAATATAGTTTTACATTGTTAAATATTTATGAATTATGACAATAACTTGTAAGTACAAGAAAATTAATAACCTTATCAGTTTGTGTATAGGGTCGTTGTACTTGTACTTACCCCAGTTTTATTGGAACTATATATAACAAAAAGTTTAAATAATATATATTATTAAAACTAAGTTTCACAACAAAATGGATGATACTCTTGTAATCTATTTAATTTTGTAAATTAGAAGGAAAATTATTGCAAATTTCAGTACAAAATCAAATTTACATCATTTTCACAGAATTTGAAATAACGTTGACTCGTAGCTTGATATATTGAAAACAATTCTTTTATTTTGTTAATACTGAATAGATTTGAGTCTTTATTTCATGTTTTAATTTAATTTTATATTTATATTTATATATTTTTTAATGGTAAAAAATTTTAGGTTCATGTTTTGGTCCCCAAATGACAAAATCGTTGTTCCATCGTGGCATAAAATTACAATCCTCATGATTGTAGTAGATAGACTTATCAGAATGAGATTTTTTTCCCCCCTGTTTTACCTAATTTTTGGCAGAATATTTTTTTTTTTTTTTGGAAAACAAAGGAAAAACAAACAAAATACAGGCCAACTTAGAGGAATCCCATTTCCCAAACCATCACCCTTTTTTAGGTTCATGTTTTGGACCTTTTGGTTACATATTTGCATAAAATTGTGATCCTCATGATTTATTTTGTTTCAGCCGAATATAAAAAATTCATTGAAAACAAACAAAATACAAAAGCCAAGGCATGGACGAAAGATGTTCCTCCACACCTTAATGCTGTAATCTTAACCAATATGACTAGCATTTCTTAATAAAACTCTCATCAATACTAGAAGTATTTTTCTGGGCCTTTATCTCTCTATCTTTTTAAAGGTTCATTAGAGTTGTTATTGGATGAAATTTCCAGTGATCTTGGTAGGAATTTTTTATTTTATTTTTTTGAGAAACAATTGATATCTTTATTTTTGGAACCGGGTTCGCCTTCCCACCCATTTCGTGAGAAATAATAATAATAGACACTGTCTTGGCAAGAAACTACCCAAACAGCTATGTATGACTCATGACTCATGAGCAATAAAATTTTCACTACAGAAAACATGGATGAAATCGGCCATTTACCACTTTTTACAGAAATTATTAGCAACATACCACTGTTTGCAAAATAAGTAGCAATATACCACTTTTTTAAAACTTGAGTTCATGAAACTCGAGTTTGCTGTGTAAATCAAGTTTTTAAATACTCGAGTTTCATTAAAAAAACTTGTGTAAATGCTCTTTTTTGTATTTCTATGGTACTCAAGCTTACCAAGCTCGAGTTCCTTCTAATATGGGACTCGAGTTTGACAAGCTTGAGTTCCTTATTCCTTTTTCTTCGCTAATCAACAAATAAACATAAACATAAAAATAAGTAATTTTTTTTCATTTGAACGCACAAACATATGCAGTGAACAGAGAATAATTTATGCAAAAAAATAATGAACAATTTTTTAAATAATGCTGAATATAAATAATTTTATGCAGAATGCTAGAAACAATTTATACAGAAAACAATGAACAATTTTTATGAGAAACATATTTAAAAAATTGTTCACTATTTTTTTGCATAAATTATTCTCTGTTCACTGCATATGTTTGTGTGTTCAAATGAAAAAAAAATTACTTATTTTTGTGTTTATGTTTATTTGTTGATTATCGGGGGAAAAAAAAAAGGAATAAGGAACTCGAGCTTGTCAAACTCAAGTTCCATATAAGGAACTTGAGCTTGGTAAGCTCGAGTACCATGGAAGTACAAAATAGAGCATTTACCACGTTAGCACAAGTTTTTTTTTTTTTTTGAAACTCGAGTATTTAAAACTCGATTTACACAGTAAACTCGAGTTTCATGAACTCGAGTTTCAAAAAAGTGGTATATTGCTACTTATTTTGCAAACAGTGGTATGTTGCTAATAATTTCCACGAAAAGTGGTAAATGGCCAATTTGGCCCAAAACATGGCATGAAGAACAGTTGTTATTGGAAACAAAGTATTAGAAAACTTAAATTTTAAAAAAAAAAAAAAAAAAAAAAGAAGAAGAAGAACTATGGTAGCATATTCTTCTGTCAAACTAAGTCTAAAATCTCATTCAAAAGTACCTTGGTGGGGATACTATTATTTGTTGGTTGAGTGAGGTGAGTGAGAGAGTCACAGAGTGAGGCAGAGTGACTGGGTGAGCGTGAGCATGAGATGAGAGTGAGGCAGAGAGTTTGAGATCAATGAGGTGTGAGACTAAGAGTGTTTAGGAGTTAGGACTTTAGGATTAGTTTTTAGGTTACTGACCAAAACGACGTAGTTTTCGGCTAGGAAAAATAAAAAACCCCAACTAGTCATTAACCAGTTCGACCATGCCGATTCCCAATTCTCCGGTTGAACCGGCCAGTTTTCTATTTTTTTCGGTTTTTAAGTCATTTCCGGTTTTTGCCCATAACCGAATTGGATTGAAGGCTCGTTCCTAGTTAACTCGTCAGACCAGCCGGTCCGATCTGGTTTTTAAAACCATGGTAATAACTAACAAGATAAGACTCTAGAGAGAGATAGAGAGACACAAAAATGTTGTGGATTGTTAAATAAAATGCACTATTTCACTATATATTACCAAAATAAAAGATTTTAGACTAACAAAACATTTGAAAGAGAGAGAATGAGGAATCTGAGGGTTCACTACCTCCGTTATATTGGCCTCCACCACCATCAAGACATCGAAACCCCTACGGGTAATCTTTTTTTCTTTTTAAATTAAGGGCTTAAATATGATTTAGGTTTAGGTAATTTGGTTAGTTAGTTTTTGTTTTGGGTATATAAGTAGAGAGAATATTTGGTGCGCAATGTAAAGTCATATTCTACTATGGTTTAATTTTAAATCATCTATAAGACACATGCATATACACTTGCCCACACCATGTCTTAATGTCGCACTATCGATGAGTGGAAGACAGTCAGAGAGTTGAGTATACTTTTATTTCATAGTATGAAATATGTGAACACAACACAAATTAGTTGATTTTCATGGTCCTGTTACTCTTTTGCATTTATTTTTGGTTTCATGATTTAAAAAAATAATAATCTTACCTTAAGAAGGCTACAAATATGTAGTGAAGCTACTAAACCAATTTTTAATATCTCAAAATATATATGTTTCTTTACTCTAATTTAGTTTACTTTTTCTTTATAATTTATGTACAACATTATTCAAAACTGTTTTACATAAAATATCACAAAATTATCTGTGCATCGCACGGGCAACTTATTAGTTATATATAGTTTCGTTAAACCATCCCAAAAAATATTAAAATTCTCTCAATGGATCTTCTCTTTTTCTTAAAATTTTTACAAACCTATCCCCATTTCACCAATAAAATAAAATTGCAAACCTATAAGCGCCAGGTTGACAAGTTGAAATTGTTTAAAATTTGTAGATGTCTAACATAATAATATTCATCACTTGTGTCCTACTATATAACATTAATTTGGTCCATATGATGCTGATGTTGTGAAAAAATAGTTTTTTTTTTTTTTTTTTTTTTCCAATTGAACTTCAAGTAGAGAATCACACACTCTCAATAAGGCACCTTCACTAATATAAGTGACCACAAAAGTAGAATTGGGCCAAATTTAAGCAAAAATGAGGAAATGATTATAACTTTTTGTCACCCATTTTTTCACACTTCTCCTTGTTGTATAAGAGGATTTGCCATCAAAGTTATAAACTGTTGTTCTAACTTATTTTGTAATATTGTCTTGGTTGAAGTGTTCTTTAAGTTAAAAATATTAGCCATACCCAAGCATATCAATAGGCTTGGCACAATTCATAAATACAATGGTTCTGTTTTGAGTAAAACACCCTAAAATCCAAATTAAATTCCAGTATTATGCATTCAGCGTTCCTCTTTTAAATCTTCATGGTTAAACTTAGTAAATTTCACACCAAAAGAAAAGATCTTTGTAACTTTGGACATCTTGTTCTGAAAACCAATGAAGTTATCTCCACAGAACATATATACACAGTTAACTTTTTGTATATTAATTTCAGAAACCACTTGAAAGAAAAAGCTAAAGGAGATGGTAGTGATTTCATCACAAGTTCTGGACAATAATAGTTTGTGTAATATTATATATTATCTTCTTTTTTGTAATAATTTTACAGTGCATACATTATGTTCAATTGTTCATACAAAAAAAAAAGTAATGTAGAGTAGACTTAGAGTAACTCAATCCTATGTTGTAATGGAATATTTGCACACTTGCTTCAAATAGTTTGGGGTTTTAACGATCGTCAATTTTAGAAAGTGTTATTTCATTTATAGAATTAGATGCTGCCCTAGTTGATATGTCTGTACTATTGTAAGTACCCTTCAAAATAAATGCAGGTCGTTTTGGAGAAGGAAGAGGAGTGTCATTACCCAACATGAAAACAACAGTTGACATGGTTGGCCGGTCTGTTGCATGTTCTTGCACGCACAAAAGTCCAATTTGAGTGCATCTTGAAACTTCATTAGCAAGGTATGTCTCATCAAGTAACGGGTCGACTATTTTCATGGAATTGTCTTCTCTCCATAGGTCCCAAACCTGTGACAAGATATTAATCATATTAGGCTCAACAATATAGGCTTAATTTTGTAGTCATTGTTTGCACATGTACTTACATGTCCAATCAAATTTGAGGAAGGGCCATCATGATGGTAAGTACTATTCCTTTTCCCAGTAATGATCTCCAGTAGCAATACCCCAAAGCTATATACATCAGACTTTATTGAAAAAAGCCCTTGCTTGCATACTCAGGTGACATATAACCATTGTCATAGCACAATGAAAAGGAGATATTGAACCTCAACATAAAATGATCAAAGATAGCCCTTTGGGCACTAACATACATGTAAAATTTCAAGTATCACAATATGAAACAAATTACAAAGATATCCTTAGTATTTTTTTTTCTTACATAGGCTTGTAGTTTGTACTCTCCTTAGATGTAAAAATGGTAGTCAAGTAATTGGTTAAAAAAGTATATCTTTGTTCTCTGCATACTTACTATGTTCTAATGATGCAATTTGTATTAGCTTCAATTTGGTCCCCTCCAACAATTCTAGCCATACCAAAATCTGAAATTTTTGGATTCAATTCATTGTCAAATAGAACATTGATGGCCTTCAAATCTCTATGGATAATTCTTAATCTTGAGTCTTGATGAAGATATAAGATCCCTCGACCAATTCCGCAAATAATCTCAAATCGCTTTTCCCAATCTAAACATGACCTTTTTGTTTCATCTAAATGAAGAAATGAGAACTTGGATTAGATTATATTGCATTCGTGCTTTCTTACTTACATATAAATCCTGCTATTTGGAACTGATATGTTTGTAATGGGAGGATTGTTTTCTAGTGATGATGGGTGAGGTTAATGTAAAAAAGAAGACATACCAAAAATGAGAAAATCCAAACTTTTATTTGGCAAGTACTCATAGATCAACATCTTCTCTTCTTTGTGAATGCAGCAACCTAAAATTCTCACAAGGTTCCTATGTTGGAGTTTAGCAATTAGTGCAGATTCCATTTTGAATTGTTCTATTCCTTGTCCAGAGCATTTTGATAGTCTTTTTACTGCTATTTCCATTCCATTTTGTAGCAAACCCTGCAATTAAAGTCCAAATATCATTTTGTCATTGTGCACAATTGTTGAAAGAAACTCAACTTGGTGAATTATTTGGGGAAGCCCAATTGTACACAACAAATTCATACTCAATGAGTACCTGTAAACATTCATGATGGAATTTATGATGCATAAACACACTTGAAATGAGATTATGCAAATTCTAGGACTCGTTCAATGAGACTACCTTATAAACTGGGCCAAAACCACCTTGGCCAAGCTTGTTAGCAATAGAGAAGTTATTTGTAGCTACAATAATGGTTCTTAGATCAAATAATGGCAAATTTGAATTTCTTCTAGTTCCATCGAGGTCCCTTCTACTTGGAGAGTCTTCGAAGTATTGTAAGGTGGAGTCAGCACTATATGAATATGTGCTATGCCTCTTCTCTGTAATAAAACAAGTAATTAATAATGCTAGTAACCATATTTTTCCAATTAGGAATTCTCACACAAAAGCCTAATTTAATAAAACTAAGAAACACACTAAAATAAAAGAATGAAACAAAGGAAAATAAGAGGAAAAATTGAAGTTTACAATTTTCTATTTATCATTGACAGGAAATCCCATTTGGTTAAAATGCACTTTTCTAAGAGGTAAGTGCTTATGGGTGATGAAAGTTCTTCAGGCCTACTGATGGGGCTGGAGAAAATCTTAAGATGTCAAGGAATTGGTTGGGCCATTCATCAAGCTTTTAGTTGAAAGGGTGAAAAAATTGTCCATATGGCATAATAATTGACACCCTGAAGTTGTTTTGATCCCCAACTTTGTCCAAAAGGGGGTGTATGATACTGCAAATTTCTGAGTTTGCAAAAGTATCCAGTATTCTGAAAGAAATGCAGTAGCCTTGGAAACCTATCAAATCAAAAGATACTACCCTACAAGCTTATTTTCATCAATTAAAATATCTAAGACAACTCAATGTACTAGATTTCATCTAAATATGGAAAAGTCACATGAATTTAAACCTGGAGTGAAATAAGAAACAAGATGGATACAGCTGAATGGTGGAAAGTGGTATGGTCTAAAGCAGCTGCTTCTAAGCATTCCTTAATGTTTTGTCTTTGTCTGGCAATGAAGGACGAATTGAAATTCAGAGTAGAAACATGTATGTCTCAATGAATGGTAGAAACTGGTATGGTCTAAAGCAGCTTTTCCCAACAAGTCCTTCATATCTTGGCTGGCAGTGAAGGACAGGTTTCCCTCCCAAGAAAGGCTTGTAAAATGGGGTACAATGGTGCTCATGTATGTTTTCTGTAGAAGTCAAAAGGGATTTTTGATCATGTCATCTTCGAGATCGAGTGTTCTTTCTTTTGAATTTGACATTTGGGTATGGTAGACATAAGAATGTGCAAATGGAATGAGCTAATGCATTTATTCGTAGGCTGAAAGGCAAGAAGTTTAAGAATAGCATTTGAAAAATTTCCTTGGCTGCTTCAGTATACCATCTTTGGATCCAAAGAAATGATTATGAGTATAATAACAAAATATATCCAGTTCTTTTTCATTTTTTCTTTTATCAACTTCTACGCTTGAAAAATATATCAAGTTCCATTCCATTTTATTCAATTTTATTTCATGATTTACGTATTCTGCCTATTCTTTTATAAACTCTAAAACATAGTGTTGGAGTAATCTTGGGAGCATTTGTTCACTGGCTTTAGAAGTATAAAAATAGGTTTAAAAAAATTGCTCTAAACTTCCTTACCTTTCTTCTTCTTCATTACAAAACAATACACAACTGAGACTATAAGTAGAAACATTACAGCAACAGAAATTCCCAGAATTGCCAGCATCCTCTTTTTCTGAGCAAGACCATTTTTCTTAGCATATTGAGCTGAGTAAAAATAAATAAATAATTATTCAAATGACATCATAAATTTCAGAAGTTATTTGAACATAAATATTTATTGATGAAGTTTTACAAGAAAATGAGAGTAGGGATGAAACAATGGGTTTAAGGAAAATATGTGATTTTTTTTTTTTTTTTTTTTTTTTTGAAAGGGAGAAAATGCGTTTCTCATTTTGAGGTCCAACGTATCAAAAGAAAAAAACAAAAAGACAAACATGTTCTCACAACAATGTCATGTCCATATGTGATTCTCTTTTTTGAGGCCGAAAACGTGTTAAAAGAAGAAAAGAAAAACAAAAATTGCAAACCTATTTTTGTAACAACAATGTCAAACGCCAAGAGAGTATTTCTTATTAATATAAGTAGAATCACTATTCAAATTCTCTCCCTCTCTCCTATTATTATATAAAAATAAAATAAAACAAGTATTACATAAGAGGACCTACTACGAGTGATGAATATAATTGTAGAAATTTTGTGTTATTAGGGGTATACAACTCTTAAATAATTTCGAATTCTCCACACATCATTTGAGTTTTGAATTATATGAAATAGATAAGGCAACATTGTGAAAATTCTGATATTTTTAGATCATTTAAAAAAACCATATATAATTTCTTTCCCATATGGAATGTAATACTCCTTTAGATTTGTAATATGAAATAGATCTATTTTAAATAGAGAAAATCATTTTTCAATAGTATGACCTAAATCAACTTTAAGGTTAGTACCATAGAAGGTTAGTACCATAGGGCAAATTAGATGTTGAACTAGTATTTTGCATAAATTTCAGACTAATATAATACAATAGATATGAACTTTGACTAATACTTTATATTTGTTTTGAAGTATAAATAAAATTTTCAAGTATTTAGTATGACAAATAAATATTTTTAAGCAAAAAAACAAAATTAGTAGCTGAGTCACCAGAATTGCTGGTGTAGGAGGTCTAGTGACCAAACTATCATAATTGTAGCTTGAACGATGTCTTCTACAATCGGACAAAGGGAAACTACTACCAGAGTGATGTCTCCGGCCACCAGAATGGTGGCTTCGGTTATCAAACCTCTAGCAAATAGCTTCAGTGACTGGATTGCAAGCATTGGCTGCCAGAGTGATGGCTCTAGCTACCAAAATGTTGGTGCTGATCATCGGAGTGGTGGCTCAAACCACCGAACTACCGACGTCATCTGCCTAGCTCACCGAATCAGTGACCCAACCACCAAATGTAGTGAGAAAAGTCGTTGTGTATTTTCATAAAATGTTTTACCAAATTTTTAAAAAAGAAAGATTTAAGAGTACCTAATACAACCGCATCCACACGTATGTATAAATCTTGTCCTAAATTAGGAAATATTCTTGTGTCCACCAAGTCCCCATGCCATGTCAAGCAACCAATCCCTCCCTCACTCCCATTTGCACTTGCGTAAGCCATACAAGAACAATTCCTCAAACACTTTTGCTCACACTCTTTCATACTCAAACTCATGTCCGCATGTGCTATTGAAGTATCTGGCACCTTCATATTTGCCAACTTCACGAACCCTTCTCCATTGTTGCACATGGACACTCCTTGCTTTTTCCTCATGCAATCATGAGATGACTTGTGTTCAAATCCAGGAAAGCACTTGCACTCAAAAATGACCTCATTGTGTGGGTCACAATAACTATTTGGACCGCAATTTGAATTCTCATCGCACAACTCTTGTGGGGCGGACCAATATTCGACTCGTGCAGTCTCCTGCCATAAAGACCGTTCCACAATTCCTAATTCATCCACCACCATTTTAACAATAACTTTGGTGGGTAAATTTGGAATAATACTGTACATAAAGGTGCTTTCATCTTGATTATTCACAAAGCTAACTTTGATGTACTTTGATGCGATTCTGGGTACACCGCTCCATGTTACGCCATTCCAAAATCCCATACGCCATAATAGAGTTTGACCCAGGTATAAGCTCACTTGAGGGTACCCAGTTGGAACCATTCGAAATGAATGGTTGCCAATTCCCGGGTCATCTTTGGACTTCCAAGATGTTAGGAACCGGTTCAACCCTGTCTGCCGGTCCAGCCCAAGTTTCATAAGCGGAAGCAGAGTATTGGTGGGATAATCAAAACTTTGCCATGTAACACGTTGGCTATCTTGTTGAACCAAAACAAGATTTCCTATATCTAAGAGTTTAGCTGTAGAATTATTTGTGGATGAGACAGAAAAAGAAACATTGGTGGACCAAATAGGAGTGGTTTGGTTTTGGGTGTGAAGTACAAGGTTTCCCTTACCGTTGATGGAGAGGACTCCGGAGGTATCCTTGAAAGGAGTATCTCTGTTTGCAACCCACACAACGGTTTGTTCGGTGATTTGGTTATACCAAATTCCAACATAGCGGTGACTGGAACTGCCGGGGCTGAAAAACCCAAGTGCAAAGGTTTTCTGGTTTGAGTGTAGAAATTGACCATCCTTAAGGGGTTGGTCTGGTGTTATGGTGTCAAGGGAAGTGCAGATTGGGCAAACAAGAAGAAGGGAGAGAAGAAGCAATGATGTATTCCCTTTAGCAAGATTCATCATTTTTTCTAATGAAGAGTACAGCAATAGGACTTGTGGCGGACAGGCTAGTATAGACTATAGAGAGCTTGATAGCCATATAAAAAAAAAATCAATTCTTCTTTTATAAATAAAGTTAAATGAGTTATTCGACGTATGCAAGCTGTCGTCCACTTGTCAAGGACCCACACACTCAAATCACGTTTACCTTGAAAACCCGTTCACATTAGTGAAAGATGAGTCATGCTATGGTGACATAAAAAATGCACAATTTTGTGTTACAACTCATCACGTGGTGAGTTGTGAGTGGTGGGAGTGTATTCCCACATACCCCACAAAAATTATGGCTAACCTGACTGGCTGGTATAGAGCTTGATAGCCATATATACTGAAAGTCTTGGATGTAGCTTTCTATTTATTTCTTTATTTTTAACTTGCATGCCGGATTCTATGATAATTACATTTTATCATCGTACTTAAAATACTTATTGATTTTTAGTTTGGGAAGATTTGAAATCCAAATTCGACAAAAAAAACTTTCCACCCACATGGATTTTAATAAGGAAAATGTTAACAAGCACCGTATGGTGCTTATTAAGATTTCTCTTAATAGGTTGTGTTAATAAAAAGGACAAAAAGTTATTAAAAGGATAAAACAATTACTAAAAATTTTTCAGAAAGGATAGAAGGCTGTAAAAAATAAAAAAAGTGTGCAAAAAGTTGTTACTTACGGTGGCCATTAACACAAATCTTTTAATAAATTCTGACAAAGGAGTTGGAGACAAAATTATGAAAGCCATGACAAAGACACTACATGCAACACTATTCTATGATTATTATTTTTTATCATCAAACTTAAAATATTGATTGATTTTTAGATTAGGAAGATTTGAAATCCAAATTCGAAGAAAAAAAAAAAAAAAACCATTGCACCGATATGAATTTTAATAAAGTCTGACAAGGGAGTTGGAGACGAAACTATGAAAGCCATGACAAAGACACTACATGCAACTTAATTAACACGCCTAACTCAAATTGCTTAAATCAGTCATTCTTCTTTTAAAAATAAAATTGAAAATAAATTAAATCAATTATTCGACATATGAAAGAAGGCAAATGCAAGCTATCGTCAACTTGTCAAGGACCTACTACACTCTACTTAATGACGTGACCTTGAAAACCAGTTCACCTTAGTGAAAGATACTTAACGAAAACTCCGGTCTTCTTGGGCAACTTTAAGGCTTAGGTAAGTCTTAGATAACCTTTTTGCCTTTTATGTCGTCGCTTCTAATTAATGGTCAACTTGAAGTCACCTTCAGCATTAATCTCTCTTCTCTTCTCTACCCTTTCCTCTTTTTTAGGCTGTGTTGTGTGGACTGGGAATCAATCAATAAAAAGATATCTATCTCAGATTATCATCACTTTTGGGGTTAACACTTTTGCCTTTTGGATTCACATTTCAGACCTGATTAGATACATATAATAATACACCTACTCTGTCATAATTAACTAGGCCATCCTTCTTCTTACTAGTCTGTACGTAAAAGAGTTTCAAAATTTTCAGTAATTATAATTATGATTTATGAATTAAAAAATGGGTTTTGGAGTTGAATATACCTAATGGATTTTTTCAATTTGACTATTTTACTGTTGATTTTTATTTTTTTTTTTCTCAATTTGTCTTTCAATCTTTTGAAGAAAAGAATTCCTTAATTTGTGTATTTGGAAAAATTAATTTTATCTAAACAATAAGGTTAATTTTTTATAATAATGAAAATTTGACACCAAGAGTCATTCAATTATATATGTACACACTGTTATACAAAAGAAAAAATATTGAGTGTTTCTTTTAATAGTGAGCTAATAGTCGAACAGTCAAACACTTAAGATTCAATTAATAATCCAAAGATAATAAATAAATAATTATATAACGTTTGCTGTGTTTTATATCACTTCCTCTCCCATTATTTATCTATCTCAATAATAAAATAAAATAAAAAATTGTGGTCTACTTCATTGGTTATTGAAAAAGTTGTGGTGGTAAAATAATTGTTATTGGATTTGTCTAAAAGTGATTATTTACAGAAAAATAGTCAACAACTAAGGTTCAAGTGATAATTCAACAATGATAAATAAATAATAATATTTCCATTGTAGTGTTTTATTAAAGTACCTTTAAAAAAATATATCCAATTTATCATATCAAACAAAAATACTGTGAACTATAATTAAACGTATACAATGTATATCAAACATTTTTCCTATTATACTTGTTCACAAATATTTCAACTTATGTGCAAATATTTCAAACTTCATTACTTTTATTTTTATTTTTTTGAGGAAGTTCATTACTTTTATTGATAGTGTTGAATCTATTGATGATATTTATTAAGGAGTGTCGTTATGTATGTAACATTTTTTACCAACAAATAAGGAAAAGATATAAATTACTTTACTTCTCTAATTTGAGTAAAAATTTAAAAATTATCTTAAATTTTATAATTTTTTGGGCGGTTAAAATCCATACATGATATGATTTTTATACTTTAAAAAAAAATGAAATGACCCGATCAAATTTTTTTCTTTTTCTTGTGTATGCTTTCATGAGATAGAGAGAGAGCATGCTGAGAGTTAGATATTCCCGCAACAGAGTTTAAGTGTTTAAGAACTTGTAGCTCACTATTTAAAATTTTTAACTGATCACACCCACCCTTCATTAGCAAGTATAAAGCATCAGCAAGTACATTTTGACGCCAATCTACTAACAGCTTGGTTATATGAAAGCTTGTCTGTGTTTGTGTTCAGGCAAAGCAAGCAAAGATAGTGTAATTTGGAAGATGACTCGGTTGAATCGAGAGGACCAAGGTCCACAGGCGCATAATTGGACACAACACCAATTAATAAAAGCAAAAGATTCTCCCTGATAATATAATTCACCAGAAAACATGATCAAAATATATGTAATAGCAAAAGTTTCAATACCAGTTATGCACACACAAATATTCATAAACTTTCCATGTCACTAGAACATTGTTTGCTAAAGTATAAACAAAACCCCTGGCCCTGGCTCAACCATATGCTCAGCTGTAACTTTTCACAATATGGTCCAAGTACAAACCTACCTAGGATAAATCAAGCATCTATACAATCCAAAAAAGAAAGAAAAAAAAAATTTGTATGTGATTTTACATTTTCGTTCACAAGGCAAGGTAGTGTTGTTAAACAAGCAATAAGGCTATCTGCAAATTGTTTCTCGCGAATAAGTAATATCTCATATTCCAATATGTAATGGGTTTAGTCTACAATAAACCTATTTACTTTTTACTCCTTTGCAAATTGGTGAATATTGGATGTCTTATGCAAGAAATGTGGATTGATTCTGATGATCATCAAGTTCCTCTTCCCAATATTCATTAACAATCTTAACACCGCCAGTCACCAAGTCAAAAGCTCCGTATAAAGCCATAAAAATTATCTATTGGCTCTCAAGACACATATGATGGGCCTTCAAATCACTGCTGTGCTAGAACGAGCTATCCTTTGAGCTTCTTCCAAGTCTTTCAGAAACCTGCTTTTTTTTTACCAAAATGATTATTGGATCAGAGGAAATCGTGTAAAGCAAGGATAGTTTCCACTTTAACTACATTCCGTCAAATAACTAAACTAGCCTCAAATTATCACTATATAACTAAGTGTATCATATAAATATGACAGGAGTATAAATTAAATACAATTTATGGCTATTTATATTAGTTGAGATTTAAGTTCACTTCAGTAAAGTGTGACTGAAGTTATAGAAATCTGGCATATAACAACCTTCCATTCTCTAGGCTTGGGTCGAGATTGGGTCAAAAATGGAACTTCAAAAGAATTTTGATTTGTAGATTTTAAGAAGCCACAAATCATTGCATGCTTGCAACCTACATGGGATGAATAATGCCAAACCTAAATCCACAAGCCCAACACAGTTTCACCAAGTGTAAAATTAACATGATGCAATCCAACCCACAACTTCATTCTCAAATTTGCAGCTGATGCAAGAAAGATGAAGGCCATAGAAGTTAGCATTTATGATCCATTTGGATTAAGGGAGGGGGAGGGAGAGTAGAGTAGAGTAGAGTAGATTTATGACAAAATTAGCTTATTTTTAGCCAATTCTACTCTACTTCCCTCCCCTCCACTCCCCCTCCTTCCCCTCTCTATCCAAACAGGCCATTAAAGCTAGTGAGTGTCAAGCATGAACCACAGCTAGCACAGCAATAGTGTGCTTCTAAAATCACAATGATGATTCAAAAGCATACATACCCCTTAGAATTCAGAACCACAGAACCACCAAGTATAAAACGAATTCCAGAATTTCTGGCAATGTAGAGCAACAGAACGTGACTCTTCATATGTCGTCCCTCCAACAATGAATAGACTACTTCCTGTGGCCTGCTCAAAGATGAAGTGTTTGTCATTCAAGCTATATTACCCAAAGCCTTTTAAAAATCTTTATTTAAAGGCTATAACTTTCACTTCAAAGGCTATGGCTATCTCAAATATAAATTAATATTCAATCCTACAATAGTCTGTCCATGCTTGAAAAGCCTTCACTGTAGGGTGTAACAGAAAATGAAGGGGAAAGATAGGAGACTTGAGTAAAATGGTAGAGAAACTTGAGAGGATAGGTGATCAGGGGCATATTATATCTGATTTTGACGTTACTTCTAGCTTACCATTACTTTTGTTTCAGGAATTTATAGACATTTTTAAATTTCATATCTTAGTCCTTTTACCCCCTCTTTTTAGTATTTTCTTACAAGGGGAAGAGATTCCCTTTAAGCCAGACCTCATTAGTTTTAGTTTATCTTGTTAATTTTATTTCTTTTGGGTCTTCTTTTTGTAAAGATCCCATGTACTAGGATTGTGCCCCTTTTTGCACTTTCTTAATGAAAAAAAAAAACTATTACTTATATAATTTTTTTTTTAAAGTGTTTTCCTTGCATACCTCCCATGCACTAGGATTTCTCTTTTTCTTTTCTTTCCTTTTTAATTTTTTTTTTCCTCTTAATACAGTTTATTACTTATCAAAATTGTATATCTGATTTGGATGCATGGTAATCAAGAAGCTACGTAGAAATAGTAATAGTTTCCATTAAATGAACAATAATCTAAGTTCTGGGGGTAGGCTAGATGGCTTAAAAACTGTCTTCAACAAATTGAGGGGACACAGCCACCTTAGTTAACTCATATCAATCCCTATGACTATATATAGCATATTGTCAGGGTGAAGCATCAATGCCCAAAAGATAAGAAATCCCTAATTGATACCTTTGGTGTGTGACCTGCCATAAACTATGTTGATATAATGCGGTTTGCTTCAAATGAGCCATTGGCGGACCATCATACCTTCATTGCTTTGTTTTTGGGGGGGGGGGGGGGGGAGTTACGGACCAGCATGTAAGTGCTGAAAGTTAGACATTGGCATCATATATCTGATGAGAGATAATATGTTATTTAGACTGAGAAATTTGTATGAAGTGGGTTTTTCCTCATAAACTCTTCTCATTATTAAAGAGTAAAATTAGTAGCATAACTAGAATTATCTTGGCACTACTTCTTGATAATATGCACACATACATGTACATAAAAACCTACACATATACATAAACATGCACCACACACACATGCACAAGAAGTTCCAGTTACCAGTTTTTGCAGTCTTGTTTTACCATTTTAGGCTATATTTGGATTGGTATAGAGTTCTTGATTGAACCAGTTGAATCAACTGGTCTGCTCCAGTTCTTGAAACAGTGGAAAGAAACCATGCTACATTCCAAAATTTGCAACAGATAAACCGCAACCTTCCTGGGAAGAAGCAGTTATTTTAGAAAATGAACCTGCCCTGCTGAAAGTGATTACTAACATATGGGTAGTCCACATCTCTCAACCGTCCCTTGGAAATGCTTTCCATGGTTTGGAACAAAAGAGGTTGGTGCTGGGTGTTGTAAAAACAAGATAATTGAATTTGTTTTCAAGCCTTACCTTTCACGGTTCAAGGCATTTCATTTATAGAAGAGTTTGTCACATATTCAAATTCAAATACAATTCTGACTTATCACATATACACAAATTCAGATATACTTCTATCTTATCCCTTATGTTAGGTTCTAAGGTCTTAGGATTTTATGTATTTAGAACTCTAATTTGTAATGTTGGCAAACCATGATCAAAACAATATGTTTAGTCTTGTTTAGGCTTGCTCAAAGTTGTGTCTTTCATGTAAAGTTGGAACTGAGAGGCTGCAAATGCATTGGTGCATTTCGGTCTAGCTCGATCGATCGAATGAAAGACTCGATCGATCGAATCTCGGGCAGAATGCTTTTCTACAGAATTTCAACTCAGCCCTAACTCGTTAAACGTTTTGGGTTTTCTGTTTTTACCCTAAGTATAAAAGGCAAAACCCTAGCCACGTTTTTAGAGTTGTTCATGTTGTATTGTTGCTCATATTTTTCTGTTTTGTGTAAATCTCTTGTGAGATCTAGAGGAGCTTTCTTTTACACAAAACTTAGGGTTTTCAAGGTAGAAATAGTATCAACATCTTGATGATCAACTTGGTTGCTACCATTGGAGCTTAAAGAATAACAAGCGTGGGTGCTTGTAGCTGATTGGAGAATCCAAGAAAGAAGGAGTCCGTGGATTCGGAGCTTGCACGTGGTCGTGCCAGTAAGTTCTACTAGTGGGTAGCATTAGGAAGTCAAGCGGGGAGCTTGTAAATCTTTTTGTATGGACTTCAATTCTTTCGTATAGTGGATTCAGTTTACCTTGAGGATAGTTAGGTCAAATCCTCCCCAGGTTTTTACCGTGTGGTTTCCTGGGTGATCATATCATTGTGTTATTTATTATTCCGCTGCTTTATATTCTTGATATGATTGTATGTTTGTGATAACCTAAAACTACATAATTTGACTAAGTTAATCACTTGGCTAATTAACTAGGTTAATCTGGTTGGTTTAAGGGGTCTAAAATCGTTCAATACTTTATCTTATCACTTAGATACAAATTCAAAATACGATTCTATCTTATCCTAATCCTATCCCATCACAATCCGAGATTTGTATTTTGAATACTGCAGCTGTGATACATCAGTAACTAACATCAGTAACTCTAGCTGCTTATGAATTAGCTGCTATCCTTGACAACTACAGCTGTATCCTTAACACGCCCCCGCAAGCTCAACGGTATTGAAGATACATTGAGCTTGGTCCGAAGAAGAGCAAATCTGGAGGAAGACAAAGGCTTTGTAAAAATGTCAGCAAGCTGATCTCAGGTAGAGAGAAAACGAATGAGAAGAGAACCATCAGCAACCATATCCCAAACAAAGTGAAAATCAATCTCAACATGCTTAGTGCGAGCATGGAAAACAAGATTTTAAGGATAAATAGGTTGCACCAATGTTGTCACACCACAGAACGGGAGAACTAGAGATAGGAATTCCAAGTTCAAACAAAAGGGTACGCAACCATTTAACCTCTGCTGAAGCATTGGCAAGGGCCTTGTATTCAGCCTCTGTACTGGATCGAGCCACTGTCTTGCTTTTTACAACCCCAGGAAATAAGATTGTTGCCTAGAAAGACACAGAAACCTCCAGTAGACCGCCGATCATCACAACATCCAGCCCAATCTGCATCAGAGAAGGCTTGAAGAGAATTGAACTTAGAGCGGTGCAGCTGCAAACCAAAATGAATAGTTTGCTTAAGATAATGCAGGAGGCGTTTGACAGACTGCCAATGGATGTTAGTAGGGCGATGCATAAACTGAGAGAGTTTGTTGACTGTGAAAGAAATGTCAAGACAGGTGAGGGAGAGATATTGCAAAGCGCCAACGGTACTTCTATACATAGTGACATCAGAAAGTGGATCCCCCACAAAAGCAGATAAACTTGTTGATTGAGCCATGGGAGAGTTGACAGGCTTTGCCTCAAGCATATTTGTCTTCCTTAAAAGATCAATAATGTAACATTTCTGAGACAAGACAAGACCCGAGGAGTTTGGCAGAACCTCAATGCCAAGGAAAAAATTGAGATTACCCAAATCCTTAATAGCAAAATTAGTCTTTAGATGACAAAGAAGATCATCAATTGCAGAAGGTTTAGAGGCAGTAACAATAAGATCATCCACATAAATGAGAAAATATATAGTAATAGTGGCACTATGATAAATAAACAGAGAAGAATCAGACCTCGATCCTCTGAAGCTTAAAGCAAGTGTGTGGACATATGTGATTCACTTGTTAGGAACATATGTCACTACTTTATGTAATTGGCTAATCCTTTGATAAAACGCACCTTACTTGTTTCTTGGTCCAATTGTCATGGCTTTAATACAAGACTTGAACAACATGTTTATTGTGAAGAATATGTGGTTTCGTTTTTAAAATTCTACATGTTAGGGGGAGAAATACATGCCTTTGTAAGGGGGAGATGTGTTTCATTTTGTTAGGGGAAGTGCTTACCTTCTTCTTCTTGTACACCGGTCTTGTGACCATGTTTACATACATTGAGCTTATCTTTGATATATATATGATGATGTATGTTTTCTTCACCTACTATACATGTGTTGTTTCTTTTCTCTCTTTATACACATGTTTCTTTATTTGTATGCAATCTTTATTTCTGTCTCATACTAAGATGCCTTGATGAGTTTTGTTTAAAGTATTTTAGAAATACAAGTTGTCAAAGTCTACTTGCTATAACCTCTCTTCTTGCAAAGTTTTTCAAGAGTATGTGTTAGGATAGATTTTATTGTATTCAACAAGTGAGTATGAGTTGAGTGATTTATGACTTCTCTCATATGTTCATTTGTTGTTGTGGTTTTGTCACAGATTGCCAAAGGGGGAGATTGTTGGACATATGGGATTCACTTGTTAAGAACATATGTCACTACTATATGTAATTGGCTAATCCTTTGACAAAACACAATTTACTTGTAATTGAGTAGATCTAGGATGGGTTTAGTACTTTAAGAAACATGTTGTTCAAGTCAAGTATTAAAGCTAGGGGTGGCAATTCGTGTTTGCGTGTCGGGTTCGTATAGTGTCAAGTCATGAGTATTAGACTATATGGGTCAACCTTAACCCAACATGTTTATTAAATGAGTCAAGATTCCTCAACCCTAACATAGCCCATTTATTAAACAGGTCAGTCGTGTCGACTCGTTTATCAGATTTTATCAAAACGAAAATAATAATAATAATTTTAGTATTAAACTGATTGATATGAATTATGAAAACCCAAACAAATAAATATTTTTATATAAAAATTAGAACTAATAAGTAACTGCATTACAAATAATAATTCAAAACTAAAGCATATCTCAATATCACATATAATCAATCATTATATGTCAAAGAAAATAAACCACAACAATTAAGAAGTTTATATACCTAGGGTTTGAAGGGTATATTGGTAAAATGTCATTTAATTAAACGGGTCAAATGGGTTCCATGTGATGGACACTAACCCAACCCATTTATTAAATGGGTCAGTCGTGTCAACCCGAATATGACACGAACCCATTAAGTCTCAACTCATAACCTACTAATTTCTTGTCGTGTCGTGTCGGGTTCGCGGGTCGTGTCCAATTTTGCCACCCCTAATTAAAGCCATGAAAATTGCACCAAGAAACAAGTGAAGAAAGTTGTTCATTAAAGCTGGACAGATAGCTCAACAGCTGCAGACAGATAGCTCGACAGCTGCTTGATAGATAGCTATCTATTGAGGTTTAATGAGGCTCGACAAATATCGAGGTATCTATCGAGAATTACGAAAATCAGTTTTTCAGATCTGATTTTCGGCCCATGCTTATGTATTTGTGTAGGGTTTCTTTTCTCACTACCCTAGATATATATAAGGCTTATTTTAGAGGCCGTCACATAATAGAATGCAAGGAGAACATATGTAAAAGGTGACCGATGCCTTATTCTCTCTCTGAAAGAAGCTACTGCGTCTTTGCGCCTTAGGGTTTTGTAACCAAGTGCTTCTTGATCTTCATTATTAATGAAGTGAAGAACTTTGCAGCCAACAATCTTCTTCAAGTTGGTGAGTTAGTCATGTACTGGGAGCCGTGCATCTTTGGTTAGTCACGTACTAGGATCCGTGCAAAAAGGGTGGCATTCATATATTGAAGAGTTCAGAGGTTCTGAAGCGGTAGAAGGTTTCTACTGTAAGTTCATCGACGGGGATTGTAGAGTCTAGAGACAAAGGTTTTGTTCTAGATCTGAAACTTCTCTTTACTATAGTGAATTGCCTTTCGAGAAGGTTTCCCCCCAGGTTTTTTACTGTGAAACTAGTTTGTTTCATTAGTTTTCCTGATCATCATATCTTGTCTTATTTACTTTTTCGTTGTGCATGATATTGATATTTGTCTGTTTTAACAAGATTTATTCATAATAAATCTAATTAACAACTTGGGTTTAAAACTTGTTAATTCTATCAACTTGGGTCTAAATTTCCCAACGATAAGTAAGTGAGAAGAGAGCTACGAGAACCAAGCTCGAGGGACTGCTTCAGCCCATAAAGAGCTTTCTTCAACTTGCAAACATGATTAGGAAATTGGGGATGAACAAACCCCGGAGGCTGAGACATAAACATCTTCAAATAGATGGCCATGTAAGAAGGCAGTTTGAACATCAAATTGGCGAAGGACCCAACCTCTTGAAACAGCAATAGAGAGAACTGTTCTGACAGTGGTGGGTTTGATTACAGGACTGAAGGTTTCTCCGAAGTCAATTCCAGGCAATTGATGAAATCCTTTTGCCACCAAGCAAGCTTTATAGTGTTCAACAGAACCATCAGCATTACGCTTAACCAAAAATACCCATTTGCATACAATGATATTGCGAGCAGTGTGAGAGGAACAAGATCCCATGTCTGATTTTTTAGCAAGGCATCAAACTCGAGATTCATGGCTGCACGCCAATTGGAGTCTTTCACAGTAGTGGTGAAACAAGTGGGTTCAATGATGGAGGCATTACCATCATTGAGGAGTGCACTCGGAATAGGATATCGCTCGATACCGTCGGTGAAGATTTTGGGTTTGCTGATTAAGTTTTTGGAGTGGGTGATCGTGGGATGGGTGGGTTGAGGGTCGGTGGATGTGGAAGAAACAGTGTCGTCGTCAAGGGTATTATTAGGGAGAGTTGAGGGAGGCTGAGAGATATGTGGGGGAAGGGGAGGAGCCACCTCTATGACCACCACGTGAAGGCCCTCGCCTCGCAAAATTTGCCCCTTGCAAGTGAGAGGTCCGCAGTTGGTTGTTGATGACTTGATGCTCAAGCCGGAGTTCATGTGCTAATAAATGCCCATACAAGTCTTCAATTTAGAGAGGATCAACTCTTGTAGTCACTGAGGTGGCAAATGAATCATAGTTTGATCCAAGACTAGCGAGAAGAAAAGAAACAATTTCAAACTCGTTCAAGGGTTGATCAATGGCAGCAAGGGTGTCAACCACTGTAGTAAACTGGTGAAAATAATCAGCAATAGATGAATTGACTTTCTTTAAAGTGGCGAGCTGATAGTGGATTTGCATTGTCCTAGCCCTAGATTGGGAAGTGAACATGTTTTCTAATGCTTGCCAGACATCTCGAAATTTAACCACATGGGCCAGAATTTTCTTTGAAAGAGAAGAAATAATGGCACTGAGTATCATTTGATCTTGCAAATGCCAGTGCTGAAACTCTGGATTTTGGATAGCTTGAGTGGTATCATCAGCTGTAATGGTGATAATCCGAGGCGGAGTACGTGTGGTTCCGTTGAGATAGCCATAGAGATGTTGCCCCTTAAGGTAAGGAACAATCTGAGCTTTCCACAGTAGGTAGTTGTCACAGGTAAGTTTGATGGTGGTGAGATGATTAATAGTAGTAAGTGAAGTGGGAGAAGGAGAAGTAGTAGTGTTCACAACAGAAGTTGTTAAAGACAAGGAGGCCATTGAAAAAAAAAGGACGTATGTCACAATAGCTCAGATACCATGTAAAAACAGGATAATTGAATTTGTTTTCAAGCCTTACCTTTCACGGTTCAAGGCATTTCATTTATAGAAGAGTTTGTTAAAGATTCAAATTCAAATACAATTCTGACTTATCACATATATGCAAATTCATATATACTTCTATCTTATCACTTAGATACAAATTCAACATACGATTCTATCTTATCCTAATCTTATCTCATCACAATCCGAGATTTGTATTTTGAATACCACAGCTGTGATACATCAATAACTAACATCAGTAACTCTAGCTACTTATGAATTAGCTGTTATCCTTGACAACTACAGCTATATCCTTAATAGGTGTAAACATTCTCAAACCCCTACAGCATAAGGGAAAATGATATATAAGCATCTAACCACATTCTTAAGCAGAAAGTGAAGTGTTTCTAACTAACCTTCAGTCCACGAGCCATGTTATGAGCAATATTCAAAAGATCTCGATTTCCAAAAAGATCCCCAGTAGCTTATCAACCCATGATGGCCAATTTTTCAAAACCAGTGAATCATCTAGCTACTAGCAAGGAACACATTAATTTCAACATATTTGCAGCTTTACTAAAGCATTAAAGCATGCAAAACAAAAATGCTGGTTTGCTTATTTTACCCCTGGATTGTACACGGCAGACCGAGAAGCTAGTTTGTTGAAAAGTTGCATCAATTGAACAGGGCTTTTCTTCTCGTAGCACAAAGCATAAAGCATCACTAAGCGTAAATGGTCAATATCAGATACACTTTCATTGTTTAAAAGATTTTCACTGCCTGCATTGAAGTTTGAAAAGGGAAGCATTGCTCAACATTTGAGCCGTATACTAGATATTTCTAGCTCTAATTTCAAGCTGTCAAATTCAGGAATCTCAAATCATATATCAGTAGGTAAGTCTATTGACACCAAAAAAGCACCAACTATCACATCTCTCCCTCCCCAGTGTTTACTGGTGTGCCCATGTTACTGGTGTTGGTTGAAAAAGTCTCTAAACGGTGTTATGTAGCACAACTCAATATCAGTAGATGAACACTTTGTTTCAGACAATAACTTGAAGGGAATAAACATTATTATTATTATTATTTTTTTTTTTTTGAGAATGCGAAAGGAATAAACATGATATGCTAATATAAACAATAATTCAGGAGACCAAATAGCATTATAATCTTGTAACATAGAAAGGAAAATTAGGTAATTAAACATAAGCAATATTTCTTGCATAGGCCTTTCGTTTTTATGAGAAGGCATAAATCTTGTGTTAATCCTATTGGATGATGTCACTAACTGCTAATCACCTATAAAACTTCAAATAACTTACATAACACCTCTAGAAAACCTATTTATCCGCCCCCCCCCCCCCCCCCACCCCACTCCCCCAAAAAATGAAACTGTAAGGACTCATCCCCACCCTCTCCAAAATAAAAAACAGATCCATAGCCAACCCCAGGGACTAAGGCTTTATTGTTTATAATAATAAGGCTAAACCTAGGTTTTGTTGGTTTCATTAAGGAAAGAAGTTTAAACCCTAAATTCAAAGATTGGGCAGATTAAAAACTTGTGGAGAGCTTAAAACTAGGATGTGACTTTTCTCCCAATTGACATGGAAACACAGACACAATAACACCCAAAAACACTTGAAATTGAAACTCTCTAGAATGCCCAGCACATGTTGTTTAAAATCTTCCACTTAATTTTTGCAAAATGAACCAGAGATGCAGCTTACCAAACCTTAATTCCTTAAGTTATCCATTGGTCTAAACTCAAAGGGAAACTAAAGGAAATTTCCCCTAATAGTCCTTGAGTTGGATGGAGGCGTCCTATTCCCTCTAACATACTCCCTACGGCACAACTTCTTATGTAAATGATCAATCTCTAGCCTAAGATTCCTCGTTTCTTCATCATGAGAGATATGACTTCCAGGCCTTAAATTACTTCTGCTAGTATGATCCGTGTAGTCTGTTTCAACCCGTACATAAGGAATTCTGTTAGCCTCTTGACCCCTTCTTTTCTCCAAGCTAACAAAATGGTCTACACGTTGCGACCCCTCAAACTCATCTCTATTCTACCTAGAGTTAGCCATCTCTTCTCTTTGCTATAAAAAAGAAAGCCTGACTAACAAAGATTGTAGGTGCCTTTTCCCACAGACGACGCTAATTGTAAGGACTAGGATTGTGGCCCAAGCCCACTTAGAGTAGTGTGACCCAGTAAAACAATCCTAAAAAAATAGATTTGTAAGAGAATGGATTTTATAAGCCAACTACAATGCAGAGTAAATACAGACTTGTGGATAATTGGGCTACCGCTATTCATATGAGTGCAAGAGATGCAAATTAAGCATTAAATCTTCCTCGAGCAAGTCCGAGGAGGAGTTGTTCATTAAAAATCACTGTTGATACTTTTACAATGAGATTCGGTTTTCTCTACCTTTCTCTATTTGTTGTGTCAAATGTGCATCCCCTATTTCTGTGGGATTCCTTTCCTTATATAGTCCCTCCCATTGCATCTCAGCCCTCCATCTGTACGTTTCAAGGGAACCATTTGGATGCTTGTCCTATCAAGACCCTTCTAGAGGTAATAGAGAGGATTGTGAGCTATGAAACTATTCAGGTGTCTTTTCCTCATAAATGCGGCCAGTTTAGTTGATGCGGTGCAATAAACGTGGAGGTGGCAGCCACCTTCCTAGATATTCCCTCCTTTCGTTACTTATAAGGCTTTGTTGTCTTCCCTGAAGCTTTACTTTCTGGTGTAGGCAATTACTTATAGTATTCCCAAGGTGTCTTTGTTCCTCGGGATCCTCAGTCGGTGGACCAATCTGCCTTTTCTCCTCGTACCTCTCATTCACAGCTTTCATCTATTTCTAAATGATCTAGACGTCTTCCCTCCTCAGACTTGGTCCACGTGTCAGATTTTGGTTGACATATATGTGGATCTTTATTCATCCTCAAACAGGGCCCATCGCCAAGTAATGTGCTCGGATCAATCACTTCCACAATTACTAATTAGTAATTAACATGAACCACGTAAAAAAAAAAAAAAAAAATTAGAAAGTCCATAGACACAAAAAATTTGACAAAACTTTTCACACCTATTGATGTGGTGGACTTAGGTGAGAACTAGTAAAAATTTGCCAACTCAACTATTGTGAAAATGGTGTGAACTTTTTATTTTTTGAGAAGTTTTTTCACAAAAAATCTTAGGTGTTAAATTGTTACTGATTCTAATTTGAACCTTCTACTAGAATTATTTTTTTCCATCAATAACAACCTATAACAAATGTTATTTAGGATTTTTTTGTAAAAATGTTGTGAAAAATGTTGTGGATGTAGCATTTATATCTCTTTTTTTCTTGTCTTTCATTTGATAAAAAAAATTATTTTATTTGTTAGCTAATATTTGAGCTTTATTAATTAAAAAAAAAACTATAGGTTAAAATTTGGGGGCCTTTTTTCTACCTAGGCCTTAAGCGACCATATCAACTGCATGTACTGTAAAGTCGACACTGAGCTTGAGATGCGTAAGCTTTGAAAAATCTTTAGGGCTATTCAAGTCACAAACTACACTAACTAATTGCTACCTTGTTGAACCAAATTAACCAACAAATAATAGTTTCTAACGAGGGAATGACAATGATTAATAATAAATTTGTCAAAATTGATTGACAATTTAAATAAAGTGATTAGTAAGAGATTACGAAAAATGCAACATTTTACTCCGAACCAATTTGAAGAAATCTCCTCCAAGCCATTACATGAAGAATTATAATTCACGTGTATTATTTAAACAAGTCATATAATTCATTAAAACGTTCATAAGACTAAAAGTACATATCGATGCTCAATAGTCCTTTCAACTATCATGTAGTGGGTCATTAAAAAAAGTTTAAAAGTGTACAAACTACAAACTACCTTAAATCCTCTTTTTTTTCTTTTCTCAAATCTCACTCATTCTCAAGTCTCTACAACAAAGGAGATAGGGTTTGTTGATTATCTTGTGGTTATGAGAGAGAGAGAGAGAGAGAGAGAGAGTGGGTTTTACTAGACACTAACTCACCACATACTTTGCCATTGTCAATTTGTCATTGCCATCACCAACTTTTTTTTTACATTGCCTTAAGTTTCAAAATTTGAATTTTACACCCTAATATTATATGCCATTTTCATTAGCAACCCTTCTGTTAATTTTTTGCTAATGTGTCCGTTAAGTGACATGTAAACTTATGGTGTGTATTGATTGATCAAATCATATTGTGACACATGGGTTTCACTATTCCACGTCATATAAATAGCAAAACAAAACTTTGATTATTAAAATAAAAAAAATATTTACATTCATAAATTAAAAATTAAAAACAAAAACTAATATGTACACGGTGGTGAAGAGCGGTGACAAGCAGGGGCACCCAACACAACTCAAAATCTACAAACTCAGGAACACAGGTTGTGAAATCTGAGGTCCAGATCCAACAAATATGTTTGTTGTTAAGGGTTCTTTATTTTTAAGTTGGCTAAAGGTGACTCATAAATGAAGGATTGAATTTTTAAGGTCCAAATCAATCCTTGATCTAAGAAACAAGAATTGGTTTCTTTCCTTTATTTTAGGTGCAAATCTAAGAAAAAAAAATTGTATTATTTTAGTTTTTTATTTATTTTATTTAGTTTATGCAATTTTGAATTTTAAAGAATTTATTTTAATAATTAAATTTTGTTTTTATTTTGGCTATTCATATGACATGGAATAATGAAATCCATATGTCATGATTCGATTGAATCAATAGATACATGTCATGACCTTACGTGTCACTTAACGGACACGTCAGTATAAACTTAACAGAGGGGATAAAGATATAGTTTGCACTTTAAAATGTAAATCCAAACATCTAGCTGCGTTTGGTGAAATAATGTTGTACATGATTACGTGTATGGTATGGTAGCACCTTTTAAAAGCCCATTTTTGGTATCTAAGCCCATTCTCGGTGAAGGGCTTGGAAAGCAAGCTACATTTGTATTTGGGTTCTTCACCAAAAAAAAAAAAGTATTTGGGTTACTTGCATTCTTTTTGATTACCTGACATTGTGTAATTCACATTGATAAATAAAAATAAATAAATTGGCATCACTAAATCACTTCTTGTTTGAAGATAGTAAAATCATCATAGCAAGGTTTTAAGAAAGGTTGTGAATACACCTGTATTTTCATCCAGCTGTTAAAAATAATATCATTTAAAACAATGTCTTAAACAAAACATTGTATAATATTTAGTTCAACCTTTTAACTAAATGAAGGTTTGAATAGGATGTTTAACACATCTAGAACATCCAGATTTATGCACGTTGCAAAGAAATTATATATAGTTTTGTTCAACCATCCCAAAAAATATTAAAATTCTCTCAATGGATATCTTCTCTTTTTCTTAAATTTTTTACAAACCTATCCCCACTTCACCAAAAAAAAAAAAAAATTGCAAACCTATATGCTGAAGGTTGACAAATTGAAATTGTTTAAAATTTGTTGATGTCTAACATAATAAGATTTTCTGAAATTATATTCATTACTTTTTTCTTGCTATATAACATTAATTTGTTCTATATGATGCTTATGTTGTGAAAACTAGTTTGAGCTTCTTCTTTTCTTTTCTTTTTTCAAGTGAACTTCAAGGAGAGAATCACACACTCTCAATAAGGCACATTCACAAATATAAGTGACCACAAAAGTAGAATTGGGCCAAATTTAGCAAAAATGAGAAAATGATTACAACTTTTTGTCACCCATTTCTTTACACTTCTCCTTGCTATACAAAGAGGATCTACCATCAAAGTTATAAACTGTTGGTGCAAATACAATGGTAGTAGAAATAACACAAAGAGAAACTGAAAATACTTTTGAATATTATTAACGTAAAGAGAAATTATACAACACTATTTGGATTGAGGCGCGGCACTCGCTCTCTTTAAAGAGATTCAAGCCCTTGGTTGACTAAACTTTGTAACCGGTGTAGACCTTCTCTGACTTGTCTCCCCCAAGATACAACAGCCCAACAAGTATTGTATGGCTAGAACAACCTCTGCACAAAGTGTTCAAGCCCAAAGCTCCACCAGAAAGAACACCCTTCCTTGCCAAGAATCTCTCTATTTTTTTCTTTGTGTATATTGTGATTTCAGTAACTTGGATTGAGCCTGAATGAGTCTATTTATAGGCTCAATGGGCCTCACGAAATTACTACCTAATTTATTCTGATTAATTAGGTCCATTATTCTAATATAGTGGGTGCTATAAGATTAATTGCTGGATATTAATCTGATGGGCTGGAGTTACACAATTAATGGTTTGATAAGGAGTTTCTGAAGAATGAAAAGGCCCAAAATTTTGATACCTCCACTCTTCACCTCCCCCTTGCGCACGTATCTAGCCCAATATTTGAGTCAATACATTTTAGCCCATTAATCACCATAATTAAAAAGAATAAAAAAGTCTCTCTCCTTTTCAATGTGGGATTAAACATTTTTCACTAACTCCTCATCTCCCACATCTTTACATTTATGTTATAACATTTATTTATTTTAATCATTTAATATTAAAATGCTCCAACATAAACTGTTGTTCTAACTTATTTGGTAATATTGTCTTGGTTGAAGTGTTCTTTTAAGTTAAAAATATTAGCCATGCCCAAGCATATCAATAGGCTTTGCACAATTCATAAATACAATGGTTCTGTTTTGAGTAAAACATCCTGAAATCCAAAGTAAATTCCAATATTATGCATTTAGCGTTCCTCTATTAAATCTCCATGGTTAAACTTAGTAAATTTCACACCAAAAGAAAAGATCTTTGTAACTTTGGACATCTTGTTCTGAAAACCAATGAAGTTATCTCCACAGAACATATATATGTTGTTAACTTTTTGTATATTAATTTCAAAACCACCCAAAAGAAAAAGCTAAAGGAGATGGTAATGATTTCATCACAAGTTCTGGACAATAACAACTTGTGTAATATTATATAATATCTTCTTTTTTGTAATAATTTTACAATTCATACATTATGTTCAATTGTTCATACAAAAAAAAAAAAAAAAAAAAATTGTAATGTGGAGTAGACTTTGAGTAACTCAATCCTATGTTGTAATGGAATATTTGTACACTTGCTACAAATAGTTTGGGGTTTCAACGACCGTCAATTTTAGAAAGTGTTATTTCATTTAATGAATTAAATGCTGCACTAGTTGATCTGTTTGTACTATTGTAAGTACCCATCAAAATAAATGCAGGTTGTTTTGGAGAAGGAAGATGAGTGTCATTACCCAACATGAAAACAACAGTTGACATGGTTGGCCGGTCTGTTGCATGTTCTTGCACGCACAAAAGTCCAATTTGAATGCATCTTGAAACTTCATTAGCAGGGTATGCCTCATCTAGTAATGGGTCGACTATTTTCATGGAATTGTCTTCTCTCCATAGGTCCCAAACCTGAGACAAGATATTGATCATATTAGGTTCAACAATATAGGCTTAATTTTGTGGTCATTGTTTGCACATGTACTTACATGTCCAATCAAATTTGAGGAAGGACCATCATGATGGTAAGTACTGTTCTTTTTACCAGTAACGATCTCTAGCAGCAATACCCCAAAGCTATATACATCAGACTTTATTGAAAATAGTCCTTGCATTGCATACTCAGGTGACATATAACCACTGTCATAGCACAATGAAAAGGAAGATATTGAACCTCAACATAAAATGATCAAAGATAGCCCTTTGGGCACTAACACACATGTAAAATTTGAAGTAACACAATATGAAAACGAATTACAAAGATATCCTTAATATTTTTTTTTTCTTACAAAGGCCTGTAGTTTACACTCTCCTTAGTTGTAAAAATGGTAGTCAAGTAATCGGTTAAAAAAGTATATCTTTTTTTTCTAGCATACTTACAATGTTCCAACGATGCAATTCGTATTAGCTTCAATTTGGTCCCCTCCAACAATTCTAGCCATACCAAAATCTGAAATTTTTGGATTCAATGCATTGTCAAGTAGAACATTGCTGGCCTTTAAATCTCTATGGATAATTCTTAATCTTGAGTCTTGATGAAGATATAAGATCCCTCGACTAATTCCGCAAATAATCTCAAATCGCTTTCCCCAATCTAAACAAGACCTTTTTGTTTCATCTAAATGAAGAAATGAGAACTTGGATTAGATTGCATTGCATTCGTGCCTTTTTACTTAGGTATAAAATCTTGCTACTTGGAACTGATATGTTTGTAATGGGAGGATCGTTTTCTAGTGATGATGTGTGAGGTTAATGTGAAAAAGAAGACATACCAAAAATAAAAGAGTCCAAGCTTTTATTTGGCAAGTACTCATAAATCAACATCTTCTCTTCTTTGTGAATGCAACAACCTAAAATTCTCACAAGGTTTCTATGTTGAAGTTTAGCAATTAGTGCTACTTCTGTTTTGAATTGTTCTATTCCTTGTCTAGGCCATTTTGATAGTCTTTTTACTACTATTTCCATTCCATTTTGTAGCAAACCTTGCAATTAAAGTCCAAATATCATTTTGTCATAGTGCACAATTGTTGAAAGAAACTCAACTTGGTGAATTATTTGGGGAAGCCCAATTCACACAACAAATTCATACTCAATGAGTACCCGTAAACATTCATGATGGAATTTATGATGCATAAGCACACTTGAAATGAGACTACCTTATAAACTGGGCCAAAACCACCTTGGCCAAGCTTGTTAGCAATAGAGAAGTTATCTGTAGCTGCAATTATGGTTCTTAGATCAAATAATGGCAAATTTGAATTTCTTTTAGTTCCATTGAGGTCCCTTCTACTTGGAGAGTCTTCGAAGTATGTTAAAGTGGAGTCAGCACTATCTGAATTTGTGCCATGCCTCATCTCTGTCATAAAACAAGTCATTAATAATGCTAGTAACCATTTTTGTCCAATTAGGAATTCTCACACAAAAGCCTAATTTAATAAAACTGAGAAACACACTAAAATAAAAGAATGAAACAGTGGAAAATAAGAGGAAAAATTGAAGTTTACAATTTTCTATTTATCATTGTCAGGAAATCCCATTTGGTTAAAACTTTTCTAAGAGGTAAGTGCTTATAGGAGGTGAAAGTTCCTCAGTTTGCTGATGGGGCTGGAGAAAATCTTAAAATGTCAGGGAATTGGTTGGGCCATTCATCAAGGTTTTAGTTGAAAGGGATAAACAATTATCCATGTGGCAGGATAATTGACAACCTGAAGGTGTTTTGATCCCCAACTTTGTCCACAAGGTGGTGTATGATACTACAATTTCTGAGTTTGCAAAAGTATCCAGTATTCTAAAAGAAATGCAATAGCCTTGGAAACCTATTAGATCAAAAGATACTACCCTACAAGCTTATTTTCATCAATTAAAATTAGCTAAGACAACTCAATGTACCGGATTTCATCTAAATATGGAAAAGTCACATGGATTTCAACTTGAAGTGAAATAAGAAACAAGATGGATACAGCAAAATGGTGGAAAGTGGTATGGTCTAAAGCAGCTGCTTCTAAGCATTCCTTAATACTCTGTCTTTGGCTGGCAATGAAGGACGGATTGCAATTCAGAGTAGAATTAAATAAGAAACATGCATGTCTCAATGAATGGTAGAAACTGGTATGGTCTAAAGCAGCTTTTCCCAACAAGTCCTTCATATTTTGGCTAGCAGTGAAGGACAGGTTGCCCTCCCAAGAAAGGCTTGTAAAATGGGGTACAATGGTGCTCATGTATGTTTTCTGTAGAAGTCAAATGGAATTTTTGATCTTGTCGTCTTCGAGTGTTCTTTCTTTTGAATTTGACATTTGTGTATGGTAGATATAAGAATGTGCAAATGGAATGAGCTAATGCATTTATTTGTAGGCTGAAAAGCAAGAAGTTTAAGAATAGCATTTGAAAATTTTCGTTGGCTGCTTCAGTATACCCTCTTTGGATCCAAAGAAATGATTATGAGTATAATAACAAAATATATCCAGTTCTTTTTCATTTTTTTCTTTTATCAACTTCTACAGCTTGAAAAATATATCAAGTTCCATTCCATTTTATTCAGTTTTATTTCATGATTTATGTATTTTGCCTATTCATTTATAAACTCTGAAACATAGCCTATTCTTTTATAAACTCTAAACATAGTGTTGGAGTAATCTTGGGAGCATTTGTTCACTGGCCTTAGAAGTATAGAAATAGGTTTAAAAAAATTGCCCTAAACTTCCTTACCTTTCCTCTTCTTCATTACAAAACAATACGCAACTGAGACTATAAGAAGAAACATTGCAGCAATAGAAACTCCCAGAATTGCTAGCATCCTCTTTTTCTGAGTAAGACCATTTTTCTTAGCATATTGAGCTGAGTAAAAAAAAAAAAAAATTATTCAAATGACATCATAAATTTCAGAAGTTGATTGAACATAAATATTTATTGATGCAGTTTTGCAGGAAAATGAGAGTAAGGATGGAACAAGGGTTTAAGGAGAATATGTGAATTTTATTTTTTTTTTTTTTTTTTAAGGAGAAGATGCATTTCTCATTTTGAGGTCCAACGTATCAAAAGAACAAAACAAAAAAACTAACATGTTCTCACAACAATGTCAAGTCCATATGTGATTCTCTTTTTTGAGGCCGAAATCATGTTAAAAGAAGAAACAAAAAAACAAATATTGCAAACCTATTTTTGTAACAACAATGTCCAACGCCAAGAGAGTGTTTCTTATTAATATAAGTAGAATCACAGTTCAATTTCTCTCTCTCCCATTATTATAACAACTATATAAAAATAAAATAAAACAAGTATTGCATAGTAGGACCTACTACGAGTGATGGATGTAATTGTAGAAATCTTGTGTTATTAGGGGTATACAACTCTTAAATAATTTCGACTTCTCCACACATTGTTTGAGTTTTGAATTAGTATGAAATAGATAAAAGGTAGAATTGTGAAAATTTTGATATTTTTAGATAATTTAACAAAACCATATATAAATTCTTTCCCGTATGGAGTGTAATACTCATTTAGATTTGTAATATATAATTTGAAATATGAAATAGATCATTTTTAAATAGAGAAAATCATTTTTCAATAATGTGACCTAAATCAAATTTAAGGTTAGTACCATAGGGCAAATTAGATGTTAACTAGTATTCTGTATAAATTTCAGACTAATATAATACAATAGACATGAACTTTGACTAACACTATTTGTTTTGAAGTAAAACAAATAAAATTTTAAGGTGTTTTGTATGACCAATAAAATTTTGAAGCAAGCAACCAAAATCAGTAGCTAAATCACCAGAACCACTAGTGTAGGAGGTCTAGTAACCGAACTGTTGGAATTTTAGCTTGAACGATGTCTTCAACAACTGAACAGGGGGCAACTACCACTAGAGTGATGTCTCCGGCCACCTTTGTGGCTTTGGTAATCAGACCTCTAGCACGCAGCTGTAGTGATCGGATTGCCAGCATCGGTTGCTAGAGTGATGGCTCTAGCCACCAGAACATTGGCGCTGATCGTCGGAGTGGTGGCTCTAACCACTAGACTACCGACATCATCTGCCTAGCTCACCGAACCGGTGACCTTGCCACCAAATGGGTGAGGGAACTCACTACGTATTTTTGTAAAATGTTTTATCAAAATTAAAGGTAAAAGATGAAAAAGTACCTAATACAACCGCATCCACACGTATGTATAAATCTTGTCCTGCATCGGGATATATTCTTGTGTCCACCAAGTCCCCTTGCCATGTCAAGCAACCAATCCCTCCCTTACTCACATTTGCACTTGCGTAAGCCATACAAGAACAATTCCTCAAACACATTTGCTTACACTCTTCCAAACTCAAACTCATGTCTGCATGTGCTGTTGAAGTATCTGGCACCATCATATGTGCCAACTTCATGAATCCTTCTCTGTTGTTGCACATGGACACTGCTTGCTTTTCCCTAATGCAATCATGAGATGACTTGGGTTCAAATCCAGGAAAGCACTTGCACTCAAAATTGACCAAATCGTGTGGGTTACAATAACTATTTGGACCGCAATTTGAATACTTATCGCATAACTCTTGTGGGGTGGACCAATATTCGACCCATGTAGTCTCCTGCCATAAGGACCGTTGCATAATTCCTGATTCATCGATCACCATTTTAGAAAAAAGTTTGGAGTCAGATAAATTTGAAAGTGTAGTGTACATAATGGTGGTTTCATCTTGATTATTCACAAAGCTAACATTGAAGTAATTTGATGTCATTCTAGCTGGTATACCACTCCATCTTAGGCCAGTCCAAGATCCAGCACGCCATGATATAGTCCGACCCATGTATAAAAATGCTTGAGGGTACCCAGTTGTAACTATTTGATATGAGTAGTTGCCAATTTCTGGGTCATCTTTGGACTTCCAAGATGTTAAGAACCGGTTTAATCCTGTTCGCCGATCCAACCCAAGTTTCATAAACGGAAGCAAAGTATTGGTGGGATAATCAAAACTTTGCCATGTAACACGTTGGCTGTCTTGTTGAACCAAAACAAGATTTCCTATATCTAAGAGCTTAGCCATAGAATTATTTGTGGATGAGACAGAAAAAGAAACATTGGTGGACCAAATAGGAGTGGTTTGGTTTTGGGTGTGGAGTACAAGGTTTCCCTTACCGTTGATGGAGAGGACTCCGGAGGTATCATTGAGAGGAGCGTCTCTGTTTGCAACCCAAACAACGGTTTTTTCGGCGATTTGGTTATACCAAATTCCAACGTAGCGGTGACTGGAACTGCCGGGTTTGAAAAACCCAAGTGCAAAGGTTTTTTGGTTTGAGAGTAGAAGTTGACCATCCTTGAGGGGCTGGTCTGGTGTTATGATGTCAAGGGAAATGCAAATTGGGCAAACAAGAAGAAGGGAGAGAAGAAGCAATAATGTATTCCCTTTAGCAGGATTCATCGTTTTTTCTAATGAAGAGTATGGTAATAGGACTTGTGGCTGACTGGCTGGTATAGACTATAGAGAGCTTGATAGCCATATAAAAAAATCAATTGTTCTTCTTTTAAAAATAAAATTAAATGAGTTATTCGACATATGCAAGCTATCGTCAACTTGCCAAGGACCCACACGTTTACCTTGAAAACCAGTTCACATTAGTGAAAGATACTTTACGAAAACTCTGGTCTTCTTTGGCAACTCCAATTAAGTACGTAAACAATTTTTGACCCTAGAACTTGTCAAGGACCCACACGTTTACCTTGAAAACCAGTTCACATTAGTGAAAGATACTTTACGAAAACTCTGGTCTTCTTTGGCAACTCCAATTAAGTACGTAAACAATTTTTGACCCTAGAAATCGGATGTACATTGACTAATGAAGAAAAATTATTGGGTTTATTTATTTATTTATTTTTATAGAAGATAAATTTTTTATTCTAGCATAATTTAAGTGTATATGTGTGAACTGTAAACTCCTTCCTAAAAATTTGAACTTTGGCTCTTGCCCTCCACACCCCTCCAAACATTTATAATTATGGAGTGACCATTCACGCTAAAAACATTTATAATTGTAGAATGACCATTGCGTCAAGGTATGCAATGGTAACAGTCAAGGGAGATGCCAAATGTGCCCACCCTGACTTGAAATGTTTTTTAAAAATTGAATTTTAAATTACTATGGGTTGTTGACCACTCTAGAAAAAAACTTGACTACCCTAAAAAAACTTGAACACCTTAAATAATAATTTGAGTCCATTAAAAATTAAATTCTACCTCTCCAAAATTTTGGTTCATTGACTGCTTGGACAAAAAAAATTACAAGAAATGCTATGTTTACAATATTTTCGTAACACTTTCGCAATAAATCCTAAGTACTTGTGGACAAAAAAATAATTTCAGTATATGTCAAATTAGAACTAGCTTGTAAAAATTTACCACTTAGACTTTGTTGTGTAAGTGTTGTAAAAATGTTTTGGACATGGCACTTTCAAAAATTTCTCAAACAAACAAATAGCCTAAAAACACAAATCAAACATTTAATTGTGATTTTTTAAATTGTGTTTTCAAATGACATATTTTAAAATCACTTTTTTTTAAATTAAAAAAATGCACACTTTTCAAATAGTTAGTCTATTAGTACTTACTTTAGTCTTTAGCCAAATTTGTTGGATTTATGTGATACTTTTTTTTTTCCAAAAAGATAATGCATTTTATTTATATTGTTACTTGTTTAAGCAATATGTCAGTAATTGAAAAGGAGATCAGTAGTTTAATTATTGCTTAATTGTGTATATTGAAAAAGATATAGTTGATAACATTGATAGTGAAACTATCATATCATATAATGATTTCAAAATATAAAAACTTGTGAAGGAAATTTTAAAACTTCATGTATTTGCGTGTTTTTTTTTTTTTTTTTTTTTGGTGATGTTAATATATACAAGTTTTATTTTTATTAAATTTTTTTAGTGACCACCCAGAAAAAAGTTCTTGGAGCCGCTAACAATCAACCAGATTCAAGAGATAACTCAATGATAATAAATAAATAATTATATATCATTTGTTGTGTTTTATATTGCCTCCTGCATTATCTATCTATTTCAATAATAAAATATAAAAATTTTGTAGTCTACTTCATCCATTATAGCAAAATTTGTGGTGGTAGAATAATTGTTATTAAGTTAATCTAAAAAGTGATTGTTTGACTGAACAGTCAACCACTAAGGTTCAAGTGATAAACCAATGATGATAAATAAATAATAATATATCCTTTGTTGTGTTTTATTAAAGTACCTTTAAAAAATATATATACCAATAGATCATGTCAAACAAAAATACATTGAAAAATACATATTTTCTATAATTAAACGTATATAATGTATATCAAACATTTTTCATATTATACTTGTACACAAATATTTCAAACTTCATTACTTTTATTGATAGTATTTGTTAAGGTGTGTCGTTACGTATGTAATACTATTAAATCTAATTTCATTCCCTCTCATTCCTCCCAATTTCGGAGGGAATGAAAATTTGAGGTTTTAAGGAAATAGAGATGAATAAGTGTTCCCTCCTACCTTTTCCATTCCCTCCCACTTAAACTCTCAAACAAAGGAATGAGCTTTCCATTCCCTCCATTAAAACTCCCAAACAAGGGAATGAAAGAATATTCTAAAATAATTTTTTTCATTCCTTTCCATTCCATTCCCTCCTCCCAAACGAGACCTAAAGGTGGGCCGGTGGAAATCAATAAGAAATTAGCAATATCAATAATTTATAAAAATATTATAAAATAATTTGTGATTGTAACATTACTTTTAATAACTTGTCACATAGACTTTATTGTGATTTTTGTGAAACTGTTGTATCCATAACTTTCACTAGTATGTAACATGTGCTTACGCACAGAAATGATAAATTGTTGTCGTACTATTGATGTTAATTTGGGTTATTAAATATATAGAACATTAGTTCGACCAGGAAATTTGGAGGTACTAAAATAATTTTTCCTTGTAATTTTAATGATATTGGTTACACCAAATTTCTCATTACACTGTTGTTATATATATAATTTTGAAAATCACTATTAAACACTACATATACTATATCAATTCACTATCTTTGTCCGTGAAATTCTACTAAATACAACACAAAATAAAAGAATAAATTAGTTCAATAGTATTTTCTAAATTGAATGGAGATAAATGCATGGAATTGTTTAGCTCAATCACAATTTGTTACGTTCAAGATCTTCATATACAAAATATATAAATAAAAACAGTGTTATGGTGTCAAGGGAAGTGCAGATTGGGCAAACAAGAAGGGAGAGAAGAAGCAATGATGTATTCCCTTTAGTAGGATTCATCATTTTTTTTAATGAAGAGTATAGTAATAGGACTAGTGGCTGACTGGCTGGTATAGAGAGCTTGATAGCCATATAAAAAAAGTCAGTTCTTCTTCTTAAAAAAAAAAAAAAAATTAAATGAGTTATTCGACATATGCAAGCTATCATCCACTTGTCAAGGACCTACTCAATCACGTGTACCTTGAGAGATACTTAACGAAAACTCCGGTCCTCTTAGGCAACTTTAAGTCTTAGGAAACAACTTTTAACCCTGGAACTCAGATGTACAATGACAAAGTGACTGGTCAAGAAAAATTATTGGGTGGTTCTTTTAATAGTGATTGTTTATCATCGAACAATCAAACACTTAAGATTCAATTAATAACCCAATGTTGATAAATAAATAATTATATAACGTTTGTTGTCTTTTATATCACCTCCTCTCCCATTATCTATCTATCTCAATAATAAGATTACAAAAATTGATGTCTACTTCACTGGTTATTGCAAAAGTTGTGGTGGTAAAATAAATGTTATTGGGTTTGTCTAAAAGTGATTGTTTAGCCAAACAGTCAACAATTAAGGTTCAAATGATAGCCCAACGATAATAAATAAATAATAATATATCATTTGTAGTGTTTTATAAAAGTACCTTTAAAAAAAATATATCCAATATATCCAATTTATCATATCATACAAAAATACAATGGACTATAATTAAACATATATAACGTATGTCAAACATTTACTAGTTCACAAATATTTCAACTAATGTGCAAATATTTCAACTTCATTACTTTTATTGATAGTATTGAATCTATTGATAGTATTTGACATTTGTTAAGGTGTGTCGTTACGTATGTAACACTCTTTACCAACAGATAAGGAAAAGATATAAATTATTTTACTTCTCTAATTTAAGTAAAAATTTAAATATTTTCTTAAATTTTATAATTTTTTGGGCGGTTCAAATCCATACATGATATGATTTCTATACATTAAAAAAAAAAAAAAAAATGAAGTGACCCGATCAAGGTTTTTTTTTTACTTGTGTGTATGCTTTCATGAGATAGAGAGAGCATGCTGTGAGTTTGATATTCCCACAACAGAGTTTAAGAACTTGTAGCTCACTATTTAAAATTTTAAACTGATCACACCCATCCTTCATTAGCAAGTATAAAGCATCAGCAAGTACATTTTGATGCCAATCTACTAACAGCTTGGTTATATGAAAGATTGTTTGTGTTTGTGTTCAGGCAAAGCAAGCAAAGATAGTGTAATTTGGAAGATGACTCGACTGAATCGAGAAGATCAAGGTCCACAGGTGCATAATTGGACACCACACCAAATAATAAAAGCAAAAAATTCTCCCTGATAATATAATTCACTAGAAAACATGATCAAAATATATGTAATAGCAAAAGTTTCAATACCAGTTATGCACACACAACTATTCATAAACTTCCCATGTCACCAGAACATTGATTGCTGAAGTATAAACAAAACCGTTGGCCCTGGCTCAACCATATGCTCAGCTATAACTTTTCACAATATGGTCCAAGTACAAAACTACCTAGGATAAATCAAGCATCCATACAATCCAAAAAAGAAAGAAAAAAAATTGTGTGATTTTACATTTTTGTTCACAAGGCAAGGTAGTATTGTTAAACAAGCAATAAGGCTATCTGCATATTGTTTCTCGCGAATAAGTAATATCTCATATTCCAATACGTAATGGGTTTAGTCTCCAAAAAACCTATTTACTTTTTATTCCTTTGCAAATTGGTGAATATTGGATGTCTTATGCAAGAAAGGTGGGTTGATTCTGATGATCATCAAGTTCCTCTTCCCAATATTCATTAACAATCTTACCACTGCCAATCACCAAGTCAAAAGCTCCGTATAAAGCCATAAAAATTATCTATTGGCTCTCAAGACCCATATGATGGGCCTTCAAATCACTGTTGTGCTAGAACGAGCTATCCTTTGAGCTTCTTCCAAGTCTTTCAGAAACCTGCTTTTTTTTGGCCAAAATGATTATTGGATCAGAGGAAATCGTGTAAAGCAAGGATAGTTTCCACTTTAACTACATTCCATCAAATAACTAAACTAGCCTCAAATTATCACTATATTACTAAATGTATCCTATAAATATGACAAAAGTATAAAATAAATACAATTTATGGATATTTGTATTAGTTGAGATTTAAGTTCAGTAAAGTGTGACTGAAGTTATAGAAGTCTGGCTTATAACAACCTTCCGTTCTCTAGGCTTGGGTCGAGATTGGGTCTAAAATGGAACTACAAAAGAATTTTGATTTGTAGATTTTAAGTAGCCACAAATCATTGCATGCTTGCAACCTACATGGGATGAATAATGCCAAACCAAAATCCACATGCCCAACATAGGTTCACCAAGTGTCAAATTAACATGATGCAATCCAACCCACAACTACATTCTCAAATTTGCAGCTAATGCAAGAAAGATGAAGGCCATAGAAGTTAGCATTTAAAGCTAGTGCGTGCCAAGCATGAACCACAGCTAGCACAGCAATACCGTGCTTCTAAAATCACAATGATGATTCAAAAGCATACATACCTCTTAGAATTCAGAACCACAGAACCACCAAGTATAAAACGAATTCCAGAATTGCTGGCATTTTGTTAAGCAACAGAACGTGACTCTTCATATGTCGTCCCTCCAACAATGAATATGACTACTTCCTGTGGCCTGCTCAAAGATGAAGTGTTTGTCATTCAAGCTATATTATCCAAAGCCTTTTAAAAATCTTTATTTGAAGGCTATAACTTCACTTCAAAGGCTATGGCTATCTCAAGTATAAATTAACGTTCAATCCTACAATAGTCTGTCCATGCTTGAAAAGCCTTTACTGTAGGATGTAACAGCAAAATGAAGGGGAAAGATAGGAGACTTGAGTAAAATGGTAGAAAAACTTGAGAGGATTGGCGATCAGGGGCATATATATCTGATTTTGACGTTAACATTACCATTACTTTTGTTTCTGGAATTTATAGACATTTTTAATTTCGTATCTTAGTCCTTTTCCCCCCTCTTTTTGTATTTTCTTACAAGGGGAGGAGATTCCCTTTAAGCTAGACCTCATTGGTTTTAGTTTTTCTTTTGTACATGTTAATTTTATTTCTTTTGGGTCTTCTTTTTGTCATCCCATGTACTAGGATTGTGCCCCTTTTTGCACTTTCTTAATGAAAAAAAACTATTATATAATTTTTTTTTTTTAAGTGTTTTCCTTGCATACCTCCCATGCACTAGGATTTCTCTTTCTTTCTTTTTTTTTCCTCTTAATACAATTTATTACTTATCAAAATTATATATCTAATGGGAAAAACTTAGATACAGTACCTTATATACTGTTCATTAGGTTCCCTCCCTAAAAATCAGCCATGCGGCTATTTTACATATATTAGTAAACGGGCGTTAAACTCAAACGCTTAACTCAAAACAGAATTAAGCTAGTCCTTCTCTTCTCTCTCAGTTCAGTCCCTCTTCTCTCTTTTGTTGGTAATTACGCACCCATGCCTTCTTGAATAGAAATCATGCACTTTTGGTGAGATTACTCTTATAGGAGTAGTGGTGGGCTTGGAATTCGAATAGGAGGTGGAACTTCAAGGCTTTCATTGATGGATCTGGGATTTGTGTGGGTATGACAGGCAAGGATAGGTTTAGGAACTTTGCTGTGAAAAGACTCGAATTTGCTGGATTTACTAGTTGTGAGAATTTCAGATGTTATCGTGGACCTATACTGCGTGGTGTGAGGGGGATGGAAAAAAAAAATCTGGTCTTCCATCAATTTCTGGTTTATTTTTCCCCCAGTTTCTTCTTCTTTTTCCATTTTTTTATTATAAAAATAATCTTGAGTTTGAATTTGGAAAATTTTACAAAGTATTTAATATAAATAAAAGGCAAAGATTCTACAAGGAAATTGAATAATGGATTGAGATTTTGTCAAGGCATGATATATCTGGGTATAATGAAGGCGTTATGGTTGGCTGGAAATGGTATATTGTGGGTTGTGCCAAGAAGTATTGTGATTTTAGTCAATTAGATGGTATTCCTGTTGAAATGGGTTAGTGAGTGTGTTGCTAAAATGATTACGGCCTTCATCCTCTCCTAATTTCGATCCTTCAATGAAAGCCTTGGGAACGAACAGAGACAGAACGCATTGAAGTTCAACACTAGATTAATTGATTTCTCTAACAGAAAGTAGTAGTTTTAACGCCCATTTACTAATATATGTAAAATAGCCACATGGCTGATTTTTAGGGAGGGAACCTAACGCACAGTACATAAGGTACTATATCTAAGTTTTGCCCATATCTAATTTGGATGCATGGTAATCAAGAAGCTACGCAGAAACAGTAATAGTTTCCATTAAATGAACAATAATCTAAGTTCTGGGGGTAGGCTAGATGGCTTAAAAACTGTCTTCAACAAATTGAGGGGACACAGCCACCTCAGTTAACTCATATCAATCCCTATGACTATATATAGCATAGTGTTAGGGTGAAGCATCAATGCCCAAAATATGGACAGGGCCAAACTCCCAAAGAAAAGAAATCCCTAATTGATACCTTTGATGTGTGACCTGCCATAAACTATGTTGATATAATGTGGTTTGCTTCAAATGAGCCATAAGCGGACCTTGATTCTTTGTTTTTTTTTTTTTTTGGGGGGGGGGGGGGGGGGGGAAGTTACGGACCAGCATACGTTCTTTAACAAGTGCTGAAAGTTAGACATATATCTGATGAGAGATAATATGTTATTTAGACTGAGAAATTTGTATGAAGTGGGTTTTTCCTCATAAACTCTTCTCATTATTAAAGAGTAAAATTAGTAACATAACTAGAATTATCTTGGCACTACTTCTTGATAATATGCACACATACATGTACATACAAACCTACACACATACATAAACATGTACCACACACACATGCACAACAAGTTCCAGTTACCAGTTTTTGCAGTCTGACCACTGGTTATTCAGTTAAGCCTGGTTTTTTCAGAAAACCTTGTTTTACCGTTTTAGGCTATATTTGGATTGGTATAGAGTTCTTGATTGAACCAGTTGAATCAGCTGGTCTGCTCAGGTTTTTAAAACAGTGGAAAGAAACCACGCTACATTCCAAAATTTGCAAGAGATAAACTGCAACATTCCTGGGAAGAAACAGTTATTTTAGAAAACGAACCTGCCCTGCTGAAAGTGATTGCCAACATATGGGTAGTCCACATCTCTCAACCGTCCCTTGGAAATGCTTTCCATGGTTTGGAACAAAAGGGGCTAGTGCTGGGTGTAAACATTCTCAAACCCCTACAGCATATGGGAAAATGATGTATAAGCATCTAACCACATCTGCAAGCAGAAAGTGAAGTGTTTCTAACTAACCTTCAGTCCACGAGCCATGTTATGAGCAATATTCTAAAGATCTCGATTTCCAAAAAGATCCCCAGTTCGCTTATCAACCCCTACTTGCTTCAAGACGAACTGGACAAGTTGTCATACTATGATGGCCAATTTTTCAAAACCAGTGAATCATCTAGCAACTAGCAAGAAACACAACAATTTCAACAAATTTTGATGCTCTACTAAAGCATCAAAGCATGCAAAACAGAAATGTTGGTTTGCTTATTTTACCCCTGGTTTGTACTTGGCAGACCGAGAAGCCAGTTTGTTGAAAAGTTGCATCAACTGAACAGGGCTTTCCTTCTCGTAGCATAAAGCATCACTAAGCGTAAACGGTCAATATCAGATACACTTTCATTGTTTAAAAGATTTGTCACTGCCTGCATTGAAGTTTGAAAAGGGAAGAATGTCATTGCTCAACATTTGAACAGTATACTAGATATTTCCGGCTCTAATTTCAAGCTGTCAAATTCAGGAATCTCAAATCATATATCAGTAGGGAAGTCTATTGACACCAAAAAAGCACCAACTATCACATCTCTCCCTCCCCAGTGTTTAGTGGTGTGCCCATGTAAGTGTACATGCCGGGCGGGGGGGGTGTTGAAAAAGTCTCTAAACGGTGTTATGTAGCACCACTCAATATCAGTAGATGAACACTTTGTTTCAGACAATAACTTGAAGGGAATGAACATGATGTGAGAATAAAACAATTCAGGAGACCAAATAGCATTATAATCTTGTAACACAGAAAGGAAAATTAGGTAATCAAACATAAGCAATATTTATTGCATAGGCCTTTCATTTTTATGAGAAGGCATAAATTTTGAGTTAATCCTATTGGATGATGTCATTAACTGCTAATCGCCTATGAAACTTCAAATAACTTACATAACACCTCTAGCCGTAGCCAACCCCAAAGGACTAAGGCTTTATTATTTATAATAATGAGACTAAACCTAGGCTTTGTTGGTTTCATCAAGGAAAGAAGTTTAAACCCTAAATTCAAACATTGAGCAGATCAAAAACTTGTGGAGAACTTAAAACTAGGATGTGACTTTTCTCCCAATTGACATGGAAACATAGACACAATAACACCCAATAACGCTTGAAATTGAGAGCCCGTTTGGTAATATTGTTTTAGTAACGTTGTTTGTATTTTTTGGAAACACAGAATGCCCAACACTTGCTGTTTATAATCTTCCGCTTAATTTTCGCAAAATGAACCAGAGGTGCAGCTTACCAAACCTTAGTTCCTTGGATTATCCATTGGTCTAAACTCAAAGGGAAACTAAAGGAAATTTCTTTTAATGGGTGTGCAAATATTCTTTTATGAGAGTCCACTGAGAGGATAAAGAAATGCCAAAGCAAGGGATTTGTAAATTTTGAAAGCTAATACTAACAATCAAATTGTTTTAATGATTAGAACAAAAAAATCAATTGCTCACTCCAACTTCATGCACCACAAATAATCAATTCTCATCTTCTTTTGACAACAATCCTGACCATCCTAATTAAAAACTTTGCAAACACATACAGGATAAAACCTTTTTGCTTGTTATCCATTTGGCCCAAGAACACCCATTTGGATATATAAGGATACCTTTGCCCCAACGTCTTCAGGATTACTTAAAAAATTTTCCCAATCCTGCCCCACTTAACAAGTCCAAACTCCAATCCAATTGAACCTTCCTATAAATGCGTAAATTACTAATAAATAATGTATGGGTCTGATCCAGCTGAAATTTATTGAAATCCATTACACAAAAATCTTCTTTGCAGCCTAACCACACTAAATGTCATATATTACTAGTAAAGTAAAAATTAATGCCAATGCTTTGATTGGTATCAGAAACCTCAATATTGCACCTGTCACTAATGTATCATCCTACTTCAGCTTTGGTCAAGTGATAAGCCTTAGATTGGGTTAGAGTTGATCACAGTTCCAAATATATATTTTTTGATAGGTAGGTCACAGTTCCAAATATTACCAAGCCTAAAATAAAAATAAACAAATAAGAGACTAGAGGGGACAAACTCTATAATAGCCCATTAGGGGTGAAAGCCTCTAGATTACCTGGCAACTGGTTTTGACAAGCGGGAGAAGTTGCTTGTAGGTTTTAATGGCTAGAGGAGAGTCCAAAGCGATCTTCCTTAGAATGGTTCCCTACACTATCCCAAAAAAATCAATCACAACAATTACCCTGCCCTATCTAGTGAGGAGAAATTGCCAGTCATACTTCTCCGCATACCCCAGATCCTGCCAATTGGCCTTTCAACCCCACAACTGTGACACCCTAACCGTTTTTTGTCCTATTGTGTCAAAAGTGCTTATGAACCCCTGCAAAGTTAAGCACTTGGCAATATTGTCAGCCAAGAGAAGATTTGAGCTAGTGACCTCTGCTTCATGAAGCGTGGTCACTAGCCAATTGTCTTCTCCTCCTAAAAAATTTTTTTGATAGGTAAGATAAGATATTGATAAAAAAGACTACGACATGGAAGAAAACATGAAGTAGCCACAAAAATAAAAAAGAGACATAAAGCTATGTACAAGAAGAAAGGGAGTCTAAAAACATTGGGAGGGGACTCACTAGATGTGAGTCCCCAAACTTGTGACCAATCAAACAAAGTCCCGTAAAAGACTAAAGAAGTTGCTCCCTCGAGCATTCCATATCCTCAAAGGTACACCTATTTCTCTCCCTTCAAATACACCACATCAAACACAATGGAGTCAAATTCAAATATTCGAAGAATGCTTACCCAACCAATTCCTCCACCCGAGCAAAAGATCCTTCACTCCCACAGGAATCACCCATGCAACCCCAAATATTTTAAAACAAAATTCCACAACCAGTGAGCCTCCCCACAATGAAGCAAAAGATGGTCCATTGATTTTCCATAACATCTGCACATGCAACACCAATCCACTAAATAAAAGCCTCTCCTCCTTAAATTATCAGCTGTGAGAATCTTTCCCCATGCCACCGTCCAAGCAAAAAAGGAAAATCTTCAGGGAGCCTTAACCCCCCAAATTGCTTTCCAAGGGAAGATAACAAAGGACAATTCCCTCAACTCACAATAAAAAGACCGAATCTCAATTGAAGAATCATTCATGAAGATATATCTTCCAACTCACGTAATATAAAGCTAAACACTAACTGGACAGCCCAATTCATTTCATCTCATACTCATTAAGCTAAACCAACACTTGTTAAGGTTGAAGCACAGTTCACTAATATCATGACTGTGCTTTATTTTCATAATAAGTCCAGCACTCAATGTTCAACACCACCAGAAATAAGGGGTTTTCAATTGCATGCTGTGATATATCAAATGAAACTTGTTTGAAATGCTTAGATAACATTTGATCATTCATTGCATAATTCAAGCATTTACATTACTAGTCTTTATCAGCTGGCACTAATATAATGCAAAGAGCATATCCCATGAACTATCTCTTTAAAATTAGTTCTCAAATTATGCTATGACCTCAACTGTTTGACTTCCTAACAGCTTGTCAATTTATATTCTTGCATATAAGAATTATTTGATTGATCAATCATCCATTCAACTCCCCAAAAGTTTAGGCTCCATTTGTTTCAGTGTAATATGTTTAGTACAACTGAAAATTGCTAGTCAATGGATGAGTGGAAATTACAGCAAAAAGGTGGGAAATAATTTATGCCATCTACCCACATCCCCTCCACCTTTCTCTTCTCTCCAAACAAGGCCTGACCCTCACAATCTCTCTCTCCCTCCTTCATGCCGACACCACTGTGAATTTGTCTACATGCGCTTGTGGTAGGATTAGGGTTAGGAGGATTTTGGATTTAGGGTCAATTAATAACTGGGGAAAGGATGAAAAAAGATTTGATTTAGGTTTGCAAAAGAGATGAGAAGATACTAAGATCAAATCTACCTACAGTTGTGAACAGTGCACCTGAATAGTAACGTGGACAGTAATGCGGATGGTAACAGATGCGCGGTACTTTTGATGGCACTTGAATGGGAATGGTACTTTTGATGAGTAGTCCTACTACCTGGTTATCTGTGGCATTACAGCTCATTCCTTTCCTATAAATGTTAGCAGGAGCTTGAATGGGAGTGGTACTTTTGATGTGCAGTCCCACTACCAGGTTATTTGTGGCATTACTGCTCATTCCTTTCCTTTGAAGAGTATTTGGAGTGTCAGAGTTCCTAAGAGGATGTCATTCTTTTTGCGAGAAGAAAGAGGAAATTGAAAGTGAACAGAAAGAGGGAATTGAAGGTGAGAATAGAACATTAAGGCCAAAGTGCCCTCAATACTCAAAACACTCGATTTTTTTATTAAGCAACTCCATCTTTCTTTAAGTGCAATGATAGTTCTATAGACTCTATATCTTAGCTTTGCCCAATAGAACTAGAACTCCTACTTTGACTAACAAACAAACTCCTAAATGAATTGGACCAAAGGCCACACATAAAAGTCCATAAACTAAGTAAGACTTACCTATAAATAAACTAAAACCCAAGGCCAACAACTCTGACTGACAACTAACAATTACGTAGTTAATTATTTTTTTTTTTCACATAATTAGAAAAATACCCTTAACGCTGGGAAAAAAAAAACCAAATACCACACTACCTTCCTACCCTCCCTGTCCCACTTCTCCTCACTGCACCACTGCCACACCAACCCCCCCCCCCCCCCCCCCCAAAAAAAAAAAAAAAAAAGTACAGAAGCTCCTCCCACCACCGCCTACTAACTTTTTGTTGGTTTTAACATAGAGATTTTGTGCAACCAAATAGTAGAAAAAAATTTTAGTATCTCAAAAAAAAAATAATAATACTAATAATAATAAAATAAAACAATTTATTTTCCTTGAAAATATTGTGTAAAAAACATTTTAGCCAGGAAAATGCTTTACATAGTAAGAAACGGAGCCAGTAATGCAGTTGCTGATGGTGGAGCCACTCAAGTTTATTATTTGTTCCTGTGTAAAATTACTATCACCAGGTCATCATTTTTTTTTATATATTTTAACAAATTTTGTTTATTGGTATCATTTTTTTTAATATATATTTTAACAAATTACAATTTGTAAATTCATTTCCCCACCATATTTGAGCATTGGGTAAATAACATAATCCATCTTAATCTGTCTCATACTGATGAGTGTATCAACATGCATGTGTGCATACAACAAAATCATCCAAGACAACATCCTTTTCTTCAGCCTCCTGTACTAGGATAATCTACTCCTTGCGCTTGATTCATGATCATATAGCTGTCTAAAAATTATATCAAAATCCATACTTATGTATCTTATAATAATTTCTATTATAAATTATCTAGAAAAACATATATCTAAGTAGGCTCATGGATATATATGAAGTAACATAAACAATATTTAGAGAAAAACAAGACACCATACAATTGATTACACTACCTCAAATGCTGCCACTTGACCACCATTACAAGCCAACTCCTGCTCTGTTTCTGAAACTAACATGAGTTTTCTCTCTTCAACTATCTTGCTCATTTCTGTGACCAATGTCACATGCTTTGAAACATTTCCACGCATTTTTCTGTACTCAGGGTACTTGTCAACAAATTTGGCCATGTCTTCTGCAGAAATTCAAAATGTTGGAATGATGGAATGTTATACCTCAACCCACCATGCTAATTTAGTAACATAATATCTCGTAAATCTGAATTTATCAAGCCTCATACAAACCTATTGTCTGGATGCTCTGGTTACTCTTTGAAATCTGCTGAAATTCATCTACCAATCGCTTGATATTCATCCCAATATCTCCAAAATTCTCATACATGTTAGCTTTGAAAAAAGCATCTTGTTCTGATGACAACACAACCTCCTGCGAGTGTGAATTGAACAAAGATCATTTTCTTAGCAACGCAAAATATAAAAATAAATATGCGCACTAAAATAGGAAATGCAATGCAACCTGTTGATCCTTTGGAAGTTTGCCAATGTTTCTCAAATCCACCTTGTTGTCTTGAATACCTATCAATTCATGAACCATTGCCTATGGAACATGATGTGATAAATGAGTTCAATAAATAATAAAACCATCTATGTTACGTCAAAACAAAGAGGCATTTCTCATATAAATGGTAAAATCTGTACTGACAACCCCAAATACCTGATAGGTCCACTGGTTTAGCAAAGGGGTCACAGGATCATCCCTCCTATCAATTACCAGCAACAATGGGGAAACTTCCATTCGTCTGAAATCAAAAAGCCCACTTTCCTGCTGGTACATCAGCTTCTGATACATCCCAAAAAAGTATTAAAGTCAGATTTCTATGAACCTAAAATAGTAAAATTCGAAGGAGAAACTGCATCCAGTAAAATTAACAATGATATGAAATATCATGAATACACATATCATCAATCAGTTTCTAGGGGAAAAAATATACATGTGTGTGTATGAAATTCTGAAAACAGATCTCCTGGTGTGTCTATAACATCCAGGATTCAAATCCCCCCTCCCCTATTGTAACTATCAAATTATAAAAAATAAATAAATAAATTACACATTAAAAAAAAAAAAAAAAAATTCTGAAAACAAAATGCTTTAAAATTAATATGAAACTCAGTGATACATATATCATGAACAAGTAACATCTACATGTGTGTGTATTAAATTCTGAGAACAGAATGCACAAAATTCATATGAAACTCAGTAATACATATATCATGAACAAGTAATATTTACACTATAGCCTCCAGTGCTTCACTTACAGCTGTTTCCTGTGCAATCCTCTTAGCAATATCAGAATTCCTTTGATATCTAATAATAGGTCTTCTTTTTAAGGCCAAAAAAATGGATGCAATACCATCAACAACTCGGTCACAGAAGTGCTGTGAATTTGAAGGATCTACAACTGCTGGGAGCATATAAATGTGATTTGACGGCATATTCAAAGTGAAATGGTAAGGATCAATTGCTACAAAGTCCGCATAAAATTCCTGCAAGATAGAGATAATAATTATATCTAACTTTACAGTTAATATGAGGTGGCATAACAACAAGGTCTAATAAGATAACATCTACTCATGCATCAGAACAAGAATTCGGAGTTTCAGACCATGTTTAAACAACCCCATAAATGCAAGCCTGTGACAATGACATGCTAAAGATACTATAAGCTTACCCTTTTTTCCCAATTTTTCTTCCTGTTTTCAATTATGATAGATTCCCTAAGTTGAGTTGAATATGATTTTTCAGAGTAGCTAAAATGAAAAACAGTAAAATAACATATCAACCACAAATTTTTTTAGTAATGCAAAACAGTTTTTAGCGGTGAAAGAGTTACCTGAATCTGCTGGACAACTTCTTGTTCATCTGCGTCAGCTAAATTATGAATCTGAGTCTCCTTCAATATGTTGGAGAAAACTGTACGAAATTCAGATACACACAAAGAAGCTTCAAATCAATAGCCAATAATCACCAATGAAAATTTTGAAACATTTAAGTATAATTTCAGTGGCAAGATAACATTGTTGCTCCTCTCAAATTATTAACAAAACTTACATAGGTGGTACTCTCCAAATCTAGGACTAGCTAGCTGTTGCCGCAAATGCTGGATATTCTCTGACGTGGGACGAAGGAAGTAAACCGCTTTAAGATGTGACATTGGTTCTTTTGATTTGTAAATGGAATCGACCAATTCTACCAAGAATACTTCTTTCTGAAGAAGTTCCGACTGTGAATACCCGACACTAACTATACTAACCTGCAAATCATTAACTAAATTGATGAGTATCTCTCTTTTCCTTCTTAACCCACTAGACCCAATCCGAATCTAACACAATGGTGGAATTCCAAATCAGTAGATTACAGCAAAAAAAAAAAAAAAATTGTAAACAGAATCAAAACAAACAACAATGGGGCATTGGCAGTTCATCTACTACTCATGAAAAAACTGAATCACCACAACAAAACCCACAACTTGTCCACATGGAGAGTTGTGAGTGGTGGGTTCATGAGCAAGTTGTGGCTAAGTTATGGGTTTTTTTGTGGTACTAGCATTATTCCATGAGCAATTCAAGCTAACAATCTCTCATATGAGAAAGATTTTATCCCAAAAAAACAAAATCACGAGAATTTGTAATTTCTTTTTCAACAACATTCATGATGCAGAGTTCCATAGACCCTTCATGACAACAAATTTGAACGTGCAACAGCACGCACACGCGCACACACAATACAATGAAGCATTTTCATGCAATTCAAACACGGCCCAAGCAATTGTTCTTCTCCGCGAAATTTGCACTTTACGGCATTTTGAATTTTACAGCATTGAAACTATGGAATCCAACAATATAAAACTAACGATTAATGAACAAAGTAGAACATAATTATAGGAACGAGAATTCAAATTCCAAAAACTCAAATTGTCAATCATATAAATAAGAAGAAAAAAAAATGAATTCATAGGCTTTATAAAGTTATATCACTCTGTGAATTCAAACAAGGGATTGAAATTCAAATCCTACTCGGAATTTTCTAGGAAATCAAATTCCAAAGTCCAAACAGAGAAATGAAGAGGAGGAGTATTTGGGAACGAGGATTACCGTGTGAGAATCGAGGATGAGAACCTTCATGCCCGAGATGTCCTGTAACATCCGGTTGATGTAATCACGTACGGCCGATACCAGCACCATGTTTTAGGTCCACTCCGATCTACGGCTCTGATTCGATGATGAAGTTGAATTCTGCTTTGTATTGGATTTTCGGATTCGGAGCGAAAGTGTTTGACTGTAGAAGTGAGAGAGAGAAGTTGCAGTGGGAACGAGGGGGGCAAACGCACCGTTTCAGTGGGAAGACATCAACCAGGCAGGCTTATCAAAATTACGTATAAAATAATTTATGCCTAACTTTTTATAAAAATATAAATAAATAAATCAACATTTTTGGGCCTTCACTTTTAATTTTTATGGAGCTAGGCTTGCGCAATAAGCCAATAACAACTTAGTTCACATAACCGCCATTGATATAATATTTATTTCTTAGCAGTTTGAGCGAGTTCAACTATTAAAGTGATGGGTTGAATTTAATGGTAGGTTTAGCTTTTTTAAACCTCTAAAGTTAGGAGAGTACATGATGCGGTTGGTGTAGTTTTTACCCCAATTTTGACACTACACAAATGTGATTGGTTATTCGACCTTACACAGTGCGGTTTTTCTCTATTGGGGCAATTGGTTCTATTGGTTTGAAATTTTCAAACTAAAACAACCACTACAAGTCACAAACCCACAAAGGATTCAAAACACAAAGTCAAAACCCACATATCAAAATTCACAACAAATCAAAACATAAGGTCTAAACATCAAATCACACCCAAAAAAAAAAAAAACAAACAAACAAACTAAGCAAGGGGAGAGAGAGACAAAATGGACTTACTCAGTGCCAGTGGTGGTGGATCAATGGTAGTGTTGTGGTGGCAAATTGGCATTGGATGAGGCTTCAGCAGCTTCGGCCTTCGGTGCTGCCAAGAGGCGAGAGCTGAGAATGAGAGGAGAGAGAGAGAGTTCTAATTGGACACCAAGAGAAATTATGTGTGTGTGTGTGTTTTTGTAAACCTAGTTGATCAAATTCCATGAATAATAATTTATACGTTCATACTTCATACCCAACTTTGATCAACACAAGCGGAGGGAATGTCATATCAAGCATTTTGGTCACAGTAAAGCAAGTCCAAAGTCCCCATAAATTCCTTCTGTTTAGTGTTTATTAGTTGCTATTGTATATTAGAACTTAGATTTATCAGTTTGCAATTTAGCTGTCCCACTTTCGCAATAAACTGATTATGGTGCCATTGCAATCTCTAGAGGTGCCAATGCTTCTGCTTTTTCTAGATATAAGAACTAAGATGGTCCATATAATTAAGTAGTATGATATCAATAAATCAAACAATTATATTTGTTCTTGTTCAATTGCTTTAACAAGTGGGCTTGACTGCGCACGTCGCCTGTAATTTCAGAATTGTGTTTATTTCATCTATAAACAATTTACTCTCTATTTTGAATACGTGCTTTGTGCATGAAAATGATGAAATTATAGATCTAAATATATAGTCATGCAACTTATTCAAATGATTTGATAAATGATGTGATTAAATATATTGTCATGAAATTACTAGTCAGTCTTATGAATTACCCCATAATGAGTTGAAGGAGATTCTTCCAACCTAATTTAAAAGAAAACCTTATCCAATTTAATGTTGTAATTAAAAAGGTTAAAATTAGGCAAAGTGGTTTGAATTGACTAGACTCGTCTCTAGGCTGGTTCGTGTAAATTATGTTTTTGCACACAAGTGTCTCTCTAAGCTGATATATGTTTAGATCCTATCTTATTGGGATGAAATTATTTGATAATGTAATTGTCATCGTAAGCAATGAGGTAAATGTGAGATTTAGGATTGTTTGTAATGATAGCTGACAGGGATTATTTAATCCTGAAACGTCCCACATGTAATGATCCCGTGAATGTTGTTTTCATCAGCAAACATGTTGAACTTCAGTGTTTTTTTTTATTTGTGTGTGAATAGACGTGTGGTTCTAGCGCTTCCAATCTTTGTTATTGTATTTGATCATTGCAGAGACCCTTCTTGAATCCATTTTACAAACATTATCTCTAGATTCTCTACTCTTTCTTAACATTAATTCATTCTTTTATATATATATATATATATATAAAACCCTAGTGTAAATTAGGTTAAATTAGGCACTTAATGCCAACATAACAGTTGAACCATTTGAAAACGGTATCGGTGAAAGTATACATATGAAGAACAACTGTTTGGGTTCACAAATTTTTCTTCTTTTTTTCAATATTTTATGGTCACTTTGCAAGTTTCCTTGAACTAGAATATTTGGACATGCATTAACAAAAAAATTTCGGATTAGAAATATTAAAATCAAATCTCTATTCATTCAAGAATTGAATTGTTTAAGTGATAAAAGAAGACATGGGCAAAAATAATGTTTAAAGAACTTGTTGCATTTTATAACTTGTCTCTTATGTTTTGATATATATATATATATATATATATATATATATTTTATTAACAATCTTATGGACACACCTAATTTCATTCATTACTAAGTTGTTAACTTATGATGATTGATGAAAGTAACATTTACTTTCACATAAGTCCATAGATTTATTTTTTCTTTTTCATATATGATTCAATTTTTCGTAATTACCATTTGAATGAATTGAAGTGAATGGTACCTCCTCATGCCTTAACTGTATGGAGGGAATGCTGGAGCCTCAGTTCAAGACTTGGAGGGAGGGTGGGGTATGTAAGAGTTTTGCTTCTTGAATTGTTTAATTTTATGGGGAATCATATTTCTTTAAATTTTTTTTTTTTCATTTTATTCCAAAGAAAAACTTTTTATTGCTTTTTTTATCTTTTGATAGATATTTCTTATTCACGTAGTTCAGTTTCTCATGATTACAGCTAAAAAGATTTTTCTTTTCTTTTCTTTATCTATGTTTTTCTTTTCTTTTTTTGATAAGAAGAATTTTTTTAATTTATTAGTATCAGTATCTTTCCAATAAAATTTTCAACTAAGACATATGACAATGGGTCGCAATACTAAAAAAATAAAAGCCAGCACCAGAAATAGACATGTCACATGAGACTGAAAGAGAACCATTCTTTTTTGTATCATCGGATTTATGCTTTTTAATTATTTAACCTAGAGATATTTTTAAGTTCTGTTTGATTATGATATGTTCTCAATTATTTTAAAGATTTGTTTTAAGGGACAATGACAACACATATAATTTTCAAAAATATAAAATACAAAACAAAAATTTGGTTTGAATGCACAATAATTGGCTTAACACCATTATTTTCATTCTTCAGTCTTAACCACAACTTTTAAAAAAACTTCTCATTTTGTATTTTTTTGAAAAAAAAAAAACTAAAAATATCACTGTATTCTAGCCTTCAAATACCCACAAACATTGAGAAAGACAAAACTCAAATCCTACTCTCGATCCACCATACCCTGGCTCATAAGATCAACCCGGGGACCAAGGGGCCATGGTCTTCTGGAATTTTAAAATTATAAAATAGTATTAATAAATAAACTTAAAATTTTGGGTTAAAAAAAATTCGTACTTTATCATTATGAGCATAATTTAGTTTGACATTGTTAAATATTTATGAATTATGACAATAACTTGTAAGTACAAGAAAATTAATAACCTTATCAATTTGTGTATAGAGTCGTTGTACTTGTACTTACTCCAATTTTTATTAGAACTATATATAACAAACATTTTTAACTATAAATGTTATCAAAATTAAATTTCACAACAAAATGGATGATACTCTAGTAATCTATTTAATTTTGTAAATTAGAAGGAAAATTATTGCAAATTTCAGTACAAAATGAAATTTACGTCATTTTCAGAATTTGAAATAACCTTGACTTGTAGTTTGATAGATTGAAAACAATTCTTTTATTTTGTTAATACTGAATAGATTTGAGTTTTTTTTCCATGTTTTAATTTAATTTTAAATTTTAATATATATTTTTAATGGTAAAAAATTTTAGGTTCATGTTTTGGTCCCCAAATGACAAAATCGTTGTTCCATCTTTGCATAAAATTACGATCCTCATGATTGTAGTGGATAGACTTGTCAGAATGAGATTTTTTTTTCCCCCCCTTTTTCTCTAATTTTTGGCTGAATTTTTGTTGTTGTTGTTGTTGAAAACAAAGGAAAAACAAACAAAATACAGGGCCAACTTAGTGGGATCCCATTTCCCAAACCATCACCCTTTTTTAGGTTCATGTCTTGGACCTTTTGGTTCCATATTTGCATAAAATTGCAATCCTCATGATTGTGGTGGATAGGCTCATCAGATTAAGAAATTTATTCTATTTTTGGCTGAATATATAAAATTCATTGAAAACAAACAAAATATAGAAGCTAAGGTGTGGACGAAGAATATTCCTCCACACTTCAATGCTGTAATCTTAACCGATGTGGCTGACATTTCTTAATAAAACTCTAATCAATATTAGAGGTATTTTCCTGGGTCTTTATCTCTCTCTTTTTAAAGGCTCACTAGAGTTGTTATTTGATGAAATTTCTAGTGATCTTGGTAGGAATTTTTTTTTTTTTTTTTTTTTTTGGAGAAATAGTTGATATCTTTATTTTTGGAACTGGGTTCGCCTTCCCACCCATTTCGTGAGAAATAATAATAATAGACACTGTCTTGGCAAGAAACTACCCAAACAGCTATGTTATGATTCATGACTCATGAGCAATAAAATTTTCACTACAGAAAACAGGACAAAATTGCTTTTTGCCCCTTTCTGAAAAAAAATCCAGCATTTTGCCCTCTTTCTCAAACTAATTAGGGAAATGCCCTTCTTTTGAAAATCGAGTTTCTAAAAATCGATTTAGGCCCTATAGCGGCGCTTTTAAGGACCCTATAGTGACGTTTTAAGGACCTATAGTGACGTTTTGTAACTCGATTTTCATAGAGTCGAGTTATAGGTAAAAAAAAAAAGAAAAAAAATTGCATGTAACTCGACTTTATGAAAATCGAGTTACAAAACATCACTATAGGTCCTTAAAACGTCACTATAGGGTCCTTAAAAACGCCGCTATAGGGCCTAAATCGATTTTCAGAAACTCGATTTTCAAAAGAGGGGCATTTCCCTAATTAGTTTGAGAAAGAGGGCATAATGCTGGATTTTTTTTTTTTTTTTTTTTTCAGAAAGGGGCAAAAAGCAATTTTCTCCACAGTTGTTATTGGAGACAAAGTTTTAGAAAACTTAAATTAAAAAAAGAACTATGGTAGTATATTCTTCTGTCAAACTTAAATTAAAGATACTTTACCCTGTTGTTAGATTACTCAAAAAACTAGAAAGAAAGAAATAAAATCAAAAACGGTTTCTGGGGCTGAGTGTGATTTATCAAAAGAAAGTTCATACCCATATAAAAAAATAAAATAAAATAATGTTCACGTCTTATTTTGAGGGAAGTTCATCTAATTTAACTACGAAAAATTATAAAATAGTTGTGGTTATGACAATGAGTGATGTCTAATCATGAATATAGATAATGAAGTTCTTTATAAAACACATAAAAACAAATTCAATGGAATGATAAACATTAAACAATAATGAAGTTCTTTATATATATAAAACAAAAAATGAAACCAGACCAATAACCCAGGAAAGAAAAACAGGTATATATACTAGGATTTGTTTGAGATCCACTTATTTTGCTGAAATTGAAAATATTTTACTGAAAGTACTGTAGATAAAAGTAAAAGTTAGCTAAAATAATACAATGGAACCCATGAATAGTACCAAAAAATGCAATGGGGCTCATGAATAGTAGAAAAATAAGCTGGTTTTTTAATTTAGAGCTAAATGCACACCAAATAAAAATTTAACCTTATTCCTAAACTTAGCCATGAACTTACGAGATCAATCAAATGAGTCTCCGCAATTATTAAAGTGCAATATGAGGATCAATAAACTATTCCTTTTTTCGGATGATTGAAGAACTTAAAAAGCTGGGTAACATGTGATGTCCACATGATTAATCATGTCAAGTATCCGAAAGAGGGGGAAAAAAAAAGCAATAAATTAAAGTTTGGATATACCATGCTTTACCGATTTGAAATTTAGATTGAGATTAGAGTTATAAAAGAATCGAGTTGTTCATAAACATATCGAGCTTAATTCGGTGGGTTCTACAAAGTTTTTTAGGGTGGTCCATAGAAACTTATGCTATGTTTGGTTGGAATGATTTTAGAGAGGATAAAAAAAAAGGTAAAAAATAGGAGAGAAAATGGGTAAGAAGGGTGTTTGGTTAGAAGGGAAGGAGGAGAGAAAATTGGTAGAGTTCGGTTTTTTTTGTCCCTAGGCTCACTAAAACTTCATCTCTCCAAATTGGAGAGAAAATGAGAGTGAAAATGAGACTCGGCGCTTTGGACAAAATTACCCCCCTTCATTTTGAACAAAATTGTCTGTCTTCCTTGCTCTTCATCTATTACCCAGGTACATTAAATTACTTTTTGTCTTTTCCTCTTTGCTATTCACCCAGCCTTGTTCAAGAAGTTATCCTTTTTTTTTTCTTTTTTTCTTTTTTCTTTTTTTTTTTTTCATTTGTTTCTTTTAACGTCAGTTTAGTTTAGTTTTTTTTTTTTAAAGAAAATATTTTTTGTTCTTGAACTTCTTGTGCCTTTTTTTGATGAATTATTCATTCATACACAATTTTTTAATAAAAATATAATGTGTTATTTTTTGTTTTATCTAATAAAGACGTAATAGTAAATTTCTACCAAATTAATTTTCTATTATCTCATTTTTCTTATTAACCAAACAAAATAATTTTTCATCTCTCAACCAAACAAATATGAAGGAAAACTAAATATTTTCAACCCTCCCACTATTTTCCTCCCACTTTTCCATTTCTCTAACTAAATGGACCCTTAAATTATACAAAATTTTATAATTTAGGGACAAAAATGAACTTTTCAATAATTTAAAAATGAAAAATGTTAAATTATCGATTCTTCCAAAAATTTAAATTAATAAAATATGATAAATTTAATCATTTAATCACGTAATCTTAACCTATCTCAAATTTTTTTTAATAATTTTTTTCTTTCCTTTTTCTTGAATGCCACTCACTCACACTCATTCTCAAGTCTCTCTAAAAAAAGAGAGAGAGAAAAATGTGGATGGAGGGAAGTTGGTTTTACTAGTCTCCATTACTTTGACATTGTCATTTCCATCACCAACTTTTTTCACATCACCCACATTCTTCAGATTCTTCAACTACTTTTTTTTTTTTAATAAAACTAATCATTTCATATTTTACTTCTTTATCAATATCTTCCAAGAAAATATTGTTATTTATTTTGAATTTTGAAAGGCCACAACAAAGTCAATATGGAGTGTTCTAGAAGGAAAAAAAACACATGGCTGTGGTTCACTTTAGTTAGTTGCCAAAGCATTGACATGCAGGGGCCTAGACCAAGTAAATCCAACAGACACGAGAGTCACTCCGCACACCTCACCCCTCATGATCATTCTGTGAACATTGCCATATTTTCTGATTCCAAAAACCAAAGACAAGTTCATCATATGGCATTGGCAACAAGATGTACATGGCACAAGTTTTATAAATGTGCCAACATGCATGTCAGCTTTGGCAGTTTGGTTTGAGATTTTTTTTTTTTTTTTTTGGATATAATTACGTTTTTCTCCGTTGAGGTCTATAAATGTCACTTCACCCAAAGCTTTAAAGGGAAAAAAAAAAAAAAAAATTCCTTGGCGTTTGACATCCATTTGATCAAAATACATTTTAATTAAAAATGAAAAGTTTTTATTCAAAGGCAAGTTTCCAAACTTGCCCTCCATTTTAGAATAAAAATCCACTATTTTAAATATTTAATTAAAGAATATTTTAAAATATTAAGTATGATTTTTGCTTCTTTTTTTTTTTTTTTTCATTTTTTAAATGGGTAGTGGAGAGATTTGTTGTTGCAACTTGCAAGTCTTTTGGTGCTTAATAAACTTTTCATTTTTATTCTAAATTTATCTTATATTTTTACTAACTATGGTTAAATTTTTTAAAGGAGTTTCTTATAGAAATTTAGAATATTATGTTACTAATTTAAATAGAATTGGAGAGTGTTAATTTCTTCAAATTTCAAAGGAGGGGAGTGTAATTATCATTTTTAATTTACCTTAGGTATATGGTGGGAAAGGATCTCCCCATTTCATGATAGAAATTTAAAGCTATATTATTGACTTCATTATTTAAAATTTTAAATAACATGACAGTCTGTTTATGGTTGATCCAGAAAAATAAAATCTTAACTAGGAAATAGACAAAATGGAGATAACTTGAAATAGAGAATCATATTCCATAAATAATGGGGGGAGGGAAATAAGAGGTGGAGGTGAGGTTCAAATCACAAAAAAGGGACATAAAAAAATAATAATAATAATAAAAAGCTAAACTTAGGTACAATACTTACGTGTTGTTCCTTAGGTTTCCCTTTTAAAATTCTGCCATGTGGATTTTTTTTCATGAGATGAAAATGTATTTTTTAGTTAAGTAGTCACATGGCTAAATCTTAAGAAGAAAATCTAAGGAATAGCACCTAAGGTATTGTATCTAAGTTTTGTCCTTAAAAAAAAACCATAAATAACATTATCACTAGGCTATCACTTAAACCTTGTTTGTATATGGTTCTAAAATTTCTCATGACCTTTTCAACAACTTGTTAAAATAATAAATTGTGGTTGAAGAAATATTATTTTTATATAATCATTGATATACTATTTTTATTATATTACCATTTTAAAAAAATTATATTAGTAATCGTAAAAAAATGTGGTATTAAATTAATTGTTTTGTATAATATCACAAATTTTCTCGCTTATTGAACATTTTATTTTCAATTGATTTCCCATTATGTCCCTGTTCCAATGTCAGGGGAATTTGTGTTAGTAATATTATATACTAACGATAAGAAGGAAAATGTATATTAAAGAAACTAATTTAATAATACAATTTAAATTAGTTAGAATAATAATTTAGTGACTAAACTCATCATTTTTTAAAAACTTAAAATTTTCGTGTAGAGTTTATAATATATTAAAACTGAATAGTAAAAATAAAAGATTAAAAATTACGTCAAATTGCGTGGTCAAAGCAAATAGTATAAGTATTAAAAAATATATTTAATAATGTATAATAAATTATTAAAATAATAAAAAAACTCATTTAATATTCTTAAAAATTTTGAGAATTTAGTTTGAAGTAATATTTTAAATTTATTGAAAATTTTGCAATAATGTTATGTTTCACTTTTTTTTTTTTTTTTGAGAAAAATGTTATGTTTCACTTAAAGAATCTTTGTTAATAATATTACTGTATTTGTTGGGTACTACAGGTGAAAGCATGATCTGTGTGCGCATGTATAATATGTTTGGAATTATAAACAATACAAAAATTTATGGTAATTGATTACTGTAAGGGCGGGCTTTGGTGCTTATGTCCAAAAGATGAATGGATTAAGGTTCAAAGAGTCCAATACAATAAATTTGTAAAGAGTGGGCTAAAAAGCTAGTCTTCAATAAAATAGACAACAACCTTATTGGGCTAAAGTGGATAAGAGAGCAAGAAAAAACAGTGAATAGACAAATGTGGTGCATAGAAATTCTTCGTCGACAATGTCCTAGGAGAGTAGTTCTTAAATATATTTCTCCTTAGATTTGATTACAGTTTGTTGTTCTTAATGCTATGGTGTTTTCTCTACAGATTTTTTTGTCCCCTCTTCTTGGAGGGTCTCTTACATTATATGACTCCTTTTAGATGATCTTGACCCTCCATTTGTTGATCACTCAGTCCACCACTTGAGTACTTGTCGCATCAGACATCTTTCTAAGCCCCTTGTGAGTTGCGGCAGCCAAGGCAGCACTGTTCAAGGGTTTTCTCCACATATACGCAGTCAGGAGGTTTGGTGGAATGTATTAAATGTAGGGGCAACCACCACCCCTTCAGTCATGTTAAGGCTAGCCCCCCTAAAGCTCTTTCTTTATTGTATGACTTCCTTTAGTAATGTGTCACTGACGAGGCCTTATTGTCCGAGCGTGTGGCCTCCTCGGCACGATAACGGGTTCCTCGGCCATGGATACGACATGTGGCACAGGTATTTTATTTAAATTCTTGTGCCCCACAATTACAATAAATAATAAACCATCTTTTAAAATTTTAATAACTTTACTTCTTAAAAATTAATAAGAGTAATATTTTTGAAATTTAGCAATAGAGTTTGACTTTAATCAATTGTATTAGTATTTTAAATTAACTTATAATTTATCAAATAATGAAAGAAGAAAAAAATTTATAAGGAAAAAAGATGAGAATATTCGTTCTACACAACCAAAATATATAATACATAACTTTTATTCTGCAAGAGATATTTTTGGAAAATTTTGATAATATAATTTCAATTAGAATTGCAAGGTAAATTTCTTAAAACTCTGAAAATATAGTTTCACATGTCGTAAATTATCTCAATAATTAGTGAGCCATATAAAAAAGTAACATCGTGTTGGAGGAAACTTTTATTATGTAATACTAGTCGAGTCTTTTATTATGTAATACTAGCCGAGTGATAATGCACAAATTAATGAAAATTCACATGTAAAATAAAAAAAGAATTTGAACGTCATCAAATTTCAACAGTTAAATAGTTTATAAAATAAAAGTAAAAGTATATTAACTTATTGGACGAAAGCCTATCATCACATATCATTGTTTTTTATCCAAAAAAAAATTATGATAGATGAATAAAAAAAGGAAAAATTGCATTGACCTCCCTTTAAATTTTATGTTATTACACTTACCTCTTAAATAATAAATATTTACATTTTACACTGACCTTTCCTGGATGACTGAAGAAAGACTTCAAAAACCTTCTTCTTTTGTTTTTTATTTTTTTTTATTTTTTTTTTAAGCTTTTAAAAAACCTCAGTTTCCTATTAAAGGGGGTGTGGATGTAGATGAAATGGAGTGCGTCATCCATAGAGCTCTCATACGCCATCTACGAGAATCACATGTCAATTCCATACTACACCATGATCTACCATCATACTACTTTGTTAGGCCCCTTTAAGCTTGCTCTATTGCTGCTTCAATTGCGCAAGGGACCTTGAACACCTTGCTACACACTACCCTAAACTCTGACACCACTTATTGTGGAGATAACAATATTAGGGAAATTCCTATTGAAAGGTTAATATAACATATAGAGACAACACTTAACCCAAAAAGTGTATTAGTTTGAGCTTTTTTTTTTTTTTTTTTTTCGAGAAAAGGTAAGAAAAGCTTTATTAAACAAAAACCACAAAGCAAAAATATAACATAATTGAGCTAACAATGTTATGGAGAAAATGGGCAAATGCCCCTTTCAAAAAAAAATCAGCATTTTGCCCCATTTTCCAAACTAATTAGGGAAATGCCCCTCTTTTGAAACTCGATTTTCTTAAAATTGAGTTATTAAAAAAAAAATTGAAGCCCTATAGCAGCGTTTTTAAGGAGCCTATAATGACGTTTTCAAGATCTATAGTAGTGTTTTGTAACTCGATTTCATAAAGTCGAGTTACATGCAAATTTTTTTCTTTTTTTTACCTATAACTCAACTTCATGAAGATCGAGTTACAAAACGCCACTATAAGTCCATAAAACGTCACTATAGGATTCTTAAAAACGCTGCTATAGGGCTTAACTCGATTTTGAGAAAATCGATTTTCAAAAGAGGGGCATTTCCCTAATTAGTTTGAAAAATAATGCAAAATGCTGGATTGCTTTTTTAAAAAGGGCAAAGGCTAATTTTTTCCACAATGTTATATTAACTACTCAATTTTCTCATTATTATTCAATATGTGACTATACTCATATGCTACCCATCTACGAGAATCACATATCAATTCCATACTGCACCATGATCTACCATCATACTACTTTGTTAGGCTCCTTTAAGCTTGCTCTATCACTGCTTCAATTGCGCAAGGGACCTTGAACACCTTGCTACGCACTACCCTAAACTCTGACACCACTTATTGTGGAGATAACAATATTGCAGAAATTCCTATTAAAAGGTTAATATAACATATAGAGACAACACTTAACCCAAAAAGTGTATTAGTTTGAGCTTTTTTTTTTTCTTTTTTTCTTTTTTTTGAGAAAAGGTAAGAAAAGCTTTATTAAAGCAAAAACACAAAGCAAAAATATAACATAATTGAGCTAACAATGTTATATTAATTACTCAATTTTCTCATTATTATTCAATATGTAACTATACTCATATGTTACCCATCAAATTAAATTAGAAAATAAAACAAAAACAAAATTTAAGATACAAACTAAAATTATCAAAATAAAACTATAAGTAAAAATTCTTTAATAAAAGTTGAAAAAATATACTTAATAATAGTTTTAATTAAAGGGGAAATTATATATTTTTTTTTCCTCTTTGGTCCTTAAAAGTTAAAAAATAAAATAATTCTCTCCATTTATTTATTTTTCTTTCCAGGTGACTATGTGGATGCTGGGGCACCCTAGGGGCCAAGTGGAAGCAATCACATATTTGAGGGTACCAAAATCTAACAAACCCTATATATAAAAGACCAAAGTCGAACTTACCACATATTTCAAGAATGAATTTATTTATTTAGAATTTCATTAATTAACCAAATCAAATATTTTTAAACTTGAAAGACGAAAATTGAACTTTACCCAAATTCTAAGAGCTAAAAATACAATTTACCTCTAATTAAAAATTAATTGGAAAGAAAGTCTTTTAACATTTTTAAAAGCTAAAAATTAAATTGATCTTATGATTATTTCATTTAAAATTGATTAAGTTTTCTACTAAATTTGGATTGGAGGAGATTACTTAAGGTGGCGTTTGGTACAGGGTAATATTTTAAGATTCCTAGGAATGTTTAAAGATTCCTATGTTTGGTTGCAAATCATGCTAGGGAATCAGATGCCAGGGGAATCCTTAAACCCCTCTCAGTAGGAATGTGGATTCCCTTTAAAACAGGTGGGAATCCAGATTCCCAAGCTTAAAGGAAATTGTATTTTTTATAAATTGACAATTTTAACCCTTTTTTTTAAATGACTTGGTAGTTCACATTCAAATCTAAGGATAGAATGGGAAAAATAAATAATTCATTTAAGATTCCTGGGAATAAACCAAACATATGAATAACTATATTCTTAGGAATGTGATTCCTAGGAATGTAATTCCTAGGAATCTGGATGCCAGGAGTAATGTGGATTCCCCGTACCAAACGCCACCTGTGGTTTATAAGACTATCTATATGTTTTAAATCACATGATTTATTACATTATTTAATGACTTATGAAAAATATCTAGTCACATCTACCCCATACCAAAATGAGAAGTGCAATATTCATAACACGTTTACAACACTTTTATAACATATTTTAAGTGGTAAGTTGTTATTGATCTTAATTTAATCTTATCATTGAAATTACTTTTTTGACTACCAATAACAACAAGTAAAAATTACACTTTACCATTCTATACTATATCCTAAATTACACTTTGTACCCTAAACATTTTTTTTTTGTGGGTAAACCATGAAAATTTCATTAAACTTAGAAGCTAAAAAGTCTGTTACAGCACATATTCACTTTATCATAAGCTAGTAACCTATCCACCACAGATGGTGGGCACAATTAGTATCCTAAACTATAACTCGTGTTATACTTTACACCCATCCTTCAGTTTTGCAAGTATCTTTGATGGAAAAACATGACACCACTTGAAAAACGTAATTACTTGTCTTCTCAATCCTTTAAAATAAAGGAAAAATTACACTTTATCATCATAAAACTATACTCCCGATTACATTTTGTACCATAAACTTTGTTTTTTGGTCAAAGATGACAACAAAATTGATGACATGGAATAAAGTGTAACACGAGTTATAGTTTAGGGTACTAACCATGTATTCTAAAAGTTTACAATATAAAGTATAATTTGAGATATAATTTAGGATGATAAAATACAATTGCCTTTAACAACATGTTACTTAAAATTTGTTGTGAAAGTGTTGTAAAAATATTATAAATATAACATGTCTCTACTAAAAAGATTAAACCTAATTTATTTTGTGTCAAATTATTTTATCTAAGAAAAATTGTTAACTCTAATAATTTTAAACTAATATAATTTAGAACTACTTGTAACTCTAACAAAATTTATGATACTGTGAAATGACAAAACTTATATACAGTACCTTAGGTGTTGTTTCTTAAGTTCCTCTTTTAAGATTCAGCTATATGGCCACTTAACTAATTAATACACTCTTATTCTATGAGAAAAAAACCACATGACAAAATCTTAAGAGGAAAAACTAAAAAACAACACATAAGTACTGTACCTAAGTCTTGCCTATTGTAAAAAATGTGAACTTTATGCCATTGACTTCTTTTATGTTGATAATAAATCTCACAATATTTCAGCAACAATTTTCATTTAACCAAAAAAAAAAAAATTAGTATCATAACTTATTTCACAATTTTTTTATTGCAACTGTTATATGGCCAAGCATAAAAGAAAAATGGTGATTAAATCTGCAAGCGACAAAAAGTTATATTCATAATTTGACCGCATCAAAATTGTAATAAAAAGTTATAAATTGTGGATTCTCAAAAAAAAAGTTATAAATTGTGTGTACGTATACTATATAGTGACAGTCTTTGATTTAAAAAATAAAAAATAAAAAATCAAAGACTAAAAAAAATATTAAGCTTAACTCTATCATCTCATCCTTCACTCGTTCACCACCTCTCCTTTGTTTTCCTTCCTCAAAAGCTCGCCGGAAACCACCACTCTCCCGGCGACGAATCCCACTACTTCTACCACCACCACCACCATTATCCATGTCCACTTCTTCAATGTCCTCAATTCCCTTCCTCTCTCTCCCCAACCCAAAACTCACCTTTTCTTCATTCAGACCTCTCTCTTTCTCTTCCTCGTCTTCTTCTTCTTCTGCTTCTTCTTCTTTTTCTTGTTCTTCGTTTTCCAAACACTCCAATGGACAGCGTAGCAACCAAAAGCTCTCCATATTCGCCTGCTCCACTTCGCCGTTTATAGGCAGAGTCGGTTTACAGGGGCGACAAGGGAACGCGTCGATGCTGTCGTTTGGGATTAACCCAAACGATATAGCGCATACTGGCAAGAACAGCAACACAGATTCTTCTTCTTCTTTGTCTCATATTCTCTCTGCAACGCTTCCTTTTGTGGTTGCTGCCACTGCGATTGCTGCTCTTGCTCAGCCTTCCACTTTTACTTGGTGGGTTCCTCAAGTGTTCGACTTTTGCATGTGGTTTTGTGCCTTTTCATCATGTTTCTATTCTTGGGTTTATCATTGTTTGAGCTTTAATTTCTCTGTTTGCAAGTTTTGCATGTGGGTTTCTTTGTTTTTCTCTAATTGGGCTTTCAGTGATTCAGTCTGATTTTGGTTTCATCACTTTCAAGTGTTTGCATGTGAGTTTGATTGTTTTTTTTTTTCCAATTTGGGCTTATCATTGTTTTGAGTTTTAATTTCTCAGTTTTCAAGTTTTGCATGTGGGTTTCATTGTTTTTCTCTAATTGGGTTTTCACTGATTCAGTCTGATTATGGTTTAATTGCTTTCAACTGTCTGCATTTGATTTTCTCTGTTTTTCTGTGATTGGGTTTTCTGAGTTTCAGTCTGATTTTGGTTATTTTCAGTACTTTGGTTTCTGTTCTTAGTCGTAGGTTGTTGTCTGTGATTTCCAATACAGTTTTTGGACACCGTTTCTGAAGTACTAATAATATAAAATTGTTGATTATATAAAATACTTGGAAATTGTTGTCTTGAAACTTTGCTTTCAGAATTAACTTATGAATAATTGCATGTTCTTTTTCATCCTTTTTCTTATAGCATAACTTTAATTAATCTATATTTAATAATATCTCTGTATTACTTAATAATTCTTTTGTTTTATCCTGATTTCTTACTTATCAAGTTTTTTACTTTTTTTATTAACTGTATCTTGTCTGAGAGAAAAGTGACGTGCAGAGTGCTTTACAGAGTTTAAAATTCCTATTAGTTGTAATCTTGTAGGCTGGAAGTTGCATATCAGGTTTTGGACTACAAGTGTTTGACTAAAGGCTCCTAATAAGGAGTTTAGTTTTACCTAGTTTTTCTACTTCACATGTCTTCTAGTTCCTACTCAGCAGGTGTTATGGCAAAAAACTGTTTTTTTGTTAAGATTTACATTCACAATGTGTCTGCTCAGCTAATCTATGTTTTTTTTGGAGTTGTTTAAAAACTAAAAGACAATGAATTCTAAACTTCTCCAGGGTATCTAAGGAGCTATATGCACCTGCTCTTGGTGGGATCATGTTGTCTATTGGAATTAGGCTTTCCATTGATGATTTTGCTCTCGCATTTAAAAGGTAAAATCTTGATATAACATTGTTGAATTTTGATGTCTGAAAAGGTTAAGCTGTCATAAAATGGTGAATTTAATCATTTAACCATTATTCTAATGTATTTCTTCTGAGAATTTTGCTTTTCCATTCCATTTGTGAGATTTTGAATGTGCTCCCAATGTTCTTCAGTTTTCATCTGTTGCAGACCTTTGCCACTGTCTGTTGGGTTCATTGCACAGTATGTGCTAAAGCCAGCACTCGGAGTATTAATTGCAGGGGCATTCGGCATGTCTCGGATGTTCTATGCAGGCTTTGTCCTCACATCTTGTGTTGCAGGAGCTCAGCTGTCTAGCTACGCTAGTTTTTTAAGCAAAGGGGATGTGGCCTTGAGCATTCTCCTAACCAGCTCAACTACCATTGCATCAGTGCTTGTTACACCTCTACTAACTGGCCTTCTAATTGGGTCTGTTGTTCCAGTTGATGCTGTTGCTATGTCAAAGTCAATATTGCAGGTAAGAATAACAGTGCATTAATCAATTGCAAGTGGAATTATAAATGATTTTACCTCATTTGACTTTGCTAATAGATTTCCTTTGCACTTTTTGTCAGGTTGTTCTTGTTCCAGTCACTCTTGGCCTTGTGCTTAATACTTATGCAAAACCTGTAGTGACTGTCCTTGAACCGGTGATGCCATTTGTTGCAATGATTTGCACTTCTATGTGCATCGGTAGCCCCCTTGCTATAAATCGGAACCAAATTCTGTCTGCGGAGGGTCTCAGATTGGTTTTACCGATATTTATGTTTCATGCTGTGGCCTTCACTGTAGGATATTGGGTCTCCAAAATTCCAGTATTTAGGTAAATTTGTCCTTCTGCCTGAGAAAATTTAAATGTCTTGCTTTGATGTCCTGTCCTATTAATAATGAAGGATGTATTAGAAACTAATCCACTTGGCATTGCCTTGTTTTGTGAACTTGTGCACCTCTATTTTTATCATTTAATAGCCCTTTGTGAGCAATTAACAATGTGGTATAGAGGGTCCATTGGTTAGAATTAAAAAATCTGGTAAAGCTAATCCTTCTTTATGTCTCTGTGCTGCCAAATCTAACATGTTCTTTAATAGGCACTTGTGATAGGATTTAGTCTAGAGGCATCATACTTTATAGTGTGGTTGGCACTAACATTATACATCGTAATAGAATATTTGTTATTCTTTAACTTGTGCCCTTAGGGCACTCATTAACAGGACTCTTTTATCAATCGGGTATGTCTTTTCAAGAAGTCAGATTCTTGAGAGAATCTCTTTTTCTCCTGTCTTTTAGATTTAAGTTTTATTTGTTTAGATGCATGTTTCTTAGTTCAAGGGATTGGGGATGGTTCAAGGTATAAGATTGTTCTAATCTATGGGCATCAATTTGGAGAATTAAAGGAACATCATTGAGCTTCCTTTTCTCCTGGACATTTTTTTAAGGTTTGCACTGCATAACATATATGGTTGTCTGAGTCATTAGAATCGTGACAGTGTAACCTCTGGGTTCTTGATTCTCTGATTTCCTAATGATAGTAAAATTATTTTTCCTTCTCATTGCATTTCCTGCCTAACTTGTTTCCTTTCTCCCTTTCTCATTCTCCTCACATTGGTTGCTATTTTTGTAATCTTCCTGTCCTCCTAAAGTTGTATCCGTTCTGTAGAATTTATGTTTCTTTGAATTGTACTTCTCTTTTGAACCTTCCAAGCTTTGATAGTTATTTAAAATGTGATCCATAGTTGCTTGATTGCTGATTTCATAACAAAAACTGAAGCCAAAGTCCACGGTTAACAGATAGCAAATATTTGATTTTTTCCCCCTCATTAATGAGAGATATCCTGACACTCTTCCTCATGTCAAGCATATGGAGATCAAAATATATCTGGCTGTTGTGCTGAGAACCCCTTCTTGCAACTACATTTTTTATAGTGGAAGCCAAGCCTTCGTGTCAACAGCACAGGTATGTGGAGACTGGATGATAGCATTTCCACTGCCTTTGGAGAGCCATTTATCAGATATCCTCATTGGGTGTGTCTGTCATGCACACCTTTCATGTCCTTGAAACTCCTCAAAGAATGGAAGTAGTAGGTATAATCCCATGTCAAACTTTGTGATTGCCATTCAATAATCTCTCTCCTTAATGCCATTGCAAATTTGCGGCCCTAATTGATTGCCGTTTGGTGGGTCCAATTCCAAAGGTTTGTTGCCTTTTGTAACTCTGGCAAACACCCCCTCTCTTTGAAACTCCCTTGCTCACTTCTCAATTGACATGTAGATAAAGCCCACCTTGCCCTATTGATAATAGTTGTATCTTGTGAATTCTTGGAGGGGAACACATTTAGACAAGCTTGGCTATTCTTAATGTTCTGCACACAGGCTTGCATTCTTACGCATATGTAGGAATATTTCACCTTTGGAAATTGGCATTTTTTTTTTTTTTGTGGAGTTTGAACTTTGAATTGGTTTTCCTCTAATCTAACTTCATGTTTGACAGGCAAGAAGAAGAAGTTAGTAGGACAATTTCATTATGCACAGGAATGCAAAGCTCCACCCTGGCGGGGCTCCTTGCTACCCAGTTCCTCGGGAGCAGTCAGGCAGTTCCACCAGCTTGTTCAGTAGTTGCCATGGCTATTATGGGCCTTTGTCTTGCTTCTTTCTGGGGCAGTGGCTATCGAATTAGAGACCTTCCATCCCTACTAATGCCAGAAAGTGGTTCTACTGTCAAGGCTTAGTTAATGGTGCAAGAGGGGTGGATCATGGAACTAATCTCAAGCATACAAGTATACTGGTGCTTATTTTTTGAAGAATCTCAGGTCAGGTAACGAAATGAGAGTCAGTGGCATTTTGTTTGAAACTTGTGTAGCAATATCAAATACAGGATTAGGAGCCATACATATTGATAGCGCATAATTGTAAAGTTAGAATAGTTTCTTTTCCACGAACTGCAACTTATAGTTTTTGCTGTATAGCGAGAAAAATATAGTGGATACATGGTTGCATTGCTTCAATGTGCTATAAGGTTTTGCTTTCTCTCTTTGCATGCATGGACGTGCGTTTTCAAATTGAGTTCATGTTGTGTCAATGCGTATGAAATTAGTAAGTGTAATAAAATTCATGTGATAACAAAATTAATTAGGCTTTATTAATGAGTTCAATGAAATTTATAACTCTTAATAAGTTTTTATTAACTAAAATTAAGAGAAAACCCTATGAGTTGCATTTGAGATCTATTTATTTGGCACTTAAAAGAGCTCAAATATGAAATAACTACTTAATAATGCATTAGAAAACCTAACTGATTAACACAATTTAATAAAAATTTCACTATTTTTTAGGTTAGGTTTTTTAACATTTACATGCTATTTGGTGTCCCTCTGGGCAAAAAGTTTTGTTTTTTTTTGTCTATTTTTTAAAATTATACTTATATTTAGTAAGAAAAAAAAAAGCTACAATTGTAAACTAATAGAATAATTTAAACTTAATGTAATTTTAAGGTTTTATCATATAATTATCCCCAAAATACAAGTTGCAAAAGCCTCTAGTACTAATAAGGGGTTCAAGTTAAGAGCCATGTAGTTCAACAGGTTAGCACCTTATAATTTTTTCAAAAAAGACTTTTATGATTCAAATCTCCCATTTCCAATTATGAATTTTCAAATTAAAAAAAAGAAAAGAAATAAAGAGTTTAGTATGCCTTGGATTGTTTTTTTTTTATTCCAATCCAATCTCTCTTTCACTCTCTCTATAAAATCATTTGCTTAGCTTGCCTGATCAAATTTGTGGCTGAGAAAAACAAATTCTGAAATTTCGATGAAATATTATTAATGGGATATGGCATTTTCATGCTAGTGAAGAGGTGACAGTAGTTTCTGGAGCATCAGAATTCGTGCTTTTCACGTAGAGCTGTGTGCATCAAGAGATCTAATCCTAGATTTAATTCTATGGAGGTGTCCATTAATATTTGAAAAAAAATACTCCCTAAAAATTTGGGGTACCTTTTATAAGATTGGCTTAACTTTGAGTATTTATAGGCATAATGGGCTAAAAAGTTACATAGGAAATTAATAGTTCTGAAAGGATATAAAAATTTGTAACTCCTGGGCTTTTACGATACCACCTAGTGCAATTGCATATCAACAAATTTGTAACTTAGGGCCTAGTTTGTAATTTAGGGCCTGTTTGGTAACAATATTTAAGTATTGTTGTTCCGTTTTCAGTATTTTAAAAATATGTGTTTGAGTGTCATAGAAATACATGTCAGAAGTGTATTGTTATTTAAACATTGAAAACTATTGTTTAAATACCCTAACCAAATAGGCCCTTAATTAGGGGTTTTTAAATGTTACGTTCTATCCAATAGACATGCTCAATAAATGAAACATAAATTGTAAGTTATAATTCTATAAAATTAAAAACACCTCAACAGTATATAAGATCAAACCACAAATCTCTTCTGCTACAGGACACATTTGTTTTTTGGATCCAAACTTGAGTATTATTAACGATGGCGTCTTTCAAGAATTTCATCTTAGCTTTGTTCATTGCAATGTTCATTTCAAGCATCAATGTTAGCCTCGCATGTCGTCATCTTTCACAATTTACTCAACCAGACGAACCATATTTTCCTTCAATTCTAACGTTACCAAATACCACAAGTCCAACTATTCACACACGTCATCTTTTACAGTTCACTCAATCAGATGTACTGTCATTCATAGCCAAACTGCCTAACCTAATCAAGTCATTTTTCTCTTCACTAGGCATTCCTTCAACCCCCAAAGTCCCCAAGATAGTTCCCTCTATCCCAAATCTCTCCCCTATCCCTACACCCTCAAACCCATGATTATTATATGTGAAAGTTATGTGATGTTTTAATTTTAAGTTTGATTTCTTATTTTTGTTGCTTATTACTGTTTCTCAAAGTTGAAATAATATGTTATCAAGCTTCATTATTTGTCTTGTACTTTTAAATTTGAGGTTATCATTTTTTTCTTTGTTGTCATTTTTGATAAAAATGTTGTCAATTATGTTTTAGATTCCGTTTTGGTTCATTGATTAAAACAACATATTTTAGTACCAACACATTCTGGTATACTGTTTCTGTATATATATATATATATATATGACCACTTTTTAAAATATAATTGACATAAATAATCGATGAGCCACATCAGTATTTTCATAATGCAGATGACAACAAGGATGAATTTGAAACTATGCCATAAAATTTAAGGGCTAAAATGAAATAGGAAAAAAATTTATAGACCAAAATGAACACAACCCAAATTCAAAGGGGAAAAAAGTGATATTTTGAAAATAGGCCAAAATGGGCAAATGCCTTTTTCATGCAAACAAATTGGCGTTTTGCCCCCTTTCTCAAACTAATTAGGAAATGCCTATCTTTTGTAACTTGATTTTCTAAAAATAGAGTTTAAAAAAAAAAAAAATCTGAAGTCCTATAATGGTGTTTTAAAGAGCCTATAGTGACGTTTTAAGGACCTATAGTGGCGTTTTGGAACTCGAGCTCCATGAACTCGAGTTATAGGAATTTTTTTTTTTTTAAATTTTTTTTTACCTATAACTCTAGTTCATGGAGATCGAGTTCTAAAACGCCACTAGGTCCTTAAAACGGCGCTGTAAGCTCCTTAAAAACGCCACTATAGGGCTTAACTCGATTTTGAGAAAATCAAGTTTCAAAAGAGGGGTATTTCTCTAATTAGTTTGGGAAATGGGGTAAAATGTTGTTTTGTTTGCGCAAAATGGCCATTTGCCCATTTTTTCCCAAGAAAATATAAATGAAAGCAATAAAAACAATTGAGTACTTAGAGGCCAAGAGTCTTGTAGCTTCACTGACATCTTTTGACGTTTATAATAAAAATATCTAGGGTTCAAGTCTCCACCCTCAACTATTGATGTATAAAAATAAAAAATAAAAAAAGTACTTAGAGCATTCATGCCAGACTCTTCAAATATTTAACCAAAATAAAATTAAAAAGTCATTTTTTCCCTATTTTAGTCTGCATTTTACATACACTTGTGCTCCCCTTCTCTCTTTTTTCTTTTTAATTTTCGTTTAAATAATCCTTTATTTTTCTCTATAAAATTTTCCCAAATTGTCTCCTTTACTTTTTTATTTACCTACACTCCATTTTCCATATTGCACCCAATGGGGAAATTTTATACTACAATTATACTTTGTAGACCTTTCAATCGTCCCTTCCAGTATTTATCACATTAAGGGTCTGTTTGGATACTACTTATTTTGCTAAAAATTGAAAACTGAAAACACTGTTGCAAATAAAGAGTTAAAACTGAAAACTTAAAACTTAAAACTTAAAACCCACCGTATAGCAAATAATCTGCCTAACGCGTGAACAGTGCCGGGTCCCACGCTTAAAACGCAAAACGCTGCAAAATGGAGCACACAAATGCATGCTAAGCCATTGCGAATTTTTCATTTAATGTTTTTTGTTTCACTAGTTGGGATGTATTTATTTTCTTGACCTTGAATAATAAATTGACAGTTGGAAATTCAAAATTGATAAATATTGTAGCTTGTATATATATATATTTTTTTGAGAATACTAAGTATTTTTTAACACATACACACAGGGAGAGGGGATAAGGTTTTTTAAAGAAATTTACAGTGGAGTATAATTTATATGGCCGGTGTTTTGCTCTAATACTTCATGGCCAGTCAACTAATTAATATTAGGGCCCGATTTTTCTCCCTTTTAAAACTCTTCCATTTACCACCGTGCACCCTTTGATAGATAGCCTACTAATATAATTAAGTATTTGTAGAGTGTGCGGCATAAGGGTCGGGGGTCAAATTTTCAGAAGGGAGTTTCACATACATATATACTTAAATTAGGCTTTTATAGAATTCTATCTCAAATAATAGTAAATAGAAAAAAACCCTTCCATTTTCTCCCTTTTTTTTTTTCTGGATGAATGACACTTGGAAAATTAAAAAAATCCAAATGAAAGAAAAATGTTCTGTCATTAACTACAGGTCTACAGCTAGATACTTTGTAAATTCATTTGAAATGTTTTTATGTTTTTTAAGACTTATTTATAATACTTAGGGTAAACTATGTATTTGGTCTCTATCTTATATACTATATTTCAATTTGGTTCATAACCTTTTAGTGACGTGTTAATTTAGTCACTGCTGTTATCTCTTGAATGTAAATTGCTAATATGCCTAACGGTCAAAATCAAGGTGGTCAATACCGTACTGTACTGGCCGGTATGTACCGTATCGGTATGTGCATTGGTACCAAAATATCAACATTTCGTACTAGTTTAAATACTGGCCAATTTCAGGTGTTTCGGCCGGTATAGAAATAAGCTTTTTTTTTAAAAAAAATTTAAATATTTTTTTTTTATAGTTTTGTAGTTTTTGAATTTGGTAAGGGCAGAATAGTAATTTACTTTCATTAATTTATTAGTATTATTTGTTTTCTTAGTATACTAAAGTCTAAAACTATGAATAATTTGTTCTCAATTGAGGTAATGTTTTATAGTAAACTTTTATTTTTATTATTATAATATATATATATATATATATATATAGTTATAAACATAAAAAATAGCGGTAAACCCGAAATGGTACACCGATATTGACTGATATCGAAATATATTGTTCCATTGGTTAAATCGGTATAGCCTCCGGTACGAGATTGACTCCCTTAGTAAAAATAAAATATTAGCTTTTGCTGATGTGACAATAACTTAATTTTTTATTTTGGCCGTTTGCCATGTTATTAATTTTCATCCAAGAGATAATGGTAAGGACTAAATTGACACTGCACTAAAATGTTAGGGATCAAATCAACACAATTAAAAGGTTATGAACCAAATTGAAATATGGTGTAAAAAATAGAAATCAAACATATAGTTTACCCTAATACTTATTTTGTTAGAAGGTTTAATAATTAAAATTCAAAACATAATATACTTTCATATCCTAAAATTAAAGAAATTGGCTTTAACACTTTTATTTATCAATATTTATTTGCCTTAAGCTAGCCTTCCACATTAAAAAAATAAAACACACAAGACACTCTAAAATCATTATTGACCTTTTACTTTTATTGTCGTGCTTGTATCAATACCACACTAAATGGTAGTAAAAAACTACAAAGAAACCTATAAATTATGAGTTCTAAATAATAATTAAAAAATAACAAATCTCATCAATAATTAGTTAGAAGGTTTCTTTTTATTTCTCTTTTGTTCCCAAACATCCAAAGACCCAAAGCCAATCATAGCTTTTACAAAACCCACAATGTTTGACCTCAACATCAAAATCATAAAGCCGTCGTCTGTCAATAAAAAATACAAGCCCTTTTTCTTGGTTGTAGCCAACTCATACAATTTAAGATTAGATGGGACCACAATGTTGGAGCTATGTAAGTGTCATTGAAGGGTTGAAAGTAAATGATATCGTTCTTGGTCTAGGTGTATTTGAGATAAGATGACGTAAATGTTTGTGGGCTGGTGTATATAAATGAGTAGAACTGACATCGTTCTTAGTTTTTTTAATATTTACATCCTATTCAGTGTTCATGTGGCAGACTTTTTATCACGTAGAGTGATCTTAAATCCTCAAGACAAGGGGGTTTAGTTTGAAATTCAAAGTTAATTAATTTGAAATTCAAAGTTAAAACTTTAAGGTTTTATCAAATAAATACCCTCAAAATCAAAGGTGCAAAAGTCTCTAGGCTTAAAGAGTTCAAGTCTAGAGCCACATAGTTCAATTAGTTGAACATGACACATTATTTTTTAGATCCAATCTTGTATTTTATTAACGATTGTGTCTTTCAAGAATTTCATCTTAGTTTTGTTAACTGCAATATCCATTTCAAGCATCAATGTTAACAGGGACGGAGCAAGAAATTTATCTTTGGGGGGGCCCGTCAAGACTAAATAATCATATTGATCCACAAAAAATATATATGTGTCTCTATCTATGTATGTATGACCCACTCAACAATGCTCTAATGATTTTTTGTAAAGTGATTGAAGAGAATTAGTGTAAGACTATGAGAACATTTGCACTGAGTGATGAGCTCTTTTGGAAGGGACTAGAAAGTAGAATATTAGAAAATACAAATTGAAAAGAAAAGCTAATAGTAAAAGTGAGTATAACTTATAAAAGTTGTGGGCTTGTTGATGTGTTGGGGCAGCAGGAGAGATGGAGGAAAGACTGAAAAAAAGTCAAAGTAATTAAGTAAATTTGAATGAAACAAGTAGTCAAGGACACGTGGGGGGGGGCCAGTTAGTTTTATTTGGAGGGGCCAGCTCTTACAACAATTTTGTAGAACCTATTTTTTAGCAGCTATAATAAATTTTTGAGCATTGGGGGGGGGTTGCATGGCCCCGCCATAGTAAAACGCAGCTCCATCCCTGAATGTTAGCCTAGTAGCTCGTCATCTTTTACAATTTGCCTTTACTAATCAGGCCATTTTTGCCTTCAGCATCACTCTGGTGCAACAGCCTCTGTGCAGTGGTAGCTGGTAGGGGTAATGCATGTTAAATGGAAAGGAGAATTAGTGCTTAAACAACGCTATATATATATATGATACTGGTGGGATGAAGTACTAATTCTTAAAAGGATGGGATTAGGAATTTTTCTAGTCATCATACAAAAGACTTGGGATTAGAATTTTGATACATCTTAATTTCAAATTTATAAAATATTGAAGTATATTTTATGAATTTCTAAAATTCTATAGATTTAGAAGTTACATCAAATTTAAGGATATTAAGATTTAAAATTATTAGTATATTTTTCAAATTTAAATCCTTAACTCTTTTTAATCACCCAAATCTAAATTCATATACTCAAATACTGTCATCTAAACACACATTAAAAAAAGAAAAAGAAAAAAAAAGAAAAATGTGTTTAGAGTTCAGTATGCCCTGGTTTGTTTTTCATTCTCTCTCAATAGATTCTAAAATTAGAATAAAATATTATTAACGTGATATGCCATAATTTAGGCTACTGAAGAAGTGGCCGTGGTTTCTAGAGAATCAAAATTCATCCTTTACGTGGAGAGCAGTGTGCATCAAGAGATTTGATTCTACGCAGACAACTGTTACCAATTAAATAATACACCATAAGATTGCCTGAACTTGGAGAAATTAATAGGTTTCCAAAGGGGATCAAAATCCTCTAAATTTTTTAGGATACTCTACCACACAGTTCTTTTAATTTTAACCTTCATATTTTAACCAATAGTTCAGATTATAACATGTCATTAATCCACTAATAAAAACCTTAAATAATGACGCCACATCAAATATTAAAAACAAACAAATTAACATGTCGTATTTTGAGTCTTTTTTAATCTATTTTAATTTTAAAAAAAAATACTTAGAAAGAAAGCCCATAAGTCAAACCCAAATGCGAGATCTCACTGCATTGAACTTATCTAATTTTATTTATTGAATCTTGTTTTCATTTCTTCTAAAAAAAAAGAATCTTGATTTTGTTGCTGGTTTTGCCTTAAATAAAAGGTAGAGAGTTTGTCTCTATCAACGTTCTCCATCCTACATCACATCTGACATTGTGATATCATCATGATTTTAAAAATTGGACTGAACCGGCCGGTTTGACCGGTTCAATCAGGAACTGAGCACCAATTTGATCTAGGAAAAACTCCCAAAACCAGTGAAAATCGGCCAAAATAAGTCAAAACCGGGTTAAACCGGAGGCAAAAAGGGTTTTGCCCCCGGTTTGCTTTTTAAAACCATAATCTCACCTAAGACAAGCTTGGTGCAGTGTGATTTGGATCTCACATCTACATTTTCTAAATTTTTGAAAAAAAAATATGACTTGTAAATTTGTTTTTATTTTTAATAGCTAAAGTGTCATCTTTATTTAAGATTTTTGTTAATGGATTAATGACATGTTATAATCTAAACTATTGGTCAAAAAATGAAAGGTCAAGATTCGAAGAACTCTATGTTGTATGGTATTCTAGTAACTCTAGAGGATCTGGGTTCTGGTTGAAATGGTCATTTCAATGGACCTAATAATTTCTCTTGAACTTGACTATTTATAAGCGTAGTGCGCTAGCAAGTTACATAGAAAATTAATAGTTCCAATAAATTTAAAAGGGTATAAAATTTATAACTCTTGGCTTTTAAAAAACCAATTAATGCAACTGCATATCAATATGTTCTTAAATTAATGCATATTTAAAAACTTGTTACGTTCTACCCTGTAGTTATATTCAATAAATAAAACATAGATTGTAAGTTACATTTTTATAATAATAAAAATACCCCTCCCAACACTATATAAGCTCAAACCACAAATATCTTTTGCAATAGGACACATTGTAATTTTGGGTCCAATCCTGCACTTAGAAATAATGGCATCTTTCAAGTGCTTCATCTTAGCTTTGTTCATTACAATGTTCATTTGCAGCATCAACATTAGTTTGGCAGCTCGTCATCTTCTACAATTTCCTCAACCGGTTGTACCAACCTTGCCAATCATACCCACTTTGGTTAACCCAAACCAGCCATCTTTGCCTTCATTTCCAAAGTTACCAAATCCCACAATTCCAACTATTCCCACTATCCCAACCATGTCTCAGCCCACATTGCCAACCATGCCACAACCCACATTGCCAAATCCCACAATCTCAACTCAGCCACAATCCATGTTACCTTTCATACCGACATTGCCCAAGTCGATTTTGCCATTGCAAATGTCGGCAAAGCCCACAATTTCACCCATTCCCACAACTTCAACCATCCGGCGATTATTACCTAAAGTTACAATGCCTCCACTTTCTGACGGGCCTAAAATCGGCATCGGCACTATCCCAAAGCTGTGGTTCCACCATAACCAGTCCATCAATCCCAATAAACCTAGTAGAATATCTATAAATAACCCCTATCTCAAAGATTTCATTTGCTTTAGCTTGCGTATAAAATTATGTTAAAAAACCTACTTTTTCTATCTTACACAGCCACTTTTAAAAAACACCCACTCCAGATTATTTTTTCTACTTATTTAAATAATCATTTTTCTTATTTGTTGTATCTTCATATATATATATATATATAGAGAGAGAGAGAGAGAGAGAGAGAGGAATTTGATGAGACAAGAGCTGAGAGAGAAAAAAAAATGATATACAAAGCTACAATAATCGTGTATATTTACACAATTACTGTAACAACTTTGAAAATTTACATATATTTAGCTCAACTGATGTGAGTAATTTTGAGACTTGAACGTGTAAATTTGATATATTTTTCTATCATATGCTTACTGGTGCAAATTGGTGCAAATGCTTATACTTGTCAACTATATTTTGGAAGTTATGTACTTTTTTTTTTTTTTTTTTGAAAACAAGTTATGTACTTTAACTTTGATATCTTATTGTTATTGCTTATTCATGTTAAAGTTTCAATAATATTATATCATCAACCTTCATAATTTGTCTTCTACTTTCAAGTTTGAGATTTTCATTTTTTTTCTTCTTTTTGGTGATTAGAGAGAACGATGTTATTAATTTATTTTAGTGATCGTTTTGGTTTGTTTATTAGACCATTGCAATAACATATTTTATATGTTCTATTGTTACAGGATTATATATATAAATTTATTGTGATTTCGTGAGGTGTATGATGGCAGGATGAAATTGAAACTATATAATAAAATTCAGAGAATGAAATGAAAAAGAAGAAAAATTAAGGACCAAAACGTATGCACCCCATATTTTTTGGGGCTAAAAGTGATTTTTTGCCTAGAAAATATAAACATAAGTAGTACAATCATAGTTATTAAACCCCGATCAGACGTTAGCTCGGTCTATGAGCTGAATCACTGGGTCACTAGTTCAACCAGTGGGTCAACGGTCGAACAGCAGGGTCAAGTAAAAAATATTTTTAAAATTAAATATATATAAAAGTAAATTTGAGAAATCATAACATAAATATGTAAATTTTTTAAATAAAAGATAAGAAAGGACATATGCCTAAATTAAACTTGCTATTATAATTCAAAATCAAGGTTTCACAAGTAATTGCATTAGAAATTCTATTAAATTTCACAAGCAAAATAAACGAATGTCATAAGATTGCAACAAAATTTTTACTAAATAAAATATTATTACATGTTTTAAAATTTTGTATATAAAAAAAATGCAAATCTCAAACTACATAAACAAAAGAAGAGAAAAAGGGTTAAAGGCTTAAACTTAAAACAATAAACAAATAAAACACAAAACGTAAACAAAAGAAGAGTAAAGAAGGTTTAAGCAATAAACTATATAGCACTTGCAGCAGTGGAGGTATATTGCTATATAGCTAAAATTTAGCTCTACAAACACAAAAAACACCCCACAGCAGTGGAGCAATAGCTAAAATTTTTAGCTTAATTGCTACAGTGCACATCTATCTATAGATGTGCACTGTAGCTTGGAGCAAAAAATAAAAACCAATTTTTTATTCGGCCGGTACAACTTTCTTCCTTTTTTTATTCATTTTATCACAGCCGGTACTCTCATTCACTCTCTCTCTCAATCACTCTCATCTCAAGCCTCTCAAGCTCACTGTCATCTCTCATCTTAAGCCTGAACTTCGTCAACCTCGCTGGCCCAGCCCGACCATCGTCAAGTTCACTCCGGTCTCTCAAGCTCACTCTGTTACCGCCACCGGCCAGACCATCGTCAACATCGCCGCCATCGTCAAGTTCAGACCCATGCCATCGATTTGTCTCAGACGAACTTCTTTTCCGCCGATCCACTTCAAGTCAGTTGTCTCTGTCTTCTTCATGTGGATGCTTTGGGTTTTTGATTTGGGTATAACATTCTCTTCCGCCGATCCGTTGATCCACTTTGGGTTTTTGATTTGGATGTCTCTGTTTTTGATTTTTGATTGATGATGATTATGGTTTGGTAAGGATTATGGTTTTTGATGGGTTTTTTATTTTTGATTTTTGATTCATGTGGCTGGGTTCTCTGTGACTGCACTCATGGCAATGAATGGTTTATCCACACTTGAATGGGTTTTTCACCAAGTTAAGGGCAGAAGAGATGTGGGATTTGGAGAAGGAAGTACTGTTAGTGAGAGATGGCGGCGACGACGGTGGCGTTGGCGGCAGTGGCGATGGCGACGACGGTAGCAGTGGCGGTTGCAGGTGGTTATGATGGTTGTTTATTGTAGTGGATGTATTTTTTTTTTTTTTTATTGTAGTGGATATTTTTTTTTATTGTAGTGTTTATATTATTTTATTGCGTTGAAAGCTAAAATAGATCCACTGCTGCAGCATGTGTGTAGGTAAAATAGATAAACTAACTTTTGATGGAGCTAAAAAACTAAATTTTTAGCTCCACTGCTGTGACTGAAAATAGCATTTTTTTTTTAAAGATTTTCTCTTATTTCAATTACCATATTATCACATATGAAACAATAAAAAATTTCAATGGGATGGGCCTATTAATTTAATTTTACACAATTCACAAACTCAGCTGGGGTTATTAAAACCAAGTCAGGTCACATAGTTTGCTTAAAACCTGTCGGGTTTTACAGGTTTTGACTGGGTCTTGTGCACATCCAATCCAATTGATAACCTGGACTAGTCTATGTGTCGAGTCTCTGGGTTACTAGTCCAACTAGCCGGGTTTGGCCAAGTTTAATAACATTGAGTATAACTAATAGAGTATTAAGAGAATTCACATCAACATCTTCAAATATTTAGTCTAATTAAAATTAAAAGTCAATTCTTTTATTTTAACCCGTTTACATTTCACAAATACGAAGCTTTCTATTCTATTTCTATTTTTATTTAAATTTTCTCTTTTTTATTATGAAAATTTCCCAAATTGTCTCCATCGTTTTCTTCTTAATTTAGACTCTACTTTTATATCACACCCAATAGACAAATTTACTATAATTAACAATTTCCAGCATTTATCAACTAAGTCATTGCGAATTTGTCATTATAAGTTTGCTTTCTTTTGTTTCAATTTGATAAGTTCTTTGATTTGTGTTGATACCCGTTTGTTCACATATTTATTGCTCAACAAAAGAAGTCCAAAAGCCCAACGAAGTAAGGCCTGGGGGCCTAGCAAGAAAGCCGAAAGTATGAAAGATCAATGGGTCAAGCCCAAAACAAAAGGAAATAAAAGCCTAAACTTGCAGTTAGACTAAGAGATAAATATAAGAGAAAGCAACTTACAGTAGAATAGATGGGACTTGAGGATGATCCCACCCATCCCTTGAATAGGGAATAGAGCCGAAGAGATGACCTTTATGAGATACATGAAATAAAGTGGGCCCAAGACTCTATTGATCAAACAGTGAATATTTGACCCATAAAGGCCCAAATCCTATTGTATAAGAGGATGAGAGGAACATGTGAAAAGCAAGAATGCATGAAGCAGAAGAAGGCCAAAATCCAAGCAACGCAAGCAAGGTGAGGTCTGGGCTCTGCCCTTCTGCATCGTAGTTGTGTAAGGGGAGTAGAACTCATGACTATTGAAGCTTAGAGAGATGGTTTAGTGGGGGGGTGTGGGGTGGGGGTGAGGGGGAGAATGGTTTGGTGGATTTTGTCATTGTCATTGATACAGAGCTTGTAATGGAGCTATAAGCTAGATAAAATATATAAGTGAGGTGAGGGAGGGCAACAATGTTAGGTAGATGTGATGGAAGCAAATGTAATGGAAGCAAATGTAATTTTCGTCATTGTTATGATTAATGGATAATGACAATAATGTTAATAGTGGGTCTAAACAAAAGTGATGTATTACAGTAAGCTATGTTAAACAAATGTGTGTCGAGAGAGCAAAAGATACAATTTATTTTTATTTTGTTTTATTTCTTTGTGGACGTCAATTGTGTTTTTATTAGGCCCTAGTATTTAATCAATTTAATTAATATTTTTATTGAAAGTCTAGGGCAACTTTGGTCATTCAATAAGTAGTCTTTCCTAGTTCCTACACCAAATATAATTAGGGTTTCGTATTTTGAATAAACAAACTATGTTCTCCTATTAAGGGGAGATGATTGGGATCGCTGTAAATTTCTTTTGGTTTTTTGGTTTGGTTCTCACTCCAGTCAACTCTAGGTGTTGATTCCTAATGATTTTTCTTCACTTGGTGCTGGCTCCAAGCAAGCTTAGGTACTAATTCCTAAGTTCTATATTTTAATTTCCAGTCTTTTAATTTCATTGTTAAATCATTCTTGTTTGCCCTGAATAATTGTTAAATTTTTTCCTGAAAAATATTTGTTTCCCTAACCTTACTCATAATTTTGGTATTAAAATAGAGAAGAAGCTGCTGTGATCATATTTTGGTATTAAAATATAAAGTTAAACGATAAGATTATATCAAGATGCAAGGATTATGTTTAGCCTATATATTTGTAATATGGTTATTTCTTTTGTCTTATTTTGTTGCTTCCTCTTTATTCCACAATAAATTTCCATGTTACAAAACAAATATTTGTTTTGTACACACAGTAACAGGAGTTTCTCCAAAATAACCTTATTTTTTTTTTAGAGAATTTTTTTTAGGTTGAATAGAATAAACCAGATGAAAAATTGGTAGTTTTGGAAAACATTTGTTTTATATGTATTTGAAGCAGATTTTTTCCTGACATGGGAATCTGATGATATGAATATTACAACAAGACTGAACATCAAGGCGTACATCAAGCTGTTAAGCTGTAATGGTATACATGAGGTTTCAAGTTTATGAGTTCTGATATATGATCCCAAAACCCAGTTATCTTACTTTTATTACATCATTTCGATTATTTTTGACCGATTCACGTACCGTTACTAAAATCTAACAAATTTCGTGGTAAAACTTCTAATAAAATTTGGTTAAAATTATATATTTGCAATCATCATTTCTAGTTGAATATTTGTACGTTTTATCTGGTAAAATAGATATTGACTACATAAATCAAATACTAAATTCGGATACTTTCATAAATATTGAAATGATATATTTGAAAGAAATCTAACCAACTTAGTCTGAGAAAATTTTCCTAGCTATAAGTACATTATAGTTAATGTTCTTCCATGTATTGTTTGTGTAATTAGTGTTTTTATGTCTTTAATTATATAATTTAGTGGGAGTGAGGCTGTGAGGGTATTTGGCAGGATCTATCTGAACTTAAGTTTTTTTCTTTTAATAATGAAATCTGAACCTACGAGCTTTATTCACACACCCCACACCTTTACATTAATAAACCTTAGTTCGTTTGATATTATTATGTTTTAATGGATTTATATATTTCAAAGTTTAATTAACAGATTATTATTATTTGTGGGTAAGATTTAAGGTATAGTCATATAAGTAAAATCAATCAATAAATTTTAAATGATTGTTTTAGACTTCTTTCTAGCTTTTATTTTGTTCTTTTCAAACTATTAATTAGAATTTGTATAAATTCATGTCTTGTAAAACTTTATATCTTAATTTCTTCTAGGAACTTAATTAGCGTGTTTTTTAATATATATTTTTGGAGTTGGGAAACCAAAAAAGCTAGAGAAGAAAATTATAATTTTATTTAAATTTCACAGATAATTTAACTATCTGATAACAATTTTTTTTCCAAAGCAAGTTTAGAGAAGACTAAATTCTAAAAACAAGAACCAAACGGCTCTTAAGTCTCACCCTTCAAAAAGCTTAAGTACCCTTTGTCCTATTGTGCTTACCATGTCACCACGTCATTTTGTATGCCTAATTAAGTTTTATACAAGCTTAAAAGAAAATTGTAAAATATTTGATTATTGTGAGACATTTTACAACAATACAATAACAATATGCTAAGTTCTTTTCTCACACGAGGTTTTTAAAAAGCTCTTAACTAAAAAAAAAAAAAAAATTATTAGCTTGGAATGAGTAAGCAGAATCATTTAACATATGTGGATAAATAAATCATTTTGCCGGTGTACTTTTGAAGCAATTGGATGACAACCCTAAAAGATATAAAACCGAAGGGGGCACATATGGGTCATGGTTTTTCGAAGAAAGGGAGCATAATGATGTATTAATTGGACCATTATGTAGTACTTTTCCTTTTCTAAATGAATGAATTTGTTTGTAAGTCTTAAATTAGTTTGCTCTAAAGTTATTTTGATAAAATAAACCATGTTAATATAGCTCTTGATACTTGTAACACTATGCTAAAACTCATTTAAAATTACGATTAATCATTAAGACAAAGAGGCAAACTATTAAATTATTAAAAAAAGGCAAACTTATGGGAGGAGAAAAGCATAGAATCAAAACAAGCTATTCAGTCACAAGTGGTATTAAATCTCATCAGCTTCTAACCCCACATTATAGTTCATTACATAAAAATTAATATAGCATTTACCAAGGAAAATAATACTAATAATTAATGGAAAAAGAAAGAAGAAGCACAACAAAGAAATTAAACCATACACAAATGCTATTTATTTACAGTTCATCCCTCAGGCCACATGTGTTTCTCAATTAGGATGGGAATTTATTCTTTAAGAACAACTATATCTTTTTGGTTGCATATTTAAATCTGACAATTTATCACAACCCAACTCAAGTAGAGCAAATTTGATCAGCAATTCTTGTCATCACCTTTACCTGAGTGCTGAGGCACTTTATATAATGAAAGGTCTCATCTAACAAGCTGCATGTACCCATCGCTTCACCACCAGGCACTAGTTTTCTAAGCATCTTGGCATTGCCAACAATACCTACCTCCTTTGTAGACTTCTTTCCATGATATATCTTTCTTTTTCTCATGGTAAGAGAGCTCGTGCTTCCAGCACGAACACCGTGTCGAATCTTTGCAAGCACAGCACGGCTCCAAGCCCTCCTTGAACCCACAGCAGAAGCCATGGATACATCAGCAGCAAGCTTAACTTTTAGATATCGTTGACAGATCTCCATGGGGGAAGATGGGGTACGAGTTCTTTGCCTATTTATCTTCAACAAGGCTTGAAGGAAGCGGCGGGTGAACCTAGATTTTATTGTACCAGAGGGAGGAGAGAAGCGCTTAGAATTCATAGTTGGGAAGAGATTAGGGTTCAAAACTCAAAAGGGTATTGATGTTGGGCAAAAGGGTCTCTCTAAAAACTCTCTGTGAAGAATATTATGTGTGAAAACTAGTGTGGGTGATGCAGATATATTATGGTTGTACGTGTAACCAACTAGTCTAGAGGGGTTGCCTTTTAGGGATAGATCCAAAGAGAAACAGTAGTTGGAGATGGGGATTTTCTTCTGACACAAAAGGGTCCGCTTGCTCAGAACTCAGGAGGACAAAAGGGGAATGTAGTTTCTGACACAATATCTACATTTTAAGAGAGAGAGAGATGTTAATAAGGGAATATAGGATGAAAAAACATGTGAAGAATAAGAAGAGATTGGAAATGGGAGGTGTTAAAAAGAGGGAGGAGACTTGAGGTCAGGGAATCAATGCTTTTTTTATTTTTTAATTTTAATATTTAAAAAAAATTTATAAAATTAGAAATAATTGAATTAGAGAGGTTCTTTTCCTTTCGTTTTCAGTTAGAGGTTTTGGAGGGGAAAGGTGAGTCTAGTGGGGCAACATAGGGGCCAACCACCATATGATCGCACATGGTTCCATTTCCCACTTGGATTAATGTGGGACCCCTTTTCCTCTCTTCAATTTGTTTTGTTAGGGTTCTTCCTATACTTCCTACCTAGTAACTCTATGTATCAGCTATATATATATATATATGTTATATTTCTATCAACACTATAATTTGTTTGAGGTTTATTATATTAATTCATCTACTATATATCCAAATTAATTAGTGTATTAATTTTGACATATTATATAAGTGGATAGTTAGCCATTATAAACTATTAGGGTATGTACGTTAATGGCATTGTTGTTGATGAATAGCATTGCTCAGCTAACTCTTTCATGAGGAGAATTAACTTTAAATTCTCATATATGCTAAGAAGCCTCATGGTTTAATAGCATAGTTCAATTTTTCCATAGAGGGGAATCACTTTAAAGAAAAAAAAAACTATTAGAGTATATGCGATGTACACACTTAATTATTAAAATTATACAATTAACATCATAATTAAATATCAATGTGTCAATTAATTTACATGGTAGGACGGATATGACAAATTCATCTTGAATTAAAGTGTTGAGTATAAGATTTTTTTGTTTAAAGTGTATATTGTAAATATCTTTATGTGTAGTTTTAATTATATAACTTTGAATGAATCATGGGACTTGTTTAAAAAAAAAAAAAAAATACATATATAGATAGTATTATAAATTTTCTTGTACATAGTGAGTTGAAGGAAATAATTAATAACCCCAAACTAGTTTAGAACTAAACATGCATGAAAATACTAGCTAAAACTATCTTTTATTACTTTATGCACGTATGATTATCAGATTCGCCTCCATCCCCTTGGTCAGGACCAAATGGTTGATGCAACGGTACCTATAGTATAGTTTATATCAATGGGTTGATGATAGTGGCCATAGTGGCAGCAGCCTGATACGAAGTGATAGTGATTAGTGAGGTAAAGGTTTGGTGGTGGCACGGGCAATAGTTGCTAATAATGAAGATGGTGGAGAAAATGGTGTCATAGTTGTCATAAAAATGTTATATTAATATCAATCTGATGAATTATATATATTCCACTCTTTGACCTAAAAAAATCAACAAAGGAATTATATTCCATACTATTGATTTGCTCTACATCCAAAAATCAAAACACAAAAAGTGTTCGGTTATATTCCATACTATTAATTTGCTCTATTACTCGCAAGGGGTCTCCTAGCTTTTGGCACATATAGCTAACCACCCCCACAGCTAGCTGTCTTTCTTTTATTCCAATGAAGTTTGAGCCTGCACCATGCATATATACATTACCAAAATGTTGTTGAAATTCTTTACTCACAGAATTCCTACCACATAAAACTAGAAAGAACTTCCCAAAACTTTAGTATTTAATTTGTGAGTTGAATTTTATTGGGACTCATTATTATGCTCAGTTTTCTCATAATCCTAGTTGACTGGAGAACTTTAAACCGAAAAAGAAGAAGAATAGAGTTATATATTTCATATAATTAATTAGAATACATAAACTCCAGTAAAAAAAAAAAACACTTAAGTAAAAATAATCAAATATATAATTAAAAAAAATAACTCAATAAATCAATTTAGATATAAAAATTTTTAATTTGTAATTTAATTATTTAGTATTACTTAGAAAATAAGTCAATATAGACGAATTGAGAGTATTATGGCATTATTAATGCTTGTATAATAGAAAAGTATCACATTTTAGTCAATCAAGCTCAAGATTCGCTTACATTAGTCTATATATAGTTGTGTAAAAATACATTGTTATTATAGTAATTATGTTAATTTACATTGACACTATTCATTTTACATTTAGCTTTTTTATTCTTTTTTAAAGTATTTTAAGGATGAAGGAAGAGAGTGGTTGATAGTTGTTATGTGTGAAGAAAGAGAAACAATTAAAAAGACCATGAAAATTTATATTTTCATTAAATATAGTGTAAAATAGATATTCTGATATAGGGTGTTTTGAAGAGTGAATATATATATATATATATATATATATATATATATATAATAGAAAAAAGTAGATTCTTATACTAAAATAGACATGAATTTTTGCACGAGCTTATGCAAATACTCCTACCCTATACTTGAACAGTTCTATCTTTGGTTCCACCCCCAATTATTCAAATTTTAAATTGTTTCATTCATGATCCTTAATAAATTTCTATTAACTAAAAGTATTAGAAATTTACATATGTTGTGACTAAAACCTATCTGATGCAAAATATTATTTTCTACCAAATTAAGACATCCGATCTCTTTATAAAAATTTTGAAATTTTGTAGTAATCATTAATTTAGTTACTGTCCTCAAAACATTAACAGTAAAATTAATATTTTATAAGTTTTTCGTTTTGGCTTTTAGATGTATGTTTTCTCTTAAGGTATTCACATCTTTCTTTATTCTTTTAGGGTTTTTAGATGGCTGTAATACTACAAAATATGTAGTTCTGATGGTAAAATAGCTTGTGATATGTTTTATTTATAAGATTTTAGTACAAACCTTAAATCAGGAAATGGAAAAGTTTGTGTAGAAAAATTCCAAAGCTCTAGGCCATTACGATAGAAAGTCAAATGGAGCATTTGTTGAGGTTAAAATAGAGTCTTGTACAAAGGTTTTGTAAATATGTAGTTGTAATTGTATTTTTTAGTGAATTTTCTAAGGGGTTAAAATAGAGTCTTGTGCAAAGTCAAAATGGTTTTCCATTGAAGAGATTATTCATTGATTTTCCATTTTAGTACCAAACTTGTGTGTCTTTTTATTGCTTTTATTATTGTCTTTAAATTTGATGATTAATAAATATGGTTGAGACAACAATTCATAATAATCTATTTGGAACAAATCATAACTTGATTATTAAATCCCTTGCTTTGGGTATAAATCTAAAATTTCAATTGGTTAATAAGAGCTCTTAGAACACATAGGGGTTTAATTCAAATATTTAAATATATTTAAAATAATATTGATTATTTATTTAAAATTATTTTATAATCTATTATAGTAATTTTATTTTTAATAAAAGCATGGGCTATATGATGAGTATTTTTCATGTAATTTAAAATATGTATGTTCTTTTATTTGATTATTTATTCATTTTTATGTTATTGAAATATTTTCTTTAATTTATATATGATTATTGATTAAATCATGAATTTATCACATTATCAGCATAATATTCCTTCATGTAATTAACATGAGAGAAATATCACTTTATTTTTACATTTTCACATTTCTTTTTTGTCCAACATCAAAATGACAACGTCCTTCAAAATAATTGGTTTTCTAGAGAAGTAGAGTAAAATGTTTTTCTTTCTCCTTTCTTTGAGAAAGTTTAGCATATTCACTAATTATTTTAGCATAATTCTAACCACTGGTAGGTATTTGTTCACATCATTTTCAGGGTCTACTTTCAATTAACTCACTGTAGCCTTCCCTTCCATCTAAAATGCATTGAAGCTCCCAAAATCCAAAGATTTTTGTTTTTTTCTTTCCCATATTAAAAACGCATGGAATTGACAGCTACCTTATTGAAAAGAAAGCCAAATACAAATTGCTATCAAGGATTGATTTTGGGTTTAGCTTTTTTATTTTTTATTTTTTTAAAGAATACTAAGTATTTTTTAACACACACACAGGGAGAGGGGAGAAATTTTTTAAAGAAACTTACAGTGATGTATATCCAAAAGGGTCTAACTCTTGGGTTTAGCTAGGTGCTTGCATGTTGACAAGTGAATTTAATAACACACAATATAGATGAAGGAATAGGACCATTCAATTTATATCTCAGAAGAAGCATGTGATTCAGTCGCATAGCCAAGGTTGTGATATTGAATGAAGATTAAAGGACAAAGTTCACAACAAAATTGTAGGGGAGTTTTTTTTGTTGCTCTGGACACGTGCTTGGTTGACAATGCATACTCTTTTGGTTGGGGCTAAAGCTGATATGGTTCAGAGAGTTGGGTCTAGTTCTCTTCATAGAATGGACCTATCGAACCAGTCTAGGCACAATAATATAGCACACTCCAAAATCCAAAAGAACAATACAAGCTAATAATTGTTAGTTTACAACTGTTAGCACATGTATTCCCATATATATATTGAAAGTGCAAACCTAATTAATTAGGTACTGATTTAGACTCCTAAATTTGATTACGACTTGATTAATTAAGACTAATTATCTATTAATGTGGAATTTACGTAATTAACCAATTAATCAAATGAACCGCTGATCAACAATTGCATGGATAAACATAATTGAACACTCCAATCAAGATAAAGGGCAAAAGGTAAAGAGAATGCAAACCAAGATAACATCCAATGTGTAATTGAAGAGAAAAACCGAAGAATTCGGCGTAAAAACTTTTTCTACGGTCCTCTAAGCCAAAAACAATTTACTAGTAAATGAGTTGGAGTACAAGAACATACAAAGATTCTCCAAACTTATGTTACCCAAAGTATTTGAGCCATCCAAGAGCCAGCTATCAACAGACTTATCGAGTCTTGTCTTCACTAGATTCCTAGATCCCACAATGCTGACTGGTTGCACTATCAAGCCTCATCGGCTGAAAGCAGCTTAAAACATTTCCCTCCTAGACCCCAAATACTTTGTGTATGGAGAGTGCCAATTAAGCTACTAGGCTAGTTGCATATGGACAAATGAAAATATCACAATATAGATGAAGAAAGAGGACCATTCACATTTTATCTTAGGAGCATGTGATTCAGTCACAAAGACAAGGTTTTGATATTGAGTGAAGATTATAGGACAAAGTTAACAACAAAATTAAACAAAAAACAGGTTGTCATACAAATGCAAGATGTGATTTTATTTTTTATGCCTGGTCAATTTAATCAGTTGCTCTCAACAAGTTTGGCATCTATATACATCATTAGAACAGTAATTCAAAACTTTTCTTGAAGCTTCATAACGTCTACTTCAATACAAGCTTATTAGGGCATTTTCTGCAGTTGAGAATTTTAATTCTGAAGAGTTATATAGGTTTTTGAGAGTTGAAATTCACTAGAATTAATATCTAAATTTTTTGAATATACTCAGAATTTTAATTTAATTCATATTATAAACAACACAACATTTAAAAAAATACATAATTTGATGTTTAAGAAAAACTTAGATGGATTCATTTAGTAAATAAATATAAATGTTAATTCTGGAGAAAAAAAAACCCCTTGAATATTAATAAATATCTTATTTAGATTAAAAAAAAAGAAGAAAGAAGAAAATATTATTTTCTAAAACTAACTCTATATAATAATTTTTTTTAAATGTTAATTAAGTGTCATTTTAGTAATTCTATATTTCCATCAAAGGCAGAATATGTGAGAACTGACATTTGCGACCTAAAATGTTGGAATTCAAGCTTCCACAATTCATAGGACATGAGATGTTCATGTACATGAACACCTCATGTCCTATGAATTGTGAATTTCAATTTTCGATAATTTTGGTCAAAAAACACCTGAATTTTAAGGGATTCTTAACAATTTCCATTCCAAATTCCTAGGTAAAGAACACTCCCATTGGATTCAATTGGGATTTAGTGCAATTTAACTGATCTCAAGTAATTATAGTTATATGTTTCATATATACAATTAAATTATATAAACAAAAATAATTATTGTATAATCGTTGAAAGAATAACTCTAAATATAAATGTGATAATATATTTGAAAGTTTTCAAAAACTTTATATATGACCTAATTTATATAATAAATTGTACAATATCAGATCTTTCTTTCTTTTACCTTAATATTTGTTTTGTAAATATTCAAAAGCTTGGTTATAATAGAAAACCCTAAAAAGGGTATTGAGGTTTGAGACATGGATTTTTTTTATAAAAATAAAAAAAATAAAAAGAAGACAAGCGGGTTAAGGGGGTATTGCATTGTTTAGGTATTATTACAACACCTATTTATTTATTATTTATTATTTTATTTTTAAGAGTTTAAGCTAGCCCACTATATAAAATAAAAGGGGAGAACTTCCATGATTTGGGCTGTTTGCTGTTGGCGCATATGGGCTTCCGGGTCCATGGAGGATGGTGGTTTAATAATAATTCTATGAACTATAGTGTCAACTTTATGATGATTTATTATTATTATCAAATTAAGATGTTAATTGATTTTGGTATAGGCAAGATTCGAATCTCAAATTTTTTATTTGATAACAAAAAATTTTAATAGTTGATTGAAACCACATAATTTTTTAAAAAGTGAGAGGAGAAAAATTCCAAGAAAATGATAATCACCTAAAGTTTAAAAAAAAAAAAATTTGATTTCAAATTTTTTTTTAAAATGTAATATTTTTGAATGCCGTATTGCTTAAATTATCACTATTTCAACATATTGTTTAGTATTTTTCAATAATGCAGGTTGGATTTTTCCTTTGAGTCTTTATCATAATGTACAAAAGACATAATTCCAAGACCTCAACATTGTCAACTCTAGCCCTAATTGGTCTCTAGAGCAAGTACATCTATAGACATGGGATCTCAACCGACTTGAAAAGTCATCATGCTTTTAATTCTTTCAACCTATCAAGAAGAATCTAAATTCTCATAGGATGGACGGTCGTCAAATAATCAAATTTTAGAAAAATTGAAAAAGTGTAACATATAACTGCAATAATATAAATTTGTTTAACATTTCTAGGAAGATTTTTACTTACGAAAAGGAGCAAAATGACAGACATAAATGTCCAAAACACACAAAACTTGAGTTGTATGCTGTGGATGGGCATCAAATAGAAAATGAGGAACATGGGTGGGGTCTGCCTTGCATGCCTTATAGTTTCAAATCCTCAAAAATTGGATTTAGACACTTAACCAACTCATAAAAAAAACACTCATAATTTTGATTAGTGTTTCAGATAAGCAGCCCCCATTAGGGTTAGGACCACTCAAATGGCTTCTGACTCAGCAACAGGTGTCATCTTTTTGTGAGACACCTGTACAATCTTGCTGCTGTCTTATGATGTATGCAGTTAACTTTATAGGATAAATTACAAATATACTTATGTGTGTGTGTATATCCTTTCATGAAAGAGTTATTTTATGTTGCAATCAGGCTCAATTGGTTTCTTTTGATATTTCTAATGATATCAAAAGTTTAAATCCCCCGATCTAGCTATATGTAAAGAGTCATTTTATGTTTTATTTAATGGTATATACCTCTTTGGTTTATGTGGTTAGTTTAAAAAGAAACCCTTTAAACTCTCTTTCTTTATTTTTTTATTGGATGTGAATTTTGAAAATCTAATTATTGGATTATATGTTTTTATTATATCCTCTATATTAACAAAATTTCAAGAAGATCAGAGATTAATAGCTATATCAATAAAATGTTTAAATTTCAAGTTTTTGTAGTCTAAAATTATGCATAAAAAATAAGTTTATTGATTGAATAGTAAATAATATCTAATTAGAATGAAAATTTATGTACGTGTTAAGAACATAAAGAAAATGTAATCCACTGGTTAAATCTTCAAAGTTCATCTATAATATCTATAAGAGAATTCTTCTCCTTGATCTGAATTTTTTTATGGTAAAAAAATACCCTCATCTAGTATCTAACTTCTCTTACAAATATTTTAGGAATAGGGTCAATAATGTCATACTATTCCCCTAAAAAAATCTCTTTATTGAACTAGACTTTTATGTGATTCAAAAAATACCTATACCCTACAATGATCTCTTAGAAATAGGGGCAACAATGTCAAATAACAAATTTAAAACACACGTTTTCTACAACACCTACAACTACTATATTTTGAATTAAAAAAGAGAATTCTTAAAATTTTAAACTTTTTTTTTCCCCCTTAAAATTTAGCCATTTTTTATTCCTAATAAAAAACCTCTGATTAATTATAAATTAAAAAAAAAAAACTAAAGAACTCCTCAAATTTAGGCTTTCATCTTAAAATTCCTAAAATTTAGCCTTCTTTATTCCTTTTTCATCCAAATAAAACACCTCCACGTGATCCTTCACGTTGATCCTCCCCCCCCCCTAAAATTTATTAATTTGTTTTCCTTTTTCATCCAAAATAAAATACCTCTAGATTAAAAAAAAATTCTACTAATTTAAAAAAGAATTACTTATCCTTATCCCAATATTTTCTATATCACTTTTGTTATTAAACTCAAAAAAAAAAAAATCACTTTTATTATTATGGCAGACTCCAGTATACCACTTTCAAATATACGTTTAAAAGGAAAATTATAGTTACTGTTTATCTCTAAAGTTTATTTATTTTTATTTGTTTGAAAAAAAAGAAAAACATTATCTTCTTCTTTTTTTTTTCTTTTTTTTTTAATTCTCACATCACACATGAGCGAGGGGTGACGTGAGATAATGTAATAACCCCAAATTAGTATACATGAAAATTATATATATATATATATATATATATATAAATAGAAGAGGTTTTGAGTACATGCAACATGCATGCTTAGAGGCTAGTATCTAATAAAAGGATATAAAAGAAGTTTGAATAGTTAGTTTGGAGATGAACATTTTCTTCAAATAAAAAAATGTAACATCATCTAGCGAGAAAAAATTAAAGTAACGAAAAGGACTGTTCTACCCAATTGTAGTGTTTGTAATACTTTTAAGTTTATGCGCTAATTTGACCAAACACTGCTTTTGATTGGTCTTTTTTATTTTTTGGTTGAATGCTTTAGTTTTGATTGGTCTTGATATGCTTCAATACCGAAATTTGACTTCATTTCTAAAAGATTACATGTCTGTCCTTCCCTTAACGAAGAGGAATTACGTTAAGTTTAAGGTTTTATTTTATTTATTTATTTATTTTTAATTTTTTTATTGAGGAAAAGAATTACGTTGAGTTTTTTTTTTTTGGTGAGAAACCATTACGAAAATTTTATTACGTGAACACTAAACTTCTGTCAAGAATTACAAGATTGGTTGAGGTTGAGGGACGTAAATTTGACTTTATTTTCGCGATAACCTTTTAACACATGCTCAGTTTGCCACATCTATTAATTTTGTTAAAATTTAAAATGGAGAGGAAACGAAATGATGACATTGGCTTAATTTTAACACTTGAACTTTACCTAGTAATCGGAGGACCAAAGTTTGAATTATTAATTTGGTCATTCAATTATTGGATAAAGTTCAATTTGACCCTTTAACTCTTTATTTTTTTGGATAACTTGATAGTTACAATAGAATAGAGGATTTAAATCTTGAATGTTTCTGTTGGATAAACCGGTAGGTGTTAGTTGAATTACAAGATTTTTTGTGGTCCTTAACCATTAGTTGCATGGATAAACATAATTGAACAATGAAATTAAGATAAATGGCTGAAGTTAAAGAGAATGCAAACCAGGATAACATCCAATGTGTAATCGAAGAGAAAAACCGAAGAATTTGGCGTAAAAACTTTTTCTTCGACCCTTTGAGCCAAAAACAATCCACTAGTAAATGAGTTGAAGTACAAGAATATACAAAGATTCTCCAAACTTATGTTACCCAAAGTATTTGAGCCATCCAAAAACCAGTTACCAACAGACTTATCGAGTCTTGTCTTCACTATAATTTTTTGGTGGTCCTTAACCATTAGTTGAAATTGATTTGATTATGACAATTTACACTTACACAAGAACCTTGTAAGTTTTAAGGTATGCTCTATCCGTATCTGTTAATTTTGTTAAAAAGTTATTTAAAAAGTTAAATCAAGTCAATGCCATCCATTGGTTTCCTTTCAAATTTGTTTTTTCATAAAAAAAAAAAAAATAGAAAAGAAAGCAATGGATGACATTGACTTGATTTTAAAAGATAGACTAAATTGAAACAATTAATACTTAAGGGCTCAAATTTAATTGGAAGACCAAATTAATAATTTAGAAAATTGGTAAATTAAAATTAAAATTTAATATATATGAGAGAAAGATGAAAATTTGTGATTTTTGGTAAGAGTCAAAAAAAAAAAAAAAAAAAAATCTCTAGCACATTTTCAATAACATATCAAATATTGCAACACAAGTAATTTTTCATTAAAAAAAAAATTATAGTTGAACACTTTTTTTTGGCAACAAATATTTTCCGTCAAAACAAATAAAAATCTAAATTTCATGTGTAGTTGTAACTTGGAATGGGAAAAATGATTCCCTTTACTTAAAATAAAGGGAATCATAAAGGGAAAAATGATTCCCTTTAACCCAGGGGGTTAGTCGAGTTGGTTGGGCTCTCGGTCTCAAGGTGCTGTGGCTCGACTGGGTGTGCTCCCCAGTTTGAGTCCTGCTACCTGCACTTTGAAAAGAATTTCCTAGGCCAGTGCTTTACTTCTTCGTGGGCCCACCCGGCGCGAACAATAATTACTCTCTGGTTGAAAGCTTTGAGGATACACTATGCGAGAGCAAAAAAAAAAAAAAAAAAAAATCAATTTTATTGTTCTATTTTTTTTTTTTTTTGAGTCCAAAGGTATAAATATTGCAATGTTATTTACAATTTTAAATGTGGTAACACTTTGTACACATTTTTATTCAAAAAATAAAATTTTAACAGAAAAATAACAAGAAAATTTTTTCATTTACATTATACTAGCGAAGTAAACTTACACAGTAAACCCAATAATAAACTTATAAAAGTCCAAACAACAAAACGGAGAGGGCTTGGAACGGTGGAAAGAAATGAAAGAATTGACAAAGAGACGAAGGAATTGGGTTGGGCCTAAGTTATTGGGTGCTGCTCCAACCACAAGTCCAAGTCCAAGTCCAAGTCTCCAGTACCCATTCCATCTCTACTGGCTTTATCACTATTATTATCTCTGTACAGGCAAAGCCAGAAGCAGAGAAGACACCATTATCGTCTTACATCTTAGAAAGAAAGGTATATATATGTTCTGTTTACTCTATCTATTTTCGATATCTAAGAATACCCTTTTAAATTGTTTTTTTGTTTAGTTTCCGACTCAAAACTCTACTTAAACATTTGTTGTTGAATTATCCCATTAAAGATTACAATTTTACTGTAATAAATTGCTTAAACTCACAGTTTCCCATGGACCCAGTTTGGTTTTTAGCATGTTTTTGAGGTTCCCAACAATGTCTACTAATTTGACTGAATGAGTGAGTTAGCGTGTGCTCTGCTCAACTTCACTTTTTATTTGAGTTACTTAGCTCTTGCACCTGTGTTGTTGTTAGCTATATAGTGTTCTTTGAGTTGAAGTTAGTACTCAACTTTAAGTGTTTATAACTTTATATGGAGGTGTACCAGTGGCTTGAGAGTTGCTGTTTCAGGTGTTGAAAGACAAGAGAGGTGTTTATTTTGGGGTTAAATTACACTAGAGGTTGGGCTTGATGGGATGGCAAGTGCCTTCCAATAAAAGCTGTCACGAATTTGAGTCTGGGAATCAATCTCTCCAAAATAAATTAGGGCTAAGGCTGCCTACGAATTACCTCTCTCAGACCCTGCCAAAGTGAGAGCTTTTTGCACTGGCTATGAACTTTTAGGACCTTTTAGTAAATACACTACTCTCCTTTGAGAAAATGTCAGACTCCTATTTTCTTAAACAACATTTCATCCTTGAGGCAAATTGAGTCGAAATATACATTTTTCAAACTAAAATCTTATCCAAAACAGCCACAGTTAGTGTTAACTAGCCAAACTAGTTCTATGATGAGAGAAAATCAAGAAAAATAACATAAAAATAATAACAATAACTTGAGGGCGCTAAGTGTCATTTGAATATAGGAGTAGGATTTTGACATTTGCCTAAACCCCAAGGGATGTTAGTGCAATTTACCCATTTTTTGACTAGTGAGCCTTGCCTCAGATGGCGCTTCCTTTTCTTAAAAGTGTGGCTTGAAGGTGAGGTCGTGGGTTCAAACCCACTAGGTCCTTTGAGGAGTGGCTATATAATGACCACAGATAATCTTCTAACAATGAGGTAGCAAAAAAACAATAAGGTAGCAAAGTTCCTAGGATCCTGCTTGTTTACACTAGAAAACTAGCAACAGCAATGGGGCACTAGGGGCACCTTCTTGAGGTTATGAGTTCAAAACCCAATACGTGTGCAGTTGTAAATTAATAATAAAAAAAGTGAAAATATATGATTGACCCCTAAAGTTTGGGTTAGGTTTTATTTTGGCCCTTGGAACTTGAAAATGTTCATTTTTTCTCCTCAAAAGATTGTAAATGTACCAGTTTAGTCATTTTGTAACCTTACTACTATAAAGGAGCACCACGTAGTACAAATTATAATGCCAAGGCTACAAAAGGACTAACTTGGTACTTTTACTATTTTTTGAGGACTAAAAAAGAACTTTTTAAATTTCACATAATAAATTAGACCCTGACCCAAATTTTAGGGACTGGAAATATATTTGTTGTACCTAGTGCACAAAGCTCTCATTTTTGTGGGGGTCTGGGAGAGGTTATGGTAGGTAGCCTTACTCCCAATTGTTTGGAGAGGTTGATTCTCGGATTCAAACCCTCGACCAATCTCTTTTGGTGGAAGGCACTTGCCATCGCACCAAGGAGATTTGTGCTAAAAAAAATTCAAATGGATTAGCAGCCCTAAAGGGAGGGGTGGGGGGGGGGGGGGGGGGGAAGATGAACTAATGACTTTCATGAGGCATGGTCTCTAACTGAGTGTGGTACTCCTGGTGAGGTGCTATACAGTGATTGCAGGTATTCTATTGGCAGTGAGGTAGCATAGTTGCTAGGACCCTGCTTGTCTTCACTAGAATACTAGCAGCAAATTCTACCCAAAAAAAAAAAAGAGAATACTAGCAGCAACAAATGGACCCCGGGGGGGTGGGGGGGCTTCAAGTGGATAAATTTTTTACTTGCTATCCACCTCAAGAGGGGATGAGGTTAGATTAGGAAAATAGGATGGATCAGAATCATTTACATTCTTTCAAGAATTAAGGACTTGGAAATTGGGCATATAAGATTGGATCTAAACTGGTCTCTATGACCGTGCTTAACCTAAAATTACATAAGCAGATTGCTTACCTACCAGATTATTATTCCCTTTGAATAGAAAATAAATATTTGCAAACTGGGTCACTATAGGGATATTTATTTGATTTTGTACTAGTTTAAAATTTTTTATTTAGTTTTCCTTCAAGAGGATGTGAACATGAACTGGTTCTTCTCTGTTTTTGTACTTTGGTGAAATACATTTCTTCAAATGAAATTTTCCTTGATCATTGATGACTCTCTAATTGTCTATTTACTGGTATATGTTTTTGTTTTCTCAGGTAGAAGGAACACCAGAAAGGCCAAAGTTGTCTCTAGCTCCAGCAAGCATCTCTATGTGCAGGTAATTGATGGCACCAACAAGCACGCTCTTGCTTTATTTGGCCTACCTTTTGCTTCAATTATTGAGTTTTTTTTACTGTTTCCTTTGCTTAATTCTTTTTCTTTTTCTTCCCAGTTATTGCAGAAATGTTTTGAAATTTGTTGTTATGTGTCATTGAGAATCTGAGAGAAGAAACGCAATGCTGCTGGCAAAAGCTCCTCCAACACCAATACCTATAAACTTGAGCCTCAAAACTAAATCCAGACTCTGTGAGCTGAACTGGAAGTCATCCCACCGTTGCAATGAGAGGGGGGTCAGATTGGTTGTTAGAGCTAGGTATACTCGCACCCCCATGGAAACTCCTGGAGCTTATCAGCTTATCGACAATGACACTGGTGAAAAGTTCATTGTTTGGGGAGGAAGTGATGATGGTCATCCTGACTCTCCTATTCCTTCAAAAGACATTCTCTCTTGGCAACCCTCCATCACCACGACCACCACTGTCATTCCCAATAATAGGGATGATGCTAGAGATACCACAACTTCCATCAGTAGCAATTATGCCAATGAAGGTGCTATTTGTTTTTTCATATATATATATATATATATTCAGATTTTCATATTCTGCTCTATTGTTCAGTTTCTTGCTACTTCCACACTTTATTTCCAATTAAACTGGAATCTTCTTTCGATAGAACTGAAATCTCAATTGAATGGACCCCAATGATTTGATCTGAAATTGAAACCTCCTTTTTGGAGAAAAACTTAAATCAGCTTGTAGAAACAATTATAATCTATCACCATCGGATCATTACTCTTGTTCAACTTATCCAGAGGCATTTATATTCAAAATATCAAGGGCATATGTTTCTAGCTTCAAAGAAAAGACCTAGACCTAGAGATAATAAAGCTTAATAATAAAGAAAATTTTCTCCATTGGTATCTGCTATGGAAATCATATTAGTAGATCTTGTATTAAAGCAAATCACGAGACTGATGGGTGGTGATTAATGAGGAGTGGATTAGCTCAACTTGCCATGCCATGGGCATGTGAAGAAGGGGTTCTGGGTAGTTCTGACTTTTTTTATCCCAATCAAAATTTCTTCTCTTTGGCCCCAAAGTGAATTGAATTCTATTGGCCTTATGTTCCAAATGAATGGTTTTGAAAGAACTCAATTGCAATTGAATTTTGCCTCATCTAAGGGAGGGCTCCAAAAAGGCTAAATGATTTAGTTAATTCACATGACTTGTTATAATTGATCCTATGGATATTGATACAGATGATGTTAACTCTCCTTTAAAAAAAAGAAAATAAAAAAGATGGTGTTACCTCACAGGATATTCATTCCACTATCTGGAATGTGCAAAATCTTTGACACTGATTACTAACTAATATACCTTATAATTCATATTCAATATTCAGACCTCGATGGTTGGACTCCAAAAAAAGAATTAACCAGAAAAGAGTCCAAAAAGGTCAAATCTTTGATGATTTTATTGTGCATGATTGAATTGTAAAAATTTCTAGAGAGGTACCCTATGCATTAAACTTGGAAATGTTACTGATGAACTAGTGATTTTCTGATGCGTACCATATTCTTTAATATTTATGCCATGAAACCTGTAAGACACTTCTTCCCCATTCCCCTCTTAATAACCTCACATTTGTTCATTTAATCCCATGCTCACATAGGTTGTATTGGTTTGACTGACACTGGTTGTGTGCCAGCTATTTCAACCAGTGATTCTCCAAAAGCAAGCACCAGGGGGTTCACTGGAAATTTTGGAAGATTAAAAGCAAAGAGAGTGAGAGCTCTAGTCAAGAATACTCAGATGAAGCAAGATGTAAGCAAAAATGATAACAAACTATTTGTAGAAGATAGTTCATATGGCAAGTCTGTCAGTTCACACCCTAAACTTAAAGATATTGGGAGAAAGCAGAAAGAAAATTCCTTTCGACATAGAGGAAGACTTCCAAGAGCTTCCCAATCACAAGAAGTCAGTGACATGGTACAAATAACAGGCACAGCAGAAGATTTTGATCATTCTGACATGACCCCGAAACATGGTTTTGAACAACGCTTAGAGCATCCGACCACACCAGGTAAACCTTACAAATCTGACACTAAAACTCAGACGTCAGGGATTTCAGTTCCAAGCTCTGCCAGCAACTTTAGAGGTTGGGGCAGGGGAGGATCCACGCGCAACTTCAAATCTGAAGTCCCTGACCTTCTAAAGCAAAGGTGGAACTTATCCACTGACAGTGGCTTCTTTAGTAAAAAATCCTTTAGAGACTTGGGCTGCAGTGAATTTATGATTGAATCTCTAAGGGGGTTGCGTTTCTTGCGCCCTTCCCATATACAGGTACATCAACCTCATCTTCATGTTGACCAAGTTTGAAACACACACACACACACACACACACACACACATTATCTTCATTAGAAGAATTTGGTTGGGCCCATCATTCAGGTCCTATCCAATTCCAGAATTGTCAAAATCATAATATTTTCCCACAAATTTACTCATTTATTGTGAATGATCTGGTCTATGGATTAATTCTGCTACCATTCTTGTACTTAATAGCTTCTTACTTGCAAGTAACATTTATCTGACCTATGGACAGCAGTTCTGTTGACTTGCCACTTTGACCGCCTTGTAATGTGATTATATTTCATGATGTTCTTCTTCTTTTGCAATAGACCTGGATTTTCATAATTTTGGTTGTTGTAGTATTTGTAGGCAAGCAAGTATAAAGAATAGTATTAGTAGAGTTTCTCTTCTGTAATTCTGTAATTGGATTGCACTCTCCTTGGCCTTTTATTTAAATTCACTCACTTATCACAAAATTTTTAGTTTTTTCATAAATGTCATGTTTGTATATTGTCTTCTGGTATTCTAATCAACTGATGGAAGCTAAAAGTTTTTTCATTTGCTTGGATCTGTGTCTATGGTGCTAAACTGATAATCATATTGCATTCCAGTTTCTGGGAGGTTGTCATGTCAGACTTCTTGCATCCCTCTAGATACCTAATCATATGACTGTGGAATGACAACTTCTGCTTTAGGTTCAAGTAAATGGGCACCTCGATTTTTATATTTCAAATAGTAGTTTGTTAGGTTGGTCCCTCGCATTTTTAATGCACTATTATTATTTTTTAGAACATATGATAAACATATAATATTAATATAATTCGGATTAAGGCTCTGTTGAGTTGAATTGTATATGATACACATCTAATAGACTGGACTATGAACTTTATGTTGTTCTTGTAGAAAGTTATGCCCTAAAGCAGATTTTCTTAAGTTTGAGTGCAACTGATGCCTGTGTGATTATCTTGGTTGACAGGCCATGGCATTTTCACCTATTATTGAGGGAAGGAGCTGTATTATAGCTGATCAAAGTGGTTCAGGCAAGACATTGGCATATCTTGCACCAATAATTCAGCGTCTAAGGCAAGAAGAACTTAAAGAGCTTAGCAAATCCTCATCAAAAAGTCCTCGAGTTCTCATCATGGTACCAACTGCTGAGTTAGCTTCTCAGGTCAGTGCTATTGTGTTCAACTCACTGCTTTGCTGCATCTTTTTTTCATTTTAATTTATTTGGTTTTTAATGTTGTTGCTAATTTCTGTACATTGTTACTTGGATGACAGCTGACCTATTATCTCATGGTTTATTGCCAGTTCTTCCTTTTGTTTTACCTTGTCTCTCTCTGTAAAAATAGTATACTGGTGTCTTTTGTATATGCAATTTTTTTTTTTTGGAAAGTAATGAATTTTATTGATGCTAAAAAAAAGTTATTTTCATGATGATGAGCACAAAGATTCTTTCAAAAATTACAATAAATTAGATAGAATATCTAAGAGAGTTTTAAAAGTAAAAATGGAATTACAATGTGTAAAACACTAAAACACAAACCCTAGATCAATCTAACAGGGTATGAATGAACAAGGGTCGAAGATAATCCAAAGATCTTAACATTGTCAAACATATGGCTATTCCTTTCCTTTCACACTTTCCTTATCAAACATGCTGGCAAAAGGTTCCTTATATTTGAGGAGTGTTTCCCAAACCAATTTCTCTAGTCAATTAATAGATCTTCTACAGACGATGGCATTACCCATTGAATCCCAAACATCTTCAAGACTTCACTCCACAAAGCACAAGCTACAAAACAATATATACTTCATATAATTTTGTATATTAAATTTTTTGTCATTGCACCTTTTTTATTGGTCGTATTCACTAGAACATTCTCCTTGCACCTTCCATTACTCTTACGGACCTCTGGAACATGTAGGCTGACAATAAACTTTAAATCTTGAAGGAAAGAAGTTTGCAAATTTTAAGCTTATAGACATGAAACAGAATCATAGCCATGACTTTGTTAATGTTAGATCTGATTTCTATCTCATTAGCCTGATTAGCTACCTTTCTCCTTAAACTTATTGGACAGTATTTCTTCTCTAGTAAATTAAGCGATTAAAGTTTACCTAAACCCTAAAACAATACTATGTCATTGCTTGTGCTGGAACTGATTTCCTACTAAAAGCTGAATAAGGGCCACACAGCCATAAACCCTCCAAGTGCTTTCTAGATCCAATATTCTGGTCTCCTAATAGTGAGATTTGGGAGGCCATTCCTCATTGTTTGATGTGGTGTATTTTGAGGGAGAGAAATGCCAAAAACTTTGAAGGATGTGAGAGGTCAACCTTAGATGTGAAATTTAATTTTCTGAGGACTTTGTTTGAGTGGTTATTGGCCTTGGGGAAGTTTTCTTTCTCAAACTTATTGGAGTTTATTGATCATTGTGCTTTTAAAGCTTAGATGTATTTTTCATCTAGTATACCTCTCGTGTACTTGATTTTTATAATTTTCTAATAAAACTTATTACTTATGTTAAAAAAAAAAAGTTCCAATATCTAGGTCTTTCATTCGCTACCTGAATGTATGGACTACTAGAAATTTACCAAAGGTCATCCCTGTCATTGATCAGATAGGCTGCCAGGATGAGTGGAAATCAAAGGACAGGAGATGGGATTTGGCAAATGGAATGGCCCTAGATAGGGAACTTAACAAAAAGAGTGAAAAGAAGCCCTAGATACGGCAGACTTGGGAAGTGGAAGTCATGAAGCTTGCCCAAATAATAGGGACAAAGACATATTTGAGATTGAGACATCAAAATAATGGATTTCATCCATTACTGAGATGATACTCTGGTATTGAGTATCATGATGCGATGTGATTGTGTAATATAATAGTATGTTGTTATAAATGTGTAGAGTTATTGGGTTTGTTATGTAGAATCTCTAATTCTAATTCCTTATAAGAGTATCAAATGCTGCCTTGATTTTAGTGATTTTTTGATTTGTATGAATCATTTGTTGGTTTGCATGTAAGGATTTTATTGCAGTACTGTCTTCGTTCACATTGCACTCTTTTCTATGTATGTTCTGTAGTGGCATTACTTATTAAAAAAAAAAAAATGTTTTGTAGTGAACCATCTCAATATCCTTCTAGTGGAAATAGAAATCTTATGGCGTATATGTTGTATTAAGTTCTACTATGGGCCCTCTGCTTGTAGGGAAATTCAAGTTATTCCATAAAGAATTGTTAAATAGGTAATTGAGAACCGGGACACGTAGAGGTAATTTCACCATTTACAAATGTGATATGATGCTTGTTTTCATTTGAGATTAGAAAAAAAATTGGATATTTGGTCTCATTTCATCCCTCTAATACAGAATGGATGTTAATAAAAGCAAAACCCTTTGCAGGTTTTGAGTAATTGCAGATCGATTTCAAAGTCTGGGGTTCCATTTAAATCTGTGGTTGCGACAGGTGGTTTTCGACAGAGAACTCAACTGGAATATTTAGAACAAGGTGTTGATGTTCTAATAGCAACACCTGGTCGTTTTATGTTTCTGATTAAAGAGGGCTTCTTGCAGTTAACAAATCTAAGATGGTAACCTATTCCCTTTAATTTACTACAAATTTCTTTGTCCTGTAATTGTGCCTAGTTGAGAGTTTTGAACATTATAAGCCTTTTATTCTGAACCTTTGTGCAATGTATGCCTTCCCCATTATCTTGTATTGTTTTTTGTCATCTAGGTTTATAATAAGCAGCACCATAATTTGTTAGAGCGTGGAATGTGCAAGCAAGTTAACTAGCATGTTTTAGAATAGTGTAGCGTATGTTGCAATGAGCAATAAAACAGTAGAGTAAAGCTTTTTTGAATGGAGAAAAAGTTTTCAATGCAAAAGTATACATGGATTGCATAGTGTGGAGTATTGGTGGTTAGGATATTAATGTGGAGTGGATGATGTAGTTTTAGTGTTGTGTGATTAATGAAATATACGTATGTGGATATACACACATAGATATATGTATGTAAGTACTTATATATCTGGAAGTTTTAATGGATTTAGAGTTTGTATTTGAAAATGGTTAAAAAGGGGTTGTGGAGGAGACTGATGAAAATGTAGAATAAAGAACTGAGCCACGTCGAAGATATCCTGGGACTGATCATGTTCAAACTAAATTCTAACGATAATATCGTTACCTTTCTATTTTTAATGTCCTTTTATAGTCCCAATATGGTCATGCATGCTGCTTCAAGCTGGTAATTGTCTACTTTCTTTACAAGCATAGCCCCCAGTCTCCTGTATTAAAGTATTAATTTCAACCATAGGGATATTTATATATACATGCCTTCCTCAGGACTATTAAGAAATGAAAACAATTCAACTTATGTTTTTTTTTATCAAACAATTCAACATATGTTATGTTATGTGCGTGGCATGTGGAACATGATTAGGACATCAAACACTCTGGCTGATTTGTGGTCATACTAATCTGACAATAGCTAGCTGTGCTGAATGTGCCTCATGCTTCCTTTAGTGCTGCAACTACATTGCTATCATCTTTGGGAACAAATTTTGGTGTTAGGAACTCCTAGTTGTGACCCATCAAATGTGGTCTTCAACAGCTCGTTTCAATTTTATTGCCTATGTGTGTGTGTGCTTTGTGCACATGTGTGTGCACCAACCTGCATGGCACAACTATGTTTTACAAGACACTTACCCAGCACTAAAATTAATTGAAACCTTGCGTTGCAGTGCTGTGTTGGATGAGGTCGATATACTCTTCAATGATGAGGATTTTGAAGTAGCACAGAAAACTTTGATAAATTCTTCACCAGTTACCACACAGTATCTATTTGTGACTGCGACTTTGCCAAGAGACATATACAACGAACTAGTTGAAATTTTTCCTGATTGTGAATTGATCATGGGACCTGGTATGCACCGTATGAGCCCTGGCCTTGAAGAGGTTGGTTTCAAGTATTATCTCCACCCCTCCCCCTCTTTCTTTTATTATTATTATTATTATAGGGGGGTCCTGTTAATGAGCGCCTTTAGGGCATTTGTTAGTGGACAATTTTAAAACAATTTTAATACCATTTTCATGGGAAATATAAAAAGCTGTCAAAAAAGTTGGTTGCTTTTTTCTTTACCCATACAAATTTTCTAAAATTTTTTCCTAAACCAATGCCTTTAAGGCATCTGTTAACTTTTCCCTTATTATATTGCTATTAATATTATTATGCTGCACACAGATAAGTATAATGAAAAAAATGAAACCTGAATAATTTTGTAATCTATGTTCTTGACTTCTTGGTAAATTTGTAGATAAGTGACAAAGGCTCTTATGTTGGATCAAGATCCTTTACATTTCTTTTCGAAAAAAAAAAAAAAGAAGGAAGATCCAACTTGGCATTTTGATGTTGAAACAGGGACAAGAAAACAGAGATTCTCTAAAAATAAACTAAGTCATACATGTTGGTAATCTACTCAACATTAATTCAACCTGAAATATTGATCCTCATTTGTTGACAAAAGGGTACGTGAATAATATTTGGGACATATGATTCAAATCTCTCCTCTGTTGTCCTTTTTTACTGCCATTCTGTTCTCCTTGTTAACAATATTATCACTTTTGCTTGTGTTGATAAATTTTTTAGTCCAACTTTCCCTGAAGTCCTGAATACTAAAGCTGAACATCTTCCGAAATCTTTCCCAAAGATGTTACCTAATCATTTGGCGAACATAAATGTCTATGGAGAACTTTCTACACATTTTTATAAGTGATCAGTAAATTCTTCTTCTACCTCCATCCTTTAAGCCCTTGAAATACAATTTCACCTTGAAATTAGGCTTAGGTTCAATTCTTATTCCTTAAATTTAAAAAGTTCTAATTTCCCTTGTAAAATTTAAATGGTAGCAAGATTGTCCTATGCATGAACTGAATTCAACATTAGAGTATAACTTTGCCACATCAACCTTCTGTTAGCCATGTGTACAATTCAATTCAAAGTTGATGGACAAAAGGATAATACTGCCACCTTTTAAAAAATTCAAGGACAAATTGTAACTTTTTAAATTTGAGGGATGAAAATTGAACTGAGGCCTAATTTCAAAGATTGGAGAATTCCCACAAGGGCAAAGTTTATTAGGAATTAGAAGTTGAAGGCTCTATATCAACTGGAGGATGCAGTTGTGGATAATCTTATTAAGCGTAATGTTGTCATCATCAGTTGTTGCGTGTGTATGTAAGGATCAAGTTGTGGTTTAGGTGTAATTGCTTAGGTGATGGAGAAATATGATTGATGATGGAACTAAACAAGGGTTGGATTTTGAGAAAATCACAAAATTGATGATTGTGATAGTTTATTAGCTTATTAAAGAAATATGAGAGAGAGAGAGAGAGAGAGAGAGATCCAAAAAATTGCATCATTATTCACTTCTCAGTTTAGGAGTTACAAGTTAAGCATTTATACAAGGACTTGCTCCATTCGTATTAGTTGTTCATTTAGCCAATGGCCAATTTCAAATATGGTTATTCCCATATTTAACATGTGTTTTATTAGAAAGAAAAACAACCCCAGTAAATGCTAAAATAAATTTAAGAAAGAAAAACAAGGCAGAGAGAGAAAGGTAGCACTCAAATCCAACAAAGAACGAAGGAAGAAGGCTTTAAATTCGAGGATAGTTTGTTCACTTCCCTTGAAACTTCTGGAATTCCGTTCTTGCCAAAGACACCACATAATGCAATGTGGCACAACCTTCCAAATAGCTATATTTTATGCTTGCCTAAAGACCCTTGCCAAGCTGCAAACATATCAATTACTCTCTTCTGCATATCCCAATGGAGTCCAAATAAACAAATGCCATTGTCCATAGTTCATAAGGTATAAGGCAATGGAGGAGAAGATGATCCATTGACTCCCCCCATTTTTTGCACATACAACACCAATCCAAAATAAAAAAAATGCCTCTTCCAAAGATTATCAGTAGTTAGGATTTTCCTTAGAGCAGCAGTCCAAGAAAAGAATGCAACCCTAGATGGGACCTTCAAACTCCACACCAACTTCCAAGGGAACAACATGTCATTGGGCAATATAGGGAATGATAATAATCACACACCTCAAAACCCTGACTCTTGGCAAGTTTCCAGCAAAGTCTATTTATTCCCTCACCCCTAACAGCCTTAGAATAGATAAGATCCATAAATTAAAACAGTGACTCCAACTCCGAATCTTGGACTGGTCTAGAGAAGTGAACAACCAATGGGGTCAGAATAGTTAAGCAATTGAGGAATCCTTAACAGAACTGATGCAAAAAAGCTTCAGGAAAGTCTCCTTGAGTGGACAATTATCACACCATGTGTCATGCCAGAATTTCACTCTAGAACCATCACCCACGTCGAACTGAAGGTGCTGGGAAAAAGTCATCAATTCCTGCCTTATAGACCTCCAAAGACTCACACCATAGGGACTCAATACACTTTTAGTGCACCATTCATGTGCTTAAATTCCCATGCATGTGCTACAATTGGCTACTCTAACTAACTTCCTAAGTAGCCTTGTTATATGAGATAACCCCTCTAGGTTTCTAAATGGAGTTGCCAGCTGTTAATGAGTGTTTTTTTTTCTTCAAGGAGCTGCTGTTGAAAAATGGAAGCAATGGGCTGATCAGCACTCTTGGACAGGATCAAAGTGCTGATTGAGGCTTAGTAAGTGGTGTTTGGCACTAATTTTCTGGACCAAAGAGCCATTCGGCACTATTGGTCAGAACCTCCCAGTTTTGCCTATTTTGGAGTTCCTCCTTGGTTGCTTGAGCTGGCAGGAAGGTGGTTTCTCGTTTGAGTTCCTTTAGTGCAAGTGTAGTTGTGAATTGATCATCTATTGGTACTTGGTTGCTCACTAGTGATTTGTGGTCTTTTGTATTTTCTGCTTTTAGGATACATTAAAAAAGTCAAAGAAGGTAATAGATGTCTACTACTGCTGGCAAGGGCTGTCTAACAACAGTCTCATTTTGAAATGTGACTCCCAATTGCATTATGTGGACAATTTGAGAGCAAAAAATTGATTTTTTGAAGGTGTTGAGTAATCTACTATCAAGACAAAATCTCAAATCAGTTCTCTGGGGTTCTTTGTTTCAATCTTGTGCTATTATTGTTGGGATATCTTGTGCTTTCTTTGCAGTGGCGGCTCTAGAAATTTTGTTTAGGGGGGTCATTAAAAAATCTAAATTAAAAAAAAAAATTAATAAAAAGAGAACTTGAATATATCAAGTTATAGACTAAAAATTTTTTTTTTTACAATTTCCTTCTACAAATTTTCAAATTTTGAATTGTTTACACAATAGTTCATTACAAGAATTTATTGCCAATATAGGTAGCTATGACCATTTTATTTTGTTAAGTTTGTCTAAATTTTTATTTTTATGTAGTTAATATTATATATTTGTCATTGTTTTTATAAAAATATTTTAAACTAAATGACTAAACTCAACTCATTGGCTCTATATTAATTATTGACGCACATAACCACACTCATTCATACATAAAATACTTCATTATGTGTTTATTTAATCAATCAAATGCTTGAATAATCACTAACTTTGCAATTTTTTTCTTCAATTTTTCTAACTTTCTGACAAAAAGCTATTATAACATGATAACTATACACATTCATATAACAAATCCTCTCAATTTCCGTCTACACCAAAAATTGATTGGTGTCTTGATCTGATGATAAAAAGCTATCATCAGGAGCAAACGCCATAAGTTGAAACTCTCTAAAAAAAAATCATCTCTATTTCCTAATTATTAAATTATATAAAGTTATATTATACTTATATTGTATACAAACATCCACGTACACATCATTATTCACACAAATGACATTATTAAAAAAATAATACACACAATTAATATTAGACACAATCATATACATATAATAAAAAATTTATAATAAAAAGTAATACTTACAATTCACAAACATTTACTCTTACTTCAAAGTTAAAAATACTCGTAATAAGGGTGCATAAATTTTAAGTCAGGGCTGTACAAAAATATTTTTAAGAAAAAATTAATGTATTATACTAACAAAAAAATCTATTAAATATATATAATTCTTCTTTTTTTTGAAATCAGGGGGTTCATTTGAACCCCCTGACCAAAGAGTACCGTCGCCACTGTTTCTTTGTAGATTTTGTTTAGATCTTAAATCTTAGGCTGGAATTCTTTAGGATACTCATATATTCTATGTATATTTTTAGTTCTTTCTTCAACAAAATTCTTTATTACTTAAAAAAAAATGTATTTTTTTTAAGCCTTAATCCAACATCTAATTTCAAGGAAGGCTGTTTATAGAACATTGAATCTTAAGGAGACATCTCTGTTAATGTTAATTGTTAGGATTCTGTTGTTGGCATGGGTGTTCAGGTAAGGTAAAAATCAGGCAGGTGCTATAATTATTAAATGAGTTTTACTAATGTATGCCCTTAGGGCATCTATTAATAAGCTATTTTAGGAAACTTTTATGGAAAAATGAAAAAGTGAACTTTTTTGATAGATTTTTCAATTTCCTATAAAAAAAGTTTCCTAAAATGGATGATTAATGCCCTAAGGGCAGTTAGGGCATACATTATAAAAAAAAGAAAAAGAAAATTACAAACTCTCAAATAATTTATATTAATCATTATGTTGCATTTCCAGGTTCTTGTAGACTGCAGTGGAGAAGATGGGATTGAAAAAACTCCAGAAACTTCTTTTTTGAATAAGAAATCTGCTCTTCTGCAGCTGCTGGAGGGAAGTCCAGTTTCAAAAACGATTGTTTTCTGTAACAAGGTACATTTGAGCTTTTAAGTCTCTCTTGTGAAATTCGAGAATAGCTGGCTTGTGCATCTGTGCTTTTATGTTACATTCTTAGTATCTTACTCAATCAACATGTATAGAGAAAGTTAGAGCTCCAAGAATGAATCATTCTTGTAACATTTACTTTGTTAGCTCTCATCAAAACATTTACTTTGTAAGTTATTTGAACCTTTCTTATTTTTGTTAGTTTATGCACTCAATTTGCAGATTGACACATGTAGAAAAGTTGAGAATGTATTAAAACGTTTCGATAGAAAAGGAACTCGTGCCCAAGTTCTACCCTTCCATGCTGCTGTTGCACAAGAATCAAGGCTTGCAAACATCAAGGAGTTCACCAGTTCTCAGTCTGAGGAAGTCTCTCAGTTTTTGATTTGCACCGACAGGTATTTTTTTTTTGCTTTTTATGCAGAACTTACCTGCATGCTTAGACAGCACTAGTGTTATGTCCAGGTTATTAGCCTTAAAACCAGATGAGACCCATAATATGGTAACTTTCATCTCTGAAAATTTTCGCAGAGCATCACGTGGAATTGACTTTGCTGGGGTGGATCATGTTGTGCTCTTTGACTTCCCACGTGATCCAAGTGAATATGTGCGCCGTGTTGGAAGAACCGCTAGAGGCGCTGGAGGGAAGGGTAAGGCATTCATTTTTGTGGTTGGCAAGCAAATTTCCCTTGCACGAAAGATAATGGAAAGAAACCAAAAGGGTCACCCACTGCATGACCTTCCATGTTAGCTGCTAAGTTAGAGAGTTGCTTGGATAACAAAAACTGATGCAATCACTGACTACTGCTGTTGAAACTTGAAAGAGCTGATGACTTAAATGATCTGACCGGAAAAGAGGAAAAACTCATGTAGTTGCTGGTTATAGTTATCAGATAATGATGTGGATCACAGAATGCATTAAAATCTTCACATTTTTATTTATTTGTTCTCTCAGCTAGGCAATATTCTAGAAGTGCCTCTGTACTAAGTTAAATTTATCCACTTAAGCTGAAGCATATGTCTTCAATTCTAGCAACCCTTCTTTGTGAGATGCCATATTACATATTGCCAGTTTCGATCCACCAAAAAGCTGCAACAATCTTTGTTGTCGCTGCTTCAAACTTTCTGTTTTGAAAAATTTACCCCCAATGATTTAATTAACGGATTAATCGTAGCTTATGCCCAGAGTTCACAATTTTGACATATGGTGCAACCATAGTAAAAATCACTACGTTCTAGAGAAAAAAGTTTAACATAAATCATTTAAAAGAAAACATCCGGTGGTAAAGTGGAAAACTTTTGAAGAATTTTTTAATAGAAAATCGATCCAGGGGTATCCATTCTTGTAGGAAAATTCACCATAGAAGAAATAGTTAAAATCAATAATTTTTCATGAAACTCTGTAGGCTAGACTCTACGTCTAATCTCAACAAGCGACTTTTACAAACTTGTCTACATCAACTCAAAACTTCGATACCCCAAAGACAGCTTTTGAAAGATTTCTACCAATGAAAATTGTAACTGGTAGACGTTTCAGAATCTTTATGGTTTGAAATAATCAAATAACTCGTGTGAAAAAAATGCTCAATGGGAAACTCAAGAATAAGTTCATAAAGAGAGAATAAAAAATACACTCACAGTCACAGGGAGAGGTTTTGAGACGGTTTAGGCTCAAGGAATTAAGTCTCTCTCAATGGTATTGAAACGACTGTCTCCCCCACAAAAATCATGCAACAAGGGTAAAAACTAGGTTAAATAGTTGGTGTTCTGTATCTCCTAATCTTGCCCAAGCAAGGGTCGTGAAATTTTTGTCTGCCTTGGATAATTCACTGAGTGAGTCCTCTTAAACTTGTAGCCTTCAAGTGGCTTCTGACTCAATACTAATGGTTAATGCATTAAACAATGTTGAGCGCAAACCCTTTTCTTTAATGTAAATCAAAATAACATGTCCAACACAGATTAATTTTGTTTGGAAAATCACACTAGAAACATGAAAAGTCTGTGAAGTTGTACAAGTACAACTGCATGTACATGGGCTTGGGCCTAATAATGGATTGGGCATGATATTCTAACAGATTCAATGATATCATTCTCAACTCCATTCAAAGACCCAAAAAAAAAAAAAAAAAATCTTCCAACAATAAAACATTACATTCAGCCCCCCACCCAAAAAAAGAAAAAAAAAAAAGAAAAACAAAAGGAAAAAGAAAATGGGAACACCAAATACAAAAGAAAAAAAATTACGGAAATTAAGTGTGGTACAGTAAATATATTCAAGAAGTTATGCTGTCGAATTGCTGGGATTAATTAGCTCTCCCAATGTGATCATGTGTAAAGGGGTTGGTAAAGGATTAATAGGATATCTTTGAGCCAATAACTTGTGTAAAACTTGTTGCATGGTTGGACGAGAGTGTGGACTGACATGCAAGCATGCAAGTGCTATCTTTGTCATAAAAACCACTTCTTCTGCAACTTCATATGTAGGAAGTGTTATGCGTTGGTCCAACATATCTTTCAGTAGCATATGATGGGGGGTTGTTGATGTTAATGATGACAAAGATGCAGACAAAAGAGAGATCAAGATGATATCACTTGGATGCCTTCCCATAATTACTTCCAGTGTTACTACTCCAAAGCTATATATATCACATTTGTCATTAACTTCCATTGTGTATGCAAGCTCTGCAAAGAAAAAAGATTGACACTCAAGAGTCATGTTCTACTTTTGAGAGGATGATGGAACTTAATTACCTTCGTTCTCTGGCTGCAATTGATGTACAATTCTTAAATTTTATAGCTGCTTATTAGTAATAAAATATTTAGACTTCTATAATAATGAGTCTTTATATATGTTCTTTGGAAAGTTCCATACTGTTTAGAAAATAGCGAGCAACAATTTTGAGTTTAATCTTTCAAGCAATTTCTCCAGCGGTTGCAAACTCTAACAGTCTAACTAACTAAAAAAATATCTAGATTTGATATTGTACATGTCATTTTTCTCTTTTTATCTCTCTCTCTCTCACTGGATGCAATTTCAATGACTCACATGAATATATGTGGCTCCCCTTCTGCAACCAAACACTAGAGTTTTATAGAAGGCCCTGCGAAGTGTAAACTATTATCCTAAATCATTAAAAACAATAATGTTCATGGCATGAGAGTTGGGTTTTAGTCTTTTAGATATATTTACTTGGAAACTGATTCTACATTTGTTATTCATCTCCAAAGTTCTCAATCCAATCATTCAGTTGGAATGTCTATGGTAGTTTATGATTGTAGGGATCTTCTAGGTAAACAATGGGACGTTAATAAGCTGCAACACATCTACCGTGAAGCTAACGGTGTTGCAGATGAGAGGAACATATCAAGCAGAAAGAATAAGAAAATATGCCCAAAGCCCATCTTTTGTTGAGTATGCTTTAATGTTTGAGAGGATGGATTGGGTGTAAATAGACTTTAATTTATCTTCCTTTTGTGGTAGATAATCCTGGTGGCACTACACCTCTTTTGATGTAAATAAACTTGGTTTGGTTTTGTTTCTAAAATATAATCCTATTTTATTTTAAAAATATATATATACCAATCAAGATGCCAATTCAAAGGAACATGTGTTCTCACTAAATACTAGGAGTAATCCAGTGTTGGAGTTTTGACTGATGTGATAATTTGCACCAATAAAAAAAGTCACCTATTAAAATAATATGATATAAACTAAAAAGGCTCATATGAAAAAAATTTATATTAAATGGTTTGCTTTTATTGGTTTAGAGTTCCATATGAACTATACTCTAGAATATTAGGCCCGTTTGATAATATTGTTCTAGTAACATTATTTGTATTTTTTGGAAATACATGTGAGTAAAAAAGTGTGTGGAAATACATGTAATGTTGTTTAAATACCGAAAACTGTTGTTCAAAATATACTACCAAACAACCCTAATTTTCTACTTTATTAGTTCTTGTTAGCTCCAATATATGATGGGCTCACACCTTATTTGGCAACTGCACAACTTTTATTATTAGAGGCTACATAAAGATAAACCATGCAGGCCAACATAAAATATCATACCTGGAGCAGTATATCCAAAGGTGCCAGCAAATGAAGTCCAATTGGATGTATCAGGTCTCAAGATCCTCGCCGTGCCAAAGTCAGAGATGTGAGGCTCATATTCTGAATCTAGTAGAACATTCTTAGTGGATATATCACGATGAATTATAGGAGGTGAGCATCCGTGGTGCATATAAGACAAAGCACTTGCTATACCTTTAATAACATTTATCCTCTTTAGCCAATCAAATTTCATTGCTTGTTCCTCAATGTTTAGTATGTTCCATAGACTCCCACCTTCCATGAACTCATAAACCAAAAATGAGTGCCGTTGATGTGAACAAAAACCATGAAGCTTCACAATGTTACGATGGCGAATTTCTGTTAAAGCATGTATCTCACTTGTGAAAGACTTCAGATTGGCAATGTTGTCATCACGTAGTCCATGAAATTTCTTAACAGCAACAATTTGACCTGTTGGTAACTCAGCTCTATATACACTTCCATAGCCGCCCACTCCAATACAGTGTTTATCATCAAAATCATTCGTGGCTTCAATGATGTTTTCATACGCCATTTTGCCATCAAAGCTCCACACCGCAAATGGATTATGCTTTTGTGCTTCTCTTGGCTTGTTTTGCACTTTCCGAAGTCTTCGAAAGAAAATTAATGAAATTCCAACAACAATGAATATGACAATGCTCACGGCAAGGACTGAAATTATTATCACAACCTTATTGCCCTTCTTAACCGGGACAATATTGTGGTTAACTTTAGAGGGGCAAGCCTTCAAGCCAGTGACGTTGCCACACAAGCCTGTGTTATTTCTAAATGCGTCCATTGATCCTTTGCTGCCAAATGCTGGAATGTTTGGAAGAGGACCCTCCAATTGATTGTAGGACAAGTCAACAGATATCAAGCCGGACATTCTACCAAAAGTGGGTGGAATGAGCCCTGAAAGCCTGTTGTGGGAAAGATTTAGAGTTTCTAAGACTTGTAATTTCCCAAGCTCTGGTGGCATCTCGCCCGTTAGACAATTATGACTCAGATCAAGAAGTTGGAGGTAGCGCAAATTACCAATTTGAAATGGGATGTGTTCACTGAATTTGTTTTTGCTCAAATTTAAGAACAATAGATTTTGAGATTGAATCAATTCAGGAATTGGGCCACTTAGATTGTTAGCTGCCAGGTTGAGCTTTTCTAGTTTGGATAACATTCCAATACTATGAGGAATTTTGCCAGAAAGTTTGTTATTGTCTAGATGAAGTGTTAGCAATGATGTCAGCTTTCCAAACTCCTTTGGAATCTCCCCATTAAAATGATTTGAGGAGAGGTCAATTGCACGTAATTGAATTGCATCCCCAAGCTCAGGAGGTATCCTACCCGAAATATCATTGTTAGATATATCTAGGCTTGTTAGGCTATGAAACTGTCCCCAATTCCTTGGAAGCTCACCGTGAAATCTGTTGTTGCTCAAATTCATATAGTCCAAACGTGGATATATGCCCAAATCATTTTCTATATTTCCTATAAATTTGTTGTTATCAAGCCTAAACCTTATCAAGCTAGTGCAATTTCTCAAGCTCTTTGGTATTTGACCAGTGAAATGATTGCCGCTAGCGGTAAAATTTTCAAGCAATCCACCAAGGCATATATTTTCTGGTAAATGACCAGTAAATTGGTTGTAAGATAGTTGAAGAAATTTCAAATGTGTAAGATTGTTTATTTCAGGGGGAATGGTGCCTACAAGTTTATTTGACAAAAATCCTAGCATAGTGAGGAATTTAAGTTTTCCCAATGATGGAGGAATAGAGCCAGACAATTGATTTTCACAAAGCACTAGCCTGGTGAGTCTTGTTAAGTTTCCAAGAGAAGAAGGGATAGAACCCGTGAGCTTGTTTGTATATAAAAGAAGTTCACTCAGAGAACTTAACATTCCTAATTGTTGAGGTATGCGACCAGAAAGATTATTCTCAGTAAGTTTCAAAATGTTTAAACTGCTTAGGTTTCCAAGAGAAGTGGGGATATAACCTGTAAGATTGTTAGATGACAAATCAAGTTTACTCAGAGAACCTAGCAGGCCTATTTCAAATGGGATTGTCCCGGAGAATTGATTGGCTGAAAAGTTAAGATGGGAGAGTTTAGAGAGGTTGCCAATGTTTGAGGGAATGGTTCCATGGAGTGAGTTGTTAGAAAGGTCAAGACCGAGTAAATTGGGGAAGTATACAAAGCTGAGATTGTGAAGCGTACCTTTGACACCATAACTTGAAAGATTTAAAAAGGTGACAGCACTTCCAGACTTTTTGCAACTTATTCCGGTCCAATTGCAAGGGTTGCTTCCACTCCAAGAAGACAAGGGAGACTGGTTCTCTATTTCAAGGCTGGCTTTCCATTTTAGAAGAGCCTTTGCTTCCTTCCCTTGTGCTACTTCATTCTCAGCATTGGCAGAAAAAGAAGGCAAAGTTACTGAAGAAGAATAAGCATATTGGGATGAAGAAACCAATGCAAGCACGAGGACAAGGAGGAACATAATGATACGTTAAAATTGACTATACTGCATGCAAAGAATGATGGATGGTTGGAATGATGCATGAAATGGTTTTAATTGGACTGATATATTTATAGAAGGAGACAAAAAATTTGATTCTGAGAATCTCAAAATACTTGCTTGAACTATTTGTTTGAATATTCAGTCTTATCTGCACCTTTTCCTACAAACTTCTGTAGATTTCGTTGAAAATCAAGGGGACTTGAAAGAGAATGGTCATCTAATTACTAGGAACTAGTCTACAAGACCTTCTGGATTGTTTGGAGCCCGGGCGATACGGTGGATACCATTTAACATGAATAGTCCTATATTTGAATTCTCTTTGCCATTATTATTTGCCAATCCCCGAATTCAGAAAAATTTACGTAATTCTCATGCTCTTTTGTTTAAACAAAAATTTTCTTTAAAAAAAACCCAAAAAATGGTAGATTATCTCTTAAATATTAGAGTTTTTGGTATCTTTCATTTAAATCTTAAGGTTTTTAAGAACTTTTAAACCTTTTATCATATTTTCTGTTAACCGATTTAAATATCATGTGATCAACTGGTTTAAATGAAATTTATTTCAAACTAGGTTTAGATGAAATTTATGCAAAACTCTAATGTTTAAATAAAAGTATATGGAACTATAAGGTGTAAATGAATAGTTTTTAAAAACTTTGAAGGTTAAATGAAATATTTTAAAAGTTTAAGGTTTAATTGAAACAAGTCCAAAAGGTAAACCTTAGAATTTAATGCATGACAGAAAAATGCCTAAACATTTCAATTTGGAACGTACTGTAGCAATTCTTCTTGACAGTTGATGGGAAATAGGGTAGTAAAATTCAAACATGGAAAATAATAATCTCTAATTTCGACTATTTTTTTTTTTATTGAATGGGGACTTGGAACAAGCTCATTTTAAGCCGTGAAGAAGTTGGTTGATAAAGGAATAGACATGGACTTGTTCAACCTGAATACTATATTCGCTAACAGTATTCACTACAATAGACTAATCTCAAATCTTGTTGGTCTTTTAACGTGTAGCGTTCTGGTCTTGTGTTTACCTGATCAACGATCGATTTGCGGCTCTATAGTAACGTGCTTTTTTTAGTCAAAGTCCATGCAAAAGGCATACCACATGCTAATGTCATGATCATTTTTTTTTTTGTACGGAAAGTTGGTATTCCAATGGTATTTTCCTTTTTGAATGATGAAATTTTTTTTTTGAATTAGAAGTTTTTCTCTCAATGATTTGTAGTAATTTCATTACAATTATTAATGTGACCATTCATATGATTATCACAGGATTATTAAATTATAGAAAATACTAAAGTTATGAAAATAATAAAGTTACAAACTATTTTACAATATATTTTATAAACAGTCCAATTGACTATTAGATCAAGTAACTCAAAGTAAAGTATTCACGTCTTTATAACTATTATGTTGAAACAGTTTGAGGAAATTAATTACACTTTATTCTCATATATTATATTACTTTTACTTTTATCTCCTAAACTATATCTTTTTTTTTGCACTTACCACTTAAATTATAAGAATGTACACCTACTCTTCTTAACTATTACCCATAGCGGTGCAAAATGTAATAGTTTAGGGAGGGTAAGTGTGCACTCTCATAATTTAGGTGGGCAACTATTACGAGAATATAATTAGCTTAAGGAAATAAAATATAACTTTCTCAACAATTTTTAATCCAAGCCAATTTGGAGAAAGTCTATCTTTTGAAAGTCACATAAAATTCTCTTCACTCTTTTTCGTTGAGAGCTTTTTTTTTTTTTTTTTTAATGCATCTCTATTTTGCTGCACAAAAAGAGTTTAATATATACCCACTCAAATTCCTTTGACCTCATTTCCTATGATTGAACCTGACTTATAATTTGGGGTTGCCTGCAAAACCATTTATGTACCATTTGAGCCCCCTACGTCATTAAAATTTGGAGAAAGTCTATCTTTTCAAAGTCACATAAAATTCTCTTCACACTTTTTCGTTGAGAGCCTCTTTTTTTTTTTTTTTTTTTTTTTTAATGCATCGTTATTTTGCTGCACAAAAAGAGTTTAATATATACCCACTCAAATTCCTTTGACCTTATTTCCTATGATTGAACCTGACTTATAATTTGGGGTTGCCTACAAAACCATTTACGTACTATTTGAGCCCCCTGCGTCATTAAACTTGCCGAAGTAATAAATCAATCAAAACAGTTTAAAAATAACATATCAGATTAATGTAACATAAGAGCATTCATATCTAGTTTCTACAAAATATTCTATTTTACCATCTCAAAAGTTACTTTATTATTTATACCATACTATTTTATAATACACAAAACATCCCAATTTTTATTTTCCTATTCAACTCATTAAAATAATATTTACTTCACAATAAAATAATATAATCCAATCTCTCTCACCCCATCTCCCACAAACACACCCATGCCACCACTGCACCTTCACAACCAAAACCCCCATGCCACTACAACCCACCATGACCTAGACCCACCACGGCGCTGCCACCTACCAACCCAAAACCCACTCCCACACAAATCAAAACCCCACACCGACATCACCAAACCACATCAAAGACCATTGCAGAACCTAGATCAACCTGCACTGCAAACCATCACAAACCCAGATAAACCCACACGATAAACCCACACCAACCCACACCACAAACCCAAATAGACCCCACCATCACAAACCACCCCAAAACCACCGACCAAAAATCCATGTTGCCACCATAGATTACAACCCACGCCGACACCTACCTCCATCGCTACCACCACCACATGGGATTTTGGGTTTGAGAAAATAGGTTTCGGTTTTAAGGAGAGGAGAGAGCAAACCAAGAACCAGAGTGAGAGAGAAGAGAAGGAAGACAGAGAGAAAAAAGTAATAAATAGGGAGAGAAAAGAGAGAATTAAATATAATAAAAATTTATACAAGCTTGCTACAGTGCCATCATACATTTAGGATGGCACTGTAGCATAATTGCAATTTTTTTTTTTTTTGGCAATTACAAGACTTTGCAAGACCGGGTAATGAGGGATTTTGGGGTTCTGATGCTAAATTGAACCAACATATGACATTTGCAAGACCCAATGTGAATGCTCTAACATTTTCCATTTAGACTGAAAATGGCTAAACTACCACGTAGAAATAGTATTTTACGGGTAGAATCTAAAAGACAAATCCACTTTAAAAAATGGGCTATGTTTATTGCACATAGTGTGTGCGTACACACATTGCCCGAAATAGTTTGAACTTATGACTTAAAGTCACAATTTCAATATATGTCAAGTAGTATATATATACACATTGATGATGCATAAAAAATGTTAGTGAGCCGACGGTCCAAATGAAGAGCTCCTGAAGACCTACAAGGATGAACACACTTTTAGAGAGCACGAGTGTAGGGTCGGCCTACTAGCCAATGACCCTCTGATGAATAAGTTAGTATCTCATAAGATCTCTAAAACTCTCGAAGCATAAGAGATTTAGAATTGTGTTTTTGGTGTACCTCAAAATTGGGATGTCTTGGTATTTATATAGGGGTTTGTGGATGACCACCATAGTTGAACCGCAGGGATTTGGGGTTATCCTTGAGTTGACTTGTAGGAGATGGAAGTTGTTCCTTAGCTGACTTGTAGGAGATGAGAGTTATCCCTTTGCCGGTAGGTATGTAAATGTAGGAGAGTCTTAGGTAATAGCTACTATGCGACCATAGTAGTAAAGTTTGCTTCGTATGCCTATCTTCACCCGTTCTTTGATGGGGGTGACAGACGGGTGTCAAGGTCAAGCTTGCAAGTGCTTACTCACCCGTTCTTGTATGTGACGGATGAGTATTGAATGATGGACTTGTAATGTCCTTATAAGTCTTTGTAGGTGAAGCACGACTCATTGGAGTAGACATGATAGGTTATGTTTGTTGTATTGAGTCTTCCATTTCTAAAAGTCAATATTTTCAGAAGATGTAGCTTATTTCAGAAGGTTGACCATGGAGTTAGCTAAAAAGTTCCCTAACAGCTGCCCCCATTCTGTGGTTTTCCCTCTTTTTTGGACGAGCCACAAAATCTCAGTACCATTCATTGTTTTTGTTGTTGTTCTTTTCTCTTTTTATCTCCCTTTTTTATTTTATTTTATATAATTTTTTGGACATGTGGCAGTTTTTGATTGGCTCACCATCTTGTCATTTGGTGTTCCCTAGGTTTTTGCTTATAAATAGGTGAATTTCCCTTTCAGACCTCACTTATTTCCCAAAATTTTGCCTAAGCCCTCTCAAGAGCTCCTTTAGTTGCCTACTTCTCCCTTGTTTGACTGTTGCACGTCTGGTCTTTTTCCCATCCGAATTCTTGCCCATTCAAGTTCTTAATCATCTGAACCTTGTTTATCGGTACTGGCAAGTCATCTCGACCCTTCTTTATTCCATTAATTAGATAAGGCTCATAAAGTCGGATGAGTAGGGTGGACTTAGCCTTATTTTGTCATTGTAGGGGTAAGGATGAGTGAGTTCGGGTCTACCAGTAGCCCCTCATCGTCCAAATGTAGAAAAATGGATGACCGAGGGTTGCCTCCAAGTGTGAGCATAGATTCAATTGATGACGTCCTTTCTTTAGAGTCATCACAAACAAGTCTGTCTGGGGCTGAGTTAAGAGAAGACTCATTTGATGCTAAGCTCAGGGAGGGCTCATTGTCTAATGTTGAGTCATTTGAGGCAATTCTTCTGATGCTGGGTCATCAGGTGCCATCCCAATAGATGAAGATGGTGGCTCCTCTTCATTTGAGGGTCCTGATTGTCCCTTTATCTTGAATGAAGAGTGGGAGGTAAACAAGTATTGCTCTTCCCTTTCCAAAACAAAGTTGAGCAAGATATGATCAAACTTTCAGATTCCCCACAATGTACCTACTAGATTAGCTGAGGTTGGGGAGAAGAGCTATTCTCATGAAAGTGAAGGGACCAATTTGTATGAGGCTTCTTTCGTAAGTGGATTGAGACTCCCTCTGAATCACCTTACTAGGAAGTTATTAAGAAGACTAGGCGTAGACATTTCTCAATTGGCACCAAACACCTGGTGTGCTTTTGTTGGAGCTTAAGTGCTACGGGGAATCATGAGTGATGGTTGAGAGAGCCTCTCCTTGGATGAGTTTTTGTATTGTTACAAACCCTTACTTGTGCCTTTAGCTAAGGGGATGTACTATTTTAAGTGTAGGAAAAAAGAGTACAGTCTAGTCACTGGAATTCCATCTTCCAATAGAGATTGAAAGGATAAGTTTTTCTTCATTTGTAGTGCTGATTGGTATGTGGACCAGAGGAGGTTGGCATCGTAAAACTTGTTGATTGTACTTGGGGGGTGATGCCAAAGTTAGGTGAGTTGTCCGAAAAGTCTTGTTTTTATATATATAATTATATAAAACTAAAATTAATGTTAAGTAAAAAGATATTAAGAGTTGAAATAAGACTTGGATCCATAAATATTATAACTCTAAAGGCCTAAGTTTTTTGGGAGATAGTTGAATAGTTAAAACTTAAAAGTGTGAGGATTTGAACCACCTAAGTTACAAGGCTCATGACATTTAGGCCAAAATTAAATTTAAATATTTTAGATCAAATGACTAAATGAGAGGCTGCCTAACTTTTATTTTTCCATCCTTTTTAATATAAAGAAGTGATGCACAACTTTTGATAGGATTATTCTATTCTTTTCCTATGAGATACCTCGAAAGACCAATGAGCTTGACTAGCTCACATTGATTTGCTGTAATTTGTTAAATATATAATGATAAATTGCAAAATACACCCTTGAAATTTAGAGTTATTTGAATTTTTTCAACTTGAATTTTCAAAATTTTGATATGACTCTTAACATTATGTATTGTTTTGATAGTTTGACTTGAATTTTCAAAATTTTGATTTGACTCCTAGCATTACGTATTGTTTTGATAGTTACACATTCCGTTAGTTTTTTTTTTTTTTTTTTTGGCTAATGTGTCTATTAAGTGACACATCAGTTTGTCAAATGGACTAATTGATCCAATAAAAAAATGTCTTGTGTATTACAATATTCAATATAATTAAATTATTTTAAAAATCTTTGAAAAATAAAAATAAATCTTTAAAATCTATTAAATTAATCAAATTAAAAATATTAACTTTTTAAAATTTTATCACATGAAGAAATTGGATATTCTCCCCAGAAAAGTTTTGAGCATTCAAAATATTTCCAAGAACAACAAAATTTCTTTCCTAACAAACACTAAAAGAAAAAAGAAAAAAAAAAGCAAGGGCTTTGATTATAGTGTTCCAAGAAAAGCAATTTGGTTCGGGCATTTGGTCGAACACCTTTGTACGTATTATATACACTGTGATTGGAAAGCGCACAGAATTTGAGGACTTCAACAGCAGCCAGTGGTAGTGGATTTAGGCAGTTTTGATCACATGGGCATGGACTTGATTCAAGTCTTAGATGGTTTTGCAGAGTGTGATGCTTGAGAAGGGTGAGCATGGGTGAGATGGTGGCATGGTGGGCTTGTATATTGTGGAATTCAGGGATCAGAGGTTGAGAAGAGACTTGTTTGTTATTGGGTTGTATTCATTAAATCCGACCACATGCCACATATACAATTGTATCCAAACCCAGATTATTATTATTATTATTATTATTTTTATAGTCAAAGGGTCAAACCAAACCCATATTTGAATATAAATAGAAGAAATTCCTGTTTGGATGCTAAGAAAATGCCATAATTTTTTGTAATTGTGTTTTTAATTTATGTAATTTTGTGTTTGTATTAGACATTTAGGTCCAGAATTGTTCTTGGTGCTGGGTTTGATTTCGGACTAATTTTTCTCTTAAGGTTTTTTTTTTAAGAAGAAAATTTTGAATGCTCATAGTTTTCCTAGGGAGAATATCCAATTTGTTCATGTGATAAATTTTTGTTTTTTTGTTTTTTATACAATGTTATAAAATTTTAATTTAATAGATATTAAAGATTTTTTAAAAAGATTTTTTAAAATTACTTAATTATTTATACTACTAATAACATAATTCATTATTTGGATTTCATCATTTTGTGTACTAAAATATCCTCATACAATTTTTGTTTGGCGGCTGATTTGTGTTACTAATTTATTAGTCTATACAAACTTCCATACACACACACACACACACATAGAAATTAGTATATTTTATAGTGAAATCCTTAAAATTAAATATTTCATAGAATTAAATTCATCTTCCATAATGAAATCCTTAAAATTTTTATTTTTAATATAAGTTACCAAATTGTCTACCATTGCGAGTAAAAAAAAATCAATTAAATTAATGAAGTGTTCAAAGACATGAATAATTCAAAACTTTAAGAGATAAGAGAACACAATTTACAATAAAAAATGAATTTGAGAAACAATATATTTTTTATAACTACTAGACCAATTAGACAATTTTTTAAGAACATTGGGGGGAAGTCCCAATTTTGGGAGCTAATTATTAAAGTATTAAATATTTCTATATAATATATAGATATTTTCAAAATTTTGGTCCCCCAACCCTAACATGTAGCTTCACCCCTATCTTCATGAGAGTTGAGAAAAAAAAAAAAAAATCAAGAGTTTCAATTTTAAGTAGTTTTTTCCATTCATACCAGTCACTAACTCACGTACAAATAACTAATTAAAAAAGACCTCACGTAGAGAAATATTTTAAGAATTAGGACATTATCTCTGTCTCACTTTAAAATATTATGACACTAAACTTAAAATAAAAAATAAAAAAGAGCCTTATGACATGCGCTAGTATTAGATAGTGTAATACATGTGGTAAGATAATGTGTCACTTAATGGAAAAATTAACAAAAAACTAACGGAGGGTGTAACTATCTTAGCATTAGGCATATGAGAAAAGTTTGCCCCCTCTAATTCATTAACATAGGAAAAACAAAAACAAAACAACACTTAGTAAAAGGAACAAAAAACTGACAAAGTCTTCCTCAAAAAAAGCAAAAGAACATGACACTATAACAAAGAGAGTAAGGAGTTACTTGACATGTCAAAGTCTTTTTATTTTTATTTTTGATTTGGACACAACAAAGTTAACAAGTCAAAAGAACTTTTAGCTTTGGTTTGTCCCACCTTTTCACTTTCTTACTAATATACTGTCATAGACTCATAACACTTTTGCCTTTTATTTTTTATTTTATTTATTTAAATGGTAAGAAACATAATAATTTTCACAATAGTTGAGTTAGTAAATTTTTGCTTATTTAGTATGTTTATTTTGTTATAAATATTTATTAATAATTTCAAATTAATTTTGCCCCCTATGAACTAAAATTTTGGCTCCACCATTGGTACGCTCTTAGGGCATCTATTAATAAACCATTTTGGGAAACTTTTATGGAAAAATGAAAAAGTGAACTTTTTTGATAGTTTTTTTAATTTCTTATAAAAAAAGTTTTCTAAAATGGATGATTAATATATGTCCTAAGGGCGGTTAGGTCATACATTAACTAGACTTTTATTGAATTATAAAAAAAAAAATTACAAACTCTCAAATAATTTATATTAATCATTATGTTGCATTTCCAGGTTCTTGTAGACTGCAGTGGAGAAGACGGGATTGAAAAAACTCCAGAAACTTCTTTTTTGAATAAGAAATCTGCTCTTCTGCAGCTGCTGGAGGGAAGTCCAGTTTCAAAAACGATTGTTTTCTGTAACAAGGTACATTTGAGCTTTTAAGTCTCTCTTGTGAAATTCGAGAATAGCTGGCTTGTGCATCTGTGCTTTTATGTTACATTCTTAGTATCTTACTCAATCAACATGTATAGAGAAAGTTAGAGCTCCAAGAATGAATCATTCTTGTAACATTTACTTTGTTAGCTCTCATCAAAACATTTACTTTGTAAGTTATTTGAACCTTTCTTATTTTTGTTAGTTTATGCACTCAATTTGCAGATTGACACATGTAGAAAAGTTGAGAATGTATTAAAACGTTTCGATAGAAAAGGAACTGGTGCCCAAGTTCTACCCTTCCATGCTGCTGTCGCACAAGAATCAAGGCTTGCAAATATCAAGGAGTTCACCAGTTCTCAGTCTGACAAAGTCTCTCAGTTTTTGATTTGCACTGACAGGTATTTGTTTTTTGCTTCTTATGCAGAACTTACCTGTATGCTTAGACAGCACTAGTGTCATGTCCAGGCTATTAGCCTTACAATCAGATGAGACCCATAATATGGTAACTTTCATCTCTGAAAATTTTCACAGAGCATCACGTGGAATTGACTTTGCTGGGGTGGATCATGTTGTGCTCTTTGACTTCCCACGTAATCCAAGTGAATATGTGCGCCGCGTTGGAAGAACCGCTAGAGGCGCTGGAGGGAAGGGTAAGGCATTCATTTTTGTGGTTGGCAAGCAAATTTCCCTCGCACGAAAGATAATGGAAAGAAACCAAAAGGGTCACCCACTGCATGACCTTCCATGTTAGCTGCTAAGTTAGAGAGTTGCTTGGATAACAAAAACTGATGCAATCACTGACTACTGCTGTTGAAAGAGCTGATGACTTAAATGATCTGAGCGAAAAGAGGAAAAACTCATGTAGTTGTTGGTTATAGTTATCAGATAATGATGTGGATCACAGAATGCATTAAAATCTTCACATTTTTTTTATTTGTTCTCTCAGCTAGGCAATATTCTAGGAGTTCTATCTGCCTTTGTTTACCATCTGGAAAAATAAAATAAAAAGTAAAAACAACGCTTGCATAACTCTTTTCACCTGTGTGTCTCTACATACATAGAGTACTAAGTTAAATTTATCCACTTAAGCTGAAGCATATGTCTTCAATTCTAGCAACCCTTCTTTGTGAGATGCCATATTACATATTGCCATTTTCGATCCACCAAAAAGCTGCAACAATCTTTGTTGTCGTTGCTTCAAACTTTCTGCTTTGAAAAATCTAAGATTTACCCCCAATGATTTGATTAACGGATTAATCGTAGCTTATGCCTAGAGTTCACAATTTTGACATATAGTGCAACCATAGTAAAAATCACTACGTTCTAGAGAAAAAAGTTTAACATAAATCATTTAAAAGAAAACATCCGGTGGTAAAGTGGAAAACTTCTGAAGAATTTTTTAATAGAAAATCGATCCAGGGGTATCCATTCTTGTAGGAAAATTCACCATAGAAGAAATAGTTAAAATCAATAATTTTTCATGAAACTCTGTAGGCTAGACTCTACGTCTAATCTCAACAAGCGACTTTTACAAACTTGTCTACATCAACTTAAAACTTCGATACCCCAAAGACAGCTTTTGAAAGATTTCTACCAATGAAAATTGTAACTGGTAGAGGTTTCAGAATCTTTATGGTTTGAAATAATCAAATAACTCGTGTGAAAAAAATGCTCAATGGGAAACTCAAGAATAAGCTCATAAAGAGAGAATAAAAAATACACTCACAGTCACAGAGAGAGGTTTTGAGACGGTTTAGGCTCAAGGAGTTCAGTCTCTCTCAATGGTATTGAAACGACTGTCTCCCCCACAAAAATCATGCAACAAGCGTAAAAACTAGGTTAAATAGTTGGTGTTCTGTATCTCCTAATCTTGCCCAAGCAAGGGTCGTGAAATTTTTGTCTGCCTTGGATAATTCACTGAGTGAGTCCTCTTAAACTTGTAGCCTTCAAGTGGCTTCTGACTCAATACTAATGGTTAATGCATTAAACAATGTTGAGCGCAAACCCTTTTCTTTAATGTAAATCAAAATAACATGTCCAACACAGATTAATTTTGTTTGGAAAATCACACTAGAAACATGAAAAGTCTGTGAAGTTGTACAAGTACAACTGCATGTACATGGGCTTGGGCCTAATAATGGATTGGGCATATGATATTCTAACAGATTCAATGATATCATTCTCAACTCCATTCAAAGACCCAAAAAAAAAAAAAAAAATCTTCCAACAATAAAACATTACATTCAGCCCCCCCCCCCCCCCCCCCAAAAAAAAGAAAAAAGAAATAAAATGGGAACACCAAATACAAAAGAAAAAAAATTACGGAAATTAAGTGTGGTACAGTAAATATATTCAAGAAGTTATGCGGACGAATTGTTGGGATTAATTAGCTCTCCCAATGTGATCATGTGTAAAGGGGTTGGTAAAGGATTGATAGGATATCTTTGAGCCAATAACTTGTGTAAAACTTGTTGCATGGTTGGACGAGAGGGTGGACTGACATGCAAGCATGCAAGTGCTATCTTTGTCATAAAAACCACTTCTTCTGCAACTTCATATGTAGGAAGTGTTATGCGTTGGTCCAACATATCTTTCAGTAGCATATGATGGGGGGTTGTTGATGTTAATGATGACAAAGATGCAGACAAAAGAGAGATCAGGATGATATCACTTGGATGCCTTCCCATAATTACTTCCAGTGTTACTACTCCAAAGCTATATATATCCCATTTGTCATTAACTTCCATTGTGTATGCAAGCTCTGCAAAGAAAAAAGATTGACACTCAAGAGTCATGTTATACTTTTGAGAGGATGATGGAACTTAATTACCTTAGTTCTCTGGCTGCAATTGATGTACAATTCTTAAATTTTATAGCTGCTGATTAGTAATAAAACATTTAGACTTCTATAATAATGAGTCTTTATATATGTTCTTTGGAAAGTTCCATACTGTTTAGAAAATAGCGAGCAACAATTTTGAGTTTAATCTTTCAAGCAATTTCTCCAGCGGTTGCAAACTCTAACAGTCTAACTAACTAAAAAAATATCTAGATTTGATATTGTACATGTCATTTTTCTCTTTTTATCTCTCTCTCTCTCACTGGATGCAATTTCAATGACTCACATGAATATATGTGGCTCCCCTTCTGCAACCAAACGCTAGAGTTTTATAGAAGGCCCTGCGAAGTGTAAACTATTATCCTAAATCATTAAAAACAATAATGTTCATAGCATGAGAGTTGGGTTTTAGTCTTTTAGATATATTTACTTGGAAACTGATTCTACATTTGTTATTCATCTCCAAAGTTCTCAATCCAATCATTCAGTTGGAATGTCTATGGTAGTTTATGATTGTAGGGATCTTCTAGGTAAACAATGGGACGTTAATAAGCTGCAACACATCTACCGTGAAGCTAACGGTGTTGCAGATGAGAGGAACATATCAAGCAGAAAGAATAAGAAAATATGCCCAAAGCCCATCTTTTGTTGAGTATGCTTTAATGTTTGAGAGGATGGATTGGGTGTAAATAGACTTTAATTTATCTTCCTTTTGTGGTAGATAATCCTGATGGCACTACACCTCTTTTGATGTAAATAAACTTGGTTTGGTTTTGTTTCTAAAATATAATCCTATTTTATTTTAAAAATATATATATATATATATATATATACCAATCAAGATGCCAATTCAAAGGAACATGTGTTCTCACTAAATACTAGGAGTAATCTAGTGTTGGAGTTTTGACTGATGTGATAATTTGCACCAATAAAAAAAGTCACCTATTAAAATAATATGATATAAACTAAAAAGGCTCATATGAAAAAAATTTATATTAAATGGTTTGCTTTTATTGGTTTAGAGTTCCATATGAACTATACTCAAAAATATTAGGCCCGTTTGATAATATTGTTCTAGTAATATTATTTGTATTTTTGGAAATACATGTGAGTAAAAAAGTGTGTGAAAATACATGTAATGTTGTGTAAATACTGAAAACTGTTGTTCAAAATATACTACCAAACAACCCTAATTTTCTACTTTATTAGTTCTTGTTAGCTCCAATATATGATGGGCTCACACCTTATTTGGCAACTGCACAACTTTTATTATTAGAGGCTACATAAAGATAAACCATGCAAGCCAACATAAAATATCATACCTAGAGCAGTATATCCAAAGGTGCCAGCAAATGAAGTCCAATTGGATGTATCAGGTCTCAAGATACTCGCCATTCCAAAGTCAGAGATGTGAGGCTCATATTCTGAATCTAGTAGAACATTCTTAGTGGATATATCACGATGAATTATAGGAGGTGAGCATCCGTGGTGCATATAAGACAAAGCACTTGCTATACCTTTAACAACATTTATCCTCTTTAGCCAATCAAATTTCATTGCTTGTTCCTCAATGTTTAGTATGTTCCATAGACTCCCACCTTCCATGAACTCATAAACCAAAAATGAGTGTCGTTGATGTGAACAAAAACCATGAAGCTTGACAATGTTACGATGGCGAATTTCTGTTAAAGCATGTATCTCACTTGTGAAAGACTTCAGATTGGCAATGTTGTCATCACGTAGTCCATGAAATTTCTTAACAGCAACAATTTGACCTGTTGGTAACTCAGCTCTATATACACTTCCATAGCCGCCCACTCCAATACACTGTTTATCATCAAAATCATTCGTGGCTTCAATGATGTTTTCATACGCCATTTTGCCATCAAAGCTCCACACCGCAAATGGATTATGCTTTTGTGCTTCTCTTGGCTTGTTTTGCACTTTCCGAAGTCTTCGAAAGAAAATTAATGAAATTTCAACAACAATGAATATGACAATGCTCACGGCAAGGACTGAAATTATTATCACAACCGGGACAATATTGTGGTTAACTTTAGAGGGGCAAGCCTTCAAGCCAGCGACGTTGCCACACAAGCCTTTGTTATTTCTAAATGCGTCCATTGATCCTTTGCTGCCAAATGCTGGAATGTTTGGAAGAGGACCCTCCAATTGATTGTAGGACAAGTCAACAGATATCAAGCCGGACATTCTACCAAAAGTGGGTGGAATGAGCCCTGAAAGCCTGTTGTGGGAAAGATTTAGAGTTTCTAAGACTTGTAATTTCCCAAGCTCTGGTGGCATCTCCCCCGTTAGACAATTATGACTCAGATCAAGAAGTTGGAGGTAGCGCAAATTACCAATTTGAAATGGGATGTGTTCACTGAATTTGTTTTTGCTCAAATTTAAGAACAATAGATTTTGAGATTGAATCAATTCAGGAATTGGGCCACTTAGATTGTTAGCTGCCAGGTTGAGCTTTTCTAGTTTGGATAGCATTCCAATACTATGAGGAATTTTGCCAGAAAGTTTGTTATTGTCTATATGAAGTGTTAGCAATGATGTCAGCTTTCCAAACTCCTTTGGAATCTCCCCATTAAAATGATTTGAGGAGAGGTCAATTGCACGTAATTGAATTGCATCCCCAAGCTCAGGAGGTATCCTACCCGAAATATCATTGTTAGATAAATTTAGGTTTGTTAGGCTATGAAACTGTCCCCAATTCCTTGGAAGCTCACCGTGAAATCTGTTGTTCCTCAAATTCATATAGTCCAAACGTGGATATATGCCCAAATCATTTTCTATATTTCCTATAAATTTGTTGTTATCAAGCCTAAACCTTATCAAGCTAGTGCAATTTCTCAAGCTCTTTGGTATTTGACCAGTGAAATGATTGCCGCTAGCGGTAAAATTTTCAAGCGATCCACCAAGGCATACATTTTCTGGTAAATGACCGGTGAATTGGTTGTAAGATAGTTGAAGAAATTTCAAATGTGTAAGATTGTTTATTTCAGGGGGAATGGTGCCTACAAGTTTATTTGAGTAAAATCCTAAAGCAGTGAGGAATTTAAGTTTTCCCAATGATGGAGGAATAGAGCCAGACAATTGATTTTCACAAAGCACTAGCATGGTGAGTCTCGTTAAGTTTCCAAGAGAAGAAGGGATAGAACCCGTGAGCTTGTTTGTATATAAAAGAAGTTCACTCAGAGAACTTAACATTCCTAATTGTTGAGGTATGGGACCAGAAAGATTATTCTCAGCAAGTTTCAAAATGTTTAAATTGCTCAGGTTTCCAAGAGAAGTAGGGATATAACCTGTAAGATTGTTAGATGACAAATCAAGTTTACTCAGAGAACCTAGCAGGCCTATTTCAAATGGGATTATTCCGGTGAATTGATTGGCCGAAAAGTCAAGATGGGAGAGTTTAGAGAGGTTGCCAATGTTTGAGGGAATGGTTCCATGGAGTGAGTTGTTAGAAAGGTCAAGACCGAGTAAATTGGGGAAGGATACAAAGCTGAGATTGTGAAGCATACCTTTGACACCATAACTTGAAAGATTTAAAAAGTTGACAGCACTTCCAGACTTTTTGCAACTTATTCCGGTCCAATTGCAAGCGTTGCTTCCACTCCAAGAAGACAAGGGAGACTGGTTCTCTATTTCAAGGCTGGCTTTCCATTTTAGAAGAGCCTTTGCTTCCTTCCCTTGTGCTACTTCATTCTCAGCATTGGCAGAAAAAGAAGGCAAAGTTACTGAAGAAGAATAAGCATATTGGGATGAAGAAACCAATGCAAGCATGAGGATAAGGAGGAACATAATGATCCGTTAAAATTGAAGATACTGCAGGCAAAGAATGATGGATGGTTGGAATGATGCGTGAAATGGTTTTAATTGGACTGATATTTATAGAAGGAGATGAAAATTTTGATTTTGAGAATCTCAAAATACTTGGTTGAACTATTTGTTTGAATATTCAGTCTTATCTGCACCTTTTTCTACGAACTTTTGTAGATTTCTTTGATAATCAAGGGGACTTGAAAGAGAATGGTCATGTAATTACAAAGGAACTAGTCTACAAGACCTTCCGGATTGTATGGAGCCCGGGTGATACGGTGGAAACCATTTAACATGAATAGTCCTATATTTGAATTCTCTTTGCCATTATTATTTATCAATTCCCGAATTCAGAAAATTTTAGTAATTCTCATGCTCTTTTGTTTAAAAAAAAATTTCTTAAAAAAAAAACCCAAAAAAAGGGTAAATTATCTCTTAAATAGAGTTTTTGGTATGTTTCATTTAAATCTTAAGGTTTTAAAGAACTTTTGTTTAAACCTTATATCATATTTTCTGTTAACCGATTTAAATATCATGTGATCAACTGGTTTAAATGAAATTTATTTCAAACTAGGTTTAGATAAAATTTATGCAAAACTCTAATGTTTAAATAAAATTATATGGAACTATAAGGTGTAAATGAATAGTTTTTAAAAACTTTGAAGGTTAAATGAAATATTTTAAAAGTTCAAGGTTTAATTGAAACATGTCCAAAAGGAAAACCTTAGGATTTAATGCATGACAAAAAAATGCCTAAACATTTGAATTTTGAATGTACTGTAGCAATTCTTCTTGACAGTTGATGGGAAATAGGGTAGGAAAATTCAAACATGGAAAATAATAATCTCTAATTTCGACTAATTTTTTTATTGAATGTGGACTTAGAGCATCTCCACCAGAGTATGCATAGTCAAAATATAGAGAATATTTACTCCTGTTCATGCTCCAACCTGCTACAACAGATTCAGTATAACTGGGATTTTTTTTGGCTGATGAACAGTAGCCCATCAAGTCTGATGGGTTACTATTCATTCTTCAAATATTTTTTTTTATTATAATAATTAGGTGTTGAATAAAAAAATATTGGAAGATGTGTAGTTGTTAAAAAAAAGAATAAATAATGAATGAATAAATAATATTTAAATGAGATAGAGAATGGGATAAAGAATCTGTTAAAAAATATATTTGAAAAAATTGATAGATAAAAGTAAAAATTATTACTCATTCTCTAAATAATATAAAAATTTGATGAATTTGCAAGAGGTACTTTTAGAACAAGCACATTAAGCCGGGAAGAAGTTGGTTGATAAAGGAATAGACATGGACTTGTTCAACCTGAATACTATATTCGCTAACACTATTCACTACAATAGACTAAACTCAATTCTTGTTGGTCTTTTAACGTGTAGCGTTCTAGTCTTGTGTTTACCTGATCAACGATCGATTTGCTGCTCTATAGTGATGTGCTTTTTTTAGTCATAGTCCATACAAAAGGCATACCACATGCTAATGTCATGATCATTTTTTTTGTACGGAAAGTTGGTATACCAATAATATTTTCCTTTTTTAATGATGAATTTTTTTTTTTTGAATTAGAAGTTTTTCTCTCAATGGTTTGTAGTAATTTCATTACAATTATTGATGTGACCATTCATATAATTATCACAGAATTATTAAATTATAAAAAATACTAAAGTTATGAAAATAATAAAGTTACAAACTATTTTACAATATATTTTACAAATTGCCCAATTGACTATTAGATCATGTAACTAAAAGTAAAATATACTCTTCTTTATAACTATTATGTTGAAACAGTTTGAGGAAATTAATTACACTTTATCCTCATAAATTATATTACTTCTACTTTTATCTCCTAAACTATACATTGTTTTTTGCACTTATCATTTAAACTATAAGAATGCACACGTGCTTTTCTTAACTATTATCCATAGGATGAGGTGCAAAGTGTAATAATTTAAGGAAGGTAAGTGTGCACCCTCATAAATTAGGTGGGCAACTATTACGAGAGTATTAGCTTAAGGAAATAAGGTATAATTTTCTCAACAATTTTTAATCCAAACCAATTTGGAGAAAGTCTATCTTTTCAAAGTCACATAAAATTCTCTTCACACTTTTTCGTTGAGAGATTTTTTTTTTTAATGCATCGTTATTTTGCTGCACAAAAAGAGTTTAATATATACCCTCTCAAATTCCTTTGACCTCATTTCCTATGATTGAACCTGACTTATAATTTGGGGTTGCCTACAAAACCGTTTATGTACTATTTGAGCCCCTACGTCATTAAACTTGCGGAAGTAACAATCAATCAAAACAGTTTAAAAATAACATATCAGATTAATATAACATAAGATTATTCATATCTAGTTTCTACAAAATATTCTATCTTACCATATCAATAGTTACTTTATTATTTATACCATACTATTTTATAATACATCCAGCATCCCAACTTTTATTTTCCTATTCATCTCATTAAAATAATATTTACTTCCCAATAAAATAATACTAGTAAAGATTAACAATATGCATCTATTATAATTTGGGATTATTACATTTTTCAATTACAAAAAACTTAGGGGTGTGATGAGTATTATTCATTTGCAGGTGAAATAATTTTTCATCACACCTCTAGATTTTTTTATGATTAAAAAATGTAATAATCCCAAATTATAATGGATGCATATTATTAACCTTTACTAAAAAAATAGAAGAGCCTCTGAGCATGCGTGTGAGCGCGTGCTCAGAGGTTAGTTTTATAATAAAAAGTATAATATTTTAAACTATAACTACAAATAGTTAAAGTATAGAATGTTTATTCTATTTCTGGAATTTGTATTTTTTTTTTGCCATCACTTTTTAAATCTTTTTCTATTGTACTTAATTCAGAGAATTTGAAAGGCTACATATATAGGTTTGTAAATTGTAACTGGAATCAGAAACTTATAAACAATTTTAAATTTATAAATTTATCCTTTGGGTTTGTCTTATTATTAAATCACTCTTTCAATTAAATAAATGTATTTTTAAAATTATACAAAATTAAACCATCCAAAAAAAAAAAAAAAACTCCTTATTGCTCTCATCCAATTAAAAAGCAACATCAAGATTAATTTAGGTTTCAATTTAAACATTTTGACTTCAGTTTTTTTTTTTGAGAAAAAAAAACCTTAGCAATTTTGGACTTCAGTTCATTTAAAAACCTTAGCAATTTTTTTAACATCAAGGGAAATACATCAAACATTAGCATAAAAAATACTACTTTACATGGAACCTAAGTCCAAATAAGTGACATACAAACGAAGATGCTTGTTTTGCCAATTCGATCCCTTTGTTCCCCTATTAGATAAGAAGGGATACAAAAAAGCTTGTGATGAAGAAGAATCATAAGTACCGTAGGCTTAACCGTCGGTTTCTACTCATGCTGACGGGGTAATTCATGAAGGACGCTCTCGAGCTGACGGACAAAGTCGAGCTGACGGGGACGAAGTCCAGGAAGACCTCAGGTGGCTTCCATTCGAAGGTTGACGATTCCTCAGGCTGACGGGAAAATGGAGTCTGACGGTCCTAAGGCCGACGGTTGTATTAAAAACCGCGACGTGGCCACCACACGAGCAATAAAACCATAACTTGCACTCCACGCTCAATGATAGAGTCCTATAAGGAAAGGATTCCGCAATCCACGCTCATAAGGGTTCCTATATGGAAAAGACTTCTACTCCAAGAAAGGGAGGTCAACCCCTTGCTACTATAAAAGCCCCAATACCCTCACGAATCAAGGTACGCATAATTCACCCTTCTCTAGCACTCTAGAGTTGAAACAAGTTCTAACTTGACCTTCGGAGGGTATTTGGCCGGCACCACACCGGTGCTCTCTGTTAGGTCTTCTCCTTTTTATTGTGCAGGTGTCATTTCGAGCGTACAAACATCGTGCAACTCACTGGTGAGATTTTCGGCATCATCAGTTGGCGCCGTCTGTGGGAAATCGAAGACAGTAAGCCATACAATCGTTTCCCGGATTGAAGGGTTGCATGGTACTCACTCGCTCGATGGCAACCACTAACGACGTTCAAGGAGAGGAGCCACCCACGACTGCCCTTGAGAGACAAGTTCAGACTCTTGGTGCCGCCGTGGAACGCCTCACCAAACAAAACCACGACTTGGAAGAACAGCTGCGCCAGAAGACTGCAGCACTGAACAACCAACAAGAGGATCAGGAAGGGACCAGCACTCCAAAGAAAAATCAGGAGAAGCCTGAAGGCAGCCACGCCCCAAGCAAACCAGAGAGGCAGAACCTGAGCATGCCGTCCCTCACAGATGCGACTCCACCACATGTCAGTGCAGAGATACAGGCGATGAGGGAACAGATGGAGGTTATGATGAACGCGCTCAAGGGACGAGTTTCTAGTGATCTTGATGACTTAGTCAACCGCACCGACTCGCCCTTCACTCTGGCTGTGAATTCCTTCCCCCTACCCCACAAATTTCGCATGCCGCATATAGACAGCTATGACGGGGTGAAGGATCCTCTGGATCATCTTGAAACTTTTAAGACCCTAATGCACCTTCAGGGGGTAGCAGACGAGATCATGTGCAGGGCCTTCCCCACAACACTCAAGGGCTCCGCCAGGGTATGGTTCAGCAGACTGACGCCCAACTCCATCAGCACCTTCAAGGAACTAAGCGCTCAGTTCACCACACACTTCATTGGGGGCCACAGGTATAAGAAGTCCACGGCTTTCTTGATGAGTATCAAACAACGAGAGGACGAGACGCTAAGATCCTACATAACGCGCTTCAATAAGGAAGCGCTATCGATCGACAAAGCCGACGACAAAATACTTGTAGCAGCCTTCACAAATGGGTTGCGAAAGGGTAAGTTTTTGTTCTCCCTATACAAAAACGACCCGAAGACCATGTCGGAAGTACTCTACAGGGCCACTAAGTATATGAATGCCGAGGACGCGCTGCAGGCCCGGGAAGAGAAGCCAAGAAAAAGGGAAAGACAGGAAGATGCACGACAGGATCAAGGGCGGAAGAGGCAGAGAACAGGAGATCGAAGAGACGAGAGGCGTTCTAAGCCTCCAGGAGGAAGGTTCACAAGCTTCACCCCGCTAACTACCCCGATAGATCAAGTCCTAATGCAAATCAAGGACGAAGGGGCACTGACCTTCCCTGGAAAGCTGAAGGGAGATCCTAGCAGGCGTTCGAGAGACAAATACTGCCGCTGCCATCGGGATCACGGCCATGACACAGCCGACTGTTACGATTAGAAACAGCAGATTGAGGCCCTCATAAGGCAAGGGAAATTACAGAAGTTTGTAAGCAAGGAAAGAACGGATCCACCACCTCAGGAACAGCCCCCCCGACGGGATAATGACCGCCCTAGACCTCCCATTGGCGACATAAGGATGATTGTGGGGGGGACGGCTACCGGATCATCAAAAAAGGCTCGGAAAACGTATCTCAGAATGATCCAGAACGTCCAGCTGACGGGCTCAGTACCAAAAATAGCACGGAGAGAAAGCCCCGTCATTGGGTTCTCCGAAGAAGATGCGCGACGTCTTCACCATCCGCACGACGATGCGCTTGTTATCAGTTTGCAAGTGGGGGACTACAACTTGCACCAGGTGTTGATCGACAATGGGAGCTCGGCGGACATCCTATACTACCCGGCATTCCAGCAGATGGGAATCAGCAGAGAACAATTGATTCCAATGAATGCCCCACTCGTCGGTTTTAGGGGAACGAGGGTGTTTCCCCTGGGTGCGGTCACGCTGTCTGTGACGGCAGGCGACTATCTGCAGCAGATCATAAAGGACGTGACGTTCCTCGTGGTCGACTGTTCGTCGGCCTACAATGCCATCTTAGGGCGACCCACCCTCAATTCATGGAAGGCGGCAACCTCAACTTATCACTTGATGATCAAATTCCCTACCGAGCACGGGATAGGTGAACTACGTGGAAATCAGGTGGCCGCACGCGAATGCTACGTGGCTATGATGGAAATGGATGATCAACTCCAAGCCATGAGCATAGAAGAACATCGAAGTACGACGGAACTCGTCGAAAAGCTCGAAGAAATATCCCTTGACGACTCCAGACCTAACCAAACAACAAAGATTGGGACCCTTGCAAGTCCCATGATCCGACAAACACTTGTAGCCTTTCTCAGAGAAGATCGAGACGTGTTCGCCTGGAGTCACGAGGACATGCCAGGAATAGACCCTTCAGTCATGGTGCATAAGCTGAACGTGTCACCCTCTTTTCAACCCGTCCGGCAAAAGAAGCTGGTGTTTGCCCCCGAACGGGATCGAGCCATAGCTAAAGAAATCCGCAAGCTGCAGGAGGCAAACTTTATTAGAGAAGTGTACTACCTCGACTGGCTGGCCAACGTAGTGATGGTCAACAAAGCTAGCGGGAAGTGGAGGATGTGTGTAGACTTCATCGATCTAAACAAAGCGTGCCCCAAAGACAGCTATCCCCTCCCGAGGGTCGACACTTTAGTAGACTCTACAGCTCAACACCAGCTATTAAGTTTTATGGACGCTTTCTCCGGTTACAACCAAATCAAGATGCACGAAGTCGATCAGGAGAAAACCTCGTTCGTGACCAGCCAAGGCCTCTTCTGTTACAAGGTAATGCCGTTTGGTCTAAAAAATACGGGCGCAACATACCAGAGGCTTATGAACAAAATGTTCGCACCGCAGATCGGGAGAAATGTCCAAGTCTACGTGGATGATATGTTGGTAAAAAGCCGAAGGGAGGAAGATCACTTGGAAGACCTCAGGGAAACATTCGACACTCTTCGATCTTACAACATGAAGCTGAATCCAGGAAAGTGCGCCTTCGGGGTGACGGCGGGAAAATTCCTAGGATTCATGATTTCCCAAAGGGGCATCGAAGCCAATCCGGACAAGATCCGAGCTATAATAGAGATGGCACCACCGAAAAATGTGAAGGAAGTACAAAGCCTTAACGACAAGATAGCAGCGCTAAATAGGTTCATGTCAAGGGCAACGGACAAGTGTTTACCCTTCTTTCGAACACTGAAGAGATCTTTCGAGTGGACCGCCGAGTGCCAGCAAGCGTTCGAACAATTGAAAACTTATCTCTCTTCCCCCCCGCTGCTGAGTCCCTCGTAACCGGGTGAAGAACTTTTTCTCTATCTTGCCGTCTCCCCAGCCGCCGTTAGCGCCGCCTTGATTAGAGAAGAAGAGAGAGTGCAAAAACCTGTGTACTACACCAGTCGAGCGCTACGCGGAGCCGAAGAAAGATATCCGCCCATGGAAAAACTCGCATTTGCGCTGGTTACAGCAGCACGCAAACTGAAGCCGTACTTTCAAGCCCACACGATGATCGTCCTAACTGACAAGCCTTTGCAACGGGCAATGAGCAACCCTGAAGCTGCCGGACGATTGGCGCTATGGGCTATAGAATTAAGCGAGTTTGACATCCAGTACCGCCCGCGAACCGCCATTAAAGGACAGGTTATTGCAAATTTCATAGCTGAGTTTACAAATGGCGAAGACAAGGGGGCAGAAGAATCTCCCCAATGGAGCATACATGTAGACGGGTCCTCCAACAGGCAGGCTGGGGGAGCCGGCATCGTACTACACTCACCCGAAGGAGACATGGTCGAGTGTATGATCCGCCTTGAGTTCCCTACCACCAGCAACGAGGCGGAGTACGAAGCTTTGATAGCAGGGCTTGACCTCGCCAAAGCTGCAGGAGCCGAAAGAGTGATCATTCACTGCGACTCTCAAGTCGTGGTCTACCAGATAAATGGGGATTATGAGTGCAAAGGCGAACGGATGAAAAAATATCTGGACCAAGCGAGGTGGAGGGTCAACGAGCTGAAGGCCGAAATTACACAGATACCCCGAGGAGAAAACGAGCAAGCTGATCGCCTAGCCAAAGCCGCTTCAGCCGAGCATATGGCCACCCTTGGTAACGTACTCTCTTTTGTTCAGCTCTCTCCACTTATAAATTCTGTCGATGTATAGGAGCTTGGTTCCGAAACCAATTGGACTACGCCATTAGTTTCCTACTTGAAGAACGGCGTATTACCGAACGGAAAGGAGGCTGTAAGAAAGCTGAAGGTCCAGGCAGCAAGGTTCGTCCTGATAAGAGACATCTTGTACAAAAGAGGCTTTTCCCGCCCATACCTACGATGCTTAGGTCCTGAAGAAGCAGATTACGTCATGAGGGAAGTGCACGAAGGAATCTGTGGAAACCACTCAGGGTCGAGGTCGTTAATCCACAAGCTAGTACGAACGGGGTACTTTTGGCCAACTATGCAGAAGGATGCCGAGGCCTATGTAAAGAAATGCGACAAGTGCCAAAGGTTCAGCAATGTCGTCAGACAACCACCTGAAGAACTTACCCCGATGACGACGCCATGGCCGTTCGCCCAATGGGGACTGGACATCATGGGACTGTTTCCTATGGCAATACGACAGCTGAAGTTCCTAGTAGTAGGCATCGACTACTTTACGAAATGGGTAGAAGCTGAAGCCTTGGCCACCATTACGGAGAAAAATGTACGCAATTTTGTTTGGAGATGCATCATATGTAGATTTGGCATCCCTAGAGTCTTAGTCTCGGACAACGGGAAGCAGTTCGACAACGATGCCTTCCGGGACTTTTGCTCGCAACTAGGAATACGGAACCACTACTCCTCCCCCGCCCACCCTCAGGCCAACGGACAGGTCGAAGTCACGAACCGATCCTTGCTGAAGATTATCAAGACTCGGCTCGAGGGGGCAAAGGGTATATGGGCTGAAGAGTTACCAAGCATACTTTAGGCCTACAGGACGACGGCAAGGACACCGACACAAGAGACACCATTCCGGCTAACATACGGGAGCGAGGCAGTCATCCCAGCCGAAGTCGGCCTCACCAGCTACAGGGTGCACAATCATGACGAAGGGAAAAATAACGAAGCCCTACGTCTACAGCTCGATCTAGTGGACGAAGTCAGGACAGCAGCAGAGCAAAGGCTCGCGCGATACCAGGACCGCATGGTCAAGCACTACAACTCCCGGGTCAGGCACAGAGACTTCCAGGTTGGAGACCTCGTTCTAAGGAAAGTCATGGGCGCAGCAAGAGACCCAACTCAAGGAAAACTCGGCCCGAATTGGGAAGGACCTTACCGAGTCACGGCGTGGCAGAGGAAGGGCACCTATCATCTGGAGACACTGGACGGACGGAAGCTACCGCACCCTTGGAATGCTGAGCACCTGCGAAAGTACTACCAGTAGAGGCGATGACATGAAGAACAACAACTATCTTTTTATTTTTAGATTTACTGTTTACTTTTAAGTATTCACTGTAATAAGCCCAACGGGCATGTCTTTTACTTTGGTTTTGCTACAATAAGCCCAAAAGGGCAGGTTTTTCCTTTTTGATGTATTTTTTTTACAGATGCATAACAATAAGAGGAATTTATTCAGAACTACTGAAGTTTCTACTTACAAATGAAAATTAGTAAAAGACCGACGAAAAGTGGCTAAGTCCACAAATCAGCCATTAAGCTGACGGCCTAAATAAAAGGCTGACGAAAAGTGGCTAAGTCCACAAATCAGCCATTAAGCTGACGGCCTAAATAAAAGGCTGACGAAAAGTGGCTAAGTCCACAATTCAGCTATTAAGCTGACGGCCTAAATAAAAGGCTGACGAAAAGTGGCTGAGTCCGCAAATCAGCCATTAAGCTGACGACCTAAATAAAAGGCTGACGAAAAGTGGCTAAGTCCACAATTCAGCTATTAAGCTGACGGCATAAATAAATGGCTGACGGTCTAAAACGACCAAATCCACAAGTTGGACCAGCCAAAAAGCCGACGGTCCAAAATGACCAAGTCCACAAAGAGGACGAGCCAAAAGGCTGACGGTCCAAAATGACCGAGTCCACAAAGTGGACGAGCCAAAATGCCGACGGTCTAAAATGACCAAGTCCACAAAGTGGACGAGCCAAAAGGCCGACGGTCTAAAATGACCTAGTCCACAAAGTGAACGAGCCAAAAAGCTGACGGTCCAAAAATGACCATGTCCACAATGGACAAATCAATCAAACCGACGGTATAAAAATGACCGGGTCCACAAGGTGGAAAAAGCGATAAAAACTGACGGTCTAAATGGAAGACAATGTGTAAATCAATCAACTCGGCCATTAGGCTAATGGTCTGAAAAAGGCTGAATCTGTCAATAGACAAGTCTATAAGGCAGACGGCCTTATCCCGGGATAATAAGATTTTTGCCAAAAATTTCTACAATCATTGAAGCAAAATGATCAAAAAACTGACAAACTTACCAAGCAAACTTGCACTAAAAAGTGTAAACCGACGGTTTAATAAAACTGACGGTTCACTAAATTAAAAGGGCCCACAAACAAGTTAAAGAAGCCAAGCAAAAGTAGCTACATACCAATAATTAAGAGTGACGGCTTTACAAATCAAAGCCAAAAAAGGCATTTAAAAAGCTGTTAAAATATTACACATTGGGGCCCAAGGGGCACTTAATGAAGCTGTTTGCTACATAAATAAAAGAGAAGAAAAAAAAAACATGAGCTACAAAAATAAAACCGTCACTTAAAAATTCTCTACTTTTTAACAGAAGGGTGCTCTCCGTCAAGCAGCACCACAGGAGGGGTCGCGGTAGTTGTTGGAAAGTTCGCGGCAGGCTGGGCCAAGACAACTCCACTGCCTCCATGTGGGGGAGAATCCACTAGGTCGTCAACACCAGCAGTGACGGGCTCAGTAGCAGGCGTCATAGGCTGGGCGTCATCTAGGGAGATGCCAGAAAGGTCCAACTCAGGAAATGCTGACGCCACCTGTCTGAGGCAATCATCAAAACCTGTGCCATAGTAGCCAGCATAGGAGTCAATGAAAGAATCTGACGCCTTGAATTTCTCCACCGCGTCAGCCCCTGCGGTCTCCGTCTGCTCACGAATGGCCGTCAGCTCTCCCTCTAATGCACCCTTCTGACGACCCGCCTCCTCCAGCTTCTCCCTTACTTCTTTCAACTCAACGTTAAGGACGCGCACTGCCTCCTTATACTGAGCCTGCTGGTCTCGCATGTTGGCATTGTGCTTATTCACGCGAGTAAGAACCTCCTCCTTAGCCACGCACCGGTCCTGAAGCGCCTTTACACGAACCAAGGCCTAGAGAAGGACATAACCGTCAGTCATTAAAAAATAAATAGTAATAATAAGGAAAGAACCAGTTAAAAGAGACGGCTTACACGGGTGAGGTCAAACAAAGCTGACGACCCCAGCTCATCCGTCGCCAACTGATCACAAGGATCTATGTCCGTCGGCTTTATAATCGATTCCGCTGCCTCAACAGCAAAATCCTTGTGAGTTAGCAGGCAACGAGGCCCCTTCAGGACGGGACCGGAAGAGGTCATAACACCTTTCCCCGCCCCGTGGCTTTGCTTAGGAGACGGTTCTTCTGGAGGCTCACCCCCAGAGGCGAGGGCAACCTTCTTAGGGGGACGGCTATTTTCCCCGTCAGACTTCCTCTTGGAAGATCCTTTGCTAACGGTCTTGGGGGTCGACGAGGATACCGTCTCCCCCTTCGCTTTCTTCTCTTCCTTTAAACGGGCAGCGGCGGCCCTTATTCGTTGCTTAGCCGCGTCCATCTCTGCGAAAGGAACACATTAGCCAAACCGACGGTAATACAAAGATAATTTCAATAATAACGTTTACTCAAGGTGACGGGAGAATTCCTCTAGCCTGCGAGCCTCGGGTGTCGGTTTAGGACCACCACAGTAAGCGTGAAGATAATCTAGGGTGATTAGGTCACGACACGACCGCTCCTCTAGGGGAATCTCCAAAACCCGACGGATGAAGTCCTCCTGCTCACCGGTTATGGAAGGGCGAATGAGGGCTAAAAAGTACAAATAAACCGACGGCGTTAGAACCATGGAAAAACCAAAATTATTACTAAGTTAAAAAGTTAGAAGCTGACGGCTAAAACCTGACTCCCTTACAAACGCCCAAGTATTGTCAAAATAGCCGTGGGGTATCGTTTCCCATTCCTCCTGACGGCACACCCAATCCGTCCCTTCAATGAAAAAGAACCTGCTCTTCCAGGCTCTATTCGAATCCGGCATTTCAGACACCAACCTTAGGTCTTTCTCCCTGATGGCAAAATGGTACATCCCTTTGGAAGAAGAAAGGTGCCGAGGTCTATAACAATAAAAGAATTCGCCCAAGGAAAGCTGACGATTCCCTCCACTCAGGCGACCCCACAGTACCTCGGCACCTATAAAAATCCTCCACGAATTTGGAGCGATTTGGCTGACGGATAAACCAAGAAAGTCAGCCAACTGACGGTGTAAAACCGTCAGGGGCAGTCTTAGACCGGCAGCAAACATGGCATCGTACATGCCAACATCTGCCGTCCTTCCTGTATAACATTTCTCTCCCTCCTCAGGAAGACGGATAGGAATGTGGTCAGGGATTTGGAAGCGGACGCGTAACTCTCTGAAAATTTTTTCGGTCATTTTTGGTTGAAATTTATTTACAGCCCACTCTTTGGGAAGGATGAAGGGACGGTTGCCTCCAGGACTCACGGAAGTCCCTTCACTAGATCCGTCACCACTTTCATCCCCGTCACTATATCTCTCTCTCTCCACCTCGTCACTCCCCTCACCTACTACCTTTTCCTGGGCGTTGTCTCCGTGACCTCCTACCTCCTTGATAGGAGTTTGGGCCGACGTCTCCCTCTCTGACGACCAGGACGAGCTCCCTGACTCACTACCTGAACCAAATACCTCGTCGTAGCCCGCTCCATCGCGGACCGATGACCGGTCACTCGATGCGTCACTCGACATCTGACTACCTACAAGTGACGGGTGTAATCTAAGCACCTAGGATGACGACCCGACTTAAAAAAGAAATCAATCAAAAGGAATAAAGCATGTACAGAAGGGAAAAGAGAGAACTTACAAGTTTCTTGAAAGTGACGGCTGATGAAGTGACGAATGGAATGTTGGCAAGAGCTGACGGAAGATAAGCGACGGGTATGCTCTCCAGGAATCAGTGAAAGTGAAATAGTGAAAATGGAGAGAGGTGGGCCATATATATATAAGGGAAAACGCGCGGAAGACGAAGCGACGCCTTCATCCAGACGCGGAGCCAACCTGAGCACGCCACGTGGCCGAACATTTAATATTTGACTGCTCGAGGTGTCAGTTTTGGAACGTTTTCTCTCTCCTGGTCAAAGCAATGAATAGTGACGAATGAATACTCCGTAACCCGTCAGTTATAATTGACGGAGATACGGAGTAGGGGGCAACTGATGAAGAAGAATCGTAGTGGTACCGTGGGCTTGACCGTCGGTTGCTACTCATGTTGACAGGGTACTTCGTGAAGGACGCTGACTCTCAAGCTGACGAACAATGTCGGGCTGACGGGGACGAAGTCCAGGAAGACCTCAGGGGGCAGATTCCATTCGAAGGTTGACGGTCCCTCAGGCTAACGGGAAAAGGGAGTCTGACGTCCTTAAGGCCGACGGTTATATTAAAAACCGTCGGCGTGGCCATCACACATGAGCAATAAAACCATAACTTGTACTCCACGCCCAGTGATAGAGTCCTATAAGGAAAGGATTCCGCAATCCACGCTCATAAGGGTTCCTATATGGAAAAGACTTCTACTCCAAGAAAGGGAGGTCAACCCCTTGCTACTATAAAAGTCCTAATACCCTCACGAATCAAGGTACGCATAATTAACCCCTCTCTAACACTCTAGAGTTGAAACAAGTTCTAACTTGACCTTCGGAGGGTATTTGGCCGGCACCACACCGGTGCTCTCTGTTAGGTCTTCTCCTTTTTATTGTGCAGGTGTCATTTCGAGCGTACAAACATCGTGCAACTCACTGGTTAGATTTTCGGCATCATCAGCTTGATACATTATTCTTCTATATTTTTCAAAGTGTTTCACCACCACCTTGTGTGTGTCCATCTTGGTCTTGTATACTTTGCGCGGAGTCAGATTGGCTACCTCTTTGCTCATGAATATAATACCATTCCTTCTCATGTCAAAAAGCCAGGTAGATAGAACCCTCAAAAATAACAATAAAGTAGTAGTCTTCCTTTGTACTTTTCATTTCTTTGACATTTCATGAAAATATTGCAACCGCCTCTGTTATTCCTACATTAAAATGAAACATCAAAATATTTGCCTTTCTTATACTTTGAAGCTTCGATTAAGAATAAATTTTTTCACAAAATAGTTTTAAAAAAGTATCCTTCTCTTTTGAAAGGCACCTAATGGCCCTTTCTTCCTAATTCATATCCAAATTTAACATCAAAATAATCTCTGCACCACTTCAGTAAGTCAATTATACACCAAACTAAATGATTAATAAAATCTATTGGGTTTCGTATAATTGGTTGTGCCCCTAATACTTACGGATTATAGTACAAAAAAACAAAACAAAAAAAACAATAAAGGAGTACCATACAATACAATACTGTTGCTGTAAAATTTGCACATATAATAAGACGATGACCTTAATTGCACAATATTTAAACAAATCCTTTAAAGTTTTTTTTTTTTTTTTTTTTTTTTTTGAGAATCATCTTTTAAAGTTAAGTCCCACATTCTTTTTGGCTAAATCATGAATAAGTGTCACACACTTTAAATATTGAATTTTAAGATGACTCGTTTAGATTTGAAGAGGTTAATGGACAAACTACACAAAAGACAAATATTAAAAGGGTGGACAGAAAGTGTAAACTATTTTATGCTTGAAATTTCAATTTTTGATGGGAAGGATTCTTCTCTACTTTATGCTGTGAAATGTGAAAGAAAGGGTTTTGTATTTTCTTTTTTCTTTTTCTTCAACAACAGTATAATAAAGCTTTTAAATTTTTAAAATTTTCAAATTGAACATACTATTGTGTAAGGCAGGTTGAAGAAGAAGATACTGATGAAGATGAAACACACCGTATCATTTAAACTTCAACTTCAATACGCAGCGTTTTGGAGTAGCCTTTAATGTCCAAAGTGTAAACGCATCGTTTTAATAATCAGTTGGTTTAATCCTCTGTTTTAGCATGTGTAATTGTTAGTTAATCTGTTATAACAGATTCTCTGATTCTACACTTAGGCTCCGCTTGGGAGTTCATAAGGGAATAGAATGGAATGGAATGAAATGAGATGATCATAAGGGAATGAAAAGGAATGGAATGTATTTAAGTAAGTGAAAGGAATGGAAAAGAATGGAATGTAATAGAATTAAGCAACCTTGATTGGATGTTTTAAAATAAAGGAATGAAAATGAATGGAATGTAAGTAATCCTGTTTGGGAGCAACATGGAGGGAATGAAATAGAATCATTTTATGACAATATTACTATTAGACCCCTATTTTAAAATAAAGGGTTTAATATATAGGGGTATTTTGGGAGTTTTAGTAAAAAAATCATTAAATCTAATTCCATTCCCTCCCATTCCTCCCAATTTCGGGGGAATGAAAATTTGAGGTTTTAAGGGAATAGAGAGGAATGAGTGTTCCCTCCTACCCATTCCATTCCCTCCCACTTAAACTCCCAAATAAGGGAATGGACTTTCCATTTCCTCCATTAAAACTTCCAAACAAGAGAAGGGAAGAATATTCTAAAATTATTCTTTTTATTCCTTTCCATTCCATTCCATTCCTTCCTCCCAAGCAGAGCCTTAGCCTTTCTCTACTTGATTAGTATATAAACATATCAGTGGCTCCACAATGTAATCAGTTACACATTTTTATAAAAATTTTATAAAAAAATCTTTTTCCTGTTAGCTTTTCTTCTAGACTTTTCTCTGTAGCTTTTCTTCTAGACTTTTCTCTTCATATTGGAGGGGGAAACAAAGGTGTTGTGAATTTGCATGATCATGGCAGTGAGTCGTCAATGGAGCCAACAAAGACGCTAGAGCTTGGTACACTGGTATGAAATCCTGATCAACTTCGTCGATTCCTGTTTCAGAAAGCATGTGTTTTCAAAGTTGTAAGTAAAAAATAAAAATAAAAAACGAAAAAACCTAAACAATGGGAGACGTAGTATAAAAGGATTCACCATTGGCAGTGTGTATTTGGAAACTGTTTGTATAACCAAATTATAATGTTAGCCTTTCTGTAACAGTAAAACAACCGAAAAAATCTATTTTTGTAGGGGAAGAGGATAAGAGAAAAGGCAGTATTGGATTCCTTTGATGCTAGAAAATAGGAGAGAGAAATTTTAAAATGAAACAACTACTTCAGATAAAAAATTTAAACGTGAGGAATTTAAAAGAGATGTGAAAGTGCCTAATTTTAAAGAATATGGATAACATGAGAGAGAGGAAAAATGCATTGAAAACAAAACAGGGATTGAGTTTGTTGCGGTGAAATCTTAAAAATGCACTGAAAACAAAATAGGGATTGAGTTTGTTTGTGGTGAAAATCTTAAACATGCACTAAAGACAAAAAAAACTTGAGGCCATTTCATTTTCGAAAAAAAAAGAGTACGTTTGTGAAAAAAGAAAAGAAAAAAAGAAGCTTTTTAAAAAAAAAAATTAAGAGGAAGTTGTAATAATTATTCACAACTACCGTTAGAGAGAAATGTAGAAGTGGGAGGAAAAACTGTTTTTTTTTTTTAATTTAGCAAAAATTTAGGAGTTTTTAAATTATTAATTTTACATGTCTAACCCTATTGTTTAGGTTTAGTGGATTAGTGGATGTGAAGTTATTTTGTAGTGGGTTGTTTAGAAGTTAGAAATGCAATTTTACTGGATTGTCCTCCAAATTTTTCCAGGTGTGGGTATTTTGGAAAAAAAAAAAATCTGGTCCAAACAGGAAAAATCCTTTAAATAGTAGTATAGATAATCCAATCTCTCTCACCCCTTCTCCCACATTAATTTGTTTATCTATTCCCCATGGTCTCTCTCTTTCAACCACCCATCACCACCACTTATGCCACAAGAAACCCACCACAATCGTTAAGAAATCCCACCCCTACCACTAGGAACAAAACCCATAAAATCCACCATCACCTCGATCCACCCACAAAGCCCACAAACCTAGCACGGTAACAACACAAAAAATCAAAGAAAAATCCACCAACACCACGGCAACAATACAAAAAAAATCAAAGAAAAATCCACCACCACCACGGCAAATCCATAGCAACAACACACCCACCACACCACCATGGACAGAAACCCACAAAAAATCAAAGAAAAATCCACATCAGAACTCACCGGAAATCAAACCCATCAGAACCCTTCTCTGCCACCATAACCGCATCGGAACCAAAACCCAACATCACAACCCCCAACACCGCTACCGTGAGGCACACAACCACGAAACCCAACCACAACCACACCCATGCCACCACTGCACCTTCACAACCAAAACCCCCATGCCATTACAACCCACCACGACCTAGGCCCACCACGCCGCTGCCACCTACCAACCCAAAACCCACTCCCACACAAATCAAAACCCCACACCCACACCACCAAACCACATCAAAGACCACCACAGAACCTAGATCAACCCACACCACAAACCATCACAAACCCAGATAGACCCCACCATCACAGACCACCCCAAAACCACCGACCAAAAATCCATGCCGCCACTATAGATTACAACCCACATCAACGCCTACCTCCGTCGCTACCACCACCACACGGAATTTTGGGTTTGAGAAAATAGGTTTCGGTTTTGAGGAGAGGAGAGAGCAAACCAAGAACTAGAGTGAGAGAGAAGAGAAGGAAGATAGAGAGAAATGAAAGAAAGAGAAAAGAGAAAATAGAGAATTAAATATAATAAAAATTTATACAAGCTTGCTACAGTGCCATCAAACATTTAGGATGGCACTGTAGCATAATTGCAATTTTTTTTGCAATTACAAGACTTTGCAAGATCGGGTAATGGAGGGTTTTGGGGCTCTGATGCTAAATTGAACCAACATATGACATTTGCAAGATCTAATGTGAATGCTCTAACATTTTCCATTTAGACTGAAAATGGCTAAACTACCACGTAGAAATAGTATTTTATGGGTAGAATCTAAAAGACAAATCCATAAATCATGAAACCAAAAATAAATGCAAAAGAGTAACAGGACCACAAAAATAAACTAATTTGTATTGTGTTCACATATTTCATACTATAAAATAAAAGTATACCCAATTCTCTGACTGTCTTCCACTCATCGATAGTGTGACATTAACACATGGTGTGGGCAAGTGTGTATGCATGTGTCTTATAGATGATTTAAAATTAAATCATGGTAGAATATGACTTTACATTGCGCACCAAATATTCTCTTTACTTATATACCTAAAACAAAAACTAACTAACCAAATTACCTAAACCTAAATCATATTTAAGCCCCTAATTTAAAAAGAAAAAAAGATTACTCGTAGGGGTTTCGGTGTCTTGATGGTGGTGGGAAGCCAGTATAACGGAGGTGATGACCCCTCAGATTCCTCTTTCTCTCTCTTTCAAATGTTTTGTTAGTTTCGAGTCTTTTATTTTGATAATATATAGTGAAATAGTGCATTTTATTTAACAATCCACAACATTTTTATGTCTCTCTATCTCTCTCTAGAGTCTTATCTCGTTAGTTATCATTATTAGTCCTTACTTTTTTTTTTTGGTTTTTGTTTTTTTGTTTTTTGTTTTAAATACTAAAACAGTATTTTCACTATTCTTCATGTCTTTTAGCATACCCACTATTTTTTTTTTTTTAAAAATACTAAAATAGTGGGTATGCTAAAAGACATGAAGAATAGTGAAAAGTGTGGTGTAAGCTTAGACAATTAATGAGATATTAATGAGATAATAGTAAAATAAGATAATGTGAACTTTTGGGTAACAATAAAAAAAAAAAAAAACTTAATGAAAGAGGTAAAAAGATGCTAAATACAAAATTAGAGTGCCACTGTCTTTTAGCATACCCATTGTTTTTTTTTTTTTTTAAATACTAAAATAGTGGGTATGCTAAAAGACATGAAGAATAGTGAAAAGTGTGGTGTAAACTTAGGCAATTAATGAGATATTAATGAGATAACAGTAAAATAAGATAATGTGAACTTTTGGGTAACAATAAAAAAAAAACTTAATGAAAGAGGTAAAAAAAGGCTAAATACAAAATTAGAGTGCCACTTAGCAGGACCTCATGCACTCTCGCATGAAATCTTTGAGAAAGAGACATTTTGTAACAACTTTTATTCTACAATATTCCTCCAAAAAAACTTTTTTTTTTTCCTCATTCCTTGAACTGCATAATTATAATGGTTATGTGTGTGCAATTTATAATTGTTGTTACACTACATATTTATAGCCTTCTCAAGGTAAGATTATTATTATTTTTTTAAATTATGAAACCAAAAATAAATGTAAAAGTGTAACGGGACCATGAAAATCAAATAATTTGTGTTGTGTTCACATATTTAATACTATGAAATAAAAGTGTGTCAACTCTTTCATTGTCTTCCACTCATTGATAGTGCGACATTAAAATATGGTGTGGGCAAGTGTGTATGCACGTGTCTTATAGATGATTTAAAATAATGGTAGAATATGGCTTTACATTGCGTACCAAATATTCTCTCTACTTATATACCCAAAACAAAAACTATCCAACTAAATTACCCAAACCTAAATCATATTTAACCCCCTAATTAAAAAGAAAAAAAAAAATACCCATAGGGGTTTCAGCATCTTGATGGTGGTGGGAGGCCAATATGACAGAGGCGGTGGCCTCTCAGATTTCTCTTTCTCTCTCTTTCAAATGTTTTGTCAATCTCAAGTCTTTTATAGCGAAACAATGCGTTTTGATTTTGTAGTGAAACAATGCGTTTTATTTAACAATCTACAACATTTTTGTGTCTCTCTATCTCTCTCCAATGCCTTATCTAGTTAGTTATTACTATTAGTCCTTAATTATTATTATTTTTTGCTTTTTATAAAATATTAAAATGGTGGGTATGCTAAAAGACATGAAAAAGAGAGAAATGTGTGATGTAAGCTTAGACAATTAATGAGAGACTAATGAGATAACAGTAAAATAAGTTAATGTAAACTTTTGGGTAGCAGTAAAAAAAGCTTAATGAAAGAGGTAAAAAAATGCTAAATGCAAAATTAGAGCGTCACTTGGCAAGACCTCATGTACTTTCGCATAAGATCTCTGCTTATATATATATATACACACACACACACACACACACACATTGATAATTATTCCTTTATAACTCCTAATCACTAATCAACATGAGTCTCAAAAAACTTTGTGATAAGACTTTATCATACGTATAAAATAAGCATAGACTTTTTTCATCTTTATTTTTTTTAAAAAGAGATATTGCCATTGTGTTCATCCTTATAAAAATTTAAGCATATATTAAATTTTCATTATTTTTGACAACTTTTCTTTGATTCCTTTCTAATTTATATATTGTATTGGTTTAAATGAATTTTTTCTCAAGTTTTCAGAGGATAAACTTTAGATAAGATGTTCAACTTTTATACGCCAAGCATTAACTGTAAGTCTTGTACATGGAACAAATAGAGATAAGAAATTAAGAATATGGTCCATTTTGGTTAGCCTTAGCTTGATTTGTCAAGACATCAATTTTCTCTCTTGCTAAAAGTCCGACTTATTTTAGGCGGAAGTTTCATTGATTATTACTTGTATACAAAATTCCAGGATCGTTAAATTGGAATAGGTCCCTTACTAACCTAACCAATTGGAATAAGATGAAATTTCTTCCCATCCACACTAAACGTTATGTACACTCCAAATTTTTTCTGTATCTTATAATGATATATTGTTGATATGTGTCATCCAAGTCCAACATGATTGAGAGTTTTATTTTCAACATCATGGACCTTTCGAATACACCCATAAGATTCTCACATCAGCATGGCCCAGAGGATAAGATTGCCAGATAAACGAATCCACTGAGAGTTAAGACTAAATAGTAACATTATGTACACTCCAAATTTTTTCTGTATCTTATAACGATATGTTGTTGATATGTGTCATCCAAGTCCAACATGATTGAGAGTTTTATTTTCAACATCATGGACCTTTCGAATGCACCCATAAGATTCTCACATCAGCATGGCCCAGAGGATAAGATTGCCAGATAAACGAATCCACTGAGAGTTAAGACTTAATAGTGACTGGCTAGCTACTACCGGTACTACATACTATAGCTGACCCCCAATTAGCATGTATTTTCAAGTAGTTCACTAGTCACTAATCCATGAACATGGCCTTTCTTTGGTTCCAACCCCATGGACATACAAACCAAATTGCTTTGAGGCCCATTAGGTTTTGTTAGTTTGATGTTGAGGAACCGTCTAGTAATGCGGGGTTGGACAAACATTGAACTACCTTAGTAGTTGTGGTCCGAATAGCCCATAGCCAAATAAAAACTGACACAGCAACAAATTAAGTTTTCTTGCGTAGCTTTCAGAAAGAAAAAGATAAATAACTTTATAAATAAATCTGACTACGCACACCCCTAAATTACCAGACAATATTTAATATATGGAAGTTAGTACACCATCAAATGAAAAAGATTCAACCAATTTTGCATGTTGAAAGTTGAATATTTGGTTCACAGCATTTAATTATTCAAATATATAAAGTATGGTAGGTTTGTGGGTTTATTTTTATTCATGTGATTTGAGGTGTTGTTGCATCTGTGCAGGGAGACAAAAACGTATGTGGAGCTTTTATTTCTAATATAAAAGCTACTTACTCCAGCAGTGACAGATCGGAGCTTTTCTTTATAAAACATGAATTTTACATTTCATTCTTACCAAATTCAGACTATTTTTATTAGTATTCTCAAAACACTTTTTTTTAGTAGTTGAATTTGGAAACTAATATCCTATTTGGTTGTAAGGGAGATGAAAATGAAAGAAGGGAGGAAAAAGTAAGGGAAGGGAAAGAGAAGAAGAGAGAGTTGTACATAGAAGGATTGCATTGAACAATTTCTTCAAAAGAAAGGTCTTCTTTGAAAAAATGATGGGACTATATGAAGGATTGTGCTAAGAAAATTTCTAGAACACAAACTTTTCTCAAAATTATGGGTTGTGAGAAAAGTATGAAACTTCATCAAAAAAGAAAAAAAGTATGAAATATTGGCGAATCAGTCAAATTGTGTATTCTCACTTTTTAATAGAAAATTGAAAAGTGAAAACACTTGGGACCATCATAGCACATATTAATATAGAAAAACTTAATGAGAGAGGTAAAAAAGGCTAAATGCAAAGTTAAAGCGCCACTTGGCAAGACCTCATATACTCCTGTATGAGATCTCTACTTTTATATATACTAATGTTTAACCCGCGCAATGCGCGGGATCAATTTATGATTTAGGGTTAGCTTTACAACACTCACCATAAAAATCCTTTGATAGGTTTGGCTTTTGTCTTTCATATAAGACATGCAATATAATACCCTATATTTATGTTGTTGTCATTAAAAATCTTGACTTTGCATGTCATCAATATGTGTTGCAATATAAAAGAAATTTTTTAAAGAAACGTAAAGGTTATTATAATTTTTTTAAGTTGTATAAGTACAATTGATACCTTTGTCTCTAAGTTCTATTCCAAGTCTTCTATTTCAGTAAAATGTTATCTTTATAAATTTTCACAATAGCTTAAGTACTATTACAATGAATGACCCTTTATATGTTTTGTAGAAATCATAATTTGTCTTATCTGCCTTTATGCTTTTAATAAAACATGTGGAAAGAAAAAGGTATTTAGAATGGATGAGGCTCTAGAAACTGAATTTCATTTATTGTATGTATGCCAGCTTAACAATTATAATTATCTAAAATACAGAAAAGCTTGTTGTGTTTAAACAAATGAACCGTAAAAACACTTTTGAACTTTGTTTAACACCAAACACAATTTTAACTATTTAATTTAATATTCCATTCATATTAGAGTGGAATAATGAAGTCATAAAATAGAGTATATATGCTTGGACAATGAAAATAAAACTGAACATTATCTTGATGAAGGAATTAAAGAGAAAAACACAACCATAAAATTCCAAATCCAATCATTTTGACAGGAAGCCACTTATTTAGAACTACCACCTAAAAATTAAAAAATTAGGATACCTACTTTGGCATTATAGGATATCTTAAGAATTTCAATATCGTTAAGTCTTAAATTTGCTCATAATTGTAAAATGATGTAAAAAATATTTTACCTGGTATTGACATGCGTTGTGGAGGAACGAAACCTATCGTAAACAAAGATGACTCACAATTGAAACATGTGTGATCATAGCTAGAAAAAATAAGGACCAAAATAGTTCTCATCATAGTCAAACTTTCTTTAAAATGTTGATTTTCAATTGGAAATCTTATAAATTATATGTTAGCAATACTATTAACCACTCTTCAATTGGCATATTTGATCCACATATAAGGAAAAATGTACCATAGAGAAAACATTGAAATTAGAGACTATGTATAAAATTGGACAAACAATAGTTAACATTGCTATAACAATTCAGTAGGGTTTAGTTAGTGTTCATGCTCTGCTTCATTTGAACATCTACAATAATAATAATATCTAAGAAAATGCATCAATTAACCTTTTTTTAACAAATATGTACAATTTGCAAATCTTAACAATAATAGAGGATTTAAAAGTTCTCTTTGACCAAATAGAATAACATCCCAAAACAATAACTAAATATATCCTTCTACGTCACGCTTGTAGATGACATCCATCCCATATAGCATCTTCCTAAACGGCTCTCTTATAAGAGTCTATTTTTTCTGATTTGACTCAGCTTGACGTACTTGACTCAACGGTTCGCTTTCATACGGCGAGAGTCATTGGTTCAAATTGAATAATATGTAAAACCGGCTGAAACCCTTGTTTTTGCTAGCATGACAGTAAGTACAGTCAGACTGGCAGCAAGGAGTCAATTGAATGACCAAAGCATTGGTAAGTCCTTTGTTGTACTACGGATCCCTAAGCAAAGAATACCCACTGCACCACAACCATAAACACCCCATAAAATTTAGTTCAGAATTCAGAAAGTTACATGTTAGAGATTATAGTATAGTTCTGAAAAGCGATAAAAACAGTCCTTTGTTATCTCAGAGTAGCATTTTTGGCTTTTGAACTTCATTTATATATATATATATATATATATTAATTTATATGTTTTATCCACGTATTTTATTTTTTGGCATCAACCAAGTGGGGCCTCAGTTTCTGAACTGAACCCAGATCAAAAACTACACTACAAATCATATCAAAAACATAATAAAAACTCTCCCCTTTTACAATCAAACATCCCTCTTCACCCATGTATCAATAGATCAAGGAAATCTCAATCCTGGCATAGAGGCATCAATGTACTTATTCTACTGATAAAATAAATTTATGTACACAAAATTCCAAAAGCTTACAGACACAATAAAATCAGAATGGCCCATTCACTATTAGATGAATGGTAAGTGAGAGTTAAGAACTCTTGCACTTATATACACAATATTCTGTAAATAACTTCTTTAAAATACTAATGGATAAAATCATGAAACTCCATTAACTCATTCTATAACCCACTGGTAGATACTTTTTAAGTAGAAAATTAATAAGACATATAGATCATGATAGCATATTTCAATATCATAATTACAAAATCAAACGGTACCAAAATATTTTGGCCAACGAATCCAAAGAAATAAAAAAAAGCAACACAAATTCTATTAGGTTCAAACAATAATATAATAATTGGTAAGAAGTAAATCACAGCCACAACAGCTGAGCCAAACACTTCATCATTTTTCTCTTTTACGCTAAGATTTTCTCAAAATTAGTACTTTTCTTCTTACTGCTAAATCTGAGATCTCTTACTAAATCTGATATCTTTTATATAATCCATTCAAGCATTGTATTACTTCTATGCTCATCTGGTCCTTTAAAACTGGGTGAAATGCAAAGTATGCAAGGATTTTCATAAATAAAAAAAAAAAAAAGAAGAAAAAAGGAGCCTTACATAACCGGTCTCGCATTCCTGTAGCAAATTTTAAACATTCTTATAGTATCATGTATCTTTAGATGATACTGTATAGCCTATGCATTCTTTCTTTTCCTTTTTTTTTATTCTCTCTCTTACTCAATCTCTCATCTCAAACACACATAATCCTTTTTTATTCTTTTTCTGTCACTCAAACATGCATGACTTGTGTTAGGTGTTAAAAAAAAATATTATTTTAATATGGTGCATTGTAAAATAAAGAATGTGATGCAAGGACTCTTGTAAGAGTAGTAATGTAAAATAAATCAAATGGCCTTTTGGTGAGACAATGCATTTTTTTTTCAATAAGCAGTTGGGTATGCTCTTAACAGAGTATGAACTAAGACAATATATAGCAATTATCAATATCATTAAGACTTGACATGTGCATTGAATTGTAAAAGGTAAAAAAGAAACGGAGAAAGTACCTTGTATATGATAATTTCTATCACATAATTGAAATATTTATACCAGATTTAGCAAGCATGGTCACTACAGTTGAATATAATAGCTTTTATAAAACTATAATAAAAGCCAAAAAGTAATAGCAAGGAGAATCCTCTTTAAAATTTAAACTAATAAAAGCAAATATAACAATCAAATCATGTTCTTGTGTTTTTATTTTCGGAACATATGAGGTGGTCTATTTCATTAGCAAAGCATAGTGTCCTTAACTTTAATATGCAAAAGGAAATGCAAATAATACGTAATATTGTTCAAAGAGCTAAGTTGAAATAATGCCTTTGAGTGGAATCTTGTAAAATGTGTGGATTCCTCTAAGAAACTCATCAAGCCCATGCTGCTTAAGACAACAGAAACTAAATTAATGAAATTAAAGATTAATTTTCCTCAAGTCTAAAAAGTAAATTATAGTCTATTTAACATAAGAGGGCACGAACTTCTAGGAAAGTTGACACTCCTAAAATTTAATTTATATGAGCTGGTCATTTTTTAAATTCATACCAAACTTGCAGTTGGCCAAATGCAAACCAATTTGTGTGGTTTGCAACAATATTTTGACAATATTAGTATAATCTATGAAGAGTAATAATTTCATACAATCTCTTGTGCAAAGAGGACAATCCATATAATTGTAGCCATTATTTTTGATTGCTCAAAAAACAAAAAGCATAGCAATTTTAAATTGCAGCAGAGAACGATGAAAGAAATACCGCAAACGAAGCCTAAGAAAACATTGAAAAAAGTAATGCAGCAATTCAGTGAAAATTTAAATCTGAAAAATGAAGGTTTGGACCACAACGAATCAAACCTTGATTCTGCATTTGTTAGTGGTTCATGTACAGCCCAGAATTCAGATAGCTAAAAAATCTATTCTTGTAACAATAACAATAAATAAATAAATAAAAAGCTATTTCGTACTTGAGTTGGACTAAATATACTAATTAACTTAAAATTTAAGGAAACATATATTTTAAAGAACATTGTGAAGAACAAATAAAAAATAAAAAATCAAGAGCATATCTAAAACCTTAAACATGATTTATTTTAAAGAATTTAACATTCAAAAAATTACATACCCAAACCTAAGCCTAAATCAAAATCAATTCAATTGAAATCCCCAAGCCTAAATCATATTTAAATGATAAAATTTTAAAACAAATAAAAAAACCTTGCCGATAAAAGTTTCGATGTGGCGATAGAATGGTAGGAAAAATAGTGAACCGGTTTGCTTAATCAGCCATATGATAAAGCCGCATTATTTCTTTTGCTTGTTTGTGTTAAAATAATGGGTTTAAGGTTTGGTTGAGGGGAAAAACCATTATTGAAACCATAAATAACCGAAATGCCTAAATCAAAACAAAGCAAATACCAAAACTACCAAACATAAATCATTTTTATCGCAAGATTTTGGTTTTTTCTATTAAAAATTTATAATAAAAAATAAAAAAAAACAAATAAAGCAAAAAAAGAAAACTCACCCTGTAACAGTGTACCGTCGGTTGAGGGATTAGAGTCCAACAATGGTGCTGGCCTGAGATGTCTCTCCATCTCCCTTGCACCTATGCTTTTTTGTAGTCTACACCAAACTGTAGAAAAAACAATGACATAACCGACTGTTTTTGTTTTTGTAAGAACCAGAGATGATAATTTGAGACGAAAGCATCAAAGAAAGAGAATAAAGTCGTCTATTTTTTCAAAAGGGGTCAAAGAAGAATGTACGGTGCCCAATCGATGCAGTGTTTACTGTTCTGCCTGTTTCTCTGTTTCTTTCTCCGTGTCCCAGGCCTCATCCTCTCTCTATTTCATCACCTCTCTCTTTCTCGGCCTCTCTCTGTTTCATCGCCTCTCTCTATTTCTGAACCAAAATAACAGTCTATTAATCAAAACCAAATCTGACCCAAAATACCAATCTAAATCATAATTAACACTTAATTGATTCTCCAAATAAAAACCAAAAACCCTAAATTTTAAATTTAAAACAGGACTTTACCTAGTGATTCCGATAGTCGGGTAGTAAGTGGAGGCTTATGGCGATGGCAGAAGATCTAGGTGGCACCCTTACGGTGATGGCAGAGGCGGCCTTCTCTCTATCTCTGCCTCTCTTTTCTCTCGATCTGTCTCTCCTTTCTCCGTAGCAATCTTTTTTTTTTTTTTTTTTTTTTAACCGGTTAGTTTTCTTTTATACTAAGGGCTCCCAAACAGTCAAACATTCTAATTTACCGCTTTTAAACGGTGTTGAAGCGTTGCTAAACAATTTAATGTATCACTTTTTAACTTAAACGTGTCTGAATTTTAGATAGCCATTTTTCCTATTTGCCAGCACTTCCATAATTGTAAGAATCCACTTTCTCTCAGCTTCTGATATAGAATATATAGATATAGATATTGTAGGGACTGGGTTTGAGCACTCCTACTGTTGAGTGAGCGGACTCAAGCCCAGTTAGCCCAATACAATGAATTTGTAGAGAATGGGTTCAAGAACTAGGTTCTAGCAAGCGGACAACGTCCAATGTCGTGTTCGCCACCATTCAACATAGACGAACCGAAGTTATCCTCAAAAGTTTTTCCTTGGCCCAGTTCGAGGAGCTTGGTGATAATCCTCCTTTTCCTTCAGCATCCCCCCCTCCCCTTTTCTTTGATCTGCTTCTTCCCCTTATATAGTCCTCCTCCTACGATCCCTTTCCTCCACTTGTTGAGCATCTATGCTTCCTTCTGACAACCCGTCCCATCAGCCACCTTACCAGAACTCCCAGTGAGTTGCAGCAACCGAGGTAGCACTGCTCAGGAGTCACTTCCCCATTAATGCTACTTGAACATCAGTCGTGCGTATTTAATGTGGAAGTGACAATTCAATCCTGGCTTTACTCCTCGGCCACCCTTCCACGGCTGACGTGTTGTACTTGGTCTTTCTCCTTAGATACCCTGGAGGGCCGCCTATGGTAGTTGTTACTTCCCCCTCCCATGGTCCTGCTTTGCCGAGGACATGACTGTCCTCGGCGAGGGGACTGGGCTTCCTCCTCCTCGGCATGGGCATTGGGCTTGGTGTAAAGTGAGCCACCGAGTTGCCAAATTCTCTGGCCCCACAATAGCCCCTCAAAATCCTGCTGTCCGGCTTCTCGGATAGGGAGGAGGGTTTTGATGTCCTCGAGCCTATACCGTGGTTTGTCTAGTCTGGCCACGAGTCAGCGCTTGAAGTCTTTTCACCTGTCTAACGCACGTTTCTGGCGCTTCGATATGCAGTACGCACCCGTATTAAATTTTGGCGGCTCCATACTCCCCACATTCAACGGTGTGATGGTAATCTAACGGTGTGGATCTTTCGCCACTATGGGCGGGAAGCCTTGCACAATCGTCTTTAATTGGGGGTATAAATACCCATTTGAACCGGTTTGCCTCTTCACTTCTGCAGTCAAGGGTTCTTATGCACACACCCCGAATTCGGTCAAGTCTTCAACCCAATTCGCGTCTCTTCGCAACCTAAAAAGCCTGGGTCGGAGCGCATTCCCTTATTTCCATAAGTTTTCTCCTTACTCCATCTTATACTTTACCCTTTCTGATTTTCCTCTTCCTTTACTTCTCTCTTCTTTTCACTCTTCCCAGAGTCTTTTAGCTGTCTTTTAGGATGGGTAGGTTAAAGAAATTGGTTGAGTCTGAGGAGGCGATGGAGGAATTCATCGCCACTCATAGGATACCCGGTAACGTGTGTCTGAGGTACTGCGAGGATTGGGATTGGTATATTAGGAGGGAGGTTGGTGAGGTAGTGATTCCCATAATCGCCTTTCTTGAAGGTGGTATGAGGATCCCTATGGGGTTAGTGATGAGAGGCTATCTTAGGCATTTCCGATTAGCCCCTACCCAGTGCGCCATTAACGTGTTTAGGATCCTGGGTTGCGTAAATGCCTTGAACGAGAAGATGGGGTTAAGGTTAACCCATCACGACGTGAATTGGTGCTACAATCTCCAGCACCTAACGGGTAAGTCCTACTACATGAAGACGAGGGATGATAGAGTTAGGCTTATCCAGTGTCTCCCCGAGTCTAGTAAGGGGTTGAATAAGGATTTTCTCATCGTGTCGGAGGAGTGGCACGACGGCCTTCACTGCCAGACAGCAGAAGGAGAGCCAGGTAGGGTACTTGGAACACAGGGAGGTTGATTTGCTATGTTTTCACCGTTTGCATTGTTTGGTTGCTAACAAGGACTAGCTTTTCTTTTGCAGATCCACACGCCTTCGAACGGCACTTCCATTTGGTCAACAAGGAAGACTTGGAAAAGGTCCTCAGAGCGGAGATCTTTGTGAACGAGGCTGACCACCAAGTTAGAGCCGCCCACAAGATCCTCGGGTATAAGCTGCTCCAAAAGTCGTTCTCGGCTCCCAGACACGTGATCAGAGCCAAGGACCCTAGGCTCCACCAAATCACCGTGGTGGAGCACGGGTTCTCGTTTTCTGAAGGATCTTCCATCCCCGAGGGCGTCCCGTTGGCAGGCTCTTCCTTGTCCCATCAAACTGCGGAGGTCGAGGGAGGAAGTTTGGAAAAAGAGGGAAAAGTAATTGATCTGGGTTCGTCCGAGGACGAATTTGGTGCATTCGACCAAGTCCATTTATCCGAGGATCCCTCTGGTGACTTGGGCGATCCCCATTTATCTGAAGCAGACCTTCTATCACCAAGGACTGGTACTCAGGCCGAGATAGGTTTCAAGAGACACCCTCAGACCAGCCTGTTCAACCTACTTGAAGGCCAACCAGGGAAGGACACACCGGGGAGGTCACAGTCCAAGCCTCTTTCTCCTCCACCCAAGCTTCCCCCTCCCCTGCCTAAGTCTTTGCCTGAGCAGACTAAGCCGTCCTCTACTCTGTCGACCTCGGACCCTCGACTCGAGTCAACCGACCTGAAGAGGAAGAGGCCTTCCAAGGGCAAAGACCCAGCGGATGGGGGGAGGTCTCGTTCCTCCCAAGAGGAAAATGAAGTTCGCCGACCTTCCAAGCAGCTGAGGATTGGTGGTCAGGACAAGGGAAAAGAGGTTATTCAACAGTCCGAGCCCTAGGCCTGGCTGCCTGCCGCCATGCTTCATGGGAGGCCTTTGATGGATGATGACACCCTCAGGGACTTTCGAGGGGGAGAGGGCGTTCGCGTGGCCGATGCCTTGGAGAGGTCCCTGCTTCTTCCCACTAACATGACCGAGCTAGGGGGCATGAGGAGGCAAGAAGTTGTCCGTAACCTCAAGAGGTACCTGGGTATGGTAAGACTTCTGACACTTGTGCTTTTGTTGGAATTTTATTTCTTAGTTCCTGACTTACGGTATACTCGTTTTGATTGGCAGGCTATATAGGCCACCTTTAGGCTGGATGAGGAGGTCGACAACCAGGGTAGAGTCCTAGATTAGGAGCGCAACAAGTACTTGGATGCCGCGAATACCCTTAAGAAATCTGAGGCTAATCTCAAGAAGGCACGGGAGGACCTGGAGGAGATGACGAGGGCCCGAGACAACGTGGCATCCGACTTAGCCGGCGTTAAGAAACAGGCTTAGGACCAGACAGGGCGCCTGCGGGAGGTTGAGGGTCAGCTGCAGGTCGACAAGGAGCATATCGCCAACTTGAAGAAGAAACTAGCTGAGGCAGAGTGGGCCAAAGATGTTGCCGAGTACGCCAGGGATGAGGCCTTAAGAGCTAAAGAATTGACCGAGTTTGTGAGGACAGATGCTGAGAGCTCCAAAGAGCAAGCGGAGGAGGAGGCCTTTACTAAGGGAGTGGCTAAGACTAAGGCTAGTCTCAAGGCTCAAGTGCCCGAGGTGTGTAGGCGCTACTACTCCCAAACTTGGAATGAGGCCCTCAACCAAGCTGGGGTTAAGGCCTCATCTGAGTTTAGGAGGGCCGAGAGGGTGTATTATCCCCCCGCCATTTGCGAGGCTGCCTCTGCTGACATTGAAGCTAGCACCACCTCTAGAGCAGCAGACGAAGGCCAGGCCAGTGCTGCCAATGATCCAGAGTCAACTGATAAGCCTGCTGATGAGGCTGGGCATTAAGGGGCATTGGGGAAAGAGGAAGTCAGTAACCCAGCAGCGCCCCAGGACGTAGTGAAGCCTCCTGTTGACTCCCAGGCTCCTCTCGCCGAGAAGGAGTCCTTCGAAGTTGCACTTCCGAGCCAGGATCCCGAGGCATCAGACGAAGCTTCTCGGCAGACCCTCAAGGACAAGCTGTTTATCAAGTTGAAGAAGTAGGCAATCTCGTCGGGCCACCCTGCTTTGTTGACTTGTGCCATTCTAGTCTTCCTTCCTCTTTGCCTTAATTTACTACTTGTATATTTTGTTTTGGTTTAAAACACTGTAACGCTATTTTTAAGTTGAATGCATGAATCTGTTCTTTTTTTTTTTTTTTACTTGGTGTTTATTGCCATTGTGATGAGTTTGGCTACTTATATAACCTGTGCTTCAATTATAGACTTCACAATCTCACAAACTCAGCATGCTTTTCATTCTAAATTGGCAACTGAAAACGTAAAGCCCCTAGCAATAGTTGCCACCTGGACCTTGATCGATAATTGAACCACCTTAGCACCACGACCTATTTTTTCCAGATTGAATGCTGAGAGAACGACTCCGCTATATTGGTTCTACATCACATGAATTAGTTACTGTAAACAGTAAAAAATGCTTAGGAAAGCCATTAGTTGCTGACTGTGCTAGGGGGTTAGGTTCGATGTGCCTTTGAATGCTTTAAGTGATGCTCACGGGCTTGTGTTTGTTTGCTCCTTTACTGAACGTAGCTAGTCTCTCCAGGGACCCGACTCTGAGGGCTGTGTGAGACCCTGGTGCTGCCGAACCCTTAGGTTCTTCTCTGAATAGCTAGTTTCCCTACATGTTTGAGTTTGAGGACCACGCAAGGCCTTGGTTCAGTCTAGTGCTCAGGTTTTCCTTGAAGTGGTTAGTTTTCCCATAGGCTTGAGTCCGAGGACCATGCAAAACTTTGGTTCAGTCTAACGCTTATGTTCTTCTGTAAGTAACTAGTTTCCTCATAGGTTTGAGTCCGAGGACCATGCAAGACCTTGGTTCGGTCTAGTACCTAGGTTCTCCTTGAAGTGGTTAGTTTTCCCATAGGCTTGAGTCTGAGGACCATGCAAGACCTTGGTTCAGTCTAACGCTTATGTTCTTCTGTAAGTAACTAGTTTCTCATAGGTTTGAGTCCGAGGACCATGCAATACCTTGGTTCAATCTAGTACCCAGGTTCTCCTTGAAGTGGTTAGTTTTCCCATAGGCTTGAGTCCGAGGACCATGCAAGACCTTGGTTCAGTATAACGCTTATGTTCTTCTGTAAGTAACTAGTTTCCCCATAGGTTTGAGTCCGAGGACCATGCAAGACCTTGGTTCTGTCTAACGCTTATGTTCTTCTGTAAGTAACTAGTTTTCCCATAGGTTTGAGCTCGAGGACCATGCAAGACCTTGGTTCAGTTTAGTACCCAGGTTCTCCTTGAAGTGGTTAGTTTTCCCATAGGCTTGAGTCCGAGGACCATGCAAGACCTTGGTTCAGTCTAACGCTTCGTCATCTCTGCTTGGGGTGAAGGAACTTGTCCTCAACGCTGGAATGTTTGCTTCTAGAGTGATAATGGTCTCGGCCTTGCCTCGCCGGAAATGGGTTATTCCTCAAACTAGGCCCTTGGCCCAGCATTGACTTGGACAGGAGTGGCTCGGATTTCTACCCTCATGTGTGACAGTAGCCCCTCCTTCGCTCCAATTTTTTGCCACCTTTGATTACGAGGCGTCTTTTGACTGTTCGAGTTACGCGCCTGATGCGTCGGTGTGTGAGGCGCGCCTTCATTAATATCCTCGTGGATCAATGTAGATATAGCGGTTGGTGGCCTCTTTGGAATTTGGTCAGAATTAATGTCGCTGGTAATTCTTCTTTCGAATTCTGTGTGAACCAATTCCCACCCACCTTCGCCCTCTATATAAGGCTTTCTGGGGGAATCGTCCTTCCACACTTCACGAACCCTTTAGTTAAATAGGAAACAAGATCTTCCAACCCTTTAAGCCCCTTCGATAACCTTGCCAGGACTGTGATCAGGGCTTGGAGGAATGGGACGGCTCTGGATGAAGGCCAAGGCAAGCAAGCCAAAGGTCCTCCTCCCTCGATCGAGGGCCGTAGCGGTCGTGGTTCGCGTCAGACTTCTAGCGCGGCAAGGCTTGGGCGTCATCCCTGCGGTAGCGTATCTGGCAGTTAGGAGGGAGGTCCATGAAGAACATAATGCTTTTCTCTGGTATGTTTCCATGCCTGCCCTTCAAGCTGGTAGTGACTCGCGCCTAGCTTACCCGCCGATGGAGGTTCGCAAGATTACGTCACGTTCGGTGCTCGGGTGTTGCCGCCTCCAATGTTTAATTATCATGAGGCTGAGAGAGCATCAAGGGAACAACATGGGATGGGGCCATCAGGCGCTTTTGCATCTGCTCCTCTCTTCTCGCCGGTACCATCCATACCGGCCCGGGGGTTGTTGGTAGCATTAAAACAAGCCTGCCTCAGCCTTCCTTTCTAGGGTTAGCTTTTGAACAAGCCCATCTGGGCCTCCGTTTGTATAGTTGGCTTTAGAACAAGCCCGTCTAAGCCTCTATTTGTGTAATGTACTTTTCCTTTATTTAATAAAAAGGTTACAATGTTTATTCGCTTTTTCTCTGAATCTTTTATTTTCTGCAATAACCGTTTCTTAAGCAAATGTGTCGTTGTTTGTTGTTTCTTCTTTTCCTTTTTTTTTTTTATGGGATCCGGAATCAGTGCCGTTGGCAGTGACGGAAAACTGCCTAACTTTGCGTAAGTTAGCATCGTAGGAACAATTGCCCTCTGCGCTTACTAGCGCACAAGTTCTTCCCACAGACGGCGCCAATTGTAGGAACTGGGTTTGAGCACTCCTACTGTTTAGTGAGCGGACTCAAGCCCAGCTAACCCAATACAATGAATTTGTAGAGAATGGGTTCAAGAACTAGGCTCTAGCAAGCGGGCAATGTCCAATGCGGTGTTCGCCACCATTCAACATAGACGAACCGAAGTTATCCTCAAAAGTTTGTCCTCGGCCCAGTTCGAGGAGCTTGGTGATAATCCTTCTTTTCCTTTAGCATCCCCCCCCCCCCTCCCCTCTTCTTTGATTTGCTTCTTCCCCCTATATAGTCCTCCTCCTACGATCCCTTTCCTCCACTTATTGAGCATCTATGCTTCCTTCTGACAACCCGTCCTATCAGCCACCTTACCAGAACTCCCAGTGAGTTGCAGCAACCGAGGTAGCACTGCTCAGGAGTCACTTCCCCATTAATGTTGGCTGAACATCAGTCGTGCACATTTAATATGGAAGTGACAATTCAATCCTGGCTTTGCTCCTTGGCCACCCTTCCACGGCCGACGTGTTGTACTTGGTCTTTCTCCTTAGATACCCTGGAGGGCCACCTATGGTAGCTGTTACTTCCCCCTCCCATGGTCCTGCTTTGCCGAGGACATGACTGTCCTCGGCGAGGGCACTGGGCTTCCTCCTCCTTGGCATGGGCCTTGGGCTTGGTGTAAAGTGGGCCACCAAGTTGCCAAATTCTCCGACCCCACAGATATAAATGTAGATATAGATGTAGATATTGATTATTTTATAGTCAAAGTGTCAAACCAAACCCATATTTGAATATAAATAGAAGAAATTCCTGTTTGGATGCTAAGAAAATGCTGTAATTTTTTGTAATCGTGTTTTTAATTTATGTAATTTTGTGTTTGTATGAGACATTTAGGTCCAAAACTGTTCTTGGTGCTGGGTTTGGTTTTGAACTAATTTTTCTCTTGAGTTTTTTTTTTTTTTTTTTTTTTTTTTGAGTGTTTGTTTGAGAAGAAAATTTTGAATGCTCATAGTTTTCCTAGGGAGAATATCCAATTTGTTCATGTGATAATTTTTTTTTTTTTTTTTTTTTTTTATCCAATGTGCTAAAATTTTAAAATTTTAATTTAATAGATATTAAAGATTTTTTTAAAAATTACTTAATTATTTATACTACTAATAATAGAATTCCTTATTTGGATTTCATTATTTTGCGTACTAAAAATTCTCATACAATTTTTGTTTGGGGGCTGATTTGTGTTACTAATTTATTAGTCTATACAAACTTCCATACACACACACACACATCTACATACACACACACACACAAATTAGTATATTTCATAGTGAAATCCTTAAAATTAAATATTTCATAGAATTAAATTCATCTTCCATAGTGAAATCCTTAAAATTTTTATTTTTAATATAAGTTACCAAATTGTCTACCATTGCGAGTAAAAAAAATTCAATTAAATTAATGAAGTGTTCAAAGACATAAATAATCCAAAACTTTAAGAGATAAGAGAACACAATTTACAATAAAAAATGAATTTGAGAAACAATATATTATTTATAACTACTAAACCAATTAGACAATTTTTTTTAAGAACATTGGGGGGAAGTCCCAATTTTGGGAGCTAATTATTAAAGTATTAAATATTTCTATATAGTATATAGATATTTTCAAAAATTTGGTCCCCCAACCCTGACATGTAGCTTCACCCTTGTCTTCATGAGAGTTGGGGAAAAAAAATCAAGAGTTTCAATTTTAAGTAGTTTCTTCCATTCATATCAGTCACTAACTCATGTACAAATAACTAATTAAAAAAAAATTTAAGAAATAAACTTAAAATAAAAAATATTATGACATTATTTAAGAAATATTTTAAGAAATATTTTAAGAAATATTTTAAGAAATAAACTTAAAATAAAATAAACGCAAAGAAATATTTTAAGAATTAGGACATTATTTATGTCTCACTTTAAAATATTATGACGCTAAACTTCAAATAAAAAATAAAATTTAAACAAAAGAGCCTTATGGCACGCAATAGTATTAGATAGTGTAATACATGTGGTAACATAATGTGTCACTTAATGGAAAAATCAACAAAAAAGTAACGGAGAGTGTAACTATCAAAATAATATGTATCTTTAGGGGTCAAATCCAAATCTTGAAACTTCAAGATATAAAATTTAAATACCCCAAATTTTGGGTCTGTTTGAGATTCGCTTATTTTGTTGAAATTGAAAACTTTTGGTTGAAAATACTATAGATAAAAGTAAATGTTAGTTGAAATAGTACAGTAAGACCCATAAATAGTACCAAAAAGTGCAGTAGGACCCATGAATAGCAAAAATAAGTTGACAAAACAGACACTTTCATATGTGAATTTTGCAATTTACCCAATGTATAATGCTTTATTTATGTTTTGAGATTAAATTTTATAAGGATGTGGTGTAAAAACCAAGCTTTAGACCCTCAAATCCCAATATGACACATCATCATTTCACATATTAAAGTATAGACACAACCACACTCAATTAATTCTAATACCCATATCAAAATCCAACTCAACTAGGAGTTTATTGAGATTTTATTAGATGTATTAATATGTTTGAGTTTTAAGTAAAAAAACTGATATGACAATTTCTTATTAGATGGTATAAAACATGAGTTTTATACCTAATCTTACCTAATTTGTATTTTTTATTATTATATAACTTCAATTCTCTTTTTCAAAAAATTTGTCTAATCCACAGTGGGATTGAGCTTTCTTTTCTTTTTTCTTTTTTTTAAAAAAAAAAAAAATTAAAAAAAATGGCTTTGGGTTTTATTTTTAAAATTTTTGTTGAGGTGGTGAACTACTTTGTTTTTGCTATTTATTCATGGTAACAACACTACAAAAAAACTGGCCTATTGCGGCGGGCCAAAAACCGCCACAAAAGCCCAAAAACCGCCGCTAAAGGTCCATTTGGCCTATAGCGGCGGGGGCTATTGCGGCGGTTCTACCCGCCAGCCTTGCGGTGCCGCAATAGCTCTATTGCGGCGGTAACAAAAACCGCCGCAATAGCTCTACCATTTAGCGGCGCTTTTTATCTATTGCGGCGGGCGAAAACCCGCCGCCATAAGAGGCTGCCATTTGGGTCAAGTGGCCTTTTAGCGGCGGGACAGGTCCGCCGCTATAGGTCGTAACCTATAGCGGCGCTTATTTACCGCCGCTATAGGGCTTCATGGACAAGATATCCTATGTAGCTTTTAGCGGCGGTTTCGCCCGCCGCTATATGTTTGAAGCTTTAGCGGCGGACGATAAACGCCACTAAAGGTCTTCAATTATTTCATAATTTTAGTCTTTCAGCGGCAGTTTTTGCCCGCCGCTATATGTTTTTTTTTTTTTTTTCTCTCCCGAGTTCTAAAACCACATTTCTATTACAAATAACCTGTAATAATTTTAGCTCCACTACGACATTATCACAAATGTAACTAGATAACACCACAAATGTCTCCAAACTAACATTATATTAACATAGAAATATATTATCAAATAAATAACATTAAGCCAATACTATAATCAAAGTTTCAAAGTGTTTAAAAATATCCTCCAAACACCTGCAAAAAATGCAGTTGTTCAAATGTAGTTCTTTGTACACAAAGTCCTTAAACACCAATAACTTAAAAAAGCTCATAATAAGACCTTGTGGATGACTCCAGCCTATTTCAGTAATCTATAAAAGAAGCCATTAACTCATAAATTTAACTAAACCAGCAACTTTCTAATATGCAGAGAAACATAAAAGGCCATCTGATGTTCTTCTTGCACCTTTATATGTGAGATGACTACGTTGAAAGTGAATGGGTGATTTAGGCTCAGAGCTCCTCCTAAAAGTAATTCATACCAATGATGCTCTCCAGAGATCCTCAAAAGAAATAATATACCCATATAATATTGTCTCAAACTTGCTTGCTAACAATAATATTGGCTCAACCTTAGGAAAGAAGAATGACAGGCTAACCTTCATTTGCTTAGAAAAAACATTTGAATGGAAGCAAATGTGCCACGCAGAGACATACATACGGCCATGATACAAGAATGACCTCTCAAGTGCAGAAGAATAATTGTGTTGAACAACCTGAAACAGGTACTCTGTTAATTAGGCCCACAACTGGAATTACCAGAGGGAGAACATAAAGAATCATATATACTTATAGTTATATATATGCAATTTGAAACTTCAGGAGATTAAAATTACCGCTAGAGCAGAGTTTATGCAACTCACCTCTAGTAAAACGGTCAAATATTGTTTGAAGAGGCCCTGGCTTTTGATGAACGTGTTTATCTAAAGAAATCCTTCTTCGAGCATTAGCTCCAGCATAGCCATTCACATCCCTAATTGTAAATTATTAGTCATTACAACAGAAAATTTAAATTTATTAGAAATGAAATGATAATACTAACAATAACACAACAATATTTGAATTAAGGTTTCATCCTAGTAATAAAGAATGACACATATCTAAAAGGAAAATAAACTGGACTAGCACATGTGTATTTGTTCCATGAAAAGGAAAATAATGTCTACAAGAAGATTAAATTGTGTCACACAAAAGCCAAATTCTGAGCCCCTATCATGTGCCATCATCAAATTCATATACCTTTTTCCTATTATTATCTTGACTATTCTATCAAAATAAGAGGGCTCCACTGCCATGTGGACCCACAATGTAGACCTTTTCAGCATATTTATATATATATATATATATATTATAAGCTTAAACAGTGACTATATTTACAAAATGCTTCAGTCAAGCTAAGCCAAAGAATGTGAACTAAGTTTGTACACCACGTGACAAAGTTACATCAACCAGACAAAAAAAGGAAATGGCAGCAGTCTGTATTAGTGTATTTTCCCAGCATAATCAAAGAATTATTCAGAAAAATATTTCACAATCATTACTCAGAGAGAGAGAAAGAGAGTCCCACTAGCATTGGTAAGCATTAGAAAACTAGCAATAAACTCTAAACCCTCTCCCTCACACACACACACATACATTATGTTGTGACTCTTTGCTTCACACACACACATGCATTCTGTTGTGACTATTTGCTTCACATGCACACACGCATACACACTGGTTTTTGTCTACAATACTTTAATCTACACACTTTTCAAACACCGAGCACACACACACAAACACGGACCCAGCACTTACTCCCACATGTGCATTAACAGTTGCAACATGCTGATACTGAGGTGATGATCAAAATCATGTTGGAGCTTAAGAGCATTCTTGATCATTGAAGGTTCACACCTAAGCACTGCAAAAAGGTAAAGTCATCCATAATGTAATTTTTATTAAGGTTGCACTTTGGCTGCTGCAAGGTTTAGATTTAAATGGTTGAAGATTAGAACAAGTATTAACTGGACATTCAGCCATAATTATGCAATTTATAGACTTTGACATGAGTTGAATTTTGTATAAAGATTATTACCTAGTGTTGGTCCTGTAAGATCAGGGGACTTATGAGGGGTGATGTGGATACAATCAATACTCAAGCTGCTCAATTGGAAGCCTGAGTTATACTGATTATTAAGATATAAATAGGTAACAAGGTTCAAAACCCTGTACAGTTCCCCATGTAGACCACAAGACCTAATATCAATGTATTTGGTCATATTCTACCCAAAAAAAAAAAAAGTATTTGGTCATAGTTTCAAAAGCAATTCCCCATCCTAATATTGAAGTAAGATAGTCATAATGTCATATATATATATATATATTTATAGACACACACACTTTGTATGACCAAGGGGCTATATATACTATTTTAACTGCTCTAAGTTTCAATTAGACATAGGCAGATGCCTAGGTGGAAGGGAACGTATATATTATGCATTATTTTGCTAGATTTATTAACTGAATTTCATGCCTCTTATCCATGCCATTGATTTGAATGAAAGTTAAACATACAAATTGATAACAACTGAATTTTCATATAGATTTCACCCAAGTGATAATAATTAAAAAACAGTAATCTATAGATTTCATGCCTCTTATCCATGCCATTGGTTCTCAACCCACGTCCCAGTAATTATTTAATTTTAAATAATTAAAAAAAAAGAGTCTGAAACAAAAAGAATGAAAGTCTCACCTCTAAGTTCTCTAAAGAGTCTGCTGCTCTCCTTTACGGCTTGTACCATTACCAACAGGTATTAGATTGAGAATTTGGGTAATCTAAAGAAATCTACTATTATAATGAGAAAGTAAATCATCTAATATTATAATCTTCATGATGTGATTAGCTGCTGCCACAGTTGGATTGATAGGACCACACAGACAAGCAAATCATTTAGGGCCACACACACATTTAAAAAAAATTAAAAAAATATATAATGAAAAAGACAACAACGTGAGCTGTACCCGAACTGTTTACCTTACCTTAGTCAAAGGTGTTTATTTTAATAAAAATTAAAATTAAAAAAAAAAAACCACGGAAGTTAATATTTTTCCCATCATTTTCCTTCGTTTTCTCTGCAGCCAAATAGGTACCAAAATAATTTATAAAAAAAAAAATTAAAAAAAAAAACCTCATTCATCGGTAAAGGTAAATCCCAGCGACCTCAAACTCTCCGATCTGTAAGCTCAGACAATCTAAACCAAAAAAACACAAGCAAAATCACGATCAACCAAAAAGCAGAGTTAGAGAGAGAAAGAGATCTAACCTGTGAGTGAGCGATGGAGAGTCCGCTGCTTTTGGGAGGCGAAGAGTCGGCTGGGTTTGGGAGGCAAAGAGTCGGCTGGGTTTGGGTTTGAGAGATGAGGGAAGGGCTGTGGTGTGCTCAGATCGGCGGCTGAATGAGAAAGAGATGTGCACGGCTTTGGGACTCAAAGGCTTTGGGAATCCTAGAAAGAGATGAGTGAAGAGGGAGAGAGGGGATGGGGAATGAGGAGGGCGGCTGAATGAGAAATAGATGGGTAGGGTTTTTTATGTTTAGTTTTAAATTGAACCAAAACGACGTAGTTTTGATAATAGTAACTTTAAAAATGAAAAGGAAAAAAAAAAAAAAAGCTGTCATGGAGGTTAAAACCTTGGACGGAGACCTTGAAAAATATGCATGGCACGCGTGTTAACCACTAAGGCACCATACGTTTTAATTATTCATTATTATTATCTATATGTGATATACAACTGAAATTTGTCACTTACTTTAGAATTAGGATTAAAAAAATAATTATAATTTTTTTTAATTAGACCTCACATTAGATTTTTTTTATATATAAAAAAAGGACTCACTTTAGGTTTCAATACAAAGAAAAAGAAAAAATAAAGACTCACGTAAAAAAAAAAAAAAAAAAACTTTGGGATGAAGGAAAAGAGAGAGAGAGAGACTCTTGTTAGAACTCTCACACTATTTAGTTTACAAAATTAAAATGATGATAAATATATGAAGAATGAAAAATATATCAAGTTTGATCACCTTAAAATTTTGTAAGCATGAAAAATATATAAAGATAATGTAATCTAACGGTAGATTTGTCAAAATTCACATCGAATTAAGAAATATAGGGTTAAGTTCAAGTTACACTTGATGTAATTCTAAAAAATGTTACACCAACCAATAACTTATTGTTGAATTCATATTTTGAAAATCCAACCGTTGGATCACATGTTCTATATGTTCTTAACATGCATGCCAATTTTCATGCCAATCGGGTGTAATTTACCATTTGAGTTTTAAACTCATATTTTATGCGTTATTTTAAACTACAAAAACTTGAATTTAAACTATTGATTGATGACATGACTATTAATCTTTGATCACCTTGAAATTTTGTAAGCATGAAAAATATATGAAGACAATATAATCTAACGGTAGATTTATCAAAATTCTCATTGAATTAAGAAATATAGGGCTGGGTTCAAGTTACACTTGATATAACTCTAAAAAATGTTACACCAACCAATAACTTATTGTTGAATTCATATTTTGAAAATCCAATCGTTGGATCACAATTTCTATATGTTCTTAACATGCATGCCAATTTTCATGCCAATCGGGTGTCATTTACCATTTGATCTTTAAACTCTAATTTTATGTGTTATTTTAAACTACAAAAACTTGAATTTAAACTATTGATTGATGACAATGCTATTAATCTTTGATCATCTTGAAATTTTGTAAGCATGAAAAATATACGAAGATAATGTAATCTAACGGTAGATTTGTCAAAATTCACATCGAATTAAGAAATATAGGGTTGAGTTCAAGTTACACTTGATATAACTCTAAAAAATGTTACACCAACCAATAACTTATTGTTGAATTCATATTTTGAAAATCCAACCGTTGGATCACATTTTCTATATGTTCTTAACGTGCATGCCAATTTTCATGCTAATTTGGTGTAATTTACCATTTGATCTTTAAACTCATCTTTTATGCATTATTTTAAATTACAAAAACTTGAATTTAAACAATTGATTGATGACATGACTATTAATTTTTAATCACCTTGAAATTTTGTAAGTATGAAAAATATATGAAGATAATGTAATCTAACGGTAGATTTGTCAAAATTCACATCGAATTAAGAAATATAGGGTTGAGTTCAAGTTACACTTGATATAACTCTAAAAAATGTTACACCAACCAATAACTTATTGTTGAATTCATATTTTGAAAATCCAACCGTTGGATCACATGTTCTATATGTTCTTAACATGCATGCCAATTTTCATGTCAATCGAGTGTAATTTACCATTTGATCTTTAAACTCATATTTTATGCGTTATTTTAAACTACAAAAACTTGAATTTAAACTATTGATTGATGACATGACTATTAATCTTTGATCACCTTGAAATTTTGTAAGCATGAAAAATATATGAAGATAATGTAATCTAATGGTAGATTTGTCAAAATTCACATCAAATTAAGAAATATAGGGTTGGGTTCAAGTTACACTTGATGTAACTCTTAAAACTATTACACCAACCGATAACTTATTGTTGAATTCATATTTTGAAAATCCAACCGTTGATCACATGTTCTATATGTTCTTAACATGCATGCCAATTTTCATGCCAATCGGGTGTAATTTACCATTTGATTTTTAAACTCATATTTTATGCGTTATTTTAAACTACAAAAACTTGAATTTAAACTATTGATTGATGACATGACTATTAATCTTTGATCACCTTGAAATTTTGTAAGCAAGAAAAATATATGAAGATAATATAATCTAACGGTAGATTTATCAAAATTCTCATTGAATTAAAAAATATAGGTTTGGGTTCAAGTTACACTTGATATAACTCTAAAAAATGTTACACCAACCAATAACTTATTGTTGAATTCATATTTTGAAAATCCAACCGTTTGATCACAATTTCCATATGTTCTTAACATGCATGCCAATTTTCATGCCAATCGGGTGTAATTTACCATTTGATCTTTAAACTCTAATTTTATGCGTTATTTTAAACTACAAAAACTTGAATTTAAACTATTGATTGATGACAAGGCTATTAATCTTTGATCACCTTGAAATTTTGTAAGTATGAAAAATATATGAAGATAATGTAATCTAACGGTAGATTTGGAAAAATTCACATCGAATTAAGAAATATAGGGTTGGGCTCAAGTTACACTTGATATAACTCTAAAAAATGTTACACCAACCAATAACTTATTGTTGAATTCATATTTTGAAAATCCAACCGTTGGATCACAATTTCTATATGTTCTTAACGTGCATGCCAATTTTCATGCCAATCGGGTGTAATTTACCATTTGATCTTAAACTCTAATTTTATGCGTTATTTTAAACTACAAAAACTTGAATTTAAACTATTGATTGATGACAAGGCTATTAATCTTTGATCACCTTGAAATTTTGTAAGCATGAAAAATATATGAAGATAATGTAATCTAACGGTAGATTTGTCAAAATTCACATCGAATTAAGAAATATAGGGTTGAGTTCAAGTTACACTTGATATAACTCTAAAAAATGTTACACCAACCAATAACTTATTGTTGAATTCATATTTTGAAAATCCAACCGTTGGATCACATGTTCTATATGTTCTTAACATGCATGCCAATTTTCATGTCAATCGGGTGTAATTTACCATTTGATCTTTAAACTCATATTTTACGTGTTATTTTAAACTACAAAAACTTGAATTTAAACAATTGATTGATGACATGGCTATTAATCTTTAATCACCTTGAAATTTTGTAAGCATGAAATATATATGAAGATAATGTAATCTAACGGTAAATTTGTCAAAATTCACATCAAATTAAGAAATATAGGGTTGGGTTCAAGTTACACTTGATGTAACTCTAAAAAATGTTACACCAACCAATAACTTATTGTTGAATTCATATTTTGAAAATCCAACCGTTGGATCACATGTTCTATATGTTCTTAACATGCATGCCAATTTTCATGTCAATCGGGTGTAATTTACCATTTGATCTTTAAACTCATATTTTATGCGTTATTTTAAACTACAAAAACTTGAATTTAAATTATTGATTGATGACATGGCTATTAATCTTTGATCACCTTGAAATTTTGTAAGCAAGAAAAATATATGAAGATAATATAATCTAACGGTAGATTTATCAAAATTCTCATTGAATTAAGAAATATAGGTTTGGGTTCAAGTTACACTTGATATAACTCTAAAAATTGTTACACCAACCAATAACTTATTGTTGAATTCATATTTTGAAAATCCAACCGTTAGATCACATTTTCTATATGTTTTTAACATGTATGTCAATTTTCATGCCAATCGGATGTAATTTACCATTTGATCTTTAAACTCATCTTTTATGCGTTATTTTAAACTACAAAAACTTGAATTTAAACTATTAGTTGATGACAAGGCTATTAATCTTTGATCACCTTGAAATTTTGTAAGCATGAAAAATATATGAAGATAATGTAATCTAACGGTAGATTTGTCAAAATTCACATCGAATTAAGAAATATAAGGGTGAGTTCAAGTTACACTTGATATAACTCTAAAAAATGTTACACTAACCAATAACTTACTGTTGAATTCATATTTTGAAAATATAACCGTTGGATCACATGTTCTATATGTTCTTAACATGCATGCCAATTTTCATGTCAATCGGATGTAATTTACCATTTGATCTTTAAACTCATATTTTACGTGTTATTTTAAACTACAAAACCTTGAATTTAAACAATTGATTGATGACATGACTATTAATCTTTAATCACCTTGAAATTTTGTAAGCATGAAAAATATATGAAGATAATGTAATCTAACGGTAGATTTGTCAAAATTCACATCGAATTAAGAAATATAAGGTTGAGTTCAAGTTACACTTGATATAACTCTAAAAAATGTTACACTAACCAATAACTTATTGTTGAATTCATATTTTGAAAATATAACCGTTGGATCACATGTTCTATATGTTCTTAACATGCATGCCAATTTTCATGTCAATCGGATGTAATTTACCATTTGATCTTTAAACTCATATTTTACGTGTTATTTTAAACTACAAAACCTTGAATTTAAACAATTGATTGATGACATGACTATTAATCTTTAATCACCTTGAAATTTTGTAAGCATGAAAAATATATGAAGATAATGTAATCTAATGGTAGATTTATCAAAATTCACATCAAATTAAGAAATATAGGGTTGAGTTCAAGTTACACTTGATGTAACTCTAAAAAATGTTACACCAACTAATAACTTATTGTTAAATTCATATTTTGAAAATCCAACTGTTGGATTACATTTTCTATATGTTCTTAACATGCATGCCAATTTTCATGCCAATCCGATGTAATTTACCATTGATTTTCAAAATCATCTTTTATGCGTTATTTTAAACTGCAAAAATTTGAATTTAAACAATTGATTGATGACAGGGCTATTAATCTTTGATCACCTTGAAATTTTGTAAGCAAGAAAAACATATGAAGATAATATAATCTAACGGTAGACTGATCAATATTCTCATTGAATTAAGAAATATAGGTTTGGGTTCAAGTTACACTTGATATAACTCTAAAAAATGTTACACCAACCAATAACTTATTGTTGAATTCATATTTTGAAAATCCAGCTGTTAGATCATATTTTCTATATGTTCTTAACATGTATGTCAATTTTCATGCCAATCGGATGTAATTTACCATTTGATCTTTAAATTCATCTTTTATGCGTTATTTTAAACTACAAAAAGTTGAATTTAAACAATTGATTGATGACATGACTATTAATCTTTGATCACCTTGAAATTTTGTAAGCATGAAAAATATATGAAGATAATGTAATCTAACAGTAAATTTGTCAAAATTTACATCGAATTAAGAAATATAGGGTTGAGTTCAAGTTATACTTAATGTAACTCTAAAAAATGTTACACCAACCAATAACTTATTGTGAAATTCATATTTTTAAAATCCAACTGTTGGATCACATTTTCTATATGTTCTTGACATGCATGCCAATTTTCATGCCAATCGGATGTAATTTACCATTTGATCTTTAAGTGGGAAGGCGGAAAAAATATTAGGAAATTTAAAGGTCTATTGCGGCGGTCTAACCCGCCGCAAAAAGGAGTACATATTGCGGCGGGTCTATATCTAAGCTTAACGCCACTAAAAGAGGTTTATTGCAGCGGGTCATTGGCCCGCCGCTGTAGTATGCCGCAAAAAGGAGTACATATTGCGGCGGGTCAATGACCCGCCGCTATATCTAAGCTTAACGCCGCTAAAACAGGTCTATTGCGGCGGATCATTGGCCCGCCGCTGTAGTACGCCGCAAAATACTAGAACTATAGCGGCGGGCGTATAAAACACCGCAATAGATCTCATCTACAGCGGCGGGCCAAAAAAGCGCCGCAATAGGCGACATATAGCGGCAGTTTTTGCACCCGCCGCAATAGCTCGTTTTTCTTGTAGTGAGACCAGAGTTTGAGCCTATTTTATATTGTGGATTCTGTAATCAATATGCTATTTACCATGACCATCCATGTGATTCTCCACAAGGCCCTTTTGATCCATTTGATGGATACCCATCCGATGCTCCTTCCACAGATTGATATTGAGTGACCCCACGATACTATTGCTATTACACTACTATTCTAAGATTCTTGAAAGTTTGCTACTGTTGACTGAAAATGTTGCAATATTCAAGTGTGCCCGCTATGAAATCACTGTGTTTTCCCATGCGTCTGCGGTAAGAGTACCATATTCCCCTTTTTATTGTGTCTTGCCATGCTCCTTCTGACAATGTCCACTCTCCACAATCTTCACAATATTCTTGAGGATTCTTTATGTACCTTTTTGGACTAAAGTTTCATGTATTCCAAGACCATTTTGGACTCAAGTTTAAAGTGTTTCAAAGCTATTTTCTGCATGATTTGGACAAGCAAAGGACAAGCTCCATGCTACGGAAGTTTGGAAGGCAATAATGAAAATTTTACTATTCACCTGTCACTATTCATCTGTCACTATTCACCTGTCACTATTCACTTGTTACTGTTCATGACACTGTTCACTCCGAATTTTGCCTATTTAAGGGGGGTTGTCCCTTATGTTAAGATCAGAACTTTCTTGTTAGAACTTCTCTTAGAACTCCTATATTCTTCTAGAGAGAGTTTTCCTCCTTAGAAGCCTTCTTTGAGAGAGTTCTTTGTTTCTATTACTACTTTTATCAGTAGAAACAGAAAACTGGGTTTGAAAAGGTCTTTCTTCAAACTGAATATCTGGAGGAGTAGGTCTTGAATACCAATTTTTTGTAAGAAACATAGGTTTGGAAGAACTTCCAACAAATCTTTTAATTTCTGGGAAATCATTATCAAAAACCTTTTTAGCAGAAACAGAAGAAACAGTATCAGAATCTGTATTTTCATCAGAAACAATTTCTTTTTCATTTCTTGAAATAGTGCGAGCAGCATGAGTATTTGTAGATGTACTCTCAGTTTTAATCTTTAAATCAGCAAGCATTTTTTCAACAATGTCAAGAGTTTTGGATTGAGAAGTTTTGAACTTGAATTTGTTATCATGACTGGGTAAATTGATCAAAGGTTCTTCAGTCTTGATAGAAACAGGTTTTTGAACAGAAGCAGATTTTTCAACAGAAGCAGTTTTTTCAACAATTTTTTCTTCAATACGGTCAAGCTGTTGACCAATAACATGTAAAGATTCATTAGTAAAATTGTTTTGTTCAATAAGACTAATAATAGGAGTTTGATCATCAGCAATTTTGAAAGGAGTAGCTTTAACATCAGTTTTGTCAGCAGTTATCAAAATAGTCTCAAGAGGTGGATGACTAGACCTGACAATGGTTTTGTCACCTTTAACAAAATTTGATTTCTTTATCACGTTCAAATGATTTTTTGAAACTTCATCTTTTGAAACATAGTAGTTTTCAAGAAAATCAAAGAACAAAATATGTTTTTTCAATTGATGCATTTTTTCTAACCATTTTCTTTTAACACGGTCTTTTTCAGACTGAGCAAAATTATTTTGGAAATATTTCCTTTTAAGTCTATTTTTTGGAAGCATAAATTCATCATATAATGAAGCCATATCAATTTCAAAACTTTCATCTAAAACAATCAATACTCTCAAACGGTTAACATTATTGTCAATAGGAGGAAAATCAGAACCAGATGGAGAAATAGATCCAGTATCTTCGTCATTTTCATTGGCAGGTTTGCCATATGGAGAGGAAGATTCAGGTTTAGTAGAATAGTAAACAGAGCTGATTTGGGATTTATCACTTGAAACACCTTTTAATTTTAAATCAGAAGGTTTTTCAAAATTCTTTTGCAAAAAATCATTGAGATCTTGATCTCGTTTTGAAACACTTTCAGATCCAGCAAAGGAATGTCTTCCTTCGTTGATCCTCAAAGGTGGTTGAATATTTTGAAAGCTTATTTTAACAGTACCATCAAGATATTGTTGAATATTTGTGAGATCTAGCTCATCAAAAACAGGTTTAGCAACAGGGGATTCTTGTTCCAACAACCATTCATTGGGAAGCCTAATATCTTGCCATTGAATCATTTTTGGAACTTGGACCTTGGCATCAGAAGTTGAACATTGAATTAACATGGTTTTACCAGAAGGTTCTCTATGATTTAGACAACCAGGATCTAACTGAGTACCCAACAATCTGTAATAAATACGGTAGATCAAAGCAAAAGGTTTACTACCTTCATCCATGATATAACCAGAAGAAGCAATATTCAGAGTTAAAGCTTTAATAATATTAGGATCATCCAAAGCAAGAGTAAGATCAGGATAACAGTTAAAATAAACAGGGCCATCATACAGAGAAGCAGTAATCATACCAAGAATGCTATCTTTAAACACCTTAAATCTAGCATCACGTAAGCACATGAGAACAGAAGCGTTGATACCCTTTCGGGTGAGTGGTTTAATAGCAACTTGAACCATACCAATATGCAAATAACTTTGTTTTTTAGCAATGAATTCGTTAATATTTCTTTTGGAAAACAAGCAACATTTTTCATGAATTTTTGAAATAGAAAATGTTTGTTCAACAGTTCTTACTCTGTAAATGGTATGAAAAGTAGTTTCAGCCCAACTAGTTTTGTAAACAGTTTTAGTATCAACTTTGGGAATGTTCCATTTACTGAAATCAGGAAACTCATTATCTTCAACAGTGTGATCTTCTTCATTTACAATATCAGGAGGACAACTAGTCTTGGAGCTGATAGAGGAGTTGGATCTCCACAACTTATCCATACTATCCTAGTTTTAACACTCAGTTATCATGTTTTTCTCACAACCGTTGCATTTCGTAACACATACCCTAAGCAACCCTATACCACACACATGCCCTACACGCCCTCTCTTGGCTCAAACGGGCATATATATATACATCTATATTAAAATAAAAAAAATCTAATAGTTTACGTATATCTTTTTCTCTCTATACGTTCCTCTCTCCGTTTCTCTCTCTCACTCTCTTCTAAAAGCCTTCTTCTCTCTAGGCTGCCTCACGATGCCTCTTCAAGAACAAACCATCCTAGATCAAAGGGAAAGTCCCTCTCCAGTTTTCGCACATCCAAGTGAGTGTTGCCTTAAAACTTCCCAATTCAATTTCTGACAGTGGTTTTTGCTGTTATATTATTGCAATTTTAATGTGGATTCCTTCCCTTTGTAAATTTGGAATTTTCTTTTTAAGGTTTCTACGTAGGCATTGATTTGTGAGCCTTTGATTTATAGATAAATTCAAAATTCGAAAAGAAGTTTTAGATAATAATTTTTATTGGGTTCCATTAGGGATTTCAAGTGTATTTAAAAGTTTAGGGAAAACTAAGAAATATGTATGATTTTTTTATGATTCATTTATGGTGGTTTTGTGCATTGACATTAGAGTTTGTGAATTTCTATGCAAATTTAAAAAATTTCGTTGAGAATGAATTTGGGTCTAATTTAGAGCTGGCTTGGTGTTTTTGAGCGTAAATTTAGAAATGAACTATGGGTGTGTGAATGTAAGGTCATACCTTGAAGATTTTTACTGATTTGCTTGAGTATTGGTTGTGGGATTGACATTGAACTTGGACTTGATCTTAGCCATTTGGTATATAATTTTGAAAGAAAATTTCAAGCTTTCTGAATTAGAGGGGTTGATGTAGTACAAAGATGCAGAGACAATAGAATGCGCAACTAAATGGGCTATCTTATTTTTTTTATTTTATTTTTTTAATAAAATGGGCTATCTTAATTGATTCCCTTACTCCCTGTAGAAATATACTCCTAAGGTTGGCCACAGCCTTCACTTGCAATGTTGAGGCTGAATTACTTAAAATAGAGATCATGTCTATTGATGAAATAGAGAAGCAGAAGCAAAGCAAAAAAAAAAAGCACTATTATAACAGTTAGTCTTTTCTGTTGTTCACCATCAGTGTTATATAAGCATATAAATCTTCTTGAAGCCAACATTTTATGGCGTTTCATGCTTATCAATTCTTCTATTGATGTAAATAGTGAAGATCAACATCTTATTGCTTCTAATAGGAGGTATCAATATGTTTCTAATTTGTAGATTCCATTATTCTAAATATTCTTTAGGTTTTGAAAATATTGCTTCCCTCTATTATAGCACCTCCAGATTAACCAAGTTCTATTTCTTGGTTATATCTACTAGGTGTTCGACAAAAAGCCTCTAAAAGCAACTGGTTTTACTTGACATTATTGCACTTATGTTAGTTTACAAGCCTATACAGGTGTTGAGATTATAGTATAGATGAACTGTCATAAACTAGATGATGACCCACTAAGTTCTATATTTATGTTTATTTACTTTCGTTTATCACAATAATCATAAATATCTTAGACATTGTACCTGAAGTGTGCATTTTTGCATTATGCAGATTGGGGATATGTTTTCTTGGTTTTGAATACTAGAAATATAATTGTTTGGACTATCTAATGTGTTCATTCCCACACCTTTTGATTTATGTTTGGATTGTGAATTCTTGGTTCTATGCTACATTCTAATTTTAGAAATTTTCTTGAAATTAATAATTTTTAAGATTTTTTTTTTCAAATCTGTGGGTTATTGGTTTATAAATAGATATAAATCATGTCAAATTTCAAAACTCATGTACAAATTAGTCCTCAAATCTCAGTTGGTTACATCCTAAATGTAATTCCTCATTATTCAGGTTGGCTTGGGCTGCCTATATATATTTGGATTTAGAAAAATGCAAGGGTGTTTAGTGGCAAAGTATTATTATAGGAGACTATGCTGTATTTGTTCAATTGTAAAGTGTTTAGTTTGTCATGGGTTTAATTTTTGGGTGGATTCAAGTTGTAGTAATTTTAATACTATTTTATCAAAAAGTTGTTCTCATTCAATTGTAAAGTGTTTAGTTTGTCATGGGTTTAATTTTTGAGTGGATTCAAGTTGTAGTATTTTTAATACTATTTTATCAAAAAGTTGTTCTCTTTCCAAGTTTTTGTTTTCTTTGTATGTTAAGTCATGTTTTTCTCCTTATGATGTTAGGCATAAAGAAAATGGCAAGTTAAATTCTTCTGTGAGTCTCTAATATGCCAATAGATCTTCACATCGCTATGCTTTCTGTTGCCGACTTCACTAAGGTAACAGAGCTATTTGGAAGTAATCTTTAAGTTATGATATGATGAGTGGAATCCTATTTTACATTCAAAGATGTTTTTCTACAACTCTTCACACACATCATTTGATCAACTTGAACTAAAATTCTTGCTTGCTTAGTGTTGATTTCATTGACTACAACCATAAAATAAAGGACAACATGGTCCAGCTGAGAAGGTTGCCGTTGTAGCTCTTTCTAAATAAATAAATAAAAACACATTTTCTCTTTTAATTTTCCCCCCCACAAAATCTAAAATATCTGTGATAAGAGAAGTTAGACAATATATGTGATTGATGATAGTATTAACAACTATGTCTGATATATGGTACCTCCAATGCATAACGGATGAATATTAAAACTTCATTTTCATGGGAGTATTGGTACATTTGCAATTCAGTATTGTTGCTGATAGTCCAATATCACTTTTCTTCTAATGCATGCATAAGTTTAGTTTCCATATATAATATATTTTAGATTGTGTTTGGCAGGGAATGATAAAAAATTAGCTGTTTGCAAGGATCGTGGAGCTAATGTTTGCATCAATTTCTAGATGGAGGATTTTGTTAAAAGGGTGAAGGAAGAAACTGGTGGAAAAGGTATCTTCTCTAATATTAAAAGCTCACTTTTCTTCAACTACGGATTAGTGAAACTAAAGAATATGATTATTATTTTGTTAAGTGGACATTTTCAAAGTGAGGTCTTTGTTTTTGTTTGTTATTGTCAAGGAATTTAATAAGTTATTTCCTTTTTCAAGGCATATAAGCTTCACTTTTGGGAGTATCTAGGGTACCATGGAAAAGAAAGAACACTGCTAAGGGCCTGAAAACAACTTTTTGTTGCTCTTTGGGGCCATGTTTAACTTTGCCTTGAGGTGAAAAATGAGACTACGTCATAAAAAAATACAATCCCTCTGTAGAATGTACAGCAATATAGAGATACGACCGTATACAGTAATGAAGATTTCCATCCATGAGAAGTGGAAGCATACAAGCACAAAGAAATTATTTTTGTATTTATTTGTATGTGAGTTTTTGTTGTTATATTATTGCAATTTTAATGTGGAAATTGTTATATGAACCTATGAAATAACCCTCAAGTTACTATTAACCTTGATTTATTTCTTCATATATACTCTAGAGATAACATATATAATATTATATCATGTTAATATAAAATTAATTGACATTTTTTGATTTATTAGTACTTAATAAAGAAAACAAATACGTATGATATATTAAAATAAAATTGCCAAACTTTCCTGTGCGTAGCACGGGTTAGCGACTAGTTCAAACCCAAAAACTAAAACACACCTCTCTCTCTCTTTCTCTCTCTCTCTATATATATATATATATATGAGCAAGACTTAGGTACAATACATAGGTGCTATTCTTTAGATTCCTCTCTTAAGATTCTGCCATATAGCTTTTTTCTCATTAATGAAAATGTATTTTTTAAATTAAGTAGCTACATGGCAGAATCATAAGAGAGTAACTTAAGAAACAACACCTAAGAAACAACACATAAGTACTGTATCTATTATCCAATCATTATCCAACGGGTCTAGGGTTATGATTTTAGGATTGGGGTATTGGGTTTGGGTTGTATTAAATGGGCCAAGTGTTCATTATGGGCTAGATTGGGCTTTTCAAGGCCTAATTATTTTTTTGAATACACAAACTGAAAATTGTTGTTTAAAAACATTTGTGAAAATACGTGTGGGTGAAAAAGTGTGTAAAAATACGTGTAATATTGTTTAAAAAATAAAAATTGTTATTTGAAAATACAAACCAAACACCCCCTAAGTTATTACAAAAAGTACTGTTTTTTTTTTTTTTTTTTTTTTTGAATTTTGTTAATACTTTTGAATCTTGTTCTTTTTCTTTTGTATATGGGGAGGGTAATTTTTCTACCCATCTTTTGGCCCATCGGGCAGCTCTGGTAAATTGGATAGGGTCATTTCTCTTTTTTGGTCTCCTCAACTTGGTTGCTTAAGCGATTGACAAAGGTGGTGACCAGCTCTCTACTGTTTTGTAATCTTTTGGTTTCTGTTTTAATAAAGAGGTTATTTAGCAAAAAAAAAAAAAAAATAGTTATTACAAATAGTAATTCATTAGGATTGCCATAATATACTAACCAGAGGTTTTGAACTCAAAATTTCATGAGGTTTGAAGAGCCAATAAGCCAATTACTTAGATTGATATGAACCAATTCTAAGTAATAACAAGAAGGGAGAGGTTTGAGAGGAAGTGACAAAAAGAATAACCATTATGAACCCATCAATAATGAATGAGGGAACAAAAAAAGAAACTTTTAAAAGGAAAACAATATTGCGAACACTCAATTGATCAGAAAAAGAATTATTAACAAAAAATTTGGGCTTAATTATTGGGAGAGAGTTTCCTTTTTGACTCTTTCTAATGTATTATTATTATGGGTAGGGATGTTTACCAAACTGCATAAACTGCAAAAACCGCACCAAAACCGCCTGCAAAATAGCATAACCACATCACACTACAAGTAACAATACATCGCATCGCACCCTGTCTATATATTAATATATTTATTAATTTTTAATATTAAATATATTATTAATAGTTTAATAACCCTAGTTTTTTTTTTTTTTTAAAGTTTGATAACTCTAACAAGTGATGACTAGAAAAGCTAACCCAAAATAAAGAAAAAATAGCTAAATAATTTAAAACTTGGCCAACAAAAAAAAGAAAAAATTAGTTTTGGGATGGGTAGGAAATGCCCAAAATTTGAAAAATATACCAACTTCAAATCTCATCTTATATATAACATCACACTTGTGACCGCAAAAATAAGGTGCGGTGCTGTTATGATTTTGGTTAAACTCTGAGCTGCACCTCACAGCACCGCACCACACATGTGACTGCAAAAATAAGGTGCGGTGCAGTTATGATTTAGCTAAACTGCACCGCAAAGTGTAGTGCTAAAAATAATCCAAAACCGCAACGCACCGTGAACACCCCTAATTATGGGTAATTACACTTTCCTTCCTTAAGGTTTAGGAGAATGACACTTCACCTCAAATTTGAAGGAAAAAAACACTCTCCTCTCTTAAAGTTTGAAGAAATTAACATTCTCCCACCATTTTGTTTATATTAATAATGAAATATTCTAAATTTTTATAAGGATCTTTTTAAAAAATTTTAATCATGGTTAGTAAAAAAATAACTGATAAATTTAGAATAAAATGCAAAATTCATTGAGCACCAAAAAACACTTGCAACGGAAAATCTCTTCATAACCTATTGTAAAAAGAAAAAAAGAAGGCAAAATTCACACTTAATATTTTAAAACACACTTTAATAAAAAAAATTAAAACAATAAATTTAAATTATGAAATAAAATAATTTTGGAAACGTGCCCTTAAACAAAGGACAGGTTAATTTTTAATATTTCTACAACAAAAAAAAATTAAATATTAATTAATTTAACAAGGCTTGGTCAATTGTATGTTAAGAGGGGAAATTGTTTTTCTTCCTTCCGTTTGGAGTTGAGTGTTATTTCTTCAAACCTCAAGGGAGGGGAGTGTAATTATCATTTATTATTATTATCTTAAAAAAACATGTATTATATAATAAAAGTTAGACTAAAATTATATATATATATATATATATATATATTTTTGGCCTTAACATTTGTGGTTGTGTTTTATTTTGGTCCTTCAGATATGATTCTATTTTCATATTAACCATATTGTTCATTTTTATTAGTAACCTAACAAAATTTTTTTTTTTTGAGAAATAATTACAACATGCTGCTAATCCCACAGCTCGAACCGTTTTCCCCCTAGACCCCCAAGCACTTTGTGCATGGGGAGATGCCAATTCAGCTATAAGGCCTTTGGCACCTAACAATTAAGTGTGATAAGTGATGCCTATTAAGACATTTCAATTATATAATACTAAATTTTACCATATTAATAACATAAATGGATGACAGGCCAAATATAAAAACATAATCAAACATAAAAAGCCAAAATAAAAATTTTGAAAAGTAAACAACCAAAGTGAAAACAATCATTTAACTTTAAGGGCTAAAAATATACTTAAGACTAAAAATTATATCTTACTTGTTATGATTACACTAAAAGAATGTCGTCTTGTCTCTGATAATCATTTTGCCTCTTTATTATATATGCTTAAGACCTTCTATCTACATAACAAAATATATATATATATATATATATTTTTTTTTTTTTGAAATGCTTAACAAAATAGTTTTCACCTTATGTATAAGAACAACTAGTTGCTATTAAATAAAAAGATAATTAATCAACCACATGGTAAAAAAAAAAAAAAAGGAACCAATAAGAGACTAATTTGTTCATCAAGTAATCAACCTAAGTGGCATCATAGCTCATGTACAAAAATATTAATCTATTGTCAAGGGGTCAAATGACAATGTGGAAAACATTTTATAAATAACTTATTGATAACAGGTATAGAGAGGGGACTTTCATAAATCATCAATGGAATTGGAGTCAACATCTCATTGCAAATGGAATGTAGCTCTATATTAAAACTAAAAGTAAAGTTTCAATCATTCTCTTTCTATAAAACATTATCGAAACTATATGTAGTTTACCTCGGTTTCAAATAGAAATTACTTGAAGAAACAACTATTTTGAATCATTATCTGAAAAAGGAGCGACATAAAAAACTAAAATAAGGTGAAATTCCTCAAACATATTTCAACATCAATGTCCAAGTTGAGCTCTATGCATAGCAACCAATTAGTCACTCCAATTGAAAGAACAATGTTTGAAAGAATCTGCCAAGTATCTTACTCACTCACAATTTTCATCCATCTCCCTAGATCACTAAACTATACATCTAACTACCTTAACTTCAATATTGAATACAAAGACAGAGCCAAAATGTCTCATAAGAAAATGCATACAATAAAGAGCCTTGAAGTCAATAATATCCTCTAAATTACTTTGCATAAGAACAATCGGATTTATTCTATGTAAAAAAAAAACTATTGAATATTCTTTCCTAGTCCATTAGCAACAGAAAACTATTGAAGCAGTTATTATTAACCATAAAATAAAATATAAAAAAACTATTGAATGTGTTAAAAAAAATTAGCCTACATATTAATATATTATATACCTTAGCTTTCCTAGTCCATTGGCACTTGGCTGACAAACACAATCCAAACCAAACTTGAACTATACTTGATGTCAAAATACTATCTTTATAAGCCATGCATCCAAACCCACTATCTTTATCAAAAGGAAAAAAAATAAAAGACAGCTAAATCCTCATGTTCTCCAAATCAAAATTCACATATAGACTGTTTCCCTAATAACATGCACGTTGTAGTATCATAATAGGTCCAGTTGATCATTTGCCACATAACATTTAGTCCCCACCAAAACTTCCAACACCTTTTAAGCCTTAATAATGAACCTAGTAAGGGAGAAATTATTGTATAACATGTTCATGCTGATGAACAGTGGTAACAACAGAAAATAGAAACAACAACGAAGAACTAAAGGACGCAAGGGACTATTCTAAGAGAAAAAAGGATTTGGCAAGCTCTTTCATTGTAATGTTCTTGAAGCATTCACTAACATAGCAACATTGGCAATTAAATGTGATGAGTCTGTAAACCAAAAGATTTATATCATACTGCTACTTTGCACATAAATCTTTTTAATTACAAATAATTTCTAGCACAAAAATATCAGTAAAAGTACTTAATCACAACATGAATCTCCATGTAATATAGCAAAGAAATCATTAGTAGATTATCTAGTCCTCTCCAACTATCTTATGGGTTTGTGCATTTACATTACAAATCCTTTAACTTCCTTTTATGTTGTAAACTTGTAGTTGTTTCTTTCTGCAAATTATGCATATATAAATGTTACAATTATCTACTTCCTTATAGCATGATCTAATCAGATCAACTACACCACGAATTTAAAGAAGGTGGTATCCTCGAGAGATGAAAAAAATAACTTGGAAAGTTCCCCCATCTCTTATAAACTAATTTTCATTATTTCAGTCTAAACTTACATTAGCAGCCAAGAAAAACAGTAAAGCAAATGAAAAACTCAAAAACTACTTAAAAAACTTCTAACTTAGTTGAGTATTCTTTGCTCTTACTTTTGTGTTATTTCCCATCTCCAAGTCATCCATAGAACATGTCCCGTTAGTGAATAATTCCTCTATTACTTATTAAATTTTTTTTAGATAGAAGAGAAAGAACTAAATTGGACTCTACTAACATGCTTGTAAGTTATCAATATTTTTTAGGGTCCCACATAGTTCAACTCCTTCCCCATCTTGGACAAATTTGATAACATGATATATAAAAAAAAAATTATGAGCCTATACCGGTATAGGCAATCTTTTTGCTGAATGGCCTAAGCTATTAGGGGCCACCATAGAGGTGTGGCATTCTTTTCGGTGACTACAATTATTCTAGGAAATTGTTCTTAATTCCTAAACTATCTCTATCGATGGTATGTCTGCTACTGGTTGTCTATTGTGCTTTATGTGATACAATTTTTCCTAATTAACACACTACAGATTTTTCCTTTTCCGAAAAACGTGCTCTTCTTGTGGAATCCAGAAGGTGAGTTTTTCGGCAAACTAGGTGCTATAGCCTTGTCTTTTAAGGAATTAACGGTGGTAGAATATATATATATATATATATATATATATATTTGAATAAGATATATTTTTGTTAGAAACTATGATTTCTTATATATGATTATGAATAATCTGACTATGAATTGATTCTGATATCCAGCCAATGGGGGTTATTCATTAATATTCTGATATCCAAACCAATGAGGGTTGTTCATTGGTACTCTGATACCCAAACCAATTAAGGTTATTCATTGGTACTCTGATACCCAATTAATGAGAGTTATTAATTGGTATTCTGATACTCACACCAATGAGGGTTATTCATTAGTACTCTGATACCCAAACCAATGAGGGTTATTGATTGGTACTCTAATGCCCAGTCACAAGGATATAACGTGACCATAGTCATAAGATTATTAAGAATATGAATTACGTTTGAATATTTGAATTATTTTGAGTCCTTAAAACTACATATGTGATTTTGGAAATGTTTGAGTATTTGAACTATTTTGAGTCACTAAAACTGCTTATGTGTTTTTGGAACCTATGGTGAGTTATAGCTTTTGATATGTGGAAAACTGACTATTTTCTAAATCATCTATGATATATTTGTAAGATTAAAGTATGTGATATATGTGCAACTTATTATTTTAAGACTATGAAACTCTTCAGTTATTTTGAAAACACATAGTATATTATAAAAGCATTTACAGCAGTGGTGCTAAAAAGCTATATTGGTATTTTTAGCTTCTCAAATACCTAAAATCCTTATGTAGCAGTGAAGCTATATGTATAATTTTTACATATTCAGCTACAGTGCACATCCATCTATAGATGTGCACTGTAGCTCTAAAGCCAAAAAAAAAAAAATATTTTTTATTTAACTTTTCTCTCTCCTTTTCATTAAAATATTCTCTCGCTCTCTTCCTTCTCTATCTTTTCTCTCTTTCTTTTCATCAGACTCAGTCTCATGGCGTGATTGACGATGGCGTGGGTTAGTGGGTCGGCGATGGCTGGTTTGGTTCGACGGTGGTTTGAGTTTGATTCGGCGAATCTGGTTCGGCGATGGCATGGGTTGGTGGGTGTTGTGCCTCTTGGTCTTGTTTCTTCTCTCTCTCGATCAAGCTCAAATGGTGGGTTTGATGTGGTCTGGGGTGCTAGCTCCATCGCCGATCTATTCCGCTGTGCTAGTTTTTTTTTTTTATAATTTTTTTTTATCTGTGGATATTTTTATTATTATTTTAATGAGTTTTTCTGTGGTTTTTTCTTTCATGCTGTAAACTAGTGGTGGTGGTGGTGGTGATGGTGGTGATGCCGTGAGGGGCTGTGGGTTGAAGAGAGGGAAGAGAGGGAGAAGACAGAGAAGATGAATAGTGAGAAAAAAAATAATAAATAGCCTATTGTGGATATATATTATTTTATTGCCATGTTTATATTATTTTATTGTATTGAAAGCTAAAATAGATCCACTGTTGCAGCACATGTGTAGGTAAAATAGATAAAGTGGTGTTTTGTGGTGCCAAATAGCTTTAATTATAGCTTCACTGCTGTGGATGCTCTAACTTTTGAAAACACATAATACATCTTATACTTTACAGATCTATTATTTGATAAAACTTATTAGGATTTTGGTTACTTATTGAGTTGTCAGCTCACCTCTTTTTCCCCTCCAATTTTAGATTGTGAAGAATAGCAAATTTTGAGAGTTTTGATGTTGTGTTGGGAGCAGGAAAAGAAGCTTAGTGATTTTGGAATTGGATGGTCTTCTAATAGTTTTATATTTATTGGCCAATTGGCATTATGTACATGAGGTTTGGATTTTGTTCCTATCAAATTATTGGAGATCTATTCATAAAGAAATTGTTAAGGTATTTTGGATTTATTTGATTTTAATTTTTGAAGATAAATTTTAGTTGCTAAGAATGTCTTGCACACTTGTAGGGTGTTTACTTTATAAGCGTGCGGCGATTGTCACGTGCCTATCTTTATAGTTGGGTTCGGGGCGTGACACACGGGTAAAGAGTTATAATGGTCCAAAAGTTGTTTCAAATATTCACAAAATGTTTTTAGTTCAAGTGGAACAGATTTTGTCCAAAAGACAATCAAATTCTTAAATTCTGTTGAATCCCCTGCAACACTCGTACAGTCGAGTTTCGTACAAACTCTCAGGAACTATTGATGCAAAAGAAACTTTAAAATCACGTACGTCTTACATACAAATCTCGTACGTACAAGATTCTCTAAACTTATTTTTTCCAATTTCATTGCCACAGTTTCTTTCACTTTAGTTCTACTAAAGAGGAATTAATACTTCTCATGTCAAAAAAAAAAAAAAAAAAAGGAAGAAGGTACTACACATCGAATTTTCACTACCAAAAGATATATTTAAATAAATATAGTGATTTAATAACCAAACAAAACATTTGACAATTTGGAGCCACAACAAAACGTTATCCTTAAACAATATATGCAATTATGCACCCACATAAGAGTTACTAAAATGTTACTATAAATTTATCCCTAGGATACAACCAAGTTTATTAAGTTCTAAATAAAAAACTTTTTGGAGAAGTCCCAGAGAATTTTTAATTTTCCATTGAAAGTTTTGAAAGAAGAAGATATTCAAAGTGAGAGTTACAATCATTTATATATCATGGGTAAAGTCTTAAAACCATCCAAAACTATTACCACTATTCACAATAGTTTTTGTGGGGCACAAGAATTTAGATAAGGTATTTGTGCCACGTGTCGTATTTAAAAACACGTACGTCTTACATACAAATCTTGTACGTACAAGATTCTCTAAACTTATTTTTTCTAATTTTATTGCCACAGTTTCTTTCACTTTAGTTCTACTAAAGAGGAATTAACACTTCTCATGTCAAAAAAAAAAAAAAAAAAAAAAAAAAAAAAGGGATACACATCGAATTTTCACTACCAAAAGATATATTTAAAAAATATAGTGATTTAATAATCAAACAAAACATTTGACAATTTGGAGCCACAACAAAACGTTATCCATAGACAATATATGCACCTACATAAAAGTTACTAAAACGTTACTACGAATTTATCCCTAGGATACAACCAAGTTTATTAAGTTCTAAATAAATAAAAATTTGGAGAAGTCCCAGAGAATTTTTAGTTTTCCATTGAAAGTTTTGAAAGAAGAAGATATTCAAAGTGAGAGTTACAATCATTTATATATCATGGGTAAAGTCTTAAAACCATCCAAAATTATTACTACTATTCAAAATAGTTTTTGTGGAGAACAAGAATTTAAATAAGCTATTTGTGCCGCGTGTCGTATCCATGGCCGATGAGTCTATTAATTATTTTATAATTGATAACAATATGTTACTTAGTTTTTATTTTAAAAAAAAATACTATAGACAAAACGTTACTCTACACAAATTTTATGAAATTATGCAATTTTTTATTGAAAATTTTGAATTCATTTGGTGCTCGTTAACTGCAATATTTATGTATTTTTTCTAACAAGTTTTTTGTCTTTATTCATCTTTATGTCAAATTTTCAACTTTTTAAGTACGTGTTTTTTTGACTATTTTCTAACAGTTCCCCCCCCCCCCCCCCCTTTTTAAGTACCGGTGCTGGTTAACAAATCTTTTTATTTTTAATCCATTAAAAAAAATTGTGGCTTTAGAATTTCTCCAAAAAAAAAAAAAAGTGAACAAGAAAGGGCATGAAGCACACCAAGTTAAGAAGGGTGGTGAGAAAAAGAGTAATGGATTTTAGTGAGGAAGTCTCACGGACTGATCCTACTATTACAAGCCAGGTGGGCAGGTTTTTACTGGGGAATTGATGAATTCCATAAATAGAAATATCCCAATTATAAAATTCTCTTTTACGATGGATCCTCTTTCTTTTTTGCACTTTGCATTTTGCTCGCCAACAAAAGGAAGCATGCAGACAATAGTCAAAGATTGAACAAAAATTATAAAGATGGGCTCCAACATCATTGAGATCTTCTGGCTCTAAAAAAAAGATCTTTTGACTCCACTTTCCAAAAGAAAAGTATTGATTTCGTGGGGCCCAAATGGTAAAGCCCTCACATGCCTTCTGAAGATGGATGGGAAATTGAAGTCCATGATACTAAAGTTTGTGGCTATAAAATGAGATTAGTTGCTTTTGCTTCTGATAGAGTACATGCTTCTTGAGAAAGTGGTATTTTGTTTGCTTTTCTAATGAAAATTCTGAATTCGTTTATTTTTGGCGAAAAGTCACTTTTAGTCCCTACATTTTCAGGTGATTCCCATTTTAGTCCCTACATTTTATTTTTACCGTTTTTAGTCCCTATCCTGAAAAACGCTTCTCGTTTTGGTCCCTGCCATTACATCAGAGACGGAGAAAGCTGATGTGGCAAACGACAGGAATAAATAATACTTATTTAATATCCACGTGGCTTAAATTAATAATAAAAAATGCCACGTCAGCATCTAAATTAAAAAAATTAATTTATTAATTTTAACTAAATAAAAAAAATTAAAAACTAAAAATCGTATGAATTAAGATCTAAGTGTGTCTTGAACAAGAACACAAATCCAGATTCAAGAACACAAACCCAGAAATTCAAAAAAAAAAAAAAAAAAAAACCTAGTAAATCAATGACTCATCACCACAACCCCAAATTAAAAAACCCAATCAAGCCTTTTCTACGTAGCACAACCCCAAATTATTAAACACCATTACAATGACTCATCACCACAAAACCAACTTCTACTATCAATGAAAGATCAGAGACTGATGGATAGGATTATTGATCAAGGCAGGTACATATCAGCCATGATCGGCTAGATCGGACAGTTGGGCTGCCATGGGTTCATCATAGAATCAAGAATCTCTGAAATATCCACGGAGAATCCACTCATTTCTTCGATCATCTGAAGCACCGAGTTCAAGGATTACAAGCGATCTGTGAGTTCCGCATGTTGAGCTTTGAGAACGTTGTTGGCGGATTCGATCGCCCCGTAGTTCTGCTCCTTGGCGTTGATCTTCTGCACCAGATCACGATTCGAGAGCTGCAACCGAGTCACCTCGTCCGTCAGATCCTTCAGCTGCTTCTGCTTCCTCATCTGAGATCGCCTCGCCGATTCGCGATTCGACAACATCCTCTTCCTCTTCCTCTTGTCGATCGCCACATCAGATCTAGATCTAGATCCGGATCTAGATCTCAATATATCTTGTTTCTCAAGCTCTTTCCTAATCCGAATCTCATGGGCTTCAACTTCTTTTGCAATTCTAGCTTCTTCACTCTACAGAAGGCAAATTTTTTTTTTTTGGGTTTGTTGAGGATCTGTGGTTTGATGATGTAATTTATGGATTTTGGGTTGATGATTTGGTTTTCTATAGGGTTTGTTGATGATTGGTGCTATGTTGTTTTGTTGTTGATGTTGGATGATTTAGATGTTTTGTTCTTGATTTGGCTGGGTTTTGATTTACTGGGTTTTTTTTTTTTTTTTTGAATTTCTGGGTTTGTGTTCTTGAATCTGGATTTGTGTTCTTGTTGTTCTTGTTCAAGACATACTTAGATCTCAATTCATTCGATTTTTAGTTTTTAATTTTGTTTTTAATTTTTTATTTAGTTAAAATTAATAATTTAATTTTTTTAATTTAGATGTTGACGTGACATTTTTTATTATTAATTTAAGCCATGTGGATATTAAATAAGTATTATTTATTCCTGCCATTTGCCACGTCAGCTTTCTCCGTCTCTGATGTAACGGCAGGGACCAAAACGGGAAGCGTTTTTCAGGATAGGGACTAAAAGCGGTAAAAATAAAATGTAGGGACTAAAATGGGAATCGCCTGAAAATGTAGGGACTAAAAGTGGCTTTTCGCCTTTATTTTTTTTTGGTACTATTGGAAGTTAGCCAGTTAGTCTATAGCTGCCGCTTGGAGTGAATATAGAGTAGGCCACTTAATAAAGAGAGAGAAAGAGATGTGTAATGATGAGAAAACTTGGTTGTAGAACTATTAAGAGTTTGTTTGGTAGAGAAATTTGAGCAGTATTATTTGTAGTTTTTTAAAATATATGTACATAAAAAAGTGTATAAAAATATATATAATGTTTTTTAAAAATTAAAAATAAGTATTTGAAATACCCTACCGAACGAGCCTAACTATTTCTTGGGTAAATTCATTATTAGTCTGATATGTCACTTTTTTTTCTAAGGGTAATGCTAACAGTGTTGGCAATAACCAATTTAGATGCCTTTCTCTCTCTCTCTCTCTCTGCTGTATAGCATGATAGGATTTTTGTTCCAAAGCCGATTTTCCCACTTCTCTTTATGCAGTACTTTTGGGTCCAAAACCCAACATGACCCTTCTCTAGCTCCCTAACCCTGCCCATGTGACTTAACAAGTGAACAAGTCCCCACGCGCCTGATTTCAACGCCCAATGGGACCCACAGGGAAAACGACAGGTGCGTGTGGTGAAAAGTGTGGAGGTGGGTTTGGGTTGACTAGTGTTGGGAAGCAACAAAAAAAAATGTACGGGGGTTTTTATTGAGGGGGGAAGCCTGGGAGGGAGTGTGGAAGGTGGAGTTGGGTCTCCCTTTCGCAGGGCTCGAGGCAAAACTTTAAACTTGACCCTACCAATGACACCTCTAATAGTTACGAATAGCAGTAGTAGAGGAAGCATATCAGCTCAAAGAAGAATAGCTTTTAATGTTAGCAAATGGAAAGTTCAACTAAAGGCCTCAGAAAGTGCGTTGTTGATTCCAATCGCAGGCATTTGTTTTAGCAGTTATATTTCTATTTGAAGACTCAGAAAGGGTTTTTTGCAAGTTGCAACCCCATAGAGCACAACTTTCATGATAGTTACATATCATAAAACCCCACAAGTAATATACATTTTTCTGTTTTAAATATAAAATAAAAGGTATGTACAAAAGGCATAATAGCCCAAAAGAAAACCAGACTGATTTTATTCTTTTTTGCATGGAGAAGAGAAGAGAATTGTAGGCTTGTGTAACCTTTGTACATGAGTCCAAGGAAAGTGATAGATGATTCATAATAAGATAGAGCTAAAACTAAAACTAAAGAATAGCTTTTTTGATATGAATATCCGTGAATGAATACTTGAATATTAGATTATATGGGTCTACAATAAATGTTTGCTTATTATTTGCTTAAGACGATACGGGCCAAATATTATTTTTAATCATAATTTAGCTATTATACTAAATGGAAAATGAGGATTTTCACCTAGATTTTCCTTATGAAGGAGTTTTGTCAATGCCACTAAATTATAATACTATTGACTGTAAACTTGCATTTTTCAAGTTCAAGTAGAATCACATCTTGAAAATGTGTTTTATATTGAGTAGATGCCCGCACCTAGAGAATGAAATCACAAGTTTGACAGGATTTTTATGTAAAGTTTAAATCATAGGATGCACTTTTAGTAGGTCTTCTTTTCTTTTCTTTTTCTCAATGCTTAAAATATAAATTCTATTCCTCTTTCTTCCCAATTGTTTGAAATTGGATGGATTGTAGGCTGATATTATCCATTATATTATTTTGATATTTTAATAGTTAGAAGAGTGAGAATTTAAGCCTTAAACATTTTTATTGAAAATACTATAAGATACTAATTGAGTTACAAAATAATATTCATATCAAAAAAGCTAAAAATTTTATCTTTTAGCATCTCAAAAATTTATTTTACCACTTTACTTTACAAAATACCCAACATCAATGGTTTTAATTTTATTTTAGCAACAATATATTAAAATAATATAAATAATACAATAAAATAATATATCCAACCTAACAAACAATTGCTACAATAAATATAATAAAGTATATGGGGGAGAGGGAAGATAAAATATAATAAATAATTGATAACAACAAGCTACAATAGGTTGCTACAGTTGCATGTGTGCAAAAATTTTTAGATATAACACCATTGATGTTGGGTGGTTAATCCTAGTGGTGACAGGGAAGGATGAATGCTGCGATTTCCAAACATATTGGACTTTGCAACTTATATATATATATATATATATATAAGTTGCAAAGTCCAATATGTTTGGAAATCGCAGCATTCATCCTTCCCTGTCACCAATATATATATATGTTATTTTGAGTTAAACCCGATTCTGAATTAGGAAACAGTGAGCACTAAACAATAAAAATAAAAAGAAGAAAAATGGGCCGAAAGTTTGCATGAGGGATTCCGAGATGGGATTTGATTAAGAGTTGTAATTTGGAAATTATCAAAATTGATTTTTTTTTTTGGTTAACAACAATGTTCAATCAGTCCGAAAACACAAAGACACAAAGTATATACCCTGTTCAATCAGTCCGAAAACAGGGGAGAAGCTAATCAGTCCCAAAACAGGGGGTTCAATCAATTCAAATTCTTCAAACACTCCCTACACACAGGAATACTAATCCCTATCAAAAGACAAAATTTAATCCTTACCTAAACTCTAAAATAATCAAATATAAATACACACAAAATCTGAAATACTAATAAATTCCAAAAACAAACATTCGGGTGTGCTCTGAAGAATCCCTAAAAAAACCCCAAACCAGAAAAAATTTGAAACAAGAAACCCTAAAAAAAAGTTTAGAGAAACTCCCAAGAATCTTGCTTGAAACCAAAAAGCAAAAAAACCCTAAAATCTCAATGAGAAAAACCCATACCTTTTTAGAGAAATTAGCCCCAAAGTCTGTCAATGGAGAAGATGAGTCTGTCAATTGATCTACCCTGCAAAACCCCCAAACCGATCAAATAGAGAAGATGAGTCTGTCAATAGAAAATGAGCAAAAGCTGAGTAGAGGTAGACGAAGAAATAAGATGAGAGGAAGAGAGGAATGAAACAGGGAGAGAAGCTGAGACCTGTGTGGTGTGCTCAGTGAGAGGTGAGAGAAAAAAAAAGAGCGTAAAAGAGAAAAATGAGTTTTTTATACTGTACCGTGGACTGAAATTATTATTTTAATGTTTACATGTGAAAAAATATACCCAGCTTTACATACTTTTACACCCACTGATGTGGGTGTTTTTTTCCTCAAAATGTGTAAAATTTACACTGTTTATGTATTTTAGAAGACTTTAAATGGGCTGATGTGAATGCTCTTAGAGATATAAAATAGCCTTTTAGCTCTTTTACCTTTTTTAGAACATTTGCATTGGTGAAGGAAATTTTCTATTTTAACGTACTATATTGTTTTTTGGAGAAACTATATTTTTAACTTACTATATATTACAACTCATGCCATATCAATTGTAATTAATTGCAAGTGTGTAGAGCCCAAGTCAGTGACTTGTCAAATCCAAGCTCAGTACCGTTGGAAGGTTTTTCTTCTTTGAGTTTACCTCCAGCTTCACAAGTTCTCTTAACTACATACACCCACCTCTTCCTCTAATTTTTCTCTTAAAACCTCTAAAAACCTAAAATAAATTTCCTCCTTCTTTATTTTATCTTTTCCTCCTCATATCTCTTAACAAGTGTTGATTTCATTTGTTCACAGTAAAAGAAAAGTTGTCCAACCTGAAGAATCCCAACCCAGCCGAAATCCATCAGACACATCGAGAAGCCCAGCCGAGACCAACGCACTCTTCGGTCTATTCATCAGAGCCAACTTCCCCTTTTGTCTTCTTTTCACTTTCACTCCCCAAGATTCTCTCTATCCCCATAGTCTCTCTTCATAAACGTTGTCATCTTCATCATCCTCCTCCTCAGTCATTGCACCATCTTCATCATCCTCCTCCAACGATGTTCCTGCACCTAAGGTAAGTGTTTAATGTTTCTGTTAAATTCAAAAATGGTATGTTTACCGTTACTGAAATTTGTTCTTGGTTGCTGTTCATTGTTGCTTGTTGCTCTTGATGTTGGACACGTTTTTCCTCCATGCCCTTCTAACTGTTCATATATGTATAACTGCTTTGAGTTAATCTTCACTCTGTGTTGCTCTGGATGCATCACTTTCTTTTATACATAATTCTAGAACTTGTTTGGCACAGTTTTCTGTTCAAATGACCATTTTACCATTGTGCAGTTACTCGGTTAGAGCATAAGGTTAGGTTGCAGTTGAGAAATCATAAAACAAATATTTAGGGCTTAAGTGTGTATTACCTATTAGATGGCAGAGACATCCTCCTCTGAAAGTCAAGAAACCGTAGAATCTGCCCCAGTTCCTGATCCCTACTCAATGGAAAAGGTCACGGAAATTTTGCTCTCTATGAAACTTGATAAAAAAATCCTGTTCAAGGCCATTGAAAAATTAGCTGAGCGCGAATGGAGGGAAGTTTTCATAACCTTCAATTCGGAATTACGATTGGACTGGATCAAGCATCTGACTAGTTAACCCTAGGGCCTCGCATTTTCTTTATTGTCTTTCTATGCTTCCATGTAATTCTATCTCAAAATCGGTGGTTCCATAGTTGGTGCATTACGGTTAGTTTCAGAGTCTTGTGGTTGCTGTAGTTTGATAGTTTGGGATTGTTTGTATTAGAGGATCATTCCTCTTGATCCTTTGTTTGATGGTGTCTTGTTGTACTTGATCAATAATATTTTCTTATTAAAAGGAAAAAAAAAAAAAAAAAACTTTGGCCATTTTAATTTCAGCAAAAGAAAAATACTGTACTTTTTATTTCTAAAATGCTATGGGATTAATTTGATAAATATGGCTTTAGAGCATTTGTTAATAGAAATAATTTTAAAAGAGTTTTGATATAACTTTTATGAGAAATATAAAAGGCTATAAAAAAAATTATTATTTTTTTCATAAAAAGTTACTAAAATGAATTCACAAAACACATTCAAGCAACATGTGTCACAACGGCATTCAAAATTTGAGAAAAGTTCGAGGGCATACAACAATTATACCCGCCAGTAGTTGCAGTAGCAGGCTGACCAATGGCATCAGTCCTCTTCACATCAGCCAATACAGCATCAATATCATCATCCTCAAAAGCAAAATACACAAGATACTGTAAAAAAAAAGCATAGCAACATATTAATTGGCATTTCCACAAATTAACTTGAAGATAGAGAAAAGGTTTTTTTATTAGAAAACATGAAGGAACTACACTCAAACAAGCAGCAAGCCATGTTTGACTGTAAGGCCAGCCCATCCACACAGCAAGTCACCCACCCTTTGAGGCATCACCCATCTCACACCCAAAAGTAAAAACATCTATGTTAAAACTAATAAAAACCCAAAAATATCAGTAGGAGGCTGTGGTGATTGTCCACAGCTCACCTAGCACTTGCAAGGGGAGGATTGAAGACAAATGAAGATGCCACCCAACTGATTTCAAACTGACTCATGTGAAACCACATTTATGGGTGCTTTGGATCAGCATTGGTTTGAAATTTTTAAACCCCACTCAATCGAGTCCATGTAAAATTCCTCTCCAAAACTAACGAACCCAATCACTGCATCTGCCTATTAGTAAAGGAGACCCCAAGACATCACATTGGGAGAATGAAAGAGTTTAACAGCTGAGATAGATTAAGAATGTAACCGCCAAAATGAGCAAGTGAAAAGGCTACACACAAGTAGTTCTTGAGCAATAAAGAACTCAATAAAACAGCACTGAGCAGAGGTCAAATTTAAAATATATAGGCATCATGAACCAGTAAATGAGAGATGTAAAAATAAATAAACAGCTGCAACAACGATGTAGTGTGTAAAGAAAGGACAAAAGAGATTATAAAGGTTACACTTACAGGAACATTGGCATGTATAAGTAACTGTTCAAGTTCTGCCATTACATTCTTCAACAGGTCATTTCCTTGATTTTGATGATTACTTCTCATGTCATCTTTATTTTCAAAACTAAACATCCGGGGAAGCAAAAACAATAAGCCACCCAAAGGCTGTCTTTGAGCAATATATTCTGCCATATGTTTGTCAAAAATAATAATAATCTTGATCAGGAAGTAAAAAAACAAAGTGGTAAATCTTCAACTTCAGAAACAAATGGAATTGGAGATATATATTATCTAACCATTTTATAAATAAGAGAAGGAAAAAAGATATCCATACCAGCTATAAATAAAGCAAAATCTAATCAATGGCTTAAGAAGGAAAAAGGTGAATTAGTATCATGTCTGAAGTAATATTTAACCATCATGGATACATGAAGGTGTTGGACTTTATTACTTATTGCTCTTATTAATAAGGGTGCATGCAGCATATTGCCAATGAGCTATAGCTCACTGACACCTCCTTCTCCCATAATAATTTGTTGGAATTTGTTGGAGGGTGAGGTCACTCATGAGTTGAAGACTTATTGGGGGGTGCTTGTGTAACTTATCAATCCAGAAAAAAAAAAAAAAAGTGCATGCTCAACAAGATTACAGTTCATTATTATAATGGGCAAATCAAAGACAAATCTTTTATAATAAAAAAATTCAGGATTTTTTTTTTTGGTTCCCACTTTCCAGTGACCTTACAGCAGGTCAGGATCTAAAAGCCAGTTTTTTTTTTTTTTTTTGATAAGTGATATGTTTTATTAATGAGAAAACTAATGCATCAAATACACAGGGGATATACTAAATGAAAAGCATGTCTAAGTACTAAGCTTACAATGTTCCATGAAATTCAGTTTTTTTTTTTGAGATAGTTATAATATGCTGCTAACCCCGTAACTCGAACCCTTTTGGTATTAAAACAACTAAATTTTATTGAAATCATAATATCATAATAAACTTACCATATACTCTTTAAAAAACAAAAAGCATTTTTGTTTCCAATAAAACCTCTCTTTTAAGTTACATGACCTGAAAAGTTTGTGTCCAATTGTAGCAGTTCAATTGTCCTAAAAGTACAAAATCTTACCCAGTTGACTTGTTTTATTCAGGGCTTCTTTTAACTTTTTCTTGAGATTTCTGCTTTCAATTAAATTGTTGATTAAGATTATATTTTTACGATAAAATCCTTATGGATTAACCGGTTGGTACCTCTTTGTATCACTAGATGATTATCAAAAGATTGCTTTTTCACATCTCGCAATATTAGGAAGACTAGTTCCTCACAAGTTACACTCATGGTTAACCAATAGTCCATTACGCTCATGTTTGACTTCATATATTCAGCTAAACACAGCTATCTCCCATAAAAAAATAACTAAACACACCTATCATCCTTGGCATGTTATTGTAGGGTTATCTACAGAAAACCAATAATATATATAACACATGATATTCTAATTCTCACATATCACTACAATATATTAATACTACTTGAAATACTAAAATAGTAGTTGAATGATGAATTTCATCCTTTCCTAATATTTCACTCTTTTGGGACAAGTGATGGTTTATTATGGTAACAAAGCAGGTGGTCTTGAGGTTCAAACTTTTTCTTCATTCTAACCCCCATTTAAGTTTTCAAAATTACACACATTGGGTCCTAGATATTGGAGGGGAGTTTGGGCCTACACGTGAAGGGGGAATGTTAGAGTAATGGTTGATTCATTGAACTCAAAATTTCTTACTACTATATCCTCTTTAATTACAGCTTTGACTTATGTAACTATTAGCTACTTTATTTCCTAATAGTAAAAGATTATAAATAGGCTAGCTATGTAAGAGTACAATCAGTTTTTGATGTGAATATAATTTAGTTTCAGACCTGGACAGAAACTTGTTTCTCCAGTTTCTCTGTAATTCCAGCTTTAATTCTTAATTTTAATGCAATTCTAGTTCAAGTTCTTAATCAATTGATCTTGATTCCCATCACTCATGCACTCCATGGGACTTGAACCCAAGGTCTCATTCACCCTGTCATTCTTGTGGGGGTTGGAATTGCCATTAGTATTTGCAAATAGTAAAATAAAAGGAATTTTTGTATTTTGGTCTCAGACGAAAGATGTGAGCTCATCATAGCAATAATCTTCCTCTCTTAGTTGCAAGAATGTCAGAAGTTTATAACACCATGAGTTGAGTTTTTCAAAGATTTTTTGTTTTGTGGTTTTGGTCATTTGTTGCCTGTCCTGTGATTTTTTATTCTTGGCTTGTGGCTGTGGCTGATTGGTGACTATCTAGTATATTAAACTACTAAATGCTAATATATATATATATATATATTGGCAGCTAGTTCTGGAATAATAATAGTAGTCTCAAATCTCAATTTCTAACTTTATGTATTAATATCTGTGCTATACAGTGGTTCAACTAGTTACGCCCTGGGCGGATGCTTACTGTTAGAGATCTTCTCTCTTGGGTTGCTTTTATTAACATGACAGAGAGGAGTTTAGGGCCTGAATTTGCATTTCTCCATGGGGCATTTCTTGTGTTGCTTGATGGACTAAGTTTAGGTACATTCCTGCTTTGTTATAGCAGTACCTGTCCTTGTAGTTTCTATTCTTTAATAGTGAATAACTGCAAACTTCTTTTCAAAACAGTTTGGCCGAGCATTTATTTTTACCATTTCTTATTGATGGTAGGAAATTTTTTTGTTTGGTCTCAAGTGGTAAGTCATTTTTTGCTATCTTATGTCCATATATTTTTTATGTTTGTTCAGGGACTGGTATTTCTAAAAAGGATGCTGTAGAGTTGAGGCAAAGATGCATGCATTTTCTATTAGAAAAGCTAGCGGTGTGTTTTCTTTTATGCTCTTGTTTTGTTACTTCTTGGTATAAGCATTGTGTACTTTTTTTTAAAGAATAAAATAAAATTCTGTACTGCTTAAATGGTGCATCACTTTTATATTTTTATTTTTTCTTGTCTTCATATATAAACTATTAGTTTCAGTTGTGACCTGACTTATGGAGTGTTTATTACTACAATGTAATGAAGTCTACTATAAAAAAAAAATTCCTTGATAAGCATTATATGTTATATACCATACAATAAAAGTTGGCATAAATGAAAAAAAAAATATTACATATCATATGTGATGCATTATAAGTATATTACAATTATTAATATTGTTCGATCTATAAATGAAACTCTTTTGCCAAAGTTTTAAGAAGTTTATAAAACCTAGTTTAAAAAAAAACAAATTCTATTGCCAGAAATTTCTAGAAATTTTAATAAAGTTCCACTATATTATTTGACCTTTAACCAACATTTTTTGCTTTAGTAATAAGATATAGGCATTACGTGTCCTACTTGTGTTATTTGTCTCAATGATAAGTGTTAGGCACTGTATGATGTGCTTTTGTCACGTGACACAATATAAATACTTTTCATAGTTTTATCTAACTAAAGCTCTATTACCAAAATTTCAAGAAATTTCATTTTATCTAACCAAATCTTACCAAAGTTTAAAGAAATTTCATAGAATTTTCATTATTTATTTTAATTATTTAGTTATCTATTATAATTTTTGGTTTTGATAAAGCCTTGGTCTTAAACAATGTGCTTTTACCAAGTATAAGATACAAAAATATTAACAATCAAGCAATCCCAAACAATGTGTTTTATTATTTTTTTTCTTTGTATTTGTTTGTAATTCTTTAGGCTACTTTATGCCCTTTTGCATGAAGTGGTCTCTTTTCTATAAACTTTTCATACATATATATGAAAAAAAAAATCAAAGAACTTACTCTTTAGTATGTCTTTGAGGAGGTGCAGGTTTTTTGTGAGACATTTGGTTGTCCTGCTTGTGTGTATAATATGTGTGGATGTCAAATTCTATTTCCTTTTCCTTAGTTTTCACTTTTCGCTTTTGTCATTAGAAGTATACTCATGTATGCTATGTGTGAACTTCATTTTCATGACATTAACGTCTTTAAATAAATTTATTTATACTTGGAAAATGAAAACATATCTTTCTTACAACTTTCCACCCATCTGAAATCAGTCGCTATGTTCTTGTTTGCTTACCTTTTCAATATTACTTCAAAAGTTTGCCTACATTTCACTTGTATTGGTTTAATATTTTATTTTCCCAAAAGAAGTTGCTGAACTTGTACATTTACTGCAAGTTTATTTGTTAGCTTCTCTAGTAAGTGAAATGATGTCTGGTCTTGAGATGTTATGTTCAATAATTTACAGTAACTGATTAAGACTGCGTGCTCTTTTTGAAATAACAGGTGGAAACCAATAATTTGATATACACAAAACTTTCAAGGATGGAAAATTTTGGTTGGGGTGATCTAGGAATGACTGCTGATATTTCTTACACTGAAAATATGCAATGTGACAATATCTTTGGTATCAATCCATTCTACATTGAAAAAGGTAACATAATTTGAGGTAGTGTGTGTTATCTTATTGTTGGATAACACTAGTGACTATTAACTCGTGCTTTATTATTTTTGAGGGTTTTGGTTGTTATATCAAGTGCAGTCTATGTATGTATCTGTTTGTTTGTTAATGTTAAAAAATGTTAGTTAATTTCAGATGTTTTCATCTGTGACCCTAGGCAAAATTTCCTATTTCTAGGATCTTGTGTAATTTATTAACCTGTTTTGAAGTTTAGTCTAACACCAAGTCCTAAACATATGTAATTGACCATTAGATTGTAAAAGTATCCACATTACATAGTTAGTAGTCAGTGATGTACATGTTATGTCTACAGGTTGTGAAAGCTGTGAGGTAGGGGAATTTGAGTTTTTGGCACCAATGACCTGCAGAAATGCCTTGCGGGTACTGAGGGCAATGCAACTTCCAAAGCTAGGTTTTTTTTATTATTTTATTTTATTTTATTTTTTAACTTTTGTGTGTGTGTGTGCGCTCGCATGCACTTTATTTCATTATTTCCCTTTTGCCCATATTCTACCTATTGGTGCAATGGAATTCTTTGTTTTAACATTCTAAATTGGCATTTGGTTCCCAGTTTTATTGGAAGGTAGTCCAGGTGTTGGGAAGACAAGTTTAATTGTTGCCTTGGGCAAATTTTCTGGAAATAGGGTTGTACCCATAAACTTATCTGAGCAGGTGAGCAGTTCTGAGTTTACTCTTTCCTTTGTTCTCTCTCTCTCTCTCTCTTCTTTTTGGTTTCTGAAACCTTTTGCACTTAGTAGTATTAGTATTAAACATGTTCTTATGCAGACTAATATAATGGACTTGTTGAGGTCAGACTTACCTGTTGAGAGTGATGAAGGAATAAAGTTTGCGAGGTCTGATGGAATCCTATTGCAGGTTAAAGTGTCATATATCAAAGGTGTAATTGTCTCAAACTTACTCTAAACATGTATTGACATTCTTCCTTCTTTTGTAGGCTTTAAAGGAAGGTTGTTAGGTTTTGCTTGATGAACTTAATCTTGCTCCACAATCTGTGTTAGAGGTACCGTAATGAACCTCTATCGTTATTTTCCTAATATTATTTTGTTGATGCTTCTGCTTGTTTTCAAGATTTACGCAGCATATTTAGTCAGTTACAAATTTCACCCTTTAGCTTTTACCTTTTATCAATTAGTCTTTCACAAGATTCTGTTTTTGCATTTTAGTCCTTCAACTTTAATTTGATTTCAATTTTGTCCTTGTGTTTGGTCCCATCCAATCTCAATATTAGTTTTAGTAGTTTTCAGTATACAAAATGACATCGTTTTGGTGGGTCTTAAGAGTGAAGATGACATTGTTTTGCTGGTCTTAACAGTGAAGATTGGACAGATGACTACATTGAAATGAATGAAAATTAAAGGACTGATTTAAAAAGGGGCTAATTACAACTTACTAGTTACTACCAGTAGCTTGGCCTAAATTTAAGTTGTTTGATTTGAAATTTGGTACTTTACCTACATGAGGTGTGTCTCGTTAGGATTCTGTGACACACCTCTTGTTTTTTTGTTTGACATTTTTTTTATAGGAAAACAAAACATAAAACACGTCAAAACCTTAGGGATTGAAATTACTGCAATCTGCCTCAGGGAGAGGATTCCATCTTCCATCAAGAGGATCGAAAACCTCAAATCTAGGAGAGATATTGTAATGTGCTGGACAGCTTTTATCATACTCTCCATAATTTGTTGGAAAAACATAAATTTTACCTTGGATAACCACTACGTTAGGAAAACACTTTGGGGGCATTGAGATGTGATCCAAGCTTTGTTAAGGATTTCTCATTTTTCTTTGTATCAAAGATGTAAACATCCAAAGATGGGGTTGAAGTGGAGAATGATAACGGTGTCGCGGGGTCTGAGGTGGTGGTAGACGGCCCATCGCACAACGTCAGATGATTCTTGGGATACACTAACGACCACGCCAATCTTGCGGCCTGCCCCAGCAGTTGGTGTGGAGTCATCCATGCCTAATGAGCGTTGTTTTTCGACTCGCAGAGAGAGTTTTGTGAGGGAGTGTGGATTTTAGGGTTTGAAATAAATATATTTATATATTTGGGCGGTGTTTTGTTTAATCTGTTCGCGTTTGGTACAATTTATATTGACCGCCTACAAATATTTTTTATATTTTTTAACCCTGTTATTGTTCCTCCTTAGTCCTTAGGGTCTGTTTGGATACAACTTATTATTGCTAAAAACTGATTGTTGCTGAAAACACTGTAACAAAATAATTTTTAAATGTGTAAATAGTACCGTGGGATCCATGAACAGTGCCAAAACAGTGCGTGAACAGTGTTTTTTGTCTCATGAACAGTAACTTTTGTCCCTAAAACGCATGAAAGCAAAAAAGAAAAAAAAAAGAAAAAAGAAAAAGGGGAAAACGTGCCGCAGGATTCAGTGGAATGAAGTGCTATCCAAACTGATACTTAGTCTTTTTTTTTTTTTTTTGGAGAAACCAGACATAACTTTTTTAAGCTAAGAAAAATTGGCTAAATCAACTTGAAAAATAGAAACTAACTGTTGTGGAACATCTTCTGTCACGCCCCAAACTCGATACCCGGATTTGTGACCATAATCGGCATGCTAATATCAAGCTTAAACCTGATATTAACAAGAACCAACTTAACTTTTACAAAAGCTTCCCTCTTTTTTTTTCACCTGTTGTTTCTTTACTTCTTAATATAACTTTTCACTTGATATTCAGAGCATTTATATTGTACTTCAACTGATAACACAATCCACCAGCTGTTCAAATTATGAATTTCACATAATACATCTCTTAATACTTTAAGGTACACAACTTTCATTAGATCCTAAAATACACAATACTACAAAACTAAACATCAAATGCTAATTTGGGATCTATACATTTAAAACTAAAACCAGTTCCTTCCAAAACTCGAATAAGGCTCTCTCTGCTCCAAACTAAAACCTATTGACTGAAAGAGTGGAAGGGGTGAGCTACACAGCTCAGTAAGGGTAAGATACACAAGAATTTAATAAGAATGCATGTAAATCAAATCACTTCATTTTGTAAATATTTAGATAAAAGAACATCCTTTCATGCATAATATTTTATATTATTCATAATAATAACTTATACGCTCTTTATAAGAAAATAATTGTTCTCATTTTTCTTATCAGGATAATATTACCAAAACCTTTTGGATTGAACTTCTTTCATTTCTTACAAAGTCACCAAATATAATATTGATTATTTAAAATCATATACATACATACATGCATGCATATATATATATATATATATATATATATTCTCATTACAAAATAATTATTTTAATTTAAATCAGATAATTGGTAACTTTGTTTTAAACTAGAAATATCTTAAAGAATAACAAAAATTTTCTTCATAAACTTCTTCTTGTAAAATATTATAACTTTTATAGTCATAAAACTTAACATTTCATAAAGAACAGATTTCTAATAACTTTTTAACATAAACTTGTACTTTCATCAAAAGCTTTATCTTTACAGAACACTAAAACATTTTCATCAGATTCTTTATCTTTAAAGCACAACAGAACTTCAGAAACTTTTATCTTTAAAGAACAGTTTTTCTTTTCATCATAAACTTCTTTTCATGAGAGCTTTTAACTTTTCATAATGCATTTAAACAAATCATTCTCTCATGATTAATAAAATAATATAGCTGTTCATAACATATTGGTTAGTCCATATCTAGTAAGTCTGTACTTATTTTGTGGTGCATGTGCACAATAGAAAATGTCTCATCACATTTGGGTGCCCTCATGTGCATGATATTATCCTCTTTGGGAGGCCTGATGGCACATCCTCTCAAGGTTTTGTACCTCCCCACTGTCCGTACACATTGGGGAAGAGGCATTGTCCAGATTAGAGTTACGAGCACCCCCATTTCCTCCAACTTTCAATGGCTAAACATATTACATTTTCCATGGAAAGCCAGTAATTTAACCTCTACTGGCTGAGTTCAGATCATTAGAAGACATAACTCGAAAATATTTCATACTTATACATCATATTGAAATTCATAATTTGCATAACATTTCACAATAATAACATTTCCATTATTTTCTTTAAACATCATATTTGTGGAATTAGTAATAGTATAAATATGTTCAAATCATATACATAAGTTTTCGAAAGTTCATAAACATATCTTTGTTTGAAACATGATTATATGCCATAACTCTAATAAAAAAACATTTTAATGCATAATACACTTTAAAATAACCTCATGACTTACCAAATGCTCATATAACTTATCCCTTACCTGAAAGCAGAGGAACTGAAGTCTATAGTTGAAGGAGCTTAGACTTCGGTACTGATAATACCTAAACCAAATATCAATGTTTATTACTATCAATTATACCTTACAATAAACTTACACATTCATCTCAAACTTATAATCAATGAAATCCTAATCTCACCTCAACGAGGTTCCCACAAACATATTATGCACACATCAACAAATGATGTACCAAACTAAAGAAAAACCATCACACACACACACACACACACACACACACACACACATATATATATATATCATATCTCCAAAAGAGCCAACTTCATTTCAAAAGGTGTTTTGAGATTAGGGCAATAATGCATGCATAAACATAAAATCCTTTAAACATGGTCATATAACTATATACACTCATATGGCAACACACAACACGTTGAACAAGACAGCAACATGAAAAAGCAATAGAATGGTTTAGAACCCCTCCTTTGATTACTAAACCTTGAACCAAGTTATAAAAAATTAATCTATGATCTAGACATACCAAAAGATAAGAATATTAAATTATATCTTAAAACATTAACCCTAAATTTAGAATTAAATCCTCAAAGTTAGTTATATAATTTACTGTTCACTTTTCATCCCAGCAGCATATACTTAACTTATAAAATACAAATGGGTTATCAATTCACATCCAATCTTCATGAAAATTTACAGAGCCACTCCTACGGATGTCTAGTAGATTCCATATCATTTTTAGAGCCAAATCATAAAACCATAATTTACTAAAAATCATACAAGACAACATACTCAAATATGTCCTGATAGAATTTCATGCAACTTAGAAATTAAATCATTATTTTTATAATTATCCAAACGTTGTGAGACCATTTCCATTACAACCACAAGTGTCTTACATTTCATAAAAAATACTCCTAACATCCTAATTCACCGAATATGATTTAATACATAATTTACCATGCGTAAACACAGAATCTGTCACAGTGACAGCTTCGCAACATTTTCTAGTAAATTCACAAACAATTATCAAACGATAGTATTTTCATATGAAATTTAATACACATATACTGGACATATTATATAATAATTTCCAACAAACCTTTTATCCATATCTGTCCTAGAAAAATACAGGATTTATAATGACAAAACAGGTTAACCAATGAGAGCAACTTTCAACAGGTTCTTGAAGTTCCTATTAACTGACTCTCAACCAGCTTCAATTACTGAATCAACTACACATTCAGCACCTCAATTAGCAATACAATAAAGTTTATGTAGTTATTTTACTCATTTTAACACTTACCCGTAACAACATATTTTATCTTTGTCTATCATCTAGGAGCACATGCAAGCATAACAATGATTCAATTCATATTCAGGCAATAAAAAATCTCTAGAATCCAACACACTCATATATAAAATCATATAACCATCACTTAAGTTTAAAATGGATAATAGACTGAAAGAATTAGATTTTTCCCCTTACCCTAGACACAGGTTCTTAGAGTGATAGAGCTAGAATCACTCTAGCTTTAAGTTGTGAAAAAGAGCTTGAGAAGGATTGAAAGAAACTCTTTGTTGCTGCTGGACCCGTAGGTGTGAGAGGGAGAGGAGAGTTGAGAGCTTTTCTTTCTTTTGGTGTTGGACTCGTGGGTATGAGAAAGGGAATTCAAGAGAGCTTCTAGCTCTTTCCTTAAGAGAAAAGAGAGCAAAGTGAGGTGAGAAATTCTGATTTGTGTGGACCTGTGGGAATAGAGAGGCTTCTTGGATGTTCTAGATATTTTGAGAAAGTCAGAAGAATGGGGTGGGGTTTGTTTATTGCATGGCCAACCAAAGTGTTGGTCTTTGGGTTTGTCAACATGCATGGTACTTTGGCATTATGTGTTGAATTTCCATTGGTTGCATGTGTGGGTAGAATTTCCACTATAACATCTCATGCGTCATATTTAATTAAAACACCGCCAACTATACATTTAATAAATTAAACCACTTAATATAGTTTTTTACATATTTAGTATATATTTATAATACAATTAGCCATTCAATTATTTATAATCTTTACAATTTTTATTCAATGACATTATAAAATAATATGTTTATTAAATGCTCTTCTATTAATTATAGAAAGAAAGTGGCTTAAAATAATAATTAACCACTTAAACACATAGTTTAATTATAAAGTTGGGTCAGGGTGTTACATCTTCCATCCACATAAGAAAGTCTGGAACATTAACAACAAATCTAGCTAAACTATGCACAACTTTATTACATTCTCTCTTAACATGAGAGTAATGTAATTGATTAAAAAAACTAGCAACTAAACGAACATTATCAAGAAGTAAACCAAAATGTGACAAATATTTAGCACCACTTTGTAAAGATTGGATCAAAGTTTGAGAATCACCCTCTAAAACAGCCGAAGTAATGGCTAACCTTAGCTTAGCAATTGCAACATAAAATTCTCGTTCCCATTATGTTTTTGCAGAACTAAATAAATCTTTTAGTTCAAAGTCTCGCTCAAGCATTCACATTAGGCTTCACTAAGTGCAATTTTAGTCGAATTTGACCTAAAAATATCACTTTTGTTATTTTAACAAACATACTTACAATAGTCTCAATATTTATTTATCTATTCATATTATAGTTGAAAATTTGGGCCATTCTTCTTTGCTCATGTTACACTTTTGGAATACCCCAGAAGGGAATTTCGCTCTGCTTTCCTCAATCTTCACTTTACGCCATGTCGACCCCCCTTTTATCATAATTTTCTCTCCAAAAGTAAATAATTTTTTATGAAGGAAAAATGGAAGAAATTATACAGTCCTCACGGTGGACCACGTTACTTGTCTATCATTCCACTAAAAGGTTCCATCTGTTTAAAATTACTGAGTCAGTAGTTAGTTTTTGTTTTAAAAACATTTTGACTCAGTAATTTTAAACAAGTGAAAGTCTTTTAGTAGGATTAATGGTGGACAAATGATGAGGTCTACAATGAGAATATTATAATTTCTCAAAAAATAGAGAATTAGCTAAGAAATTTTACTTTGACAAAAAAGATCAAAATAATTTTACCATATTCAACATGGATCCATTATAATATGCAATTTTATTAATGGCTCATGTGAGGTGGTAAGTTAATTTGAGAATATTGTGAAATTAATAGGAATGTTTTGTTGGGTAGAAAAGAATGATGATGGAAAGATAAAATATCCTCTTACACTCTTTGACATCCACTATTTAACATCAATATTAATAATTGATGCAAAAACGTTCACATTTTAAAATATAAAAGTGGATGTGAAAAAAATAGATGTAAAAAACGAAGTGTAAAAATATCATTTCTGAGATTGAAAATGGTAGTTTTCCATCACTTGGTTTAGTGGCAAATAGGGAGGAAGGAAAAGTGGGTGCTTGGACTTTCCACTTGAGCCCACCAAAGACCATCCTCCCAGATTGGGAGTAAAGGTGGAGGAAAAAAAAATCCTTAGAATTTATTATGTTGCCCAATCTTTTCTCTACCAAACAGAAAACTTAAACATTTTCATACTTCCACTTTTCTGTTCTTTTAACATTTTTAATATTCTCACATTTTCATCTTTCCAATCAAACGAACCTACTACTATTTGAAGAGGGAGAAAGTAAGAAAGGGGATAGGAAAATGAAAGAGAGAGAAGCAAAGGTAAAAATATTTTTTCATGGGAGCTGGGTTTTGGATCTTTTGGTTAATATGAAACTAGGTTAGGCTTTGCCAGAACTGGTTGGTGGGGCTTTTAAAATGGTGTTGATGGAATTGGGTCGGGTCAAAATCCAACCCAACCTAAATAATCCAAAAGCAATCCGAAGGGGACAATCAGATTGGAATTCAATTTGAGCCCCTCATCTCTTTACTCTTTTCCTTCTTGCAGTGTTTCCTCTCTCCCTTGAACTCCTCTGAATCTCTCTCATTAATTATATATATGAAATTGCAAGATTCAATAAATAAAGTCACATGATTGAGTGAATGTAGAGACAATGGATAATTACAGCTAAGCTGGGAATATGCTCAAATATTGTTGGATAAAGACAATGGATAATTACAAATATAATAGTGTAGATGCCTGATTAAATAAAGCATAAATTTAGACCATTTAAGTTCTTGCTAATTGAGAGGCTATGGATTTTGGTTAGCTCATTAGGTAAAAAATTTTGTCGTCAAATAAGATATTTAGTGTTAGGACATATGTGTTTTCACTTGTTAAGAACATATGTCACTTATTTATGTAAATTGGCTAATTCTTTGACAAAACGCACTCTACTTGTAATTGGGTAGTTCTAGGTGTTTTTAATACTTCAAGAAACAAGGTTTCAAGATCAAGTGTTGAAGTCATCAAATCTGTCCAAGAAAAACAAGCTGAAGTGCAAATTCATTAAAGCTCAATATCTGCTCGATAGCTACCTCGACACCTACTATCTGTCGAGATTTATAAAATTAGATTTTCTGATCTAATTTCCTTGGGATCCATGAATATGCTTTTGGGCCTTCTTTTCTTATAACCCTTAACATATAAAAGGATTGTTTTAAGAGCCGTCAAGTTGTACATAAGTTGCAAAAGCATTGAGCAATCTCTGTTTAAGCAAATTGTGATAAAAAACGAAGTTCTTGACTTAGTTCATCTTCTCTGAAGAAGTTGCTGTGTATTTTGCACCAAAGGGTTTTGTGACCAAGCATCTTCCTGATCTTCATCGTGTAGGATGAACTGAAGAATTTTGCAGCCAACCTCTCCTTCTAAGTTGGTGTTTGAAGTCGTGTACTGGGATCCGCACATTGGTTAGTCACGTACTTGGGAGCCGTGCATCAAAGGTGGGAACTGTTGCTACAGATCAAGTCCAATTGGGTATTGGGGTAAGGGTTCAACTGTAGGTTGGTAAGGTACTTGGGATTCCTTTACTTGTAACCGCTTGATTTGATAATAGTGGAGTTTCGAGAGTGGTGACCTGAAAATCACCCGATAGGGTTTTTGCCATTAGGATTTTCCCCATTTGTAAACAAATCACCGTGTTATTTATTTTCCGCTGCTTATTTAGTTTATTGGTGATTTGTTTGTGCTTCCACGCGTTTGCATGATTAATTGATTAATTAACAACTTAGCTAATTAATTAATTGGTTTAAATCACAAGGGGTCATTCAGATTGTGGTCTATCAAGTCGTATCAGAGCAGGCACACTCTGATTAGATTTAATCTTTGTTGTGTTGATCCATTGACCCATGTTTGTCATGGATAGAGGACAGTCATTAATCATACCTCCTTTATTTGATGGCACTAACTATGCATACTGGAAAGTACGCATGAGAGCTTTCTTGCAGTCTTTAGATGAGAAGGTGTGGCAAGCTGTAGAGATTGGCTGGACCAAGCCAAAAGAAGAACCGGCCGATTGGGATGACGCCAAGATCAAGGCGGCAAATTTCAACAGCAGAGCGTTAAATGCCCTATTTAGCGCAGTCACCAATGAGGAGTTCAAAAAGATATCCTCAACTGAAACTGCTAAAGAGGCTTGGACCATCCTCCAGACAACCTATGAAGGAACAAAGGTTGTCAAAGATTCAAAACTTCAGAGGCTCACTACAAGCTTTGAAGAGATTAAGATGGAGGAGGATGAGTCGTTTGATAAGTTCTATGCCAAGTTCAAGGACATAGTGAACTCAGCCTTCAATCTTGGGAAAACCATCCCTGAACCCAAGGTTGTAAGGAAGGTACTCAGATCTCTACCTGAGAGATTCCATGCCAAGATTACGGCAATAGAATAATCAAATGATATTGACAAAATTCTTTTGACTGAGCTGGTTGGAAACTTGCAGACCTATGAACTAGGACTATCTAGGATTGGCAAAACGGGTAAAAGCAAGAGCATGGCCTTGAAGGCAAAAAGCAGTGATACAGATGAGTCTTCCGATGATGAAGATTCCAAGATGAAGTTCTACATTACAAGGCAGTTCAAGAAGTTTATGAAGAATGCCAATGGGAGGAACTTTGACAAGGATTGCAGACAATCCAGCTCTTCTCAGTTTAAGAGCCAAGACAAAGGGAAGAAGGATGCTAAGGATGACGGTCAGTACACTGTTCTGGCAGGACCAAAGTGCTTCGGATGTCATGGATTCGGTCACATGAAGCATGAATGCCCGACATATCTCAAGAACATTGGGAAGAGTAAGGCACTTGCTGCAACCTTGAGTGACACTGAGCCCGAAGATGATTTCGACAATGAGGATGACGGAATCTTAAATGCCTTCACTGCCACAGTCAATCCTACTGAAGGGATTGTTGAAGAAGTGGATGAAGAAGAAGAACTGGTGGAGTCCAAATTTGAGAAGATGGATGATCAAGATGATATCCATTCAGCCTATAAGAAGCTTTACAAGCTCTCTGAGAAGCATGAGAAATTGTATAGGCTGGCCACCAAGAAGCTCAGTGATGTGAAACTTGATCATAAAGAGTTGTCCACAAAGTTTGATAAGGCAAATCAAACTATTGGAGCACTGAGGTTTGAGAACAACTTTTTGGCTGAGAAGACCAAGAAGCTTGAAGCGAAGCTGTTTCAAGTCAGAGCTCAACTGGAGACGACTTCAAGTGCAAAGCTTGATGAGATGCTCAGCAATCAAAAATCTGCTTCAGATCGAACAGGCTTAGGGTATGGTCTTTCTTTCTCTAATACTGCTTCTACTAATAATACTGTTTTTGTTTCTCCTGCTAATAACGCTGAAATTGAGAACACTGATGTTAAAACTAAATTAGCAAGTGAAAACTTAGACAAGGGTAAATCTATCTTAGGAGCACCCCCTAAGCAAGATAAGAAAGATGCTAAAAACCCTAGGGCTAAGAAGGCTAACTCTCAAAAGCCTAAACAAAAGAAGCAGCATCTCTATCATCATTGTGGAGCTGCCGGTCATACTCGACCAAATTGCTATAAGTGGCTAGCCACTCAACAGAGCAACGACATGATAGCATCTGGAAGCCAAAATCAGCTTCAATCCTCTCTTGCTCCTTTTGGAGATCTTCTAAAAGCCCTCATGTTCTTTTCGAACTTGAACGGTTTCAATTCTTCCCTCTCATCGCCGGTTCAAGGGTTCAATCAAAGGAAAGGTTCTTCCAAGGTGTGGAAGAAAAAGGACTCTAAGTGATTTCATCACTTTCTTTTCCCTTTTTGTTTTTCTTGTTTGTTGCATTGCTTGTGTGTTTTGCATTTTTGTTGAGTCAGTCTAGTTTGATGCTTTGCTTTGTTTAACATGTTTTTGTATGTTTACTTTCAGTTTTGTTTATTTTTGTTTTTGATATAAAAATAAAAAAAAATTTGAAAAATCAGAAAAATACAAAAACAGTGTGTGTTTTGTGTACTTTGGTACTTGTGTACCTTGAATGGCCATTGAAACAAAGTTTTCTAAACTTTGTATCTCTTGTAGCTTAGATGAGCATCTCTATGCACAACTAAGCAAGTGAGCTTTGTGGCTCTTGTTTGTGATAAGTAAGATTAAGTTATCTCTTGAACTTAACACTCATATCACTCTTTTTGACAGGTAGGACTAGAAAATCCTAAGAGAAAGACATAAATAACTATCTCATCACTGTTGCCCGCCAATCATAATAAAGACACATGTATGCTTCAGCATAGCAAAAGTGCAGTGTTAAAAACACCCGTATGCTTCGTGTAAAGTTGTTATTTACAACTATGTATTTTGTTGGCTTTTATTCCGTGCCAAATTTGATTGTAATTATTATCAATCGTTTATACCCTGTATTTGTTGTGGGATTTGTTGTAAGGGTTGTGTGATAGAGAGTGTGTGAAGACTCAAGCAATTTGGAGGCTGAAGGATTCTTGTGGGTATGTCGCGACCTAGCTTCCCGCGAAGTGAAGCATGTGCCTTGCACATGCTGGAATGCGAAGAGTCAGGCCAGGTGGAGACAGCTGTCTCTCGCGGGTAAGGCCTTCCCGCGAGACACCCACGAGACATGATGTTCTGCCAGCCTGTACTAACTGACTCACACATTTTGTACCTATCCTATATATACCCTCATTACCCACAAATGTTGAGGAATGCTTCAGAGAGAAAACCCTAGCCAAACACATTTGGAATTAGAGATTGTCATCCCCACCTTTCTCTATACACTTGCTTGTGGTATCTCCTCAACCCTTCCCTCTCCATTTCCACACCATTGAGAGGTTGATAGCCCAAACACTTACCACACCCTTTAAGAGTGTTGAGTGACGTTTTGGTGCTGCTGGGAAGTATTGGAAGAAGCTTGGAATGGCAGATGCAACATGGAGCTTGTTGCGGGATCCGAGGTGCTAGACAAGACACGGTTCCGAGAAGCCTTGTTGGAGTAAGAGCTTGGAGGGCTTAGGTACATCGGGTAGATTAGGCTTGAAGGGTCTCTTGCTTACTCATGTATCCCAACTGATTGTCTAGTGGATCGATTTCCGCTTGGAGGGCGGCGGAGAGGTTTTTCGCCGAGTTCTTCGGTTTCCTCTTCGAGAACACGTCTCGGTGTTTTCTGTGTTTGCATCCTTCTTCCATACTCTTATTTAATTCCATTATACTGCTGTGTTGCTTAGTTTATGGATTAGAGTAGCTTACTTGTTCAACCGCTCGCTTTTACACTATTCCGCACTTTGTATTAAAGTTGTGTAAAAACTATCGAGCCGTAATTTTAATTGGGGGGTCTAAACAGCTCGTGTTTTCAACACGTTTTCGAGCTTTCACTTCGGCATAGCAAAAGTGCAGTGTCAAATGCTTAACATCTTGGGTATTTCTTTTCTCTCTTTATATGCCCATGCATGATATGCTTAAAAGAAAATATGCAAAGAAAATAAAAAGCAAAAAGATTAAAAATGCTTTAAATATGGTTGCAAGCGTGTATTCTAGGAGATGTGGGAGTTATAGGATGTACCTCGAAGGTGATAGTCCCCATCAAACAGTTATGATTGTGTGTGAGTTAAAGTTATTTTCTCATATCTCAGATCGTCATAACATGTATACACATATGCAATCTTGCGATGTTTTTCACATACAACACGCAATATTCTTTGCTACTTTTGATACATGTGCAGGTACAATGTGATTTGGCCATTACAAAGGTTTTATATGTGCTAATGTATGCTCACTAAACTGTCTTAACTTGTTTTTTGAAAAATAAAATTGGTTAGACTTGTTTAGTGTGTGTGTGTGTGTGTTTTTGAGGATCCATGTGCTTAAATTTTTGTCGAGAGATGATTTTGAGAGCTTTATATGTTGATTGGGTCAATGGTTGAGGTGTATGTTGGATTGCATTCATGTCTGTGTTTTTCACTTCTCGAAAAACTGTTTTTAACTGCTAGCTCGACACCTCCTCGACACCTCCTCGATACCTTGTTATCTGTCGAGTTTCTCAAGCCTTTTCTTATCGCAATCTCGACACCTGTCTCGACACCTTGTGGATCGATCGAGAAAGTTCATGTCTCCTCGATACCTTCTCGATCGATCAAGCTTCTGTTCTTTGAAAGTGGTTCTTATACCTCGACACCTACCTCGACAGTTTCCTCGATACCTCTCGATACCTCAGCTGTCGAGAATTACTGAGGTGCCTATTTAAGCCTCAGTCGCGATTCAGATCTCATTTCACTCGATCTGTCCGTGGCGGTTCCTCTCCCAAACGTCTTTTTCTCACTTAAAACTTCAAACCCACTTGATTTTTGGCCCTACCTTGCTTCTAATCACTTGGTAAGATCTCATTTTCCTTCCTTTTTCATGCATTTCATGTTTTGAAGCTTAGGTTTTGGGGGTTTTGAAAATTTTTGGGGTTTTTCAAAATTAATGAGTTTTTCTTGAAATTTTGGGTTGGGTTTTCACTTAAATGTGTTCAAAATGTCATACATTGCATTTCATGTGCATTAGAATGGTATTTACATGCATTTAGATGTGTGCTCTATGTTTTTGTGCTGGTAGGATTGGATTAGGCTGAGCCCATGATGCTTTTTAATTTGCATGTCACATGTTCATGCATCCCCATGCATACGTACTTTTTGTCCAATATATTTGATATATATGAACTGTGTTGAGACTTTTCTGATTGTCTCATTCTCTATCTCTTTCTCATTCTGTTTACATTAGTAGTGTTTATGGCACCCAAGCGTAAATCCACTTCGGCTCGGAACCCTCTGCGTTCTGGAGCTTCCTCATCTTCTGATTCTGCTCCTCTAAATCTTTGGTTCCGTGATGGAGATGCCCACAAGGCATTTTCGGAGAACTTTTCTAGACGAGGTGTTCATTCGGAACGCCAAGTCATTTTGGCGGACTTCGCCGACACTGACCTTCCCTCTGTCATTCACAGTAGGGGATGGGAGTCACTGTGTGACATCCCGATCACCTGTCCTCTCGTGCTGATTCAGGAGTTTTACTCCAACGTGCACGGGATAGATCGTTCAGTACCTCTCTTTTTCACTCGCGTTCGAGGTACGCGCATCCCTGTCACACCGCAGCTAGTTACGAATGTGCTTAGGGTTCCTAGGATAGATTTTCCTGATTATCCTTCCTATGAGCGTCTGAGGACTGTGTCCAAAGATGAGCTTATTTCTGCTTTTTGTCAGCGCCCAGCTGATTGGGGTGAGCATCAGTACACATCATGTAGGCCTTTTGCTAAAGGTCCTAGATTTCTAAACATGGTGATGACTTTTGTACTCCATCCACTCTCTCACTACAACTCCATCACAGAGCCTCGTGCTCAATTTTTGTTATCTCTTCTAGAGCATCTTACTATAGATTTTCCTTCTCATTTTATCCTTTCTATCATAGATGTTCATCTAGATTCGGCGTCCTGTGATAAGCTCATTTTTCCTTCCGCTATCACAAGGATCTTATGCCATTTTTCTATCCCTTTTCCTGTGTCCAACCACTTCACACACATCTGTGCCATAGATGCCGCTACCATAAAACGTAGTGAGGCTCAATTTAGGTCGCGACAGACGAATTCCACTCCTCCCTCCCGTTCAGCTCCATCCAGATCTGCTCCATCTACATTTGCTCCTTCTTCCTCTACGGGCGATGTATCTCTTGGAGACATCATGGCGCAGCTGCAGCGCATGGATACTCGTCTCGATACACTCTCCACTGAGTTGTATCAGGTGAATGTTCGTGTTGGTCGTATTGCACGACGACAGGCGACCATGGGTTGTTTTGCTCCTGAGGCTACTCCTTCACCACCTTCTCTAGCGGCTTCAGACTCTAAGGATGATGATGATGATGATGGTGATGATGATGACGCTTCGGATGATGATGATGGAGATGCTAGCTCTACTGATGAGATGTCCACATGACACTCTACCCTTTGTCACTCGTGACAAAAAGGGGAAGTAGTTTTGGGGATATGAGAGTGGTCATCTTAGGGGGAGAGTTAGTATAGGACATTTTTGATAGGAGGAGTGTTGATATTTTGAGGGATGTAGTGAGGTTTTGATGTATCTTTTCTTTTCTATTCTTTTTAGATACATTGTTCTTGTATATGAGGTCTTGTGACCAGTTTTACATACATTGTACTTATTTTCTCTCTATATGTGGATATATGTTTCTTTCACCTCTCTCTTCATGTGTTGATTCTTCTCTATCTTTATACACATGTTCATTATACTTGTATGCAATCTATTATTTCTGTCTCACACAAGATGCCTTGATGAGTTTTATTTAAAGTGTTTCAGAAATACAGGTTGTCAAAGTCTACTTGCCATAAACTCTTTTCTTACAAAGTTTTTCAAGAGTTTGTGTTAGGATAGATTTTATTGTATTCAACAAGTGAATATGAGTTGAGTGATTTATGAATTCTCTCATATATTCATTTGTTTGTTGTGGTTTTGTCACGGATTGCCAAAGGGGGAGATTGTTAGGACATATGTGTTTTCACTTGTTAAGAACATATGTCACTTATTTATGTAAATTGGCTAATCCTTTGACAAAACCCACTCTACTTGTAATTGGGTAGTTCTAGGTGTTTTTAATACTTTAAGAAATAAGGTTTCAAGATCAAATGTTGAAGTCATCAAGTCTGTCCAAGAAAAACAAGCTTAAGTGCAAATTCATTAAAACTCGACACCTGCTATCTGTCGAGATTTATAAAATCAGATTTTCTGATTTGATTTCCTTGGGATCCGTGAATATGCTTTTGGGCCTTCTTTTCTTCTAACCCTAAACATATAAAAGAATTGTTTTAAGAGCCGTCAAATTGTACACAAGTTGCAAAAGCATTAAGCAATCTCTGTTCAAGCAAATTGTGATCAAAGACGAAGTTCTTGACCTAGTTCATCTTCTCTGAAGAAGTTGCTGTGTATTTTGCACCAAAGGGTTTTGTGACCAAGCATCTTCCTGATCTTCATCGTGTAGGATGAACTGAAGAACTTTGCAGCTAACCTCTCCTTCTAAGTTGGTGTTTGAAGTCGCGTACTGGGATCCGCGCATTGGTTAGTCACGTACTTGGGAGCCGTGCATCAAAGGTGGGAACTGTCGCTACAGATCAAGTCCAATTGGGTATTGGGGTAAGGGTTCAACTGTAGATTGGTAAGGTACTTGGGATTCCTTTACTTGTAACCGCTTGATTTGATAATAGTGGAGTTTCGGGAGTAGTGACCTGAAAATCACCCAGTGGGGTTTTTGCCGTTAGGGTTTTCCCCATTCGTAAACAAATCACCGTATTATTTATTTTCCGCTGCTTATTTAGTTTATTGGTGATTTGTTTGTGCTTCCACGCGTTTGCATGATTAATTGATTAATTAACAACTTGGCTAATTAATTAATTGGTTTAAATCACAATGGGTCATTCAAATTATGGCCTATCATTTAGAATTTAAAATCCTTCTACACCAAAAACAAATTACTTTTTTTTTATAAGACAAAAATAAAATGCTTAATTAATGTCTTGGTATGATTATAAAAAAAATTATTATGGAGTAGACACCATATTTTAAATTTCACCATATCTTAAAATATATATAAAAAAGAAAAATAGGTTGGAAGCCCGCCAGGTTGGTAAGAGGCGCAATTTTAATGCCTCTTTGTCTTTGCAAATCAAAAGGAGGAAATAAAACTTACCCATAATATAAAATTCCCTCAACTTGAAAAATGGATCTGATGGAGTACAAAAAAAGTGGGACAACACTGACTTGATCTGAGAGTGTCTAAATAGTCTTTATTTATTTATTTATTTTATATATGAAAGTAAATACGAAATAGCCTTAAGTTTCCATAAATCAGCTGATTGAACAAATCAAAATGAAACTTTACAGCTTGACAGCTACGGTAGATTTGGTTCTGTGAACTAAAACTAAGCAAATGCCTCATAGTAAGTTTTATTGAGCTAAATAAAATTGTAATTTATTCTTCTCAGAAGAATGTCTTACTGAAATCCATGCATATGAAGATATCGGATTAAAACACTTGTTCAGCTGATAGATTTGAATTTTACAATGCCTGATTACATGAAATATGAAAGGACCTCAGCTTTTGGATTGTCCAGCAATCAGAATACACTTAAATTCAAGAAAATATTTGCTGGTGTCGACTTACTATATTAGTACATTGATTAAAATAGTGAAGTGGGAATTCCAGAGGTATCTGAATGAATTTTCTGATGTTGAATCTCCATTATTCTGAAGGAGAATAAGGCGCAGCGACCAAATACAAGTTGTTTTTCCTTCGAACAACTGCACCAAAGAATTCAGTCATATCCAGATCCTCTGGCCTCATTCTTCCTGGAAGCTCCCAATCAAAATGGTAGAGTAATTGAGCAAGGGGAAGTTCAATATTGGCCATACCAAATGTTATTCCTGGGCACATCCTTCTTCCTGCACCAAAAGGGATATATTCAAGTTGAGTCCCATTGAAATCAATTGAACTATTGGTGAACCTCTCTGGTATAAAACTCTCAGCATCGTGCCAAAGTGCAGGATCTCTTCCAATTGCCCATGCATTAACAATGACTTTAGTTTTGAGGGGTATCTCATTTCCATCAATCTCGCATGGCTGTCTGCATTCTCTTGGGAGTAGCATTGCAACAGGAGGGTGTAACCTGAGTTTCTTTTATAACTGCCTTTAAGTAACTTAGGTTCTGAATATCTTTCTCATGGATTTGTTTCTTTCCATTAAAGGCTTGTCTTATCTCAGCTTGAGCCTTCTCCAGCACTCTAGGTTGTCTCATCATTTCTGACATAGCCCAATCTATTACGGTTGATGAAGTATCAGTTCCAGCAGCAAACATGTCCTGGGAAAGAATTGGAATGACTCATAGGTTATTCTTAAGAGAAGAAAAATATAAGGATAGCAATAAAAGTGGATTGGTGAATTAATTGCTTTTGAATGAGCAGTATTTATAGAAGGAATACAGACCAATATGACTGCCTTGATGTTGTTGGTTGTGATGGGGAACTCAAGGCTACCACTTTGCTGAAGGCGTAAAAGAACATCAACAAGATCCTCCTTCCAAAGTTCACCCTTGCCAGTCTCTGCACTCATTGGGTTCTCCCTGTGGTCATTGATGATTTTGTCTAGGATCTTGTCAACCTTGACATGAATCTTCTCTAGTTTAAATTTCAACCCACTAACCACATGAAGAAACTTTTTCGAAGGGAACAAATCAGCTATGTCAAAACCCCCTGCCAAGGCTGCAGATTCCCTGGCCAGCAATGTAAATTCATCTGGATCTTTGCATTTGGTACCGAATGCTGCTCTACATACAATGGTACTTGTCAAAGAGAAAATTTTTTCAGTAAAATTGATTGGTGATCCTAAAGATGAGTGGATGGACTCAATGAGATTACTAATTTCTTCTTCTCTAAGAGAAGAGAAGGATTTGACCCTCTTGGTACTTAGGAGTTCCAACATGAAAACCTTTCGCATTTGCCTCCAGTAATCACCATATGGAGAAAAGGCAATGTCTGAGCCACCGTAGCTTATAATTTTAGGCGCAAGAATTTCTGGTCTCTGCGCAAAGGCAAGATCATGTGTCTGCATGACCTCTCTGGCCAACCTAGGTGATACCACAATTGCAGAAATTTCGCCCAGCTGTAGGTGCATAAGGGGTCCATGTTCCCCTGCTAGTTGCTGGAGAGCATGGTGTGGCAGTGAGCCAATTAAGTTGTGCAAATTTCCTATTAGAGGTAACTTTCTTGGCCCTGGTGGCAACTCCTTTAACTTTGTTCTGAGGTTTAATTCTTCTGCATACCTTTAATAGCCAAAACAAAGAGAGTAAAATAAGAAAGGCGGTAAACACCAATGAAGGTTGAAGGGCCATGACAAAAAGGAGAGAGACGTGATTTTCTAAAATTTGCATTTCAAAATATATAGAGTTAAATTTGTGCTATTTGCAGCTGGACCCCATAAGCCTGTATGCGTTGGGAAAAAATTATATATAACTGTGAATAAATTTCAGCAAGCACACATAAGAACATAAAGATTTACGTGAAAACTTTTTCTTCTTAAAAGAAAAAATTAGGAGACAAACTCCGAATAATTTTACTATATTAAATAGAGATTACAACACTTAAAAATACAACTTGAGCAAAAAGAACTCTCTTTTTCTTTTCACTCACTGCTCTCTTTTTCACTGTATATCTCTCACAATTTTCTCTTACTCTCTCTATTTTTCTCTTTTTTTTTGCTTGCTCTCACTCACGCAGTTCTTCAAACTGCACTTAGTCCTCGCACTCTGAGACTTCACTTCTTTTTCCCCATCTTCACCTGCCGAATGGCTTCTCTATTTATTTCTTCATCTTTTCCTTCTTCTTTTTCCTTTCACACTCTTCACATCAAGTCACAATAAATGCAAGCCAACTTATCTTGACTTTGCTTCAACCCATTTCTTTTTCTTCAGCTCTCATTGGCTGAATGGCCTTTGCTTGTTTCTTTTCCGTTTTTCATCAGCGTGTCCAACACACTTTGGCTCACTTCTCATTAAGAGAAGTCAGACTTCCTACAAGTCATGGAGTGACATGCTCGTTAAAAGAGCTCTTGAAAGCATGTGGGCTGGACCCATGGTGCAGTGCACCTAACAATCTCTCATTCCAGCCCACTACGGAGGAGATCTTAGTTAACATTCATTCCAACCAAGCCAACACCAGACTCAACCTTCTTCATTATCTTCACTAACACTGAGAAAATTTCATCAAAGCACCTTTCATTTTCAAATAATTTATTTCACCTTGGATATTCTTAATCCAATTTATTGACTCCCCCTCATCAGAAGCCCAAATATTCTCAAAACTAACTACTCGATGTTCTTCAGTATACCTCTTTTCAAGAGGTTCAACAATCTCTAGTAGATGATATTGCTCCCCCTACTCAAGACCTTCACGATATTTCACTTCATCATTCTTCCTACCATCATAATATTTATCATCAAATATCATTTCCTTATTTGAAGCACTGTCAGGTAAAGAGAATTTTACTCTCTTTGTTGCAACACCATTAAATCACCTCTCAACTGTGGAGTTCTCTAAAAAACTTTGTCTACATTGAACTTCTTTTTATGGGCCTTCACATGAGTCTTGTACATACCACAACAAGCATGCCCTCTTTCAACAACCAATGATCCTTTAGACTGTTTCCATCTTCCATTGCCAAGATGGTTACAATAACCTACTCGATCTAAAGCCAATGTAGAAAACACATTCATCCTTAAATCTAGAACATGTTGCACATCCTTTAACATCAACACGCAACCAACATTGGTCTTAATGCACACATCATCAATTCTCACAATTTTTGAATAAATGGAGTTACTCATTTTCACAACACCAAAGTCACTTGCTTTGTATGTGGTGAACAACCCTTTTGTAGGGATAACATGGTGGGAGGCTGCTGAATCAACAACCCACTCAACATTACTCTTAGCAACATGCTCACACTTTTGCTCTTCAAGAAAGAGCATTAGAACATCCTCATCAAGCACAGCTGCTGCAGTATTCTTCTCATTATCATTCTTTTCATTTTTGTCTCCAATTTGTTATTTACTCCAATGCCAACAATTTCTTTTTTATGTGACCCTTTTTCCCACAATGGAAGCATTCTCTTATCTGTTTAAACTAAGATCTACCTTTTAATTGTGACCTATCATTAAATTTAGCCCGATCATCAGGCCCTCTGCTTATATTTCTACCCCTATTCTCCATGATGAAAGATTGATCTTGTGCATTGTTTATACAAGCATCTCTTCTGCGAACCTCTACACTCAGAATCAAATCTCGAATATCATCATATTTGAGTTTTCTCTTCCTTGCAAAATTGCTCACTACCATTCTCATGGTCTCCCAACTGTTTGGCAAAGAAGCCAAAACAATTAATGCATGGATCTCATCATTAAAATCAATCTCCACAGAGGACAATTAATTTGTGATGGTATTAAACTCATTCAGATACTGAGCCATAAGAGTACCTTCCACCATCTTCAGATTAAATAACTTCTTTATCAGATGCACCTTGTTGTTAGTTGAAAGTTTTTCATACATGCTAGACAAAGCCTTCATCAAATCCATTGTGGTCTTCTTTTTCACAACGTTGTGTGCAACTAATCTTGTCAAAGTTAATCATATAACTCCTAGCACCTGTCTATCAAGAAGACTCCATTCCCCTTCTTCCATACCATCTGGTTTCTTCCTCAAAAGAAAAAATGTAATTTCTTCCCATACATATAATCTTCGATCTGCATCTTCCAATTGCCAAAGTTTGTGCCGTCAAACTTCTTGATTTTTAACGTCTTTTCTTCTTTTGCAGCTATTGCTCCCAATCAAACCTACGCTCTAATACCGCTTGTTGGGAAAAATTCTATATAATTGTGAATAAATTTTAGCAAGCATAGCGGAAGCACAATCACACAAGAACACAAAGATTTACGTGGAAACCCTTCCTCCTTAAAGGGAAAAAGCACGGGACAAACTCCGAATAATTTCACTATACTAAATAGATATTATAACACTTATAAATACAACTTGAACAAAAAAAAACTCTTTTTTTCTTTTTACTTACTGCTCTCTTTCTCACCGTATATCTCTCACAATTTTCTCTTACTTTCTCTATTTCTCTTTTATTTTTGCTTGCTCTCACTCACGCAGTTCTTCAAGACTGCACTTTGTCCTCACACTATGAGACTTCACTTCTTTTTCTCCATCTTCACGCTGAATGGCTTCTCTGTTTATTTTTTCATCTTTTCCTTCTTTTTTTTTCCTTTCACACTATTCACATCAAGTCACAATAAATGCAAGCCAACTTATCTTGGCTTTGCTTCAATCAATTTCTTTTTCTTCAGCTCTCATTGGCTGAATGGCCTTTGCTTGTTTCTTTTTCTTTTTTCATCAGCGTGTTCAACACTCACTTCTCATTAAGAAAAGTCAGACTTCCCACAAGTCATGGAGTGACATGCTCATTAAATGAGCTCTTGAAAAGCATGTGAGCTGGACGCATGGTGCAGTGCACCTAACAGTATGTACATATGTTTTGGTATTTGATTTTTTCTTTTATTTCTTTTTTTTTTAATTTTATTGAGACCATTCTCTTTTTTTTTTTTTATGGGTTGAGACCATTCTCTTTGAATGGTCAGCCAAAGCTTAAAATGACAAGAGTATGGTTGACTTGAGATTGGAGTATCTCAATGCATAGAACATATAAACAAAGACATGTCCGTCATCAAAGAGTGATATTCCTAGAAGTTAGGAGATTGATTAAGATACAAAACACAGTATCTCTTTAAATTTGTCCCCATCATGGGATGGCAAGAAAAGCATTGACCTAGTACAACTAAGCTGTTTATTTATTTTTTTGAAAGGTACTGTGAAGCTAATTTAATTGACAGCACAACTTAATTTCAATATCCATTTTTCTGAAGTTAGAAGGGTCAATGGCTTGTGGAGCTAATTAAGATCAAGAATTCTAAAATGGTCATACAAAATTCTCACTTTTACGGAGTTTGGAAGAAGTGATTAGTACGTAGTCTTACCTCCAATTTATGTTTGGAGAGGTGAATTGTTGGATCTAGAATACTAAGTATAAAAAATAAATTGATCTTGAATAATTGAGCCATGACATACTATTTTCATTTTTCTTCTCCATTTTTGTACTAAAATAATAAATAGCCTCCCCAAGTTGTAAGCCTCATGGCATTGGACCTCACTTCTCATCATGCACTTGCCTCATGCAGTTAAAAACATGGTTCAGTCTTAAACACCCTTTAGCAGCCAAATATGCAGAGGAAATCATGAAAACCAGAGAGCTTACATTCAGAACTGGACTTCACTAGTGCTAAATTTTCCCAAAATTAATTCTTGAAGGTTGAATTCATATGAATGTTCAAAGTGTAAGGATTTTGTCTTGCTGTCATTTAGACAACCTAGATGTCAAAAAATCGTTTCATTTTATCCTCTTTTCAAAAAGAAAAAAGAAAAAGGCTGTTTTGCAATTAGTTTCAATTTTTACCCATCAATGATAACATTATTTATCATATCCGATCTCATACTCCCAACTTATGATGCTTCTTTATTTATTTTTTATTTTAGCAATTTACTTGTCTAATTGCAGAAGCCGTCGTCCCAAATTTTGTTCTTTGACGACTTTGGAAGCAAAAAATATATGCCTATATATTCCACTGGTAAATCTGTAATGTCTTTTCTCAAATCAAGTATGTATAGAAAATTCATGTGTATATATAAACTAGATCATGATCAGTTAATTAACCAAACAAATGGATTGTGAAATACCAAATTTAAGGTACATGAACTATCCTTCAGTGGTATTATGACAACTTAATAATGCTGCATGTTAAGACGTATGTGGAACTTGTTAGAACATATGTCATGTAGAATTGGCTAATCATTTGAGAAAATGCACTTTACTTGTAATTGGGTAGATCTAGGATGTGTTTAATACTTCAAGGAACAAGAGTTCAAGTCTAGTATTGAAGCGATGGAAATCTGTCCAAAAAACAAGCGAAGAAGTGTTGTTCATTAAAACTCGACAGATAGTTCGACAGATAAATTTATCGAGATTTAATGTTTAATTCTCAATAGCTCTTGATAGAAGCTGTATCTATCGAGAGTTACGAAATTCAAATTTCCAGATCTGTTTTTCATGCATATCCAACCTATTTGTGTAGAGTTTCTTTTCTCACAACTCTAGACATATATAAAGATTATTTTAAGGGCCGTCAAAGGTGATGCAACTTGATGCAAAGTGATTGTTCACTCAAATTATGACCGGAGACAATTTTTCCTAGTTCATCTTTCTCTTGAAGAAACTGTTGCTTCTTTGCACTAAGAGTTTTGTAACCAAGGAGTTTCTTGATCTTCATCGTTTGGATGAACTGAAAAACTTTATAGCCAACATCTTTCTCAAGTTAGTGTGTTAGTCATATATTGGGATTTGTGCATCGATTGATTAGTCACGTACTTGGCATTAGAGCAATGCATTAAAATGAGAGATTGTCACTACATTACAATGTCCAATTATGTATTGGGGTAAGGGCTCAACTGTAGGTTGATATTAGGTACTGTGATTCCTTTTACTTATAACCGTTTGTTTTAATAATAGTGGATTCTTGGGAGTGGTGATCTTAAATTCACCCGGTGGGATTTTACTTCAATGGTTTTCCCTATTCGTAAACAAATCACCCATGTCAAATATATTTTTCTTTGCATATTAACTTGGTGATTTGTTTGTGCAACCGTGCTTATTGCATGTAATTGAACCTAATTAATTCACTTGGCTAATTAATTGGTTAATTTACCAAAAAAGTCAATACATTCTTGGCCTATCACTGCAGATCTATAATGGCACTGGCTAATCCTCATTTGATTGAATGTAGGGAACATAGAAAAAATAGAATAAAAAGCAACTTCGAAGCCTTAAATTTCCGCATGAAATGTGATTGAATAGGTTAAAATGAAACTTGCAGTTTAGCATCTACAGCATTTTTGGTTCTCTTGAACTAAAAATCAAGCCATTGGTCAGATCTACTAAACTGAATGAAATAATATGCTTTGATTTTATCAGATATCGGACTGCCAGAGTAGAATACTTCCCTGGTGAAAGTGATAATACCATAATTGCAGAGATTTCACGTAGTTGTAGGTGCATAAGGGGTACATGTTCCCCTGCTAGTTGTCGGAGAGCATATAGGAAGAGAGAAGAAAACTACTTGGAAAACCATAAAAGTTTTTCTTGAGATTTTTTTCTAACTATCTCTTAAACCTAACATAGTTCTTACTCTTCTATAATTTTCTTTATATATTAAATTATAAAAGAAAAATTATTGGTTTACATTTCACTATTTATGTAAGATTTATATTGTAAACTAAACAAATGTGTATAACATTGTACATATACATTTAGTCTACAATATAAAAGCTTACATGAATGGTATAATGTGAACTAATAATTTTCTAACTATAAATTGAAGACTAATCAAAGATGCCTCCTCGTAAATAAGGGGGCTGCTGGACAGATATATATTCGTAGCGAATGTTATGTGAAGTAATGAAAGGCTTTGGTTAAGGATCATGAGCAGGGCCAAAGCTATCCTTTGATGTGTCAGTTTTAGAAAACACATACAAGTAATTAAGAAATTTATACAATATGTTAATGTGGAACTAATTACATTCATTCTCATATGTGTTCGTAAATTTTATGTAATAAAATTTACAATAACTTTGGCATTTTCTGCTATGAAATCAATAAGCATCCTAAGTTAGATGGGTTATGATAGATAATATTATTCTTGAAGGATATAAATGAAAATAACTCTGTAATTTCATTACGACATATCCCGATAGTCCAAATGATTGAAAAAAATTGATGAGGTCGAAAAAATCACCAGTGAGCCACACGGTTCCAACTCACTCGATACCAGACCTGCCCAATGTAGAAAAAGAAGAAGACATTACAGAGAGTACTGGTGTGGTACTAGCCAAAGACCCTCCGAAGGTTGAGTCAGAAGAGAGCTCCAACAATGTTAGAGAGTATGAGCTTTAGAGAAATTGTGCGTACCTTTTTCTTGAAGGTTTTTGGGTTTTTATAATAGTGTAAGGCCAGACTCCTTTGTTTGCGGAACAAGTCTTTTCCTTATGGGTAAGATATTCATTAATACGTGTATATTCTAGAATTCTACTCATGTTAGAACTCTACAAACCAGGGCTAATCGTGTGTCGCAAGTATTTTCCATTTAAGGTTCTTTGGAGACCACATAATAATGAGCTGGATGCCACGTGGCCATTTGGTCTGTACATGACACATCTGTTCGTGCCACCTCTATCCAGATAGCTCTGTCATGCATAATTTTTCCTCTTCAAAAATAAAAATAAAAATAAATAAATAAACCCTGCATTAATCAAGTTTAAAAACATTCAACGCTAGTTAGGTCCAGTAGTTTTCTTTAAAAGTTACTATGATTTTGAGTGGAGTTTGTAGTATCTCTTTGTGTTACTTAGAACTTTTTATTCTCTCTCCCTCTCTTGTGTTTGTTTGTTTATCAAAAAATTAAAAAAAAAAAAAAAGTTAAGTCCAGTTCATCGAATGTGAGCTATTTAAGGTTTTCAAGTTTTCAACAACACAAGGCAAGTGCCATGTGAGGAGTGAGGTTTCATCCAATTCCAATGCCACAACATTGACAAGTTGGGTAGGCTGTATATTATTTTAGTTCAAAAATGAAATAGAAACATGAAAACATTGAATCATGGCTAATCTTGGCAATTGATTATTTATTTATTTATTTATTTTTTTTTTTTTGAGAAGAAATCTTGGCAATGGCTTAAGTATTCTGGATCAATTTATTTTTGGTTCATATAGTATTTATGAACTTAATTGATTCTATCTGCCGTTGACCCATCATTAAGAAATATTGTGCTTTTGTCATTGTGATGAATAAACCCACAATTAAGTTAGCTTCACTGTTTCTTTCACGACAGACGTGTCTCTGTTGCCTATGCAACAATTAAGGTACTCCAATAATTATTTTAAGCTTCGGCTGGCTATACAGAGACCATCTCCACATCAAAACAATTCAAATGTTAAAACGCATATATGTACATTATGAGGTCCAATCATCCAACTGCCAATGACTTAAGTTGAACTTTGAATATTTGTGAAAGAATTGGTCTCTACTTTTTGTGATGGCCCTCCAATTTTCATTATATTTCACCATTTTTCTTCATTTACTCTTTGTTTTGGCCATTAAAAGTATGCAGGAAATCAAAAGCTCAGAACAAAGTCCGGAAGTTGTCCCCATGGCCCAGAAAGTTACCACTATAGGTCAAATTAACAAGCTTGTGGATTCTAAAAATTAAAAAAAAAAAAATTAACACGCTTGTCGAATTTAACAAAAAATAAACTAGAAGGATTAGCAAAAAGCAAAATAAGATATGCAATAATGTTTTTATTTTTTACTTTTGTGGACAAGAAGAAATTTTATTGCAGAAACTAGAGAACTAGCAGCATACAAAGGAATCAAGAACTGACTATACTGCCAGCAGCAAAAATCACTAACATACATTACATTCCATACAAACATAAACACTAATAATTAACGATCACTTGCTTTGCTTTCAAGCAGAAGTTGACATTATTGTTGTGACGTAGCCAGGGTTGTGACAATTGCTTTCCCTGAATTCTTACCATTTCTCTATTAAAAGAAATCCTTTATTTTAGCTGTAATGGTGCCCACCCAATGAACAAACTGTGAAATATCACATTCTAGCATATGAAAGGAGCTCCTCGTCTCTTTCAAATTTGACCATATCTCCTTCTTTCAAGTTTATCCAGGCCTCTATTCCATCCCCAAATTTGGTGTCTGTCAATGTAATTAGATTCTTGTATGGCAGGCTAACCCGACCAATCCACAAAGGCTTTCCCCACCCAAAGTCAACGTCATATCTAGGAAACCCACACAATCCTGAGAAAGTTGAGACAACTGTATCTGGTGCCATGAGTTTTCCACTAAACTCTTTGACATGATCCAACTGTTCACTACTCTTCTGTAGATTTTTCACGTCAAAATTGTCGAGTTTTCTTTTTGCATCTCTCAACTTGCGCACAATTCCATACCAATCTTCCTGGCTGGTTTCTTTAGACACAATGGCTGGTATGAGTCGGAATAAATTTCCAAAAGAACAGTCAGGTAATGGAGGATTCATCCTGCTTCGCAAATTCACTGCATAAAGAATTATGTGGAGTTTTTCAGACTCAGACTTTACTTGATCAGTTGTGGTTACATATCGACTCCATATAAAAGTTGACAAGGCATTAACACGGCTTGGGTATAATTCTAAGCCAGCTGAGCTTTCTACATATTTTGCTTTAAGAGCCTCTACTGAAGCAGAACTAAACACAAACCTTTTTAATACAAGCTTCTCTTTTGTCATAACATATGCTGGGTCAAATCCAGATAAATTAGTTGCAGGAGGGCATAGAGTGGATGATTGAAATTGTGGATGTATAACATCACTCTCGCATCGAGCTGTGGCAGCCCAATTTTTCATAAAGTTGATAAAGGATGAGCCATCTGCAATCTTGTGGGAAATACATGCGCCGATGGCAATACCACCACAAGTGAAGTGGTTGACTTGAACTGCAAAGGGTAAATGGTGTTTGCCACCATTATCACTTGGAAGAAATTTCTTCATCTCTGTAGGATTTGGCTCTGCAACAATATCTGAAAGTTGGCACTTGACTTCGGCCTCGCGATACAGGACGCCTTCATCGTTGCAGTCTACACTAAGATTGTTGTCTTTAAGGCGACCAGCTAAAGGGTAGTAATGCTTTAAGATGTTAGACAATGATTGCTTGAGTGCCCTAGATTTGGCAGAACTGTTAATGTTGAATTTTGAGTATGCATCATTCGTTTCGTAGAAGTAGATAGATGAAATATACATGGGAGGCATTATTTGGTCGAAAAAGGAAAGCTGATAATGGTGAAGATGGGTTGGAGTTGGTGAAGATGGTTTGATAATCTCTTTGGAGACTACTTTGAACAACGAAGAGAGCTTCATTTTCTCTTGACATGCAAAGTTCAAACTACTTTGAACAAGTGGTTCTATAATGTATGGTTCTCATGCAAATCTCTCTCTATATATATAAAGCTTTTGCAAATTAAATACGTACATTATTTGATAAGATGCGCAGCTGCAAAGGTTGACCACTCCACTTCAAATTTAATAAAAATAAAATTGGACTTGTACTTTTAATTGCCAAAACAAAGAGAGTTAATGAAGAAAAATGGTGAAATCTAATGAAAATTGGAGGGCCATCACAAAAAGTAGAGACCAATTTTTTCACAAATATTTAAACTTCAACTTGCGTTATTGGCAGTTGGATGATTGGACCTCATAACGTAACGTACGTGTGTCTATATATATATATATATATATATATATAGATGAGTTCAAGTTACATTTGATGTAACTTCACAAGAGTTATACCTTTTGTGAACTATTGATTACTATTAGATCTAAAAGTTAAAAAAACTCATAATAGCGTCATTATTACTCTTTAAAAATTAGTGATTTAGGCATTAACTTTTCTTATTGAAAAAATAATAAAAATAAAAACCCACAGCATTAACTCTTTTTTCTTTTTTCTTCCATATCATCATCTTCTTCCAATTGTCTTTCTTTTTGCAGTATACTTTCAGGCCTCCACCATTCATAAAGTTCTTAAGATTAAATTGTAAATACAAAGAAGAAAACAAGCATAATGTGGTTACTAGTTAAGGCTACGTATGTAAGGATCAAGTTGCGTATGCAGTGACGTCCTAGGATGTGTAAGCTGGCTCGAGATTGGTGTCAACTAAATTTTATTACCCTAATCATGTTATTAATCTACTAATCAAACGGAAAATTAAAGAAGTTTAAATAAAAGACCGAAAATAAATAATGAAATATATATATATATATATATATATATTTTAACATTTGAATTGTTTAGATGAGGAGATGCTCTTTGGATAAACAGCCAAAGCTTAAAATGATTATTGGAGTACCTCAATTGTTGCATAGGAAACAAAAACATGTTTGTTGTGAAACATGCAGTGAAGCTAATTTAATTATGGTATTATTCATCACAAGGACAAATGCACAATTTCTTAATTATGGGTCAACGGCACTTAGAGCCAATTAAGATCATAAATACTATATGAAACCAAAAATAAATTGATCTTGAATACTTAAAGCCATTGCCAAGATAAGCCATGATTCATTGTTTTCATCTTTCTTCATTTTTGAACTAAAATAACATTCAGCCTACCCAAGTTGTCAGCGCTGTGGCATTGGATGGAATCTCACTTCTTACCATGGCTTACATTCTGAGTACTAGACTTAACTAGCGCTGAATGTTTCAAAACTTGGACCTCACTGGTGCTGAATGTTTCTAAACTTAGTGATTCTAAGGTCACAAACTATTTCTCAACTTTTTTGCTACAACTCTGAGGTGACAAATTATGAGCAGTTACTTATCATTTATATATGAATCCACATTTTTTTTCTCACTCACATTTTGTCACATTACAATTGTGACAAAAAAGTTGTAAAATAGTTTGTAATCTTAGATTTATTCTTTTAAACTTGATTAAAGCAAGGATTTTTTTTTTTCCAATCACTATCGGGGGATGTCATAAAAATATTGACACTGTTATTTCCATTTTTATCCTTCAAGAATAATATTATCCATCACAACCCATATGAAACTCTCTCTAACTTGGATGCTTTATTGATTTTATAGTGAAAAATGTCAAAGTTGCTATAATTTTTATTACATTACAAGCATATATGAGAATGAATGTAATTAGTGCCACATTAACATATATTGCAACTATTGCACACTCTTAGTGTAATGGTCACTTTACAAGTATAAGTGCTCGTGGGGTGTGGGAGGCAAAAGCCAAGGTTCAAGTCTCAAGAGGGAGTCTCATACATATATATTGATATACACTTAGATTAGGTTAGAGTAAAATTTCTATCTTGTAAAAAAATATATATATATATATATATATTGCATAAATTTTTTAATTTTTTTTTTTTGAGAAACAATTTTGTAATTACTTGTAGGTGCTTTCTAAAACTGACACATCAAGGGTAGCTCCGGCCCTGCTCATGATCCTTAACCAAAGCTGTTCGTTATTTCACATAACATTTCCTATTATGTATAGAATATGGAGAGTCAAATGAGATTTTCGCAAAACAAACCCGTTGGAATGTGTGGACTAGGAAATAACAAAGAGGAATATTTTGACATTTTCTTTTGCAAAGGTCTATCAATATATGTTCTTTCTATATTTCCTTCTTTTCTTTTTTTTTCTCTCTCTCTCTCTCTTTTTAAGAATAGTCTTTTTTATGGGAAAGTTGATTCATGTTTGCTTGTGAGCATAAAGTCACTTTTTAATTAATTGTTTGGTTATTTAAGAAAAAAAATTTGATTTGAGTGATTTTGAACTTCAAATCGTGTAAAATATGGGGTTTTCATGTAAATTTTGACTGAAAGATCTGCACTCTTCAGTTATAGGTGAAAGATGACTTTTTAGTTCAATGCATTGCTAGAAAATTGAAATTCCTTACAAAATTAGTTACTTGGATTGCATCAATAGCAAGCTCTAAATTTTCTAAACTCTTAATAGATTGATGCGTTTTTGACATATTAGTAACAGAATTAATATATTCTGATTTGACGCACTATTCCGATCGTGTTTGTTACCGACCAAGTTGTAATATAGTTTTTGAGAAATATTACACCCCAAGAAATTACGCAACCAAATACTCCTATCAAATTTTACGGCACAATCACTTCTAAGCTAAACCATGGTTTTCAGACCCGGATCGTTCATTAAACCGTAAAAAGGAGAGGTTCAAGGTTTTTGAGGTCGAACCGAAGTCGAACCGAGGTCGAACCGTAATAACATCATAATTAATTTAATAATTATTTAAATTATAAATAAATATATTAAATAAATAAAAACTGAAAATTTAACTAAAAAAATCCAAAACAAATATAGATAGTATTTTTTGTAACATAACTTTCATAATACAAATAAGATTTATTAAATTCTAAAAAAACATAAATAGCTATTGAATTTTTAAATTATTTTTAAGTCATGACAAAGTACACTTTAGTACCCTATAATTTTTATTTTATGAAACTCAATAAAATAGTTAAGAGACAAATTAGTTCATTTGCTTATGGCCAAGCCCATTTGACTACGGATCATTTTTTTTCCCAACTCCCAAGCCCATTTGAATAGTCAATGTTCACCATTTATTATGAATTAAAAAAAGAAATCAAAAGCTAGATGAAGGTGTCCATGCATTTAAAAATGGTTAAAGTTAAATAAATAACAAAACCCAAGAAGGAAGTGCTTGACAGCAAGCAAGCATTACATGTAAGTAGTTGACAGCAAGCAAGCATTACGCACGCAGCAGCAAAGAAAAACTGTTCAGAAGTAGTGAAGAAGTTTACAACATTTTTAGCAATACTTTCACCACAAAATTTATATAAAAAGTTATCACTAGTTCTAATTTGAACCCATCATTAAAATTATTTTTTTACTTATTAATATTAACTAATAACTATCTATTACTTAAAATTTATTGTGAAATATTGTGAAAATATTATGGTAACATTTTATTGTGATTTTTTATTCTTTTTCCTTTCTTTCCTTGCATCCATACGGACCATACGTTTTTTTTTCTTTTTTTCTTTTTTTTTTTCTCTTATTTTTTATCCTCCACACACGTTCCCCATTCCCCATCCCCATCCCACACTCCTCTCATCTGACTCCTCAATCCTCTCTACTTTTTTTTGTCTTTCTTCATCTCTACCTTTCTTTCTCATTCTCTTTCTCTCAAACTCTCACCCTGTCACACACACATCACTAGCGGAGAACAAAGCCAGAAGATCTCCCCTCTCATCTCCAATTCCCTTCCTCCTCCAAACTCGACGAAGATCTCTCCTTCTTGCTCAAATCCCTAAATTACCCTTTCAAATTCAACAAATCCATTCTCAAAGCCCTTGGTACTCCTCACCACTGGCCTTCCATTTTTGCCATCCTTCACTGGCTCGTCCGGATCGCTCTTTTCAACGACAATCTCTCCTCTTCTGTGTTTTTTTTTTTATTATTTTATTTTATTTTATTTATAAGTTCATATTCAAAGGAAGCAGGGAACCGTGAGGAATAGTTTGATCACGGTTCTCAAAACCGTGAGTTCCGACCGTGGTTCTCACGGGTCCCTGCTTTTTTCACATAGAACGATTCCTGATACTAAAAGAACCGCAAAAATGAGCAGTTTGAGGTTTTCTCGGTCGGACCGTACGGTCCGGTCCGGGTCTGAAACCATGAGCTAAACTACTATTAATATTAAATAAGTGATTAACCAATTTTATATGGATATTCATGTGAACAACTAAAGCATATAAAGCAATATAAAAAGCAGTAAAAGAGTGCAAACCACACAATAAGATTGATATGTTATCCAATGACCACCGAGACCAATTAAAAGGGATGTAGCATATAGCCTGATGGCGCCTTTGTTCTGGGTACAAAATGTCACGTGTTCCAACTACCAATCCTATTTCTACTTATTACTTCTTGTTTGGGTAGTCACTAGGTATCCATTGAAATCGATTCAAATTTGACATACAAAATCTTTCATTTAATGATACTATACAGGCCATCATGATTTTCAGACCCGGACCGTTCATTGAACCGTAAAAGGAAGAGGTTCAAGGGTTTTAAGGTCGAACCGAGGTCCAACCGGGGTCAAACTGTGATGACGTCATAATTAATTTAATAATTATTTTAAATATATATAAAAACATTAAATTAATAAAAAAAATAGAAAAATTAACTAAAATAGTCTAATTCATTTAGAGAAGCTTATTTCTAAAAAATACATAAAACTTACAAAAATATAGTACACAACTACACATTGTTACACACTGTGCATAAACTATACATTGTTTCTCATAACTACACGCTCTGTGCATAAATTGTATGCATAAACTGTGTGCATAAAACAACGTTAATTCAAACATAAACTGTGCAAAAACTATGCACTACAAGAAATTTGGGTTTAGGCGACGTTTGAAAAACGTCACTAAAAACCGAAAAAACGTCACTATAGACACAAATGGTCTATAGCGACATTTTCTTTTGCGACGTTTGAAAACGTCACAATAGAGCAGTCGCTATAGATCTATTGTGACGTTTCGAAAAACGTCACCATATGTTACTCTTTAGTGGCGTTCAAAAACTTTTAGTGACGTTTTATAAAACGTCACTAAATAATATAACATTTTCGTATATAATGTAGGAAAATATATTTAGCGACATTTCGAAAACGCCGCAAATAATCACACCTATAGCGACATTTCAAAAACGTCACTAAAAAGGATTTCCTCTTACTTTTAGTGACGTTTTTAAAACGTCGCAAAAACTTGCTTTTTTTTTTTTCTTTTTCCTTTTTTATATGCTATATAAACCTGCTTAAAATTCAATAATAACTAACACTGGTTTGTAATAGATCAAATATACCTATTGATTATCATCAATATTCCACAATAACACATTAACCATAGATTCAATATATATGTTTAATGCCAATACATGTATCATCTTGAATTGAACAAAATACATGTCTATCTACAAAAAAAAAAAAAAACAACCACCTTAACTATGACAATATTAAACAAAGTACAATATTTCTAAAATAAATGTGGTTGTAACAAAACACTTGTCTACCTATACAAAAAAAAAAACAACCACCCAAACTATGATAATATTATAAACAAAGTACAATAGTTCCAAAATAATTGTAGTTCTTCAAAACAACTATGTAATAGCCCATGGAGTCCTTAAAACACTGTATGTACCGTTATATGCTAGTTTCTTGATGTGATGAAGCTTGTGATCTGTAAGGAGTTGGAGATTGATGATCTAAATCGAAACCACCCTGAATACAAATTAAAGTATCTAATAAGTTCATAAAGAAATCATTTTGAGTAACAAAATAATAGTTGTTATACTTAAAGATTTTAAAAACCAAATACATTCTTAAAACATTAAAATTTAATACCCGACTAGCTTTTGAAGAATGATTTTGCACTAGTTGCATCAATTCTAGTTGATGATTCCCCATGAAAAATCCAACGTCAATAACCCCTACAAATCCCATGTGATACTAGATGAATTCGTACAACATCTATAGCCAACATTGTTGAATGTGCACATTTTCGACATGGACAAACAATCGTACCATCTCGTTGTGCATGTTGAGATGCAAAATTCAAGAATTGTGCAACTCCATTTCTATAATCCACAGATGTCCTATCTCTAATGTCCATCTAACTCTTGTCCATAGCTATAGAACAAAACAACTAAACAACAACCATAACTCAACAACATCCAAATGTTCAAAAAATAATAAACACTCCTAATATGAATGTAAACCGCCGTATAACACCATGCAAGCCACCCGCTTGCTCCAACACAACAATCCTCCCAATACAATTATCATAATCACAAATATAGAATGCTTACAAGTATTGAAGTTCAAAAAGTAATCAACAAATATAACTCAACCATATCCATCCAAATTTCTAAATTTAATAAACACTCCCAATATCAATTGTAACAACCTTATAACACCATGCAAGTCACCCGCCTGCTCCAACACAACAATCCACCCAATACAATTATCAATATAATAATATAGAATGCTTACAAGTATTGAAGTCCAAAAAGTAATCAACAAACATAACTCAATATCATCCAAATTTTTAAAAAATAATAAACACTTCCAATTAGAATATAAACCGCCTTATAGCACCATGCAAGCCACCTGCTTGCTCCAACTCAACAATCCACCCCAACGCAATTATCATAATTACAAATATAGAATGCTTACAAGTATTGAAGTTCAAAAAGTAATCAACAAATATAACTCAACCATATCCATCAAAATTTCCAAATTTAATAAATACTCCCAATATCAATTGTAACGACCTTATAACACCATACAAGCCATTCGCTTACTTCAACACAACAATCCACCCAATACAATTATCAATATAATAATATAAAATGCTTACAAGTATTGAAGTTTAAAAAGTAATTAACAAACATAACTCAACAACATCCAAATTTTCAAAAAGAAGTAAACACTTCCAATATGAATGTAAATCACCTCATAGCACCATGCAAGCCACCTGCTTGCTCCAACTCAACAATCCACCCCAACACAATTATTAACATTTCAAGTACAAAGTTTTAAGCAAAAATTACTTACTATGCTCATGCCAAGTAAACACCTTTCTAAAAAAAGTCCAAACTTATCACAGTAAATGAGTACTTAACCTGCAAAATAAAAGAGGACAATTAAATGATGTGAAAGGCAAATAAAGGTGTCATTGCAGAAAATTTTTATGAGTTAGGACTTGGAACAATTAGGCAAAAAAATTAAGGACCACTTTGCAGAAAATATTTGAAGTTTAATTGTATCCAAACTTTGTCATTTGGTACACATAAGGAAACTTACCCATTATGTCTAAATGTCTCAACTGAAAAAGGTGTTCCAAATCATCCAAATTTTGCATATGAGAATGCCATTGCAGAAAATTTTAATGAGTCATGGTGCATGAAAATTTAGTAACAATATATATATATATAAATCATTTAGTTGAGATTATTTACTCACGACAAAAGTGAAACCCCAACACCTAGGCCAATAACACCAAATGAAACCTGCAAAAAAAAAAAAAAAAAAAAAAAAAGGAAAAAAAAAACCACAACTTTCTTAATTTTCCAAGACTATAAAAAAATTACTATAATGAAGTAATAATTGTAATTTCTAATACAATAACACACACACACAAACACAGCTTAATACATAGAATAGAAGATCTTATCAAAATATATAAATAAGCATGAATACCACATGACACCACACTGTTGGCTAAACCATTCCTTAATCTAATCAACAATGAATCATGCTAGGGACACAACTTTTGACACAATTTTGTGCCACAATTCGTCACATGGTGAGTTGTGATTGGTAAGGATATGTTAGTGGGTCATGTGGGGGGGGACACATTCTTACCAATCACAACTCGCTATGTGGTAAGTTGTCGTACAAAGTTGTGCCAAAGGTTGTGTCCCAAGCATAATTCATCAACGATCCCACCTATAAAAGCACCACCACTGAGTCCAATTAAATATAAAAATATACTCTTCTCAAATATATGGCATTAAATTTATTTGTATTTGTGCTCATATTTAATTATTAAAAAATATATAAAAAATAGTTTTTATGTTGCATGGCCACTACGTGGCACTATAAAATGATGAATACATTCATTGAAGCAATAGAAGTGATAATATGAAATTATAAATACATTAATTGCAACAAAAAAAGTGAAGATAATTGCTTTGCAAGGCCAAAACGTGGTCCTCTAGGAATGAATCTATGATTTTATTTATAAAAAATAAATAAATAAATAAAATTTTTTAACCATTAGTAATGCAACATGTGTCATCCCCATTAATACTCTCACCTACCCCACCAACTACCCCACTTCACCACCTCTTTTTGCTTCCGTTGAAGCCACATTTCATTGTTCCAAGCCAATTTGTGTTCTCTTTAACTCTCTGTCTCTCAATGCAACAGATTTGAAGATTGTGCTTTAGATTTGAAGATTATGAAGAGTACCTCAAACAAATATCAGTTCCTTATTCCTTCAATTTTTCTTTTTCTTTTTTCACCTCTTCTAGATCTGTTCACTTCTTCTAAATCTCAGAGGTACTATTACCCACTAGTTACTAACTAACTAGTTGCCTTCACATTACATTACTCTTACCCACAAAATCTCAGAAAACAAACACAAAACCAAACACAATATAGATGATGAACACCACTATTACCCGCAAAACAAATAAGAGAAAATGAAGCACTGAAAAAGTAAAAGAAGCATCAAACATGAGGAGCAAAGTGGGAAAGGAACCTTTATCAGCAGAAGTGGTGGAGGAGAGAGCAAGATGGGTTGAGTTGACTCAGCAGCTTTGATGAGGAAATCGTCCGTGGAGGTCGACAACGGCCGCGGTGTCTTTGAGGGTGGTGGCTAGGTTTGGGTGGACGGTGGTGGCGGCGTGAGGGAAAGTGAGAAGAGGAGATATGAGGGAGACAAAGAAGTGAGTACACGAATAGACTCAGAAAAGAAACAAAAAGAAAAAAAAGAGTGTAGGAAAAAAAAAATAAAAAAAGAAAACGGAAAAATAAGTGGGAAATGAAAAAGTGGGGGAAACTTTGCGCGGGAATACCAAAATTTCTGAAGGGAACATATAGCGACATTTTAAAAACGTCGCTAGGGATGGCCATGGGTAGGGTATGGATATATCCAACCCAATTAATTTATTTATGGATACCCAATTACCTTATCCAATTAGTATACATACCCAATTGTTACCCAGTTTGTTTACCCATGGATATCCATACCCTACTCAAACCCAATTTTTATAAAATCATCAAATATGCTCAAAAACCACTAAAAAAACCAAAATATCCTCAGAATCTCTAAAATGAGCAAAATGTCCATGAAACCTCTAAAATCACTAATTATGCTCAAAAATCACTAAAATGACCAAAATATCTCAAAATCTCTAAAATAAGCAAAATACCCATAAAATCTCTAAAATGACCAAAATACCCCCAAAATCTCTAAATATGCTCAAAAACCACTTAAAATTACCAAAATACCCCCTAAACCTAAAAAATGACCAAAATACCCTCGAAACCTAAAAAATGACTAAATATCCACGAAACCTAAAAAATGTCCAAAATGCCCTTGAAACCCAAAAATTACCAAAATACCCCCTATACCTATAAAATGACCAAAATACCCCCGAAACCTAAAATACCTCCCAAAACATAAAATTACCAAAAATACCCCCCTAAACCTAAAAATGACAAAAATACCTCCAAAACCTAAAAACTGATTGAAATACCCTTGAAACTTAAAAATTACCAAAATACCCTCGAAACCTAAAAAATGATTGAAATAACCCCTAAACCTAAAAAATGACCAAAATATCTCCGAAAACTAAAAACTTACTAAAACACCCCTAATACTTGAAAATTACCAAAATGCCCCCAAAACCTAAAAATGAACCGAAATACCCCGTAAACCTTAGAAATTACCAAAAATACCCCCAAAACATATAAAATGACCAAAATACCCCTGAAATCTATAAAATGATAAAAATGCCCCTAAAACCTTTATGATGGTAAAAATACACCATAAACCTAAAAAATGTCTGAAATACCCTCAAACCTATAAAATGACCAAAATAAACCCTAAACCTGTAAAATGACCAAATATGCCCAAAACCTCTGAAATGGCAAAAAATAACCCCAAACCTCTAAAATTACCAAAAATACCCCAAAATCTATATATCAACCAAAATAGCCCTAAACCTCTAAAACAACCAAATACCCTCAGAAAATATCTAAAATGACCAAAACACCCTTGAAACCTTTAAAGTGACTAAAATACCCCTAAACCTGTAAGATGACCAAAATACATCTGTAACCTCTTAAATTACCAAAATAAAGGTTTGGGGTATTTTGGATGTTTCGAGGGTATTTTTGTCAAGATTAAAGGCTCTAAGAATATTTCAGTCATTTTGTAGGTTTTGAGGGAATTTTGGTAATTTTTTAGGTTTTGGGGTTATTTGGTCATTTTTTAGACTCTAAGGGTATTTCAGTCATTTTTTAGATTACGGGGGCATTTTGTCTTTTTTTTTTTTTTATAGGTTTTAGGGGTATTTCAAAAAATTTTATATTTTGGGGCTATTTCAGTAATTTTATAGGTTTCAGAGGTATTTTGGTAATTTCAAGGTTTTGGGGGTAATGTTTTATGTTTCAGAGATATTTTGGTCATTTTTTAGGTTTCAAGGTTATTTCAGTCATTTTTTAGGGTTGGGTGTATTTTTATGATCTTATAGGTTTTAGGGGCATTTTGGTCATTTTTTAGGTTTAGAGGGTATTTTGGTAATTTTATAGGTTTTAGGAGCATTTTGGTCATTTTTTAGATTTAGGGGGGTATTTTGGTTATTTTATAGGTTTCAGGGGTATTCTTGTCATTTTATATGTTTAGGGGGTATTTTGGTAATTTTAAGGTTTTGGAGGTATTTCAAACATTTTTTAGGTTTAGAGGGTATTTTGGTAATTTTAAGTTTATGGGGGGTATTTTGGTCATTTTTAGGTTTCAGGGGGTATTTCGGTAATTTTTTATGTTTTGGGGATATTTCTGTCATTTTTTAGGTTTTGAGGGTATTTTGGGAATTTTTAGGTTTCGGGGGTATTTTGATCATTTTTTAGGTTTCAGTGATCTTTCGGTCATTTTTTAGGTTTAGGGGTTATTTTGGTAATTTTTAATTTTCGGGGGTATTTTGGTCATTTTTTAGGTTTCAGGGGTATTTTGGTCATTTTTTAAGTTTCGTGGGTGTTTCGATCATTTTTTTAATGTTTTAGGGGTTTTTTGGTAATTTTTAGGTTTTGGGGGTATTTTGGTCTTTTTTATGTTTCGGGGGTATTTCGATCATTTTTTAGGTTTTAATGGTAATTTTTAGTTTTCGGGGGTATTTTGGTCATTTTTTAGGTTTTGAGGGTATTTTAGTAATTTTAAAGTTTCGGGGGTATTTTGGTCATTTTTTAGGTTTTAGTGGTCTTTCGGTCATTTTTTAGGTTTAGGGGTTATTTTGGTAATTTTTAGGTTTTGGTGGTCTTTTGGTCATTTTTTAGGTTTATGGGGTATTTTGGTAATTTTTAGTTTTCGGGGGTATTTTGGTCTTTTTTTAGGTTTAGAGTGCATTTTGATAATTTTAGAGGTTTATCCATAATAATTTAGTTGAGTTGGGTTTGAGTTAGATCTAATTAGTTAAATGGGCAATAATGGGTAAATGGGTAATATCCAAACCCTACCCAAAATATTTGGATAATATCCAAACCCTACCCAATTACCTTCTACCCATTAAAAACTGGGTATTACGTACCCAGAATAATTGGATCGGGTAGGGTTGGATATCCATTACCCAATGGGTATGGCCATCCCTAAACGTCGCTATAGAGATTTATCAAAATGTCTCTGCGTAGATTTACTCCTTTTGGAAGACAAAGGCTAATAATTACAGCGGCGTTTTATAAAAACGTCACTATAAGCCAAATAAATGCCGCTGAAACTGTACTTTTGGCGACATTTTAATGAATGCCACTATTGTTTTGGGTTACAGTGACGTTTTTTAAAAAACGTCACAAAAGGAACACGCTTTAGTGGCGCTAGTCAGAAACGTCGCAATATACAACTGATAGCGGCAGATTCAGAAACGTCGCTAAAAAAAAACGCCGCCTAAACCCAGATTTCTTGTAGTGATGTTTGTGTTTGGATTAACATAAACTGTGTGCATAAAACATTGTTAATCCAAACATAAACTGTACAAACACTATGCATAAACTGTGTGCATTAACCGTGTTTGTTAATCCAAAATACAACTACACATTGTTTCTCATAATACAACTACGTGTACAAATTTAAACACATTTGTGCTTGCAAACAAAAATTGTAAAATATACTTATCAGAACTTTAATATCCAACACTCCAGATTTATTTGCTCATAAAACACTAATAATATCCAACTTTGAATCATTTTCAATTGACCCAAATCAATATACACACCACCACTTCAAATCTATATCATCATCCACAATCAACTTGCAAATATTAACAAAGAAAAAGCAGATTAGAGGTAATAAAGTACCAAACGACGGCGACGGCGATGAGGCAGAGAGTGAGCTGCGATGGCGACGAGGGAGAGAGGCAGAGACGAGAGAGTGAGGAAGAGATCTGGGCTGAGTTGCGACGGCGACGAGGGAGAGAGGCAGAGACGAGAGAGTGATTGAGAGAGTGAGGAAGAGATCTGGGCTGAGCTACGACGGCGACGAGGGAGTGAGGCAGAGACGAGAGAGTGATTGAGAGAGTGAGGAAGAGATCTAGGCTGAGCTGCGACAGCGAAGAGACGAGAGAGTGAGGCTAGGGTTTCAGAGTGATTGAGAATTTGAGAGTGATTTTTGTTTTCAGGGTTATGCTCCAAACAACGCCGTATAAGGAAGGAGGAAAAAAAAAAACCACACCATTTCCAACCGTGTGAACCGGTCACGATTCACAGAACCGGACGGTCGGACCGCGGTCCGAACGGGTCCATGCTTTTTTCACATGGAATGGTTCTTCACCTTAAACGGACCGTGATGGTGAACGGTCCAAGGGTTTTCCGGTCGGACCGTACGGTCCGGTCCGGGTTTAACAACCATGCAGGCCATTTCTAAAATTTCTAGATACCCTCAAGGCCATGTAAAGATTGTCTTCCACCATGTAGAATGTCCTTTTAAGAAAGACACCAAGGTTTCAAACTTCTGCCATTAATCGATCATAATGTCAAAGTTTGAAGGCAAGCGTGTAAATACCCTCGAGTTTGAAAAAAATATCAAAATTGAACAAATATAATTCAAATGGGATATCATATAAGGTTTGACTGTGTGATGCTAAAATTGTTGGCCAATCACCAATTACAAGAATTGCAAAAATCTAAAAGATTCACATCATAAACTCAAAAAAAAATGCAGCTAAAAAAGAAAGGGACCAGGGGAGTTGCATTGCAATTTAGTAATATGCAAACATTCTTCATATATAAATAACAAAAACTACCATTTCTATAATTCTCAATATATATATATATATATATATATATATATTGAGAAGATAAGATAGTAAACACTTCTCGTCAGAAAATAAAATAAAGTTTATCTAGTGGATCCAAATTGTATGACATGAAGCTCATTTTCTCTAAACATCCCATAAAAGCTCTCATGTTCTGGAGAATTCCCTTTATATATATATATATATATTCTCTCTCCGCACAAATGTAGGAGACAGTAAGCAAAATGGGCTAAGAAAATAATAAGTGCATAACTAAGTTCTGCATAATGGTTAAATTGTCAATTAAACGAACCAGTGGCGACGCCACGTTATGGTCAAGGTGTTCCCAGGAACACCCGGACCTGAAAAAAAAAAATTATATATAATAATTAATTTTTTTTTATTTGTTTACCCTTAAAAATAAATTAGGAACACCCTCAATAAAAATGAGGAACACCTTCAAATTTAAAAAAATAAAAAAAAAAAAATTATTTGTTCTACTCTCAAGCAAAAAAAAAAAAAAAAAAAAAGCCCAAAAAAAAAAAAAACCGGACGACAAGCCCAACATCAAGCCCATGGCAAGCCCAACAGTAGCAAACCCATGGATTCAAAAAAAAAAAAAAAACCCAATACAGAGCACTAAATCAGAAACCTCAAATCACTAAATCAAAAATCACTAAAAGCTATAGCAAACCCTAAGCTCCCAGAACTAAGATCCTTCGCCATAGACCTAGGCTTCATCACCTTAGCGATCTCGTAGACATCGTCGAGCGGGATGTTACCGTTGTGCTTGATGTTCTTCGTCTTCTTCCGGTCGCGCTCCGGCTCCTTCAGCGCCTTGATGACCAGCGCGGCGGCGGAGGGCACCATGGACACCTTGGCCTGACGGTTCTGGACCGTTAGCTTGACCGTTACGCGAAGGCCCTTCCAGTCCTTGGTGGTTTCCTTGGTTATGTCTTCTCCGATCTTCTTCGGGGAGAGACCTAGTGGACCGATCACCGCTCCGACCTCACCTCCGGTGATTTGGACGTACATGTCCACCACCTGTGAAGGATCGAGCTTTGGAGGCATCTTTTGGGTCTCTGGTGGTGGAGCTTAGGGTTTGAGGAGCTTGTATGAAATAGCTATGGGGGCGTGTGAAAGTGTGTCGGAGAAACTGTGAGGAGTGAGGTATTTCATTTTTCTTACTTTTCTCTCTTTTTCTCTCTGACTTTCTCTCAGTTTCTCACTCTCTCTCTCTTTTTATATGAAATCACTGAAATGAAATGCTCTCTCTCTTTGTTCTTTAAGACTAACTTTTATCTGTGATTGGCTGAAACTTTTAACTTTATTAATATTTTGCTTGGTTTTTGACTTTTTGAATTTGGCTTTGTGTTATCCGTTGGTGTTGGTATGATATTAATTGTCTTTTAGTGTAATGTGTATTGTGATTTGTGATTGTGAAATTTTCTGATTGGCAGCTGGCTCTTGTGATTGGGGCATCAGGCATGAAACTTGTATGTTGAGTGAGATATTTGAATTGGGCTAGTGCAACTAATAAACAATAATTTAATTAACTAATAATTAATCGAAAAAAGCAACTAATAAACAATAATTAATAATTTAATTAATCAATATATTATAAAAGACAAACAAATTAAATTATGTTAAGCTAAACAACAATTAATAATTTTATAATTAATAAAATAACAATATAACAAATTATAGTTTATAAAAGACAAGCAAATTAATGAAACAACTAAATAACAATAATTAATAATTTTATTAATATTTCAAATAAATTTATAGTTTATTGTTTATTATTTTGCTACCCTGGAAAAAATTCTTGGAGTCGCCACTGAAATGAACCAAGGTATATTACCAAGAGAAAGAAACACGTTTTAATATAATGAACCATTTTACTTAAAAAACAATATTGTTTATCCAAATTAAAACCGATGAAGAAGAACAAATTTATTCTTCTATGGAAAATAAATAATGGCTCTACATCTCAAAAAATTATATATAACAAAACAAATTGAATTAATTGAATTATGAAATACTAATCAATTTGTAATGGCTCATCCGGATCTCCTGCTCCCGCAGGCCCAGACCCAATATGGTGAAAGACGTCAACTCAAATCGCCCCTCTCTACCCATTTATTATTCATCAAAAAAAATTTTGTAATTACATTGGGAGACAAGCTATGAGTCCTCTGCAACGAGCACCATCTGGCACCACAAACATGGAGGAATGCACGTTCGTTAGTTGTAAAACATCTTGTCCCTGATGATGCTTATGCTCCTTCTTCTTCCTGTACCCTTTTTCAAAGGCATATACCTTAATCACAATATATTCATTACAATCATATTGTTTGCTGCAGGATCTCACATGACAGATTTGGCTGTTTTCACCATCATCTCTAAGAGGAGCTAAACAGGATTTTCCACACATTTTTTTCATACTAATCATAAACAGTGCCTACCAATTTGTCCCTGTAGGATTTTAACACGCAGAGTGGGTTGGCGAAGGCATCATCCTTAGAGAGATTATAAGCTGTGAACTTAGTGTTGAAGTAGTACTAGTCTATCGTGAAACACATATTGTCATTGTCAGCTAAAACTGAATCACGAGGGATGTCATCGCGTGAAGCACCACGATATCTATGAACGTGTTTCCATCCGGCATGAGGCTTGGTTACATCAAAAATATGTATACCTTCAGGTGTTGACAGTATGAGTTTAGAGTCTTCAACCAAATGTGAAATTACTCTAAAGTCGTGAGGATATGGAATCAAGTTCTCTAACTCTGTTTGGAGAACATGAATCCCAATCAGGCTCAGGGAGAGCAGTCCATGTTCCTTCAAGAGGATCGAAAACCTCAAATCTAGGAGAGCTTACATCCTTTGCAAAACTCTTTTGAAAAACATAAATTTTACCTTGGATAACCACTACGTTAGGATAGTACTTAGGGGCGTTGAGGCGAGGTCCAAGCTTTGTTAAGGATTTCTCATTATTTTTCTTTGTATCAAATATATGAACATCCAAAGATGGCTCATCAGAGTGGCAGCGTCACGATGCAGTAGATTGTTGAACCCAAAATTGCATAACCCATGCCACTTGGATATCTTTTTCCGCGTATTTTCAAAACCTCTCTCGGCAGTGGCATTGATTTGCTATGATTAACAGGTGTACCGGCATCAAAAATATAGAAACAGTATTTTCCATAGAGATGGTAAATAACGCAGACCTTATCCTTATATTCCTCCTCGTCGTCTGGGATTGGTATAACTAACTCTGGGATGAGAGCGGTGCTGAGTCTAAAGTGGCTACTGATCGATGATGAGAGCGTCGAAACTGAGGCTCTTGACCTCGGCGCAAAGTCCCTCGTTTATGTTGGGGTGGTTCACGTTCTGGATGTCGAAGAAAATCCCAGTGTACATCAAAGGGTTCGAGAGAACTGTGGTAATATTGGCGTCCATCTCGGTGGACTCGAGGTGGACAAGAGTAACGTTGTCGCCGCGTCTGAGGTAGTGGTGGATGGCCCATCGTATGGCATCAGCTGATTCGTTGGATAAATCAACGGCCACGCCCATCTTGAACTAGCGCTCAGTGTGGACTCATGATCCATGCGCAATGAGTGTTGCTCTTCGGTTTTGTCTAAGAGAGTTTTGCGAGGCAGTGTGGATTTTAGGGTTTGAATGGACTGTGTTTAATTTAGGGATTGCTTTAGGGTTTAAATCACTTGGGTGCAATTTATTCACTGCCTACAAAGAGTAGTTCATTTCCTTGGAACCCAAGAAATAAGGATTTCTGATTCTTACCGTTAAAATCTTAAACCAATCTTAAAATAAATAAATAGAGAGAGAGAGAGAGGTATACGTAGCAATAACATCCATCAACCAAATTTCACAAAAATGCAATATATATATATATACACACACATGCACACACATACTAGATTAAGACACAACTCAAAAATTAAATAAAAGAAATCGGTGAGTCTTGATAAAGTAAAAAAAAGGTTGAAACGTGGTCTTGAGGGAAATATACCAAGTGGATTGAGAAGTTTTTTTATATATTTATTTTAAATTTTGGATAATTTTGTTATGAAGACATATATTAGTAGGAAAGTATCCTATTTTGTACATATTTTAAGTAGAATTAAAGATATATTTTTACGAGCAATTCTTAGATACTCTTGGAGCATAGAGAATGGTGCTCCATCTTTTCACATTCATGGTAGGGTTTAGGGTTTTGAAACCCGGACCGTTTAATGAACCGTAAAAGGGAGAGGTTCAAGGTTTTTAAGGTTGGACCGGGGTCGAACCGTGATGACGTCATAATTAATTTAATAATTATTTAAATAGAAATAATTATATTAAATTAGTATAAATATAAAAATTAATTAAAATAATTAAATAAAATATAGAAATCTATCTTTCAAATGTATTTTTTTATATCATAACTTTCCCAAAACAAATAAGAAATATTAAATACTAAGTAAAGGTAGATATAGTATTCTTTATTTATTTATATGTTGATTAGTTAAATTTGTGATAGCAACAATAATATACTAATTAGAAGGACACTTATATTATACTAAATAAAATAAAAATTTTAGATTATTTAATAGTTTTAAATTAAAATAATTTAAGAATCACACAATTGTAAATTTGAATACTTATCATTTATATATAAACCCATTGTTTTTTCTCTACTAGCTACTCTTTATCCCGTCTGAATTACAACAACAAAAAAAACTAAGACAAATTTCAGCATTAGAATTTTTCTTTAAAAAAATTGTAAATATTAATTAAAAGTACTAAGAATGAAGAGAGTTGTCACATCAATTACAACCAAAAAAAAGCTATGACAAATTTCGGTATTAGATATTTACTTAAAAAAAAATTGTAAATATTAATTAAAAGTACTTAATTCTGAATTAAGAGAATTGTCACATCACGTTGGGAAGGTGAAAAAATTGAATGGCTGAAACTCTTCTGCCTTTCCAATGTAATCACGTGGAGGGGCTTTGGCAAAATACAAATAAAAAAAATAATACAAAAACTAAAAGAGAGAAAGTGGAGACGGACAAAAGAAAGAGAAGGAGAAAAAGAAGAAAGAAGAAGAAGAAGAATAAGAAAAAGAAGAAAGAGAAACAGCAGCAGAGGATGAAGCATTCACCAGCACTACCTCGTCCGCCACCACACCGCCAGACTGGGTCAAATCGGCTTGTTCTTCTTTTTCTTTTTTCTTTTTTCTTTTTTTTTTTTTTTTTTTTTTTTTTTCATATTTGCTTGTTCTGATTCAACTTTATTGTAAGAATTGGATTTTGTTTTGTGTTTGGATTATTTGAGACGTTTTTTGAGAGTGAAGCAAAGTCAGATCGGCTTGTTCTTCCCGACAGTTGTGTTTCTTTTTCTTTTGTTTTTTTGCGTTTTTTTTTTTAAAGTTCATATTCAAAGGGAACCGTGAGGAGCGGTCTGATCACGGTTCTCAGAACCGTGCGGTTGAACCGCGGTTTGAACGGTTTCTGAATTTTTTGACATAGTCCGGTTCTTAAGCTTAAAAGAACCGTGATTGTGAGAGGTTCACGGTTTTTCCGGTCGGACCGTACGGTCCGGTCCGGGTTTCAAAACCATTGTGGGGTCTGCTCATTAAATTCATAGTGTGGTCCATCATGAATGTGAGAGAAGGGAGCATCATTTCTCCGTGCTCCGGGAGTACCTAAGAATTTTCCTATTTTTACTAGGTTGTCTCAAAGTTTTGCCCTAGCTATTAAATGTAGAGTCAGGGGTATTTATGAACTACATAAAGTGCAGTCCAAATAGGGGAATCTTGTTTTATATATACTACCTCTGTCAGGGCTTTTCTATTTTTTTAAGTAAAGGTTAATAATTTGTATTTATTATAATTTAGAATTTTTTTTTTCCAAAAAAATGAAAATGATAAACTTTAGAGATAAACATTAACTGAAATGAGGGTTTTTAAAATGAAATTCAAAATGAAATTTGTTATTTTAGAGATAATTGATGAAGCGTAAATTCGTCAGTCAATCGTCAAATGGAAGAAATCTCCAGTCACTGGTATGGTGCCTGCCACAGAGCCTCCGATGCCAAAGTCAATATACAATGCTATTTGAAACTGGACAGAGTAAAGATAAAAAGTCTCTTAGTGTCTATGTACCTTGTTCTTAGCAGTGGGTGGTCTTTTATATACTCTCATGGCTTCTAGCCGTTGCGGTAGTTATGGAGATCTTAATGCTCCCCTTGGTAACGCTTGAGGTGGTGTAATGTGGCATCAATATGCTCCAACGGTCCACACAGTTGGCCTTGTAACCGTTTCTGGGTTTAATTGACTGCATTGAATGACCTGGATGTCTTCGTCAGTAGCGTGAAAGGTTACTTTGTCATTTCTGATGGTGTCATCGTCCATAAATGAGGTCGTCCATGTTAGACGGTATCGTCAGTCCCGTCAGTTACCCCCCGATTCTGTGTTCGTCATGTCTTTGATGATCATAGAATGGGAAGGGTTACATGTTACAACTGACTCTTGGGGTTTCGCTCCGCATTAAGTGCGAGGTGGCGGCATTCCACGGATCGTGGCATACGTGGTGTGTGCTGACTGGTGGAGTTAATGCTTCAACTATTGGGTTTCCCGCTGGTCTTTCCGTTTTTCGAGCCTTTGTTTTTAAACTCTTTCTCTCCTTATTTTCTTTTTCATTTTTCGAAAATCTTTAATCATTACTTCTCCTCTGTTGGCTTTCTTCTGCTTTTCCTCTTCGAATTGGTGTGCTGTTTGGCAGTGCTTCCTTGGTCCGCCATTGTTCAAGGTACGCTACTATTCTTTTCTCGTTTTTTCTTTTGTTTTGCTGTGGTAGTATTTCTGATTTTCTTCTTTTTCCTTTCTTTTTTTTTTCTTGCTATTTGCTTTCGATCTTCTGGGTTTTAGTTCTATTTTCTTCCCTGAGTTTCCTTTTGGGTTTTTTCATGGTCAGTAACTTTGAGGTCAGAGTCGTTTGCCCCTCGGTTTCTTTTCTTTTCGCACGCTTAGGGGGGTCCTTAGGTACTTTTCCAGGTCTTGAAGGCTTTGTTTTTGAGGGTAGTGGTCTGAGCGTAGTATTGACTGAATTGTTGCCTTTAATACGGCAATCAATTGACTGGTTCGAGGGTCAAGAGAGAGAAAAGAGGACGATGTCTGAGGTTAGGTCTAGCGATCTTGACACGGGGTTGTCGTCTAGCGGCGATCCAGCGGAGAGGGACACCGCCGTCTCTAGTCCTCAGGTGGTTAGGGCTTTTCATGCTCTGGATGAGATCTGTGGGTTGGACGTTGAAACGGTCAGTAGATTTAGGGATAGGTCTCAGTTTCCGGAGAGGGTTCGAGTTCGTCAACCCAATGACGAGGAAAGGGCTTGTCATTTCTTTCCAGGTGAGGTGTGTTTCTACGAGGCCGCCTTCACTTGCGGCCTTAGATTCCCCGTCCACCCCCTCCTGATGGAAATTTTAAACCATTTTGGGATTGCTCCAGGGCAGCTAATGCCTAACTCGTGGAGGATAGTGGTTAACTGTATGGAAATATGGTTGGCTGCTAACGGGGATATGATCAAAGTGAGTGAGCTCGTCCACCTATACCGTTTGAAAGGATCCAAAGAGTATGGGTACTACGAGTTGGTACCTTTGGAGAGGAGGACCAGGATTGTTAGAGGGTTACCTTCGTCCTTCAGGTATTGGAAATCAAGATTTTTCTTTGTGTCCGGGGACGATTTTGAGACCCCCTCCAGCAAGGATTGGGGTGACGTTCTGAGGTTGCTTCGTCGGTGGGGAACCCCGACTTTAGGTGCGTCAGTATTCCTTTTTGTCGCTTTAGTTCTTCTGCATTTGTTATCGTCACTGATCTCTTAATCCTTTGTTTTTTGTAGTGAAGAGACGACCTGTACTTAAAGGCAGGTATAAGGCACGGGTTGAGTAGGCAATCGAGTACGCCAAGACGATCGAGAGCTGGGACGACTTGGTAAATCCGCAGACTCTTGCCTTTTACAATCTTGGTCCAGACCCCTCTTCCTTCGTCTTGCGCCACGTTGAGATTGAAGGAAAAAAGAGTAAGTGTTCAACTCGTCGGGCCCAGTTTTTTTTTTTTTTTTTTACAAGTATTCCCTTCTGGCAGAAATGACGACCAAATTCAACAAAGATCTTTACGCGAAGATGAGATCCAAGAAAGATGAGCCCCTGTCGAACTTGGGAAAGAAGACAATGTGAGTCACTGGAAAGGGAGGTCATGCTGCTCCAATTCCCTCCGTTCATCCAATTGCCTCCGGGGGTGAGACGACGAGGACGGCTTCTCCTACGGCGTCCGTGGAGGAAATAGGCGGCACTCCCGTCTCTAAAAGGCCACGGCTGTCTGAAAAGGAAAAGGAAAAAGCTACCTCTCGCCCGTCAACCCTCTGGAATGACGAGAAGATGGCTGTGGAACGAGCCTATGAGGCAGTGACGTCTGCAGACTTGAGGGTTTTGTCTGGCGTCCCTATTAATGAGGTTGTGGCTCGTCATGTTCACAAGCTTGTCCAGGTGCTGGGGGAGAGTTTGTATCTTTCCTCTGAGTATTTTACTCAAGAGGCCAAGGTGGCGTCCATGACGTCTAGGATGGAGGTCTTGGAAGCGGAGAGCTCGACGTTGAAGAAAGACCTTATTGCCTCCATGGGTGAGACTAGCACTTTGAAGGAGCAGATTAAAAAGCTGAACGACGACCTCCGGGTTGAGCGCCAATTGACTAAGGAGAAGGACGAGCAGCTCCTTGGGGCCAGGGAAAGTCTTAAGACCATAGCTGCCAGGTCCATTGAGGCCTTTCAAACCACTGATGAGTACAATACTGTGCTCTTTAGTTGGTATTTTAAGGGTTTCGAGCTCCTGAGGAGATACCTCGTGAAGCACCCTTCGGGGGTGAATATGGAGGGGCTAGACCTGGAGGAGGTGGATCAAGAAATGGCTGCAGACGAGGCTGCCCGACCTTCTGCTTCCGAGCCTGAAGCCTCTATGGATGCTCATGCTGACGATGCTTCTGCTGACGAGGCTCCTGCTGACGCAGCTCCTGCTGACGATGATGCTGCTCGAACCTGATACTTAGAAATTTTTGTCTTTCTTTTTGGATGCCCACCGTGTTTTGGGTTGTTTTATTTATCTAATTCTCAAACAATTAATTTATTTTAAAAACAATGTTTTTAGCCCAGTGTTTATGGGTCTTTGATTGTAGAAACACTTGTAATTTGCCCGTTGCTTTTGGGCTTTAATTTAATTTACATCTGTGTACTTACTTGTACTTGTGTTTGTATGATCGTTGGTTGTGATATGCTGGCTTCAATCGTCCATGCGGTATGCTCGTCTACGCAGGGCCAGTCCTTTAACCGTCCGTTAAGGCGGAATCTTGTTACTTAGCCATTTTTGGCTTTACTTGCACCCTTTTAGAGGGGTTTTATAGTCGTCAGTAACTTACATTCGTCAAGGCGGAATCTTGTTACTTAGTCATTTTTGGCTTTTTGTGACTTACACCCTTTAGGGATTTTGTCATCGTCAGTAACTTACATCCGTCAAGGCGGAATCTTGTTACTTAGCCATTTTTGGCTTTATTTGCACCTTTTTTAAGGGGGTTTTATAGTCGTCAGTAACTTACATCCGTCAAGGCGGAATCTTGTTACTTAGCCATTTTTGGCTTTATTTGCACCCTTTTTAAGGGGGTTTTATAGCCGTCAGTAACTTACATCCGTCAAGGCGGAATCTTGTTACTTAGCCATTTTTGGCTTTACTTGTACCCTTTTAAGGGGTTTTATGGTCGTCAGTAACTTACATCCGTCAAGGCGGAATCTTGTTACTTAGCCATTTTTGGCTTTTTGTGACTTACAATCGAATAGACCTGCTCACAGAGAAACATTAGCTGGATAACATCTTTATTGATTTTAGTAATGAATACATTTCAATGTAACTTCTATTGATGGTATTTCTTCAAGTGTTCAATGTTCCATGGCCTCGGGAGTCTTTGTCCGTCCAGGGTTTCCAGGTGGTAGCTACCTTGCCTGGAGTAATGGACGACTCGGTAAGGTCCTTCCCATGTGGGGCCGAGCTTCCCTTGAGTTGAATCTTTGGTTGCTGGGGTTACTTTGCGCAGGACGAGGTCGCCTATGCTGAGTCGTCTGAGTTTCACCCTTCTGTTGTAATAGTCCGTCATCTTTTTCTGGTAATTCGTCACTTTGCTGCAGGCTTTGTCTCTTACTTCATCTAGACAGTCCAGGTTGAACTGTAAATGGTCATTATTGGTTTCCTCGTTGAACATTTCTCGCCTGGTGCTGGTTACTCCCACTTCTACCGGGATCACTGTTTCAGTCCCGTAGGTAAGCCTGAAGGGGGTCTCTCCCGTCGGGGTTCTTTCTGTCATTCTGTAAGCCCACAAGACATTGGGCAATTCTTCTGGCCAGGCGCCCTTCGCGTCGTCCAGCTTAGTTTTTATGATCTTGAGTAGCGTACGGTTTGTCACCTACGTCTGTCCGTTCGCCTGTGGATGTCCTGGCAATGAGAACTGGTTCTTGATTCCCAGGCCTGAGCAGAAATCTTTGAAGCCTTGGTAGTCGAATTGTCGTCCGTTATCTGATATGATCGTCCTCAGAATCCCGAACCTGCAAACTATATTTTTCCACACGAAGCTTCGGATTTTTGCTTTGGTGATGGTCGCCAGTGGCTCTACTTCAACCCATTTCGTGAAATAATCAATAGCAACTAGCAAGAATTTTACCTGACCTTTGCCTAGGGGCAGTGGGCCAACGATGTCGATTCCCCATTGTGCAAATGGTCGTGGGGACGTTATCGTCGTCAGTCTTTCTACCGGAAGTCGTTGGACATTTTCGAACCATTGGCATTTGTCACATCTCTTGACGAACTGCACTGCGTCCATCTGCATAGTAGGCCAGAAGTAACCTGTTCGAAGAACTTTGCTTACCAGGGATCTAGGGCCAGCATGGTCCCCACAGATTCCTTCGTGTATCTCTTCCAGGATGTACTTAGCTTCTTCTTCATTAACACACTTCAAGTAGGGCATGGAGAAGCCTCTCTTGTAGAGGGTGTCGTTAAGGATTGTAAATCTGGCTGCCCTCTTTTTAATCTTTCTAGCCTCGTCTGTATTCATAGAGAGGTGCCCGTCCTGGAGGAAGGATATGATGGGCGTCATCCAGCTATCTGTGTTCTGGATTGAGAACGTTGGAACTTCTTCAATGCTAGGGTATTTCTGGATTTCCATCCTCAGGTCCACGTTCGTCGATCCTTCTTCTGACGAGGCTATCTTCGATACCTCGTCTGCCTCCATATTCTGGCTCCTCGGTATCTGTACGAACTCCACTTCATCAAACTCCTGAATTAAATGCTTCGTCAGCTTGAGATATTTCTGCATTCTTTCTTCCTTTGCTTCATATTCTCCCTGGATCTGCCCAATTACCAGTTTTGAATCATTTTGGACTAATAAGTTCTTAGCCCCAAGCTCCTTTCCGAGTCTCAATCCCGTTAGAATCCCTTCATACTCGGCCTCGTTGTTGGTGGCTGGAAATTTTAGCTGAACTTCGTACTTCAGTATTTCTCCATCTGGGGTGGCTATGACGACCCCCACTCCCCCCTGATTTCTAGCTGACGAACCGTCGGTCTGTATCATCCATTTCTCGGCCTCGTTGGTGTGCTTATCTTCATTCAGGGAAGTGAACTCGGAGATGAAATCCAGCAAGGCTTATGCCTTAATGGCTGTCCTGGGATGGTATTCGATGTCAAATTGGCTGAGTTCAATTACCCACTGGACCATTCTTCCAGCTGCTTCAGGCTTGTTCATGGACTTTTTGATAGGCTGGTCTGTCATCACCAGGATGGGATTTGCTTGGAAATATTGTCTTAGTTTTCAGGAGGCCACAATCAACGCAAATGCAATCTTCTCAATCTTTGGATACCTGGACTCGGCCCCCTGGAAGGCTTGGCTGACGTAATAAACCGGAAGCTGCTTCTTGCCTTCTTCTTTGATCAGGGCTCCACTGACGGTCGTATCTGATACTGCTAAGTACAAATATAGGTTCTCACCTTCTTTGGACGAGCTTAAAAGGGGTGGGTTACTCAAGTAGCGTTTGAGCTCCTGGAAGGCTACTTCGCATTCGTCAGTCCAAGCAAAAACTTGTTTTAAGGTTTTGAAGAAAGGAAGGCATTTGTTCGTAGCCTTAGAGACGAACCTATTGAGGGCTGCAATCCTTCCAGTAATCTTTTGGACTTCCTTGACGGTCTTAGGTGATGCCATGTTGATTATGGCTTGCACCTTCTCCGGGTTTGCCTCTATTCCTCTCTGGGACGCCATGAATCCCAGGAATTTCCTTGAGGCTACACCAAAAACACACTTACTAGGATTCAGCTTCATTTGGTATTGCTTGAGGGTAGCAAATGTCTCCTTGAGGTCGTCCAGATGGGCAAGTTCTTCCTTACTCTTGACGAGCATATCATCCACGTACACCTCCATATTCCTGCCTATCTGCTTGTTGAACATTCTGTTCACCAATCTCTGATAAGTAGCACCTGCATTTTTCAATCCAAAGGGCATTACCTTATAGCAATAGAGCCCCTGGCTTGTGATGAAAGCAGTCCTCTCTTGATCTTCGTCAGCCATTTTTATCTGGTTGTATCCCGAGAAGGCGTCCATGAATGTCAACAACTTATGTCCGGCAATGGAGTCCACAAGCTGGTCAATCCTCGGCAGAGGGAAACTGTCCTTCGGGCACGCTTTATTCAAGTCCGTGAAGTCCATACACATTCTCCACTTCCCATTCGCTTTTTTAACGAGGACGACGTTCGCAAGCCAATCAGGATAGTAGACCTCCCGGATGAATCCTGCCTTCAGCAGTTTATTTACCTCATCTGTGACGGCCTGGTCTCATTCTGGAGCAAATTCCCTTCTCTTCTGCTTGACGGGTTTCTTCTCTGGGTCCACGTCCAGCTTGTGCTGGATGACTTCTGAAGATATATCGGGCATGTCATCATGGCTCTATGCGAAGATATCTTGGTTCTCTTTTAGGAACTGGATTAGCCTTGTCTTCATCTCAGGGCTTAACGTCGTTCCTATCCTCGTCGTCTTGGTATCCTCTTCTTCGTCCAACTTCACTGTTTCCAAGGCTTCTATTTTGTCTTCTTCTTTCTCTTCAATCGTCCAAGTGTGGTTTTCTTTTGCGGCCAAGACGGCCTGGTAGCATTCTCTGGCTAAGACCTGATCGCCTTTCACTTCTCCAACTCCGTTGTCCGTTGGGAACTTCACCTTCAGGCAGTAGATGGACGTGACTGCCCTCTATTTGTTGAGGGTGGGTCTTCCAATAATCACATTGTAAGACGAGGGGCAGTCTACCACCAGAAAGTCTATCTGGCGAGTCAATTGCTTCGGGTAGGTCCCCACCGTTATTGTCAACGTCACTATGCCTTTAGGATATACTCTGTCTCCACTGAAACTGACGAGAGGGGTGTCAAATGGACGCGGTCTCTTTGGATCTAACTTGAGCTGCTAAAATGCTAGGAGGGAGATGATATCTGCTGAGCTACCGTTGTCTACGAGGATCCTTTTGGTGTTGAACCCTTCTATGGTCAGCATTATGACTAACGGATCATTGTGAGGCTACTTCACTCCTCTGGCATCTGCTTCATTGAAAGACATATCTTGATCCGTCCGTCGCTGCTTGAACGAAGGTATCATGTAGACATTGTTCACTTGCCTTTGATGGGCTTTCCTGAGGGACTTGAATGATCCCCCGGTGGTGGGTCCCCCTGTGATCGTCTGTATCTCCCCGATCACGTTCTGAGGAGGTTGTAATTGACGGGTATTGCCCCTGGACGAAGACTCATGCTGGTTCTTATTTCCATCTTGAAATTTATTGTACTCTCCCTTCTTTACAAACTTCTGCAATTTTCTCTTTCGTATCAACTCCTCTATTTGTTCCTTGTGAAATCGGCAGAACTTATTCTTATCGCGGACGTTAGGAGACGAATGCAATAGCCGCGGCCATTTAAGGTAGTGTTCATCCTTAATCTGCATTAAGATTTTGTCAACATGCATAACAAGAGGAGTGAGTTTTACCGTCCTTGGATTTTTATCGTCTCTCCTTCTGCTACCGTCATTAGTCCGATGATCTGGGCGCTCCCTTTTCTGTCCCCTACGTTCATCCTCCTTCCTTCCTCTGTCTCCTGGCTTTTCTGTATCCTTTATGGCTGCTAATGCGTCTTTAGCATTCATGTACTTCTGTGCTTTTATGAGCATTTCTGCCATCGTCTTTGGAGGATTTTTCGCGAGTGAAGCCACGAGATCCCTAGACTTTAGACCTGCTTTGAAAGTTGTCAGGTGCACCTTATCGTCTGCCTCGTCCACCTCTAAGGTCTCCCTAGTGAAACGCTTAACGTACGACCGCAGAGTTTCTTTTTCTCCCTGCCTGATGGTAAGCAAATAATCTGCTGGCCTCTTGGGACGCTGTCCCCCAATGAAATGCCGTAAGAAGGCATTACTCAATTGGTCAAAGTTGTCAATGGATGACGTTGGCAGCTTGGTGAACCATTCCCTCGCAGCTCCTTTAAAAGTAGTAGGAAAGGAACGGCACATTATCTCGTCGAGGGGCTGCTGGAGCCCTAGAGTCGTTTTGAAGGTGTTGAGATGATCTTGTGGGTCCTTGAGCCCGTCAAACGGTTCCAGTTGTGACAGCCTAAACTTCGACGGTACTGGGCATCCCAAGACCGCGACTATGAAAGGCGAGTCTGTTGCCCTTACCAATCTGCCCACGCTCTGGTCTGTCTTCTCCCTGATGGCATTTTTCAATTCGTCCATCTCCTTCCTCATTTCCTGAAGAAGATCTAAATTTTGGTCTACTGGAGTAGTAGTCCTTGGATGACCACTTCTCCTGTGGCTATTTCACTCGTCCTCCATGATGTTTTTGGATCGGTTCTCCTCCTGTTGGAGTTGTAGTTTCATTTCCTGATTTTGCTTGGTGAGTTCCTTGACAGCGGCTGTGAGAGCTTGAACCTGCTGGGCTAAGGCTGCGGAATCTTGATTGGATTCCATCTGAAAATAATAGTTGATTAGAAACTACTTTCTCGAGTCAGAACACGAAAATGTCGTTCCCACAGACGGCGCCAAACTGATGAAGCGTAAATTCGTCAGTCAATCGTCAGATGGAAGCAACCTCTGATCACCGGTGTGGTGCCTGCCACAGAGCCTCCGATGCCAAAGTCAATATACAATGCTATTTGAAACTGGACAGAGTAAAGATAAAAAGTCTCTTAGTGTCTATGTACCTTGTTCTTGGCAATGGGTGGTCTTTTTATATGCTTTTATGGCTTCTAGTCGTTGGGGTAGTTATGGAGATCTTAATGCTCCCCTTGGTAACGCCTGAGGTGGTGTAATATGGCATCAATGTGTTCCAACGGTCCACACAGTTGGCCTTGTAACCGTTTCTGGGTTTAATTGACTGCATTGAATGACCTGGATGTCTTCGTCAGTAGCGTGAAAGGTTACTTCGTCATTTCTGATGGTGTCGTCGTCCATAAATGAGGTCGTCCATGTTAGACGGTATCGTCAGTCCCGTCAATAATCATTTTTTTTTTAGAATTATTTTTTTTGAATTTGAAACGAAATTTGTTATTTGACATTTATAACTCTATTTTAAAATAAAGTTATCCTTCATTAATGAGAGTATTTTTGAACTACATAAAAATTCAATGAAAAGAGGGAATCCTTTTACACACACAAACACACATTAGCCTCTAAGCATGCACGTTGCAAGTGCTTAGGGGCTATTCTATTTTTTTAGGTAAATGTTAATAATTTGCATCTATTATAATTTAGAAATATAAATTTTTATTTTTCAAACAAATAGAAAGGATAAACTTTAAAAATAAGTAATAACTGTAGTTTCTTTTTTGAACATGCATTTGAGAATGGTGTAGTAATATAGAGAAAATTTTGGGTATGAAAAATAAGATGAACATGAGGGGAAAGAAGGCTAAATTTTATTTTTTAAATTGGGGATGTTTTAATTTTATTCATATGAAAAAGGAATAAAAAATACTAAATTTTAGGGAATAAAAATATGAACTTGAAGGGGAAAAAAAAATCCTAAATTTTATGAGTTCTCCTTTTTAATTCAAAATTAAATTTATTATTTGATATTTATGGCACTATTTCTAAGAGAATTTACCATTCATTAATGAGATTATTTTTTAACCACATAAAAGTCCAATTCAAAATAGAGAATTCTTATATATATATATATATATATATATACACACACATATACATACATATAATAAAAATAATATATAAAAATAAGAAAAAAAATCTATTAAGAAAATAAAAACGAACTGAAACATACAAGGGGTGTGATGAGTGTTTGTGGGTAAAATAATTTTTTTCATATAAACACTCACCACACCCCTATGTATTTTTGTGATTATAAAATATAATAATCTTAAATTATAATGAATGGAAATTATCATCTGCTTTTAGCAATTCTGTTAATATTATAATCAATTAATATTTTAATGATTGGAACATCTATAATTCAGTATTAACCTTTAAGTGGAAAAAATATCCTCCAAGCAAATTATATAAAATGCATAATGAAATTGTAACTATAAAACTATTTAAAAAATGCATGTGAAAATTTTTTATGGAAGCTATTATGAAGAAGTTGGTGGATCAATGTAGAAACATTAAATATCTACATCAAGTAAAATTGTAAAATAATTCACTACATTAAAAACATGGAATAAGTTATCTTACTAAATTATGCAGGCTGTGGTGGAGAAATTGGTAGAGCAATATTTTGTGTTTCCTAGTCTAATTTCTTTCAAGCGGCATTTGCTATGAACTCACGAGCAAAAATACAAAATATGTTACTTTTGTATTAGTAATAGACACTACTTTAAATTGTATAAAACATAATTAAATGAAATATGAGTTTTTAATGGACACTTTGATGTTATTCATTGAAATGAAATCATTGCAACATCTAATTCAAATTCAATCAAGCACAAATGCACATGTTAAAACATAACCATAAACATAAACGTTAATATATATTCAAAGTTCACAACGTAATATTAAACATAAAAAGAGATGCTTATATTAAAATTTTGGAATTTATAAGATAGCACAAAAATATTATTATATTTTACAAAATTCCTTTGAATGCAAACGATAGCAATTTCAAATAACACACATACGAATTTTACAAAAAAAAATATATTTTCAATAGTATAAATGAAATCAATTATAAGTGCACTTTATGGATTTTGGAAGAACGGTTATTTTTTATCATATTTGTATAATATATAGAAATGACATTAACTAGTAAATGAAAAGAAATAAAGTTTTTCCAAAAACCAAAAATTCAATTAATAGCAGAAAAATTGACTATTTTGATTTCTTTAAGTATTAAAACAATATTTTTTTTTAATGTCAAAAAAAAAAAAAAAAAAAAAGTCTATACAATATTGTTCCTGCCTTATTAGGTGGAAGTTATATCAGGTTCTGTAATTGGATTGTAATTTATCCTTCCAGTACTACGAAGTAATTTTACTAGTAAATTTTTCTCTCCCTCACTCAAGTTTAATGCTTTAAAAATTTTAAGAATAAAAGACATATGAAAATTAGATATGCGCATGTAATTGTTGTCATCTCCAAAGTTATGTTACTTAATGTTATATTATGTTTTATTTACCTTAAAACAAATAAAAAAAAATTGTTTTTAAATTTTTTCTTTAAGTAATTGGTTCTCATTTAATTTTTAAAACCTGATAGGTGCTAGTATATATATGTGTGCATGTGCACGTTCACAACACATGTAAAATGGATAACATATGTGTGTCTAATAATTGAATAATATTTCTGAAGTACACTTATGAATCTGAAGTAAACTATGAACATTAAAAATTTGGACTTTTAAGACAAAACAAAAATACTATTATATTTTACAAAAGGCTCCCTCTGGATGTAAATGAAAGTAATTTGATATGGCACTTATACAAAGTTTACAATTTATTTAAAAAAAAAAAATAGTATACATGAAATTAATTATCAGTGCACTGTATGGATTTTGGAAGCATGAATATTTTTTTGACATATTTATATGATATATAAAAAAACTCTTCAAAATATGTTATAATAAAATTTAAGATTCACATGGATTTAAATTAATAAATGGTATGAAAAAAAACAATAAAGGTTTAGATTGATTACAATTTAAGAGTACACTTAGTTAGAGTGATACATAAACAAAAAGGTACAGAATGATTGGTATGTCTCTCTAAGAATTAAAATTAATAATTATAATATAATATAAACAAGTACAATGGTGAATAAAAACTTTCACCAACATCCCTAATATTTTAGGAGATTTACTTTTTGAAATTCTCCCTTTATTACATCAAGTCATTGTTCCTCTAATTTACATGTGTGTTTTAGTGTGTGGACTCTCTTTGACAATTCTACTTGGGGAATTCAACCTTAATTCTAGTAGACATTAATTATTATCTACTAGCCTTATCGCACGCGCTTCGTGCATGTGATGAGGTTTTTTTTTTTTTTAATTTAATGTCATAATTTCCCATTCATTTATCTCTTTTAATTCAATGCAAAATCCACATTAACCATTGATTGGAAAAAAATAATAATAATAACCCTCTTCCACGTTTCCACCCAAATCTTAAAAGGTCTATATAAATGGTAGTAGTTACTTAGTGAACAACTTGGTTCAATGGTTTTAAAAATATAATGGTTCTTTATTTCATTTTTAGATTGTATGGATGCTTTTTTTATGGATATGGTTGGAAATGAATGGATGATTTGTTTATGGATGTGGTTGGAAATGAACAGGTTAATGTAGTGGTAAGTAAATGTAAAGAACATTAATAAAAAAAAAATAATAATAAAATTGGTGACAAAAATTTTCGTCACCATATCTGACTATAAGTAGAAATTGGCGACGAAATAATTCGTCACCTAATCTATTCAATTTAAAAAAAAAAATACAATTGGTGAAACAAAACTTCGTCACCTAATCTATTGAAATTGGAAAAAAAAATACATTTGGTGACGAAATATTTCATCACCTAATCTTTTGAAATTGAAAAAAATAAATAAATAAATACATCAATGACGAAATATTTCGTCACCATATATCGTCAAATGAAAAAAATTATAGATAAAAAATCATTGGTGACGTATTTATTTTCGTCTCTGAAAATAAGGTTTAGTGACGAAAATATTAGGTAATGAAAAAATTTCATCACCTATCATTTTTTATTGATGACAAAAATTTTGTCACCTATTATTTTTTTTATTGGTGAAGAACAATTTTCGCACCAAGAAATTTTGTGACGGGGCTTAGGTGACGAATGTAGTTTCGTCACCATATGTCTTTGGTGACGAAATAAGGACATATTGTGACGAAAGGTTTCAACACCGTAGCCCACTTTTGTTGTGGTGAAACCAAATAAACATGTATCTAAATAAAAACACAATCACATTGGTGGTAATGATATATCTTCTGCATTTGACCTTAGAACCATCAATGTAGAAGAGAAATGTATACTTTCAAGCCAAATCAACTAATAAAATGAACAGTAAATTGCAAATTATACCTCTGAAGTTTGGGGTTATTTAGATTTTACACCCTTAAGTTTGAGAAATTAGATTTTACACTCAGAAGTTTGATTCTATTGGCATGTTGACATGTGTGTGTATATATATATATATATATATAATTTTTTGGTGCCAAATCAGCCTCCAAAGCGACACCATTTTCCTTAAAACAAAGATCATTGCTGCAGCTTCTGAAATTATGTTTAACAACCCCTAATATGTTTGATGAATTTAGTTAACAACCCCTAATATTTTAGGAGATTTACTTTTTAGGAATTCGCTCTTTATCACATCAAGTCACTGTTCCTCTAATTGAAGGGATATCTTGTTGAAGTTCTTTTAGGCCTTCAGCAAAGTGGCTATGAGTTCCCATCAGAACTGACAACATCAAGCCTATCATCTTGGTTAGTTTTCAACTATGAATCCTAGTATCCTACTCATTCAAAAAACAATTCTAGTTGTGGCCAGTGACTTTTTAATTTTTATTGTTCTTATCATTTTTTTTTTCTTCTCCTAGGAACATTCTATGAATCATTTCCAAGTCATATTTAATGCCAGAACTGATACTTCGTTAACCACCATAGAGTGAGCTACGTCAGACCTCAGAAATGATGAAAAAAAAAAAATCTAAGAGAAGAATATTCAAATCAAAGAAACTCTAATGTTACACCCTCCTCTTCCTTTGATACTTCCAATAGAATGCAGAGAGCCATGCGAAATTAATGGATATGAGATACACCTCAAAACCAAAGTCACTGTAAATGCTATGAGTTTTATTTTAGAAAGTTTTGCCTGCAGCTCAATTGAATTCGATGGGACACTTTGAATTTATCCCTTTTGGGGCAGGAAGGAGGATGTGCCAAGGAGTAACATTTGGACTCATCAATATTGAACTTCCTCTTGCTCAACTACTATACCATTTTGATTGGGAGCTTCCAGGCGGAATGACACCCGAAGACAAGATATGACTGACGACTTTGGTTAGGTTGTCCAAAGGAAAAACAGCTTGAATTTGGCAGCTAAGTCTTATAATCCTTCACTCAGCGACTAAATATAATAGAAGATCTCAGAATAATGGAGATTCAAAATCAGAAAAATCCTTTCAGATGGTCCTGAAATTCTGCTTGACTATGTCAATCAATGTACAAATAGTGTTAGATTACTTCATGAAGTAATTTCATGAATTAACATATTTTAATCGCTGGCAATCCACTAGTCTTTCATCTTTTTCATGTAATCAAGCGTTGTAAAATTGAAATCTAACAGTAACAGCTGAACCAGTTTTTTAATATGATATCTTCATATGCTTGGTAATTCACAAAGACAACCTTTGTTTTAGTCCCCATAAAGAAATCTAACATTTCGGTCAGGCCGCAAAGTTTCATTTTGATTTATTCAATCAGATGCTTTATGGAAACTTACTATTCACTCAACATCAGATCAAGTCTGTGTAGTCCTACTTATTCAGAACTCCTTCAGATCCTTTCTTCAACTTGAGGAATTTTACACTAAGGCAAGGTTTCATTTCCTTTGTGTGAGATGAAAGACAAAAAGGCATGAAAAAATTGTGCCTCATACCAAACAATATTACACATCATCTGAGTTTTGAATGTACCATATTTAACATGTGGCAGCAAGAACATAAATAGTCTACATTTGTGCTTATCTGCTCATGCATCTCAAGCCTCTAGTATTATATTTGAGCATATTCCCAGCTTAGCTGTAATTAACAATTATTTTTGCATTCCCTCAGCCATGGGACTTTTATTTATTAAATCTTGCACTTTATATATATAGGCACTTATACACAATGAAAATGAAAGCTACTGGCTGATTTGAATGAGAGATTTGAATATAGGTTACTTCCTGTTATGTTGATGGACACAAGGCCTTGATTATATATGATATCCCACGTCTAAATTGGCATGTACATAATTGAGACAAGTACTGAATTTATGTAACGTACTATACACGTATCAGAGCAAAGTGAAGATTTGAGCAGTCTGGTAGTTCAAGCACAGAAGAGAATGAAAATCTGGTGTAGTAATGTAAAACCTTAATTACATTCAATTGCATAAATTCTGGTAAAAAAAATGCATAGGTTTCCAACCAAAGCCCATCACTGCAGTGCATTTTTCCATATGTAAGAACAAGCATATTACTATGAATCAACAACATCAAGGCTGTCATTTTGGTTTGTATTGTACTATAAATCCTACTCATTCAAAGAACAATATATTCTAGTTATGGCCAGTGACTTTTTGTTATTATCATTTTTTTTTTTTCCTTTTCTTAAGAACAATCTATGAATCTTTCCAGGTTATATTTGCTGCTGGAACTGATACTTCATCAACACAGTAGAGTGGGCTATGTCAGAAATGATGAGACAACCTAAAGTGCTGGAGAAGGCACAAGCAGAGATTAGACAAGCCTCTAGGGGAAAGAAAAATCTCCATGAGAAAGATATTCAGAATCTGAGTTACTTAAAGTCAGTAATCAAAGAAACTCTAAGGTTACAGTTACACCCTCCTCTTCCTTTGATACTCCTAAGAGAAAGCAGAGAGTCATGTGAAATTGATGGATATGAGATACCCTCAAAACCAAAAGTTATTGTTAATGCATGGGCAATTGGAATAGTTTCTGCATGTTGGCACTATGCTTAGAGTTTTATACCACAGAGGTTTGCCTGTAGTTCAATTGAATTCAATGGGACTCACCTTGAATATATCCCTTTTGAGGCAGGAAGGAGGATGTGTCCAGGAGTAGCATTTGGTCTAGCCAATATTGAACTTCCTCTCGCTCAACTACTGTACCATTTTGATTGGGAGCTTCAAGGGAGAACGAAACCAGAAGAACTGGATATGACTGAAAAGTTCGGTTCGGTTGTGTGAAGGTAAAAAGGCTCGTATTTGGTTATGTCAGAAATCCTTTCAGATGGTCCTGGAATTCTCACTTGATTATGTCAATCATTGTACTAATAGTGCTAGTCTACTCCATGAAGTATTTTCTTGAATAATCATATTTTCATTGCTGGACAATTGACAAGTTAAGATCCTTTTGTCTTTCATGTAATTAAGCATTGTAAAAATGAAATCTACCAGCGGAACCAGTGTTTTAATATTATATCTTCATATGCTTGGTAATTTACAAAGACGGTCTTAGAAGAATGTTACTATTTTATTTAGCTCATTGGAACTGACTATGGGGCATTAGCTTAAGTTTAGTTCCCAGCGCCAAATCTACCATGAGGGTCGTGCCATGTAGCACCAATTTACTATTTTATTTTACCCAATCAGCTGCTTTATGGAAACTTACTATGCACTCAATATCAGGTCAAGTCCGTGTAGTTCCACTTATTTTAGACTCCTTCAGATCCCCTTCTTATGGTTGAGGATTTTTATACAAAGGCAAAGTTTCATTTCTTTTGTGTGATATGCAAAGGAAAGGCATGAAAATTTGTGCCTCAAACCAAACATCATCTGGATTTAGAATATGCCATATTTAACAGGACACAGGTGGGCATCTGACTTAGCAAGAACATAAAGTCTACATTTGTGCTTTATTTGCTCAAGCATCTCTACTATGATTTTTTAGCATATTCTCAGCTTAGCTATAATTATTTATAATTTTCCATTCCCTGAATCATGTAACTTTTACTTATAGAACTTGCACTTCATAATATAGCACATATACGCAATGAAAATAAAAGCTGCTGGCTGGTTTGAAACCTGAAGAATGGAACATGAATAAGAGCTTTGGAAAACCATGTACTGAAAAATCTTTTTAGTCCCTACATTTTCTCTCACCGACTAAGCACTTTTGAATGATAAGCCTTGAAACCTAACCATTAATCTTTCAAACTTGTTGCATCTGCATAGGTTACTTCCCATTATGTTGACGGACACAAGGTCTTTATTACATATGATAACCCGAGTCTAAATAAGCACCTAATTGAGACAAGCACTGCAATTATGTGACATACCACACAAATATCAGAGCAAAGTGAAAATTTGGGCAGTCTAGTACCACAACCAGAGGATAATGGAAATCTGGTGTGGTATGTAATTTGTACATTCAATTGCAGAGGTTTGCCACCAAAGTCCATTGCTGCAGTGCATGCTTCCATCACATTAGAACAAACATATTAGTTTTCTGTAACTTACTTGCTTATTTGCTTAAATTGAGACAGAAATAAGCCAAGTGAATGCAATCTCCATAATCACTATATCTCCTGAAGAAGGAGCAGTGCTTTCAAAACGTGGCATAAAATAGTAGCCATTTAATTTAAAAAAGCACCCAAGAAGGAAGAATCGAACTCAGAATCAAATTAAGAAAAGAAAAGGAGGAAATAAAAGCTACAAAAATTAAGAATAAACCATATTTTCATGTATAGTGCCTCACACAAACTGGGTATAACATAGGAACAACTGAGTTTATTGCTCACAAACATTAAAAGGCACAGGCCAAGGAAAAAGATAACTTCATACTAGCTAAATCACAAAGAACATTTAACTACTTTGAACGAACATTTTAACTACTCGGCACAAATTTAAATCTTCTTAGTACTCATCACCTTCATCATCCTCACCCTCATCTGCCTCAGCACCAACCTCCTCATAATCCTTCTCCAAGGCAGCAAGGTCCTCACGAGCTTCGGAGAATTCTCCTTCCTCCATTCCCTCACCAACATACCAATGCACAAAGGCACGCTTGGCATACATGAGATCAAACTTGTGGTCAATGCGGGAGAACACCTCAGCCACACTGGTAGAGTTTGAGATCATGCAAACAGCTCTCTGCACCTTGGCAAGGTCTCCTCCTGGAACAACAGTGGGAGGCTGGTAGTTGATACCACACTTGAATCCAGTGGGGCACCAGTCAACAAACTGAATGGTGCGCTTGGTCTTGATTGTAGCAACAGCAGCATTGACATCCTTAGGAACAACATCACCACGGTACATCAAGCAGCATGCCATGTACTTTCCATGACGAGGATCACATTTTGCCATCATAGAAGAAGGCTCAAAAGCACTGTTGGTAATTTCAGCTACTGAAAGTTGTTCATGATATGCTTTCTCAGCAGAGATGACTGGTGCATAAGAGGAAAGCATAAAGTGAATCCTGGGGTAGGGAACCAAGTTGGTTTGGAATTCAGTCACATCTACATTTAGTGCACCATCAAATCTAAGAGAGGCCGTCAAGGATGAAATCACCTGAATTTCGAGAAAAACATATTACATAAGAAATATATCAGAGGGATACAAGCAACAATATATTCAAAATATATAAACATACATCTATTAAAACATATCAAGTAAACACTTCTTAAAATCATCTAAGCATGATGAGTTAATTGACAGCAAATATTGTTATCCTTGATAAAATCTTTCCACAATGAAACACATGACATTAATTTCCCAATTGCTTCTGACCAGAGGCAACACATTTGACAAAGACCAAATATTTGTGATGATGATTAACATAAGACCCTGCAACTATTCACCTGGGAGACAAGTCGGTTGAGGTTGGTGTAGGTGGGTCGCTCAATGTCAAGGGAGCGCCTGCAAATATCATAGATGGCCTCATTGTCCAAAAGTATAGCCACATCAGTGTGTTCCAGGAGGGAGTGGGTGGAGAGGACACTGTTGTAGGGCTCAACAACAGATGTAGAGACCTGTGGAGAAGGGTAAACTGTGAAACCCAGCTTTGATTTCTTCCCATAATCAACGGACAAACGCTCTAAGAGAAGGGAGCCAAGCCCAGAACCGGTGCCTCCACCAACAGCATTAAAAACCAGAAATCCTTGGAGGCCAGTGCAGTTGTCAGCAAGCTTTCTGATACGGTCCAGGCACAGATCAACAATCTCCTTGCCAACTGGAACAGGAAAGTTTTGTTTCAGATGCTGCAATTAAAATGGCACAAAAAAACAAAAAAAATTCCAAGTGTGAAATGCTTACTAGTATAGTGGCCACGGGCAAAGTTGTTAGCAGCATCTTCCTTGCCACTGATAAGCTGTTCCGGGTGGAAGAGCTGGCGGTAATTTCCAGTCCTCACTTCATCAATGACAGTGGGCTCAAGATCAACAAAGACAGCACGAGGGACGTGCTTCCCAGAACCAGTTTCACTGAAAAAGGTGTTGAAGGCATCATCACCTCCACCAATAGTCTTGTCATTTGTCATTTGGCCATCAGGCTGCACAAATATCAACCATATCAAAAGCTTGAACAAGAACTATTAAACACTAAAAAAACAATGTTCAGCCAGCAAATTTTTTCATGGTTTTATACAAAAAACCACCAATAATTTTATGGTCTACATTGAGTCATCATGCATATACATTAATACATAGCCTAACATTCCAAATACATATTTCCATTCAATTACTGTAAACTACCATGAAGAACTGAAGACTGCTAAAATAATAGTTAAACTAAGACAAGGTAAAAATACAAAATATAGAAATTAGTACATACATATGACAGACAAACACAAAATTTAGACATTAAACAGCCATAATACAAACAAGTGCATATACATATACAAGAAATAGTCCACAGAATTTTCAGAAAAATCTAAGAAACAACAGTCCTGTATAAGACATTTCATCTGTCACTAACCTAGCTAAATGCAAACTTCCAATTTCTATATTTACAAAGGTGAAAAAGTTCATTGAGCAATATATTTCAAGTAAATATCTTCTTCTTCTTTTTTTAATTTAATTACAAATTTGTTCCTCCGACCATAGAATAAAGTTCAATTTGGACCATCAACAATAAATTGTGTCAATTTAGTCCCTCGACTATTATGCATGTCAATTTAGTCCTTCTACTTTCAATATCAAGTCAATTTTCATCATTGAATCTTCTATACATTTACATTTTAAAGAATTTGATTAATGTGGCAAATAGTACAGAAGTTAAAAGGTTATTATGGAAAGTGTAAAAACATTGCCCAAATCGTGTGAAAATTTCAGAGATATTTAGCAAAAGAAATTACAAAAGCTCCAAATCCAACCAAAGGTGACAATCAATTAAGCAGTCACATAATCAACACAGACAACAAATGTACAAGATTTCAAATGAAACAAATTGCAAGCAATTTCAAAGACTGCATTTGTCTGAACAAAAACAATCAATATGTTATTACTATTATTTTTCTGGGTCAGATCAGATCCAAATGGTAAAAATCTCAGAACAAAGGTATAAATGCCAGATCAGATGACAAAACACATAGATCTAAACATTTGCAACCAAACGAAAAAAAGAAATTATAAACAGTGGAGGGTAAGGCTGTAAATTGGTTAAACGACATGAATACATGACATTTCAAAAGTCAAATGACGTCGTGAATTCAAGACCCAATTAGGTGCGTGTAACGCTTTACTTTAAACTTCTTAGTACAATGATATAAACGCTAGATCAAATCAGATGACAAAACACATAGATCTAAACATTTTGCAACCAAAAAGTGGAGGTTAAGGTAGTAAATTTGTTAAATGACAAGACATTTACAAATGTACTTGATTAATAAGGTCGTGAATTCAAGAGTGCGTGTGCGTGTGCATAAACATTAAAAAACAAAAAAGGGTATGAAAGAAAGAGAAAGAGGAGTGACCTGGATGCCATGTTCAAGGCAATAGAGTTCCCAGCAGGCATTGCCGACTTGAATACCGGCTTGACCAATGTGGATTGAAATGCACTCTCTCATTTTCGCTTCCAAAAAAAAAAAAAAACTGTGTGTGTAAATAGTAAAGTAAAGTAAGGTAATGCAAAATGCAAAGTGCAGGCAAAGCGTTTATCAAGACGCAGGCCTGTTAAGGAAAGGTGCTGAAAACGAAAGAGATGGTTTGGTTCAGCCTTTTTTTTTTTTTGGGTGTCCTATATATATGGGCAACTCACAAAACAAAAAGGGAACCGAAAAAATGTATATATATGAGTTGGCCATGTTTGATTGGACAGTGTTTTTTTTTTACATTTTTGAATTACTCAGATGTTGCCGCCGATGGGTAAGGGCCAATGAAGGGTTATCCTGCTTTTTCGCGGTAAGCCTGCCTTTTGGTTTTTGCCGTTTTACTTTTACCTCACCGTCTGTTCTGTGGTGAGATTTTTTTTTTCTTTTTTTTTTCGGGTTAAATAATTTGGATTGGATCTGCAACATACAATAATTACTGTGTTGGTGTTAGAGGTAAAAGTTAAAAATATTTTAAAAAATAGAATAAAATTGAAAGGTTAAAAAATTTTCCGATCCAATAACTGATTAAACGTGATTTTTTTTTTTTTAACTTTCAATATGATCCAATGATTGAATTTAATTTACTATTGCGTGATTGGCTGTTACATTGGATTTTTTATTTATTTATTTATTTATGAAGTTACATTGGATTTGGATCCAAATAAATTTTTTATTTTTTTGAAGTATGGTTAGAATAACGACAAATTGCTCTTGCAATAGCTCAAACCCCTTCTCCTGTCCCTTCCCATTTTACAAGTACTTTGTATTTAGGGAGTGACAACCACACCAAGAGTGTAGGTGATAAATAATCTTATTTTTGAACTAAAGAATTTACAAACTTTATTTTTATAAAAAAAAATATTTATAATCAAATTTAATTAGTCATGAATTAAAAGAGGCCAACACAAATAATAATAATAATACAATTCTCTATATAATAAATAATAGTAATTTTCTTGAATCGTTTTTAGTATTTATAAATAGATGAATTTTAGGACTTCTCCTCCTCACACTTCACACAATCCTCACTCTCTCTCTCTCTCTCTCTCTCTCATTGTCAAAATTTAGGTTTTAGAAAAAAAAAATTATGTTTTCCTAAGATGCAGACCCCAACCTTTTACATATTTTTTATTGGATGAGAAATTTGAAACTCTAACCGTTGGATTGCATGTTCTTTATATTTTTAATACATATGTCAAATTTCATTCAAATCGGATATTATTTATTATTCAATCAATAAACTTATTTTTATGCATAATTTTAGACCCAAAAAACTTGAAATTTAAATATTTGATTAATTATATAGCTATTAATTTTTTATTTTCTTAAAATCTTGCTAGTATAGAAGATATAATAAAAAAATGCAATACAACAGTTAAATTTTCAAAATTTACATCCAATAGTTTGAAAATAAGCATTTTCCTTTATAAAATTAATATAAATAAATGTCACATGCATCATATGTGTTAAAAGCTAGTTTTAATCATTTGCACCATTCACATGAGTTTTAGTAGTTTCTTCAAGCTTTTGCTACTCCCCAAAATTTTGTGGACAAACCCATGTCTATTCTTTTGCTTGTCTTTTGAGATGGTAATCATAAGACTTATCATTCCACATTATTAGCAATAAAATTCTTAATGGTATCTTACACTTTATGCATGACAAGATTTTTTTCCCCATCATATAGTTTAAAGTTAAATGTGTTTCACATTGCTCATGATAACGAATCCTCCTTTAGTAATTTACAGTATGATTTTCTTTCACAAAGCGAAATCCGGGTGTTTCTTTAACATAAGGAAGCACATATTGACATCAGCAATATAGAAGTACTAGCATATTCTCCCTTTTTCTTTTTCTTTTTCTTTTTTCTTTTTCGCACATGATTTGTTTGTTCCGAAATGTTTACTTGTTGAAGTTAGTTCTTACGAAGATAATCCTAATTAATGTTCCAAGTTTTATTAGCAGCAGAAGAAGTGGATCGACTTATTAATTTTAAAAAATAATAATTGATAGGTCCAGGAAATAGGATAGATCGTCCATCTATGTAAGGACGATGTCATTACCATCACTGCACGAATAGAGCTGCCCGAACAACCCAACCAAGGACAGCCGTTACGGCTAGCTGCAATAAATGCCGAGTCCGTTGAAGGCGTGCCGGTCAATTCAACACCTGGCACATGCGTTACAAAATCAAGCCATAATAACCTCATAATGACGAGGCCAACGGCTAGAAGGACATCGAAATAGCCTATATATATCCTTAAACAAGATACAGAAAGGGTATGAAAAATCACTTAACCTTACTCTCACTTTTGCTTTCTCTACACTCTACTTTCTTGTTAATCTGCTTCTGACTTAATCATCGGAGGCGTTGTGGGGAGCACCCCACTAGCGATTCTTCCATTTTGACTATTCTTCAGGGTTAGCGCAAGCAGTGGACGGTCTTTTCTCTGGACGAACGAATCGACTGACGATTTTAGCATCATCAGTTTGGCGCCGTCTGTGGGAACTTTCCATACTTTTCATCCGATATTCGTTGTTCCAGAGCATTCAGCCTAGGAATATCCTCCTATCCTAACGAGATGGAATCCTGTTCTGACCAGGACCCTGCTGCATTGGCCCTGCAAATTCAAGCACTTGCAGCCACAGTGGAAGAGCTCACTAAACAGAACCAAGAAATGAAGCAACAATTACAACAGGGAAATAGCAACACAGAAGTCAACAGAGATGGGGACGAGGACAGCCACAGAAAGAAGGCCAACACTCCAGAGGAAGAAAGCTCGAGTTTCCTCAAGGAGATGAGGAAAGAGATGGACGAATTAAGAAACGCTATTAAAGGAAAAACAGATCAAGGACTGGAGAGGATTATCAGGAAAACTGATTCTCCTTTCACTGTGGCAGTTCAAGAGTGTCCGGTACCCTCTAAATTCCGTTTACCGCAGCTTGAACCTTTCGACGGACTGAAGGATCCGTTAGACCACTTGAATACATTCAAGACCACACTGGGCCTCCAGCAGCCCCCTGATGAGATTCTATGCCGGTCCTTCCCAACAACCCTAAAAGGGGCGGCCAGGGAGTGGTTCACCAAGTTGCCAACGTCGTCCATTGACAACTTTGAGCAACTAAGCAGTTCTTTCATTCGTCATTTCGTAGGAGGTCAACGTCCAAAAAGGACAGCCGACCACTTGCTCACAATCAAGCAAGGGGAAAGGGAAACCTTGAGGTCCTATGTGACGCGCTTCACTCGAGGAATGTTGGAGGTTGACGAATCCGACGATAAGGTGCAACTCACGACCTTCAAAGCCGGGCTAAAATCCAGAGACTTTGTGGCTTCATTGGCGAAAAATCCTCCCAAATCAATGGCAGAAGCATTGTTGAAAGCACAGAAGTACATGAACGCTGAAGAGGCGCTTGCTGCCATAGATGGGACAGGAAAAACAAAGGAGAAGAAGAAAGAAGGAGAGGACGACAGGAGAGGACAGAAGAGGGATAGAGCAGAACGACGTAGTGACGATGGGAACAGACGAAGAGACGATAAAAACTCTCGACGAACGAAATTCACACCACTGGCAATGCCTGTTGATCAGGTTCTGGCGGAAATAAGGGACGAACATAGCCTAAGATGGCCCAGGCCACTCCAATCGCCACCCAGTGTACGCGATAAGAGAAAGTATTGCCGTTTCCACAAAGATCACGGGCATTACACAGAAGATTGTCGAGACCTGAAGGAGCAAATAGAAGAACTCATCCAGAAAGGGAAACTTCAGAAATACGTAAAAAGGGGGGAAGCTAGCAGATTTGGTAAAAGAGAACAACAAGGGGATTTCCAAAGAAACGAAGGTCAACCACCCCACCCACAGAATGCAAGAGGAGAAATAAAGACAATTGCGGGGGGACCGTCCATAGGAGGGTCGACCAGGTCTATCAGGAAATCATATCAAAGGCAAGTAAACAGTGTTCACAGCTTACCCCCGTCCAAGCAACGACGGACAATTCAAGATACGTATTTTTCAGAAGAAGATGCCAGGGGAATAAAGCAGCCTCATGACGACCCACTGGTTATCATGGTCATGGTTGAGGGCTTCAACACGAGGAGAGTTTTGGTAGACAATGGGAGTTCAGCGGATATCATTTACCTATCTGCCTTCCAGCAATTAAAGGTAGACCCAAATAGACTTCAACCCTTTGAATCACCCCTCGTCAGCTTCAGCGGGGATAAGGTGTACCCCCGAGGTATTGTGACATTGACTGTAACTGCCGGATCGTACCCCTTACAAGTAACCAACAGGCATAATTTTTTGGTCGTAGATTCCCCTTCGTCTTACAATATGATCATTGGACGACCTACACTTAATCGGTGGAAGGCTGCCACTTCCACATATTGCCTGAAGGTAAAGTTTCCAACGGAGCAGGGGGTTGGAGAAATAAGAGGGGATCAAGTCTTGGCAAGGGAGTGTTACCAGGCGGTTCTGGCATCCAGAGAGAATCATACATGGGTGATCGAGGATAAATCACCTGAGATCATGGAGAAGTTAGAAACAGTAAAGTTGGTCGAAGACGATCCGCTGAAAACGACTCAAGTAGGGACGGATTTGAGCCCGGGAACGAAAGAATTAATCATTCGATTCTTGAAAAGTAACCTCGATGTATTCGCATGGAGCCACGAAGATATGCCAGGGATTCCTGCAAATATCATCCAGCACCGCCTGAATGTAGACCCGGAGAAAAAGCCCGTCCAACAGAAGCGAAGGGTTTTCGCTCCCGAAAGAAACAAAGCAGTGATGGATGAAGTGAACAAGCTACTTGCTGCCAACTTCATTCAAGAAGTTTATTATCCCGAATGGTTGGCCAATGTCGTCATGGTCAAAAAAGCGAACGGCAAATGGAGGATGTGCGTTGACTTCACCAATCTAAACCAAGCCTGTCCAAAGGATAGCTTCCCCCTGCCCAGGATTGATCAGCTCGTCGACTCTACCGCCGGGCACAAGCTCTTGACATTTATGGACGCATTTTCAGGATACAACCAGATACAGATGGCAGAGGAGGATCAGGAAAAAACAGCCTTTATCACCAGCCAAGGGCTTTATTGCTACAAAGTCATGCCGTTTGGCTTAAAAAATGCAGGGGCCACGTACCAGAGGTTGGTAAATCAAATGTTCAAGAAACAGATCGGGAGAAACGTAGAAGTATACGTTGACGATATGCTCGTCAAGAGCAAAGAGGAGGACGATCACCTAGACGACCTCAGGGAAACCTTCAACACACTCAGACAGTACTGCATGAAGTTGAATCCCTCCAAGTGTGCTTTTGGAGTTTCCTCAGGGAAGTTCCTTGGATTCATGGTATCGCAAAGAGGAATTGAAGCAAACCCGGAAAAAGTTAAAGCCATCCTTGAAATGACGTCACCAAGGACGATTAAAGAAGTGCAGTCACTCACAGGCCGGGTAGCGGCCCTCAACAGATTCGTCTCTAGGGCGACGGATAAGTGCCTCCCTTTCTTCAAAACCCTGAAGAAGGCGTTCGTCTGGACGGAGGAATGCGAGGCAGCATTCCAAGACCTGAAGCAGTACCTGAGTAATCCCCCACTATTAAGTCCGTCCAAAGAAGGTGAAGATCTGTTCTTGTACCTGGCAGTATCTGCCACGGCTGTAAGTGCAGCCTTAATAAGGGAAGAAGAAAAGAGACAACTCCCTGTGTATTATGTCAGTCAGGCCTTCCAAGGAGCTGAAGCACGTTATCCACGAATAGAGAAGATCACCTTCGCCCTAATAGTGGCATCGAGAAAACTTCGCCCCTACTTCCAGGCAAATCCAATTAAGGTAATGACGGACCAACCTATCAAGAAAGCCATGAATAAACCCGAGGCAGCCGGACGAATGGTGCAATGGGCAATTGAGCTTAGCCAGTTCGATATTGAGTACTGCCCACGAACAGCCATAAAAGCCCAGGCACTAGCAGATTTTATAGCCGAGTTCACCATCAACGAACAGGGAGAAGGTCGAGAAGACATCTGGACGATTAATACAGATGGATCGTCCACACAGAAATTAGGAGGGGCAGGCGTTGTCATTGTTTCCCCCCAGAAAGATGTTCTCAAATATGGGGTTCAGCTGAAATTCCCCGTAACCAATAACGAAGCAGAATATGAGGCCTTACTGACAGGGCTCAGGCTGGCTCGGGCACTAGGAGCTGAAAATGTTGTGATCAAGAGTGATTCGCAACTCGTTGTTGGACAAGCCAGGGGAGACTTCGAAGCAAAGGAAGCAAGAATGCAAAAATATCTCCAATTGACGAACCAGCTCGTTAGCAACTTTAATCATGTAGAGTTCATTCAAATCCCGCGCGAGCAGAACGTAGAAGCTGACGAAGTGGCACGGAGCGCCTCAACAGATGTTCTAGGCACGACCTGCAGATGGAAATTGGAAGAACAAGACCTCCCCAGCATTGAGGGCCTACAAAACTTCTCTGTACACACCGCTCAAGGGTGGACGATACCAATCCTATCCTTTCTCAAGGGTGGACGATTACCATCGGACGCTGAAGAGGCCAGAAAAGTCCGTAAACGAGCTGCCCGATTTACCATATTGAACGACCAACTTTATAGAAGAGGTTTCTCCCAACCATACTTGAAATGCCTAGAAGAGGAAGAGGCCAGGTACGTCCTGGAGGAGGTGCACGGAGGAATTTGTGGAGATCATATGGGGTCAAGGTCTCTCGTCAAAAAAATAGTCCAAGCAGGTTACTTCTGGCCAACAATGCAGAAGGACGCATCAGATTTTGTGAAGAAATGTGACAGCTGCCAAAGATATGGGAATATCCAGCGAGTTCCAGGAGAAAGAATGACGACTATCTCCTCGCCTTGGCCATTCGCACAATGGGGAATCGATATCATGGGTCCCCTACCTCAAGGAAAGAGACAAGTGAAGTTCCTCCTGGTCGCAATTGATTATTTTACAAAATGGGTCGAGGCAGAAGCTCTTGCAACGATCACAGAGGCTCAGGTACAAAATTTTGTTTGGAAAAATATTATTTGCAGGTTTGGGATCCCGAGGACGATTATATCGGACAATGGCCGTCAGTTCGACAGCCAGAAGTTCAGATCATTCTGCTCAGGCCTAGGTATCAAGAACAAATACTCCTCGCCAGGACATCCTCAGGCCAACGGACAGACGGAAGTAACTAACCGAACCTTACTCAAGTCCATAAAGTCCCGGTTAGTGGGGGCAAAAGGAGCGTGGCCAGAGGAACTGCCTGGCGTCTTATGGGCCTACAGGACGACGACAAGAACCCCCACCGGAGAGACCCCTTTCAACCTAACCTACGGCACGGAGGCAGTCATCCCAGTTGAAGTAGGCCTCACTAGCACCAGAAGGGAGTTTTTTGACGAAGGAGGCAATGAAAACCAGTTAAGGTTGAACCTGGATTGCCTTGACGAAGTCAGAGACCAGGCCTCCCAAAGAATGGCCAGGTACCAGCAAAAAATGGCACGATACTACAATCAAAGGGTGAAGTTGAAAAGGTTCAACATCGGTGACCTCGTCCTCCGGAAAGTGACTACAGCAACAAAGGACCCCGCGCAAGGAAAGTTGAACCCAACCTGGGAAGGACCTTACCGGGTCGTCGACTATACACGACAAGGGAGCTACCATCTGGAGGGTTTGAACGGAAACAAGCTACCTCGTCCATGGAACGTCGAACACCTAAAAAGGTATTACAGGAAATAATCCGTGGCTCCATTGTAAGAAATTACCACAGTTTAGTGCCATACTTTCCATTAAAACCAGTAATTTATATGCGTTGTTTTTCTGCAAGTTATGCATTTATAAAAAGTGTATAAGAGGTTATTCAGGATTCTATCAGCAATTGTCCAAACATCTCAATTGTCTCATTCAAAGAAATCGTCATATTCTGACTGCCTTTAAGTTAAACGAACATTCGTCCAGATCAAAAAGACGATGATATCCTTCGATAGGATGCACATCGTCCAGATCAAAAAAACGAATTTAGCGGAAAAGCTCGCAAGAGGAATAAAAACTCCTCCAAGAAAAATACACGTTGTCCAGATCGAAAAGACGATGAAACCCACACCGGGAATAAAACATTGTCCAGATCTAAAAAGATGATGAAATCCATTCAAAAGGGCACACACCGTCCTAAATAATGAAAGTTAGAGTCTTTCAAGCAGACATACACTGTCCGGGTAATCAGTCGCTACAATTACCCAAGTCCACAGAGAGACGAAGGGAATTTTCCAAGCGACGAAGAGTTAATCCCAAGCTGAATTTCTCTAAGTATAAAGAAAAGAAAATTCACCACAAATATGAAAGAAAGCCGCAGACTTAAATATATGCAACGAGAAACACAGACCGTTCAAAGGAAAGAAAAAAGACAACCCCAAAACGAACGGGGACCAAAATAATTGTTTTAATTATGGTAGCCCAAAACACACAGGGCTTATAAAAAAAAAAAAAAAAAAGAGAAGAAGTGATCTTGATCACTGAGCTGGAGCGTCGTTTCCACCTTCGTCAGCCGCCGGGGGGTCTCCACCTGAAGCCTGAGCATTCGAAGCAGCCTCATCCGCCTCAATTTCCTTATCAACAGCTTCAAAGTCAAGATCGTCCAAATCGACCCCCTGCCCGTGTTTGACCAAGTACCTCCTCAGCAACTCGAAACCTTTGAAATACCATTGAAAAAGAATGGTATTGTACTCGTCGGTCGTTTGAAAGGCGAGGACGGCCTTGGCCACGGCTGCTTTCATTTTCTGACTTGCGGCAGCAAGAAGCTCGTCCTTTTGTTTCACATGAGATTTCTCGGCCTCGAGCTGCCCGGTCAGGACTTTGACTTGCTCCGCAGAAGAGTTATGGGCGTCCATCGCGGCAATCAAGTCTTTCCTCAGGACTGAAGCCTCTGCCTCCAAAGCCTCCACTTTCGAGGCAGCCATGACGGCCTTCTCTTCACTCGCCAAAAGTTGGGAGGTAAGATGCATAGTTTCCCCCAGTACCTAAAATGAAAGACTTGAGTAAAAAAAAAAAAAAAAAAAAAAAAAAAAAACAACAACAACAAAAAAGAAGGGAGAAAAAGGAGTATACATCCCTTTTCCTGACAAAGACAGCTTAAACAGTACCTGAACGAGCTTGTGCACGTGCTGGTTTACCAATTGATGAGAAGGCACGAGAGAAGCCTCCCTTTTCTCCTCGGGAGTAAAAAAATCATTCGCCCTGGCAATGGCGGTGTCAGCATCTTCCCAGATAGAAGAGCCCACTTTCTCCTTACCTTTCTTCCCGGTCTTCTGCCTTTTTGGAGCAGGGACCTCCTCCAGAGAAACTGCAGGAGAAGCTGTCCTCTCTTCGTCCAGAGTTGGGGTAGACGAACCCCTCTCCGTCGTTTCTTTTTCTTTCTCCTTCTCTCTGTCCCTATCAGTAAACTTCAGGGTCCTTTGCCCGATGCTTGATAAAGGTTCGTTCTTCTTTGACTTGACCTTAGCATAAAGGTCCTTGTTAAATTTACTCGTCATCTCTGCAAAAATATATATATATAGAAGGACGAGAAAGAGTTAGGACAACGGAAAAAAGGGAACAACGTTGAGTGTCAAAATCACTTACTTTTTCGTTCCTCTCGATCAATTGCCTGAAGGACGTAAAGCGAAGGTTCAGGCCCTAGACAGTGACAAGCCAAAGTTCGCGGATCGACGAGCTCGTCGAAGTCGTCTATCGTCTTAACGTACCTAGTGGCCCCTTCAACTCTCTCCTTGAAGCGACTCTCCAAGTCAGGACGCTCTTTCACTGCACAAGGAGGAAATCATTCAAAGATGTAAAAGTCAAATAAAAAGGAAAATATTCAGGACAATAGAAGAAAAGGGGGCATTAGAGACGAACGCACCGAGGCGAGGGATCTCCCACCGTCGCAGCAATCTGGGAATATTCCCCTAAAAATCATCCGACAAAGTCTCCCAACCGTCCCCCGACACAAAAAAGTATCTCGATTTCCAATAGCGGAACGACGAAGGAAGATCAACTATTAAACGGGATCTCCTATCCCAAGGAACGAATTCATAATACCCAAATTCCCTAGATTCTTTCAAACGGTAAAGGTGGGTAAACTCGTTCACGGTTATCATTTCCCCTTCAGCTATGACCGTCCAGATCACCATACAACTCACGACGATCCTCCAAGAATTAGGCATAAGTTGCCCAGGAGCAATCTGCACTCGATCTAGGAGCTCCATGATAAACGGATGGACGGGAAACCTTAAGCCACACAGGAAGGCCGCCTCGTAAAAACAAACTTCACCATGGGCAAAGGAGCAAGCCTTTTCACCTTTCCTGGGAAGACGAACCTTGGTCTCTACAGGGAATTGGAACCTATCCCTAAATTTACTGAAGACATCTACACTCAAATGACACTTTTCCTTAAGGGCATGGAAGGACGGAGGTACGGCGACGGAGGTGGAAGGTAGCGACGAAGGAGGGGGCACGGAGGTGGCCGTGTCCATCACAGCCCCGTCCGGGACCACTCCAGAGGACGAACCCCCCTCGAAACCTCTAGATCTTGCAACAGAACTCATTTTTTCCCTCCTACGGCCCCCACGGGTGGATTTGAACCAAGAAAGAGACTGCTGCAACAGTGGGTACAAATCCCTCAGAACTAAACCTAAACCACTCCCCTCTCCCACGAAATCACCAGATTGTGGGTACCGGTCACCGGAAAGTTCCAGGTATCCCCCCAATCGAGTAAAAAAGAAAGTAATAGAGGGGGAGATGTTCTCAAAATCCGTATAATCTACCATTAAAAAAGGGGCATGTGCGGTTCGAAAAAGGAAAGCAAACCAAAAATATAGAGAGCAAAAGGAAAGAAGCAAAGAAGAGGGGATACGCACCTTAAAAAGGAAAGAAGGAAAATCTGAAATCGGAAAGGCAAAGCAGCAGCAGCAGAAAACGCAGAAGAAAGAAGAAAAAGAAAACACCAGAAATAAAGACAAATTTTTTTTATGAAAAGTAGAAGTTAAAAAGCTTACCTTGGAAATAGCGGGAAATCAAAAAGACACCCGCCGGAAACAAGGCCTCCCCACTGCTGAAAACCTGACACGTGGCCACAAAGTACGCCACGCCGCCACAAGACAGTTAATGCAAAGAACGCATTCCCAAGCGTCAAAAAAAAAAAAAAAAAAAAAAAAAAAAAAAAATCGTTTTGTATTCCCAAGATCGTCCAAGGTTACAGACGACCTCGGAATAGGGGGGCAACTGATAGGTCCAAGAAATAGGATAGATCGTCCATCTATGTAAGGACGATGTCATTACCATCACTGCACGAATAGAGCTGCCCGAACAACCCAACCAAGGACAGCCGTTACGGCTAGCTGCAATAAATGCCGAGTCCGTTGAAGGCGTGCCGGTCAATTCAACACCTGGCACATGCGTTACAAAATCAAGCCATAATAACCTCATAATGACGAGGCCAACGGCTAGAAGGACATCGAAATAGCCTATATATATCCTTAAACAAGATACAGAAAGGGTATGAAAAATCACTTAACCTTACTCTCACTTTTGCTTTCTCTACACTCTACTTTCTTGTTAATCTGCTTCTGACTTAATCATCGGAGGCGTTGTGGGGAGCACCCCACTAGCGATTCTTCCATTTTGACTATTCTTCAGGGTTAGCGCAAGCAGTGGACGGTCTTTTCTCTGGACGAACGAATCGACTGACGATTTTAGCATCATCAATAATAATGATCCAAGGTCTATACTATATAGAAAACACCCCAATATACTCATTTTAAATGAATAAAATCCAGTGCTTCATCGACGCTACATTTTACAAGGTTCCAAATATTTGGGCACTATCATGAGATTCAGTAATTGTTCCAAGGTTTTTTTAATTTTTAATTTTTCTTTATAATTCAATAATTGGAAAAGGCATGATTTGAACTTTGGATATTTATGGAATTTACTACTTCTATTGCACAATGGTAAGCCACCAAGTTTTATTTGATTTGTGGTTTGGCTCCAGATGATTTTTAGCCTTTCAATAGGCTCACAACATTTTGGGTCACTTTAGTAAAAGAGATTAGGTATTAGTTTTCAAATTTATATGAAAACTGTGGTTTAAAAAATATTGTAAAAACACGTGTTTAAAATATTATATTGCAAAAAAAATATGTTTGGTACCATATTTCTAATAACATATTTTCAAAGGTTAAAAATACAATTGAGTATTTGGTATGAGTATGTGTTTTAAAGAAGAAAAAAAATGTGTATTTTATGTGTTGTCAACATCATATGAGTCCATGATTTTCAAAATAATTACAACAATGTCACTCAAAATGCTACTTGAAAACTAAAGACTCCTCTTAAAGTCAAAATACAATATTTAAACACTCTAAATTGAGAACTGTGATTCAAACCCTCTTTATTAAACTCTCCTACCAAACATTTATTTTTTTGTGAGCCACAATTTTTAGTGTTTAAACATTAAAAAACATTGTTTGAATTTTCGAACCAAACAAGCCCTTGGTGATTGAGGTGAAGAAAACAAATTTCTCTTAGGTACATCATTTGTGAGAGAAATAGAGAAGAGAGAGTGCAAGGATTTTGCTTTGGGGGCAATGGCTCTCTCTCTCTCTCTCTCTCTCTCTCTCTCTCTCTCTCTCTCTCTCTCTCTCTCTCTCTCTCTCTCTCTCCAAGTTGGGATGGAGAAGAAACACTCTCTTAGCTCTCAAAATTGATCTATATGTTTTTCTCATATACTCTACATGTATAAGGTGTGTTTCTTGGTTTATAAGGATATGTTGGAAAGTAGATTAGAATCCTTTCTGAAATTCTATCCTTTTGCAAATCGGGACCTAGTCATGAGCTACCTAGCCATGTAGTCATGTAGAAGTGCACCATGTACACCTTTTTTTTAGAGAGTTTCAAGTTTATAGCGTTCGCTTCTAATGATAGTTCTTTATTATTAGACCAAGACACCAATTGATTTTTGGTATAGGCAGGGATTGAACCCCAAGTTTATTATTCAACTTTCAGAAACTTTACCAATTGAGCTAACTAGAACCCACAAGTACACCATGTACACCTATTACTCCTATTAAGTAAAAGTAATCCTAAAATAAGGTTTGTGAGACTATACTATATATAAGTCTATTTCTGAGAATTGAGGACCATGTTGGGATTTAGGTTTAACTATAACTCCTAGAGCCTGCTATTATATATTACTTGGAGATTTGTAAAATTCGGACGTCCCATTTTCAAGGTGTGTGCTTGATAATGCTCTTTAATAAGATGCATATTTGTTGTTTTTAGTACCTTTAAATGCTTTATTTTTGGTTCCCATGTGTAGCTGGACTGCTGGGTGAATCATATTCCTGTAAGTTGTTTTTTATTGTTGATTGTCAAATGTGGTTTTGGAGTAATTTTATATTATTTTAATAGAATGAACATTAGATAAAAGTGATTATGTAAAATAGATTGAGCTTTTGGTGCTGTAAAAATAGGAAAATTCTACAAAAGCTAGCGGATGGGAATGCTCTTATAATGTTAAAATTTCCCCTTACAATCAATCAATAATAGTAAATAAGTAGTTCAATATGCTGGAGATTCCTTGAGTAGTCAATCATCGTTTGTTGCTCAACATCATCGTTGGCTAACGTGCCAAGTCAGTGTAGCTTCGTTTGAGAAATAGTAGAAGAGAGCGGCCATGGCTGTAGAGAGTGTGAGAATTCAAATTTGGACTTGTCGAGGTACTCTTTCTTCTTCCATGTGTATGTATTAATCTCAAACTGAAGTAGTTGGTGCATATTCGTTTCTCCACTTCTATTCTGTTACAATTTTGTGGTTCCAAAAATTAAATTAAAACAAAAAACAAAGGCAACCAGTTTGAGGAGGTTACTCTGTTTCTTAGGTCTATTTTATTTATTTATTTTAAGATTTCGATTATGATTGTTCATTTTTATTTTTGATTACATAAGGGAGATTACATTTTTTTTCTTTTTGAATACCAAATCAATGCAAACTAAACCAACAACAGCTGAGAGTCAAGAAATTTTCTCATCATAAGGTATATATAGTCGTATGAAATTATTAATTCAATCCCCTAATTCCATATTTAAATTGTATCGTAAAGATCCTTCCAATAGGCCATATATGATTTGTGGGAATGAACTTACTTAAGGTGTGCATATATGAAAGAGTTTATCAGGTATGTATGTTTAAATGAACTTATTAATTTAAATATTTATTTCTCTCATCCTATATCTGACCTTTCCCCCTCATGTAACGTTATATCTAATTTACCCTGTTATGTTTTGTTTTCCCCGAAATTATGGTGGTGAGGATTGAGATGGACGTGATTGTGCAATAAGTTCACCCAATGAGAATTTGGGGCATAGAAATGAATACACTGAAACTGTGATGCATGTGTTGTGGGATTATCCAAACCTACAATGGGCAATGGTAAGAGGAAGGCTACCGACATGCACTGCAGCCTTTCCATTATCAAGAGACTTTCCATTTTAGATTGATAGCCAAAAATAAAAATAATGCCTATTTTATATTTTGTGTCAAGTAGTATTTTATTTTAAAACTAGCCTTCTCATATTGTGTGCGCTAAAACGGTCTTTCTATTTTTTTTAAAGGAAAACTTTCTATTCATTATAATTCGAGATTGATGTATTTTTTTAATCACAAAAATACCTTAGGGTGTGAAGCGATTTATTCAATGTTCATTGCAAAAAATAAACATGAGCATCTTATCCAATAAAAAAAATTAAAAATAATAATAAAAAAATGAGCAAAAAAAATGAACCTTCACAAAAATTGAACCAACTAGATCTCTTTAAATAGCGAAGGAATAAGGATTGACAGCCTATACACGGCATAACATATAGACTAATTAATAAGGACATAAATGGACTTGAAGGAAAGCTATTATTCTTACGCTTCTTATGGATATGGAATGGCTATCTGCTTCTTTACCTAATTACCTCTACAGCTTTGATTTTTTTTTTTCCCCTTTCTTTCTGTTTTGGCTACCTTTTGATTTTGATGAATCACTTTGCTTAAGCAGTTTAGTTGTAGGACCATGTTTCAAAAAAGAAAAATGGTGATGCTTTAGGTTATTGGTGAAAATTTTAGGTTCTTCCACACACACACACCCCCCCCCCCCCCCCCCCCCCCCCCGGCGGCCCTCTCCAAAAAAAAAAAAAGATCCCTAAAAAGATAGAGATTTATGTAATAGCCATCAATTGAGGCTACTACATGTACAAGATTTTTAATGATAGAGATTTATATTTTCCATTTAGTAATTGAATGCTTCATATCGAATATATGATATTGGAATCCTAATATGCAACGTTCATTCAAAAATAAATTACAATATGTAGTTTTCATGTTAAACTATAATGAAATGATGATTGTAATAAATAAAAAAATATTAAATAATGATAATTCATACTCAATAGTTTTTTCATGCATTGCACAGATTATTGACTAGTATTCAAGTGTTGAGTTTCAAAGTTGCATAAAAAACACTTATTAGTCCAAGGCAATTGCACTAGAGAGAGAAGGCTACCAAATTTGGGTTAGTCTTCTCAATGCATGCTCTGTTCCTGCCGTTCCATACCAGGGCCGGCTCTAGTATGAAAGCAAATGAGGCGGTCGCCTAAGGCCCCCAAGTAGAAAAAGAACCCCAAATTTTGGCCAATAAAGTAATTTTTTATATTATAAACTTATTCATTAAGCCCAAAAATATTAGCCAATAAATAAATTAAATTTTTTTATCAAATAAAAAACAAGAAAGAGAGAGAAAAATGCTATGTCCACAACATATTTCACAATAAATCATAAGTGACAAGTTGTTACTGGCTATTATTAGTTGGAAAAAAAGTAATTTCAGTGGTAGGTTTAAATACGAACCAATAACAACTTAATGTTTAGAATTTGTTATGAAATTATTGTGAATACAGCACTTTTCACAACAACAACAACAACAAAAAGGAGCAATACACAAAGAATTTCACAAAATTTTTCACAACAGTTGAGTTGTCAAACTTCTACTAGTTTTTATCTAGGTCTACCACTAACATCACATTTTTACTTACCATTACTAATTTGCCACATCAACAATTGTGAAAAGTTGTCAATTTTTTGTGTCTATAAATTTTCTAAAGAAAAAAAAGATTCTACATGGTTAATTAATAATTTTGCATCTAAAACAAGATAAAAGAAATTAAGTAATATTAATTTTTTTTTATATATAAAAAAAGTCATATTTAAATATATGAAAATTTTCAAGTCAATTTTCACATAAGGCTCCTAAATGCTTTAAGCCGCCATTGTTCCATACAAACGTCCATGATTATTTCATGTAAAATGCTTCTGAGTCTCGCAAGAGGCTATTGAATCTTTCCTGTATGGTGTTTGTTACAGGTTAAATTAGAACTCTTCTTCCTGCCAATGATAGCGGTTCAGACGCCTCTATACACACATATTTTATCTTTATTTTTCTAATTCAATTCAAATTAACCGACAAATTAAAGGCATACCCTTATGAAAAGCATAGATCAGATTTTTAAGGGGTTAGTTCAACTATGATGTAATACAAAAGCGAAGCTCAAAGGCTTACGATAGGATTTACAATCCTAGTAGTAATAGACAACCCAAAATAAAAACCCCAGTCCAACTCTACAAAGAGCAATATTGTAAACCGACTTTTCTCTGAACCGACTTCTCTTTCTATATATTAGCACGTACAAACCTGAAATCCATCATAAAGAAAAATAGTGTTTTGATTTTAGTAGGACGATCAATCTCTTGCGTGTAAATGAAGCAAAATACAAAAGCACAAAAACACAAAGGGTCCAGCAGCATCCATGGCCAAGAAGAAAGCACCCATGGAGATTAGCGTTAAGATGGACAAGAAAATCTGGCACACATACGTAGTTAACATTGGTGAAGAATTCATGATAAACACCACATGGGTTGTTCAGGATGAGGAACATCTCAGTTTCTGTATAGGCGAGATACGAGAAATATATGGCAAGAAAAAGAATCTTGTTGTTGGCCTGTGTGCTGATACCAGCCACCGCTATGGAGGAGGTCTCTACAACTACACAGGGAAGGCGAAAGATGATCCATTTCAATTGTTGCAGCTATGCGTTGGGAGTCACTGCATTCTTTATAACCTTGATGATGTTAATTATTCCAGACGCAGTTTCATGACCAGTACCAAGCACAAAGTTCTGAAGGGCTTTCTTTATGATAAATACACCACTGTGGTTGGTGTTGGGATCAAAGAGGTGGCAGAGAAGCTCGAAAGAGAGACGGGTGTGATCATAAAGAATCCGGTGGAGCTTCGAAAACTGGCTGAAGCGGAAAAGAGTTTGAAGGGAAACAATGTCAGTGGGTCCAAATTAGCAGATTTAGCCAAACTGGTATTGGGTGAACACTTGCATTTTGTAAAGCCGAAGAAGACGACATGGTGGAGCGATAAAGATGATGCGTATGGGGATCCTCTACTTTCAAAGGATCTAATTATGTATGCTACTGTTGAAGCTTTCCTTGCCTATGAGATTGGATCCAAGTTGTTGAGATGTTCCTATAGGTAGTGGCGGTCTTTTAATTAGTTACCATGAAGGATAGTTTAGGATTCTAGTAGTTATGCATGTAATGCAATGAGTATGTATGGAGTTAAAGAGACATTGCAGGTTTTGTCTTATGAGATTTCATCATTTGTGAGGTTTCATCATTTGTATTGCTATAAATATATGTTCTGTTTTGTAATCCCAAATTATATTAGATGTAAATTATTAACTTTTTTTCCAAAAAATAATAAAAGAGCCTTTGAGCACACCCATCTACCAAAAGTATCAACCGTTAATACCATCATACATATTAGCATTCATTTAATTAAAAATAAAAAAACTATTCACATCAGGAGCTAGTTTTGCAATATATAGTTAGCAAGCCGCCCAAATAGTAAGATTTTTGGGCTTTTTGAGCGGCTCCCACACCCAAAAGACCAAAAAAAAAAATTCCCCTTCTTTTCTACAGTACTTCCAATAAATAAGCAAACAGCAAAATGCATCTAAAGGCACTCTAAATCGCTCATACTATTACATTTTCATTCACTAATCTTTTCAATCAAATGTAACATAAAGATAATGGAGGGGGAAGTAATTCAAAACTTCAGCAAAAAGTTTTTTCAGTCATCACATATTTACATATTCCCATTCTCCTCTATTGATGATTCCGAAGCAGAATCATCTATTGTGGAATTTGAGATTGTCTCTGATTGGCTTCCGCTTTCACTATCTGAAGTTCCAGATGGCCTTTCTTCGACCGGTTGTTTTAAGAACCAATACATAATACTTGCCGTTAATGTAAGGATCATCTTTTGATTCACCTGAAAAAAGTTCCACCATAATGTTATTATTATCATTAAATATTTACTTAAGTCGAGGGAGGGCGAGGGGATTGAATCCTGGACCTTGCTGTTGGGAAGACCAGGAGGTGTCAATTGAGTTAAGGGTTGTTAGCATTAAGTTAAATCACACAAATAGGATAAAATGAGAGAAAGAAAAACCAAGTTGCACATCAAAGACTTTATGACTGCTTAGTGTTTTCACAGTTTTTGTACTTAAAAAGCCTGCCAACCCCTCAATGGAGTGAGTGAATGGGGAGTACATAACTCTGGTTTAAACTACAGCACTACAAAACACCTCTCGTGAGATATCAAATGTCAAGAGTGTGATGATAAATATCTGTCTGGTGTTCTATGTGACAGTAAGTGTGGTTTGTGTGAAACTGGCATTGATAAAGCAGATACAAATGCACACTGAGCTACCATATGTAACAGCAGGCCCCAATTTGATTGCTTGGTAAAACACAAGGGAGTGGTTCTATTTCCATAATATATCCAACCCCAGCGTCCAGAAAAGAAAAATCCAATCTGAGGTCTATCCTGCTGAACTTCTATTATATATGATGATGATGATGATGATGCCTATTAGGCTGTAATGACATGTCCAATACATGCATAAGAAGTACATGAACAAAATAAACTCATGTACATGATTCCAAAAGTACCTCAGTTATGTCTTCAGGAAGCAAAAATATCGAACATCCAAGTTTCCTTGCAATACTAATGATGTAGGTGGCATTCATCTTTTTCTCTTCATCTGCATTTAAGCCCATTGTTTGGAAAGAAATGATTAGTAAAAAATGTAAGACATTCAGCCAAAAAAAATGTTCAAATTTGCATCATCCCAAGCAGGTAATAAGGTATATATTGAAGATGCATAGTTAGGAAGGTAATGAGACCATGGAGAAATCTCTGTGGTCTGATTATAAAAACAATTTCTTGTTTTTTAATAAAACCTATAGCTCAAGTATATGGACAACAATATAACATCACAAACCATTATCCTCATCTGTATGCTTTCAAATATTATATAAACAAAAATGAGACAAAAACCAGATTGATTAAAAACTCATTAGTAGGAATTCAAATGGCAAACTCTTAGTTCTGAACGACACTTTCAATCATGGCAAGACATGCCTCTCAAACTATCAAGCAATGAACGCTCAACACCATAAACCATAAATTGTCGCATATTCACACAAATTTTGATAATATATAAAAATGTATGAAGCAGATTGAATAATGTATTTGAATTCTTGAATAATAGAATTTTTGCATTATATCTCCAATTTTTGTACCCACTAAAAAGATCATATGAAATATGGATTATGACAGCAAAAATATTATTAAAGAAAAACCTAAAATAATGATAATTAATGTTTGATTAAATTCAGAATACTACTGCCTTCATTTCATTATACCTGCAACAATTATAATGCACATTGTTCTTTAAGAAAATTTCTGCGTGAGCCTGTGGGTGTGAACATAGACACCCTCATCTTAAAACAGTATATGGAGACTCAATTCAGCAAGCCTTCATCCTCATAGCCTCCGTTTGGATTGAAATGAAAAATGAAAATTATTTTACTATTCAGCTTATTGTTATTTTTGCTACTATTTATGGACCCCACTGCAGTTTTTGATACTATTCATGGGTCCCACTATACTATTTCAACTAATTTTTACCTTTATCTACAGTACTTTCAGTAAAAAAATTTTTTTTTTAGCAAAATAAGCAGTTCCCAAACAGATCCATAGTATGCACGAATAATCTGATATCAATAATTTAAGATAACTAGATAGTTGATTTAGGATTGTAAAAGAGACGGGAAAAATCTGAAATTGAATGTCCCCAGGTTATGAACAGTTGCATGCATGTGAACAGTACATATAATTAATATTGTGGATAAGATAATCAGCCCCCCTAAATGCAAACTCCAATGCTTCAACAGAAAAGATCAAATTTCCATGTAACAATGAAAAAATTATACATAACCACACAGTTCAAGTAAAAGTCTAATTAAAGAAACTTTGATCATGCAAATTGAAAGGCAGAACTACCTGTTATGCCTTTTGTAACAAGACTCCAATTTACAGCTCGTGGCTGCACAGAGCTAAGCAGCTCAAGGAAAAAAATTCCATCTGACAAGCGTTTATCCTAAAAAATTGAAATAGTAACAATTAACAAATTAGATTGCTGCCATTCACAAAATAAAAAGTAGTCACAGTCCAATGCTAAAAGATACCTTAAATCATAACATGTAAAGTTCATTTTAGAGCAATCTTCTGGATAATAATAGGAAAGGATATCAAGTACAGGCTAAGATGGCAAACACATGTCAGTAGAAATTTAAAAATGATACAAAATGAATCAGAACATAGTCCAGGAATTCTACTCATCGAAATCAGCCAATACCATTTTTGCATATCTTTCATGAAGATTGTTGTTGAATCTATGGCTGATGGAACTCCTTTTCAACATTTGATAGAAAAGTTTTTCATTTTTTTTTCAAAAAAAAAAAAAACCTCATTTGTAAAACAGTTAATACTATAATCATGACTACACTATCTTACCATATTAGAGTTAATAAAAGAAAAAACTACTTTCCTTCACTCACTATATTCCAAGTAATCCATAGGAAGTTGGGACCACGAATATTTACATCATCACAATTCACATTATAAAACCAGTAATTGCTATCAAGCTTCTTATGAGAGGAAGCTTCAGAGAAATTAAAATTTATCATGTCTATTAGTATACCATTTATGAGCCCTGAACTTATCAATACTTAAAAGGAAAAAGTTAGCAATTAATATAGCAAACAATTGCATGTAAGGAAAAGAGTTGCACCGATTGTTACCTTAAAACTATCCATGCGACTCCGGCTTCCCGAGTTGCTCACTTTGGTGTTAGCCCACTCTAGAATATCAACATCTGTGATTTCCTTCCCATGAGAATGAAATCTCAGGTTCTTTAAAAGTTGGAGGATGTTGCATCGCATTAATTGCCACAAATAAGCTGAAGTGAAATTAACATTATTTAATTCAGATGACAATTAATCTCCTAAAATTAGATAAAAAATAATACTTCTATTAAAAAAAGTGGTGTCTGTTTTAACCCTGGAAAGTCCTACCAAATGGAACTAAGACTGATACAGAAAATTCATTACAATAAGTCAAGAAGTTTTAACGCCAACATCTAGATTACTGCTACCGAATGTGGCAGAGAGCATACCTAATATCAACTTTTTATTTCCCTGCACAATATCATTTCCAGCAACATTAACCAGGGAAAACTTCAATTGTTTCCCAATTTTCACCACCTGGTTACAGTTCTCTACTTTTCTAAACGGCATCTTTATTGGAGGCTTATTTGCAATCTTCCAATTGACAATCCCTGGCGACACCTTGTCTAGGGTCTCCAAAAGTACCCACCTGCAAAGTGCAGCTAACTTCAACTCAAAGAGGAGATACTATAGCAATTACATTTAAATTTGTAAGAACATCAATTTTATTTCCTTCCATTACAAAATTTTCTCAATATCAAAATTCTCTGAACTTTTTCTTCACAATATTTTCAAAGATTTGACATAATGTTCAATTTTGGAAATATAATGGTATTTTATCAGGAAAACTGATGTGCAAACACTAGGGTATGTGATAGGAAGCATGAATACATTGAACAAAGTTTAGCTTACTTGCATTCAAATGGTTAGGATAAAGAACAATGATTACAATTTATGATTACAATTGTAAAATTTGAAAATATACTCTACCCATTTCTAAGGTCTTCAAAGACATTGTTGATATATGTTGAATTTCCAAGACTATTCATCCAAAGGCGAAATGCTCTCTCTTCTCTGGACACTAGGGCGTCATCTGGCAAAGTTTCAAGGAAAGATATTTGTTTTGTTTGGGTCGAGAGCCCATTCCTACAGGAAAAAATTAATGATGAGTTTCACATCTCTCAATTCCTTATGAACAAGGTAAAAAAGAAACACAAAATCATCACATTTTATTGACAAACAAAATTGGAAGAAGTAAGAAGAATCATAACAACTAAATGATATAGGGGTAATGGTCACTACCCATTTGGATGGATAAGTTTACTCCAGTGAATTCACACAACTAGAGCATGCATGGTAGATGTTCTGGAAGCAACCATATGCTGAATGCTCTCTACACTACTAGGTTTAATGTGCTCATATTGCTGGAACTACCAAAATTAACCATTAAAAATGCAATGCGTTGCTCAAGAAGGTGTCCATCTCACCTATGCTGAAAAATATGTGCAACAAAAGCAAGGTTCAGATTTGGGGAACCTTCCACAATATCTTTTGCAGTCAAGTATCTCTTACAGCCCATCCTATCTGCATGTTCCAGAACTAACTTTGCTCTTTCCAAAGGATTTTTTGCAGCCAATGTAGATTGATGACTGTGCTCTGGTGCAAGTACATTTAAGAGGTGGGCATAAGCTTCTCCATCCTGCAAGTTAAGCATCTTTTACTGTCAACTACCAACTATATACCAACAACGAATACTAAAACCTTAGCTGTAAATTTTATAATGGCATTACAGAGTCAAATCCTTAGTTTTCTTTTTGTTGGTTTCTGTTAAGGAAGGAAAATATCTACCATTTCAATTCTCATGAGTAAACGGAAGCATATATATACTTTAATAGGGAAATTCACAATATTTGAAAGTTAATCTGACAATAACAGCAACAGCTAGTGGCAATGATCTTTGAACCAAATGCTTTCTTCTCCTCCCATAAACAAGGGGTGGAGGGTTTATTAGAATTATGGTTAAATGATTGAATTAGCCATTTTCTAACAGCTTAAGCTTTTGAGACTATCAATAATTTATCATAGTATCAAAGCAAGTGTTCATGAATTCAAACCTTGTCTCCACTCTACCTGCCATTTAACAGTTAAAAACTCAAAATTCCTAATCAGGGTTAGGTCACAGACAACAAGAACAACAGAAGTATGAAGAAGAAGAAACAGCAACAGCTAGTACCTTACTATTCTGTTTGTTTTAAAATACAAAAAGAAAGAAAGAATGAAATGATGTTCTGTATGACTCATGTTATTTAGTTTGTAATCTACTACATGAGACCATAATGATTCAACATAAATAGATACCTTCAACAAATGGCCTCAAAATTTAAAGTTGTATAACTTCCTCATTTTCATTCTCATAGGAATCTAGGATTTCTTCAATTACAGTTCAAATGACAAGATATTACTAATTTGATTCACAGTCATAGAAGATATTTAAAAATGCTTAAAAGAGTTCAATTCTCAAATTTGAGCTACATATACACCATTCACAAGAAAAATTATTCAAAATTTTATCAGAGACCAATACTTGAAACAGTCTGTTTAAATTAGCTGTAAAAGAGAATCAAATAAAAAACAGTCTGTTTAAACTCCTGCTTTAACTCATCTACCTTTATGTCAGACGAGAAGTTTGTGACAATCTTCCTGTATCCAGCTTTCTTCAATTGAAAATTCATCCACCTCAATAAGATCTTCTCTGGTGGTAGACTCATCAACTCTTCCACATCCTGTTGGTTTTAAATATAAGAAGATAATCTATTAGGAATTTATTGACGTAAAGCCCTGTTCAATAATTGTAATACAGCCTGTTCTTCTAATGAAAGAACACATTTACCTTACTATCATCTACCAACTCCACCAACTGAGGTGTCTTCTTTAGGTTGAGGTCTGCTAGTAATTGTATCTATTATTGAAGAACCATTGGAGAGTCAAATTTTATTTTAAACGCAACTAGTATGAATGCTAAAGACAAAACATGCTTTATCAATTCAATGGATGCATAACCTTAAAGGCTTTCACTAGATGCCCATAGTTTACTTTATGTCCATAAAACATTACAAATTTGAAATTCATCATTTGTAAAGTTAAAATTAAGTGCATAACCATGAGATTCTTACCTTAATGATCTGAGAGATCACTCCAAGCACAAGATGACGCTGAAAACAATACAAAGGGGAAATTATTCATACTGATAAGCAGAGTATTTAAAATTATGGATTACTTTTTCTTTTTATTAAAAAAAAAAAAAAAACATGTTATAAGTGATTGAAACTCAGTATAATTCATCTAGCAGAAGGAATGCATAGAATAAAAGATGCAAAAGCTGGCAAAGAATTTAAAATATTTAATAAACCAATTTAGATAAGATTAGTTTCTGGTTTAAACTGCTGGATTAGGAGGGTAGGTTCTTATTAATAGCTGATAAATGGGGTAGATTTTTCTCAAGGTCTTCAGTTAGTCCAGTTAGGATAGTTTCAAAATTACCAAACAAACCTATTGAATAGAATGACTACAGATATCATGCACACTTTAAATTTGTCATCCAACCAAAACCATTTATCCCCATAAATCCAAATGTCCCCATCTCCCAATCATTTAGGGAGGAAACAAATCATAATCTGATGACAAGGAATGGAACCAATGATTAAAAGAAGGATAGAGAGAAATGCCTAAAATATAGACTTGCATATACATTTCACATGCAAAGATTAAGTGATTAAAACAGGACTGGAATATAAGATATCTTGAAAAGCATTGCAATTAGGACTATATAAAATCCCAAACACTTTGAACTGGAATAGCACCAAGAAAGCAGATTTGTAAGAGAACTTTGCAATGTATACTATGGTCAAAATAGCCCTGCATTTGAACAAAAAGGCTGCTTGAATTCCCCTCTTTGGTTAAGTTGTAATGGATGCGCTTTACCCTGTCCCTTGTAGGCCTCTAAGTTCAAAGACTGTGCTGGTTTACAAGACTCACTAGACAAGAAAATCAAATGTAGTATGAGCTTTCAATGTCGGCATCAAATCAATATTAACTATTTTAAGCACTAGGACATACTCTTAATTTAAGGTAACTAAAGGTTTCTAAATTTAAATATTGTAGCATGGCAACTAAGATGACCAGTTGATATAGTAAAGGATCAGAATACATTTCATGTTTGCATACCCTTCCTTCAATAAAGTCCTGAGTCCCTATATTGACAACGGTACATCCAATGGCCTTAGCAGAGTTGAGGCAGAGTGTATGATTCTCATTCCTTTCCCATGGATTGAGCACTCTTTTCGTGTTAACAGCACGGTCATCAATAGTTCCGGGAACTGCCACATTAATTAACTTACTGCATCAAAGAAAAATAATGCTTTTCTAAATATGAATTTCAAAAAGATTACTCGTAAAAACTTAATGAAACAACAAGAGAAACGACAAGTTATCACCAGAGAAGAACTCCATCTTTTGCAATCTCGAAGAGATCATTGGTTGAAGGATCAATAGGAAGGTATTGCTTTAAAAACTGATCTTCTGCAAGGTAATTATTGATGTGCGCAACATAAGAGGCCTTCTCGGATTGGCTAATTGTGTGAAGCAATGTTGTGGTGGCAGCCTTTAGGAATGCAGATGAGTTCTTAGTATTATTTCCAGTTCTAGCACTAGCATGGGCTTGGAGTTTCAAATATACCTGCCATCAATTTTGAAATTACATTATGCTTTTGTAAGTCATAAATTCTTCATTTTCAAATTTAAAACCATCAAAGTACAGTTCAATCTCACTCTGTCTAATAACAAAGAAGAACTTGTTAAACTCCAAAAAATAAATAAATAAATAAATAAATAACCTATGGTTGATTTTTATTCTTTTTTATTCTTTTTTAATTTATGCAAAATTGAAAAGTTAAAATATATCTGCCAACAATTTGAAGTTGCAAAGAAAAACTCATTAAAATCCCAAAAAAAAAAAAATCCTATCCCTGATTCTTCTGCTTTTTTATTTTTTAATTCCTGAAAATTTTGAAAAAAGTTCCATAGAAAAAACGAATCAGACAATAGAAAAAGTGGAATTAAAATCTAGATTTCCTTTATTTATTTTTTTAAATTTAACTTGACTCTGTTGGCAACCAAACAGAGCACAAATCAAAAAGCTTAACGAGATTCAAATTATCTTAGGCTTTCTAACAACCAAAACAGATTATTCATCAACTTTAACATAAAATTATTCTAAAAAAAAAAAAATACTAAAAATTTCAAAAATCATAAAACAAAAATATAAGATCTTCAATATTTGTGTGTCCAAGGTTACTAGTAACTAACTTAGTTAGTTACCACTGCATGAAAAACAGTAATCACATCTGTACTATATTTAGAAGAAGAAAAAAAAGACTAGTTTAAAGACTCAAATCCACACAATTCGGGGTTTGACAAGACACTGACTCTAAGAAAGAGCTCGAAGTCGACATCGTCGTGGTCATGATGATCAGGATAGAAATCATGGATAAACGAAGCTCTCTCTTCTTCAGTGAGATTCTCTCCAACCACTTTCAAACGAGACATCTTCGACGCCAGCTCTCCCAGTGTCACTCTCCCACTCTCTCTCCTCATGCTCATAAACTGCATCATCACCACATACAAAAAACAAACACATAAAAATTCATGAAGAAGAAGAAGAAACCCCGAGAAACTCATAGTTCAACTGGCACTTCGTGGTGTTTTTAACGAAGATGTACAGATTCAAATTATAATAATGAAAAAAGAAAAAAGACCCATTTACGTACGTGAGTTTTTAAGCTGCGGAGTTCAACTTGAGTGAACTGGTTCTGAAGCCATGGATCTGAAACCAGAATGCCTACATAACCAGACATTTCTCTCTGTTTTTTTGGTTTGAATGAGAATTTGATCCTTATTTGGTTTAAACTTTAAAGTAGTTGAGTTGGGTAGTACGAAGGAAGTGAGAGAAGAAGGCACACCAGTTGGGACGGTGTAGAGCTGTCAGAGTCCAAAGTGGTTTTTCTGTGTTTTAGAGAGAGAGAGAGAGAGAGAGTGAATTCAAATTATGGCAACCATGTCCCCCTTTTTATCTTTCTCTCTCTAGAACACATCTCTCTCTGTTTGTGTTGTGTTGTGTCGTGTCGTGTTGTATTGATTCTTCTATCTATTAAAACACTTGAAAGATGGGGGCCATGCTGTCAGTTTATTTTTGAATTTCATCATTTGGGCTAATTTGTCCCTAATCTCTCTGATTTGCCACACCAATTGCCATCATTTGCACTTGAGCAACTACCCTTTTTTTATTATAAACTTTTTAAGTACTATTATTATTATTGTTTGTGTCCATGAGCGAATGATGATGTAAAATCTTTTTACTCTACCTAAAAGGGATTGACTTAAATAGTGATAATAGAAGAGTTAATTGCAACTATTCATTTATCTATAGGGCACACCTTAAATTATTAAATTTCATAATTAACATTCTAATTTTTAGAATATTCCGTAACGTCTACCCAACTTCTTAAAAGGTCTTTATAATAAATTAAACAAAATACACATTTTTTATTCCATCGCTAGAGACTACTCAAAAAATCAACTGAGTTTAGCAAGAAAAAGTAAGAGAATTGGAAAGCGGTGGCTTGTTTAGATTAAGGAGAAGGAGCGTAGAATAGAGTTGGCAAAAAAGTGAAGAAAATAATTCAAAAAAATTTACTATTTTACCCTATTAGATCAAGGGATGGTAGAAAACATTTTAATTAAAAGGAGCAAAATAATAAGTGTAATATACATTTTCTCCAACATTTTTCCTCCCAATTTAGAAAGGTGGTTTTTGGTGGACTCCGGTGGAAAACTTCACCCAGTCCCTTTTCCATCCTCCCTCATTTCCACCATGATGGAAAATTCTCATTTTTTCATCTTTTATTTTCACCACCCTCTTCCATCCAACCAAACCGACTCTGTCTCTAAACAAATAAGCTGGTTTTAGCAAAAAAAATCCGCCTAATTGTTTAAAGCCATTTTTTTTTAACATATAAAGCTACCAGAATATAGAGTTTGTTGAATGAGCAGCTAAAGTTGTTCTTAAATAAAATGAAGTAATAATTGGAAGCAAAATATAATATGTATTAAAAAGAGGTGAATTTTCTAAGGGTGATTCGGTAATTGGGAGAAAAGAAGGATGATTTGGCCATCCTCCAACTTGGTGTGGCCCAGTGAATGAAAGTATGGTTGCTTTTAAAAAGTAGAGCTGATAACAAAACGGTCGACTCTTGAGTCTTGAGTCTTGACGTTTCCTAAAACTTTTGAATGAACAATTTAAACTACCGATTTGAACTCTGAACAGTGGCAACTGGCAACCACTGATGATATTTTTAGCCTTTGATTATTAGCTGCCCTTCTTCAATTACAGTTAAGGGATAAGGTTCTTAAAATCTTAATAATCATTATTATTATTATTATTATTATTAATGTTTTTTCGTCGAGACTGCATTATTATTATTATTGAGTTGTTTAAAAACTTTATTTATTCCATCTAGAATGGGTAAATTTCATTTTCTAGATTATCTAAATACTGTTGATTGTCAAAAAAATAAAAATAAAAACTTATTGTCGTGCCAAGAGCCACGAAACCCAACTAAATCCTAACAATATATTTTTCTCAAAAAGAAATAAGAGCCTCATAGCATATTCAATTAAGATATTTAAGATTTAAATTCTCTTTACATCAACTATTAAATTATCATAGAAATATCCTATAACTCTTTGCATAATGGACATAGATTCAAATCTTTTTTTTTTTTAAGAATCAAATTCAAATTTAGGCGTATACATATAGATTAGTACCTTGACCTGCAGGTAAAAAGCAACTATATAAATTTTAAATCCTATTGTAATTATTAAAAATCACTCCTTATGAATATATGGTATTATGGTTAATATTTAAGAATTATGTGATACGTTATTTAACAAACTTTAGAAGATTTGAAGAGTAATGCTACATATACTATATTTTCTCAACAAATTTTAAGTGTCAAATTGTTATTGGTTTTAAACTAGGCCTATTACTGACATTATTTATTTATCCATCAATAATAACTTTATTGTGAAAATATTGTAAACGTAACATTTCTTAATATTATAAATTATCATCTTTCTACTAATTCCAAAGATTTATGCCTCAATCCAAATGATTAATAGTAATTTATTGAAAGAACCGAGGAATCCCAAGTAAACAGAGTTGGGAACACATCACATGTGAAATGAATAAAAACATACCCGACCTGTAGCAACTTTTTTATTTTATATAAAATAAATTAGGTTTGGGATTAAGATCTTTACCTGCCTATCTTCCCTTAGCTATACTTCATTAAATCCATCAACGAACTTCTTGGGATCATTCAAAAACACTAGACACGATTAGACTATACTTGTCCAGTCACATGATTCACATTTTGATCATTCTATTTGTCTGCACATCCGAATCAACAGGAAAAAGCTGAGGGGAAAGTAATTTTAGATCCTTAGAGCGAAGATTTATTTCACATCAAATTTTACTTTCAAAACTCCCTATGATTTTATGTGTTAACTAAAAAAAATCAAGTGAAGAAGAGTTAAAAAGTAAAGATTCTCAAGAATTTTGTTTTTCTTTTAAATAAATCTTGCAAAGCTTGTGTTTTCCTTGGGTCTCACATTGATTAAGAATGAATTCCTTTTTAATTTTATTAATCTTGGTAAAAAAAATTTAATATATGAAGTTATAACTTATAAGGCTTAACTAAAAGGTTGTCTCTCTTTTTGCAGGCCATAAAATCAACCTTTAAGGATTATACATTTGCCTGATTTTATAATCCTGGGAGATCCTTTCTTGATCTTCTTATTTACAAAACATGTTTTTTAGGTTGCCAGAGCATTATTGCTAATACTTAAGATAAAGAGTTATTATTTAGCATAAGAAATTTTGCATTATCAAACTAAATTTCAACAAAAATTGATGGGATAACTTGAGAGAGAAAAATATCAATGGTAGCAGATAGGGGGGCGTTAATGATAGAGGTTATTCCGTTATTGTTTGTAATACCAATTCCTGCCCCTACCCTTCACTTTAATTCTCTATGAAATTATGATAGTACCAAATCTCACTCTCCCTCTCTTTGTCATCTAGATGTATAACTGCATATCTTAATAGTTAATAGGCAAAAATGCAAAACTGACCCTCTAACTTTCAGTCTTTTTCATTTCAGTCCTCTAACTTTTAGTTTTGTCATTTCAGTCCTCTAACTTTCAATTGTTGTCAATTTGGTACTCCGTTAAACTCCAGTTATGTCATGCTGTTAATTGAGCCAAAACGACGTCGTTTTGACTTTTTTTTTTTTTTTTAATAAATTTCGGAATTTAAAGAAAATTAAAAAAAAAATCTGATATTAAAAAAAAAAAGAAGAAAACATTTAGAAGAAGAAGAAGAAGGTGCAGAGAGCTACCACACGCACGCGCACTCGGCTACCTTAAATCAAATCAATCAATGAAGGCAGTGGACAAAGAGGCCTTAGTGAAGAAGAAGAAGGTGCAGAGAGCTGAGATGGAGAGGAAGATTCTGAAGATGCTGGACCATCCTTTTTTGCCTACGCTTCACGTCGAGTTCGAAGCCTCCCATTTCTCTTGCATTGTCATGGAGTTTTGCTCCGGCGGCGACTTGCATTCTTTGCGCCACAAACAACCCCACAAACGCTTCTCTCTCGTTGCGTGGGTTTTGATTTCAGGTAAGGGGAACGACGCCGTCGTCGTTCCCCTAAATGTTTTTTTTTTTTTTTTTTTAATATCAGTTTTTTTTTTTAATTTTCTTTAAATTCCGAATTTTTTTTTTTTTTTTAAAAGAGAGCCAAAACGACGTCGTTTTGGCTCAATTAACAGCAGGACATAACTGGAGTTTAACGGAGTATCAAATTGACAACAATTGAAAGTTAGAGGACTGAAATGACAAAACTGAAAGTTAGAAGACTGAAATGAAAAAGACTGAAAGTTAGAGGGTCAGTTTTGCATTTTTACCTAGTTAATATAATACTATATGTTATATCCACAACATTTTTATAACAAATCTTAAATAGTAGGTTGTTATTAGTAAGCAAAAAGTAATGTCAATAATGAGTTCAAATTAGAACTAATAACAACTTACCACCTAAAATTTGTTATGAAAATTGAATAGACGTAGCACTTCAAAATGAATAATGGGTTAAACATTGTTTTGGATGAGATTTGATGTCACTCAAATTTCTCATCACCTTGTCAATTTCAAAACAACACCCCACCATTTATAGGAATTGAATAGTAAGTATAAAAAAAGACATTGACCTTTGTTTGGTAGGGGAGAAGAAAGGAAAAGGGAATTTTTTTTTTTTTTGAGTCTCTTTTTCCTGGCATGGTTTGCTGTTTATTATTATTATTTTCCATAAGAAAGGTTAGAAAAATTATGCAAAGGTTGTCTCAAGCACCAAATTTCACTTTTGCAAATACTTTATAGAGGACCCAAAAAGAAATTTCCTTAACATAATGATGGAAATCAAACAGATTTCTCTTCATAATTTTTTTTTCCTTCTAAAGTTCTTATTCTGGCGATGAGCAGTACGCAGGTATTCTATTCCAAAGTTTCCTTTCATTAAAAATAAAATAAATAAATAAATAAAAATCCTGTTATTATAATGGTGATAACATGTACCAACAAAAATCAGACATTGGAATGCAAATGAAAGGTTAAACTTCTTTGACAAAACCAAAACTGTGCAATAATTAAAGTTGGGAGTCTTGGAGAACAGAAGAACAAAGGATAGATAACTTAAGAGTCAACACACTTATGTTGCTTGCTTGGAGTTAGCACCAAGTAAGAAAGAACCATCTCTAAGAGTCACTACCAAAGTTTGGTTGAGTCAAGACTAGACCATTGAAAAATTTCAAGAGAAATTTTATTAATCAATTAAACTATAATACAAAATTGAACCCTAAGGGTATTTTGTTAATAGAGTTTCAAACTTATTATCCTAATAGGAATAGAAGATAACTTTGCTTTAATGCAATAAAAGAACTTAAACTCTTAAACCAAATAGGAAAAGCAAATTACAAATTATACCCAAAAATATTTTATATATATATATTTCTAAGTATCAAATGATTGGACTTAAGTCTTTAGACTTAATTATTAACAGGTTCCATCCATAAAGCCATAGGTTGGGTCATCTTCTTTTTACGTCTACTCTCATAAATTGCATAATTGAATGGTTATATCTTGTGTACAAGTTTGTATAGCTGAATTCATCAAAAAAAAAAAAAAAAGGTTCATAAAAAAAAAAAAAAAAAAAAGTTTGTATAGCTGAATGCTTATATCTTGTTAGTAGCAATAACTAATTACAAATATTATAAATTAAAATGAATATATTAACTAGTGACAACATTTTCTATTTTATTTTTATTTTTATTTGGTAAACTCACTTCAAAAAATCAACCACGTTAAGAACATTAGGTGTGCATTTGAGAATTATTAAAAAAAGTTTAGTTTTTCACTTTTTATCTCAGCTTTTTGGAAATAATCTTAACTTTTAGCTTTGTGTAACACATTTAACATAAAAGTTACCAAAAGCTATATCTTTTGATAAACACTTAACAAATATGCTATTGAAATAAGCAATTCCGAAACGGACAATCTAGCAACGTTGAGTAACACAAAGTGGAGATGACTCCTAATTTCCAGGCTCTCCCTTGAGATTGTTCTTAAAAACCTGCTAGTAATTATATCCATATCATGCATAGTTGTGAGGCACTAGCTTTGAAAAGACGGCTCACGTGGGCAACCAAACTTTAGTAATTGGTTTTATTCTCATAAAAGAGACTCATCTCATGAAGAAGAAGACCAACAAGAGATATAACACTTGAAGGGAGCATGGCAGGACAGTATGGGTAGGCCAATGTGGGCAGATATAGAAGGCGTGATACCAAATCCTAGTCGGTGGAAGTTCATACATTTTTCAAATATGCTTTACAGAAAAAGGCAAATATGAAAAGGCATGTAGTAGGGCATGAGGGAAAAAAGCTCAATAAATAATTGAGGAATATACAATACCAGCCATCCTTGCTTGGTTTGCTTCTACTTCTAAAAACATTCAAAATCATTACTAAGGTCCACTTATGTGTATACTTATTCAAGTATCAAAACTGGGTCCTCTCCATACATGTTATTCCACTAATGTTATGTGTATTTTTGAATCTGTCATCATTGCTAGCTGATTCGGTACATATCACACATCACAAAAGTATTGATTTTGATGAGTTATACTAGGACTTGATTCGTTTTATCATTAGATGTTTAGTTTAATCGTTTTAATTATGATTAACATTACACAGAATTTTTTATTTTTCATGTACACAAATTACAACAGAATAGAGTGAACGGTGTACGTTATTTATTTTACATAACTAAATTCTACAATACTCATCCTTTTGATGTCCTACAATGGTTTTTAATTTTGAATTTTGACTATTAACAAGTCTTGACCTACTTTCTGTCTCATAGGACAACGTATGATGATCAAAAATGGATTTATGATGAAAGGAGGTATTTCGCAGCTATCACAAAAAGGCTAGAATGCTATTTCCTGTAGAACTTGGAGTGTCTTCTGATGAACCTGGATACAGGATGAATGCAAGCAAAAGTAAAAAATGAGACATTTAATGAAGAAGATGGCTGATAAATTGAAGGGATCTAATATGGGAAATGATTCGACAAGCCTAACAAGATAGAATTTTTATGACTTAATTAGGGTTTGATGCAATGGAACCATATGTTATAAGAGTTAGCTTCTTCTTCTTTTTTAAAAAAAAAACCAAAACTTTGCTAATCTGATTTTAAAAATAAAAAAAGGTTGCATTGCTATTTTGGAAAAAAATTACTGAAATTTTGCATGAAAAAAAGAAAATAAAATTGAATGCAATTTATCATATTAGCTGCGAATTCAATCAAATACACACGATGCTAAATTTAGGGAGTGGGGGCCAGGGGAGAGAAAGATGATCCAGAAAAAGGGAATTTACCCATTCTAGATGTTGTGCTGTGACGCCAGAGTCATTTCCAGCGTATATACCACCTAAGACCTAGAAAGTCCAAATGTCAATGGTAATCAGTACTTAACCATGCATAATTTTGCTATATCGGCATATATCAATAAGTGATCTGAGTTAATCAAGCCCATGTAACATAGAGGTTATGTGAAGTCCTAAAGTCCGTTGGGCTTAAAAAATTCCAGTCACAATTGAATAAGCTAATAGTATATGTGAAGTCACTTACCTTGGAGACGGTCTCCAGAAACATGCCAGGGCGCACAGGCAGTGGCTTCTTTCCAGTAACACTTCCCTGGGAATCATGAAAAGTGGGTCAATATACCTAAATACAATGACTCTTCACATGCATATATAAATGAATACACACACAACCACATGCTCCTTTCAAAAGATAATGGAGTGCAGTAAAACCTACCCATCCTGCAAATCCACTTGAGACCCTTGCACCTGTACTGTTTTCCTCATCACTGTCCATGTTATCAGCACCTTCATCTTTTCCTTGCATTACATTTTTTATCATCTCATGGACAGTTTTCCCTGGTTTCAAAGCTACCAGTTTGGTTAAGAAATTCACCTGCAGTGACAAGTAATGCAATCATGTCAAGATGCTAGTTATTGTAATAAATAAACATGATAGTATATGACAACAGTGCTTCAATATGCATTGAGAATTCTTTTTTATCTTCTCTTTCGACAGGTATTACAAGGGATTGAACCTATGACCTCAACCACCACCCTTATTTATGGAAGATATGCCATTTTGTCCAAAGATTATTGGCTAACATACTTAGAAAGCTTGCGTCACATGTTTCATTGAAAAGAACATACTAAGGCCAATAAGAATCAGTCAGGTATCTTGTAAATTTATTTGAAATCTTGAAATGCAAGCATACAGACCTCTGCTACAGGAAGAGTACTCAAGCCCCGGTGATTTCTCTCATCCATTATTCCACCTCCCATCATATTACGAGCTTCCTCTCTGATCAAAACAAGCCTTGCAAGCAGTTTTCTATCAGGAACCACAGGCCGAGTTTCCATTGTCTGCATAGTTATTGATAGCTTGATTAGGGAAAAAAGATAAAAGCATAGGGTCCGTTCACATTCCAAATTGTCACTTTAATCCAATGCAAACAGGAAACTTGTGATTCAGTCAGGCAAGATATAGAAGACATATTTCTAAGAACTTTCAACAATTAACCTCTATTAAACATTACAGACATTATTAGAATATGAAATTTAAGTAGAAGAAAAACAACAAAAATTATACCATGGTACATAAGATCATAACGAGGAATAAAAGTTATTGAAGTATAGATATGTAAGTTACAAGTTGCAACTGTATTATATTGTTGACAAAAAAATAGTACAAGAACCACACTCTGAATGATCAGAGGAAAATTTTTATTAGTTTAACTTGAGATATGAGGGAACAGGAAATCTGGAAAGATAGAGCTCACACTGTTCAATGAAACTAAATATCTTTATTGCTGTAGTCCTTGCAGTTGCAAGACAGGTTACTTGAAAAGAATTGATATATAAAAAATGGACTTGTCCTCCAACCTCTATGGTTATTCAGATATTCTACAATATTCAAAATTTGTAGGTCTATAAAGGCAGATTACTTTGAAGAAGTAAAAACTTCATGTTAAGTAATAGAAACTTTATTTTAGATCTACCTTAGTAAGCCACCACAGCACAAGAGAGAGAGAGAGAGAATGCACTAATGCCACTATTTTCAAGAAAATAAAGGACAAGAGCAGCACATATCACCAAAAGCAAAGTCATCAGTTACAGAAACTAGCACTCTATTAACAACAAGTGGGACAACTATATATCTATCCACTTGAAATTATTGAATTATGAAAGATGATAACATGGAAGGCTTTTTTTTTTAATAGAAATCACCTCAAGTATATCATCAGCCTGATTAGCTATATCATTTAGATTTGCCCCAGGAATGTGAACTTTGGTGCCATTCTCACTTTTAAACGCACCACCACCAGCGGCCACTCGGCGTAGCAATTCATGTCTGCTTTCCTTCTGGGGAGTTCTACAAAGCAGGCCAACCACTTGAACCTAGAAAAGAAAAGAATAGAAGAATGACATATTTTTCATGGTAGTAGTTGGAATTAATTTTCGATCAGAAAGAGAACCAGGTAGTTGTGAGGAATATCCTTACATGTGGGGGGCACTTCTTCGTAAGATGGGATAATACTGTCTCCTTGATCACCTCTAACAGTGATTTGCGCTGAACAGAAACAATAGACAAGTAGATAAATACCAAGTGCTAAATCCCATAGCCATAGTCAACAGAAATTTTAAATCACGAAATAACATGTAGAAACAACTTGAAACTCTTTATAAGTTATAAATTCAATAAAAAAGTGCAATGACAAGTGCAACCCTAGTACACAGGGTGTATACACCCAAAAACAAAACTAACATCGAAAGTTCAGAAGATGTACAAACTCCAAGAAGTTGCCGTCCAATCATAATGAGACCTTAAAAACAAAAGTAGAACACAAGTACACATGCCCTAGCAATAATGAAGCAAACGATAACAGCTCCTAGTACCAAGGAAATTTCTTCGGGTTGAGTCTGCCTCATATTATGGTACAAATCAATAGTTAACCCAACTTCTGACACAGTTCTAAACAACTGTTACCACAGCAGAGGATGCAACAAAATCTCATGTATTCACAACCATTTAATCAAAAACTAAAGTAACTATTAGAATGGAAATTCACTTTTGTTCAATTTTATGAATTATTATGACATTAACCATAAAAAAGGAAGTCAAAAGCAGTTAAGTTTCTAGCAAACAATAATATGATGCAAAAGAAGATTGTAACAGAGCCTTAAATTTGAGTGGCCCTGTATGACATTCCAGCTAGTGACATGACCAGACAATTGCATAACTAGGAAATTACAGAACCATGTTGGTTACTTGGGTAAGGTGGTCTTGGTTACTAACATGACCATCAGGTTCTCACAGATAGACTAAGAGAAGCCTTCTACATCAATAGTTAGAGAAAGTGTTCCACATAAATGTGGAAATGAAGTTGTTATAATTAGTACAATGCAACTGAAGATTGGCTCAGAATAGTCCATGTCAATGCTGAAGAATGAAAATATAACTTGAAATAGTACCTTATCATCTTGGTCCTTTTCAGCAAGTTCGATCATGTAATCTAGGGCCATTATAAAACCTGATTCCATCTCATCAACTCTCTTCCCTATGACTCCTTGTGCAGCCAACTGCACAGCCACCTCCTCAGATGCTTCATCCATGTTCATATCTTCCAACTGCACCCACAAAATATGATAGCCAACAAAGATAAGCACCAGTTGAGTAAAGACCTTAAAGAAATGCATGAAAAGAGCACATAGAAGAATTAACATTTTCAATTCAGTTAACAAGCCTGAAAAGAGAAAGTGGTACACAGTTTGGAAGTGATCATACAAAAATAGCACTCAAGTGCTCCTTACTACCAAGTAGGCTGGTCTTTCCAGCACAAAATTGAAACGGAAAACTCTTTATATTGTAAAATCAGAAACACTATGACAATCCAAACATAAAGGTTCCATCAGCGTCAACACTAGACACTGTACATTTTTTTTTTTTTTTTGATAAGTAGACACTGTACATTATATTTCCTGTAATGCTTTATAACACTGTAAGCCACCATCAGTAAAAAGTATCAGCATCAAGTACTCAAACAAAAGTCTTATGATCTAGTGCACAAATAATCAGGGTACCCCCCAACTTCAGGTTCTGATGTCAAAGGTCCCTAGAACTTTTTATTTTCTGATTAATTATATATTATAACAAAATTAATGAGACTATAGGCTCAAATATATTAATATTACAATGTTATACTGTAATTTTCATGTAGCTCTATTACCACACTTACATGGCTAGAGGCTCAAGAAAAGGATACCTGCAGGACACCATGTTCCTATACAGAGATAAAATTCCAGACAACAAATCCACCTACATCTACAGAGAGACGTAGCATTATGTGCCGAGCGCACTTTACAATCATTATATTTTAAAAATATGTGTCTGCCACAATTTTCAAAAGTAGGATGAAGGTTTACCTTCAATAAATGTAACATATAACTTATAAAATAGTATGAAAGCAATAACAATACAATAGACGATGGACAAGTATGTTCATGTTTTGCTGCAGCCTGCAGGCATGATGTTAACAATAACAGTTGCAGACTCCAGACAGTGGTCCTGGATGGTAGTGGGCAATGTAGCCATGCAGACCAATGTCATACTGCCAATATCACAAGGGTAAATTTTACAACAGGTGACAGTTCTATATATTTGGTGTTCACTCTTGGCTACATGACAATTAGGTTTCACACATGACATGACACTCCTTGCTACTTTTATGCCAGTTCATAACTTATTCACTGATTTTCTTGCAATTGATATATTTAAGCTCATCACCTTTTCCAAGCCAAAGAACAAAATCTCCTTACTGTTTCTCTGGTCTCCTAGAAGCTGACAAAAGCCCAAGCTGAGAAGTATTTAGATAGTCTTGTTAGGAACTCTTATGACAGCGACTACTTTAAGTTAAGAAGAATAGAATGAGTTAAGAAAGACTATAATCTTCTTCAACATTCTATAATTAGGTTTTCACCAATATCAACTTAAAGAAGTAACTAGCAGCCAAGCCAAATATGAACAAAGAGATGTTCAAATGCTATAACTTATGCCCAGTAAAGATAATATATTAAAGAAAGATCAGAGGTGGGATACAGCATGCATACCAAAGTATCTACCTAAAAATAAATACAAATTTCCAAATAAAATCCAGAATATTTGATGGACTATTCCATTTGAATACATCCAGAACAATAAGATCAAACTCAAACCAATTCAAACTTAGACCTATCAATAGAAAGCTCCTGCCCTTCAGTTAGTCACTCTTAACTAGGTCCCTACAAGAAACTAACAGTGCACATAAAAACCTCAATACCAATGAAGATTATTACAACAAGAATAGACACATAATTGTAAACAAATCAGTAAGTCAACCTTCTTGAACCCTAAAACCCTTAATAGACCACCTGTTTTGCCTTTCCCTAGAAGCCTACCACATATTACATCTAAAAACTCAGGAAAGAGACTGCAGGGATGGAAAAGCATTAATGATTCCACCCCGCTAAACCCTTAATAAATGATTTATGTTTTCCTTGGAAAAGCATATGGAAGCAAAAGATCCCCTCTCGAGTGGCTTTCTTTGTTTGGACTGCAGCTTGGGGGAAATGTTTGACGATTGATAATATAAGAAAAAGGAAGGTTTGGATATTGGATTGGTGTTATATGTGCAAGAGTAAAGGTGAATCAGTTGACCATCTTTTCCTTCATTGTCCGGTTGCCATGGACTTGTGGTCTATGGTTTTGGGCTTATTTGGAGTAAGTTGGGTTATGCCAAAGTCAATTGTGGAGCTCCTAGCTTGTTGGCAAGGGCGGTTTGGTCGTCATTGGAACGGTCATACATGGATAATCGTTCCCCATTGTCTCATGTGGTGTCTTTGGAGGGAAAGAAATAGTAGGTGTTTTGAAGATAATGAGAGATCCATTTCAGACCTCAAGTTATTTTTCTTTAGAACCTTAGTAGATTGTAGTCTACTTTGCAAAACCAATCTTACTCTTCTTTTCTTGATTTTCTTGATTTTTGTAATTTTTGTACTTGATTATTTGACCCCTTTACACTTCCTGTGTTAGTGTACTAGAGTGTCCCTTTTTTGATATCAATAAATCTTATTACTTATCAAAAAAACTCAGGAAAGAGAATCCCTCCATGGAATGGCTCTGAACGTCCAAAATAATTATTGGCAGAACCATTTCACAACACCCTTATTCCCACCATTTTCAAGATGAGCTGATCGTAGCAACAATCTAGAAATACACTTTTGTTAATTATTTAATATTTTTCTTTTTAAAATATATAGAAAAAATCTATTAAAACAATAAGTTTATGAATGACAATTTATTGAAAACCCAATTAGTACACACTACATAGCAAGTATCAAAAAACTGAAAGTTTCAAGTTTTACAACACACCATATTACCACCAACATTCAGAAGTAACACCTACCCAGAGAGACCAAAATTTTCACCTTTCCCTAGAAGCCCACCACAAGCATTGCAAATATTACATCTAAAAGCTCAGGAAAAGAGAATCTGATGCAGGGAGCATTAAAATCATCTAAGACTTTATTTTTGAGTTTATTTTTTATTTTTTATTTTTATTTTTTTGAATTTGGTTTTAATGTTGAGGGTTTTAAGGGGTTTGATCAGATGTTTTCCATATTAGTATAATCCCTAAAACCTATATAATTGGTAACCCTGTCTGTAATGGGGTAAGAATTTTATGATGAGTTGAGAATATGTCTCCTCCTTAGTTCTCTTTGTTTGGTAGTGATGCCAAACACCCTTAGGTGGTGATGCCTAGGGTTTGCAGGCAGGTTCTAGGTAGTGAAGCCTAAGGTGTGTCCTGTTGTTCCTTTTGTCACTCTTTATTTCCTAATTTCCTGTTTGTGTTCTGCATCAGAATCCCTCCATGGAATTTCTCTTAAGGCCCAAAAAGAATAATTGGCAGAACCATTTTAGTTACTAGTTACCTACACCCTATTCTCACCATTTTTAAAATGAACTGATCATAGCAACAATCTATAAATACACTTTACTTATTTATTCAATTTTTCTTAGTAAAAGAATAGCAAAAATCTACTAAACAATAAGTTAATGAATAACAAATTATTGGAAACCCAATTAGTACACAGTACATAACAAGTATCTAGAACTAAAAGTTTCAAGTTTTACCGCCACCACCCCCCACACACACACACCATATTCCCACCAACATACAGAAGTAACACCTAACCTATGTAAACCCCAATTTACTATATGCACAAAGATACCCAACTACTGAACCAAGTTCCAACTATAAAACAGTACAAAATGCAAGAAAAGGCTATACCCAACTACAGAACCCAACTAGGACACAATACAAAATGCAAGAAAAGGCTAACAGTATAGTCCTACACCTAAACATCAAGTAGGAGAGGGTGAAGAAAGTTACAAGGGTGATCATTTCTTGGAGAACAGAGGTGACCTGTTCCCCTCCTTTGAGGAGAGTTTCATACTGGGAAGTGTCCAACTTTGAGTCCCCTTGTTGTTGGGTTGTTGTTGTTTTTCTTTTTCTTCCACTTCTGTCTTGCACATCCAAATCCTCATCTGGGTATCCTCCACCAACCTCATAACTTGTTGTATTTGCACACAAGGACAGCATTAACTGTTCCCTCTTCTTGGGTTGCTTTAGTTGCCATTGATGGTGGGGGCGGTGATAAGAGAAGGGAGTGGTGAAGCAAAACGAGGATATGGTTGGGTTGGTAATGGATGGAGAGGTGCGTGAACAAGTTGGGAAGAAGATAGAACTGTGCAACATTTTTGAAAAAACTAACTTTGATTTTTGGGGTTTTGCTTTTTGGGACAACTGAAGAGTGGAAGAACGAAGGATAAGAGAATTATGAATATTTAAAGAATTATGACTCAAAAAAGAATTATAAATATTTTTCATAAAAATAAAAAAAAAACAAATATTTAGAGATTTTTAAATTCGGAAAAAATAAAAATAATAGTACGAGAACTAGCCTAGCCTAGCCTAGCTTGGATGTGCTAAATGCTACTAAATTTTAACATATAGGGCATCAAAAAAAAAAAAAAAAAAAAATCACCTCGACTTAAGACCCAAAAAAAAAAAATTGGCATTTTTTTTACATGAACCATAATAGAAGGGCACTATAGCAATACTATTAACTAAAAATATCATTTTTAATACTGATGAGTCACTTCGCTTCCTTGCAAGCCTATTCACAGGAGTTAAGCATTGGTTCCTACCTTTAATTCATTTTTTTTTTTTTTTTTTACTCAAAATTTCCCATTCATTCTCATTCAAGGTTCATGGGGGCTTTAAAAAAAAGTTCTTGGGGGGTTAGCACAGAATTGGGATCCGAACTATCCCAAAATAAACGAACCTACCCACACCCAAGTGCTAGACAATGGAGTAACTTCAATCCAATTTCATTGGGGCTAGGGTCTCATTGTCAACTACTTAAGTAATTGACAAATACGGCAAGTGCCACTTCGTTAAGGCATAAATCTTGAACTAAAATGAAAGAAAAAATAATAATTATATTTAGTTTTTTTTTTTTTTTTAGTCTCTAAAGTCTAAACATGTGAGTAGCGCTTGCTATAGGGCTAGTTATTATAAATTAATGAGTAATCTGTTTTCTTTTTCGTTTTTTAAATTACATAGACATTTATTAAAACAATCATGTATATTTGAAATTTCACTCCCCAGTATTATTTATTAAAATTTTGCTACAAAAATATCATTGCTTTTAAGTGGATTAACTGTATGTGACAGACCATAACAAAAAGGGCACATTAACATCTTTGTAATAGACTTCCTAAAAAAAAAAAGATCTTTGTATTAGTCGATGGTATAATAGTTTTCAACATTGAGGGACTAATTTAGAAGTAATCCTAAATTTAAAGTAGAGTGCATTTTTTACCCATTATCTACCCACGAAAGACATGTTCTTTGAGGTACAAGAATTTATCCTAAACAATATTTTACTATTGAGAGGTTGGTAATCTTTTGGCATTGAGTTTCCCTTGAATCAAACGAACTTCTAGTCTTCTAGGCATCTAATTGGAAGTTTACCCCGTGAAACGTTGGACCAAAAAAAATGTGTTTAAACAGACACAATTTCGATTCAAGTTGCCAGTAAACATGGAATTTTTTCCCCTTTTTCTCATTTATGTTGGTTGGAAACTTGGAATATTGAATTGTACTTTCCTTTCTTTGTTGACTAATATTAAAACGTATCCCGCAAGGGGATCAACTAGTTTTCATATCAATAAAGAATATAACTATAATTCCATGAAGTTCATTGTCTAATAAATAAAGATGTTAGACTTGGAGGCCACGTCTATTGGTGGGTGTTTTATTATATGTAAGTACCTCACTCTAAGCTATCTGTCTTTGTCTTGCTAGCACATGCCCTTTTGCACTTGCAGACTAAATATTAATGGCTCAAAAGGAGGAGAAGAAGAAGCTGAAGCAGAAGCAGCAAGCCGCAGCTAACAAAGAAGCCAAGAATAGTAGGCCATGGCCAGACCTTCCTCATCAACTAATTAAGTTGATAGCAAGCCAGCCAAGTCTTGAGCAAGGCATCAACTTTGGGTGTGTGACCAAGTCATGGAGAGCAGCAACCAAAAAATGCATTAATCCAAATGCAACACTGCCTTGGCTTCAAATATTCAACACCGATATTCATCAATGCAAGATGACTAAACCTCACAACTCTGACGATCCATTTCAAAGATTTTGGAATATTCCTGCCCCTTGGGTGAGGCATACTCGATATCCATGGAAACACTGTTTGGGGTGCACTAATGGCATACTGGTTGCTAAAGGAGCCACATGTTATATTCTCTGGAATCCAATTCAGAGATCATGGTATAATCTCCCTTTATGGGATGCCAGGTTTGAGTTCAAATGTTTTGCTCTATCCTCATCACTTGGTAACAAAAATGTCATTGTGATGGCTGTAACAGGCACTAGTCATCCAGCCTTCATGTTCCATAGGCTAGGAATTGGAGGAGAAAATTTTGAATGGATAAAACAAGATTGCTCCCTTGTTGATCCACATGCCCCAGACAAATCACAAAAGCATTATATGCAATTTACTAATGTTATTGGATTAAGAGGTAAGTTCTATGCCTTGACTTTGCAGGGGACTCTTGCAGTGATAGAAGAAGTTGATTCTCATCTAAAAATCACTTCTTTGGCTACAAAAAGGGCAATCCCTTCTGTCTCATCAAGGCATTTTAGAGAGTATGTGGTGGAGTCAAATGGGGAGATTTTACTGATTTTTCTTATCTCTAAGAAGTCATTTAATGTTGTGGATGGTGTAGAGGTTTTTGGGCTCGACTTTGTTAGACTTTCAAGGATTAAGACAGAGAGCCTTGGTGATCAAACACTATTTATAGGATATAATTGTTGTGTGTCTGTCTCTGCAAGCAAGGTGGGATGCAAGAGCAACTGTTTGTATTTTCATTTCACCCATAATGCAATTGATGATTGGTGGCCGTATGATATGGAAAGTGGTCGCATCTCTCAAGGGCGGAGTGATACCAAATCTAAGACACAATCACCATGGTTTGGAATTAACTAGCAACGTATTAGTAATTTTGTCTAGAATAAATTTATATATTATGAAATATTAGTTTCGGCTTTCGATGTTTGTATGCTCTTTTATCCTTCTTCTGGAATGTATATGACTAATTTGAATAAAGAATTGCAGTCCCTTTTGTGTTGATATAATACTGTACCTCTCTTGCACTGAAGATTTCTATGTTCCTTTTCTCCCTTGGTAACGGCTTAGACTAATTTGTTAGTCTATGTCAACAAATAGTTCACACTAATACATTCTTAGTAGCTACCGTTTCTATTTTTTTAAATCTTAATAAGGCATGAAAGTGAATGTTTGTTGTCAATTCGACTCACTTAGCTTTGAGTCCTTACTCCTTAGTGATGGGAATATACATGAATTCTCAGATCAATGAGATGCGAAAAATAGAAAGAAAAATGACACAAGAGGCAATCATACAATGTAAGAAATTATGTATTTTAGCAATTTTTCTATATCCACATAATTGTAGTGATTTTACTATTTTCAAAGAAAAATATAAGATGCAGAATAGTTATTCATAATACCACTGCTTAGTTACGAAGTGTTGCATCATAACTTGGACCCTTAGATTTTCTTTTAGATAAGTGTCTATTTCAAGTTCCTAAACCAATCTGTATGAAACTTTTAGCATGTTATGCCTTCATGTGTCAAGGTTTTGCTATTGGATTAAATCCTCTAGAGAATGAACATTTACATACATGAAGCTATATGAAATTTTCAAGATTTATTGCATATTTTAACTAAAAATATACAATTTTTTCCATTATTGTGCTTATATATATATATATAGTATGTTTAACCATAAAAAATTTTCTAATACAAAATCTATATTATTGAGTGTTTAATCTACGAAATCTATATTATGTTTTTATAATATTTTAAATACACTCTATTCAAGATAACCACATCAAATTTTCTTGTACATCAAGGGGGTCAATGACTAGTATGAAAAAAATAATTATCTTTATCCATAACTTTAGACAAAAGTTATCAGCATTCTAAATAAAACTTCTTATGTTTAAATCACAATATTACACATCTTGAAAATATACATACCAATTATTATGTTTATTTTTTATTATTTTAGTAATAATTATCTTGAAAAAAGGTTGTCACAAAAAAGGAGTTCATATATGTGGGGCCTGTTCTCCAAAATTATTATATAGAAATCGTAGGAAATGGGCTTGTGGCCCAACAGCCCAGTCCGAGGACGCTTACTTGTCCGAGGATAGTTAAAGAAAGATATTGTGGGGCTAAGATAAGAAAAAGGGATGAAAATCATGTATAGTGGCCCAGAACGCGTCCGAGGATAAAACTCTCCTTGGATACTCCGGTCCGAGGTGAGTGTAATTAATTGACTATTCAGGGCATTTCACAAAGTTGCATTAGATCTGGAAAGTGAACGTGGAACAAAAGAAGAACCGGGAAGGATAACAAATATCTTCTGGAGCTGCTACCTCTACATTAAATGCTTCCCAGCTAACTCTCTGGCCGCATTAATGTGGAGGTGATACCTGAACAGTAATCAAGCAGCCTTATGGCCACTAATTGAAGGTTCCGGGATGTGCTGGATGGGACAGAAAGGAGTCCTAATGATAGAGTCTACACGTGTACGGTGAAAAGAATGTGATGAACATAGTATATAACCGGAAAGTGGGTGACATTAGAGTAAACTTGGGGAACCAAAAAAAGGAAGAGGAAAAAAGAGAGAGGAAACCAATAGAACTCAGAAAGATATCCCCTGAAACCTAGCCGAGGAGAGTTTTTATCTAACAGTCAACTTGAAACATCTATGACTGCACAATAATCATGACCTTTTCTACAAAATAGAACTAGTTCTTTCATCCACTCTCTAAAAATTTATTGTTTGGGCTGATTGGGCTGGAAATCCATCCTTATTCTGGGACCAACCCAATTTGAGTCCCTATAATTGGCGCAGTCTGTGGGAAGAACTTGATTTATTCGTAAGGAGAGGCAAATGCAGTGGTTGTGATGGAACGGGGAGCACCGCAGCAACCAGTGACGGGCCCACAGCAGGTGGATGTTAATCCACACCAGGCAGAGTCTAGGGGCTCTCAACACAGTAATCCGTTGGTAGTCCATGAACACAGGGGGGATCGTGAGGGAAGTACACGAACAACCCACACGGATAGAAGTCGTTCTTGGGGGAAAGGCCATGTGTCCCACGTAAGGAATGAAGGGGACATGCAGCGTGAGATTGACAAGTAGAAGAGGGAATTACGACATAAGCGACGAAGACGTGTAGCTCATAACTCCAGGCAATCTTCTGAGGAGTCAGATGACGCCAGTTATAGACAGAGGTCGAGAACCCCACCCAGTGAGTCTTTTTCGCATGATGAGGAGTACCACCGCGAATGAAAATATAAGAGTCCGCCTCGCTAGGGCCGGGGGAATGATGCCTTGAATAAAGCGTTGAGCCAGGTTTCTAAATCGCCCTTCACGTGACGTATTGAGGATGCTAGTCTTCCTCGGCAGTTCCACCAGCCCGTATTCACCATTTATAACGATAGAACAAACCCCGTAGAACATGTTAGTCACTACAGTCAGAGAATGGCCATTCATGCTAGGGATGAGGCCTTAATGTGCAAAGTTTTCCCATCTAGCTTGGGTCCAGTGGCGATGAGATGGTTCAATGGCTTAAGGGCTAATACTATTGACTCCTTTGAGAAGCTCACCCAGGCTTTTGGTGCTCGTTTTATCACCTACAGGAGGGTTGTTCAACCCTTGGGATCGCTGTTATCCATGTCCATGCAGGAGTACTTGGGGCAGGTGAGGCGTAGGCAAGTAAATTTTGAATTTTTTGAAATAACCCATGTCCCTAAAAGCGGAAATGCCCATGCAAACTCTTTAGCTACCCTTGCCACCTCCTCGGTGAAAAACTTACCTCGGATGATAATGGTTGAGGACTTAAGCACACCTACCCCAGTAACAACGGACACGCTTCAAATCAATCAAATCAGCTCGGCGCGTAGCTGGATGGATCCTATAATATTATTCCTTGGGAAGGATATACTGCCCGAGGACAGATCTGAAGCTGAAAAGATACGAAGAAAAGCTCCTCGGTTTTGGCTGTCCGAGGATAACAAGTTGTACAAACGCTCATACTCTAGGCTCTATCTGCTTTGTGTACACCCCGAAGCATCAGAGGCACTTCTAGAAGAACTGCATGAGGGGATTTGTGGTAGTCACACTGGAAGAAGATCTTTGTCTCACCGCGCGATTACTCAGAGGTACTGGTGGCCAGGCATGCAAAAAGAAGCACAGGAGTACGTTAGGAAATGTGATCAATGCCAAAGGTTTGCACCGAACATTCATCAGCTAGGAGGAGTCCTCAATCCTCTTTCTAGTCCTTGGCCTTTCGCTCAGTGGGGCTTAGACATCGTTAGCCCTTTCCCTAAGGCAATAGGAAATAAGAAGTACCTGCTAGTTGGCACGGACTATTTCACGAAGTGGGTTGAAGCTGAGCCTCTAACTAATATCAGGGATGTGGATGTCAAAAGGTTTATCTTGAGGAATATCATTACTCGATTTGGGGTTCCTCAAGCTCTTATCTCGGACAACAGTCTACAATTTGACAACAAGGCTTTTAGAAAGTACTGTTCCGACCTGGGGATAAAGAACAGATATTCCACTCCAGCCTATCCACAGGGAAATGGACAGGCCGAGGCTGTCAACAAAGTCATAGTGGGTGGACTTAAGAAAAGGCTGGATGATGCAAAGGGAAGATGGGTGGAGGAACTTCCACATGTCCTCTGGCCGTATAGAACAATGCCCCGACGATCAATAGGGGAGACCCCATTTTCAATGACGTATGGGGCTGAGGCTGTGATTCCTATTGAAACGGATTTTCCAACGCTGAGAACAGTACTTTCACCTCGGATGGAAATGATGAGCTGTTGAAGAAGAGTCTAGACTTGATAGACGAACGACGAGAGAAGGCGATGGTCCAATTGGCCTACTACCAGCACAAGCTGAAGAAGGGTTATGATGCGAATGTTAGGTTGAGGCCGTTAGCTCCAAGAGATTTGGTGTTGAGGAAAGTCTTGGGAACTACCAAAAACCCAGCCTGGGGAAAGTTTGGGCCTAATTGGGAAGGGTTATATCGTATTACATCTGTAGCAGGGATAGGGGCTTATTACTTAGAAGATTTAGATGAAAAAACTGTACTCCATCCCTGGAATGTAAGCAACCTGAAGAGGTATTATTATTAACAAGTTCTGTTTCACTTTCCTTTATAATTTATCCTACTTCTGCAATGTGTGCTTCTAAAATCTACTGAAGTATTAAACAGAAACTAAGTCATGTCAGGTCCTCGGACCACAACTTAGTGAAAATTAATACACTCAAATCTACTGAAGTATTAAACAGAAACTAAGTCATGTTAGGTTCTCAGGCCACAACTTAGTGGAAATTAATACACTCAAATCTACTAAAATATTAAACAGAAACTAAGTCATGGCAGGTCCTCGGGCCACAACTTAGTGGAAATTAATACACTCAAATCTACTGAAGTATTAAACAGAAACTAAGTCATGTCAAGTCCTCGGACCACAACTTAGTGGAAATTAATACACTCAAATCTACTGAAGTATTAAACAGAAACTAAGTCATGTCAGGTCCTCGGGCCACAACTTAGTGGAAATTAATACACTCAAATCTACTGAAGTATTAAATAGAAACTAAGTCATGGCAGGTCCTCGGGCCACAACTTAGTGAAAATTAATACACTCAAATCTACTGAAGTATTAAATAAAAACTAAGTCATGTCAGGTCCTCGGACTACAACTTAGTGGAAATTAATACACTCAAATCTACTGAAGTATTAAACAGAAATTAAGTCATGCCAGGTCCTTGGACCACAACTTAGTAGAAATTAATACACTCAAATCTACTAAAGTATTAAATAGAAACTAAGTCATGTCAGGTCCAAATTTATACACTCAAATCTACTAAAGTATTAAACAGAAACTAAGTCATGCCCGGTCCTCGGACCACAACTTAGTGGAAATTAATGCACACTCAAATCTACTGAAGTATTAAACAGAAACTAAGTCATGCCAAGTTCTCGGACCACAACTTAGTGGAAATTAATGCACTATCAAATCTACTGAGGTATTAAACAGAAGCTAAGTTATATCAGATTCTCAGACCACAAACTTAGTTGAAATCAATGCCTTTTAAATGGGATCCGTGCAATTAAAATTGTATATCAAAGCAAATGCCATGAGCATCACTTAAAGCATTTCAAGTTGTCCAATACCTCTCTGGGTGAAACGTTACAATGCTATCTTAAATATGGATACTTCTTAATGAATTTAAAGCGAGCCTTTGTAGGGCTGTGGAGTTCACTGCTTTAGTCTGCTTTGGTTCCCAATCAGTGTATATAAAGTTAGGTTTTTCATTTATAATGTCAGATTTCATTCTTTTATAGTCCGAGATCATGTAAAAAAAATAATAAAATAAAAAACATTCGTGCAAGAAATTATACAAGTGACAGACAAAACCACAATATCTCTTGTGAATTTGGAAAAGGAAATATACATTACAATTAGAAATGTCCTCAAAAAGCTTAAAGAAAATGAAAAAAGAAGAAAAACGAAATGGAATGGAAAATAAAGGAAATTTGATTACATTAATTATTGTTTAATTTTATTTGGAGCTTATGTTGAGGGGCTTTGCCAGTTGCCTCAGGAGGAACATCTTTCTCCTTTGCCTTTGGAGCGTCTCCAACAGGTAGAGTGGTCGAGGCTAAGGCTTGTTCAAAGCTTTGAGAAGCTGTTCCATCCTTAGGCCCCTCTGCTCCTTTGTCTGAGGAGATGTCCTTTGCAACTTCAAGCACTTCAGGTGGTTTCTGTTGATTAAGAGAAGAAGGAGCATGAGTTTGAGCTTCCTTGGACGATTCAACAACTGTGGAGGATGCCTCTTCTTGTTGAATAGAAGGACCTGGGACTCGTATAGCTGGGGGGAAGAAAATGTTTTCAGGCCTTCTCAGCTCGGATGAAGCTTCGACTCCAACTCGGTTGAGAGCTTCCTCCCAGGTCAAGGCATAGTATGCTCGGCACACGACGGGCACCTCAGCCCGAAAATTATCCTCGGTCTCAGCAACGCCAACGTCGTAGCCATGTTGCTCGACTGTGTCTCTTTCTTTTTCAACCTCAGCTTTTGCCTTTTTAGCCTCGGCCTTGGCCTTTTCAGCTTGATCTCTGAGTCTCTGAGTCTCTGGGCTTCCTCTAGTTGTTTCTGCAGAGTTGATATCTGTTCCTTGGAAGTTGTCAGCTGGGCATTAGCATCGCGCAAGAGTTTCCTTTGGTCCTCGGCTTGCCTTTGGGCTCCATCCAAGGCTGAGTCGGCACTCTTCCAAGCGTTTTCCTCATCGGCTAGCTTCTTCTTCAGCTGCACAATATTTTGTTCAACAGCGGTGAGTGTGTGCACAGCTGTTGCCCGCCTCTTCCTCTCATCATCTATTTGCTGGTAGCAAAAATTGGTTATCTCCTCCAGCTTGAAAGTGGCTTGAACGGCCTAAAAGGAAAAGAGTTAGAAATCCCATACGTGGAGTTGTGTGCACAACGTCTATGATAAAAAATAATAATAATAAATAATAATAATATAACAGTAAGGGTATCATACCATGCCCAAGTATCTCTTGGTATTATGGAAGACCTCGTTTCTCTTTATGGCTCTCAGCTCGACCATGTCCTTGGGAAGAAGGAGTGTTTCCTCTAAAGCCGAGGCAACGCGGCACCCAATTCCGCCATTAAAGTCCCTGATCGAGGCATCTTCCCTCAAAGGCTCGCCACCAAGCATGGGTGCAGGGAGCCTGGCCTCGGGTTCTGAGGACTGAGTGGTTGACTTTTCCACCACACACTGAGACCTATGAGTCACCTTTTGCTACTTTACAACTCGTTGGTCCTCGTCTTCACGGATCGGGCGAGATTTATTAGCCCCCATCACTCCCTTGTCTTTTGGCTTTCTCCTCCTCTTTGGATCACTGGGTTCGGTCCCAAGTGGTTGGGGTGGCTGAGGAGGAGGGGGAGGGGGGAGGTGGGGTTGAATTGATTTTTCTAACGCCCCCCTGCCAGGCTGGCCTTCAATTACATCCTTCAGGCTCCTCTGGCTTTTCATTTGGATGCCCATTTCTTCAGAAGTCACCTCGGGAGATTGAGGTTGGTTGAAAACTTCAAACTCGTCTGCATAATCCAACAGTTCTACAACTCCCTCTGAAGTTTCTTCTTCTTCTTCTTCTTCTTCTTCTTCTTCTTCTCCTTCCTCCTTCACGTTCTGAGGAACGGAGCGTGATGATGAAGCTCCTACAGAGGGAGTGATCTCGGATAACGGCTCAGTGAAAGGAACACCTTTTGGAATTGGAACACCCTCAAGAACAATAAATCCCTCAAAGGCTACACTAATACGGTGAAGCCGAGGATCTTTGGCCCTTATCACACACTTGGGAGTTTGAAAGGCCCTAGAAATCGGTTTGTACTTAAGGATTATGTGTGCTGCTCTCAGTTGGCCGTCAGATGGGTTCACATATACCTCGGATCGTAGGATTCTGTCTAAGCTCTCCCTGTTAATCAATCTAATCTGAGGCTTGGTAGCGCGCTTGTCTGCGAAGTCATTAAAGTATGAGAAAAACTTTATTAGAGATAAAAGTAACTTGAGTTAAAAATATAATCTAATTTATGAGGGCGTATAGCCCAAGAACCCCACCTGGTTTTCCCTCTTTGGTTAGACATGGTAAACCATCGTACCATTCCCCAGAAAAAATAAGAAAATCGTCTTTTAAGCCCTTATTCGATGTAGGGAGACACTGGATCAACCTTACTTCAGGGAACCTAGACTTGAGGTAGTATCCCTGACCCTTCAAGTGATTGAGATTGTACACCCAATTCACATCATGATGGGTCAAACCTAGGTTGAACTTGGCATTTAGGGCCTTTATACTCCCAAGCACCCTGAACATATTTGATGCGCACTGTGTGGGTGATAACCTAAAGAACCTAAGATAACTTCTGGTAAGACTACCCATAGGGATAGTCATCCCTCCCTCTATAAAAGCGATCATAGGGATGACCACTTCCCCTGTTTTCCTATCGTGTAACCACATTTTTGTGGAGGCATATCTCATACCCACTGTTGGGGGAATCTTATACTTAACTCTAAATGCCTCTATTTGCTCCTCGGAGTCAACTAGATACTTGAACCTACCCATTTCCTAACAGTTGTGAAGAAAAATTGACGAAGAGGATGGAAAACTAAGGAGGGTTAAGGAAACTTAAAGGTTTGGAAAATGAGCTCCTCGGACAGGCTCCTAGTATTTATGAGAGCGTGGAGTAGTGAGAGAGAGACAGGTTCAATGAATATGCGCTGAGACGATGTGATTTTTGTAACTGAAAAGAGATTTGATTTGAAAGGCTCTTTATAAGGGCACAGAAATTGGGAGCGGGAAAAATCCCGCCCATAATTGCGAAGGATCCTTTACCGTTAGATTTGCATCATGTCGTTGAACGTGGGGGACAGGGAAGCCGTCATCATTTAATAATGGCGTGCTCCCGACGCTGAAACGTCAGGAGCGTGCCTTGGGCAGGTAGAAAGGCGTTCTGAAGGCAAGGAAGGTCTACGAAAGATGTGAGAGCAGGATATCAAAATCTCCTTTTTTTTCGAGGTGACAAAAAGCAAGATTTTGAGGGGCTATTGTGGGGCCTGTTCTCCAAAATTATTATATAGAAATTGTAGGAAATGGGCTTGTGGCCCAACGGCCCAGTCTGAGGACGCTTACTTGTCTGAGGATAGTTAAAGAAAGATATTGTGGGGCTAAGATAAGAAAAAGGGATGAAAATCATGTATAGTGGCCCAGAACGCGTCCGAGGATAAAACTCTCCTTGGATACTCCAGTCCGAGGTGAGTGTAATTAATTGACTATTCAGGGCATTTCACAAAGTTGCATTAGATCTGAAAAGTGAACGTGGAACAAAAGAAGAACCGGGAAGGATAACAAATATCTTCTGGAGCTGCTACCTCTACATTAAATGCTTCCCAGCTAACTCTCTGGCCGCATTAATGTGGAGGTGATACCTGAACAGTAATCAAGCAGCCTTATGGCCACTAAGTGAAGGTTCCGGGATGTGCTGGATGGAACAGAAAAGAGTCCTAATGATAGAGTCTACACGTGTACGGTGAAAAGAAGGTGATGAACATAGTATATAACCGGAAAGTGGGTGACATTAGAGTGGACTTGGGGAACCAAAAAAAGGAAGAGGAAAAAAGAGAGAGGAAACCAATAGAACTCAGAAAGATATCCCCTGAAACCTAGCCGAGGAGAGTTTTTATCTAACAGTCAACTTGAAACATCTATGATTGCACAATAATCATGACCTTTTCTACAGAATAGAACTAGTTCTTTCACCCACTCTTTAAAAATTTATTGTTTGGGCTGATTGAGCTGGAAATCCATCCTTATTCTAGGACCAACCCAATTTGAGTGCCTACAATATAAATTTTTTATTTTTTATTTTTTTTTGCAAAATGAAATATCTATTTTGTAAGGCTACCAAACTTGATAATTTGCAAATGATGGAACTACTCGCAACAATATTTGCATAGTTATAGTTCCAGCTAAAGCAATCAAGCATACTTTTAGTTTTCAAAAAACACATATCTACCAGTAGTGGTTAAACGTTCATCTTGGGTAGTTTTAACTTTTAATATAATTTTACTTTTACATATTCATCTATTTTAATTAGATTTTTCTATAAAAAACTTTAATTTAAATATTTATAAGTAAACAATGAAATAATGATTCATGAATAATCAATATATATATATATATATATATATTTACATATTTAACTTGTGCAATTGCACTTTACATATAATTTTGCATTTATATATTTATCTATTTTAATTTCGATGTTTATAACTAAATAATGGAATCTATAAGCAAGACAATTAAAACAATCATATTTCTACAATTCAAAAAGTCACAATCTCTTTCAAAAAATGACCTTTTACATTTCCTTGGAATTTAAAAAAAAAAAAAACTTTGACATACCACTAACCTAACCACTTCATACATTCAAAAAAAAAAAAATTTTAAGGCTCATTACTACTTCCGTTAAAATATTATGGATGTCTTAATTAATTGAGACCAAACTAAAGAAATGCATTTCATATTTCCTTGAAAATTTAGAAGGGGAAAAAAAACCTTTGACATACCACTAACATAACTACATCTATAACTATTTAAGTCATCCATGATATTTATTTCTTTTTGATAACCATAAAAATAACAACTAGCAACATACAAAGTAATAAAGAATAAATGAAAGAAGAAAAAAAGAAATGATATCAAAAGTGAATTAGTAATCATTATTTGGAAAATAAAAAAAGTGGTCAAGAGGAGTAAGAAATAAAATAGAGATGATTATACAGAGGACATTGAAAACTTTATAGTGCAATAAAATCAATCATTACATTCACTTAATTAAATCAATAATCAATAATTAAATATAATAATATAAATTTTAAACTTAAAACTAATCAAACTTTAAGTAGGAAAATTATATTTCCTATCATAACTAAAAATGAGATGTTCTTCAGTAATTTAGAAATTATATTAGAAATAAAGTTGGAAAATTTTATAATCTAATTTTTTGACATTTCGTTTAACCTTTTATATATATACCATCATAATCTTCATATACCATGACTTAAAAAAAATCTAATGAAGAATTCTACCTCTTATTTAATGTCTAAGTTATGCAAATCATCAACCAATAAATATATAATAATGGTAAGAAATGTTATAGACAAGATTATGAAAAATATGATAAAACTATTTTAAAAAAAAAAAAAAAAAAAAACTCTTTATAAAATTTAGGGACTAAAATAGTATTTTACCTAAAAAATTATCAAGCACAACACAAGGATCTGTGACTAGTAATGTTAATAACAACAACAATAATTGTGGGTGCCCGAGGACCGAGGAGGGATCTGAAGAGTTGTGGTATGACTGTGAGAATGTTACAGTCCACGGACTCGAGGAGGAAAGATGCCCGAGGAAGGGAGGAGATGAGTCAAAGTACTCTAAGGGATTCCTAGTGGGAGCGAAAGTCTAAAGAGAGAGAGAGAGTCAGTGGTTGTAAGGGAAGTTTCTGGCTTGGAGTAGCCTGTCGCCTCCGCATTAAATGGTGGGCAACAGCTTTAGCAGCTGCATTGATGAGGAAGTGACTTAAACAGTGCAGATCACAGCTAAGCAAGCTCCTTCCACCATCTTCTTCAGATGTGGAAACAGATAAGTGTCATGAGGGGAAGCTAGTTAGGTAGGGATGGATGGTTGAGATATAAAAAAAGAAGAAGTATATAAGGAAAAGGGGGTTGACAGAAAAAGGGACCTAAAAACACAAGTATCTGGAAAAAAAAAAAAGTACTAAACATAAACAAGAAGAACATAGGGAGAGGAGAGTGAAAAGTGTAGCTTTTTGTATAATCTCAGCCTCCTTGGGCAAACTTGTGGAGGAATATATGCTCATTTATTCTATAAAATTAACCTTTTTCTTCTCTATCTTCATCCTCGAGCAGAGCCCCCTCTTGTTGTTCGTTTCCCTCTCTTACAAATTTTATTGATTTGGGCCAAGGTTGAACTATACAACTCACTGTTCTAAGTGGGCTTGGGCCGCCAGATCTTTTGGTCCTTACAATAACAATAACAATAACAATAAAACTAACAACATTTTCATGTAAATGATATGACATTCTCATGATCTGATGACCATTTAGTGATCACAAAAACATCTACTCACTTCATCCATTCATTTATTTAACCAAAATTATATAATTTTTAGCTTTTTGTTTTATGTTGCTTTTATACATATCTCGTTATCTTCTATACTATTTATAATAGGATTCTCATCATTAGGCTAGACCTTTTAACTATCCCAAATTACACTCACACACATTACATGTAAAACGTTAACAAATTGTAATTAATTGGAGGCAAATAAGTCATATTACCAATTTTCAAAATCCTTGATTTTAGATAAACTCCAACTCTCTCACTACACAAATTCAAATGTCCTTAGGTTTATCACAACCAAAATTTTGGGAAGAACTCATTCAAAAATTAAAATTGTTTGAAACTTCTCATCTATTTAAGTTTTATTTCAATTTCTCTTATCTTAAAAAAAAAAAAAAAAATTACTTGTAGCAATTCCTTAATAAGAAAACTGCCACACCTAGAACACAAAATTTTCCCAATTCATTTTTTTATATCTCCAATTCCTTCATTTTGTGCCTATGATCTTGATGGTTGGTGGGGTTTTCTAATTATTTTTTTCTTTTTCTTTTAAACATACTTGAGAAAATTGATTGATTATGAACACAAGGTTTTGATTGATAATGGTTTCTTATTTAATGATGTTGCGGAAGTCAAAAGAAAGCACACATGATGCTCTCTTTAATGGAACATAAACTAAACTATTAATTTTTGGTAGTAAACCTTGAATCCACGAGGGGTTTCTTGAATCCACAAGGTGATAAACTGGAATTCACAAGAGAAAAGTTTGAGAAAAACTTTGCAATTTTATTGATAATAATCTATGAAAAAAGTTTGCAGACTTAACGGCCTATTTAAGGGCTTCATAAAACTTGACAGACAAAAAAATATATTCTAAAAAAGATCCTAATTAATACCTAACCATAATAGGAACCAAATTTGACCTAAAAAACATTAAAAGCACCTAAAAACATGGAAATAATTAACCTAAACGTAAAATAACGAAAATTACATATAAAAAATACCAAAATTAAATAATTACAAAAATTAAATAGTAAATTTTGTCCTACATCAGACCCCTACACTTGAAACAAACTCGTCCTCAAGTTGATAGTTGAAATCTGAAATTTTCTATTCCAAATGAACAAATACTTTGAATTCCTTAATAACTTGATCCGGTTTTGAAACTTGAATTCTTCATAAAGTGTAGCATAAAATTTCTTCTCATTTGCCTTCAATTTATTTTCAACATCAATCAACAAAAGGTTGATAATAAAATTAAAATTTTCTGCTCCAAGAAAATCAACACATTGTATAGTCATCTTCAACAAATCAACTGAAACCTGAGGATTGTGAGTTGTGGACTCATCCTCATATTTGATATCAATTGAATATTCCAAAATATTCTCAATAATTACCATCTCTTGATTTCTACCATTATCCACAATCAACTCAACTTTCTTTTCTTTGACCTCTTCATCAAATTTTTGACATGTGGTATCTTCAATCTTCAATTCAACAACTTGTTACAAGTCTTGATCTTTTTTAATCACTTCAAAATTTTCTTTAGAAATAGGCTGCTTCTTGTCAACCCTCAAACCCTTTCCTTTACTTGACACATGGACTTGGCTATGATAATTTTGGTTTTGTAGTTGACCTTTCATGTTTTTAATATATTGCTTTTCATATGAATATTCATATTTATAATCAACACTTATATAATCTAGTATATCATAATAGTCATTAGGAAACCATAAATCAATTAATACCCTTTTCAATCAATTAGTTGTTGCAGGAAAAAAACTAACAAAGTACAGGGAGTGGGAGAGAGTTGGAGAAGAACGTACAGAGAGAGGGAGAAGGATTTCTTTTTGAAAATAACACCTTTTTAGGAACAATTTTGTTAGTTAACAAGTTTTCAAAACATATTAGCAAACTAACATCTTGAGTCTGTTAAACTTGAGTTTACTGTAGCAAATCAAGCATAAGAGACTCGAGATTAGTGGAAATCTAGTCTTACACACTCGATTTCCTTTCTTTTCTTTCCCCTAAGAACAAACCCACATGGCAAAGAACAAACCCAGACCAAATCAAACCCCCTAAGAACAAACCCACACAACAAAAAAAGGAGAAAAGATCACCCACCAGACCCGAATAAAAAATAAACCCAGGAACAAACCCACAAAGACTGAGCCGATTAAGTAGCAAGTACACCCACATTAAGTCTAAGCTGATTTCCTCGCCCTTCGTCACCGCCGCCGTTGCTTCTCTGGTTTGTTACTTGACTTGCTTCGTTATTTTTATTTCTTCATCGTTTTTGTTCTTGTCTTCTCTGGAGTTCTATTTCTTCGTTGTTGTGTTTGGCTTGTCTAGTTAGGAAAATCAATTCTTTAATAATTGATTTCAACATGAAACTCGAGTCTCTTAGGCTCAAGTTGCTACAGTGAACTCGACTTTAAGACACTTGAAATGTTAGTTTCCTAAAATAGTTTAGAAACGTTGCTAACTAACGAAGTTGTTTGGAGATTGGAGTTAGTTTGCAATTTTTTCCGAGGGAGAAGAAAGAAGTGGTTTTTAGTTTTCTGTGGAAAGAAATAATATGTAAGGTTCAGAATTTTTAACTAAGAACGCTGTGTCTAAACTGTCTAAAGAAATATAAAGTGAAATTTATTTGAAAATATGTAAAATTTACTAGCCTCTGAGCACGCACGTTAAACTCTTAATTTTTTTTTTGTAAAGATTAATTTTTATTCATCATAATTTGGGATTGCTATATTTTTCAATCACAAAAATTCTTAGAGGTGTGATGAGTGTTATGCATGTGTGTGTGAAATATTTTTTTTTGTATAAAAATTTCATCACACCCCTAGAAATTTTTGTGATTAAAAAAATGTAGCAACCCCAAATTATGATGAATAAAAATTAATCTTTACAAAAAAAAATTTAAGAGTCTCATGCACATGCTCAAAAGCTAATAATTCCTAAAAAATTTAGTTAGGAGGCTTTTTTTTTTTATTTTGAATGTCAAAGCTTTTTTTTTTTTTAATGCAATTCGAGATTTATGCATTTGCCAATTATTGAAATAGATGGATCCAAGCGTGATTAAATCTTGTATAGAAAAATGAACACACCTAAACCTACACTCACACGTAAACATTTTTCCATCCAATTGAACATGTAAAATCCTTATGTAAAACTTACCCACCTAAAAGGGTCCAATTCTACAAAATTCCATGACTATTTAACCAAGTTTTTTTTTTTTTTTGAGAAACAAACACACACACACACACACAAGGGAGATGAAAAGGGGTTCTAACACAAAGGCACACCACAACTCCACTCAAAAGCCATGGTAACTTTTAAGGGAGGGTGGGGCAAGTTATACTACACACAACACATTCTCTTAAGTAATGTGGGACAATCACTATTTAACCAAGTGATTACTATGCGTTTAGACTATTGGATCCGAGTAAAATTTGGAAGCATAAATTATCCATTAATTTAACCAAATTTCCAAACCATAAATAATTAGTGATGATGAATAATTCCAAATCCAGAATTTGTTCCGAATTGATTACATAATGCAAGTGTAACTACAGATAATGTCATCAAGAAATTTTGGACTCTTTACATCCTTTTGATAGAGATCTCAAATTACTGTGTTTGCCATGTATTTTAAAAAACTATTTAATTAAGGATGAAAATTACATTGGTACATCAGAAATGACAGCTTGCATAAACTGAGCAAACAAATCTTCCAACCAATTACAATCATCATTAATAAAAACAACCTACTTTGCTTACATTATTGCAACACTATTAATTTGGATGGAAGAAAGCAAATGAAGAAACAAAATGTACATGAATCTGTAACTTGGGATTACAGAATTTCAAAGCTTGAACAGCAGGCAGCACATTTGTTTCAAAGATGCCAACACCAATAGCAAACTAAGCAACATAATATGCAGCCTATAATGAAGTGTCCACATTCCACAATGCTTTGAACTGCAGAGCAACTCTACGGGAGGACCTACAATGATCTTAAACCACATAGGAAGCGGAGGAGTCCATTGAGTTGAATCCAACACGCTTGAATCATTGTAAAATCCCCACCTAGTCCCACACAATCCATACCAAAATAGAAGCATAAGAGAGATAAGCAAATTATTTCTGAAACCAATGTCTATGAAGCCTTTGTTCTTGCAACTTTACCTTAAATAAGATTGGTTTTATACACAAATTATATTGAAAGGCAGCCCCCTTCTAATTAAACATCTCTATATAAACTAATTGGGATTATCAAAAAATATAAATGAAAGTTACAACACATCATGGTAAAAAATTTTAATAAAAATTTAATATATACAAAAACTTAATAGATTTGTAAAGATAGTTCCAACACCATTTATTTCATTTTGTTAAAAAAAGAAAAGAATTTATCACTACAGATTTCAACATCTAAAATTACATCCAATTGGCACTGGTGCTAAACTACTAATAACAAAGAACATTGATTAACACCCTCCCATTAAAGAAACACTTATTAATGCCTACCATGTATTAAAATATATATATATATATATATATATTATAGATGTGTGGTATTAATGTATGTAACCACGTGACAAAATAAGGAGTGGTTAACAAAAAGTCAACGTTTCGCTTTTATGTTATATATATAGATTATAGTCTTAAATCACAATATAACATGTCTTGAAAATATAATAAAGTATATAATAATGATTGTGGGAGACAAGTCTTCCCCAATCAGGTATTGTCCGCTTTGGGATGGGCAGGGTCAACCCTTGCTTCCACCATCACGGATTTGCTCTATCCCACATCGGGGAGAGACGCCTCCCATCTTCAAATTATAAGCCCTTGGCCTAAGTGAAGGTGTACCACTCATGTGACCTTGTCCATCCCAAAGCGGACAATACTTGATTGGGAAAGACTCATCTCCCACAAAAAGGCGAATATTTTAAGTTCTAACATTCCCAATTCTTGAGGGGAAAAAAAGTTCTAACATTCGCATTTGGTGTTTCATGGAAATGCTCTTTTAGCATTAATATCTTCAAGCATTTCTAACCACCAATTGGTTCCCATTCATGGTTTCGTAATGATATAGAAAATGCAGCCACTATGTAGTGCAAATGAAAGTGGTTAAATCAGTAATTTAAATGCTTTTTTTTTTTTTTTATCGATTCAGCTAAAGAATGGCCGTGTCCCACACTCCCTCTACCATGTGTATCTCCTAGTTTTTTTTTTTTTTTTTTTAAATGGAATATAATTGCATTGCAATAAAGAAAGAAATTACATAGAGTGGAACCCGCAGAGCAGGAATTTAGAGCAGCATGTATGCATTTACAAATGAAACTAAAAAGGAGGAGTAACCCCTTTCCACAGCTGATGAGAACCATTCCTGCAGGCAAACTATGCAAGCTCATGAGCAGCATAATTGAAAGCCCGGTTTAGGTGCCTAAAAGAGCAGAAAGAAAAGGAAGCTTGGGCCTAAATAATATCTTGAATAATGTGCCCAAACGGAGTCCCAATGGCAGAATCATTTACAGCGTTGATCACATTGAATGCATCACTTTCGAACATCACGCGAGTGAGCTGCAGGTCTTGGGCAAGCAAAACACCTTGTTCCAATGCTATGACTTCCACTAATTCTGCCGGAAAATGGGACTGAAGAGGTTTGCAGAGGGCAGCGATTGTTTCACCTTTGCAATCTCTAATGATGACTCCAATGCTAGAGGTTCCGTCAAGGTTTGATGAGGCCCCATCCACATTAATTTTGAAAACACCAGGAGGAGGAGGGGACCAGCAACTAGAGAGGGTCGGCCTAGGAGTGGAAAGGTCAGTAGTTGCTGCATTAGAGAAGTCTTCAATAGAACTTCTAGCCATCTGCCAAACCTGCAAGGGGGGAGAGCATATGCCTTCATGGATAGTTCTATTTCTATTATACCAGATTGCCCAAGCAACAGTAAAGAAAAATTCTAAATCTTGAGAAGACTTGTGTGCAAGGATGAACAAGGCTAAGTTAGAAAAAATCCAAAAGTTCCTTTGGATCAGTTGCAGTCCTTCAACCCCAAGACTCCAAACCCGGATAGCAAACTCACAGTGTAACAAAGCATGATGAATAGTTTCAATTTCCCCGTTGCAAATTGGGCATTTGTTGCTAGTATTGATGCCACGAGAGCACAATTTTTCCTTAGTAGGCAGCCCGTTGACACAAGCCCTCTAGGCAAAGATTTTAATCTTGGCAGGAAGGTTGAGGAGCCATAAACGCTTCCAAAGGGGCTTGAGAGGATCCCCCAAAGAACTTTCCACGTCATCCTTTTCTTCAACCAAGCAGTGGGCAATACAGTAGGCACTCTTTACGGTGAATTCACCCCGATTATTCCCCATCCATATTAATTTGTCTTCAGGCAAACTTCAACTGAGAGGAATCCTTAGAATTGTTTCAACTTCAAAGGGCAGGAAGGTTGTATTTATGACATCAACTCTCCACCATATTGTGGCCGGGTCAATAAGGGATGAGACCATGGGGAAGGTTAGGAGATTGTTTGGGGGGGTTATGACTTTGTGTGTGGTGGGGGTGGGGAGTCATTTGTCATCCCATATATGGATTTGTTTGCCATTGCCTACAAGCCACCGGGTTCCCTTTCTAATGACCTCGAGACTATGAAAAATGCTCCTCCAAGAATAGGATGGATTAGAGCCAAGAGTTGTAGTAAGGATGTCTCCGGAAGGAAAATATCGAGCTTGAGGACCCGGACAATAAGAGAAGTTGGGTTTGTAAGGATTCGCAAAGCTTGCTTTGCCAACATGGCTAGATTAAATGCTTGCAAGTTGCGGAAGTCCAAACCTCCTTTAGTCTTAGGAGAGCACATCTGTTTCCATCCGACCCAAGCCATTTTAGTTTCTTGATGCTTTTGGCCCCACCAAAAATTCCTCATCATGCTTTCAAGATCTTCACAAAGTCCCAGGGGAGCTGAAAACAGCTCATAGTGTAGGTGGGGATCGCTTGGGCTACTGCCTTAATTAGGATTTCCTTTCCCTCCATAGAAAGTAACTTGCCCTTCCAACCGGTTAGTTTTTGCCCAACCCGCTCCTTGAGAATAGAAAAGACCTGATTTTTTAATCTCCCAATGAAAGACGGGAGTCCAAGATATTTGGAATGCCTTGAGTCTTGCATCGGCCCCAAAATGGCAAAAATTTCATCCTTTGTGTCCTGATGAGTATTTGGGCTGAAAAACACCGAGGATTTATCAGTGTTAATTTTTTGGCCTGAAGCATCCTCATATCTCTGGAAAATTTGTACCAGCTCTTGACATTCTTCAGGTTTAGCCTTACAGAAGAGAATGCTATCATCAGCAAAGAAGAGATGGGTAATATTTGGACAACCACGAGAAATAGAGATACCCGTAAGGAAGTGATTCCTTGCAGCCTCATGAATGATAGTTGAAAGACCCTCAGCACAGAGAAGAAAAAGGCTCGGAGAGAGGGGGTTGCCTTGGCGTAGACCCCTAGATGGGGTGATGTTCCCATAAGCCGCCCCATTTATCAGAACAAAAAAGGAGACTGAAGTAATGCATTGCATAATGAGACTCACCCAATTAGAGCAGAAACCAAGCTTCTCCATAACCCTTTTAATAAAACCCCACTCAACCCTATCAAAAGCCTTGCTCATATCAAGGTTGACAGCCATAAATCCCTCATTACTTGCTGTTTTGTGGTTTAGGTAGTGCATTAATTCCAAAGCCACCAACACATTGTCCGTGATGAGGCGGTCTGGGGTGAAAGCACTTTGGTTCTCAGAAATGATATAGGGGAGAAGGTTCTTAAGTCTGTTGGCCAAAGTTTTGGAGATAAGCTTGTAAATTACGTTGCAAAGGCTTATGGGTCTAAAATCAGTCATTTTCTTTGGGCTGCTTGTTTTTGGGATAAGAGAAATGTTGGTTTTATTGATTTTGGTCATGGGCAAGTTATTGTTGAGGACATTCAAGACCATATTAGTAACACTATTCCCAACAATACTCCAATATTTCTGATAGAAGATAGCTGACATACCGTCGGGCCCAGGGGCTTTGGTGGGGTGAATTTGCTTAAGAGCAATAGCCACTTCTTATCTAGTAAAAGCATGAGATAAGCTCTCATTCACATCCTTCGTCACCTTGGTGGGGATGGCATTAACTACATCTTCAATCCGAGTGGGGAATGCAGTAGAATATATATTTTCAAAATAGTCCACAGCTGCCCGGGCAATGGTTTCCTTCTCATCACACCACCTGCCATGTTCATCCCATAAACCCAAGATTGTGTTTTGTTTGTCTTTTCGAGGCATGGGCGTGAAAAAATTTTGTGTTCCTATCTCCCTCCTTTAGCCAATGTGCCTTGGCTCTTTGACCCCAATATAATTCCTCATCTTCTAACAGCTCATTCAGCTCCCTTCTAAGGTTTCTAATCTCAGTGCTCAACTCTCCGTTTTTATCTTGTTGTGTAAGAGCGCTCAGGGTATTTCGTTTGGACTGTATTTTCTTAGCTTGATCAAAGAAAATGCCTACATTAATTGTGCCCCCCTCTTGAATCTTGATGACGTCCTTTCCTTTTAAGATACTCTTCCAAAAGCATACCACCCAAAGGTTGAATCAGTAACCTCTTGAAGCCACTATTTACTGCAGGTAAAAGGGATATATTGGTAATTTGAATGAATTAGCAATCCAGCTAAATGATGGCCGTGTCCTGCTATGCATATCCACACACTGATCAAGATTGGTAATTATAGCTATGTAACACAAACACACACACAAGACCAAAACAGGAAGAACAGAAAGTACACCAAGTTGATATAAATATTTAAAAATAAAATAAAAGAGTTGGCAACTATTTTGCTTTCACTTAATGCATGAAAGACTTGGATGTAACATTTTCAATGTGTAAAACAAGCATATAAACAAAGAGAAAAAATGATTCTAAAGATATCAGTAACGAGGTTTAAGTGTCTACTCCACAACCCTTTATCAAGTATGCGACTCTTTGGTATCAACAAATTTCATTTCCCATTGGCCATTGCTGATAACAAGTTAACAATGGTGACTACAGATTTATAAACAGAAATGACAATAACACAAACTTACTTTCTAATATCCGTCACTTTAATCATAACTAATGCATCACTTTCTTCTCAAAATAAATAAATAAATAACTATTGCATCACCTAATTGCATTTTGTAAGTCTACTTAGAAAACGTGACTTAGTTTCTGTTTTGGAACAATTTATCTAATTTTTCTAGTGAAAGTACTGTAGATAGATTAAAGGTAAAATTTAAATAAATAAGTAAGAAACTCATGTAAAATCCGCAAATAGTAGTGAAAAAAAAAAACAATAAACTCACTTATAATTAAGAGCCAAACGCACGCTTGAAGTCATTTTTAGTCCTTAAAAAATTGTTATTGTTTTCAATGTATTACGTGTGCAATAGGTTTTCCCTATTAGTTTTATAAAAATAAAAAACTGCTTTTGTGCTATTTAGAGCCGCACAATGGTTTGTATCAATAAAAAAGGAAAATTCCATTAACATATTCTGAGATTTGGAGTAATGCAAACTATGTCTAATTTTTTTCAAAACTATCCCTAAACATTGTTAGGCTAGTTAATTATTTTTCTCAACAGTATTTAAGGACTAAGTTGGTTTTAGAAATCAAATTGATAAGTTTTTAACCTAGTTGGTATTAACCTAGGCCTCATGCTATGTTAATGGAATTTACTCAAAATTAATAATAAAATCATACCACTACTCACTCGATGATTAATTGTATTTATTCATTTATATTTATTTTGAAAGATGCTTACTCTTTCATCTAAATCTCAGCCCTTGATGCTCTGTAGTCCATTTAATCTCAGCCCTTGAATATATTGCTCCACTTCATTTTGCACATTTTTGTCAATATGATGCCCTAATTTGATTGATTATGTGTGTTGTGTAAATGTGTGAAGAGTCCCACATCGGACATTTATTATTTAAATTTGAGTTTTATTAACAATTTTAAGTAGTTTCAATTGTAACTAGTCATTTCAATTGTCCACAAAACTTTCTCACAAAAAGTCCACAAAACAAAGTCTACTTAGTCATCCTCACTAAAAGCTACAAAGTGTTTTAAAGTTTCCCCATTATCACTTATCAATTTGTAGATCACTTTTCCCTATGAGGTCATCTTTTCTCCTACAAAGTGTATTTAAGTTTACCCATTATCTCCCTTGTGTGTGTGTGTGTAAGTTTACCCATTATCACTTATTCTATAGTGACGTTCCCCTACAAAGTGTATTTAAGTTTGCCCATTATCTCCCTTGTGCGTGTGTGTGAGTGTGTTTGAGACCCATTATCACTTATTCTATAGCGACGAGTTTCCCCATTATCACTTATTCTATAGTGAGATTTTCCCCATGAGGTCATCTCAAAAAAAAAAAGTTTTCCCATTATCACTTATTCTATAGTGAGGAGTTGTTGTGAGGAGTTGTTGTGAGGAGTTTCCCCATTATCACTTATTCTATATTTCCTCACTAAAAGGGGACATTTACTATAGATTTAGGAGCTATATATATCCACTCACCTGTATTCAGCAAACCAAACTACTCAGCAAACAGCTATACATATCCACTCGCCTGTACTCAGCAAACCAAACTACTCAGCAAACTCGAGTTATCATGGCTGTTCCTTTTACTTCTACCAATACGCTAGCTCCACCCGCTTCCTGCACACTATGTCAGTGGGTGGTTGTTTCTTCTGCAACAAGGGACGGGTAAACTGGCTAAACGTATTTATGTTTTTGTTTTTAAAATTTTTCCTAGTTGTGAATATACTTTCTTTTGTGACAGTGAAGGATCTCTTTCCGTTAGCAAAGTGATTGCGATTACGCTTTCGCTCTTTTTCGTGCTTATCTTCGCAATAATCATTCTCAAAATCCGCAAATGCTTCAGCAATTCAAGCCAGACCAACAGTGGCGTTGATGGTAGCAATCGTGACACTAATATCTCCAGTGAAGTCGCTCTCGCAATGGTTCCATTTGCTTCTGCTTGATTATTGCTGTAAAGCTCTTTATAAAGGGCTTGGCTTGTTTTTATCTGCGTTACTGTTCTGCTGTAACGGCTACTTATGAAGGGATTTTCGTTTTTTTTTTTTTTTTCCGTAATCTAAGGGATTTACTTTTTGTTCTGAATAATCAAACTCTAGTCAATTTTGACCAATTCTGGAGAGCTATGTTTTTTTTGTTTAATATATGGCATGGTACCAATGGTCTCTCTTCATTCCCATATAAAAAGAGAGAGAGAAGAAGAGAGAAAAATGTTCACTATGTTTGTTTGTAGCCGGTAGAAGGGAAGAGAAATGAAAGAAAATATAAAATATTTTTTGTGTTAATTACATATTACTTGCACATAGTTTAACCCGAATTTAAATGACCTACTTATAATTTAAAAATTGGCATTTTACTTGCTTGAAATCATTTCCATACTGCACTAACCCACCTCTAACTTTTCTCTTAAAAAAAACATCTTTTAATTTAAAAAAAAAAACATAAAACGGATCTAAAAACTATAGATTGAATTTTTAGTCTCATGGATTTTTAACAAACAAGTACAGCCCAAAAAAAAATTAGAAACATAATAATTATCAATCTTTGGATTTTTTGGTACGTTTAGATGGTAGTTTTCTTTTGGTATTTTTGGTAAGGAAAGGAAAGCAAGAACGTTTTACCAAAAATAAAAATAAAAAAGAGAAAGAGCCGCTAGAATATATTATTTTGAGAAATAATATATCCACAATATTTTTACAACAATTCTTAAGTGGCAGGTTATTACGGGTTGTTATTGTTGGGTTAAAAAAGTAATCTCAGTATTAAATTCAAATTTGAACCAATAATAACTAATTACTTATGATTTATTGTAAAAATATTATGGACGTAATATTTCTCTATTATTTTTTCACTTTTTTTATTTTTATTTTTTTGGAGCAAATTATTTTTCCTTTGTTTGGTTTGAAAAGGAAGGAAGTAGAAAAATATGTGCTTATACTTTTGTAACCCTTTAAAAAAGGTAAATAGTAAAATATTTTTATTAACGAGGGACATATTAGATATTACCGAAAGTTCTCTGTTCCTCTGATTCCTTCATGATTTATGGGGGAAAACAAGCGGAGCAACTCAAGCAGCAAGACAAGACGGTAAATCTTAGTTCAAGAAAGATCATCTTAGAGGCGCCATTGATACGTATACAGAGGTACTATTTTTAACATTAATGGACTATTCTCAAACCAGTTTGCCTTAAATTTTTAAATAATTTGTTGGGTTCTTGTGGTTTTGTGTGTTAAAGCTTAAAACTTCAATCTTTGTTCTTTTTTTCAAAAATTTGATTGTGGGTTTGGATTTGATTTTTGAAGGCAATTACCCTATGACCAAATGTTCCTGTGTATTGGACGAATCGTGCAATGATTGATTCGAAAGCAGAAGTATGTACCGTCACTAACACTTTTTAAGTTTCATTTCACTTTGCAATGATTCTTTTTTGTTGTTTGGGGTTGAATTTCAATGACCCCTTTTAGCTTTCACCTAGTTATGGCTTTTTTTTTTTTTTTTTTTTTGGTAGTGAATGGGTAAAAGTCGAGGAAGATTGCCGGAGAGCTATTCAGCTTGACAACTCTTCTGTTAAGGTATGCAATTCTTTTCATTCTTATTTCTATGGTTTCACAGAAATTTTTTCAACTTTCCCACTTTTTTTCTCTCTTTGAAGTTGTCAATACAACAACAGCCAAGTCTTGCGTATTATTTATCTTCTTATTTAATAATTTGCAGGCCATAGTTTTGAATTAAAATTCCTTTTCTAGAATTTTTCAAGAGGCTCAATCGAATAAGAATTGCAATAGTAGGTGCTAATAAATTTTAGAAGTTTGAGTTTTAAGTAAATGCCTTGATGTGTTCAAAATTTTGGATTGAGCTTTCTCATAGAGGTTTCTAATAGCTCTAATGGGGTGCTTGATTTGTTGGGTGATTTACACCATTTTAAGGAACATACATAGAGTCTGTGATCCTTGACGGGTGAATTCAGTTCTTGGTGGCTTGATTTCTGTGGTTAGGTGTTTAAGGGACTTCCAAGTTCTGCTTGGGCTTTTGGTCCTAACAATGCCCCTTCCTTTAAAGAACCTTTTCCTCTTGGTTATGTTTTGTCGTTGCCAAGTGTGGGGGGATCTTTTCACCTTTACTCATCAAAGTTGACCTTCCAATTAGCCAGTACTTTAATGACATTTTCATCACCTTGGTACCACATTCATTTTTGGCGAGGGGTCTTGAGTTCAAGATTATCCGACCCACATTGATTCACCTTCAATGTATCCCTGACCCAAAAGAACTCCAAACTTGCCTTAGGCTCTTGAGTCTTCCGTTGTTTGACGATCTCCAAATCTACATTGAGTTCTTGAATCTTTGTTTGTTAGTTGATCTTTGAGAACTTGTTGGATTCTTGAAATGTTGGAGTTGTTGGCTCTTGCATCTTCGGTGGTTCTTGGACCTTTGGCATTAGATTCATTGACTGTTCAGTCTCTGATTCTTGAATGGGTTGGACAAAGAGAGAGAGTGAGAGGGTTGAGTGTTGACTGTGTTCAAGATTATTTTGTTCCCCTGTTGTGACTGAAATAATTTTTCCTTCAGGCTGGACTTACCATGGATACGCATGCAACTGTTTCTCCAAGGTGTTTGTGTTTGACACAAACACAGTGACATGCTTCTTAACTGCCGTCTTAGAAAGATGATATGATATTCTTGGTTGTAGATGAGGGTTGCCATGGCTTTTTCATTTTTGCATATCTGTAATCGTTGCATTCTTTCTGTTGTAAAGGATGATAGGATTATAGAGTAGGGTTCATGGCTTTTAAGTGAGTGTGTATCTATGTTTGTCTGTGTCTCCATGTATGAATGTGTGATTTGATGATCATGCTGTGGAGGATGCTGTCATGGCTTTTACACATGCACACAAGCGTGATGTAATTTCCAAAGGGAATATGTGAAGGCCACTTGAAGTGCTAAGGATAATGGCAGCAGTTGCAAGGTTGTGCTCGTTGAATTCCCTAGCTTATAGGATAAGGATAGGATTTGCAGCAGTATTTTGTTATTATCAGTAGTGCATTTGGTTGTTATCAGTTGTTATTATCAGCTTGTAATCCAAACGTTAACAGTGTTATATGAGCAGTGGAAACAAATTAATAAAGCAAGCAATTAAAATCCAAAACTCTCTCATTTTCTCATAATTCTTCAAGGTTAGTCACCTCGAATTGACTATTGATTTTATTAAAACAATGGTTCATATTATAACCATTTTAGTACAGGCATTGATGGGCTGGTCCTCTTATTAATGGTGCTGCTATCTGTTTGCTTAGCTTAGTATTATCGTTATTGAGATGATTTATTGTTGGGGTCTAATTTATTTTCTTGTAATAAGCGACATTTTCTTTTAATGTCATTATGGTCTCAGAGAGACATTGAAAATTTTGCTATTTGACAGGCTCACTATATGTTGGGACTTGCATTGCTACAGAGACAAGAATCTGTTGGAGTCAAAGAACTGCAGAAGGTATGAAGTGTTTTCTGATCTGGATTGTTCTTGAAAAAGTGTATTCTCAGTTGCTACTGATGTTTTGTTTGTCTAGTTAAGCCCAATAAATTTTTGGATTGATTCTTATTCAAATTTACATGTGGTTCAACTATGAACAGGACAGGTTCATCATCCCATCCATAAATTCTATTTCCCTCTGTTGAAGTCTTTTGCATTTGAGGTTTTTATTGCAAGTGATATGTATGTTATTTATTTATTTTCCTTTTAACATTGTATTTATGGCTCTTTACCTCATTGTTAGCTGAATACTCATCCTCTTTACCTGCACTTCTGTTAGCTGAAATATCCATAGATTTCAATTGGAGCAAGCAAAGCAAATACTCATCCCATTGCCAGTCAACTCAATCAACCTTATCAAACAAGCTTTGCCACAAGCCAATCAAACCTAGCCACTGCTCACTTCAAAATGTCTTAACTTTCATATGATTAACTACTTCAAAATGTCTTTTTTTAAGTTACTACTTACCAGTTTGCACAATAAGCATAGCATGTTCTTTGCTAGTTACAAGTATAGAGATGGAAAACTTACCTTGTTTCCAGTTCTGACCGGACTTTGGTAGATTGTTTTACCATTTTCATACTTTTTCGTAATTGTAGTTTGGTCATGATGAGACTGATTTGGAGTAAATACAATTCTTCCCAATAAGCTCAAGTTAGCATTATTGATTACAATATGCCAATGAGCTCATGGGACTTCCTCCTCCCGTGAGGCCTGTGTAACTTACCTACACATATGGTTAGGATTAAGTTACACCTAGTGTAACTCTTCCTTACCATTACAACACCTAATAATGAGGTCTAAGTGATAGCCTAATTGTAGTGACATCCCTTGTGGTGCTTGATATTTTGTGGTTCAAGCCCTATCTCTCCCCTTTCCCACTATCGATCCATCAAAAAGATGTTGCATCACCTAATAACTTTTTACAGGATTAATATTTTGAAAATTCCACTGTAGGATTACATGTTCTCTATGTTCTTAGATCACAAGCTTTTTATGTTCTTAATACATATGTCAAGTTTTGTATCAATTAGATATTATTTATTTTTAACCCATTAACTCTTCTTTTGTATATGTTGAGGTTCAAAATTAAATGGCCACAAATAGACCCAAAGAAGTAAAAGGGACATTGGGCCCATTTCACACAAAAGAATAAATGAGTAATAAAAAACTAAAAAAAAAGGGTGGGCTCTCACAATAAAGAAAAGAGAGAAGAAAGAAAGAAAGGGGAAAAGGCCCAGAAAATAGGGATCCAAAGAAAAGGCCCAAGTCAGGCAGAACCAGCGAGCCAGAGAAAGCCCAGAAGGAAAAACCGGGTCGGGATCCCAGAAGCCTCCCAGAGGCAGGGGATCCCTGGACGTGCAAAGTGAGATTACGGCAAAAATTAAAGAGAGATAAGAGACAAAGGGCATGCAGACCTTATGCCCCAGACACGCAGTGGAAGTACAAAGTAAAACGCAGGAGCCTGGTTCCAACCATTTGGAGAAAGAGACAAGGAAGAGTACAACTAGAAAAGCTGGAGCGCTGAGAAGAAAAGCCAAAAAAAGCCTCAGGCCAGCCAAACGGAAAATCTGGAAATAGAAAGCTAGCTGAGAGACTTTCATCTTGTCGCAACAAAAAGCAAGAAACTATGAAGAAAAGGAAACGACATGATCCTGAAACAACCAGGCACGGCACAGACTTTAAGGGGCAAAAGGGAGAAATCATTAGTACCTCGGAACCCGAAGCTGTGCTACAAAAGGAGGAAGGGATCCATGCTACGGAGGATCCGAATTCAGAAAAGGATAGAAAATTCATTTATGATTAGATCATTTTTAAGGCATTCACAACCGCTTTTCTGAAGTCTCATAAAATTGTAGAAGAGGCTCTGTAAACTTAAGAGAAAACAGAGGAACCTGTTCCCGGTATCCTAGAGACAGCCACTACAATACATGCTCGGATTCAACAAGTTCAAACTTTGCAAGTCTTTTAAGCTTAAATAGCTATCAAAGTCTGTAACTTTTGAACTCAGTTGAACCTTGCACCACGTCTTAGTGAGCATTGTAATCACAACTAAGGGAAATTAATGAAATACACCTCACTAATTAGAGGATCCTTAACTTATTCTTACATTATATTTCACTTATTATGCATTTCCTTTACTGTTAAAATGTCATTCAACACGAATATCCTTGTTTGTTAGCTGTTTGTATTGTAGGAAGTTTGTTTTGTGCACCAATCGATTCTTAAAACAGCCCTTTAGCTGCGGAGAATCGATCCCAGTCCATCAAGAACATCTTACACGGCCCAGGATCCTTGGGCCATAGTGCTGAAGAAAAAAGGCACTCTCACAGTATATAATTTTAAAGTTCAAAAAACTTGAAATTTATACATTTTATAGATGAGATAGTTATTAATCTCTAATCATTTTGATATTTTGCATTCATGTAGGATATAAAAAGGCAATGTAATTTAATGGTAGATTTGTTACAAAAGGCATTCAATAGAATTTTTTTTATTTGTGGGATTGACAATAGAACGTTATTTAGTTGTGTAATATTCATTAAAGTTATACCCAGTACAACTTGAACCTAAACCTCTATATACACACTATTAAGCTATGGTGTTGTGTGATGGCACAAGTAGTGTAGTCTGCTAATTGTGCTTGAGGTATGTTAAGTGTGTTTTAATTGATAATTATCTTATATAAATGGGGAAAAGTACAACAAATCTGACGCATGTTGACTTGTAATAGCTTATTCTTTCTCAGGCTGCGTTTGGTGGCTGATGGGAGGGTTCTTAGTGCTCATTTGGCTGGCACGTTTTTGAATCACATTTGACATCTGCATTTTTTCAGCTTTTTTTTTTTTTTTTTTTTTTCATGCATTTCTAGCTAAATTTTACTGTAGCCGCAATAGTTGACTTTTCAGCACAAATTTCACTGTTTATGGACCCACAAATTTCACTTTTCAGCAACTGTTTTATTAAAAATGGGTCACACGTTACTATTTACACATTTAAAAATTATTTGCTACAATGTTTTTCAGTTTTCAATTTTTAATTATATCCAAACGAACCCTTAGTCTTAGCTGAAAAGATGGGCAGCTGGACCAGTACTTGCTTGTATGTTATGTGATTTGAGCCATTGACTGCAGGGACAACTACGTACTGACATCAAGAAGTTCCAGTTTCAAGGATAAATTAGTTTTTTTTTTTTAGTTAGTTCAATTGGTAAAGTCTGTTGCCCTTAAACAAGAGACTTAAAAGTTAAATCCTGCTTACACTAAAATCAAATTAGTGTCTTGGTCTAATAATATAAAGCAATCATCATAGAGCGAATGTCATAGGTTCGAATTCTATTATCATTATATTTTTTTTTAAATGACAGAGTAGTTTTCCTGGTGATCTCTATTAAGGGATCTTCATGATTTTGAAGCTACAAATGCTAAAATGTGTGATTACTGATGTTAAAGCATAATATAGAACCACTATGCAAACCCATGGCCCTACTATGTGCCAATATTTTTTTAAAAATAAAGACGGCATGCCATCAGGTCCAGTGACTTACATCGGTGCATTTCTTTAAGAGTTGTTTCCTTTGCTTATGTGAAGGCTTTTAGAAGTTGTTGATTCATTTCCCCAGTGATGACTCTATTCACCGGTATGTGGTTTTGTGAATATGTTTGGATTGTTGTTATATACATCTCATTTTGCCAAAACAATGCTAAACTACCTCCCAATCCTCTTCTAATTTCCGCTTACACTTGGAATTTGCTATACAAATCCCCTCCTCTTCTGACGTGAGATTGTATTGTTTGGAACCTATCCAGAATATCTATGTCCATCTCCTTTGACTAGCCTTAAGAAAGCTCAGATTTAAAGTGAAATAAGCTCTCTTTTTCTTTTCTTCTTCTATTTTTTTTTTTTTTTTTCTTGGGTGCAAAAATTAAAATTCTCTATGTTTAAAGAAAAAACAACTATTGTTTTATCAGGCTAAACACATGCTTTGCACTACAGAATCATGTGCTAGCCCTTGACTATGACAAAACAATTCAAAATGCTTCTCCAGCTTTGAGCTCAGGCCCAAGTGGGCCCAAAACTAATATTCTAACATTTCCATTGCTATTTCATGGAAATTGGAAATGCTCCATTTAGCATTATAGTGTTTTTTTCTTCCAGCGTTTCTCATCAGCAATTTGTTCTTATTCATGGTTTTGCCGTTATATAGAAAGTGGTTAAATCAAAAAAATAAATAAATACATCTAACTTTTTTCACAACATTTTTTATAAAAGTAGTATTAAAACTCTCCTTAAATAATTCATAGACAAATGTTCCAAAGGCATCCGTTAATCAAACTTTTATATGTTTTATCAATTCAGCTAAAGGATGTTCGCTTCCGCCATGTGCATCCCGAGCATGCCTTTTCATGATAAATAGTGCAAAGAGCGGAAAATTGCCACAATACAATAGCTTTACAAAAACAAAATAAGCTTGATGGGAGAAAATTTATGCATTTGCTCACTAAAATGGTTCAATATAATATCTTGATTTAATTACTTAATAAATATAGGCACAGAACAAAAATTACAATTTATCAATTTATAACATTCTCAAGTTAACCTTCCTCATCACACATGGCCCACCATAATTTAAAGTACATTTTCTAATAAATCCTTAGACTTGGAGGCCACTAATATTGGTTTTATTTATATATCTAAGCTAGCTCCAATCCCATAACAGAATCTCTCTCCCTGTGTTTCATTATCCAACATGTCTCTAAAGGACAAGGAGAAGATGCAGCAAACTCATCCAACATGTCTCTAAAGAACAAGGAGAAGATGCAGCAAACTCTAGCTAACAAAGAAGCCAAGAATACTACTACTAGGCCATGGCCAGATCTCCCTCATCAAATAGCAAGCCAGTTGACTCTTGAGCAAGGCATCAATATTGGGAGTGTGACCAAGTCATGGAGAGCTACACCCAAGAAATGCAATCCAAATGCAATGCTGCCTTGGCTTCAAATTTTCGACACCAATACCTGTATCACTGATCAACAACCACGTGATATTACCGACCCATGGGTGGCATGGAAAACACACCGGTATCCATGGAAATATACTATCTGGGGTGCACTAATGGTAGACTGGTGGCTAAAGGGCCTACAACTTCAACCTACCTTCTATGGGATCCAGTTGAGAGATCATGATCTAGTCTCCCTTTATGGGATGCCAGATTTGAATTTAAATGTGCACTAATGATAAAAAAGGTCTCTTTGTGACAACGGGGTCAATAGTCTGGCTAGACTGGGTGGTAGCAGCATCTTGGGCTTGGTCCTTGGGTTCAAAAGGAGTTTTCTTCTTACCCAAGTCCTTACCTTTGTATTTAGGATCCTCAACTTGCCTGCCTTGATCACCAGCTTTACCAAACTCTTTGGGAGCCTCAAGAAGGACAGGAGGGACTTGGCCGACCAGGATCTACTCCGCGGATTCTGGGAATTGTGTGGAGGGAGAGGATTTAGGACCTGGGAGTTCATGAATATCAGGATCGTAGTAGACTCTCCCAGGCCTCCTCAAGTCAGAGTCTGCAGGGACCATAGCAGCATCAAGGACTTTACCCCAAGTTATATCGCAGTAATCCCTGCAGACTATAGAAAACTCTCATGTGAGTCTGACTTGAGTCTCTTCCACCCCAAGCTTGTATGCAGCCTGCTTTTTAGCCTCAGCTGCCTCTTTGGCTAATCGGGTAGCGTCCCTGGCTTTTTGAAGGTCAGCTCAAAGATCCTTGACCATTTGTTTCTTTGTCTCCAGATTAATCTCGGTCATGCGCAATTGCTTGCGTTAATCTTCGGCCTGCCTTTCAGCATTCTTAAGGCCTGCATCAAGATTATTTCTGGCCTTGGTCACCTCCTTCAGCTGCTCGGACAGCTTATCATAATCTTCCTTAAGATTACCCATCTTTTTCTCAACTTCAAATCGGGAACGGGCCTCCGCCTGGGCTTCATTGCGGGCTTCTTTATTCCACTCCTCGGCCGCATAAACCTATTGAGTAATCTGCATAACAAAATGGGAAAACTTCAATATAAAATAAAGAAAAATGGCAAATAAAAATGACCTACAGTCCAATTGGAGAAAGGGGTAACATCACTTACCATGGCCAGGTCCCTCTTAAGGGATAGGAAGAGTTCATGCTCATTAAAGCGCCTGTAAGCATCCATGTTCGCTGGCAGGAGAAGTGGTTGCTTCAAGACCTCAGCAATGAGACTTGCCTTCCCCCCTTGGTAGTTTCTGACCGAAAGTGTCCTAGGGGAAAAGAACACCATCCAACTCTAGCTTCGGGGACCAGATGCGCCGTCCTCGGTGCACATCAGCATTGAGAGCTTCTTCTTGGCTCTCAGTGGATGAAGCCCTTTTACCCCGTTGGTCCTTAGCCACTCTCTGCTGTTTATTTTCTTTGGCAGGCTCCAATTCTCCTTCTTCAAGACCCGTATGAGGCCTTTTCTTCTTTAGTTTAAGCACAGGCTTCAGGCCAAGGTCAGAAGGGAGCTGAGGAGGGGGTAGAGGAAGATTAACAGGAGGCTGGGACTTGGTAGCTTCTGTGGGCACAACTGCTTTATTCCTTGCCTTCATGAGATCTTTTAGGCTCAAAGCCATCTCCTCTTCTTCTTCTTCAGATGAGCTATCTGGAATGAAAGTTATTAAAACAGGAGCGTGGACGCTAGATTGCCTATCAGCTTCTTCCTCAGCGTCCAAAAGGGAGATTAACTGAACTTCCCTTGGCTCCTCTTCTTCAAAACGAAAATTTTCAATCTGTTCCTCTAATGAAGAGGTCGAGGACGCAATTCCTTCCTCTACTGCGGCTGCCTCAAGGGGAACTTGTTGAACTGGAGGGATGACTAGTGGTACACCCTGCGGAACCGAATGTGGTATAGGGGGAAGATCGACTGGAGACAAAAAATTTGGCCGACCTACGTCTATCCGTTTTAAGCGATGGTCACCCTGCCTTATCGCGTTGCTAATTGGCTAAAACGTGTTCGAGAGTGGCTTGAAATCTAGAATGAGATGGGCGGCCCAAAGTTGCCCGTCTTTACTTACAAAAATCTCTGACCTTAATAGGTAATTGAGCGCGGCAACGTTAGTCAGGCTGAGTCGAGGAGATACATGCATTTTATCTGTTAACAAGACAAACATAATCAAAAACTAAAGGTGAAATACGAGTACGAAGAAAAAAAAAACACACACACACACACACACAACGCTAAAAATGAAGATTCTAGACCTATTTCTAAGGAACCTAGGTCTAGGATATCCCACCTGGCTCTCCTGGTTGGGTTGGGCAATGAAGACCATCATGCCACGCTCCTAAGATGATCAGGTAATCGTCTTTCATCAGGAAGACAGGAGATGAGCCTAACGATGTCGGATCAGGATTTAAGGTAATATCCCGCCCCCTTTTGTCTATGACACTCGTACATCTGGACTACATCGAGCCAGGTGAATCCCAGGCCTAAATGTCGGTTCAAAGCATCAACTGATCCTAGGATCCTAAAGACGTTAGGTGTACACTGATCAGGACTAAGCCTATGATTACGAAGGTAATCTCTTGTAATGGGACCCATAAGGATGGCCATTCCCCCTTCTATAAAGGCTATGACAGGAATTATGACTTCCCCCACCCTTCAATCTGTTAGTAGTCTTTCTAGGGGACAATACCGTAGGTTTATGTCTTGTGGTATGTGATACATTTCTTTAAATATTTCTATCTGGGCAGGTTTATCCACTAAATAACTAAATCTACCCATTTCGAATAAGCAGAAAGAAGGAAAACCCTAAGAACGATAATTGGGAAATGAGAATTTGAAGGCCGAGGAAGCTGGCCGAGGAAAGAATGAGGGTTTGAAGAAATTGAAACTTACGCAAACTGGGTTGGAGAGTGATCTTTAGATCCTTAAAAGGATTCTTGTGGATTCATAAGAAATTACTACTGATGATTTGAAAAGCTTTGTAAGTTTGAGTACTTGAGTTCGCTGGAGAGTGAGAAATTGTGAAGTAAAGGAAAAATGATCTCTTTTGAGGCTTTATATAAGGGCCAGAAAATGGGTGGGAATTATCCCGCCTAAATCCTGAGGAAAAATGTCATTCGTTGGATCAATTGTTCACCGTTGGATGCCAAAGACATAACGCCACCTGGAACAATTAATAACGCCTCGTAAATACCGAAACGTTAGTAGCAATGATGAGGCGCCTAAATCTATGCTCCCACACACGTAAATTCAGGTACTTTTACGTTTTTAGTCTTTATTTTTGTTACAGATCAAAATCCCATTTTTTCTCCTCGGACTCAAGGGAAAAATTAAAATTTTTAGGGGCTATTGTAGGGGTAAAAGTCCAAACGCGTATATTGGGCCTTAGGCCCTATTTGAAGATATGAGTATGTTCGAGGAGGAGTAAAGGATTGGAAAAGGCCACAGAATAGAGAATCACGTAAGGAAAGGATGAAGGAGTATAGTCCAAGGAGTGTATCCTCCTCGGATTTGAAGAATGTCGGTCAAGCAAATACCTAGGCAGTTTGGGTGAACTTCCAGGAAGTTCCAACGATAAAGATGGACTTTATGCATGTATAAAGAGATAAGAATAGAGAAATATCTAAAGAAAAAGCTGTTACCACTGCATTTAATGCACTGCAACAACTTTTCTAGTCGCATTTATGTGGAAAAGACCCCTGAACAGTGCAATCTCAGCTGCCACCACTCATGGAGAACTAAAGAAGATACCTGATGTGACTTGTACTCCAGTGAATACTTAGATAAAGAACAAGTATACGATGAAGACGGTTTAAATGAAAACTATATAAATGTAAGAGCTCTCTCATGAAAAGGGAGATCAGAGGAAAATAGAAAAAGAAGAAGGAGGAAAATTTACTATAGCTCTAAGAATGGTATTAGCTTTTCAAACAATAATTTATCTCCTCGGACATTAATTTATTCAAGTTTCAAGTGTGTTTTTGTATTGGTTCATCTTTTAAAATCTTGATTAACTGTTGTTTAGTTCATAAACAACCCAGTTCTTTCGCCCACTCTCTACAAATTCATTGTATTGGGCTTATTGGGCTCACATCCCATATCTTTTGGGTTTGGGCTTCAAATCTTGACCCTACAATATACATTGACATTTATCCACTTTTTAGCCAAAAAAATTGAGGAAAGTGATAATTAGTTCTACTTAAACATTCACATCAATATAGCTATTTTAATATTTCAACAAATATATAGCTACAAGACTAAAAAAACTCACGCATCAATTCCATCAAAGTAGTCACTAGCTTTCCTCGCTAAGCCAAAATTGTAACTTAAAATTTTTTTTTTTTTTTCCAACTCTCTCTTCTGTCCTCTCTTCTTGGTCTGTCCCTTGTCTCTAGAAAGGAGAGAGGAAAGAGAGAAAAAAATAATTATTTAAATGAAATAAAAAATAGAGTATTAAGTCTAATGTGTGTGCATAAAAAACACAATTAACTAAACTATAAAAAATAAAAAATAAAATAAAAAAACTTTTTTTGGTTAGTTTAGTTAAAAATCCGAGGAGACTGATGTGAATACTTTTATACTGCTATTGCTTAATTGCAAAGTCTTGCCTCATAACTTTGACCCTTGGATTTTTTATTAGTCATGTCTCTATTTCAAGTTCCTAAATCAATATGCATGAAACTTTTGACATGTTATACCTTCATATTGCAGGGTTTTGCCATTTGATTAACTGCTCTAGCGAATGAACATTGTAGTAGATAAATAAACCTATATGAATTATGAAATATTCATGGTACATTGCATATTTTTACACAAATTATACAACTTTTAGCTTTATTTTGTAATGTGCTTTTATAAATATATTATTTTATATATATTATAATTGACTACAAAATTTATTGTGTTTAACTCAAAAAAATTATTTAAAAAAATCTTAAATACAAATCTATATTATGGTGTTTAATCTATGAAATCTATATAATGTTATTATAATATTTTTAATTACACTCTATTCCATATAGTCACATCAAATTTTCTGGCAAATTGTGCAATTTAGTGACTAGTGCAAAACATAATAATTATCTTTATCCTTAACTTAAGGCAAAAGTTAGCCGCATTCTAAACAATATTTTATACAATATTATTTTCTCAGATCAAAATTTGACATATCTTGAAAATATGCAAATATATACCAATTATTATGTTTATTCTCTATTTTGTAATATTCACTATTCGATATGATTTTTTTTCCTTCAAAATTCACTGTGTGTAAACAATTTATGTTTGTTATGTTTATACATAATGCTTAGTATTTTTATTCTCACAAAAATCAATTAAAATAAGTTTTTCAACAACAAGAAATATATAATAAACATAAATATATTTTAATACTTTAAAATAACAATCTATTAAATATATTTTCATAAGAAAAAATTTTGCACATCATGCCGGTAGATGACTAGTGTGGGGCCAGAATAAGTCAGCAACCCCGGCCCACTCCAAGCCAGGCCCAGAGGCCCATGCCGAGGACGCCTCCATGATCCGAGAACGAAAGTTTAGAGCCCAGGATTCAAGGAGCATTGCCGAGGATGGTTACATCCTCGGTAGGCCGAGGACAGAAAGTGGGCATACGGCACACCCTTAAGGGGAGTCTCCCCAAGCATCCAAGGAGCAAATAGCAAGAACCCATCACCGGACATTGAAGCATGGCGGAGAAGCAGGTCCCAAGCGAACTGTCACCTCCACATTAAATGCCCTCAACTAACGTTCTGGCCGCATTAATGAGGACAGGACCTCTGAACAGTGCCGTCTTGAGCGCTGCAGCCCACTGGAGGTATGGGAATGCGGCTGATGGGACAGGCACTCAAGTAGAAACCGGATTGATCAACAAATGTAGGGCTAGGATCAACTGAGGGAGGAGTATATAATGTAAAAATCTCTCTTGTGAAGGGGACGGACGAAAAACCAGAGAAAAAGGAATACTGTAGCAAAGTATTCTCTCTCAACTCTTGTAACCATTCTGAAAAGAGATAACAGTAGCTTCCAGCTCCATAAGGCACGTCCGAGGAGCCTCATTGTGTGTTTAAACCCTCGTTCTAGTTATTAGCAACCACGTACAACCATGCATGGCCGTTGCCTTCTTTACTGAGGCCTAGCTCTTGAACCCATACTCTACAAATTTATTGAAGGGTTAGTTGGGCTTGGGCCCACTCTCTCAATCCTTAGAGAGCGCTCGAATCCACCCCCTACAACTAGTATTAATAAAAGAACTATTATTATCTATAACTTTAGTCAAAAGTTAGCAGCATCCTATACAACACTTATAGTCTTAAATCACAATATGATATGTCTTGAAAATATGATGAAATATAAAATAATGATTATGTTTATTCTTGATTTTCTAAGTAATCATTATCATTATTCATTATTATTTCAAAATTCACAAGGTTGAAAAAGTTTATGTTTGTACATAATAATCAATTAGAATAAAATTTTCAACCAAAAAATTATAATAAATATTAACCAAATTTTTTTGGTTTATTATTATTATTATTATTATTATTATTAAATAGAAAAATTAATAAAAAAATTCTTTATCCATACACATTAATTTTTAATTACAAAACCAAATCAAAAACCAACGATCTCAAGAATCTATGGCTCGTGCAGTCGTGCTTGTCATGAAGCAATTTAAGAGTGAATAACGGATTCTTTCAATTGAAATACATTTTCTACGTTAGAAGAAATTACATTGCTACTCAATATACCATTTACTGAAGCAAATAAATTCATAATCCTAATTTATATGACTTCATTAGTAATATAAATGGAGTAAGTAATGTCATAATAACTTACCATTTGAAAAGTCATGTAATATGAGATTTTACTCAAAAATAAGTCAGATGACTCATTCTTACTTCTCATATGCCATTGGTGATCCCACCTTCTTGTTTCATGGTAAACATGAGCTATAAGTTCTATAAATTGTTGACTTTTTATTTTTGGATTTGACTTTGAATTGAGAAATTAAAGTCATTTGAAAATAGAAGTTTGAAAATTGAGTGTATATGTCAATGCTTTTTTTTTTTTTTAAGCTTATTCTAATTGAAATTTATGAAATAAAAATAATATTTTTATGTGTAAACATATGAAACATAAACTATTAAACTATTTGAACTTGATGTACATTGAAAATATATATTGTAGGTGGTGGATTCGAGCGCTCTCTAAGGATTGAGAGAGTGGGCCCAAGCCCAACTAACCCTTCAATAAATTTGTAGAGTATGGGCTCAAGAGCTAGGCCTCAGTAAAGAAGGCAACGGCCATGCATGGTTGTACGTGGTTGCTAATAACTAGAACGAGGGTTTAAACACACAATGAGGCTCCTCGGACGTGCCTTATGGAGCTGGAAGCTACTGTTATCTCTTTTCAGAATGGTTACAAGAGTTGAGAGAGAATACTTTGCTACAGTATTCCTTTTTCTCTGGTTTTTCGTCCGTCCCCTTCACAAGAGGGATTTTTACATTATATACTCCTCCCTCAGTTGATCCTAGCCCTACATTTGTTGATCAATCCGGTTTCTACTTGAGTGCCTGTCCCATCAGCCGCATTCCCATACCTCCAGTGGGCTGCAGCGCTCAAGACGGCACTGTTCAGAGGTCCTGTCCTCATTAATGCGGCCAGAACGTTAGTTGAGGGCATTTAATGTGGAGGTGACAGTTCGCTTGGGACCTGCTTCTCCGCCATGCTTCAATGTCCGGTGATGGGTTCTTGCTATTTGCTCCTTGGATGCTTGGGGAGACTCCCCTTAAGGGTGTGCCGTATGCCCACTTTCTGTCCTCGGCCTACCGAGGATGTAACCATCCTCGGCAATGCTCCTTGAATCCTGGGCTCTAAACTTTCGTTCTCGGATCATGGAGGCGTCCTCGGCATGGGCCTCTGGGCCTGGCTTGGAGTGGGCCGGGGCTGCTGACATATTCTGGCCCCACAATAGCCCCTCAAAATCATGTTGTCCGCATCCTCGGGCGGAAGGAGGATTTTGATATCCTCGGGCCTGCTTCGCGTCTAATCAAGTCTTATCCCGCGTCAGCGTTGGCGCCTTTTCAACTGCCCAAGGTGCGTTACTGGCGCTTCGATGTGCGTAACGTGTCTTGCATTAAATTCGGGCGGCTTTATGCTCCCCACGTTCAACGGGCAGATGACAATCTAACGGTGGAGATGCGTCTGGCACTTATGGGCGGGAAAACTTGCGCAGCTCCTCTTTCTAGGGTATAAGTACCCATTAGAGCCATTTCTTCACTTTTCATTTGCAATCGAGAGCTCCTGCGCCTCTATTCTGAGTCCAGCCAAACTTCCACCTCCATCTCCAGCACAAAAAGCCAGTCCGAGGAGCTCCTCCTCATTTCTGTAAGTCTCTCTGTCTCTCTCTGAGCTTTCTCCCTCTCTACTCGTCCTTCTCTTTCATTCGTTCATCTTTTAGTTCCCGTAGGCGTCATCTAGGATGGGTAGACTTAAGAAGTTTGTTGGCACTGAGGAGGCGATGGAGAAATTCATCGCCGATTACAAGATACCGGCCAATGTGGGCTTAAGGTATTGTGAGGAGGGGGAGTGGTACCTCACGAAGCGAGAGGGCGAAGTGGTGATTCCTGTCATCGCTTTCCTTGAAGGGGGGATGAGGATCCCCATGGGGCCAGTGATGAGGGGTTACCTCACCTACTTCCGGTTGACCCCCACCCAGTGCGCCTCCAACATGTTCAGGATTTTGGGCAGTGTGGACGCCCTTAACGAAAAGATGGGTCTGAGGCTGACCTATCACGATGTCAACTACTGCTACAATCTTCAACATTTGAAGAACAAGTCCTATTACATGAGGACGAGGGACGACAGGGTCCGGCTTATCCAGTGCCTCCCCGAGTCCAACAAGGGGATGAATGAGGATTTCCTCATCGTGTCCGGAGCGTGGCACGATGGCCTTCACTGTCCGACGAAGGAGGGAGAACCAGGTGGGGCAATGGGAATAAAAGGGGATTTATAGATTCTAGCTTCTTTCTCTGCGTTATTTCTTCTTGTATTGTTTGACTTCTAACCACGGACGTGTAATTTCTTTGCAGATCTGCACTCCTATGCGCGCCATTTTAACTTGATCAATAGGGAGGACTTGCAGAAGGTGCTCAGGTCGGCGGACTTCGAGAACGAAGAAGACCACCAAGTTAGAGCTGCGCACAAGATTTTGGGGTACACTCCGATCCAGAAGTCATTTGCGGCCCCAAAGTACGTGATCAGAGCAAACGATCCTCGGCTGCAGAAAATAGCAGTGACCGAGGACGGGTTCGAGTTTCCCGAGGACACCTCCACTTCAGAAGGCGTCACAGTAGCAGTCCCCTCGTCTTCCCATTCGTTCCCCGAGGTCGCGGAAGAGGACTTAGAGAGGGAAGGGGAACCTGTAGATTTTGGTACTGCCGAGGAGGATTTCAGCGTTTTTGAGCAACTCCATCAGTCCGAGGACCCTTCTGGAGACTTGGGTGATCCTCGTTTAAACGAGGCAGACCTCTTCGCGGCACAGACGTCTTCCCGGCGCAAGATGGGCTACAAGAAGAAGTACCAGCCAAGCCTGTCCGAACTACTAGAAGGGCAGCCGGGGAAGTCCAAGCCGAAGCTTCCTCCCCCATCTCCAAAGAATCGCCCTGTTCAGACCAGGTCGGCTTCAACACAATCCAAGCTTCCTCCTCCTCCGCCTCAGGCGAGCCCGTCGTCCAGGCACGAGCCCGCTGACCCTAAGCAGAAGAAGGACAAGGGTAAGAGGACCCTTAAGGACAAATCTGGGCCCACGCGAGAGGGCGAGGGCAATCAGCGGCCATCGAAGCAGTTGAGGATAGGCCCCTCAACGCAGGATGAACAGGTTGCTCCCCCGCCCGAGATCCAGGTCTGGCTCCCCGCCCCAATGCTCCGCGGGGCTCCCCTGAGGGATGACTCCTCCCTCAGGGACTTTAAAGATGGCGAAGGCGCGTACGTGGCCGACGCTGTGGAGAGATGCCTGCTCCTGCCTGCGGACATGGCGGAGCTTGGAACCATGAGGAGTAGGGATGTCTTCCTCTGCCTCAAGCGGTATTTGGGGATGGTAAGACCTTAACACTTGTGCTTTTTCTTGCCTTTTTCTTGCTTTCATTTCTTTTTGAGCTCGGCTAATTGCAACTTGTCTGTTTCGTTTGGCAGGCTGTACAGGCCACCTTCAGGCTGGAAGAGGCGGCCAATGAGCATGGGAAGGCCATGGATCTGGAGCGCGATAGGCGCTTGGTGGCTACCAGGACCCTCAAGAAGTCGGAGGAGGACCTTGCCAAGGCTAAGGAGGCGCTGAAGGCAATGACCCAGGCTAAGGAAAGCGCGACATCAGGCCTTGAGGGTGCCCAAAGGCAGGCCGAGACTCAGACAAAACGTCTGGGTGAGGCAGAGAAGCAGTTGAAGCTCGCCGAGGATCAGATAGCTGGCCTGGCGAAGAAAGTGGCAGATGCCGAGGAGGCCAAGAGGGTGGCTGAATGGGCCAAAGGGGAGGCTGAGAGGGCCAAGCTTGAGGCCGAGCATGGCAGGGAGGAAGCCTGGGCCACTAAGCAGGAGGCTGAGGAGGCAGCCTTCACTGCCGGGGCAGCCGAGACAGCAGCTGCCTACAAATCCCAAGTCCCCGGGTTATGTAGGCGCTACTGCTCCGAAACTTGGAGCGAAGCCCTCAGGCAGGCTGGAGTGGATGCTTCTTCTGACTTGTGGAAGGAGGAGAACGTGTACTACCCTCCTTTTATCCGCGAGACTGCCCACGATGGCTCTGAAGCCGAGGAGGCTGCTGTGGAAACTGCTGCTACTCCGGGCGAAGAGGCCTCGGGTGCTGGGGTTGCTGATGAGCCAATCCAAGGGAGCAATCCTCCCGTGGTGGTTGTGTTGAGTGATGGCTCCAACGAGGACGCGCCTCAGCAGGTTGTAGAGCCTTCCCCCGCCGCCCAGGTCTCTTCTGCTGAGGGGGCGGCTATTCCTGCTGTGCCTCTGCAGGCCATTCCCATCGGTCAGGACTCAGGGGACCCTGAGGCAGCTACGGGCCAGCCACCCACTGAAGCAGCCAATTAGGCCTCATGGCCCTTCTGCCTGCTGCACTTTATTTCTGCATCTCTTTCTTTTTCCCTTTTTTGCTTTATCTGTAATGTGACTTCCTGGGTGCAATTCCCTTGTGTTTAATGAAATGAAAACTTTATTTCCTTTTCTGTTTGTTGTGGCTATTTCCTTACTTGCACGCTATTCATTTTTCGTATAACTTTGACTTCAATTGTACCTCGGCCAATCGCGGCATTTGATAATTACAACGTAAGGTGGAATTTTGAAGTAGACACTCAGAATCTTTTTAAAGTAGTTAGTTTCTCCTTAGGCATAGGTCCGAGGACCCAGCAGTCCTATGTTTATGTCTAACACTTGGTTTTCTTTAAGTGGTTAGTTTCCCCATAGGACTGAGTCCGAGGACCATGCAGTTCCCTGGTTCTGTCTAACTCTTAAGCTTTCTGAAGCAGTTAGTTTCCCCATAGGACTGGGTTCGTGGACCATGCAGTTCCTTGGTTCTGTCTAAAGCTTAGCATTCTTAAGTAGCTAGTTTCCCCGGGGGACTGAGTCCGAGGACCATGCAGTTCCGTGGTTCTGTCTAACACTTGGGTTTCTTAAAGTGATTAGTTTCCCCATGGGAATGAGTCCGAGGACCATGCAGTTCCCTGGTTCTGTCTAACACTTAGTTTCTTAAAGTGATTAGGACGCGAGGCAAATAACTAAGATATGCTAACAATTATGAATCAAAGTGACTTCTTTATTAATAGTAGTACCTTTTCAGGTTGTTTACATTCCATGGACGAGGTACAGGTTTGTCATCTAAATCTTCTAAATAGTACGCTCCTATCCCTGCCACCGAGGTGATTCGATAGGGGCCCTCCTAGTTAGGTCCGAGCTTTCCCCAGGAAGGGTTCTTGGCAGTTCCTACAACTTTTCTCAGCACCAAGTCTCCCGGTGCTAGTGGTCTGAGCTTTACGTTGGAGTCATACCCCTGCTTGAGCTTTTGCTGGTAGTAGGCCAGCCGGATCATTGCTTGCTCTCTTCGTTCGTCTACCGTGTCCAGGCTCCGCCCCAGCAGCTCATCATTGCTGCCTGGGGTGAAGGAGCTCGTCCTTAGTGTCAGGAAATTAGTTTCCAGGGGGATTACTGCCTCCGCACCATAGGTCATGGCAAAAGGTGTTTCCCCTGTTGAGCGCCGGGGCGTAGTCCGGTATGCCCAAAGGACATGGGGCAGCTCTTCTGCCCACCTCCCTTTGGCGTCATCCAATCTCTTCTTAAGCCCGCTGACAATGACCTTGTTGACTGCCTCGGCCTGTCCATTCCCCTGGGGGTAGGCTGGCGTTGAGTACCTGTTTGTGATCCCAAGTTCGCAACAGTACTCCCTGAAGGCCCTGCTATCGAACTGGAGTCCGTTATCCGAGATGAGGGTATGAGGGACCCCGAACCGCGTAATTATGTTCCTCCAAAGGAATTTCTTCACGTCTACATCTCTGATGTTGGCTAGTGGTTCGGCCTCGACCCACTTGGTGAAGTAGTCCGTGGCCACCAACAGATACTTCTTGTTCCCTGGTGCCTTGGGGAAGGGTCCCACGATGTCCAAGCCCCATTGGGCGAACGGCCATGGACTGGATAACGGATTGAGGACCCCTCCTGGCTGATGGATGTTTGGGGCGAACCTTTGGCATTGGTCGCACTTCTTGACATACTCCTGGGCCTCTTGCTGCATTCCCGGCCACCAATATCCTTGAGTGATGGCTCGGTGAGCCAGGGATCTCCCCCCCGTGTGGCTCCCACATATTCCCTCGTGCAGCTCTTCGAGTAGTAATTCCGCCGCTCCGGGGTGGACGCACAGTAGGTATGGTCCAGAGTAGGAACGCTTATATAGCTTGTTATCCTCGGACAACCAGAACCGAGGGGCCTTCCTTCTAACCTTCTCGGCTTCTGACTTGTCCTCGGGTAGTATATCTTCTTTTAGGAATCTCACTATGGGGTCCATCCAGCTGGAACCCACCACAATCTGGTGGACGGGGATTCCTTCCCTTGGCACTTCGCTTGCCCTCCCCAGATGTTCCACGAGTATTATCCGAGGCAGATCCCCTACCGAGGAGGTTGCGAGCGTGGCCAATGAGTCGGCATGGCTGTTCCCGCTCCTGGGGATATGAGACAGGCTGTAGTGGCTAAACCCCAACCGCAAGCGCCTGACTCGGTCCAGGTATTCCTACATTCTTGAATCCCTGGCCTCCATCTCCCCATTTACCTGGCCTACCACCAACCTCGAGTCCGAGAACATCTCTATCGACTTTCCTCCCATCCTTTGTACCATGATCATCCCCTGTAGTAATGCCTCATACTCGGCCTCGTTGTTCGTGGCCGCGAATCCGAGCCTTAGGGATTTCTCAATGACATGATCCTCAGGGGATACTAGGACCAGCCCCACTCCGGACCCCCTTTGGTTTGCCGCGCCGTCCACATACACTTTCCAACGTGGTGCCTCTGGGATGGAGATTGCCCCAACTGATTTCCCATCACGGCTCCTATCCTCGGCCGTCACTTCTACGATTGGTTCGGCGAACTCGGCCGTCAAATCCGCCAGAACCTGGCCTTTTATGGAGGTCCGGGGCATGTACTTGACGTCAAAAGCCCCCAGAATTGTGTTCCACTTCGCGATTCTGCCTGTGTAATCAGCGGCCCGGAGTACAGACTTCAAAGGCAATTGGGTTAGGACAACCACGGTGTGAGCTTGGAAGTAATGGGGGAGCTTTCTCGTGGCGTGGACTACAGCCAGGATGGCCTTCTCTAAGGGTAGGTATCTCACCTCCGCTTCGTGCAGCGACTTGCTGACGTAGTAAACTGGCCTTTGAACGCCATTATCTTCCCGTATCAGTACTAGGCTCACCGCATGGGGCGCCACAGCAAGGTACGCGTATAGGACCTCGTCGACCTCAGGATGGGACATGATAAGCGGTCGGGAGAGGTAATCCTTGAGTTGCTGGAAAGCTTTGACACAATCCTCCGACCACTCAAACCCTTTCCACTTATTGATCAAGAGATAAAAGGGTCTACACCTGTCAGCCGACCTGGAAATGAACCGGTTCAGCGCCGCGATCATCCTAGTAAGCTTTTGGATCTCCTTGGGATTCTGTGGAGGCTTCATATTGTGAATGGCCTTGATCTGGTCAGGGTTGACCTCGATCCCACGGTGGGTGATCATATACCCTAGAAACTTGCCAGAGCTTACGCCAAACGAGCATTTTGAGGCATTAAGGCGGAGCTTGTGCTCTCTCAGGACGCCAAATGTGCGGCCGAGGTCTTCCAAATGCTCGGACACCAACTTGCTTTTCACCACCATATCGTCAACATAGACTTCGACGCTCTTGCCCAACATCGGCTCGAACATTCTCGTCATCATCCTCTGGTAGGTGGATCCGGCGTTTTTCAGGCCAAACGGCATGACCTTGTAGTGGTAGTTCCCAATGGGTGTCACAAATGCCGTCTTCTCTCGGTCCTCCAAGGCTAGGGGAATTTGATGATAACCCTGAAAAGCATCCAGGAAGCTCATCCGAGGATGGCCTGCAGTCGCGTCTACTAGCTGGTCTATTCGTGGCATTGGGAAGGGGTCTTTTGGGCATGCTTTGTTCAGGTCTGTGAAGTCTACACAGACCCTCCATTTCCCACTTTTCTTCTTGACCACCACAGTGTTGGCCAACCATGTGGGGTAGAAGATCTCCTTGATAGCCCCCGCGTGCTTAAGCTTGTCGACCTCTTCCCTGATCGCATCAGCGTGCTCTTTTGACGGGCGCCGCGGTGGCTGCTGCTTGGGGATCGCAAATGGGTTGACGTTGAGGTGGTGACAGATGAAGGATGGATCAATCCCAGGGGCGTCGCAGGGATCCCATGCGAACACGTCAAGGTTTCTCTTGAGGAATTCAAGTAACTCCTCCTTCTCCCGTGGAGGCAGTTGGATCCCGACCTGGAAAAACTTCTCCGGATCATCGCCAATTATCACCTTCTCCAGGTTTTCGCATTTAGCATCCTCGGCGAGCGCATCTGGAGGTGCTACCTGGGTCTTTGATTGCTATGAATTTTCCTCGGATGGGGCCGAGGACTGTGCATCGATCCGACGGGATATGGCAGCCACTGTGCAATGCCTAGCCGTGGATTGGCAACCTCGGATCTCCAGAACCTGGTCCCCTGACAGGAACTTCACCTTCTGGTGCAAGGTGGAGGCCACGCCATCTAGGGCGTGTAGCCAGGGCCTCCCTACGATGGCTGTGTAGGGAGAGTATGTGTCCACCACTATGAAGTTCGCCTCCACCACCACTGGGCCTGTCTGTACGGGCAGTCTGATCATGCCCTTTGGGATGACGAGCTTCCCATCGAAGCTCATTAGGGGGGAGCTATAAGGTGTGAGGTCTTCCTGCTTTAGCCCCAGCCCCTTGTAGAGGTCTGGACACATGACCTCGGCTGCGCTGCCACCGTCCACCATCACCCTCTTCACATCGTAGCCCCCTATTCTGAGGGTGACGATCAGGGCGTCCTCGTGTGGTTGGATGGTCCCAATCTTGTCCTCCTCCGAGAAACTCAGGGCTGGGGGAGGATTCCTCCTGGACCTCTTTGGCCACGTCTGGGGGTCCTCGGCGGGCAGTTGGGATACAGACAACACTCGTAGAGGGGGCGTGCCCGTCCTTCCTGGCGCGGCCAGGATTATATTGATCGTCCCGGTGGGTTGCCCCATGGCGGCGTCCCTCCGAGGCTCTTGGTAGGTCCGGCTTTGCTGACCGCTGGAATGGTGGAGGAGGTGCTTCAGCCTCCCCTCCTGGACTAGCTGGTCCAGGTGGTTCCAAAGATCCCTGCAGTCCTCCGTAGTATGTCCATGATCCTGGTGGTACTGGCAGTAGCGACTCTGATTGCGCCTTCCAGGTTCCCCAGCCATCTTATTCGGCCACCTGAAGTACGGTTCGTCCTTTATCTTTTCCAGCACCCTGTGCACGGGTTCTCGGAACACAGCACCCACCGTCTGTGCATGGGGCGCTCCAGAATGCCCACCGAAATCCCTCCTCGGACGGGCGTTGTCATAACGGTCCGACCTGAAATCCCTTCTCTCCTGGGGGATAGCCTTCTCTTTGCCTTTGCCTTGCAGCATGTCTTCCTCCACCCGCTTGTACTTGTCGATCCGATCCATCAGCTGCCGCACGCTGGTGGCCGGCTTACCGGTTAGGGACGTCCTCAGGCCGTGCCCCATAGGTAATCCATTCTGGAACGTGTTGATGGCAACAGCATCGTACTTGCCGTCCAGCTCGTTGTAGATCTCCCAATACTTGTCCGAGTAAGCCTTGAGGGTCTCCCCGTCACGCATGGACAGGGACAGCAGCGCGCTCATGGGCCGAGGAGGCCTGCTATTTGTGACAAAGCGGGAGCCGAAAGCCTGGGTTAGCTGCCTGTACGAGTCTATGGAATTCGTCCTTAGACCGTTGAACCACCTCATTGCCACCGGTCCCAGGCTGGATGGGAAGACTTTGCACATCAGCGCCTCGTTCTTGGAGTGGACAGCCATCCTCTGGTTGAACTGGCTCACGTGCTCCACAGGGTCCGTTTTGCCGTTGTAGGCAATGAAAGTTGGCTGCTGGAACCGCCGAGGAAGCTCCGCGTCCTCTATACGACGCGTGAAGGGTGACTTGGAGAGCCGGTCCAGCGCCCTGCTCATGGCGTCGCCTCCCAAGTCCCTTGGGGTCGGGTTGGCACGCCTACGCCTCTGGTAGCGCTCCTCCTCGTGGGAGAAAGTCTCGCTGGGGGGCGTCCTTGACCTTTGCCTGTATTCATCATCGCTTTCGTCGTCGGAGGGCGGGTCAGGGCTAGGTTCGGACCGTCTTCGTTGCGCACGGCGCAGCTTCCTCTTTAGATCGTCTATCTCACGTTGCATGGCCACCTTGTCGTCCCTTCTCCGGGAAGCGTGGCTGTGGGCCTCTTGTGAATGCGTGGCCTGGCCGTCGTCGCGCTTCTGGGGAATGTGCCCGTCCGCTCGACTTTCGCTCGCCGTTGAAGTATGCACGCTTCCTTCTCGAAACCTCCTGTTGTCGTTCTGACCGCCCCCGGGGTCGCCATACTTGCCCTGATGCCGTGACTTCGCCGGTTCAGGTCGATTGGGAGTTCCTTGGTGAGGGCCTGATCCTACCATGTTCGACTGTTGTCCTTACCAACGCACAAGCTCTTCCCACAGACGGCGCCAATTGTAGGGGGTGGATTCGAGCGCTCTCTAAGGATTGAGAGAGTGGGCCCAAGCCCAACTAACCCTTCAATAAATTTGTAGAGTATGGGCTCAAGAGCTAGGCCTCAGTAAAGAAGGCAACGGCCATGCATGGTTGTACGTGGTTGCTAATAACTAGAACGAGGGTTTAAACACACAATGAGGCTCCTCGGACGTGCCTTATGGAGCTGGAAACTACTGTTATCTCTTTTCAGAACGGTTACAAGAGTTGAGAGAGAATACTTTGCTACAGTATTCCTTTTTCTCTGGTTTTTCGTCCGTCCCCTTCACAAGAGGGATTTTTACATTATATACTCCTCCCTCAGTTGATCCTAGCCCTACATTTGTTGATCAATCCGGTTTCTACTTGAGTGCCTGTCCCATCAGCCGCATTCCCATACCTCCAGTGGGCTGCAGCGCTCAAGACGGCACTGTTCAGAGGTCCTGTCCTCATTAATGCAGCCAGAGCGTTAGTTGAGGGCATTTAATGTGGAGGTGACAGTTCGCTTGGGACCTGCTTCTCCGCCATGCTTCAATGTCCGGTGATGGGTTCTTGCTATTTGCTCCTTGGATGCTTGGGGAGACTCCCCTTAAGGGTGTGCCGTATGCCCACTTTCTATCCTCGGCCTACCGAGGATGTAACCATCCTCGGCAATGCTCCTTGAATCCTGGGCTCTAAACTTTCGTTCTCGGATCATGGAGGCGTCCTCGGCATGGGCCTCTGGGCCTGGCTTGGAGTGGGCCGGAGTTGCTGACTTATTCTGGCCCCACATATATCATAATGATTACTAAAATTTAAGAATAAATATAATAATTATTATGTATATTTTCATATTTTTAAGATATGTCATATTTTGATTTAAGATAGAACGTATATAGTGTTTTTAGAATACTTCAACCTTCTGTTTAAAGTTCATTAATAATATATAGTTTTCAATATATCATAACAATTACTAAAATTTTAAGAATAAACATAATAATTATGATGTATTATTTCATAATTTTAAGACACATTATATTGTGATTTAAGATAAAATTGTATAGAGTATTTTTTAGAATGTTACTACCTTCTATCCAAATTTAATTAAAAATATATAGTTACTCAAGACAAACTTACCTTAGACATATTGAGAACCAGTATTAGTTAAGCACAGTACTCATTGACTAGCCTTAGAAAGCTCTTCTTCTTTTTTAAGCGATAATTACAATATGCTACTTAACCAGCAGCTCGAATCCTTGCCCCTCTAAACCCCTAAACATTTTATACATACCAATTCAACTACAAAGCCTTTAACTAGAAAGCTTTTATTTTAAAGTGAAATAAACTCTCTTTTTTGTTAGAAAATTAAACATGCCCCCAATGTATTTCTCATGCTTTACACTACATAATCATGTGCTCGCCTTTGATCATAGCACAATTTTCTTAGCCAATGGCTATGAATTTTCGACTACAGATTACCTCTAAAGCTTTAGAAAAAGCCATAATTTTTCTCAATTTTTATGGTGTCACTCACACACCCTTTGGAATATACTTTGGCGCCACAACTTGCTTAGGTGTAAACTAATAATCGGCTTACATCACTTATACATGGTCCACCACTTAAAGCAAATCAACAGTTGACACAAAAAGAAGTTGTGGCAAAGCGGGTAATAAAGCGTTGTTTTTGCGGGCTGGGCCTAGACCAAATTCATCACCAACGTTTGTTTAATTAAAGCCCAATAAAGAAAGGGAACAAATTGGGTCGGACCAGTGGTAGTTAGGCAGACCCAATCCAATGTCCAAGAGGCGATTAGAAGTTAGAACAGGGCTTGTCCCTCTCACGTGTCCACCCATGGCCATAAGAAAGATAGGTACCTTAGTTTCCACTTCTGCTAAGGAATGAAACCCAAGCTTCAACAGCAAGATGGTCGCTTTAGATTGTTCGCCTTGACACTCAATGCAATGGATCATCAGTTTACGGTTATAGATAATCGAAGTTTCCTTTACGTCTCAATGTCATTTTTCAAAACAATATCTCCCCTAAAAAAAACAATGAAAAAAAACATATACATTTAAATATGTGAAATAACAATATATGAACCGTAGTTATATAGGCTCCCAATCCTAATTATGTTGTGGAGATCAAATTTTGGAAAGGAAGTCACGTATTAGATTACAGTTAGGAACGAAACCTTCAAAGGTAAGCAACCATCGAAATAGGACTTGCTTCAAGAAAGAAAACTTACTTACTATTAGATACTCCGGGTGTATGCTCCCTCCCTCTCACATTGAGGTAGACCGTATGGTAGGTGGGACTCACTTCTATGTGAGAGGGAGGAAGTATACTCCCAGAGTATCCAATAATAACCCTTCTTAAGGCTAATCAATAGGGTATCCTTTTATGTTTTATCCGTTGAGTTTTACTACTAGAATTAGACGAACTAATGGGTAAAAAGGGAGGACCAAGGTACAAGAGGTCTATATAAAAACACAAAAGGAAGGGCAGTTTTTATTTGGAAAAAAAAAAAAAGATAACAACGCTTAGCAATCTAGATGTTCTTCATTATTTTTTTAGTCTTCTCATCGCAGTTTTAGACCACTTATCTTTTTTTAAAAAAATAACATAGACAGAAGACACAATGAATAGGGAATGAGGGAGTGGGAAGATAACCTTAGTTTTAGAACCTAATCTGCGAGAAGTCTCATTTTATTTTTAATCATGACAAAATAACAATTGATTCATGGAATGTCCGTGCAAATTGAAACTGAAAGAAGGATCAATTGGAGTTTTAGAAAATTTTCACCATTCCAGATATTAGTAAATATGTAAAATTTATGTAAAAGCTAATTGCTTTTTGCAGCTAAAATTGAGTTGACATTGACATTTTATTCATTTTTTAATAAAGCAAAAATTGAGGAAAGTGATAATAAGTTGTACATTTTACATTGACATTTTAAAAAAAAATAAGTTGCACTTGCATTGCTAATAGTGATGATAAATTCATAATACTATTGCTTAGTTACAAAGTGTTGCCTCACAACTCTGAAGCTTAGATTTTCTATTAGTCAAGTCTCTACTTCACGTTCCTAAACCAATTTCAATTTGTATGAAACTTTTGGCATGTTATGTCTTCATATGTCTTGGTTTTGCTTTTGGCATGTTTGACAGTAAAGAGTATTGTAAAGTGAGGTGGTATGATTGATAAAATAAATTTTGAGAGGGTAAAATAGCAACAGGTATGCATTCCCGGATGTTAATGCTCACAAGTAAGAAAAAATCATTCGGCTTCTTCTTCAAAATTAGTTACCAGGCACTCCTACCTATCGGAACAATTAAATCCATATGTTCTAATTTAAATATCTTCATGGGTGCAAGAGCATAACTCAATGCTATAAAAACCTACAACTTGAAAATTAGTCAAATATGAGATTACACAAAAATAAGGCTCAAGATCTATTCTTACTTCTTGTTTGTCATCAGCGAACCCAATTTTTTTCTCTATCATTGTTTCGTGGTAAACGCAAGTTATAGGTTTTTGTGGTTGTTGAATTTTGATTTTTGGAATTAGCTTTGATGGGACATAAATAGATACAAAAAGTTGAGCTTCTCAAAAAAATAAAGATACAAAAAGTTGAAGAGGATTTATATTCCTTACGTATCCAAATCTTTTTTTTAAGGAAAACATACACAACTTAAGGGTACTATTATGACATAAGAAACAATTAAACAATTGATGAAGGTTTAATACGACACCTCCCAACACTACTATAAATGCCCCCTAGTAATTATGTTAATAACAACAACAACAATAACAATAAAAGTATAAAACAGCACCGCACACCCTTAGTGTGATGGTCACTCCACAAGTATAAATGTTTGTAACGGATGAAGGGCAAGGGTCAGGTCCGTCAGGATTCAAGTATCCGGGAGGGAGTTTCACACACATATACACTTAGATTAAGTTAAAGTAGAATTTCTATCTTATATAAAAATAAATAAATAAATAAAGTATAAAACAAACAACAATTTCAATAAATTCTTTTGTTGAAATAATTATTCTAACTTAACTTTATGAGAATAAATAAAAATAAAAATGATGTGTAAACATAATAAACATAAAATATTATACCATTTGAACCTGATGTATATTGAAAAATATATATATCATAACAATTACTAAAGAAATTAAGAATAAATACAATAATCATTATGTATATTTTCAAAACATCTCATATTGTGATTTAAGATAATATTGTATGAAGTATTATTTGGGATGTTGCCATCTTTTATCAGAAGTTAGGGTCAAAAATAAATCTCTTTGATTAGGATTAGAAGTGAGTGTAAGATACCTCTTCAACACTCTATAATCATTTTTATCTATTTTCTGCTTTGCACTATTCTTGGTTGTTTATTTATAGATAGAAATGAAATTTTTTGAGTTGGGGGTAATATAAGAAGTGCTACATTTTAGTATTTCTTCCATAAATTTTCAGTTAGGTTTAGCATTTGGCTTTCACTTATTTTTTGCAACAACTGAAGTGGTATTGTTGGACAACCTCCACCGCTTTTGGCGAGAATTTACAAATTGAATGTATAGATGCCTAATCCTTTACCCAGAATTTACAAATTGAATGTATAGATGCCCTAAACCCTTACCCTCCATCTTTCTTTAGTAAGCTTAATCTCTCCCCTCTCAACCAATGTACCTTCATTTTATCATCCGCATAAAATCTTTGGCAAAAGAAAACAATTCATAAGAGTTAGTATGTTTAGCTTCCACCACCGTAAGAGGCACTTCCTTTCCCGCCCTTGAGAGTAATTTGCAATTCCACCATTAAAACTTCTTCCAAAATCGGACTTTTATGAGTGCAAAGGCTGAATACTTAACTCTATCTATAAATGAGGGTAGACCCAAGTACTTTTCATGATGATTCACTTCAATTGCACCTATTATTTGCCTTGATAGAATCTTGAATTGGACTTCTATTTAGGCTATAATAAAACAGAAGTCTTGTCATAGTTTGACCCGATACAAGTTCATATGTTCAGATTAAAGAAATGAGGTTTCAAAACTCGTGTTCATTTGGCCTACACAATAACAAGCTATCATCAACAACAAAAATAAGTGGGTAAGCTTAGGGGGATTCTTGCAAATAGAAATTCTCAGAATTTTCCCTTCCATTTCCCCCTTTTGTAGCAAGGATGAAAACCCTGAGCACACAAAAGGAAACGATAAATGGATGGCAGGTCTTCTTGGACTAGTGGGGTGAAACGTTTGATAGAATTCCTATTTATCAAGATAGAGTAGGACACCGTTGTTATACATCCCATATTACTAGTCCAATCCATTTCTCATCAAATGCCATCTTTCTCATGGTATTCTCTAGGAACATTCACTCCACCCTTTCATATTCTTTGCTCATGTCAAGCTTGAAAGCCATAAATCCTATTTTTCCTGCTCTTTTTTGACTCATATAATGAAGTGTCTCATAGGCCATCGTCACGTTGGCAGTAATTAGCCTTCCAAGGACAAAGACACTCAGTTTCAACTATACCACTAGGGAGAATACACTTTAGCCTTTTGCCAAAGTTTTTATATTAGTTTGTAAAGTCTGTTACAGAAGCTAAAATTGACCTAAATTCCATCACTTTTCCTGTCTTTGGGGATCAAGGCAAATATATGTGCTATTAATAGCCTTAAGCTTGATTAGAGAAAATGCCTACATTGTATCCTAACTTATACAAATAAAATGCTGGACAAAAAATACAAGCAAAGAGAACTAACTGAACAGATTTCGAGTCAAGTTGCTAGTAACCATTAAGTGTAGATTAGGCAGTATCTCTAGATGGATTCATTCTTCCTCTTTCCTTTATTATTGTTGGATTAAACTGTATCCCTTTGGGAGTGTGACCAAGTCATGGAGAGCTGCACCCAAGAAATGCAATCCAAATGCAGTGCTGCCTTGGCTTCAAATCTCCGACACCAATACCAGTAAAGGAGATCAACAACAATGCAATTTGACTGACCCTTGGCCACCGTATAAAGTACCCCAGTATCCATGGAAATACTATCTAGGGTGCAATAATGGTACATTGGTGGCTAAAGGACCAACACCTTCAACCTACATTCTATGGGATCCAGTTAAGAGATCATGGCGTAGTCTACCTTTATGGGATGCCAGAGTTGAATTTAAATGTTTTGCTATATCCTCAACATTGTCATTAGGTTGTATGGTGATGGTCTTGACAGGCACTAGTCATCCAGCTTTCATGTTCCATAGGCTAATTGGAGCACATACAGGCACTAGACATCCATCCTGCATGTTTAAGTATATAATTAGCAAAGAAAGAGGAGAGTGTGAATGGATAAAACAAGACTGCTCTCTCATTGATCCGAATGCTCAGACAAATCACAAAAGCATTATTTGCAATTTACAAATGCCATTGGATTTAGAGATCAGTTCTATGCTTTGACTTTGCAAGGAACTCTTGCGGTGATAGAAGAAGTGAATTCTCATCTAAAAATTACTTCTTTGGGTACAAAAAGGGCTATCCCTTCCGTCTCATCGAAGCATTTAAGAGAATATTTGGTGGAGTTAGATGGGGAGATTTTACTGATTTTTCTCATCTCAAAGAAGTCAATTAATGTTGTGGATGAAGTAGAGATTTTTCAGCTTGATCTTGTTAGACTTTCACGGACAAAGATGGAGAGCCTTGGTGATCAAACATTGTTTGTGGGGAACAGTGCTCTGTGTCTGTCTCTGCAAGCAAGGTGGGATGCAAGAGAAACTGTCTATATTTTCACTTCAGCCATAACACAATTCATGGTTGGTGGTTGTACGATATGAAAAGTGGCAGCATCTCTCCACGGTGGAGTGACAACAATTCTAAGACAAAATCTCCAGTTTGGGATGAGCCAGAATGGATGAGTGATTTTGTCAAGAGAAAAATAATTTGGTATAATTATTTCAGATATTGATGCTTTTATGCTCTTTAATTGCTTCTAAAATGGATGTGACTAATTTGAAAAAGCATTGTTGTCCTTTGTCTTGAGTGACATAATGTTGTACCTCTCTTGCATTGACCATTTCTATGTTCTTTTTCTTCCTTGGTTATCAAAGTAAATTAGTCTACCGTTGATGGCTTAAAAAACATAGGGTACACTTGGTTCCTGTCCTCCATGTAAAGCTTTCCATCTGCACAAAAATGAGCGGCTGTAAGATACCACAGTCAAAACACACAAGAAAATGTTGTCGTACATGTCAAGTTGTAAATTGTATTTTTAAATAAAAGTGAAGTAAACTTCTTTATGTTCCAAGAGAAGAAAATTAACGTTTTTATCATGCTAAAATCATGTTTTGCACAGCTGAACCATGTGCTAGCCCTTGACTATGACCCAAATTTCATAGCCAATGGTTTGAATTGTCTCCTGCAAATTGCTTCTAAGCTTTAGACAAGCCATAGTAAATTATCCATCTTGACACTCTACGCAATGGATCATCAATTTACTGTTACATAATCTGATGGTTTCCTCCACATTCACAATGTTACTCAAGAAATAGTCAAAACAATATTCCCTTTGGAGCTTCATGGAAATGCTCTATACTATTAGTGTTATATTGATTTTTGTTTTTCCTCCAGCTGTTCTAATCACCAATGTATCACCAGTCAGGCAGCCATGCAGGTAAAAGTGATATATTGGTAATTTGAATGTATTAGCAAGCCAGCTCAATGATGGCCGTTTCCTGCTATGCATATCCACACACTAATCAAGTTGGTAATTGCAGTTATGCAACACACACTGATAAGTGGGGTTAACAATTGATAAATGCTGAAGAATTGATAAAGGATTAGATTGGATCCAACACAAATTTCGGGTCAACTTTAACTGCACAATTGCAAAATTGATAGTATTTGAGACATCTTGATGGAAATACAACTATTCCAATCTTTTCCCCCCTTCAGAAATTATACAAACACATGGGTCGTACAAGTCAAAAGCAGTATGCAAAGCATCATATCTTTGTCATAGACCCTAAAATTTCATAATTTCATATAAAATCCACAAGTTAATTTACACATACAAAGAGCAGGTGCGCCATTTTTTGAAACATTACTGAGTTCCAAACCATGCCCACAAGTTTCTGTAAAACGTGAAACCAACAAATTTTCCATTGTCTCCTACTTTGATGAAGCAATGCATGGGAATGCCATGGAAAAATTAGATCTTGTGAAAGAGATCTGTTCAAGAGCACAGAATACTAAGTGTCTGTTCGGGAATTGCTTATTTCCGGTAGCTTATTTGCATAATACAAGATGAAAAACTAAAAGTTAGCTTATTTCCAAAAGGCTGAAACTTAAATAATTAGAAATAAAGTTGAGACAAAAAGTAGTGTGGAACCCACAAACAATACATAAAACAAGCAAAAATAAACTTATAATCAAATGCCAAACGCACACTAACTATTGAATCAGAAGCATGAAGGGCTTTATTAAAAAATTTAGAAATTGTTAAAAGCAGTTGGGTAAGCTCTAATTACCTTAAGCAAGTCTGCAAGAACTGGGCCTGCACTTTTGTTAGCTGAAATATCCAAAGATTTCAATTGGAGCAAGAAAAGTGAATACTCATCCCATTGTCAGTCAACTCAATCAACCTCATCACACAAGCTTTGCCACAAGCCAATCAAACCTAGCGGCCGCCCACTTCAAAATGTATTAACATTCATATGATTTCACAATTACAGAATTTATTGAATGCATCGCTAAGAGAAGATTATACAGTAGAAAAGCTTCAATGCAACATTTATAATGCTTCAACAAGTTATACTACTCACATTTGGTAATTTAAGATAACTTCTGGAAGCTAAGTGATCCTGCAATTCCAGAAACCAAAGGTCAAGCCTTGTCAGAGACATCCTAATGATACATAACAGTGAAAGAGTGACAAGAAAGAATCCAACTTCAATAAAGGAGTTAAAATGCTACCTATCAAAAAAATAATAATAAATAAAGTGAGTTAAAATGCTAAATAACATTCTTTTCAAAGACAGGTTTATACTTGGATGTAGTGGGTATTGATCTCTAACCTGATTAGTTTGTCTGCAATAATGCACAAAATACCAGTCCATACAATCAAAAACCACTCAAGAATATTAGATAGAGCTCAAAATAGGGTCAACAGAAATTTAAAGAATACGACAATTCAGTAGGATGTCTTCCAACATGGTAGCCATTTATTTCTAGGTGATCATTATCTGAGACAAGCATTCAATTCAAGTTAAAGGTTCTCAAAATCTAGCAATATATGATATTCTAGGACTTTCCATAACCCAAAAAGCGAAAATGTTTAACTTCTACAAGATTGACTTCAATGACAATATGCAGACAAGTGGTAAACCATAACAACAATGGATCTTTGTGCTGAAGGTACCACTTTTCAATGGAATCTTAAATAGTATGTTCTTGAATTACTAAGGATGTGTTTGATTGAAATGATCTAGGAAATGTGGCTGTATATATATAAGTTTTTGGTTTATAATCAAATAAACGCAACCACAGCATACTGACCATAAGAACTGAATCAGGATGAAATACAACAAACTACCTTATTGGACACAATTTGACCCATGAACAGCCACACCAAAAAAAAAAGGAGGATAACGTAAAGAATTGCTTTAAACAATATGGCTTTAAGATGTTATGAGCATACGTGCAATGTCCTTCAGTGCCAGAAAAGTTGCTCAGTAGCTCAGTGAACTCTTTGCTTGGAGCACTGATCATAGGAGTCGTGATATAATGAAATATTGGAGGCATTATAAAACAAGTCTTGCTCTAAGAATAAAGAAGTTTCAAAGACCAATGGCAATGTTCTAAAAGTGGAAGAAAATTAATAACAGCAACGCATTTTTATTTGAACCTCAATCACTGTATACCTTAGCTCAATTAATCATTGGTTGATGACTGCTTCCACTCATGTCCAAATTCCGTATTCCACAACCAGACGAAACAAGGCAGGGCCTTTCATTTGCTTGAAATTCCAAACTTGTTTCTTCACAACTAGAGACTTAGAACTCTGTAATCTCAAACGTGCTCAAATCAACAAATAAGATCCTCCAGGACATACTGAATTTTATTTCCCAATCTTACTCAAGTGCTTAACTAGCTCCTCATCTTCAAATTTCTTCAGGTGTCCAACTATACTGTCAAAATAAGAAGCTTTCAATCTAATTCCTTTCTTGAGCATTAACCTCGCAAGCTTTGCAGCCTCCATTGAATGGCTTTGTTGACAAAGCCCAACTAAAAGAATAGAATAAAGATCAGAATCAATGGAAGTAATGAACTCAAACTTCTCAATTTCATCAGATAAGCAAAATCCATCTAGCACCCTTCCCTCCAAACAAAGCTTTCTTATCAAAATGCTACATGCCAAACCATCAGGTTTCACCCCACCAGCTAGCATCTTCCTAAAGAGCTTCTCTGCCTCCTCAAGCTTTTGAAATTTAACCAAAGACACTATTAGAGAGCTATAGCAATCACCATATGAAACACTGCCTCCTGCAACAACTTTATCAATGACCTTATAAGCCTTTTCGACACACCCCTCCATACAGAGATGGTTTATCAAACAACTAACCGTAACACGATTAGGAGCACACCCAAAAGCTTCCATTCTATCCAAAATTTCCAATGCCTCCATTGTCTGACCTTTCTCACAAAAACTCTGGATCACAGATGTATATGTAACAACATTAGGACTACAATCCCCACCTTCTTTCTCCATCACACCCAACAACTCCAATGCCCTCTCCATACTCCCACACCTACAGACCCCATCAAGAAGAGTAGAATACACGACAGCATTTGGAACACACCCATGCCCCCTCATAAGCTTAACCAATCCACAAGCATCCTCTAACCTACCCACATTACAAAACCCTTTAATCATCGCGATATGTGTGATCATATAAGGATAAAGATCACTCAAACCCATCTCATTCATCAACTCTTCAGCCATATACATATCACCATTTTCACAAAACAACCTTATAACCACATTATATGTCGTAGTATCCGCCTGCAAACCGAATTCCTTCATTTTCCTCAATACCCACAAAGCCTCATTGGCAAGCCTGCCTCCCCTACACAAATTCAAAACCACCTTAGGACTAACTACAACCCCATCAACCCTATAACCCTCAACAACATCAACAACAACACCCGAGTTTCGATTAATATGAAGCAATTCACAAGCCTTGCTATACATGAATGAACTATGCCTATAATTGGATTGAAGGCCAACCCAGATGAAAAACCTAAGACCCATTTGAGATTGGTTTGGTTGACATCTATGTAAGACATCAATGACACATTTGGAGTCCAATGGGACATTAACTGTGGACAGGGTTTTTTCTATGTTGTTGGTTCCATTTCTCTGCAGGTGAGTGTAGAATTGCTCAGCGGAGGAGGCAGTGGCAGCGGGTGAATTCAAAGTTGAGAACTTTGGGGGTTTGTGGGAAATTGACAAGGAAAATAATTTCAAAATTGAAGAAAGTGCCATTGAAAGAAACCCCACCAAAAAAAAAAAAAAAATTGTTTAAAGAGTGTAGAAATCGATACCTTGAAATTAGCTTCACTGTGATAGCAAAGACTTCCAGAGAGAATGAATGGGGTATATAGTACAGAGAAGGAAAAGCCAAAAGCTAAAAAAAAAATGAAAAAGGAATTCAGAGAAGAAGAGAACTGGCGCCGTCTGTGGGAATCGAACCCACGACCACATGGTTAAAAGCCATGCGCTCTACCGGCTGAGCTAAGACGGCTTTTTGAAATTTCCGTGGGCCTTTGCACATAAATCCAAAATACATTTTTAATCAAATTGTCATTTCCACCGAGAGAGTATTGCATGTTTCCGAAACATATAGGATTTTCTCATTTTCCTCACCATATTTTTTTTTTTATATTTGTGTTTCATAAAAGTTAAAATTTAGAAATTGAAAGGTTAAAATAATATATAAATACTATCACTATAAGTGGTTAAGTATTTCATTCGATGCTCATTTACGCTAAATAATATATGAGATTGACACTTGATCATTTTAAGACACATGTTGTGTCTGTGTCATATCCTATACATAAAATCACTAGGTGCAAGCATAACCCGCCATAAATATTGTGGGTTATAGTTTTGTATAATACTATGCGCCATCATAGTTTTAGTGTTTTTTAATACCATATAAATTTTAAGATTTTTTTCAAAAAAAAAAAATATTAATTTTAAGATTACCATATTTGTATACATGACATAAATAAATAGGTTCGGTTAAGACCGAACAACGTTAATCTCGTTAATCAGCCTTTTTATTTTCATTAATATCCAGGTGGCATAAAATTTTATTTATTTATTTTCACTATTAGACATGTTGGCATTTTCCATCCATCACTTAATGGCAATGACTATTTTGACATAATACCAAAATGTTAGGGACTAAACAAACACATTTAAAAAGTTAGGAACTAATTTGACAAATAGAGCAAATACCTAGGACCAAAATGGTAATTTAAATATTTTTTAATATTCTATCTAAAATGTAAATTTAATACTTTTACATTAAATACAAAATGATGTTTTTGATCTTTTATGGTTTTTTTCCCCTTTAAAATAAGATAAGTGGTAACTTCAAATTTTCAAATGTAGAAACCTTCCATCTAGAAGATAAAATGTCGTTAATTGAACTACTATTTTTGAGAAGTAATTACACAACTTAACCCAATGACTTGAGTATCCCAAGGTTGCGGTTTCTCACAAGAGCATACGTTTTAGTGACACCAGTCTTTTGAGTGTGTTGAGGCCCATTTAGAGTCAAGTTACCCATGACTTGTGGTTTGTGACTAACCATTTTTGTAGGTTAATAAACTTACACATGCATTTACATAAGCAACATGCATAAGGTTCGGGCCACATCGAGATCCACTCTGTTTCCTTATTACATTTGCAAGAACCAGGCCCATTGAGATGGGATGAGATGTTATCCTCAAGCTAACCTCTATCTTAGGGTCCGTCTAGTTAGAATGATAAAAAATAGGAAGAGACTGGAAAGAAAATATTTAATTTCCCTCCGTATGTTTGGTTAAGAGAGTGGAAAAATGAAGAGATAGAAAAAAATTTTATTTGGTTAAGTAGAAAAATGGAAGGAAAGAAAATATAATTTGTATAAATTTACTATCATGCCCCTAATACATAAAAAAAAATTTAATAGTTTAGAAAAATTAGTTTTTTTAATTACTATAAACTAACCCAACTAATAACACATCTAGCAAAAAAAATTAATAAAAAAAAGTTACATTTGATATGAAAAAAAAAAAGAGAAAGAAATAAAGAAAGAAAGGAAATGAGCCAAAATATGTGCACCATACCTGGGAAAAGGAAAAACAAGAAGAAAAAAAAGGTGGTAGTAGCGTAGTGGTAACATTTCCACACACACACACCAAAAAAAAACAAAAAAACAAAACAAAACAAAACAAAAAATAAACAAAAAACAAAAAGATGCAGCAACATTAATAAATAATAGAAGAGTAGATGGGTAATTTCACATCAAACCCACTTCATCCCCACTTTTCTCTCTACTTTTTCCTCTTAAATTGTGGGCTCAATGAGAAAACTCTTTCACCTCCATTTTTTACTCCCCAACTAAACACTCCTCTTCCATTTTCTCTCCTACTTTTTCTCTCTCTTTCATTTCATTTCACCCTCAATCAAACGGACCCTTAAAGTCGTGTTTTAACGGTGGTGTGTGATAAGTCTGAATGGCCCCTAATGAGAAACTCAATTTGTGATATGAACTATGAAGTGGTGATCGAGTGATTTTAACGGGTGCAAGGTCAGTACTCAGGTCAAGAATGGTATAAGGATGGCACTCGGGGTATGAATTGGGATAAAACCAGTGCTTTTTGGGTGCAAGCGGACCACTTGAAGTGGTCCTAACTCCTGACAAGGATTGACACACGGGCTAGGAAATAGTCTTTGATTTCTTGACAATTCATAAATGTATGTTAGACTGGTTTTCATATAATATGACAAGTGGTTTGTCCTTTTCTTTCCACGTGTTATAAAATTATAAAATGAACATCAATAATATTAAATTTAGGGACAAACATTCAATATGTATATAATTATTTTTATTCTTAAATGTATTTATGTGTATGCAAAAACCACAAGCTAGTTTATTCATAAATTTTATGCATATGGTGTTTGAATTTGATATAGTAAACCAAATTGAGACTTAATGAAAGTAAGAAACCCTTCATTGAATTTGGATCCTATTGCACCTTTGTTTGTTATTATTGAATTAATGACTAGCACTCTTGATAATGAAAAGCATGACTCTTACTTCAATTACTTGATTCAGTTTTCTATATTTTTTATTTGCAATTTTGCATTTCCAGTTGGACCCTCCACCTACAAAAGACTAAATAATAAAAGGAAAAAAGTTTAAGGCATTTTCCTCACCATTTTGTTTTATTTGAAAATATTTATATTTGAGTGTATGACATGTTCAAAATTTACAAATTGACATGTTAAAATAATATAAGAATATTATTTATAGTTAAGGATTTTGTCTAGCATTTTTTTACACTGGACAAGATACAAGGTGTCAAACGAGATTGACACATAGTTATTTTAGGGCACGTATTATGCATGTGTCATGTCCAGTACACAGGAGTACTTGACGCAATCAAAACCCAACATAAAAACTAGGGATAGTAGTTTTGTATAATACCTTAGACTACCATAGTTTTGTAACTCCAGTAATTTTAAGATTACCTTGTTTTTATACATTTACTATATTTGTATACATTTTTCTCCACCAAAAAAAAAAACTATATTTGTATATGTAGGGACTGGATCTGAGCACTCCTTCTGCTGGACGTGTGAACTCCGACCCAACTAGCCTAATACAATGAATTTGTAGAGTATGAGTTTAAGAACTAGACCTTAGTGAAGATTGCAACAACTAAACATGGTAGTGAGTGGGTGGAATGACAAGAACATGAGCTGAAGTATGAAATTCCGCTCCTCAGCACTTTCTTGAGGAACGTGTAACCCTTATTATTTCTTCAGTGCTTGACTACAAAGGTTGGGAAAGTTCTACAAATTGCCATTGTAGTTTCTCCTTCCTCCCGTCCCCTCTTTCCAGAAGGATTTCTTACATTATATATCCTCTTTCAGTTGATCTTAGTCCTGCATTTGTTGATTAAGCAGGTCACTACTTGAGTGCCTGTCCCATCAGCCGCCTTCCCATTCTTTCTGTGGGTTGCAGCAACCAAGGCTACACTGTTCAGGGGTCATTTCCTCATTAATACGGCCAGAACGTTAGTTGTGGGCATTTAATGTGGAGGTGACAGTTTATCCTGGAATTGTTCCTTCACCATGCTTCCATGGCTGACACATTGTATTTGTTCTTTCTCTTGGGATGCTCTGGGAGGCTACCTTTGATGGCCCGTTACTTTCTCCTCCCATGGTCTTGGTTGGCCAAGGACAAGATTGTCATCGACAATGTTTCTGGGCAATTTGGACTTTCTCACTTCGTCTTTGGACGTTTCTTCCTTCTCAGCATGGGCCTTGGGCTTGGTATAAAGTGGGCCGAGGTTATCAAATTCTTTGACCCCATAATATACGTGACATTTTATCGATACATTACAATAAATAGGTTAATGTTAACGCATACATTACAATAATAGGTCCATTAAGGCCAAACAATGTTAATTATTATATTATTATTACGTTATTTTTATCTCCTACCCACTTAATTTTTTCTTATATTTATATGATTTTAATAAGGGATTTATTTTATTATCTTTTTCTTATAGAAAGTTAGAAACAACTCAAACGAGTCTTTCATGATGTGAATCGTGTGATAGCCAACAAAATTCAAAAGGTAACAAAGCAAGCGGTGATTTTTACCGTACCATTACTGACCAATTCGAGTGTGCAATGTGCAACGCAACATGCCAGACGTGCCACAAACAATTTGAACAATAAAACCAAAGAAGGGGCTCTAGCACGTAATTTTCACCAAATTCCAGGTGCAAATCCATTTACCACTGCCATTAAATTAAGAACAAAATTTTGGCTATATCTCCTACTAATTCCAAAGAGGATAATATCTAATTGGGGTTCGAGACTAAATTTTCTCCCATAAAAAGGCGCTTTTTGGGGTTTAAGGGGAAACCCCAACCTTCCCCCTTCTGATTCAAAGCGCTGGGCCCAACCGAAGGAGTGCATAGTGCATGCGTGCGCAATTTTTGAGACTTGCTCATATCACACACACTATGGTACACCCTTCCTTAGGCCAAGTGCTTATAAGACAAGGGTGGGAGGCGTCTCTTCCCGATGTGGGATTGAGCAAAACCTTGAGGATTAGGCCTGCACCCCGTGCCGCTAATTCCGAAGAGGACAATACCTGATTGGGATTCGAGACTAAGTTTTCTCCCACAACTAGCATGTAACCCATGCAAACGCATGAATGCATTTAAAATTAAACACAAATTTTATTATAAAAATATAAATAATTAGTCAAATTATTAAAAAAAATAGCATGTAACACATGCATACGTATAGATACATTTAAAATTAAATACAATTTTTATCAGAAAATATAAATTGTGGGGCCAGAATAAGTCAGCAACCCCGGCCCACTCCAAGCCAGGCCTAGAGGCCCATGCCGAGGACGCCTCCATGATCCGAGAACGAAAGTTTAGAGCCCAGGATTCAAGTAGCATTGCCGAGGATGGTTACATCCTCGGTAGGCCGAGGACAGAAAGTGGGCATACGGCACACCCTTAAGGGGAGTCTCCCCAAGCATCCAAGGAGCAAATAGCAAGAACCCATCACCGGACATTGAAGCATGGCGGAGAAGCAGGTCCCAAGCGAACTGTCACCTCCACATTAAATGCCCTCAACTAATGCTCTGGCCGCATTAATGAGGACAGGACTTCTGAACAGTGCCGTCTTGAGCGCTGCAGCCCACTGGAGGTATGGGAATGCGGCTGATGGGACAGGCACTCAAGTAGAAACCGGATTGATCAACAAATGTAGGGCTAGGATCAACTGAGGGAGGAGTATATAATGTAAAAATCCCTCTTGTGAAGGGGACGGACGAAAAACCAGAGAAAAATGAATACTGTAGCCAAGTATTCTCTCTCAACTCTTGTAACCCTTCTGAAAAGAGATAACAGTAGCTTCCAGCTCCATAAGGCACGTCCGAGGAGCCTCATTGTGTGTTTAAACCCTCGTTCTAGTTATTAGCAACCACGTACAACCATGCATGGCCGTTGCCTTCTTTACTGAGGCCTAGCTCTTGAGCCCATACTCTACAAATTTATTGAAGGGTTAGTTGGGCTTGGGCCCACTCTCTCAATCCTTAGAGAGCGCTCGAATCCACCCCCTACATAAATAATTAGTCAAATTATTTTTTTAAGTAAACGTAATTAGTCACATATTAAAATTCTTATCTAGATTTAATACTACTTATGATCATTTTTTTTTTCTAATTTTTAATAAGATAAAACGTATGGTGATCTTTGTTGTGTGGTGATTTTTATTGAGTATATGTGATTTTTTTTTTTTTTTAATTTTATAGTTCATTAATATTAAATTTTTAGTATGTTGCACTTGTAGGGGCTCGTTTTATCGTAGATCCCCCAACAATACATTTATTTAGAGAGTGGGGCGTAGGGTTTGGCGCTAACAGGCTTGCCACCGACTCGCCGGAAGCGTTCTTCCTTCCTGAGGTCTTAGCCTAGCTCATTTTGGCTTGGGGGTTGCTCCTCGGACGGCCGAGGAGCCCCTTACTCTGAAGGGCCCCGTGCATTATATACCCTCTTTGGCCAATCCTAGCCTTCCAACTGTCAATCATCTAGACCACTGCTTAAGAACCTGTCCCATCAGCCACGTTCCCCACCTTACTGTGGATCGCAGCACCCAAGGTTCCGCCGTTCAGGAGTCCTCTCAGCATTAAGGTTGCCAGGGGAGTTAGGTAGATGCATTAAGTGTGGATGTGACCGCCTATACTGGGCTTGTCCCCCACCTGGGATTAGGATAGGTATGCCGAGGATAGGGCCGTCCTCGGCGTGGCCCAGAGGGCTAAAAAGCCCCTAGACAACTGCCTGGGACAGCCATCGATCCTCGGCATGGGCCTTGGGCCAGCCTAGAGGTAGGCCGAGACTTCCAGGCCCACGGGCCCCACAATAGCCCCTCAAAATCCTGCAGCACGTTCCCTTGAACGGGGAGGAGGGTTTTGATACCCACGGCCCTCGTACCCTACAAGGCCCTCCGCTGGTTGGTTTTTCCCCAAATAGTTAACTCGGTGCTTCAATCCTTCGGCAAGTAGTTAGTCTCTTATAGAAGATTCTGTTGCTGCTTAAAAGATAGTGGCAAGCCCCCCGTAGGCTTGGGGTCCGAGTACCATGCAAGGCCTAGGTACAGTTGCTGCCTTCAAGAGTAGTGGCTAGCTCTCCGTAGGCTTGGGTCCGAGGACCATGCAAGACCTAGGCATAGGTGCTGCCTTCAAGATAAGTGGCTAGCTCTCCGTAGGCTTGGGTCCGAGGACCATGCAAGACCTAGGCACAGGTGCTGCCTTCAAGAGTAGTGGCTAGCTCTCCGTAGGTTTGGGTCCGAGGACCATGCAAGACCTAGGCACAGGTGCTGCCTTCAAGATAAGTGGCTAGCTCTCCGTAGGCTTGGGTCCGAGGACCATGCAAGACCTAGGCACAGGTGCTGCCTTCAAGAGTAGTGGCTAGCTCTCCGTAGGTTTGGGTCCGAGGACCATGCAAGACCTAGGCACAGGTGCTGCCTTCAAGATAAGTGGCTAGCTCTCCGTAGGCTTGGGTCCGAGGACCATGCAAGACCTAGGCACAGGTGCTGCCTTCAAGAGTAGTGGCTAGCTCTCTGTAGGCTTGGGTCCTGAGGACCATGCAAGACCTAGGCACAGGTGCTGCCTTCAAGATAAGTGGCTAGCTCTCCGTAGGCTTGGGTCCGAGGACCATGCAAGACCTAGGCACAGGTGCTGCCTTCAAGATAAGTGGCTAGCTCTCCGTAGGCTTGGGTCCGAGGACCATGCAAGACCTAGGCACAGGTGCTGCCTTCAGGATAAGTGGCTAGCTTTCCGTAGGCTTGGGTCCGAGGACCATGCAAGACCTAGGCACAGGTGCTGCCTTCAAGAGTAGTGGCTAGCTCTCCGTAGGCTTGGGTCCTGAGGACCATGCAAGACCTAGGCACAGGTGCTGCCTTCAAGATAAGTGGCTAGCTCTCCGTAGGCTTGGGTCCGAGGACCATGCAAGACCGACGCACAGGTGCTGCCTTCAAGAGTAGTGGCTAGCTCTCCGTAGGCTTGGGTCCTGAGGACCATGCAAGACCTACGCACAGGTGCTGCCTTCAAGATAAGTGGCTAGCTCTCCGTAGGCTTGGGTCCGAGGACCATGCAAGACCTAGGCACAGGTGCTGCCTTCGAGATAAGTGGCTAGCTCTCCGTAGGCTTGGGTCCGAGGACCATGCAAGACCTAGGCACAGGTGCTGCCTTCAAGAGTAGTGGCTAGCTCTCCGTAGGCTTGGGTCCGAGGACCATGCAAGACCTAGGCACAGGTGCTGCCTTCAAGATAAGTGGCTAGCTCTCCGTAGGCTTGGGTCCGAGGACCATGCAAGACCTAGGCACAGGTGCTGCCTTCAAGAGTAGTGGCTAGCTCTCCGTAGGCTTGGGTCCTGAGGACCATGCAAGACCTAGGCACAGGTGCTGCCTTCAAGATAAGTGGCTAGCTCTCCGTAGGCTTGGGTCCGAGGACCATGCAAGACCTAGGCACAGGTGCTGCCTTCAAGATAAGTGGCTAGCTCTCCGTAGGTTTGGGTCCGAGGACCATGCAAGACGTAGGCTTGGGTCCTGAGGACCATGCAAGACCTAGGCACAGGTGCTGCCTTCAAGATAAGTGGCTAGCTCTCCGTAGGCTTGGGTCCGAGGACCATGCAAGACCTAGGCATAGGTGCTGCCTTCAAGATAAGTGGCTAGCTCTCCGTAGGTTTGGGTCCGAGGACCATGCAAGACCTAGGCACAGGTGCTGCCTTCAAGATAAGTGGCTAGCTCTCCGTAGGCTTGGGTCCGAGGACCATGCAAGACCTAGGCACAGGTGCTGCCTTCAAGAGTAGTGGCTAGCTCTCCGTAGGCTTGGGTCCTGAGCACCATGCAAGACCTAGGCACAGGTGCTGCCTTCAAGATAAGTGGCTAGCTCTCCGTAGGCTTGGGTCCGAGGACCAAGCAAGACCTAGGCACAGGTGCTGCCTTCAAGAGTAGTGGCTAGCTCTCCGTAGGCTTGGGTCCTGAGGACCATGCAAGACCTAGGCACAGGTGCTGCCTTCAAGATAAGTGGCTAGCTCTCCGTAGGCTTGGGTCCGAGGACCATGCAAGACCTAGGCACAGGTGCTGCCTTCAAGATAAGTGGCTAGCTCTCCGTAGGCTTGGGTCCGAGGACCATGCAAGACCTAGGCACAGGTGCTGCCTTCAAGATAAGTGGCTAGCTTTCCGTAGGCTTGGGTCCGAGGACCATGCAAGACCTAGGCACAGGTGCTGCCTTCAAGAGTAGTGGCTAGCTCTCCGTAGGCTTGGGTCCTGAGGACCATGCAAGACCTAGGCACAGGTGCTGCCTTCAAGATAAGTGGCTAGCTCTCCGTAGGCTTGGGTCCGAGGACCATGCAAGACCTAGGCACAGGTGCTGCCTTCAAGAGTAGTGGCTAGCTCTCCATAGGCTTGGGTCCTGAGGACCATGCAAGACCTACGCACAGGTGCTGCCTTCAAGATAAGTGGCTAGCTCTCCGTAGGCTTGGGTCCGAGGACCATGCAAGACCTAGGCACAGGTGCTGCCTTCGAGATAAGTGGCTAGCTCTCCGTAGGCTTGGGTCCGAGGACCATGCAAGACCTAGGCACAGGTGCTGCCTTCAAGAGTAGTGGCTAGCTCTCCGTAGGTTTGGGTCCGAGGACCATGCAAGACCTAGGCACAGGTGCTGCCTTCAAGATAAGTGGCTAGCTCTCCGTAGGCTTGGGTCCGAGGACCATGCAAGACCTAGGCACAGGTGCTGCCTTCAAGAGTAGTGGCTAGCTCTCCGTAGGCTTGGGTCCTGAGGACCATGCAAGACCTAGGCACAGGTGCTGCCTTCAAGATAAGTGGCTAGCTCTCCGTAGGCTTGGGTCCGAGGACCATGCAAGACCTAGGCACAGGTGCTGCCTTCAAGATAAGTGGCTAGCTCTCCGTAGGTTTGGGTCCGAGGACCATGCAAGACGTAGGCTTGGGTCCTGAGGACCATGCAAGACCTAGGCACAGGTGCTGCCTTCAAGATAAGTGGCTAGCTCTCCGTAGGCTTGGGTCCGAGGACCATGCAAGACCTAGGCACAGGTGCTGCCTTCAAGATAAGTGGCTAGCTCTCCGTAGGTTTGGGTCCGAGGACCATGCAAGACCTAGGCACAGGTGCTGCCTTCAAGATAAGTGGCTAGCTCTCCGTAGGCTTGGGTCCGAGGACCATGCAAGACCTAGGCACAGGTGCTGCCTTCAAGAGTAGTGGCTAGCTCTCCGTAGGCTTGGGTCCTGAGTACCATGCAAGACCTAGTCACAGGTGCTGCCTTCAAGATAAGTGGCTAGCTCTCCGTAGGCTTGGGTCCGAGGACCATGCAAGACCTAGGCACAGGTGCTGCCTTCAAGAGTAGTGGCTAGCTCTCCGTAGGCTTGGGTCCTGAGGACCATGCAAGACCTAGGCACAGGTGCTGCCTTCAAGATAAGTGGCTAGCTCTCCGTAGGCTTGGGTCCGAGGACCATGCAAGACCTACGCACAGGTGCTGCCTTCAAGAGTAGTGGCTAGCTCTCCATAGGCTTGGGTCCTGAGGACCATGCAAGACCTACGCACAGGTGCTGCCTTCAAGATAAGTGGCTAGCTCTCCGTAGGCTTGGGTCCGAGGACCATGCAAGACCTAGGCACAGGTGCTGCCTTCGAGATAAGTGGCTAGCTCTCCGTAGGCTTGGGTCCGAGGACCATGCAAGACCTAGGCACAGGTGCTGCCTTCAAGAGTAGTGGCTAGCTCTCCGTAGGTTTGGGTCCGAGGACCATGCAAGACCTAGGCACAGGTGCTGCCTTCAAGATAAGTGGCTAGCTCTCCGTAGGCTTGGGTCCGAGGACCATGCAAGACCTAGGCACAGGTGCTGCCTTCAAGAGTAGTGGCTAGCTCTCCGTAGGCTTGGGTCCTGAGGACCATGCAAGACCTAGGCACAGGTGCTGCCTTCAAGATAAGTGGCTAGCTCTCCGTAGGCTTGGGTCCGAGGACCATGCAAGACCTAGGCACAGGTGCTGCCTTCAAGATAAGTGGCTAGCTCTCCGTAGGTTTGGGTCCGAGGACCATGCAAGACGTAGGCTTGGGTCCTGAGGACCATGCAAGACCTAGGCACAGGTGCTGCCTTCAAGATAAGTGGCTAGCTCTCCGTAGGCTTGGGTCCGAGGACCATGCAAGACCTAGGCACAGGTGCTGCCTTCAAGATAAGTGGCTAGCTCTCCGTAGGTTTGGGTCCGAGGACCATGCAAGACCTAGGCACAGGTGCTGCCTTCAAGATAAGTGGCTAGCTCTCCGTAGGCTTGGGTCCGAGGACCATGCAAGACCTAGGCACAGGTGCTGCCTTCAAGAGTAGTGGCTAGCTCTCCGTAGGCTTGGGTCCTGAGTACCATGCAAGACCTAGTCACAGGTGCTGCCTTCAAGATAAGTGGCTAGCTCTCCGTAGGCTTGGGTCCGAGGACCATGCAAGACCTAGGCACAGGTGCTGCCTTCAAGAGTAGTGGCTAGCTCTCCGTAGGCTTGGGTCCTGAGGACCATGCAAGACCTAGGCACAGGTGCTGCCTTCAAGATAAGTGGCTAGCTCTCCGTAGGCTTGGGTCCGAGGACCATGCAAGACCTAGGCACAGGTGCTGCCTTCAAGATAAGTGGCTAGCTCTCCGTAGGCTTGGGTCCGAGGACCATGCAAGACCTAGGCACAGGTGCTGCCTTCAAGAGTAGTGGCTAGCTCTCCGTAGGCTTGGGTCCGAGGACCATGCAAGACCTAGGCACAGGTGCTGCCTTCAAGAGTAGTGGCTAGCTCTCCGTAGGCTTGGGTCCGAGGACCATGCAAGACCTAGGCACAGGTGCTGCCTTCAAGAGTAGTGGCTAGCTCTCCGTAGGCTTGGGTCCTGAGGACCATGCAAGACCTAGGCACAGGTGCTGCCTTCAAGATAAGTGGCTAGCTCTCCGTAGGCTTGGGTCCGAGGACCATGCAAGACCTAGGCAGAGGTGCTGCCTTCAAGATAAGTGGCTAGCTCTCCGTAGGCTTGGGTCCGAGGACCATGCAAGACCTAGGCACAGGTGCTGCCTTCAAGAGTAGTGGCTAGCTCTCCGTAGGTTTGGGTCCGAGGACCATGCAAGACCTAGGCACAGGTGCTGCCTTCAAGATAAGTGGCTAGCTCTCCGTAGGCTTGGGTCCGAGTACCATGCAAGACCTAGGCACAGGTGCTGCCTTCAAGAGTAGTGGCTAGCTCTCCGTAGGCTTGGGTCCTGAGGACCATGCAAGACCTAGGCACAGGTGCTGCCTTCAAGATAAGTGGCTAGCTCTCCGTAGGCTTGGGTCCGAGGACCATGCAAGACCTAGGCACAGGTGCTGCCTTCAAGATAAGTGGCTAGCTCTCCGTAGGCTTGGGTCCGAGGACCATGCAAGACCTAGGCACAGGTGCTGCCTTCAAGAGTAGTGGCTAGCTCTCCGTAGGCTTAGGTCCTGAGGACCATGCAAGACCTAGGCACAGGTGCTGCCTTCAAGATAAGTGGCTAGCTCTCCGTAGGCTTGGGTCCTGAGGACCATGCAAGACCTAGGCACAGGTGCTGCCTTCAAGATAAGTGGCTAGCTCTCCGTAGGCTTGGGTCCGAGGACCATGCAAGACCTAGGCACAGGTGCTGCCTTCAAGATAAGTGGCTAGCTCTCCGTAGGCTTGGGTCCGAGGACCATGCAAGACCTAGGCACAGGTGCTGCCTTCAAGATAAGTGGCTAGCTCTCCGTAGGCTTGGGTCCGAGGACCATGCAAGACCTAGGCACGGGTGCTGCCTTCAAGAGTAGTGGCTAGCTCTCCGTAGGCTTGGGTCCGAGGACCATGCAAGACCTAGGCACGGGTGCTGCCTTCAAGAGTAGTGGCTAGCTCTCCGTAGGCTTGGGTCCGAGGACCATGCAAGACCTAGGCACAGGTGCTGCCTTCAAGAGTAGTGGCTAGCTCTCCGTAGGCTTGGGTCCTGAGGACCATGCAAGACCTAGGCACAGGTGCTGCCTTCAAGATAAGTGGCTAGCTCTCCGTAGGCTTGGATCCGAGGACCATGCAAGACCTAGGCACAGGTGCTGCCTTCAAGAGTAGTGGCTAGCTCTCCGTAGGCTTGGGTCCGAGGACCATGCAAGACCTAGGCACAGGTGCTGCCTTCAAGAGTAGTGGCTAGCTCTCCGTAGGCTTGGGTCCGAGGACCATGCAAGACCTAGGCACAGGTGCTGCCTTCAAGAGTAGTGGCTAGCTCTCCGTAGGCTTGGGTCCGAGGACCATGCAAGACCTAGGCACAGGTGCTGCCTTCAAGATAAGTGGCTAGCTCTCCGTAGGCTTGGGTCCGAGGACCATGCAAGACCTAGGCACAGGTGCTGCCTTCAAGAGTAGTGGCTAGCTCTCCGTAGGCTTGGGTCCTGAGGACCATGCAAGACCTAGGCACAGGTGCTGCCTTCAAGATAAGTGGCTAGCTCTCCGTAGGCTTGGGTTCGAGGACCATGCAAGACCTAGGCACAGGTGCTGCCTTCAAGATAAGTGGCTAGCTCTCCGTAGGCTTGGGTCCGAGGACCATGCAAGACCTAGGCACAGGTGCTGCCTTCAAGAGTAGTGGCTAGCTCTCCGTAGGCTTGGGTCCGAGGACCATGCAAGACCTAGGCACAGGTGCTGCCTTCAAGAGTAGTGGCTAGCTCTCCGTAGGCTTGGGTCCTGAGGACCATGCAAGACCTAGGCACAGGTGCTGCCTTCAAGAGTAGTGGCTAGCTCTCCGTAGGCTTGGGTCCTGAGGACCATGCAAGACCTAGGCACAGGTGCTGCCTTCAAGATAAGTGGCTAGCTCTCCGTAGGCTTGGGTTCGAGGACCATGCAAGACCTAGGCACAGGTGCTGCCTTCAAGATAAGTGGCTAGCTCTCCGTAGGCTTGGGTCCGAGGACCATGCAAGACCTAGGCACAGGTGCTGCCTTCAAGAGTAGTGGCTAGCTCTCCGTAGGCTTGGGTCCGAGGACCATGCAAGACCTAGGCACAGGTGCTGCCTTCAAGAGTAGTGGCTAGCTCTCCGTAGGCTTGGGTCCTGAGGACCATGCAAGACCTAGGCACAGGTGCTGCCTTCAAGAGTAGTGGCTAGCTCTCCGTAGGCTTGGGTCCGAGGACCATGCAAGATCTAGGCACAGGTGCTGCCTTCAAGAGTAGTGGCTAGCTCTCCGTAGGCTTGGGTCCGTGGACCATGCAAGACCTAGGCACAGGTGCTGCCTTCAAGAGTAGTTAAGTAATTAGTTTCCCCATAGGCCTGAGTCCGAGGACCATGCAGAGCCTTGGTTCTGTCTAACACTTGGTCTTCTGAAGTAATTAGTTTCCCCATAGGCCTGAGTCCGAGGACCATGCAGAGCCTTGGTTCTGTCTAACACTTGGTCTTCTGAAGTAATTAGTTTCCCCATAGGCCTGAGTCCGAGGACCATGCAGAGCCTTGGTTCTGTCTAACACTTGGTCTTCTGAAGTAATTAGTTTCCCCATAGGCCTGAGTCCGAGGACCATGCAAAGCCTTGGTTCTGTCTAACACTTGGTCTTCTGAAGTAATTAGTTTCCCCATAGGCCTGAGTCCGAGGACCATGCAGAGCCTTGGTTCTGTCTAACACTTGGTCTTCTGAAGTAATTAGTTTCCCCATAGGCCTGAGTCCGAGGACCATGCAGAGCCTTGGTTCTGTCTAACACTTTCATTAAGTAGGGGTTTGTCCTCGGACCGTTCTTCTGGGGACGATTCCTCCTTCGGTCGGACAGTGATTTTTCACGTGGCATTGATCTTGCCTCCAGCTCGAGTCCCCATCTTTTATCTGGGAAGCGTTTCTTGGCCGTTCGTGTTCTGCGCCTGACGCTTCGGTGCGCGAGACGCGCCTTCATTAATGGTCTCGTAAATCAACAGAAGTACAACGGTCTGCGGCCCCCTTGGAATTTGGTGGCTTCATTATTGTCCGCCGCCTCGGTAACTCACTTTTCGAATTCTGCGTGAGTTAATTCTCACCAACCCTCCTCCTCTATATAAGGCTTTCTGGGGGGATGGTTTCTTCATGCTCCATGAGCCTCCCAACTCGAACAGAAAGAACACCGTTTTTCCACTCCCCATGCCCCTTTAATAACCCTGTCGGAATTGTGACCGGAGTTAGGAGATATGGGGCTAAGGGCTGCCGTGGCCGCAGCCCCCACTGGGTTTCTAGCGCGGCAGAGTCTAGGCGTAACACCGGCGGTGTCGTACGCGGTGGCCGGGTGGAACGTTGTTGAAGTACCTAACGTCTCTCCCCGGAGCGCACCTCCGGTGGAGGAGACACGCGAACTCATGTCATGGCTGGCGCCTGAGTGTTGCCGTCTCCAACGGCCAGTGCTCGGGAGGATTGGAGAGCATCAAGGGAACATCACGGGGGAGGACATTCCGGTGCCCCTGCATCTGCTCCTCACTTTGTTCAAGCTTCCGCCTTGAAGTGAGCCAGCCTCAGCCCCCCTTCCCCGCTTTTATTGTCAAGCTCTCCCGTTCTGCTGATGCCAATAAAAGCACGGGTTGACACTTCCCTCTCCCTCTAGCTAGTTGTAGAATCGGACCGCCTGAGCCTCCGATTGTAGGATTAGCTTGTAATAAAGCTTGTAAAACAAGCCTGCCTGAGCCTCTGATTGTATTTTGTAGCTTTCTTCTTCATCAAAATAATATCAGACTCTTTTCTCATTTCTTTTTGTTGCTGTTGAATCTTCCATTTTGCTGCAACTGTACTTGTTTGTTTTTCTTTTGCGGAGTGACTGTTTAGGACGATCGCCGGTTGCGCCGATCGGCGCACTAACCCTCCCCACAGACGGCGCCAATTGTAGGGGCTCGTTTTGTCGTAGATCCCCCAACAATACATTTATTTAGAGAGTGGGACGTAGGGTTTGGCGCTAACAGGCTTGCCACCGGCTCGCCGGAAGCGTTCTTCCTTCCTGAGGGCTTAACCTTGTTCTTTTTGGCTTGGGGGTTGCTCCTCGGACGGCCGAGGAGCCCTTTACTCTGAAGGGCCCCTTGCATTATATACCCTCTTTGGCCAATCCTAGCCTTCCAACTGTCGATCATCTAGACCACTGCTTAAGAACCTGTCCCATCAGCCACGTTCCCCACCATACTGTGGGTCGCAGCACCCAAGGTTCCGCCGTTCAGGAGTCCTCTCAGCATTAAGATTGCCAGGGGGGTTAGGTAGATGCATTAAGTGTGGATGTGACCGCCTATACTGGGCTTGTCCCCCACCTGGGATTAGGATAGGTATGCCGAGGATAGGGTCGTCCTCGGCGTGGCCCAGAGGGCTAAAAAGCCCCTAGACAACTGCCTGGGACAGCCATCGATCCTCAGCATGGGCCTTGGGCCAGCCTAGAGGTGGGCCGAGACTTCCAGGCCCACGGGCCCCACAGCACTCATTAACTCACTTGACACAAAAATTAAAAAACTTAAGTAGATAATTATGGTGTGGTCCCTACATAAATTTAGACACATGGCGCAAAATTAGATTCTAATTGAACTTTCTCTAAGTTTTACCTATTAATATATATATATATATATATAGAGAGAGAGAGAGAGGGGTAAACGTGCATACGTTACAATAATAGGTCCATTAAGGCCAAACAATGTTAATTATTATATTATTATTATTACTGTAGGGGCTTGTTTTATCGTAGATCCCCCAACAATACATTTATTTAGAGAGTGGGACGTAGGGTTTGGCGCTAACAGGCTTGCCACCGGCTCGCCGGAAGCGTTCTTCCTTCCTGAGGTCTTAGCCTTGCTCTTTTTGGCTTGGGGGTTGCTCCTCGGACGGCCGAGGAGCCCCTTACTCTGAAGGGCCCCGTGCATTATATACCCTCTTTGGCCAATCCTAGCCTTCCAACTGTCAATCATCTAGACCACTGCTTAAGAACCTGTCCCATCAGCCACGTTCCCCACCTTACTGTGGATCGCAGCACCCAAGGTTCCGCCGTTTAGGAGTCCTCTCAGCATTAAGGTTGCCAGGGGAGTTAGGTAGATGCATTAAGTGTGGATGTGACCGCCTATACTGGGCTTGTCCCCCACCTGGGATTAGGATAGGTATGCCGAGGATAGGGCCGTCCTCGGCGTGGCCCAGAGGGCTAAAAAGCCCCTAGACAACTGCCTGGGACAGCCATCGATCCTCGGCATGGGCCTTGGGCCAGCCTAGAGGTAGGCCGAGACTTCCAGGCCCACAGGCCCCACAATTACATTATTTTATCTCTTACCCTCTTAATTTTTTCTTATATATATAATTTAACAATGATTTAGTTTATTATATTTTTCTTATAGAAAGTTAGAAACAACTCAAACAAGACTTTCATGATGTGGATCATGTGATAGCCAACAAAATTCAAATTCAAAAGGTAACAAATGCAAGCGGTAATTTTTACAATACGATTATTGACCATTGACCATTTCGAGTGTCCATTCTGCAGCACAACATGCCAGACGTGCCACACAATTTGGACAATAAAACCATAGAAGGGGGCACTAGCACGTAATTTCCACCAAATCCCAGGGGCAAATCTACTGCCAAAAACGAAAACGCAATATACCAAGAGCCAGTGGCATCACACGTAAATTCATAAAAATAAGATTGGTTTTTGTATCATTGGAGACGTGGTTCCTCATTTTCTTTCCATGTGTTAAATTTATAACGAGCATGGGTGTTATTAAATATAGGTACAAATACTTACTATGTATATAATTGTATTTATTTATGTATAAGCAATTATAAGCTAGTTTAACTATACATTTTATGCATATTTGGATATGGTGTTTGAATTTGGAGGAGTTGAACAAGTTGAAACTTAATGAAAGTAACAAACCCTTCTTTGAATTTGGATCCTATTCACCTTTGTTTATAAGTTTTTCTTTTTAAGGCACTTTTAGATATACACTATTGTAAGTTTCTTTAAAAACCTTCTCTCTTTTCTCCGTGTGTGTGTTAAAAATACTTAGTATTTTCAAATTTGATTTGTCTAATCCCAAATTTTGTAGATTTATAGATAAAGTGTGGAAGCAAATTTGTGGTTGTCATCTCATAAATAAGAATATGTCTACATGGATATTTAAATTTCATTTTCCGTATTGTTACTAAGTTAATTATTACTTTATTAGTACTCTTATGATGAAAATCATTACTTTTTTCAATAACCAGTATTAGTGTCTGACTATACAATTTTACTTTTGTTATATTCATATTTGCCTTACCAATTGGTACTTCACCCAACGACGGAAACCTAAAATTTCGATTTTTTTTTTTTTTTTTGGACAGAAATTTTGAAAATTTTTATCATCCTATCTAAATGTTTTAAATTAGTTTAGGGTGTGGTCGTGTGGGCATATAAAAATGTAAATTAGCCCCTCAAATTTGGGTTAATCTCCAATAAAATTAGGAAAAAAAGGCACCTCCCCAAAACAAAGCGGAAATTTTTTCTTATTATTATTAAAGGTTCCTTTTGTTATTGCCCTTTTTTAATGCACACAGGGATCATCCATTATGTTATTTATTTTTTTTATGCATCAATAGTTTGGAATGTGAAGATTTGAATCTTAAATGTTTCAATTGAAAACACTAGAATGTGACAACTAATTGAGCTACAAGACTCTTTTGACTCCATTATGTTTTGATGAAAGAGAGAATCATTAAATATGTTTATATTTGATTATTTTTTGGGACATGTTTAGAGTAAAATAGACAATTTTTATATACTCATTAAAGTTTAGAACGATTATGTTTATTATGAAATAAATTAGGAAGTTGACGAGTTCTTGTATATATACATGTTTTGAATTTATCTAGATTGATTTATGAATAACACTGTTAGGACCTCTCAAGCCAAAATTCCTAACTAAACCATTACCTTTACCTAAACCAACCAAATAATAATAGGAAAAAGAATAAGAGCATTTTCATGTATTTTTTTATTTGAGAATATTTATATTTGAGTTTTGGCAAGTTCAAATTTATAAATTAAGGTGTTAAAATAATATAAGAATATCATAAATGATAATGGATTTCCTTCGATACTCCTTTATGTTGAACAAGATACGAGATTGACACGTGACCATTTTAGGACATGTGTTATGTCTATGTCATGCCTAGTGCACAAAAGAATTGGATACAAATAAAACCCGGCATAATATTGTGGACAATGATTTTGTAAAATACATTGGGCTACTGTAGTTTTGTTATACCACAGTAATACTAAGGTTATCCCCCCCCCCCCCCCCCCCCACACACACACACACACACACACACACACACACACACATGACTTTTAATGCATGCATTTCTATAAATAAGTCCATTAAAATAGGATAACATGTTAATTCTATCTAGGAGTGTGCAGCTAACCTGCCAAAACCAACTCGATCCAACCCGATAGTTTTTAGGGTTGAGAGTTGGGTTGGGTTGTGAATTTTTTTTACAATGGATCAATTTGGGTTTGGGTCATAAGATTAACAAATTTGCCTAACCCAGCCTGACCCACATATATTTAATATATATTTAAAAATAAATATTATAATTTTTTTAATTTACTTTTTTTACCCCTCTTATTGAATAAAACACAAAGCCTAAGTTCTCGCCATTTCAATCTCCTTCTTATCTCGTGTTACTCTCTCTCTCTCTCTCTCTCTCTCTCTGCCGCCACTCCTACTCATATTCTGAGCATATAATAAAATCAAAACTTTAAATTCTCCTCATATAGTTTGTATTTGTTTGGTGTTATGTCCATCATTATTTGGTTATAAAATTTATCTTATTTATGGTGGTGTTATTCTAATTATCAATTTAATAATAATAATAATAATAGTAATAAAAAAACTGTCTAACGCATAGGTAACCCAATCCACGTGGGTTGGGTTGGAAATAGATTAGGTTAGGTTGGCTTTTTTTTTAATCCACCATGGTGAGTTGGGTTGAAAAAGCCACTCAACCTGACTCATGCACACTCCCAATTCTATTATTATATTCTTTCTACCTCCTACCCTATTTATTTTTTCTTACATTTTTATAATTTACCATGGGTTTTTCATTTTATTTTTTTGTTCTTTTAGAAAGTTAGAAACAAGTCTTTTATGTTGTGTCCAAACAAAAATGGTAAACTATAGATTTGGTCCCATCCTTTATGTCATATTTCAAATTTTTTTTTTTTTTTTTTTTTTAATTTTGTCATATTTCAATTTAGTCCATAACCTTTCAATTATGTCAATTTAATACATAATATTTCAACGACGTGTCAATTTAGTCATTGCCATCATCTCTTGGATAAAAATTGTTGACATGGCAAACGGCTAAAATTAAATAAAATAAAAATTATTGCCACATTAATAGAAACTAATTTTTTTATTTTTTTTTTATTTTAGCTGTTAGCCACATCAACAATTTCTATCAAATAAATAATTGTACATAGGGATGGCAGTGGGGTGGGGTGGGGCTGAAGGATGGGGTCTTCTTCTCCGCCTACATGGTTTTGTCTTGCCCCATCCCCGGCCCGCCCCGCATGACGCGAAAAAATTTCTCACCTCATCCCCGCCCCTTGGGGCCCCGCAAAGACCCACCCCACCCCACCTGAGAAAACTCTACTTTTTGTTAATTTGCCCTAAAATTAGTACAATTTTTTTAATGAAACCTATTTCATTAATAAAAATATACATGAAATTACAACTAAATTTATCCCATCAAATCAAATCAATTTTAAAAAGAAATTGAATAATATATCCAAGCGTTTAACAAGACAATCACAAAAAAAAAAAAAAAAAACTCATAGTATAACACATAACAAAATAAAGGCAGAGAACCACATTAGGTAGAATAAAATAAGCTAATATTGAATATGTTTATTTAAATAGTAAGATTTTAGGTTATAAAAATTTTACAATTATAACTCTTAGCAACGTGGACGGGTGGGGACGGAAAGGGGCGGGGCGAGGTGGGTCTAAAAAGTCTAAATCCATCCCACCCTGCCCCGTAGTGCGGGGCTAAAATCTTACTCATTCCCGCTCCATCACCTTTGCAGGGTAGAGAAAACCCGCGCGGGACGAAGCGAGAAGGGGCTGGTTAAGCGGGGCGGGGCAAAATTGCCATCTCCAAGTCTGTACGAACTAAATTAATAATGAACTGAAAGATTAAAGATTAAATTAACACAATTGAAAGATTGTGGACTGAATTAAAATATAATATAAACAATAGAGACCATAATTAAAAAAAAAAATGCAAGCGATGCTTTTTCATTTTACTGTATCCCCATTACTGACCATTTGGAGTTTGCAAGCACAACGTGCCAGAGACATGCCACAATTTCGAATTGGGGGGGCACTAGCACGTAATTTCCGCCGAAACCCAAGGGCAATCATTTTACCACTACAATTATTATCTTAATAAAAGCTGGTACCCTTCGGCAAAAGTGAAAAGAGCCAGTGACAGTGGCACTCGTAAATTCATAAATAAAAGATTGGTTTTTATTTTTTATTTTATTTATTTATTATCATTTCGTGTTTCATCATTTTCTTTGCACGTGTTCTAATAACTAATAAAATATTCTTAGCACACACAAAAAAACCTAATAAAGTAGTATTAAATTTAGGCGTAAATGCATTTTTCGTCCTTACATTTTGAGGTCATTTCTATTTTAGTCCCTACATTTCTATTTTACCACTTTTAGTCTCTAATTCAATTAACGCTTGTTATTTTAGTCCTTTCCGTCACTCAACAGACGGAAAATGCTGACGTGGCTAACGGTACAGTAAAATAATAATTAAAAATTCTATTTTGACATTAAAAAATACTACGTCAGCATCTAAATTAAAAAAATTAATTTATTAATTTTAATTAAATAAAAAAATTAACAAAATTAAAAACAAGAACATCAAACCTAAAAATAAACTCAGCAATGACATCCAACCCAGAATCAAAGAGCAAACGAATAAAAGAACATGAACATTCAAAAATAAACCCAACAATAATGTCAAACCCATAATCAAAGAGCAAACGAATAAAAGAACATGAACATCCAAAAATAAACCCAGCAATGATATCAAACCCATAATCAAAGAGCAAACGAATAAAAGAACATGAACATCAAACCTACAAGGGAAAAAAAAAAAAAAATCCTAAACATCACCAAATCAAAGAGAACAAGAGCAAAAGCTCATGCAAAACCTCAAGGACAACATCGAAGCTTGCCTCAAATACCCTAACCAGCCCGACCGATTCGCCGAATCCAAAATCGACCTCCATGATGACCTCCACAAGCTCAGCATCCTCGCCGGAGCTCCCGAGCTATATCCGGATCTCGTCAATCTCAATGCGATTCCTTCGATTTTGAACCTCCTTGCTCACGATAACACCGATATCGCGGTCGATATGGTTCAGTTGCTTCAGGATCTGACGGATCTTGATGTGTTTGAGGACGATGAGGAGAGTGATGAGCCGGCTAGGGATTTGGTTGACGTGCTGGTGGAGAACAATGTGCTCGAGCTGCTTGTTCAGAATCTGCAGCGGTTGAACGATTCTGATCCCGATGAGATGGCTGCGGTGTATAGCACGCTCACGACGGTGGAGAATCTGGTGGAGGTGAAGCCTGCGGTGGCGGAGCTGGTGTGCGAGAGGACGAAGTTGTTGAAGTGGTTGCTAGGGAAGATAAAGGTGAGGGAGGATGAACTTCTTCAATGTGAGTTTGGTGATTGAAGTGCGAGAGGAAGAACTGAGGGCTTTTGGGATTTGTGATTTTTTGGTTTTGAACTTTCTGGGCTTATGGCTTGGGGATTGATGATTTTGCTGTGGTTGGAAATGAGGGTTTTGAGATTTATGATTTTGTTTTTTGAGCTGAATTTTTTGGGTTTTTTTGTGTGTTTGTTTCTCAAGAAAATTTCTGGGGATGAACTCAAGTAACATGAACATGTTCTTCAGAAAAAAAAAAAAAAATGAAAGAAAAAAAAATATTTTTTAATTTAATTATCTTATTTTATTTTAAAAGAATTTAGAAAAAAATAAAAATGTCTTTTTTTATTATTATTTTATGCTGACTTGGCCTTTGTTAAATAATAAATAATTTATTATTATTATTTTATTCGCCACATCAGCATTTACTATTTCAACAGTGTCCTCCGTTTGCCACGTCAGCATTTTCCGTCTGTTGGGTGACGGAAAGGACTAAAATAACAAGCGTTAATTGAATTAAGGACTAAAAGTGGTAAAATAAAAATGTAGGGACCAAAATAGAAATGACCCCAAAATGTAAGGACGAAAAATGCATTTACGCCTTAAATTTAAGTACAAATCTTTAATGTCGTATATAACTGTGTTTATTCTTAGAGGTATATATGTTTATGCAATTACAAGCTAGTTTAACTATCACGCACTCCCGATGATCACTATAAAAATATAAATACATTTTTTTTTTGAAAGCACAAATATAAGTACTTGTATCTTATATATAAAAAATGGATAATTACAGATTACCCACTAGCTCGAATTTAACTTACCCACTAGTAGTTTCACTTTTAACACTTTACTCACCTAAGGTTATTTCAGTTTAATTTTTGTTACCCACCTCTGTTAAAAAAGAGAGGTAAATAAGTCTTTTTGTACCTATTTTATGTCTCTCTCCTCCCAAAACAAGAAAAATAAAAAATAAAATATGGTATTAGTTTCTCACAATTCACAAACATGAAGAACATACACCCAAAAAACTAATACAAATCAAATCAAGCAATACCATCAAAGTAAAAATGGAACTATTGCAACTCCATAATAAACTGTATTGCCCCACAGTTTTTTTACACATAGCTTTTTATTTTTCTTGTACAAATATACTGATTTGAACACCAGCATTGCACAAAATTGCAGTTACTATCACTAATCATAGTATAAACTTTAATAGAACAGAATATAACCAAATTTATAAACTTTTTTTTTTTTGATAAGTAAAATTTATAAACTACCATGGCAATAGCTCACAGTTTTCCTCCACACATGAATATGGGTTTGTAACATCAGTATTACCACTAAGTAAAAAGAAATGAAGTAATTCAATTCCATGAGAATGAAAACACATATCAGAATTATATTAATTGCAGTATTTACAAACAAACTTATTACATTACAATATTTAACATCCTGGCCTCGTGTTCCAGAACTGAGTAAATAGTTTCTTCAAGTTCCCAAACACATATTACCCAAGATTCAAAATCGCTAATTCATTCAAGTCACTTTATCTTTTTTCTCAATAGAACAATGCTAAAAATTCATCTTTTACTAATACTATAGCACAAGAAAAAAGAGCACAAATTATCTTAAAATAGTATTTCCATGAAACAACAAGCTAAAACACTGGGTAATAGCCATTGCATTAAAACACCTCAAAATCAATAATCAATAATGATGGCCAAACTTATCGATGAGCTTGTCGAGTCGATCTTGCCTCTGTCTTTGTCCAACACTATGCTTCTATCTCCGCCACTTTTCTATCCATCAATCCCATGACCCACTTCGAGTTGCTACCCACAGCCCCACAAACCTAGGTCCACCCACAGCACCACGACCCCACGCTGATCTGAAGCCCACCCAATAGAGAGAAACACAAACAGATTAAGACCGAAAGTGTTCCCAAACATGAATAGGTTGGTAACGCTTAAAACCCAGAATCTGTAGGTCTCCTTCTTCCTTGGTTTCCTTGCACGATGAAAACCCAGATGATTCTCGGACTAATAAATCGAGTGGGTGCCATTGTAGCATCTAAGATCTCAGGTGGGTGAGCAAGTGTGAGAGAGTGTGTGAGAAAGGAATGTTTGATCTGATTTCTTATTTGATTTTTTGATGAAACTTGTTAGAGTAGCGGAAAAATTAGAGGTGGGTTACGGAGTATAAACGGAATGAAACACAGGTGGGTAAAGTGTCAAAAATGAAACCACAGGTGGGTAAGTTAAATTTGAGGCAAACCACAGGTGGGAAATTTGTAATTATCCAAAAAAAAAAGTATAATACTTATGGGGTGTGGGGTGTAAGAGCTGTGGTTCAAGTCATTAAAAGAAAGCTTCACACATATATATACTTAGATTATGTTAGAGTAGAATTCTATATTGTATTAAAAAAAAAATTACAAGCTATTTTAATTATAAATTTTATGTTGCCAAAGGTCTTGTAGTTGAATTGACACCTCCCCATGTATAAAGTGCTTGGGTTTTTAGGAGGGAAAATGTTCGAGCTGCGGAGTTAGCAGCATGTTGTAATTATCTATAAAAAAAAATTAAAATTTTTATGTATATTTGAATATTTGGATATGGTGTTTGAATATGGTCGAATAATTGAGTAAACCAAATTGAAACTTAAAGAAAGTAACAAACCCTTCATTGAATTTGGATGTTGCTGCACCTTTGTTTGTAATTTTTAATTACCAAAGTCCTAAATTTTTTAGGTTTATAGATAAGGCGTGGAAGCAAATTTGGGATTGTCATCCCAAAAATAAGAATATGTCTACAAGGATTTTAAAATTTCATTTTGGCATTGTTACTAAATTAATGATTAGCACTCTTGATGATGAAAATCATGACTTTCTTCAAAAACTCGACTAGTGTCTAAGTAGAGGTGTTCACGAAGTGGTTTAGTGTGATTTTGGTCCATTTTTTTTTTTATCATCATATTGCACAGTGCAATTTGGTCAAAATCATCACTGCATTGCACCTCAATTGTGCGGTCACATATGTAGTATGGTGCGGTTCATTGTAGTGTATCATTGTGCGGTTTGGTTAGTTTTGAATTGGGATGTTTTTCAAAATTTTGGACTGGATTGGTGTAGCCAAGCTGGGGTTTCCTTTGTTTTGGGTAAATTTTAAAATGTTGTGCTAATCTTTCTTTATTTTTGCCCAACAAGTTTTTAGGTGTGAAATGACTTATCTTTTATAATAGTATTACTTGTGTGTGTATGTGCGCGCACGCTTGCAATGAGTGCAAATTTTTTTTTCACCACTATTTGTGGTGTGTGTAGTTACTTGATTTTGCGAGCGATTTTGGTTGGTTTAAGTGTAATCATGCAATTTGAGCGGTTTTGTGAACACTCCTATTTCTAACTACAAAATTCACTTTTGCTATATTCATACTTGCATTACCAATTGGTCCCTTCACCTACAAAAGAAAAAAAAAGGTATTTTCCTAACAATATTCTTTTATTCGAGAATATTTGTATTTGAGTTTTGGCAAGTTCAAATTTAGAAGTAGAGGTGTTAAAATAATATAAGAATACCATAAGTGATTATGGATTTCCTTTGGTACTCTGTTGTGTTGGACAAAATGTAAGATTGACACGTGATCATTCTAAGACACATATGGTGTATGTGTCACATCCAGTTCACAAAAGCACCATACGTAAGCAGATACCACCATAATATGGTGGAATGTAGTTCTATATAATACTGTGGGCTACCGTAGTTTTGTAATACCATTGTAATTTTAAAATTACCATATATATATACACACACACACGACATTTTAACGCACCCATTATGATGAATAGTAGGTCCATTATGGCTAAACAATTTTAATTTTATTATATTCTTTTTATTTTCCACTCTTTTTTGGCTAATCTACATTATATATAAGATAATTTTTCTATTTGAACTGAACTTTTATATAGTTCAAAAATATCCTCATTAATAAAGGGTAACCTCATTTAGAAATACGGCTATAAATGTCAAATAACAAATTTTATTTTGAATTCAAATGGAGAACTCCTAAAATTTAGAAATTTTTTCCCTTCAAGTTAAAAAAAAAAAAAAATTTATTTGTCTCTAAAGTTTATCATTTTTATTTGTTTGAAAAATAAAAAATTATTTTTCTAAATTATAATAAATACTATACAAATTATTAACTTTTATCAAAAATAAAATCAGAAGAGTTTCTATGCATGCACAACATGTGTGCGTATTTACATAATTTTACAAGGGCCTATCCTCCAAAAAAAAAAAAAATTGATAAAATGTGAATCACTTTAGATAACCAGCAAAACAAAATGCCTAAAAAAAACAACCAGGGGCACTAGCACGTAATTTCCACCAAAACCCAGTGGCTATCTTTTTTCTTTTATTTTTTTTCAATAGAAAGACTAGAAAACTAAAAGCCAGTGGTATCACAAGTAAATTCATAAAACCCGAAGGGCAAAATTTAAAGGAAAATTCCACCAAAATATCTGAATACCAGTTTTGTCCTCAAAGGGAATAGACGGTTCCGCTCCCCCGCTTCTATAAATACCATACCCCACCACCTTTCCTAATCCCACGCCATTCTCATTTCTCTCTGCATTTTTCTCTCTCCTAGGGTTAGGGTTTCCAGAGTCTCTCTCTCTCTAAAGCCCTCTCTTTTCACTCTCCGAGACTCAATGGCGCAACAGGAAGTCACCAATGGAGGTTCTGAGAAGAAGACCGGTGGTGGAAACGACATCATGGAGGTGATTGAGGTGAAGTTCACGGCGTTGAAGCCACAGCTGGTGGTGGAGGCTCCGAAAGCAAACGAAGCCATTCTGTTCTACAAGGCTGCTTTCGGCGCTGAAGAGCTTGGCCGTACCTTGCACCCTAAGCGTAAGGCTGACCAAGAGCTCCCTCTCATTCTCTCTGCTCAGCTCAGCCTCGCTGGCTCCACGATTCTCGTCTCTGACCTAGCTGATCCTTCTGAGACTCCGTAAGCCTATCTCTCTCTCCGTAAATACTTGTTTATACGTGTTGTTTTCGGTTTTCTTTTAGATCTATAGGAGATAGTTGTGATACTGGCTGTTCTTGCGTTTCGAAGAGTTTTTCTGCTGTTATTGTAGTGGTTTTGCATGTTTCGTCTGGTTTTGATATTTTACTCGTTTTACTTGTATTTTTCATCGTAACGATTTGGAACTGTTAGATCTTCCTCTTGAACACTGGTTTGTTTCATAAATACTAGTTTTCCTTTCTGATTTTGCTTGATTTCGTCTGGTTTTGATTTTTACTTGTTTTTCTTTTCATTTTCAGTGTTATGTAAGGCTTTGGAACTGTTAGATCTTCATCTTTAGCACTGGTTTTGTTTCATAAATGCTTGTTTTTATTTCGCTGCTTAAGTCAAATCTGTAATTTACTGATGCTTTTGTTTTTTCCTTTGTAGTTCAGGCTTCTATTATTAAATAATTTATTATTTCTAAATCTCTGACCGTACCTGCTTTAGTTTTTTTTCCCCTTATCTTTCGTTCAGTTTTCAATTATTAATTTTTAATTTCCAAGTCTCTGGCCGTACACATTTCTTTTTGTTCGCTAGCTCAGTCATCTTCTTATTTTAGTTTAATTTTTAGACGTGGTTTTTTTTCGTTGCTATTATTTTATTATCTCCAAATATCTCCTCGTACATATTTCTATTTGTCCGGTATGCTTTTTCTTTTTCCAAATTTGTTATTCTGCTTCTGCTTGCTTCTGGATTTGGACGTATTGAAGCTTTGTTTATGAGCAAAGATTATTAATTTTTTTTATTATTATTTAAGATTTTAGATATTTGTATGAATGAGTTTGAACGTGTTTGACCAGGGCCAAGACTGAGGGAACCGGACTCGTTTTCTACTTGGAGACTGATGACGTGGCGAGTGCTATCAACAAGGCGGTGGGCGCTGGAGCTGTTGTTGTGAGCGAGATCGCCGAGGGTGAGGGCGCGGGCTGTGGACTATCGCGCGTTGGCAAGGTGAAAGACCCTTACGGCGTAGTTTGGGCTATCGGCTCTCCCGCCGCGAAGGCTGCTGTCGTGGAAGCTTGATGACCGTTGGATCTTATCATTTCTCTGTCAAGCAACTGTTCATCTTTTGTGGGACCCGCGCATCGAAAAAAAGTCTCTAGCGGTTAGGATTTAGGTGGTGATAGGTTTTAGGCCTAGAATTTGATAATTCTGTCATTTTGAAAAAAAAAAAAAAAAAAAGGAAAAAATGAAAACTCTTTTGGAATAGGATGTTTAATGGACAGCTGGCAGTTCCTTGACTTTTAAATGCTACTAGTACTATGGCTATGAGGCTCTATTTACTCTTTCTGGTTCACATTAACGGCATTTTTATGTCTTTTTAAATACCTCTCTGCCCAATATCTCTCCTCTCTATTTAATTATTGTTTATATTCTGTGTCTTTGAATTGGAATTTGGTTTCTTCTCAAAAAAAAAAAAAAAAAAAAAGAATTGGAATTTGGTAAGTCAAAACGTCTAGGTTGCCCTTTGTTTGGTTGGGAACAGCCTGATAAAAGTGAAGGGTAATCGGGACTTTTTGTCCATCGTGGATAATGGATATATGGACTGTGTTTGGATAGCAGGTTTTTCTGCTGAAAGTTAAGTTGCGTTTTATTTCTTTTTTTTTTTTTTTTTCTTTTTTCCTGGCCGCACTTGTTGACTGGGGGGGACAAAATTCACTGTGTGTGCACTGTTTATGTACTGTTCATGTACTGTTTATGTATTAAAAAATATTAAAAGTGGGTCTCACGATATTATTTACACATTTAAAAATTATTTTGCTACAGTGATTTCAGCAACAATCAGTTTTTATCAACTTTCAGCAACAATAAGTGTTATCCAAACAGACTCATGATATGGATGTTGTCTGTCTGTAACCTTGTTATAGGCTAATTTCTTTAGTTAATACACGGCAAATACTGTATAGTACATTATTGAATAATGAATGGGGGGGTTGATTTTGGGTAGTGGGACCGTTTGTGGGGGGATATTCATAAAATACGAGTAGGGGTAGAGGTAGGGAGAAACGAGAAAGATGCAGGAAGGGGAGGAGACTTGACTTCGACGCTATAGGTACGGTAGCCAATAAGGGGTGGACACGCGTGGGGATACTGGCACGAATCGGTTTCAAGTTAGTGTCTTTTGAGGATACGAAAAATCTGTATGGGCGTCGTAGTTGGGGCAGAGGTCGCTTTTTAAGTGTGGTCCCAATTGTGGAAGAGGGTTTTGGGGAGATGGGAATCTCGTGAATCGTCGCTCGTGTGAGTGAGAGTGATACAGATATAAGAATTGAGTCAGTTAGTTGCTGTTGGTGTCTTTATTATTAAGTTTTACAATAACTGTTCGAGACCCAAAAAAAAATTATTTTCATAAGAGCTAGTGGCTTTGAGAGGTGGTAGCAGAAGTAATGTTAATTCAACCAACAAATACCTCAAAAGTAGGATTGTGAAAACAAGTTGGTCTAAGCTTTGCACATAATTTAGCAATGAGATTTATCTTTTGAATATTCGAAGTGTCTTTTTATCAATGGGTTGTTTTATTTGGTGTGGCCTCTTTGGTCTTCTACTAATAATGCCAGTGGAGTTGTCCTTTTCCCACATATTATTATTATTATTATCAATAGCGGGGAGTGGTGCAATTGTGTCAGTTTGCAGGCTTATGAAGCTTCTCTTGCTTCTCCATATTGTACGTAAGTTGCAACTTCTTGGAATTAAACTTTTGTGTCAAAGAAAAAGTTTAGCTCCAATTCATTACTAAGTATATAGTTTCTGGTGTTTTATTCTCTTCTTTGATTCTCTTTCTGATTTAATAAAAAATATTGTGCTTCCTAAATTTGTTTACTAAATTTGATTCTCTTTTATAGTTGTATTTTGGTTAAATAATGTATTATAAATTCGGTTTAAAACACTAAATATTACTATTTTCATGTGAGTTCTAATAAGTATTACTGTTTATCCGAAAAAAAAAAAAAAGTGCATGTGAAGTTAATTTGTTTCAAACTTTTTTCTGGATAGACACTGTTTGTGTTTTAAAATCTAACTGCATTTATGTTTTTGTCAACTGACATTTGAGTGACTGCTGGTGTTTTCAAATATCATTTTGTTCCAATATATTGTCTCTTGTTAGGTATAATTTCAGAAGAAAAGGATGGAAGAAGTGGTCCATAGAATAGAATTATGTTCTATAATAAGTCCACCCCGGCGATAACAAGCTCTCTACATGTATCTATATATTCGTTCTTCATTAATCTTCTGGTTGGAGTCCCGAGCATATATTATTGATGTGAAAATTATATATAATAATAGTGCTTTCTTTGAGGGAGCTAAGCACTGTAGCACGTAGCAGAAGATTAACAAGTTGACCTTTTGTTTTTATTTTTAAAATCGTAAAGAATCTGACCTAAGTCCTTAACTACTTCACCCATATGAACTATCTTTATGTTTGGATAAGATTGAAGCATGTGTCAAAGAAAAACTGTGGTCTTAAAAAATTGGATTTCTTGTTTCTAAACTTTCACGGGTCGAGAAGAATAATATTTAGGGCATTCCTTCAACTGCCCTGAAACAAAAATTGTGCAAACGAAACACGGAAAAAAAAAAAAAAACATTATTCAGGCACACACTCTCACACAAAAGAGAAAAGTAGAATATTTGGCTGAGTTCTTTTCAGTTGTACACGAAATTTGGGTTGAAAAAAAAACTTGTGGTTTGCTAATCTCTTGTGGTGAAAATCCTCTCAATAAAAATCTCATTTCCTATTCTGAATGTTTCACATTATGGTTCACTAATCAGAACTTAGCACAACCCCCCTCCCCACCCCACCATTTTTGTTCTCTTGTAAAAATAAAAATTCAAAATTCAAAATTTAAAAAGACATTGGCTCTTGTGATTTTTTAAAATGAATTTTGAAGGAAAACTTGAAGGTCAAGTGGTAAAACTCAAGCTTGCACACATCAAGGCTTGTTAGTAATGCTCAACAATTCCAAGTCTCCATCCATCATCAAGTGAAGTCACTACTACCAATTTAAAACTGTTTCAATGGCTCCCTAAATTAATTATGTGCAAGGAATTTTTCTCTTGATTAATGAGAAGTGAGCTCGTCACTAAAAATACTCGTTCATACGTAGCTAAGGTAGCTTTATGATTCTTGGTGTCAGAGGCGTAGTAAAAAAAATTTGGTTGGAGGGCCGTGGTAATATTATCATATTGATTTGCAATTCAAGAAAAATACAAAGTATGACATATATACATACATACATGTCTTCTTGCATTAGTTTTAGAAAAAAACATTAAATCTAACCAAAATTAGACTACATTTACAAGAAATAATGTTCATAGAAATTAAATATAACAAAGTCACTATAAGCAACCATAAAATAAATAGCATTTAAATTCAGCCAAATTAGACTACTATGGTAAAAAATAAATTCAAAATCAATTTTATTCCTACTAATAGTCTAATACTGTACCCTCATAGTCTCTCTACTCTCTAATAATAATTCCCACACTAGTACAACATAGGTCCTTGAATAGCAATGGGATATGGTCTCGCTCAAGAAAAAAAAATGTAGGATATGGCTGACATGTTTTAGAGGAGGGAAGGAAAAGTCAAAAGATGAAAAGTAGGGATTTGGGGTGGGGAATTTCTATGGCTAACGTATTGGAGGAGGGGCCAAGCTTTTATCATAGGGAGGCTAGCTCTTTTTTGATAACTAAGAGGCTAGCTCTTAAGTGAGAAGGTGTGAAACCTATTTCTTCCTACTATTATAGAGGTTTTAAAAATTTTTGGAGGGGCCATGCCCACCTCCCCCCAAAGACATTAGCATGTCTAGTCACAATTGAAATTTCTTATAGTTGTTTATAAAGCTTACATCAACCAAGTATATGCTTGATGTGAGACTTCAAAATTCAAATACACCCACACAACACACACTCAATCAATTTAAGGCATCATATTTGTAATGGTAATTAAGTTGTATTTTCCATTTTCTTTTTCTTTAAAGGTAAATATTGTTGTAATAGTGGTTTTGGCCATCTTACCTAATATGACCTACAAGAGTCAATTTCTGAGGGATGAGACTTGGCATTGACCACCAAAGGTGTCAGATGAAGCAGTGATGTGTTGGTTCCGATTGATTTGGTCGGTTGGTTCAAGTGGTCGGGTTGCTTAGTGTGCGTCTGGGAAGCACAAACGCGCATCCCAGATGCATGTTTTGCGTTTCTCCAGTTTTTATTTTTATTTTTTTTTATTTTTTACTTTTCAGCGTTCCCAAACGAAATGATTGACTTTTCCCGTGAACAGTGCATAGTCACTCAATCAATTTAAGGCATCATATTTGTAATGGTAATTAAGTTGTATTTTCCATTTTTTTTTCTTTAAAGGTAAATATTGTTGTAATAGTGGTTTTGGCCATCTTACCTAATATGACCTACAAGAGTCAATTTCTGAGGGATGAGACTTGGCATTGACCACCAAAGGTTTCAGATGAAGCGGTGATGTGTTGGTTTCGATTGATTTGGTTGGTTGGGTCAAGTGGTCGGGTTGCTTAGTGTGCGTTTGGGAAGCGCAAACGCGCTTCCCAGACGCATGTTTTGCATTTCTCCATTTTTTTTTTTTTTTTTTTTACTTTTCAGCGTTCCCAGACGAAATGTTTGACTTTTCCTGTGAACAGTGCACACTGTGCACTGTTCACGGACCCACAAATTTCACTTTTTAACAACTTTTTCATTAAAAATGGGTCCCACGGTACTATTCATACATTTAAAAATTATTTTGCTACAGTGTTTTTTAGTTTTCAGTTTCAGTTTTCAGTTGTATCCAAACAAACCTAGATGGTTAGTGAACTTGATTGTTTCTTAATCATAAAGTCCACCTTTTTTTTTTAACATAAAAATTCAGAACATTAAGGCACCGGAAATTGCTAACTTTGATGTTACTCATATTTCTGCCACTAGTATCATTTAAGAATAAAACCTAGGAATTTATGCTATGAATATAATTAGTAATCTTTGGCATTAGTGAAAATAACATGACTAAAGTTGCTCACGTCTTTTTGCTAATTTAAGCTTATAAAAGTTACATTTTGTTTTAATTTTGTTATAACCATATAAAATGAGAGCAATTTAGACATTAAAAAACGATAGCAAAGGGACTACTCTAGGATTAGTTGTAACACACACACATATTAAAAATCAAATTATGTCCCCAAAATTTTCAATAATTTAAAAATTACCCTTAAATTTAGTTAATATTTTCAAAAATATATGAATGCCCCCCAATTTTATGTTTGTCATTACTTTAACCTCCTCACTCTTAAAATTCTAGTTCCGTTGATGCATACCACAATGTTAAAATTATTTTTGTAAGGTTGAATTTAATCAACCATCTTGTTGGCTTTATTCCGTGCCAAATTTGCTTGTATTTTAGCAATTAGTAACCCTGTATTTAGGTGGGAATCATGTAAGGGTAGTGAGTGAGAGAGTGTGAAGAAATGCTCAAGATTGTGCAAGGATGCAGAGATTCGTGGTTGAGACTCGCGGGTGTCTCGCGACTAGCAAGCCCCCCCATCTGCAACACACGAGTGAAGCGTGCGAGAAGATGAACAGTCGCGCCAGCTGAAGCACTACAGGACAAAAAGTCTAGCCTGGCCATTCTGTTATCTCGCGGCTTGAACTCGCGACTCAGTCAAGTCGCAAGGCCAAGCAGTCAGACCACATTGTTTAGGAAAAACTGACTCTTTGCATTCCTTTCTCACCCAAGCATAAATACCCCTTATACCCACGAAATGTAGAGAGTTTCCAGAGAGAATTTTGAGAGAGAAACCCCAGAGAAAAACAAGATTGATTCATCCACAATCTTTACATAGAGACTCTTCAAATTCCTCTACTCTCACCCTCTTCATTGTTACATCCTTGAGAGGTTCTTACCCAAATCCTTTTCTCACCATACCCATATCTGTGAGAAAGCTATTTGGTGCTTTGGGAAGCAGTTAGGAAGGGACCAATGACTATTGGTTGATGCTATGGGCTATAGCGGAATCCGGTAAGCTAAAGAAGAAATAGGTTCGGCGTAACCTTGTTGGAACAAGAAGCTTGAAGGGCTTAGGTACACTGGGTAGATTAGGCTTAGAGGGTCTTCTGCTGTTCATGTATCCCAACTATATTCTTTAGTAGATTATTTACCGCTTGGAGGGCGGCGGAGAGGTTTTACGCTGAGAGTTTCGGTTTTCTCTTCGATAACACATCGTTGTGTTGTCCTTGTGTTTGCATCTCTCTTCCCTTAATCGTTGCCTTTTAATTTCTGCCGTGGATTTGTTTTTAATTGGTTTAGATTGTTTATCAATTCTGTTATTAGCTTATGTTCATGTTCCGCACATTTATTGTTTGATAATAAGCTTGAATTGGTAATTTGTAATTGGAGGTTTAAACGTTCATAGTGTTTTCAACGCTATTTGAACATTCAATTTCTCTTTGGCCTCTTTCGTTACAATTTAAAGAAAAGTCAAGAAATCCATTCTCAATAAGATTAGTGCTTTTTTGTCCACTTCAAATGTTCAACAAATCACTGTATAAGAGTCCCTTGTCATACCAGCAAGATTTTAATATCTTATTCTTAGAAAGAGGGCTACTCTAGTAATAGTGATATAGATATGTTATACCTTAAAAATACACAAGTTTAACCAACTTTACCGTTTTCTTATAATCATAAGGCTATTTTTAAAGGACAAAATTTAGTTACAAAATTGGTTGTAGCATAAGGTTACAATCTTACTCAATATCTTTTTATTGGAGTTGAATTTTAAGAATTTCACCATTGGATTACATCTTCTTCTTATATCCTCTATACTTGCAAAATTTCTAGAAAATTAAAGACCAATAACTGTGTCATCAATAAATTGTTTAAATTGCTAGTTTTTGTAGTTTAAAATTATGTATAAAATATAAGCTTATAGATCATATAGTATATAATATCTAATTAACACAAAATTTGACATGTGTATTAAGAGTGTAAAGAATGTGCAATTCAATGGTTAGATTTTCAAAATATGTAGTAATATTTATTTTTATTGAGTAAGGTTGTAGTCTAAGGCTACAATCAATTTTGTAACTAAACTTTGTCATTTTTAAAAAATAAAAAAATTATAAAGGTCACTTGAATAGTTGACTTTAATGTTAATTGTAGTTCTTTCTACTGCTAGAATGATTTAAGAATAAGCACAACAATTTATGCTATAAATATAATTAATAGTCTTTGGCCTCTTCATTACATTCTAAGACAGAGTTGACCAATTTTTATAATCATAAAGGCCACTTTATTTTTTTGTTGAGAAAAATCATAAAGCCCACTTTAATAGCTTACTTTAATGTTGTACTTCATCCGTCCTCATTTGTTTGTCCTATTTGAAAAGTCAAATTTTTTAAGGGAACATCATTTATTGTATTGTCTACCTTATAAAAATGCATAAGTTTACAAAACTACCCTTAAATAAATTTATCAGCTATTCAGCAAAAAATAAAAAATAAAAAATTTATCAATTTTTTTTTAAAGAGTTATTCTTAATGAGGCAACTAAAAATGTGTCCCAATTAGATTGATTTTTTAAATATTTGTTAGTTTTCTTTTCAAATAGTTTTGAAAATAAAGTAGGGGTATAATAGGAATATTAGTAAATTAATGATTTTTATTTATAGAAATAGGACAATATTTTGAAACATTCCAAAATAGAATAGGGGACAAACAAACTGGGACGGAGGGAGTATGTTTTTTACCACTATAATGATTTAAGAATAAGAGTATTTTTTTTTAATAGGGAAATTTAAAAATAAAAGTAGCGAACAAGAGTAATGCTACTTCCAAATTATTTTCACAACAAATCATAAGTGTCAAATTGTTATTAGTGGATAAAAATGTGTTGTCAATAATGGTCTCATATTAGAACCAATAACTTACTATATAGAATTTGTTGTGAAAATATTGTGGATTAATTTATGTGATAAATATCATTAACAGTCTTTTGTTGGCATTAGTGAAAAAAACATGGCTAGAATTGTTCATCTCCTTTTGGTCTTCATTCTCTTAGTTCTTCTTATAAACATGGGTGAGTTGATTTACACATTCGTGATGTTCTCACAGTTAGCTTATTGTATTGTATGATTTTTAATCCATCCTTTGTTAATGTGAAGATATGTTAATTGTTGTCAATCAATTTTACACTTTAAGGCGTTTGCTAATTTATATTTTGTAACTGATCTATATTATAGTTACTGTTCAATGTTTCCTAAAAAAAAGTAATTGTTCAATGTATACGAATATCCCTTTTATTTTATGAGATTTTGCAACATACAGAGGTAGCATTGGCGATTGGACTTGATAAAAAAGTTTGTACAAAGCAAAGCAGAACATGGCATGGCGCTTGTAGGAGCACTGCAAATTGTTTCATCGCATGTGTTCATCGTGAGCACGCAGAAGCTGGAGGATGTTGGGGGCTCATTCATCAGAAATGCTTCTGCCTTTTCAAATGTTGAACACAAACCATTTGGACTTCTAGCTAAAATGTGTCATGTGAACCTAATTCTGTTTTTTCTTTTGTAATACATACATGTTCTATAGATAAATAAACATGTTTGCAAGGTACATTAATTAGAATTTCATCCACAAATGATTGACAAATTTGAAGGGTCTCATTTTTTCAAGGAAACTATATAAGCATGTTATTGTCAATATTGTTACCAAACTGGTTTTTTTTTTTTTTGTCAACCGTTGAACATATTATGTGATCGTTAAAGAGGTTCAAAAAATTACTGTATAAGAGTCTCTTGTCATACCAGCACGATTTGAATATCTTACTCTTAGTCCATGCATCTTCATGTTTTACATGAAAGATATGGCTCTTTTTCACCCAAAAAAAAAAGGGTCCTAGGGTTATACCTAATGTCTATTCACTAGAAGGTTAGTTCACTTGACTGTTTCTTAATCATAAATGCCACTTTTTCTTTTTTAATTATAAAAAAATTATAATATAAAGGCAATACGTTGATTTACACATTTGTGGTGTTCTCAAAATTAGCTTATTGTATTGTATGGTTTTAAATCCATCCATTTTGAATGTGAAGATATATATTGTTGTCAAGCAATTTTACGCTTTAAAACGTTTATGAGTTAAGAGTTTTATACTTACTGTTTAATGCAAACTAATATCCCTTTTGTTTTATGAGAGTCTGTAACATACAATGATAGCATTGGTTTTTGGACATGATGAAAAAGTTTGTCCAATGCCAAGCAAAACATGGCATGGCGCTTGTAGAAATTTTGATACTAATTGTTACAAGAAATGTGTGGTACATTAGCATGCATAATATGGTGGAGGATGCTCTGGGTACTACTGCTTTTTCCCATGTTGAAATACAAACCATTGGGACTTACTATTACTAAGATATGCCATGGAAACCTAACGTTCTCCATGTGTATACTTTCGGATGATTTTTCTTTCTTTCTTTTGGGTAATGCATATTCTCTGACAAATATATAGGTTCTTGTTTCTTAAAGGGAAATATATAATCATGTTAGCTGAGGAAAAGGAATAGCAAATTGGCCAAAATACTGTTTAATGTAAACTAAATCCTTTTGGTTTTATAAGATTCTGCAATATTAATGCAACAGAGATAGCATTGGTTTTTGGACGTTTTGTAAAATTTGAAGCAAAACATGTCTACTAAATACTGTAATGTAAGTTGTAAACTAAATCCTTTTGGTTTTTTTTTTTTTTGAGAAACCGGCCACAAGTAGGACCGTTATTTTATTGCTAGGAAATCCGAAACATACACCTTGTAAATGTCAGGAGGAACAAACTCCTTCCAAACTAAAATAGGAAAAGAAAGTCTCGCTCTCCGAGCTAGAGCATGTGCCAGAGCATTGTCTTGCCGTCGTGTATGAGAGAAAGAGAAATACTGAAAAGAACCAACTAAAGACATTATGTCCTTTATTATGTGACCCACGTCTGGGTGATGAAAACATTGATTTTTGATTGCCGAGATTGAGGTCTCTGAATCACCTTCCAAAATTGAACCATGTAGATTGAGTTCTTGGAGAAAGTGGACTGCCCTTCGAGCTGCAATAGTTTCCAATGCCAAAACTGATGATGGACAAGGAATTATCTCGGATAAGGCTGCCATGACTGTACCAGAGGAATTTCGGACCACAACACCAATGCCCGCTGCTCCCAAATCTTCAAAAACGGCACCATCAAAATTTGTTTTCACGGTACCAGGATCAGGTGGTTTCCAAATGCGTTTTTTCGACAACTTCTTGCTGATAGGTTTGCTTCGACTTTGCTGGAATTCCATGAGGTATTGTTGAGCTTGGTCCGCAATCTTCTCCAGAGGTATTACTGCTTCCTTGACTCTTAACTTGTTTCGACGATTCCAGATAGACCAACAATAGGTGATAAAGAGTTCAACTCCTTTTTTGTTCTGCAGCGCCAACCTGAAAAGATAAAAGAAAGAAAAAAATTGATTTGTCGCATTATGCAACTCATCAAAGTTAGTTCCCCAGACCACTCGTATGTTGTCACAACCCCACAAGGCATGAACCACCGTCTCGGGCTCCTTCTTACAGCTGAGGCAAACATTGGATTGAACTACTCTCCTCCTTGCCAAATTGTTTAGAGTTGGGAGGCAGTCAGAGCAAGCACGCCAAGCAAAAGTCTTGACTTTATTTGGCACATTTAATCTCCAGAGGGTTGATCAGAATTTTTTGACTTCTCCATTATCTAAAACCGAAGCTGCCTCACTCTTTTCCATAGCACACAGCAACTGATACCCCGATTTAACTTAATACATCCCATCCTTAGACTTTGGCCAAATTAGAATGTCATCCTGAGGGGTAAAACAGATAGGGATCGCCCTGATTCTCTGAACTTCAAAGGGCAGAAAACATGTATCTAATAACATCCCATTCCACCATCCTGTGTTGTCATCTATGAGATCAGCTACCACCGTATCAACATGTAAGGAAGAGGCTGAGGAAATAATCCCACCAGAGCCTTCCCCTAGCAACCAGCAATCTTGATACACTTTGACACTTTGACCATTCCCTATTCTCCACCTAGCACCATTCGCAATCACTTTCCGGGCACTAAGGATACTGCGCTAAGTGTAAGAACCTGTCTTAACTTGGGCAGAAAATATGTCACCTGATGGGAAAAACTTGGCTTTGAAGACACGGTAGAAAAGGGAATTTTTGTCATGAATCAACCTCCAAACTTGTTTTGCTAGCATGGCTTCGTTAAATTTTTGAAGTTCTTTGAATCCCATCCCACCTTCATTCTTTGGCAAACATAGAGTCTCCCACTTCTTCCAATGAATCTTCCTCCTATCACCTCATTGTCCGCAAAAGAAATTTTTAATCATCACCTCAATATCATGACAAAGGCTCGTGGGTAATTTAAAGCAACTCATTGCAAAGGTTGGAATTGCTTGCACAATGGCTTTCAACAGAACCTCCCTCCCATCTTGTGACAATAATTTTTCTTTCCAACCTTGAAGCTTACTCCAAATCCGTTCTTTTATATAAATAAGGCTCTCCTTTTTATTCCTCCCCACCACTGCTGGAAGGCCTAAATATTTCTCATACTCCTTTATTTCCGGAACTCCTAGGAAATTTTTCAAAGCAAATTTCGTACTCTCTGGAACTGACTTGCCAAAGTACAGATTGGTCTTAGCTCCATTTACTTTATGCCCCGAGGCTTGTTCATAGAGAATCAATGCCGATTGTAAAGCTTGCACATCACCCATCTTTGCTCTACAAAAAATCACACTGTCATCAGTGAAGAATAGATGGGAGATTTGTGGGCCATTCTTACAAAGGGAAAAGCCTCTAAGATTTCCTGTAGCAACACTACTCTTAATCAAACCATTAAGCCCTTCAGAACAGAGAAGAAAGAGGTAGGGAGACAATGGATCCCCTTGACAGATCCCCCTAGTTGGCTTAATACAACCTCAGGGTGTACCATTTACTAAGATGGAATAGGAGACTGTTCGTACCGTTTCCATCACCATCCTTACCCAATTTTCATGGAAGCCCATTTTCAACATCAACTTCTCTAAAAAGATCCACTCCATCCTGTCATAGGCCTTGCTCATATCCAACTTTAGTGCCATATATCCTTCTTTGCCTGTTTTTTTTTTTTTTTTTTGTCTTCATGTGATGAAGAGTCTCAAAAGCTACTAAAATGTTGTTTGAGATTGCTTTATCTGGTTGGAAAGCACTCTGTGATTCTGAAATAACATGAGGTAAGAGACTTTTCAATCGATTAGCTAGCACTTTCGAGATTAATTTATAGAGAATATTACAGAGTGCAATAGGCCTAAACTCAGAAACTCTTTCGGGGCTTTTTGATTTAGGAATAAGAGTGATAAAAGTTTGATTGAGGCTAGCTGGGATAATACCTGAATTTAAGCAAGAAAGCACTGCACAGGAAACATCATCACCAATAGAATCCCAGTAGTGTTGAAAGAAAATAGGGGGCATGCCATCCGGACCCGGAGCCTTCAGTGGGGCCATACTTTTCAAAGCCGCATCAACCTCTTGCCTCGAAATTTTTTTCATCAATTCAGAGTTCATAGAATCAGAGACTACCCGTGGGATAGTAGCAAGAACCTCCTCAAGGTGAGATGGATTGGACGTCGAAAAAAGCCCCCTGAAATAATCACAAAACAAGTCTGCCACCTTATCATCTCCTTCACACCATTCACCACTATCATTCCTCAATCTTTTTATACAATTTCGCCTAAACCTTTGAGATGCCCTACTATGAAAATACCTCGTATTTTGATCTCCCTCCTTCAACCAATGCAGCTTTGAACGCTGCTGCCAGAGTTTTTCTTCACTAAGAAGCAAATCCCTTAATTCAGCCTTAAGGGAGTGTAAACGGTCAACATCGATGCCCCTTATAGCTTCCTTTTCAGCTTCCTTCACCTGTCTCTTTTTTTCAAGAATGTTACGTGTAATGTTTCCAAAAGACCCTCTACTCCACTCACGTAATTTATCTTGGCAAGTTCTTAAATTTGCTTCAACTACAACCATGAGATTTGGGGAAAAAATGGAATTTTCCCAGGCTGCCTCCACCGTAGTGTGGCATGCCGCTTCCTTCAACCACACCTGTTCGAACCTCCACGACCTTTGATTTCTTAACGGTATACCATCTAATTGAATGAGAAGAGGTTTGTGATCTGAGAAAGTAGCATCCAAATGTGTGACTGACGAGCCTGGAAAGAGAGAAAACCATTCCGTATTTGCCACAGCCCTGTCCATACGTTCCCACACTGTGATACCTCCTGTCAATTTTTTACACCAAGTGAACTTCGTACCTCTGTAACCCAAATCAGCAAGGCAGCAAGCGTCTAAAGCCTCCCTAAAATCTTTCATTTGAATTTTCGGTCTTGCTCGCCCACCCAACTTCTCATGGGATTTTGCTATCTCATTAAAATCGCCGGCGCATAACCAAGGAAGGGAAGCGCTGCCACTAAGGTTTTTTAGCATGTTCCAAGATTCCTGGTGTCTATGTGTTTCAGGGCACCCATAGAAACCTGAAAATCTCCATGAGTTTTCCTTACCTGCATTTATCACGGCATCGATGTAGTTTAATGAGGAAGAAACCACAGAAACATCGAAATCCGACTTCCACAAAAGTGCCAAGCCACCCCCCTGATTAACCTTTGATACAACAAATTTCTGATCAAGTTCAAAATTCTTCAACAATGATTTTAGTCTTGCTTCATCCAGCCAAGTTTCGGCAATGAACACGGCTGCAGGATCTTTTGCCCGAACTAGGTCTCCGAGCTCTCGAATTGTCTGTGGGTTCCCAAGCCCACGACAATTCCAAACTAAGAGACTCATTGCTCTTGGCAGGGCTGCTGGGCAGCCTCTGCCAATAAGATGGTGTTGTCATTATCCTTTTGAGAAACCAAACGACGCTTGCAGGGTAACTCAACTGGATCACTGAGGGTACAGTATGATCTTTTAGTCTGCAATTTTATACCTTGTGGGGATGCCAGACTTCATGAGGATTTCTGAAATCTTTTCCACGTTCCAGGTTGGGGCAGAACATCATCAGAGATAACTGAGATGGGAACTTCAGTCAAAGTGGGATTAAAGATGTCTGGGTTGATGGAGTTTGTGGGGTCACATGAAAGGAGGTGGTCAACTAGTTTAATGGGTTTTTTGGGGTCACGTGAGCGAAGGTGGTCATCTGGATTAGTGGAGGTTTTGGGATCACGTGAGGAAAGGTGAGGTAATGGGGAATGATATTTGTGGTATTTAAGGATTCTGGGGATGGAAGGATAGTTGTGCCGCATTGATTAGGCACACTTATTTCCGTGTTGGTTGGAGAGTCAAATTTGGAAATTTCCTTATCAATCTCAGTTAATTTGGCTGAAAATATCTCACTGTCATTTAACTGGTGCTGAAAAATAGGAGATTTTGGACTAGGTTGTAGCGTTGACCCCAATATATTAGGAATAGAATCTGTATTTACTGCACCCATTAATCCCTCACTTCCCGCGTGAGATTTTGAATTTGAAAAAGATTCTGCATTGAATTCCTCCCTAATTTCCTCGCATTCCATCTCAGGTTGTGCATCTGTCGACGACGGTGATGCAGCCTCCACCACCGGCAGACTCACTACTACTGCACTTGGTGGCTGGGTGCTTTTTGAAAACCTGTTTTCATAATACCCAGGGACAAAGATAACATCCTTTCCAGCGGATGTATACGGTGCTGCCCGTAGGTGTGACCCAAATTGCTGGTTTTCAGCCTTAAGAGTGCCCTTGCTTTGGATCCAAAGTTCACAATTTTTGTCATCATGATCAAGTCTCCCACACCAATAGCAGAGATTAGGCAGTCTTTCGTACTTGAATGAAACCCAGGATTTGCCCCCCTCAGTAAAAGTAATAACTCTTCCACGGCACAGAGGTAGATTTAAGTCAAGAGTTACACGAACCCTCATGAAGTGACCCCCTTCATCATCCACTGCCCCTGAGGATTTTTGCACTTCTCCAATAATGTCACATAAGCACTCAGCCATTTGCTTCGTCATGTACCTGTAGGGTATGTCATGAACCTGCACCCAAAATGTGGCTTTGTTAAAAATTAAATTACGTGCTGGGGTATCGGAGTCATACCTTTGAATAACTACGAGATGTTTATCAAAACTCCAAGGTTGGTTTTGAATGATACGATCGACATCTGGTAGATTATCAAAAACGAAGAGCACTTTATGATCGCCAATCCGTTTAATCTTAAAGCCATTGGTAGACCTCCACAACTGCTTGAACGTTCTAGCCACCACCTCCATTAGCAAAAAACGTGGGGTTAAAAATTTCGCAGCCACCATATACTCTCCAGTCCGATGATCAGTTCTCAGTGTTACGCCTCTCTGTTCTTTTTCAGACAGAGAGAAGTTATTCCAGATGGCTGTGAGATCCTCCATGAGAGGATATAGCCAGGGGGAGAAAAGAAATAAGAAATAGAAAGAATATTGTTTCCCTTGACCCACAAAGAAAAAACCACAAGCTTGAAAATCACCCTTGGTGTCTCAAGAGAAAAAGAACAGAGGATAAAACAGAGAAACAAAACGACAGGGGGAAAAAACACAACTCTCCTTACTGACGTAAGGGAAAAAACACAACTCTCCTTTTGGTTAAATGTGAACATTAGTGTATTCCTAAACTTATCGTAATTTTTATTTTTATTTTTTTTCAAAATCTTAGAATGTACATACCCATGTTTTAAGGGGAATCCCATCCCCTTGAAACGGGAACCAAACCCTCAAAATGAGAATTATGCATCTCCTCAGGAATTTGAAGAATCTTGATAATTCGGATACTACTTCGATCTAATGGATTTTTTCTATACCATGGAAAATGATTCTCTTTATTTAAAATTGATCGATTTCCTGATTCAAATTAAATATTGTAAATTTAAAGATGTTTTGAATGAAATGAGCCTCCATGTATGTAAAAGGATCATTCCTATTTGAACTATTTTTCAAATAGATAGATATTAGTGAACGGTAAGTAAGGTTCTAACAATAAGCATAGTGCCTCGTAAATGATGTTATTACTACTAGGTTATTGTTTGAAACTTTATTTGAAATTGTTTCATTATTTTGATTAGGTCTTGTAAATATAAAAGTATATCTAATACTATGCCATTTAAAATTTTAAATAACATTCTTCTAAAAAAAAAAAAAAAAATAATGTGACAGTAGTAATTTTTTTTTACAGTAAGAAAGTGATATCCCTAGCTAATGACTAAACTATTTTACTGCCGATGAGACAATATGTAGCGTTTGGTTGGGGTGATACTGATTTGTGAGGGGAGGGAAAAATATGAGGGGTTTTGGAGGGAAAAAGGGAGAAGATTTTTGTGAGAGTTTGAAGAGGGATTGTCACCGGCTGTGGCAGCTTCGGTAACCAATGTGGGAGTGTCGGAGAGGGTTTTAGGGACTCGGGTTCGGCGCCGGGATAAGAAGTTGCCGAAATGGTGGCCGGTTTCTGTGCCATCTGGTTGATTCAAGGTCAGTGCTTAGTGCTTTGATTGGCATGCATTTTTAGAATTTGTTTAAACTGCTTATTTATTTGTGCTGAGTAATGTTGTGCTACAAACATGAGTTTTGCCCAGTAATGTGCTGCTATCAAAAAAGAAAAAAAAAAAAAAATCAACATGAATTTTGACTACTGTTTGATCTCTAAGAAACAACTAACTACTCATATTAGAGTGAAGATTATTGCACCTTGTTGAACTCAATCCATTGGGATTTTTTAAACAAGGACCATGACACTGTTTATTTATTTTTTCTCTTCATGACAAGTATTGGGTTATAGCCACCATTGTGGTTGTCCCATTTCTTGACGAAGTTTGAATGTGGCCTTCCTGCTTTGTTGAGGGCTAAGCACCCGTTGCTTGCAGAGTGATTCTTATTTGACTAGGTTGGGAAGGGAAAGAGGTAGTTGGTGTTAAGATGGGGCCATGATCAGCTTTTCACTTTCCTTTCTTCAGTTGAAGAATGAACTTGGTTTACATTTTTGCCTTCGAAGAACTTACAACAATAGGGCAAGCCCTAAATGAGTAAGGCCAAACTAAGTCCTCAAACTAATGCTAATTTCTTTTCCTAACTTGCCAATGTGTTTTGTCCTTCTGATTGTTATTTGATATAACTCTTGTGGTTTTATGTCTATCAGTATATAAATGTTTTCACAAGCTTGGTCTTAGTGCTGGACTTTTGCCTTTGTTGTAGGTAAAAAAATGCATATCTCAAGTTTTCATGTTGTTATGGTCATTCTATACTTCTTCAAGTTGCAACTCATCCATTTGATTTCCAATGATGACGGACAATAGAATCAATGGGAGGGACATAATGGAGGGTGACATAATTCAAGTCAGTACTTCTTTTATGTGATATCTTTGATTGTCAAATATATGCATATATAATTTCACTCAGTTTTTTCATTGAAAAATTCTTTTAGAGGCATACAATTTATCCATTTTTACCAGTGAATTTGTTTCGAGTTTATAAAGTTCAAATTTTTTTTTTTAATGGAGATAATCTGGTTGGTTTGTCCTCATACAAGTGCAAGACACACATGTGAGATAAAGATGTATGGACAGTGAATACCTAAATAAATAAATGCAATTACAATGTCGAGTATTGATGAAGTGGAAATAATTGGATACCATGGTGCTTTATGAGGATCAAGAAAAGGTTGTATCATTTGCAAAGCTGATGCTGCATGTTGATTTCATAATTTTTCACGAATTAAGTGATGTGGTAGAATGCATGTTTTCTTTGTGAATATTAGGTATTCTTAATAAAACTAATGTGCGTGTACAAGATAATTAATGAATATATTGGATGCATTTTATATCTCTGACTCAACCTTTATATATATTATCTAAGTTCATGATTTTTAAATTATTTTTATATAAGTAATAAATTTTATTGAAGGGTTCTAGTCCCCTCATTCCCAACTATTGTATTATCCAAAAAAAAAAAGTAATAAGTTTTATTGAATTGGAAACATCAGGTACACAGGAAGTGTACTAGGTGAATTGCTACATAATAAAATTCACTTCATTAATGGGGTAACTTTTTTGCTACTATTGGAACATGTAATTAAATTTTTTTGTTTTTAGTAACTGATATTTCCATAATGCATTGGACTCTTCTTTGCCTGTATGGGTGAGCAGTTATGTCAAATATGCAGGACATCTGGAGTACAGGTCTCCTTTGACACAACAAATACACGTGATTCCTTCTATCGTGCTTCTGTTGACTTTGTTTTAAATGTTTGCAGCAGGTGTGTTTTTAGACCTCCATAAATGAAACAATTTAAATATATGCTACTTCCAGTATTTATCTGCACATGTTTTCTCCCGGTGTTGTAACTTGTTCAGGAATATTGCAGGGCCCCGAGTCATTGTACTTCTGTTCAGATTGATGGTGAAGATGCTCGGAAATTTGTTGCTGGGCTTGTTGAAAACATTCGTGCTGCAATAATTGTGTCAGCAGCTGTTGCTGCAAGAACTCGTTCACGGTTTTTACAGGCGTGGGTAATTTTTCAGCTCATTTTTATGATTCAGCTTTATATATGGTCATAGAATAAAAGCTGGTGGGGGAAGTGGAGAAATGTATTGAAGGTATTATGTAACTAGCATATCTATAAAGTTTTAGTGAAATGTCTATAAGATCATTTCATGGCCTGTTATGATCTCTGGTACAACAACAACAATACCTTAGTCCCAAATTTTTTTGGGTTGGCTGTGGATCCTCACTAGATTAGTTAGGGTCGGCCGAGTGTATTCTTTTTCTCCATTCTATTTTATTTTAAGTTATACTCTTTGTTACTTCTTTAATTGACATGTCTTTTTTTATTACTATTATTATATGGGGTCTTCCTTTACCTTTTTTCGTTCTCTTATCTTGAATTAATTCACTCTTTCTTAAAAAGTTACATTCACTTGAACTAAGCTGGGATGAGAATGTTGACATGGTTGTTTAAGAATAATAGGAAAAATATGATAATGAATTCAGTCATATGGACAAAGGAACAGATGTCATATTGATGGTTTGTTCATGTGTGGGGAGATTGATTAATGCAAATGAGAAACAGTAATTTAATATAAGTTAACAGAGTGAAAAGAGGTAGAAGGCAAATCATGTGGTTGATCTCTATATTTTATTTGAATTTTTCTACATGATTGCAATGGCTTATTAAAGTCTTCCATATGGTGATCATATTGTTTCTAAAAGCTTGGGCTACAAAAGACTGATTTTAAAAATTAAGGGACTGAAGCACAGTGATTAATATCCCGTCATTTATGAATTATTGTTATTTGAATTTTTTTTAAGAAGCGATTTTTCATTGGAAACGTAAATTTCAATACTCCCTGTCAATTTTAAAGTGTTTGTGGTAGCCTCACTATAATTCCTACATTTTTTAAGCTCAATATTCTTGTCCTTTATTGCCGTTCCTATGTAAATAATTGTGCTTTCCTTTTGTCTTTATTATAATAAATAATAACCAATAAAAAAAATTGTAGTCCTTTTATTACTTAGTTAAATTAATGTTTTATATGATATCCATTTCACCACAGGCTTTGGAAATTCAAGGTAAACATGCTGAAGCAAAATTTGAACTGTCAAAGATATGCCTTATGCTGTGGATATTTCCTCCCGAGGAGTCTTCTGTATGTGATTTGGTTTTCCTATATTTACTCTATGAATTTTAGAAATTTCACTCTATAATTGTTTCTTTTTGAAATATTTTTGTGGAATTTATCATGACGATATATTTGAAAGCATTCTTCTTCTTGTATTTTCAGAGTTGAAAGTGTCTCTGACTTCATTGATAGTTAGGAACACAAACACACTCAATTTCTGCTCAGTTTTCAGTTATATATAGCTTCACTTGTGGCTGCTTACCTGGCCTTTGTGGTAGCAGCCTTTATAATAGTTCTGTGGCAGTTCTTCTTTGCACCTGATTAGATCATATTAACTAGTTACTTCAAGTTGCAGTATCTTGTACTTGCTTCTGTCCGCAGTTATGTAATTTGACATGGTTTTAAACAAGCCCATTCTTAAGCTTTCCCAGAGTTGGAAGCTGTAGTAGCAACTTTTATTTGTTGAACTGAACCTGAAGGTTCTTATTATAGTGTAGACGCTTAGTGAGCATAGGTGTAGAAATATTGGTTGTAAGGACACCTTGTTTTTTTTTTTTTTTGATGGGAGAAGGACAGCTTCTTGAATGGTCTATTTTCTCTATCGTTAATGGTCTGTATGGTGGTCCTTGAACTTGCTGTGCCATTCTGTTGGCCAATCAAATACAGGGCAGTGTGCATCATGGCTGTACTTTTAAAAGGCTGATTTTTTCTTTTGGGAATGTTTGCGAGTGTTTTCTTAACCATTTGCTTTATATGGACTCCAGGCCATTTGTCTAAAATCAAATTTGTGTGCTTATGAATGATAATTATATAGGTTAATGACTTATGACCAATCCATATATAACAATGCAGTCTAGATAAAAATAATTCATAGTTATCTTGGTATAACTGCTTTAGGATTCATTTAATTTGTGCATGCAGTGATTTTGTGAGGAATCACCTCTAGGTTTCTGTGTCATTCATTTTGAATGTGTTTCTGCAGCCTGAGATGGAGTGGTAGCTCAAGGCTTGGAGAAACATTTGAAAGTGGAACAGAGGTTATTTCTGTTAAATATGCTTGTCGGGGTTTGTGATGAAGAGAGTCGTATAAGTGCAACAGAAGCTCTTGGTTTGGTACATCCTTATATTTCTCCCTCAACAAATAGCAAATTCTAACTTTATGGGGAGCATGTATTTTATTGGTATAACTTAAATTATTTTGACAAAAAATACAATGTCTTGTGGTAGAAATAGAGGCAGGAGTAACACAAATAACATAAAACCAATGAAGTTGATAGGGAAAAGGGAGCTGGGGAGGGAGGGGGAGAGAGAGAGAGAGAGATGCTACCCTCCATTCAGAATTCTGTAAATATTATGACTTGATATTTGTCACACTTTTGGCACTCTGGTGGCAGAAATGAAAATGGAACTCATCTTCAAAACTTGTTTCAAATACGAATCCAAATTCTATGCATGCACAAAATGCATTTTAATGCATACTTAGGAGATTAGGGTAAGCGTTTTCGAGAATGACTGACTAATATCTTCAGCAGCAGTGTCATCACTCTTCTTTTGCCAGTTTGGAAAGTCAGCAGTTCTAAATTTTTTTAAAAGCAGCTTTTCTGATCTTTTTCACCTTCAGCTTTGTAGGTGCCCTCTCAAGAAGGTATTGGCGATGGACAGGAAAGCAAGTATACACAAAAAGTATGTTTGTAGCAACACATTGAATTTTAAATTCTTTTGAATAAATTCTTTCATGTGTATATAATGTATATCTGCTCAGTTCATATCTCATTGTTTTCTGCAATATATTTTTTTTCCTGCGTTTTTCTTTTTTGGATGGGGTTGGGGAGGATAGGTGATCAATTATCTTATTCTAATACCATGAGCAACTCTGTAGTTTACAGTCTCAAATCACTTTAGTTATTTTTTCTCGTTTTTAATTAGCAAGAGCATAATCTTCCTGGTAACAATTATTATACACCAAGATGTCTTTGTCGTATGGCCACACTAGGTATTTTAAATGAGCAATAATATTCTGCACATCAGGTTTCCATTCAAGTGAGTTCTCATACCATTCATATAAAGTTGCGGAATTTATATCGTTTAGGAAAAATTACAGCAATTCAGCTTATCCTGAATGCCATCGATAAATGTGGATGAAAGTTGGTATTAAACTACCATCAAACCCTAAGGTTGAAATGAACTAATATCCTCTCCAATATTGCAGGTGGTATCTTGTGAAAACCCTTTTTGCAACTGATGAATGCATAAGATAAGTGCTCCCAACCTTAAGAGTCAATGTTTACTTTTATCCCTTATAGTTTTGATCCCACCAATTAGTATTTTTTTTAACTTGATATGTTTAATAAACCTCTATATTCGTATCCAGTTAAAAAGTTGGACAATTCTTTTTATTTTATTTTATTTTATTTTAATAATTTGATAGTTGGGGGTAGGAGATTTGAACCTTGGTTGGAAACACTAAAAAGTACCAACTAGTTAAATTACAGAGCACTTGGCTGGACAATCCATTCTTGATTAAGAAGTTTATGTACTTCCCAAGCTAGAAGTCAATTTATATTCTACATGCTTTTGGGTATAGTATTTTGTTAAAAGCTAGTTAAAATATGGTTGAAATTAGAAAAGTGAGATTTTAAATGGTTGCATATAATCAAATTAGCCAAAAAGCTTCTTTAAAAAAAAAAAAAAAAAAAAATCTGAAAAGCTAAGTTGGAGAATTCAGTTTTTGTCCATTTAGGTATCTCGAAGTTTTCGGCGCTTATTTGCTAAATATGATACAAGGATAGACTTTTTTAATTTTATTTTATATAGCTTTTTTCTAAATGTGTTACAAAAAGTTAAAAAAAGAAGAATCTAATTTTGTTAAATTTTGTATTAAAACAAAGAGACAAAAGTTAAATTTTTTTTTTTTAAACAGACAATAATTAGTCTTTACATTTTTTTTTTGAACCAACAAGATTCATGTTAAAGACACAATCTTAGGTTCAATTCAAAATATTGTCTTAGGGATACGATCTTAAGTCTAAAGCTTGATCTTGCCAAGGCCTCTATACTCCATCCACTTAAGCTGGTCCATTAGCTTAAAATCTATCAATATAATTTTTAATTATGTGAGTGAGAGGTTTTTGCAACAAGATATACCAATGGTATATAGGAGGGTGACAATAGGATTAGGAGGGACGATGATTATTTGTTATTAGGATAACAATGTCCAATGCTCAAGGTTAAGTAACACTCAAAATTATGCACTCAATTTGCATCCTTAAGTATGGCGTGTGGCATTATGCCTTGAGCATCCCATTATTTATATGAATGTATGTTCCAAAGGGGTTTACTATTTCATTATTTATATCGGTCCAAGCTTCCATAGCAGCTGCACTCCACTCATCAAATAAGATCATTCGACGTGAGGAATAGTGGTTAAAAAAAAAAAAAAGGAAGTCGTCATCTTCACATTTTTTGTTCTCTCCTATTAACAACATTATATTCGATATCTAAGTTGGTTCCGTTATTTAATTGGACCATTTATGCAATTGAATTAATATAACCCACTAATTTTTTCTATAATATATATATATATATATATATATATAGCCCAGTGATTTTTTTTTTTTTTTACATTAATTAAATTGGAAAAATAATATTTGTAAAAAAATTTACATTTCTCGTACTTATCTTTATATTTGACCGTATTGTTCGATAAGTGATCATTTGTTCAACTATTGATAAAATAATCTGACTCTTAACGGGGTTAACAAATGGGTTTTCAAAATTTCTTTTAATTTTTTTTAAAAGAACCAAAAAAGAAAAGTAAGAGATTTAATTTTATAATTAATTAAAGTAAAATTAAATATAAAAATTGTAAAATTAACAATTTTTTAAAAAAGGTTTTAAATTTTTTAAAAATATTTATTTGTCGTTACTATTTCATCAATGACAACTAGTTCAATTAGTGACTAATAACCTGACTCATACACTAGACTAAAAAAAAAATATTAAAAAAAAAAGATTCATGATTTATAATTAACTAATTAATTAATGTAAAAGATAAATACAAAAATTTTAAAAATACCACCGACTTTGAAATTATTTATTTATTTATTTTTGAAATTAGAAGCTTTTTTTTTTTTTTTTCCTTAAAGAAATTCATAAAGTCTTTTTATCCTACCACCGACTTTGGTTAGTTTTAGCTTATAGAAAAAGCAACGCTGTTTTCCGAAACTAATTCTTATTAGCTATTAAAAATTTAAAAATCAAAATAAAGGTTTTCCGAAACGAAGTCGTAAACTTTTGTTGTTCGAGTTTGAAATTATCCGACCGTTAACTCCAGCCCTTAAACCGACGTATATATATAGTCAGCGTCGAAAATAAGCATCAAAATTATTCGACCGTTCTGAAACAAGAACACGCTTCTCTGTTTCTCATCAAACCCTTCTTGAAACCACTGCTTATTCCACTATCAGCAAAGTTACTGTTTCGTAAACCCCACTCTTTGGTTTCTCTTCAAACCCGTTGCTTGATACAAATTTCTACTAATCAATCGAAATTCAGTCTTCTGGTTGTATCATGGGAGGAATGAAGCGAAGCAGAGAGGACTACATTGCCGGTGGTGAGGTTTCTCTGGGTTACAGAGCACCGTCTTGGAGCAGAGGCCAATTGCTTGGCCGTGGAGGGTTTGGTTCTGTTTTCGTTGCCAAACTGAAGAAACCCTGTTTGGGATTTCCTCCAATCATGGCTGTGAAATCAGAAAACTCTACTTCTGGGCCATCTTCACTCTCAATTGAACAACGGTTTCTTCAGGCTTTAAAAGGGTGTCCAAATGTGGTTCAATACTTTGGATCAGACATCACAACCACCAACTCTGGTGACATCATCCACAACGTTTTTCTTGAGCTTGCTTCAGGAAGCTTGGCAGATTTCATCAAGAAATATGGTTCTGGTACTGGGATGCCTGAGGTTCTAGTCAGGAATTGTACGCGGTCTATTTTGATTGGATTGAAGCAAGTTCATGACCGTGGATTTGTACACTGTGATATCAAGCCTCACAATGTCCTGTTAGTACCTAATGGGGATGGTTATGTTGCTAAAGTTGCGGACTTTGGGTTGGCAAAGAGGCAGAATGTGAGGGATGCTAGTGGTGTCAGAGGCACACATTTGTTCTTTTCTCCTGAGATGGTGAGGTATGGAATTCAGGAAGCGCCTTCAGATATTTGGGCACTTGGGTGTAGTGTGCTGATGATGTTGACTGGAAAGCCACCATGGGCTTCTACCCCTAAATCCGAACTTATGTCTCGGATAGCTACTGAGTCACCGACGATTCCACCCATATCTCAAAAGCAGCCCAGAACTTCTTGAGTTGCTGCTTTGTGAGGCATCCTGTGAAGAGGTTGACGGCTACAGAGCTATTGAGTCACATCTTTTTACTAGAATCAGATGAGGGTGAAGAAGGATACATTCAAGAAAAGGCTAAAGTTTCAGATGAGAAGAGTCTTGAAGTAAAGCCTAAATCACAACGTTGTCCTTCAGCTTTGCCGAGTTTTATACCTCTTCCTTCTTCATCATCATCTGAGGAAGAAGAGGACATCCCTGTTGCAGCGAAGCGAACATGTTACAGACAGATCCATCCTGTGGCAATCATGGGTTGCCAACCTCCCGTCACTTTTACTGTTCGTGCGAATTGAGACATAGCAAACATTTTGTTTGCATTTGTAAATCATTTTTTCATTGTAATTGATTAATTTTTTTTGGTTTCAGAAGTTGTATAGTAATGAATTAGTAAATATAAAGGATTTTGCGTTTCTGGTTCTTCAAGGTTTACTGTTTTTAAGTGTTTTTTATTTTCATTGTTCATTTATATACTAGTAGAGGTAGTTTCTAAATATGGCAGTGTCCTTAGCCCTAAGCAGGGTAGCTGGGAGATGCAGCCTAAAGATATTAGTAATCTACTTCAATTATAACGTTGTTTAACTTGGTTATGCTTGTACTTCAACTGATATCCTTGTTTAACTTGTGTTCTGTTTCTACTTCAATTGTAGTAATCCTATTTCCATCTGTATTTGACTGTGGTATCAAAGATATTAGTAAAAGAATATAAATTGATGAAGTAACAAAAAATAGTATATAAGTGCCAAGAGAGATGGGATTATCACAATGCAGGCTAATGGTAATACAGTTTGATGTGCTTGTTGGTTTTGGCAATTCGCATGAAGAGTGCAGGATCATTGTCACCAGGTCTGTACGTTATATTTTTTGGTGTTAAATCAGCATTTCTTTGATTTGAATTTTGAACATATTCTAATTCGTATTAATGGATCATAGGATTGATAGGTATGTGGAGGAGTGGGAGAAGATAGTGCGGAGGATGGGGCAGTGGATTGGCTACAAGGATGGGTACAGGTCCATGGACTTGATCTTCATGGAGAGTGTGTGGTGGGTCTTTGCCAAGCCTTTGAGAAGGGCCTTGTTTATAAGGGTTTCAAGGTCTGTATATTTATGAATTGGTTAATGAAACTTGTTTGTTATTATTATCTGTTCTTTTTTCAGTGAATTGGTTAATGAAGCTGTTAAGCATATGCTTCTTGATATTCTAATTTGAGAATTGACTTCCTATTGAATTGATACGTGTCCTTTATTGGTTAATGAATCATTTTATGATTTTGATCTTGAATTTCGTACTGAGTTCCTTCTAATGTGATATGATGGTTTCACTCTGTTGCTGATGGTTCATTTTAATGGCTGCCGGAAAGTTTTAGTACAAGGAAGAAGTCAAAAGTTTTTTGGTTTTGTTGTTTTAGTCATTTTCATTTTGAGTGAACTATGTATTTAACTCAAATGCATCTAAGATTATTAGGTAGGGATTTATGTTGGCAGTCCATGATACTTGAAGGTCATAATATCCTATTTTGTCTCATACTCCAATGAAAATCTAGCTTAGGTGGCATTTCTTCCCTTGTATGAACAAGGTGAAGGTCATAACTTTGGATTCAAGACCCATCAGTTGTGTGTACTGTGTTCACTAACGAATAAAAGATATAATTTTTCATGCTTTATTACATTTTCTAGGGTCTAAACATGATATTTTGAGTTGATTTTTTTTTTAAGATTGTAATTATTTTGGTTTTTGAAGATAGGTTGGTTTTTTATTTTTATAGTGGGTTCAAATTAATTTCTTTGATGTTGTTGTGTTCGCAGGTCATGCCATACTGCACTGGTTGCAACTTGCAAGACACCAGACCTGTCTAATTTTGAAGATGGTAAGAAATATAGGGTTTGTTGTCTGAAACTTCTGTTTGCCATTCATATATGTAGGAGTTGGGTTGCTGAACTATTATCATCCAGTTCTGTTATCAAGTTTTTCTTGGTATGAGGTATTAATCATTTATCCATGATTGGTGAACTAGGTTCGGGCCACTCTAGTGTTTTGGCTGAACTATCATTTTGGTTTAAAGTGATTTTTATGATAATTTTATAATATTAATTCTAGAGCCTTGAATTCATAACATTTCAATGATGGCTAACTTTCCTGGAGCGATACAGGATGTCCCTGCCCCTGAAATAATGGTGTGACATTTCCAATAATCAGTGATCCACGTAAGGCAGCTTCCATGGATTGGAAAACAACTCCATGGTCCCTTCCTAGTAATCTTGCCCTTTGCATCGAGGCAAATAATGGCATTTCAATATGTTTTGTCAACGTGTATGTTGGCTTCTGTGGTAGACTATTAACACACCTAGAGTGAATATTATGATATTAAATTTCCAATTTCAGCCTTTACATCAAATGATTATGTTGGTTGTTGTTGGATTTCAAAACTGACTCTTGTATTTCAACGATTCTCCATTTTTTACACTTTATCAGAAAAATAAAATAAAATAATTTTCAGTATTTTATACTCGTGGGATTGAAGGGTGGCTGTTTGAAGCTTCTTTTCTTTACCTTTTATTTGAAGCTTTTCCTATGGAATTTGGGTCATTGGAGGCAGACGCTTTGATGCCTCAACCTTATGTATCTGCATGTGCAGTAGGTATTGTTATAGTAGCAAGGTATGTGTCTGCATAGTTTAACAGAACTATATGGTACTTACCAGGTTAATTGATAGTTCTGATATTTTTGTAACTATTATAAATAGATTTTGGTGAAATTTTTTTTACTGATTATATTTAATTGATGTAAATATTTCCATAGCCCTTTTATTGGCACATATTTTCCTGTCTTCTTTTGGCTGTAATTAACATTGTTGCTGCATAATTGTTTCTGTTTCTTGTCTTTAATTTTTCACTTAGCCGACATTTTTTTTTTTTTTTTGATAAGTAACTTAGCCTACATTATGTGGGAGTGTTCTTTTATATTTTATTTTAGTATCTAATTTGAGGTGGAAAAGAATACCAGGTTCGCAAAAAGTACTTTAGAAAAGCATATGTGGTTGCTGAATCCTGCATGTCAGCCCTTCCTGATGACCAAAAAAATCCAATCTGAAGATCACAAGTGGTAAAACTAGAGATTTGGTGGGAATGAAAAGAGCACTGCCATTACTCATTCTTTGTTCATAATTACTATCTGTTACCAGATTACTTCCAGATGATTACTGTTGTTTTTGGGAATTCCTTTTTAGTAAAATATGTTAGATGCACTTATTGACACAAATTTGAGGTTCAGAAATTTGTTAATCAGTTAAGTTGCTTATTTGTATGTTCTGTGTAGTCATAATTCTATTTTGTATATTATTTTGTTAAAACATTTGCATTTTTCAATTTATCCCTCTACATTGTCAGTTCCCTCTCCTTTCCCTTCCTACCCCTCCACTTTAGATTTGGTTAGTTATGCGAGGATTTCCATATATCGTGGTTTTCTTTTTTATCCTTCTTGTGTGTTTGGTGTAAAGCACATCATATTCTCTTACTCTATTTTGCAGCTTTGGAGATGTAGGAACTGGGAACTACTGTTATGCCTATTCAGAGTTGGTTGTGCAATGCGTAATTGTGGCTGCTTTGTTGGATTCTTTGAAGGGAAGTTTTGGCAAAATCAATTATGGGAAAACTTGGAAGGCGGGTTCTTTATGCCTCATGTTGTGTCTTTGGAGTGAGTGGAATATTCATACGTTTAAGGGAAGGGAATGCCACATTATCTTTGATTTTCTCAAGACTTTATGAGAGTAGAATTCAAATTCTATTCATTTCTCCGTGCTTAGATTTATGGATTTTTTAGAAGATTCATATTTAAGATGTCGATTTCTATGTTTCAGGTTTTTTTTTTTGGTGTGGCTCTTTCTTTGCATATACCCCATGTAAGGATAGCACCTCTTTTTTGCTCCTAATGAAAGTCAATTACTTCTAAAAGATCATTTTGAGGATGTCGGCATTTATGAGGACAAATGGATTAGTTGCAGTTGGAGAGATCTCTATTATGTGAGAATTGTGTGTGTGTGTGTGTGAGAGAGAGAGAGAGAGAGAGAGAGAGGTTATCATGGTTGATGTTTGATGAGTTCTAGTTCAAATGGAACCTCCTTCCCTTCTAAGAGTAAGGTGGACAGTGTTGTCGTGGGCTCAAGACCTACTAACCTACTAAGTGCATAACTTATCAAAAAATAAACTTACTGGAAATTATTAAAGTGATTTATTACTATGCTCAATTCAATAATCTACTGATTGATTTGTATTAATACTGATCAATTTTCTTGTGTTCTTTTAGGTCTGTTCCATGTTAGATCTTTGCCAATAGTTGATTGCATGTTGAGTTGTTTTACCAGACAATTCATTACTGGTTCTCAATGGCGGCTCCAGAATTTTTGTTCAGAGGGGTCAATAAAAAACATAAATTATACAAAATCTATTATAAAAAAAAACATTATAAGTTCATTTGACATATTTTTTTTTCTAATATAATAACATATTAATTATTGTTATAAATGAACTTTAATTATTATTACTTAGAATACTTTAATTTATTAGTTTTTTTTTTAACTCTTTACCAATTTTTTATGAATTTGCCAGACATTTTGATAAATTATTTTATATTTTCTTTACAACTCTTCATTTAAGGTACTGACCCACCCACGTAGCAACAATCACTCCCACACACTTCGGTCAAAGACTCAAAAAAGCAAAAACAAAACTCAACACTACAAAAACTTAATAGTACAAATGTATAAAAGAAGCCGATCAACTAGTCAAAGACTCAGAACTCAAAAATAAAGTATCAAAACACTTTAACTTCCCACACACACACCGTGATTCATTGAAAGAAGTCTATCAAAACACTATAAACACACACTCTCACAGTGAATGAAAGAGAGATGAAAATACCAGATCAAGCAGCGGCGGCGGCAGATCAGGTATAGTCCAGGCATTGGCAATGCCGTGGTAGATTTGAGTAAGATGGCAGCAGATTGTTTATGGGTGAAGTGGCTACCTTTTTTCTTTGGGTTTAGAGAGTGAAGAGGAATAGTGAGAGAGGACTACATTTTTCCCTCTTAGGCCCTTTTTTTTTATTTATGATTTTTTTAAATTTGATTCATGGGCATTCTTTTTCTGAGATTAAAGACCAAAAATTTTCAGTTGGACCTTTTTTTTTGTGTGTGTGTGTGTGTGGAGTTTAAAGCTGAATTTAACTGGGCTTTTAGGGTGTGCAAATGTTTAAAGTAGGGGGTTCAAAACAATTTTTTTAAAAAAATATTATATATAAAAAATAAATAAAATTTCGGGTCAGGGGGTTCATTTGAACCCCCTGACTACAACGTAGCGCCGCCCCTGCTGGTTCTTTGATTTCATTAGCATGGATATGCTGCAAATCCCAGTCTCTACATCATGGGAGTCTGCCATCATCTAGGCACTTCTATTGTAATACTCTCACTTATGTTGTTTAATGTGCATATTTAAAATGCTTCCATTTCCCCCAAATACCTTCTAACTAAGATTTTGTTTATTCTTTCTCGTCAATTTGTTCTGGTGCTCTAAGATTTGCATTGTTTTATACAAATGCTTTTTGGATGGTTTTATTGATGTTCAAGTCCCCCAAGAAATTTGTGCATACATGCATTACTTTCCTATCTTGGCTCAAAGTTGCTTCAAGGTTTTTTTTTTTTTTTTTTTTCCTTCTTCTTCTGTTTTCTGTAGGGAAAGAACATAATTATAGTAGTGGATGATGACGGCCGCAAAGAACATAATTGTAGTAATGGATGATGACGGCCGCTATACTGCAAAAATTACAAACTCCAGTGGGCAGAATGTCAAAAATGCAGATAAGGATATTATTGAAGTGGTTGAGGTATGGTTCATGTGAATTTGAATATGAGATTGTTTATGCACTAAATATGATAATGTTTATGAGGGGTAACAATCTGAAAAGCACCCAAATTCAATCCAATAAATGGGTTGCTAGTTGGCACAATTATGTGCATTCAATTCAAGGTACTCACCACCAACTAGTGTGGCGTAGTGGTTGCCCCCTTCTTGATGGTTGTGTCAAGCACGGGTTCGACTCCTCATACCCCACAGGTGTGGGGTTTGGACTTTGGTTTCTAAAAAAAAAACGAAGTGCATGGGTGGAGTCCAAGTCGCGGGCACCATTATGTGTTGGTGGTACTCACAGGCGATGTATCTGTGGGGTGTGGTCGGCTATGATATCACACATGAGCCACCCTTTTTTGACTCTAAAAAAAAAAAAAAAAAAAAATTCAAGGTACTCAATTTTTAAGAATATACACAATACTATACTTTTAGCGTACACAATTTTGAAAAATGTATGCAATTTTGTATATTCAACATACTCAATTTATAAAGTGTACAAATACATTCAACACAATTATTAAGAATGTACAAAATTATGTACATTTAATGTACACAATTTTTAAGATTATACACAATTCTGTATATTTAATATACACAAATTTTTAAAGAAGGTACACAATTATGTATATTCAACGTATATTCTGTATATTCACCTTACAAATTTTTTAAGAATATTCACAATTTTGTTCGTTCAACGTACACAAATTTTCAAAGAATGGGCAAAATAATGTGTATTTAACGTATAAAATTTTTAAGAATGTTTACAATTTTATACATGTGACGTACACATTTTTTTTAAAGAGTGTATAGAATTCTATCTATTTAACATACACAGTTAAATATATTAAACGCATACTGTTTTGACGGAATTTACATTATTTTGATCATTCAGAGTACACATTTTTTCGAAGAATATATACAATTCCGTATATTCAACATATACAATTTTTAGGAATGTAAAAAATTTTGTATAGTCAACGTACACAATTTTTTTAATTTTTTAAGAATGTAGCCAATTTTTAAGAATGTGGACATTGTTGTACATTTAGCATACACAATTTTTAAGAATATATGCAACTTTGTACATAAAACGTATATAATTTTATATATTTAGCGAATACAATTTTTAATAATGTACACAATTCTGTACATTCAACGTACACAATTTTTAAGAATGTTCAAAATTTTGTACGCTCAACACACAAATTTAAAAAAATTGTACAAAATCTGGATAATTAATGTACACAATTTTTTTTTTAAAAAAAAATGTATACAATTTAATACATTTAACATACGCAATTTTGTACATTCAACGTACACAAATTTCTAAGAATGTACAAATTTCTGTATATTTAGCGTCAACAAACTTTACGAATGTTGACTATTTGTTATTTCAAAGCAGTGGCGGAGCCGGAATTTTAGTTCGGGGGACAAAATAAATTTGAAATTATTAATAAATATTTATAACAAAATAAATAGACAATTGTAAATAAGTAAAAATTTACTAACTCAACTATTGTGAAAATTATTGTGTTTCTTACCATTTAAATAAATTAAATAAAAAAATAAAAAATAAAAGGAAAAAGTGTTATGAGTTATCAAAGACCAGCTTGTTTGAGTTATCAAAGACCCCTAATACACAGACGTGTGTGCATGGAGTACCATGTCCATAGTGGGTATTTTTGTCAAGACTCAACAGCGTCTAATAAAAACGCAGCGCATCTTTCTTGGATGATAAAGGAAGAACCAGCTCCAACACAATTTTCTGTACACTAAATCTCCCTCTAATACTTCACTTACCTCTCTCTCTCTCTCTCATAAACACATACACCTTTGTAATCATTTTCTAGAACATAGTGGATTATTCAATTGGCTTGAACCTATGCTTTTCTCCCTCTTCAGACAAAGAAGGTTTCCACGCAAACATGTTTGTGTTTGAGTTAAGTCCTACATTTTCTTCTTCTTAAAGCTTTATTTACGTATAAAAATTAACATCCATTGGTTTCTTAGCAACCAACTAGCCATTCCAAGAACATTCAAATTACCTAACAAATGAATCAGTAATCACTCTTGATTATTTCTAAGATCGACAAAATTAGACCCTTGGAGAAGTTGATAACCACAATTCACAATGCATAAGTGAAGCTCTAGTATCAATCATATTGTTATACAAGTAGTCTCATATAAGCCTCAATACCAGCTGGAACTGCCTAGATGAACATTTCTTTGCTAACACAGTCATATCTAGGGCCATATTCTGTAATGCATCTTTGATTGGCCAAAAGTTTTTCTAGAATAAAATAACTTAGTATTCTATCTCAAAGACCATACAGATACGGTTTGAGGAAATTTTTAAACCATTCCATAAATCTAGCAGTAATTGGCCTTCTAATTTACCAAAGACCTAGGCTTTGTTGCACATTGGAGATTCTAAGTCTAAATTGTAATATGTTCTATAGCGAAGTACTTTGACGAGGCTCAATAAGTTTGCAGCAAATTTGTCAGTAGAAACTGCTCAACTTAATACAAAATGAACTATTGAAGATATTATTACTTTCATGACTTCACAGAAAGCTAGTCTATGGCCAAGAAAAAGAAATGCTAGTGTTTGTGGTGCTGCATCTGCTTTGAAGGGTTTTAGTGTATCAATATAACAAAGTAGGGTCTTGAAAAAATCTATCACCTATTTGAACACCTAATAAACCATTACATAGGCTACATTTTGACATTGGAATTCCATAAAATGTTTGTTTAGGAAATTATACTAAGAAGTTACTATTCCTCCCTTGGGGCATAGGTCTTTACTATATGTGTTGGTGTTTCCTTCTTAGAAGACTTAAATGCTGACGGAGAACTGGTAAAATGAATTTCATGTCCTGTCCACATCAACACTTACCTATTATTACAAACGAAAGGCAATGACAGAACTTCCATCAAAACAATGATGAACAACTTCATCAACCAGATAATAGAAACCTTTACAATAAAATGACAAGGAATAACATCCTATGTGCTAAAATATGAAGTTTTAAGACCATTCAAGATATCCTAGAAAAAATGACTAACCTCCAAGTCTTTGCAATCCTACAACTGATGTCTGATGAAAAGACAATAAAAATAAGCAGCTTGCAGTATTTTCTGCACAAAACTCAGCAGTCAAATAAAACATAATATAATATCTTAACTGTAACATCATATTACTAACTGATATGTAGGTGTGATTCTCTTATACATGTGTAGCATTCTTTGCAAAGTAATTCAACTAATAGCTCTCAGTTACTGGTTAAGAATTTGCCTTGCAGATCATTTGTTCAGATACCTCAGACTTTTTCTTCGTCTTTGTCTGACTTTAGGCTTATCAGCAGTTACTAAGGTTACATTATCCTCTCCGAATGAGTTGGTTGGATTTGAAGCACTTTTTGTCACCCTCCCTCCAATCCCATTCCTAGTGGCATCTGATGAAATAGCCCTATCACTATATGTACTCTTACCATGAGAGTTTGATGAAACAACTTCATCTTTCATTCCAGAATTCTTCAATCTAGACGGGCTTCTTTTGCAAGCAACTCTAGTTGGGGTGAGGACATTCGTGCCCATCTCAGAATGACAACTGGCTTTCTGATGTTCTTCTTTTGTCATATCCCTTGAATTCAATATAGTATTATCATTGTTGAACTTATAATCAACCTTAGTCTCCATTTGATTAACTGGTGTCTCATCTGACCCAGAATCCACGTTTTTCATTGGACTATTTCCCTAAAATTTTCCAAGTACATCATTAAAAATGCTCTTTGTTAGCAAACAATTTTCTGGGTCACCAAAAGGGGGCAGTAAGAGATCACGTATCCTAGTCACTGGGAGATCATCTAAAGAAAATGGCAAAGTTTTATTTGCACTGTCACCTGAAGACATGTTGAACTCATTAGAAGCCGAAACTCTATGTTTGTCACCACAACAACCAACAGCGTACTCCTCCCAGTTATAAGGAAATCCGCACTGGAAATGATTGCATACCTTTCACATCAGAATTCAGAATTTGAAATTATGTTAAAAGGACATGTTAACAAGAACATTTATAGAGATAAATAATAATACAGATATAACACCAAAAGGGGGAAAAAAAAAATTTACTGTCTGACACTTAATAGCATGGTTCCATTTTTGCTTAATATTAAACCTTTTCATACCAGCTTATAATACTAGTCCAAGTAGGTCTTCATCTCACTTGAGTCATGCTCAATTTTCAACCAGCAGTTATACCCAAGATGAAAGTCATATCATGCAGCCAGTAATGTAACAACAAGGAATTACATACCTCCGAAGAAAAGCAATTTTGATGCGTTCATGACTTATTTATACAATTACTGATTGTAATGTTGATGCCATCTGCTGTCTCAAGGGTGATGGCGTCATGTCTATTGGAAATTGCAGCAGAGCAAAAAACTCTTGTTCCTACTCTCCTGTAAAGGAACAAGGATTTAAGAATAATCAAATAAACAATGGATAGCTTGCGCAACAATCTCAAAAATTATAGTAATTGTGAAATTATGATATGATTAGCCAGCATTCATCCGCAGAGTAAATCCACTCAACTAAAAAAAAAAAAAAAAGAGTATAAATTTCTTGTGGGGCAGTTCGATTTTATAGTATCAACAGCATATCTACTTTTCTGATGAAAATTGCCAATAAGCACTAACTCAAATTGTACTTCCTTCTCCCACAAGAGTGAGTGGAGGGTGAGATTGTGTGTTTAAGACTACATAATGCATATGTAACTTACCAATAATATATATATTTTTTTTAATCTTGTTTTTTTCATTGATTGATATTAATAAAGAACAGTCATATAAAACATTTCTAAGGGAACAAAGAATCATAAAATGAAAAAAGAAAAAACTAATAGTTTCTTTTCCCAATTGATATTATTAAAAAACAATCATATAAAACAGATAAACCTCTTGTTCTTTCCTAATATAATATCCAATAAGAATGTCATTTTCTCACTGGCAATGGTGAGGGTTTTATATAATAATCCATAATTCAGACCACAACTACTCTAACAACTTAAACAACATCCAAATCCCCATCTGGGTACTCTTCATTTCTCTCAAATTTCTTCAAATATCACACAAAGATAGCATTTTTATTATATGGGAAACCAAAAAAAAGAGTATAGTGAAAAGCACTCTTACTCTAAAGAAGCAAACCCTCCAACAGCTAAACCCTTGCCATTAGCAGGCTTCATCAACCACCAATCATGCTATAAAACCTGTATAACAAATTTTTTAAGCCCAAAAAAAAAAAAAAAAACACTTACAGATTTGAAGAGTGAGGAAGAGACGATCGAGGTGGTGCGGGTTTGGGTTATCGGGTTGACATGCTTCAGTACCGATTTGGGTGATGCATTTGGGTCTGGAGCTTTAGCAGAGTCCGGGTTTGTTCTTGTCTTCACCATTGCCTGTGATTGCAGAATGGCGGGAAGGCAATGGCCACAAATCGATTCTGGCTTACGTTAATGGGCAACCGGGTTGAACTTGGGTTTTTATTTGAAGTTTGGATCTTGGGCTGTAATAAAATCAATTGGTGGGTTTAAAATGGGTTTTGATTGTATTGGGTTGGTCATAACCCAACCCAACTTATCCAAAAGTGATATGAGATGGCCAACCAATCAGATTGCATAAAAAAAAACAAAGTGTTTTGTGTACATCTTTTCCTCTTAGTTTTTTTTGTGTGTGTGTGTGTGTTCATGTATAGCTTTTTAAAATATTTTTTTTCTCACTTTTTCAAAGACCAAATATGTTATCTGTTCATCTAGTTATGATATGATTAGCAAAAATTCATCGGCAGAGGAAATCCACTCAACTAAATAAATAAAAAAAGTGTAAATTTCTTGTGGGGCTATTTGATTTTATAGTATCAACAATATATCAAATTTTCTGATGAAAATTGCCAATAGGCTCTAACTTAAATTGTACTTTCCTCTCCCATAAGAGTGAGTGAAGGGTGAGATTGTGTGTTTAAAATTACATAATGCATATGTAACTGTGGGGCCAGAATAAGTCAGCAATCCCAGCCCACTCCAAACCAAGCCCAAAGGCCCACGCCGAGGACGCCTCCACGATCCGAGGTCCGAGGACGAAAGTTTAGAGCCTAGGGCTCAAGGAGCATTGCCGAGGATGGTTACATCCTCGGTAGGCCGAGGCCAGAAAGTGGGCATACAACATACCTTTAAGGGGAGTCTCCCCAAGCATCCAAGGAGCAAATAGCAAGAACCAATCACCGGACATCGAAGCATGGCAAAGGAGCAAGTCCCAGGTGAACTGTCACCTCCACATTAAATGCCCCAAACTAACGCTCTGGCCGCATTAATGAGGATAGGACCTCTGAACAGTGCCGTCTTTGGCGCTGCAACCCACTGGAGGTATGGGAATGCGGCTGATGGGACAGGCTCTCAAGTGGAAATCGGGCTGATCAACAAGTGTAGGGCTAGGATCAGCTGAGAGAGAAGTATATAATGTAAAAAGTCCCTCTTGTGAAGGGGACGGACGAAAAACCAGAGAAAGAAGGAATACTGTAGCAGAGTATTTCTCTCAATCATTGTAATCCCACTTGAAAGAAATAAGAACGAGTTCAACCTCTATAACCCGTCCGAGGAGTCTTACTAGGCATTTCGACCCACGTTTAGCTTAGCTCGATCCACCAACAACCGTGCATGGCCGTTGCATTCTTTACTAAGGCCTACCTCTTGAGCCCACACTCTATAAATTTATTGGAGGGTTAGTTGGGCTTGGGTCCACTCTCCCAATCTGCGGAGAGCGCTCGAATCCACCCCCTACAATTGGCGCCGTATGTGGGGAGAGCTTGTGCGTTGGTAAGGACAACAGTTAAGCATGGTAGGATCAGGCCTTTACCAAGGAACTCCTAATCGACCTGAACCGGCGAAGTCACGGCACCTGGGTAACTATGGCGACCCCGGGGGCGGTCAGAACGACAACAGACGATTTCGAGAAGGAAGCGTGCATACTTCAACGGCGAGCGAAAGCCGAGGGGACGGGCACATTCCCCAGAAGCGCAACGACGGCCAGGCCACGCGATCACAAGAGGCCCACAGCCACACTTCCCAGAGAAAAGACGATAAGGTGGCCATGCAACGCGAGATAGATGATCTGAAGAGGAAGCTGCGCCGTGCGCAGCGAAGACGGTCCGAACCTAGCCCTGACCTGCCCTCCGACGACGAAAGCGATGATGAATACAGGCAAAGGTCAAGAACGCCCCCCAGCGAGACTTTCTCCCACGAGGAGGAGTGCTACCAAAGGCGCAGGCGTGCCAACCCAACCCCCAGGGGCTTAGGAGGCGACGCCATGAGCAGGGCGCTGGACCAGCTCTCCAAGTCGCCCTTCACACGTCGTATAGAGGACGCGGAGCTTCCTCGGCGGTTCCAGCAGCCAACCTTCATTGCTTACAACGGCAAAACGGACCCTGTGGAGCACGTGAGCCAGTTCAACCAAAGGATGGCTGTCCACTCCAAGAACGAGGCGCTGATGTGCAAAGTCTTCCCATCCAGCTTGGGACCTGTGGCAATGAGGTGGTTCAACGGTCTAAGGACGAATTCCATAGACTCGTATAGGCAGCTGACCTAGGCTTTTGGTTCCCGCTTTGTCACAAATAGCAGGCCTCCCCGGCCCATGAGCGCGTTGCTGTCCCTATCCATGCGTGACGGGGAGACCCTCAAGGCTTACTCGGACAAGTATTGGGAGATCTACAACGAGCTGGACGGCAGGTACGACGCCATCGCCATCAATACGTTCCAGAATGGGCTATTTATGGGGCACGGCCTGAGGAAGTCCCTAACCGGTAAGCCCGCCACCAGCGTGCGGCAGCTGATGGATCAGATCGACAAGTACAAGCGGGTGGAGGAAGATATGTTGCAAGGCAAAGGCAAGGAGAAGGCTATCCCTCAGGAGAGAAGGGATTTCAGGTCGGACCGTTATGACAATGCCCGTCCGAGAAGGGATTTCGGTGGGCAATCTGAAGCGACCAACACACAGACGATTGGCGCTGTGTTCCGAGAACCCGTGCACAGGGTGCTGGAGAAGATAAAGAACGAACCGTACTTCAGGTGGCCGAACAAGATGGCTGGGGAACCTGGTAGGCGCAATCAGAGTCGCTACTGCCAGTACCACCAGGACCACGGACATACTACGGAGGACTGCAGGGACCTTTGGAACCACCTGGACCAGCTAGTCCAGGAGGGGAGGCTGAAGCACCTCCTCCACCATTCCAGCAGCCAGCAAAACCGGACCTACCAAGAGCCTCGGAGGGACGCCGCCATGGGGCAACCCACCGGGACGATCAATATAATCCTGGCCGCGCCAGGAAGGACGAGCACACCTCCTTTGCGAGTGTTGTCCGTGGCCCAACTGCCCGCTGAGGACCTTCGGACGGGGCCAAAGAGGTCTAGGAGGAATCCTCCCCCAGCCCTGAGTTTCTCGGAGGAGGACAAGATTGGGACCATCCAACCACATGAGGACGCCCTAATCGTCACCCTCAGAATCGGGGGCTACGACGTGAAAAGGGTGATGGTGGATGGTGGCAGCGCAGCCGAGGTCATGTGTCCAGACCTCTACAAGGGGCTGAGGCTAAAACAGGAAGACCTCACACCCTACAGCTCCCCCCTAATGAGCTTTGACGGAAAGCTCATCATCCCAAAGGACATGATCAGACTGCCTGTACAGACAGGCCCGGTGGTGGTGGAGGCGAACTTTATCGTGGTGGACACATACTCCCCTTACATGGCCATAGTAGGAAGGCCCTGGCTACACGCCCTGGATGGCGTAGCGTCCACCTTGCACCAGAAGGTGAAATTCCCATCAGGGGACCAGGTTCTGGAGATCCGAGGATGCCAATCCATGGCTAGGCAGTGCACGGTGGCTGCCATATCCTATCGGACTGACGCACAGTCCTCGGCCCCAACCGAGGAAAATTCATAGCAATCAAAGACCCAGGTGGCGCCTCCGGATGCACCTGCCGAGGATGCTAAATGCGAAAACCTGGAGAAGGTAGTAATTGGCAATGATCCGGAGAAGTTCTTCCAGGTCGGAATCCAGCTGCCTCCACAGGAGAAGGAGGAGTTGCTTGAGTTCCTCAAGAGGAACCTTGATGTGTTCGCATGGGACCCCTGCGATGCCCCTGGGATTGATCCATCTTTCATCTGTCACCACCTTAACGTCAACCCATCTGCGATCCCCAAGCAGCAGCCACCTCGGCGCCCGTCGAAAGAGCACGCTGATGCGATCAGGGAAGAGGTCGATAAGCTTAAGCACGCGGGGGCTATCAAGGAGATCTTTTACCCCACGTGGTTGGCCAACACTGTGGTGGTCAAGAAGAAAAGTGGGAAGTGGAGGGTTTGTGTAGACTTCACAGACCTGAACAAAGCATGCCCAAAAGACCCCTTCCCAATGCCACGAATAGACCAGCTAGTAGATGCGACTGCAGGCCATCCTCGGATGAGCTTCCTGGATGCCTTTCAGGGTTATCACCAAATCCCACTAGCCTTGGAGGACCGAGAGAAGACGGCATTTGTGACACCCATTAGGAACTACCACTACAAGGTCATGCCCTTTGGCCTGAAAAACGTCGGATCCACCTACCAGAGGATGATGACGAGAATGTTCGAGCCGATGTTGGGCAAGAGCATCGAAGTCTATGTTGACGATATGGTGGTGAAAAGCAAGCTGGTGTCCGAGCATTTGGAGGACCTCGGCCGCACATTTGGCGTCCTGAGAGAGCACCAGCTCCGCCTTAATGCCTTAAAATGCTCATTTGGCGTAAGCTCTGGCAAGTTTCTGGGGTATATGATCACCCACCGTGGGATCGAGGTCAACCCTGACCAGATCAAGGCCATTCACAATATGAAGCCTCCGCAGAATCCCAAGGAGATCCAAAAGCTTACTGGGATGATCGCGGCGCTGAACCGGTTCATTTCCAGGTCGGCTGACAGGTGCAGACCCTTTTATCTCCTGATCAATAAATGGAAAGGATTTGAGTGGTTTGAGGATTGTGTCGAAGCCTTCCAGCAACTCAAGGATTACCTCTCCCGGCCGCCTATCATGTCCCATCCTGAGGCCGACGAGGTCCTATACGCGTACCTTGCTGTGGCGCCCCATGCGGTGAGCCTAGTACTGATACGGGAAGATAATGGCGTTCAAAAGCCAGTTTACTACGTCAGCAAGTCGCTGCACGAAGCCGAGGTGAGATACCTGCCCTTAGAGAAGGCCATCCTGGCTGTAGTCCACGCCACGAGAAAGCTCCCCCATTACTTCCAAGCTCACATCGTGGTTGTCCTAACCCAACTGCCTTTGAAGTCTGTGCTCCGGACCGCCGATTACACAGGCAGAATCGCGAAGTGGAACACAATTCTGGGGGCTTTTGACGTCAAGTACATGCCCCGGACTTCCATAAAAGGCCAGGTCCTGGCAGATTTGACGGCCGAGTTCGCCGAACCAGTTGTAGAGGTGACAGCCGAGGATAAGAGCCATGACGAGAAATCAGTCGGGGCAATCTCAACCTCGGAATCACCATGTTGGAAAGTATATGTGGATGGCGCGGCAAACCAAAGGGGGTCCGGAGTGGGGCTGGTCCTAGTATCCCCCGAAGATCATATCATTGAGAAATCCCTGAAGCTCGGATTCACGGCCACAAATGACGAGGCCGAGTATGAGGCATTACTACAAGGGATGATCATGGTGCAAAGGATGGGGGGAAAGTCGATTGAGATGTTCTCGGACTCGAGATTGGTGGTAGGACAGGTAAATGGGGAGATGGAGGCCAGGGATTCAAGAATGCAAGAATACCTGGGCCAAGTCAGGCGCTTGCGATTGGGGTTTGGCCTCTACAGCCTGTCTCATATCCCCAGAAGCGGGAATAGCCATGCCGACTCATTGGCCACGCTCGCAACCTCCTCGGCAGGGGACCTGCCTCGGATAATACTTGTGGAACATCTGGGGAGGGCAAGCGAAGTGCCAAGAGAAGGGATCCCCGTCCACCAGATTGAGGTGGGTCCCAACTGGATGGACCCCATAGTGAGATTCCTCAAAGACGATATCCTGCCCGAGGACAAGTCAGAAGCTGAGAAGGTTAGAAGGAAAGCTCCTCGGTTCTGGTTGTCCGAGGATCACAAGCTATATAAGCGCTCCTACTCTGGACCATACCTACTGTGCGTCCACCCCGGAACGGCGGAATTGCTACTCGAAGAGTTGCACGAGGGAATATGTGGGAGCCACACAGGGGGGAGATCCCTGGCTCACCGAGCCGTCACTCAAGGATATTGGTGGCCAGGAATGCAGCAAGAAGCCCAGGAGTATGTCAAGAAGTGCGACCAATGCCAAAGGTTCGCCCCAAACATCCACCAGCCAGGAGGGGTCCTCAATCCGTTATCCAGTCCATGGCCATTCGCCCAATGGGGCTTGGACATTGTGGGACCTTTCCCCAAGGCACCAGGGAACAAGAGGTATCTGTTGGTAGCCACGGACTACTTCACCAAGTGGGTCGAGGCCGAACCACTAGCCAACATCAGAGATGTAGACGTGAAGAAATTCCTTTGGAGGAACATAGTTACACGGTTCGGGGTCCCTCATACCCTCATCTCGGATAATGGGCTCCAATTCGATAGCAAGGCCTTCAGGGGGTACTGTTGTGAACTTGGGATCACAAACAGGTACTCAACGCCAGCCTACCCCCAGGGGAATGGGCAGGCCGAGGCGGTCAACAAGGTCATCGTCAACGGGCTTAAGAAGAGACTGGATGACGCCAAAGGGAGATGGGTAGAAGAGCTGCCCCATGTCCTCTGGACGTACCGGACTACACCCCGACGCTCAACGGGGGAAACCCCTTTTGCCATGACTTATGGTGCGGAGGCAGTGATCCCCCTGGAAACTAATTTCCCGACACTAAGGACGAGCTCCTTCACCCCAGGCAGCAATGATGAACTGCTGGGGCGGAGCCTGGACATGGTAGATGAACGAAGAGAGCAAGCAATGATCCAGCTGGCCCACTACCAGCAGAAGCTCAAGCAGGGATATGACACCAATGTAAAGCTCAGACCACTAGCACCGGGAGACCTGGTGCTAAGAAAAGTCGTAGGAGCTGCCAAGAACCCTTCTTGGGGAAAGCTCGGACCCAATTGGGAGGGCCCCTACCGAATCACCTCAGTGGCAGGGATAGGAGCGTACTATTTAGAAGATTTAGATGACAAACCTGTACCTCGTTCGTGGAATGTAAACAACCTGAAAAGGTACTACTATTAATAAAGAAGCCACTTTGTTTCATATTGTTAGCCTATCTTTGTTGTGTGCCTCGCGTCTTAACCACTTTAAGAAAACCAAGTGTTAGACAGAACCAGGGAACTGCATGGTCCTCGGACTCAGTCCCATGGGGAAACTAACCACTTTAAGAAAACCAAGTGTTAGACAGAACCAGGGAACTGCATGGTCCTCGGACTCAGTCCCATGGGGAAACTAACCACTTTAAGAAAACTAAGTGTTAGACAGAACCAGGGAACTGCATGGTCCTCGGACTCAGTCCCATAGGGAAACTAACCACTTTAAGAAAACCAAGTGTTAGACAGAACCAGGGAACTGCATGGTCCTCGGACTCAGTCCCATGGGGAAACTAACCACTTTAAGAAAACCAAGTGTTAGACAGAACCCAGGAAATGCATGGTCCTCGGACTCAGTCCCATGGGGAAACTAGCTACTTAAGGACGCTAAGCGTTAGACAGAACCAAGGAACTGCATGGTTCACGAACTCAGTCCTATGGGGAAACTAACTGCTTCAGAAGACTTAAGTGTTAGACAGAACCAAAAGACTGCTTGGTCCTCGGACTCATGCCTAAGGGGAAACTAACTACTTTAAAAGATCCTAAGTGTCTGCTTGGTCCTAGGACATGAAAGGTCCGCCCGAACATACAAGCCCTTACGTTATAATGATTAAATGCAGCGATTGGCCAAGGTACAATTGAAGTTAAAAAAAAAAATATAAAAAAAATAAAAAATAAAATGGATAGCGTGCAAGTAAGGAAATAGCCACAACAAACAGAAAAAGAGATAAAGCTCTCATTTCATTAAGTCCAAGAGAGTTACACCAACAAAGTCACATTACAAATAAAGAAAAAGGGAAGGAAAAGATGCAAAAATGAAGTGCAGCAGGCAGAAGAGCCAAGGGGCCTAGTTGCCTGCTTCAGTGGGAGGCTGGCCCGTAGCTGCCTCAGGGTCCTCTGAGCCCTGACTGAGGGGGATGGCCTGCAGAGGCACGGCAGGAATGGCTGCCCCCTCGGCAGGAGAAACCTGGGCGTCGAGGGAAGGCTTTGCAGCCTTCTGAGGTGCATCCTCGTTGGAGCCATCACTCAACTCAACCGCCAAGGATGGACTACTCCCTGGGACTGGCGCATCTGTGACCCCAGCATCCGAGGCCCCCTCACCCGGAGTGGCAGCAGTTTCCGCAGCAGCCTCCTCGGCCTCAGAGCCCTCTTGGGCAGCCTCGCGGATAACAGGAGGGTAGTACACGTTCTCCTCCTTCCACAAGTTAGAAGAGGCCTTCACCCCAGCCTGTCTGAGGGCTTCACTCCAAGTTTCGGAGCAGTAGCGCCTACATACCCCAGGGACTTGGGATTTGTAGGCAACTGCTGTCTCAGCTGTCCCAGCAGCATAGGCTGCCTCCTCAGCTTCTTCCCTGGTGGCCCAGGCCTCCTCCCTGCCTTGATCTGCCTCAAGCTTGGCCCTCTCGGCCTCCCCTTTGGCCCATTCAGCCACCCTCTTGGCCTCCTCAGCATCGGCCACTTTCTTCGCCAGGCCAGCTATCTGCTCCTCGGCGAGCTTCAGCAGCCCCTCTACCTCGCCCAGACGCTTCGTCTGGGTTTCGGCCTGCCTCTGGGTGCCCTCAAGGCCTGACACCGCGCTGTTCCTAGCCTGGGTCATCGCCTTCAGCTCCTCCCTGGCCTTGGCAAGATCCTCCTCTGACGTCTTGAGGGTCCGGGTAGCCACCAAGCGCCTATCGCGCTCCAAATCCAGGGCCTTTCCATGTTCGTTGGCCGCCTCTTCCAGCCTGAAGGTGGCCTGTACAGCCTGCCAAACGAAACAGACAAGTTGCAGTTAGCCGAGCCCAAAAAAAAGAAATGAAAGCAAAAAAAACTAAGGCAAGAAAAAACACAAGTGTTAAGGTCTTACCATCCCCAAATACCGCTTGAGGCAGAGGAAGACGTCCCTACTCCTCATAGTTCCCAGCTCCGTCATGTCCGTGGGCAGGAGCAAGCATCTCTCCACAGCGTCGGCTACATAGGCGCCTTCGCCATCCTTAAAGTCCCTGAGGGAGGAGTCATCCCTCAAGGGAGCCCCGCGGAGCATTAGGGCGGGGAGCCAGGCCTGGACCTCGGGCGGGGGAGCGACCTGTTTATCCTGCGTTGAGGGGCCTATCCTCAGTTGCTTCGATGGCCGCTGAGTGCCATCGCCCTCCCGCGTGGGCCCAGATTTGTCTTCAAGGGTCCTCTTACCCTTGTCCTTCTTCTACTTAGGGTCAGCAGGCTCGTGCCTAGACGACGGGCTCGCCTGAGGCGGAGGAGGAGGAAGCTTGGACTGTGTTGAGGCCGACCTGGTCTGAGCAGGACGATTCTTTGGAGGAGGGGGAGGAAGCTTCGGCTGGGACTTCCCCGGCTGCCCTTCGAGTAGGTCAAGTAGCTTGGGTTGGGACTTCTTCTTGTAGCCCATCTCAAACCGAGAAGACGTCTCTGAGGCTCGGAGATCTGCTTCGGTCAGACGAGGATCGCCCAAGTCTCCAGAGGGATCCTCGGACTGATGGAATTGCTCGAAAACGTCGAAGTTCTCCTCGGCAGGACCAAAATCTGCGGGTTCTCCTTCCCTCTCTAGGTTCTCTTCCGCGGCCTCTGAGAACGTATGGGAAGACGAGGGGACTGCTACTGTGACGCCTTCTGAAGTGGAGGTGTCCTCGGGAAACTCGAAACCGTCCTCGGTCACTCTTATTTTCTGCAGCCGAGGATCTTTAGCTCTGATCACGTACTTTGGGGCCGCAAATGACTTTTGGAGCGGAGTGTACCCCAAAATCTTGTGCGCAGCTCTGACTTGGTGGTCTGCTTCGTTCTCAAATTTCGCAGACCTGAGCACCTTCTGGAAGTCTTCCCTGTTGACCAAGCTGAAATGGCGCGCAAAAGAGTGCGGATCTGCAAAAGGAAAACACATCCATGGTTAGAAGCCAAACAGTACAAGAATAAACAATGCAGAAAAGAAGTCAGAATCTTTGAATCCCCTCCTATTCCCACTGTCCCACCTGGCGTTCCCTCTGTCGTCGGGCAATGGAGGCCATCGTGCCACGCTCCAGACACGATGAGGAAATCCTCATTCATCCCCTTGTTGGATTCGGGGAGGCACTGGATGAGCCGGACCCTGTCGTCCCTCGTCCTCATGTAGTAGGACTTGTTCTTCAAATGTTGAAGATTGTAACAGTAGTTGACATCATGATAGGTCAGCCTCAGACCCATCTTTTCATTAAGGGCGTCCACACTGCCCAGAATTCTGAACATGTTGGAGGCGCATTGGGTGGGGGTTAACCGAAAGTATGTAAGGTAACCCCTCATCACCGGCCCCATGAGGATTCTCATCCCCCCTTCAAGGAAGGCGATGACGGGAATCACCACCTCGCCCACCTGCCTCTGGAGGAGCCACTCTCCTTCCTCACAATACCTCAAGCCAACGTTGGCTGGTATCTTGTAATCGGCGATGAATTTCTCCATCGCCTCCTTAGTGCCAACATACTTCTTAAGTCTACCCATCCCAAATGACGCTTAAGCGAACTAAAGGAGGAACGAATGAAAGAGAAGGACGAGTAGAGAGGAAAAGAAGCTCAGAGAGGGATAGAGAGACTTACAGAAATGAGGAGGAGCTCCTCGGACTGGCTTTTTGTGCTGGGGATGGAGATGGAAGTTTGGCTGAACTCAGAATAGAGGCGCAGGAGCTCTTGATTGTAAATGAAACGAGGAGGAAGCGGTTCCAATGGGTATTTATACCCTAGGTAGGAGAGTCGCGCGAGTTTTCCCGCCCATAAAGGCCAGACGCATCCCCACCGTTGGATTGTCATCTGCCCATTGAACGTGGGGAGCATAAAGCCGCCCGAATTTAATGCAGGACACGTTACGCGCATCGAAGCGCCAGTAACGCACCTTGGGCAGTTGAAAAGGCCCCAACGCTAACGAGGGATAAGACTTGATTAGACACGAAGCAGGTCCGGGGATATCAAAATCCTCCTTTCCGCCCGAGGATGCGGACAGCATGATTTTGAGGGGCTATTGTGGGGCCAGAATAAGTCAGTAACCCCAGCCCACTCCAAACCAAGCCCAGAGGCCCACGCCGAGGACGCCTCCACGATCCGAGGTCCGAGGACGAAAGTTTAGAGCCCAGGGCTCAAGGAGCATTGCCGAGGATGGTTACATCCTTGGTAGGCCGAGGCCAGAAAGTGGGCATACAGCATACCTTTAAGGGGAGTCTCCCCAAGCATCCAAGGAGCAAATAGCAAGAACCAATCACCGGACATCGAAGCATGGCGGAGGAGCAAGTCCCAGGTGAACTGTCACCTCCACATTAAATGCCCTCAACTAACGCTCTGGCCGCATTAATGAGGATAGGACCTCTGAACAGTGCCGTCTTGGGCGCTGCAACCCACTGGAGGTATGGGAATGCGGCTGATGGGACAGGCTCTCAAGTGGAAACCGGGCTGATCAACAAGTGTAGGGCTAGGATCAGCTGAGGGGGAAGTATATAATGTAAAAAGTCCCTCTTGTGAAGGGGACGGAGGGAAAACCAGAAAACGAAGGAATACTGTAGCAGAGTATTTCTCCCAACCATTGTAATCTCACTTGAAAGAAATAAGAACGAGTTCAACCTCTATAACCCGTCCGAGGAGTCTTATTAGGCATTTCGACCCACGTTTAGCTTAGCTCGATCCACCAACAACCGTGCATGGCCGTTGCATTCTTTACTAAGGCCTAGCTCTTGAGCCCATACTCTACAAATTTATTGGAGGGTTAGTTGGGCTTGGGTCCACTCTCTCAATCTGCGGAGAGCGCTCGAAACCACCCCCTACAGTAACTTATCAATAATAATTTTAAAAAAATTATAGTTTCTTTAATTAATTGATATTAATAAAGAACAGTCATATCAAACATTTCTAGTAAAGAATCATAAAATGAAAAAAAAAAATCATTTCGTTTTGCAATTGATATTAATAAGAACAATCATATAAAACATGTGGGTTCCAGTTAGCTTAATTGATAAAGTCTTTGATAGTTGAATAAGAGATCTGGGGTTCAATCCTAGCCTATACCAAAAATCGATTGGCGTCTTGGTTTGATGATAAAGAGTTATCATCAAGAGCGGACACCATAAAGAGAGAGAGAGAGAGAGAGAGAGAGAGAGAGAGAGAGAGAGAGAGATGGGGGTATTTTTGGGATTGAGAAGTTTTTTTTTTTCCCTTCTTCTTCTTCTTCTTCTTCTTCTTTCGAGATGGGGGTATTTTCGGGATTTAGTAATTCTTCTTCTTCTTCTTCTTCTTCTTTCGAGATGGGGGTATTTTCGGGATTTAGTAATTAGTAAAGGGTGTTTTAGTCATTACAAAATAAAATATTCCAAATAGCAAAATATTCAGTTAGGGTTTAATAGATGATTCGATGATAGGGGGGTATTTGCTTATTTTAAGAATATAAGGGGGAAGTTTCTTAGTTTCAAAGTTTAAGGTTGGGGTTTTTTTTTTTGGGGTGGGGGGGGGGGGGGGGGGGGGGGGGGGGGGGGGTTGTAAACAACCATAAACATAAAGGGGGAAAATGTTTATCCCATTTTACTTTTAAGTGTTTTTAGGTATGGCTCTAAATCACAAGCATACATACTCTATATTTTTCGTGATTGGATTTTGAGAAAATGTAAGAAAAGAAAATCGTTTGAACTCATGAAGTATGAATTATTTGCCATTTTAGGAAAATAATCTCTCTTAGGTAAATGAGTAATTATATAATATCCAACTAAATTGTATGCCGTGTAAACATATTTATAATTTTCATTGTTTTTTGCGTAGGCTTTTTTTTTTTTGATAGGTTTTTGCGTAGGCTTTGAGTCTTTCACTATTGCACTATTTTCTGATAAAGTTGTTTCATAAAATTCAAATATTTTACAACACAATTCAAAGAGTACATGACATAATCCAAATAACTTGCTCAGAGTACGTTCAACACGACAATGTTTTGGGGGAAATAAAGAGTAAAACAAGCTAGTAAAGACAACAGATAGTTTGGATAATTCGCAACCCTAGAATTGCAATTGTGACTCTGACAACATGAATGTGTGGTAGATTCCTTCAAAATACCTGAAAGAATGAAAAAGACAACAAATTTAGATCATATTAGTTTGGCAGAATTAAGCATTAATAAATGTTAATGATAAAAGAAAAAGAGGAAATAGAAAAAATGATATAATAAATTACGCTTATATTATATACAAAAATATATGTGAATTAATTAGGAATAGAACAACCAAGTTAATTGTATCGTGTACTCCAACATGTCAAATGGAAACCCCCAACTCGACCTTGCCTTAAGGTTAACTTCGATGGTGCTGTTTTCAAAGAGGAGAATATGGCAGGACTAGGAGTAGTGATATGCGATGAGAAGGGTCAAGTTATAGCTTCAATGGCTGAGAATGTATCACTTCTAAACTCTGTGGCTATTGTGGAAGCTCTAACTGCAGTTAAGGCTGTTACTTTTACTCAAGATATTGGTCTCTCTTCTGTCATTGTGGAAGGAGACTTGGAGATCATTATCAATTCTTTGAAGAGTGACCATGAATCTTTTGTTGCTTCTAGTCATCTGACATCTGATTGAAGGGTAGATGGTGTTTTTTCACATTTTAGTACTGTAATCATAATTGATTTGACTGTTCTTTAGTAATAAAGATACAACCTCTTTCTTAGAAAAAATAATATTATCGTAATAGTACTCAGCAAAAAATAAAAATATTGTCATAGTAAATTATGCATAATTTCCTTAAACCACTTTTTTTTTTTTTTTTACCCCAATAATTTTGCTGAAGGCTTAAATCATGGCCCTTTTGGTTTCAAAAAGATTCGAGCAATAGAGATAGGTTTAAGGAGAAGATAGCCCAAAAGGAAAGTATTGGGCAAGCCTTCAAAATGGTCACAAAATAAGTAACTGATGGCCCAACTAAGATTAATATAATTGGAGTACTGTACGAGTCACCAAACTTAAATGGCCCGTGAACAGTCTCTAAAGGCTAAAGGTATTGAGGCCATTTACTGTTTTGCAAGCTATATATATATAGGGGTAAAATTTAGGTGCAATCTAAGCTAAATTATATATTTAGACATGATTTTTCTTCTTTTTAACAAGTCTAAGTTTGTCAAGAACTACTTGATTAACTTATTTTTCTATCATTTAAATTAATTTTTAATCTCTTCACAAATATATAATTATAATTAATAACTAAGTTATATTTGAGATTATATTATTTAAGTTGACTAATTAAATATACAAATTTTGTTTATTAACTTAAAAAAATTAGATTCACCAATTACTTTGTATGGCTAGAAATTATATGTAACTCTTACTATGAAATGGATTATTTATTTTATTAAAAAAATAAAAAATTATACCTTCATATATTATAAACTTATTTTCAAACTTAGATAATCTAATCTCAAGTCTATAAACATATATTTTATACATGTATATATACAAATATACAATCTACATTATAATCAAATCGAGCTCCATACTTATGAGCTCGCTCATTACTACATTTAAAAAAAAAAAAATTGATTTGTTTAATAATTTTACTTAAACCTGAATTTACAGTTGACTCTTGTTTTATGAATAAATGTATATAACAAAAACACCAATTGTTGACGAGAGAATATCCATGAGGTCTTATATCATAAGATGATTTTCACGGGGAGCAGCAAACTCGGGAAGTGCCCATCACCCATCACCCGCGACTAATTAACATATCAGACATTTATAAGTGGAAATATAGCTACTACATCACAATCATTTTCTTCTTATGACAAATCTCATCAGACTCAAATTGGAAAGGAGAGAGGGTACATAGCTTGATTAATACATTTTTAATTGGTGAACTTGGTTAGCATGGACTATAGAAAAAGATGTTATCATAAGAGGTAAAATTTATAGCCCAAGCTCAGTGGCAGCTCTAAGATTTTTTTTTCTAGGAGGGTCAGTAATGGCGGAGCTAGGAATTTTTCATTTATGATGCGGGGTGAGTAAAAAATAAAATAATTACTTTTTTTTTAATATATATATATATATATATATATGCAACTTCGATATTATATACAATAATCTATAATAGTATTCTAAATACAATTTAGTACAATACAACTAAATTGTCCAATAGTCCAAAAAAGTTATTAATAGTTTAAAAATTGGTAAGACAACAACTATTGAATGCAAAAACAAATATAATTAAATAACTAATCATACTTTTTTGTCAAATTAATAATAATTTATTATATTTATATGTAATATCAATTAGATAAAAATATATGATAAAGGTAGATAAAAAAATAGTGTCAGTTGTGGGTTTAGATAAAAATCAATTACCATTTGCCACATATTATTGTTACAATATTGTAAAAATAACATTAAAATGATCATATATAAACTTATTTCAGTTGGGTTTAAACAAAATTTAGGATTGGGTGTTCAAATTTTTTATTTTATAGGGTTAAAATAAAAATTTTTAAAATTATATATATTAAAAAAAAAAAAATTAGGCCAGCCTTAATGTAACGCCGCCCATGGGCCATGCCAGCATGGACTATACAAAAAGATGGTATATATAGTTTATTTGGTTTTTTTGTTGAAAATGTGTTAAAGTATATTTAAATTTTAATGAATAAGATTTTAAAAACGATATATAAACAATATAAGTTAAACAGCTAAACGAAAAGGCCAACAAATGGTAATAGATATGTGAGAGAGTGAGAGAGAGAAGACCTTAGCAATTGGCAGGAGGGGTGATATTGCACTTGGCAGGAAGTCCCATGGCAAGATTAGGATCAACCCCAAGAGCAGGCAAAACCATTGAGTTCTTATATGAACAAAGGCATGGCAAGTCAGCCCCAGAGATAGCCTTGCAACACTCGGGTGTTGGATCAACTGGGTTGGGCTGAGTCACTGCTGGCTTGCAGGCTGCAAATCCGTTATCATCCATCTTACACAAGGTCACTGCACTCGACCTTTCAACCAACAAAACCACCAATATTAACATCACTAACTTCTTTCCCATCTCCATGCTTACTATTATATTCCTAGCTACAACAAACTTAATTAGTCACTTCACTACGTACTCACAATATTCATGGTGATACAAATGATTCAATTATATAGAGAATGGAGTGTATGATTATGAACCACATGTATGGTGCCCGTGAATGAGAATTGGCTGCATTAGAGGACCACTGACTCACGGGTGCTTCTTTGTAGATCTATCAATTTATACTGAAAAATGAAGACATGCCTTGGCCATTGGTTGTGTAGGAATAATTTTAGATAATGGACACTTTTTGTCGAGATGGCACTCACCACTTTTCTTCAACCACTCATAATTCCACAAATGAGCAGTTTGCAGGGCCTGTTTGGTAGGCCATTTCAAGCAACTTTTAGAGCATTTTAAACATATTAACACACATTTTCACCCACACGTATATCAAAAACATTCAAACAACATTAGTCATACTCCTCTACCAAACAAAATTGTGAGAATATGTGTGTCTGCAATCCTATCGATTTTGTACTCTACGTGTTTGTGTGGCCTGAAGTAACATGCAGAAGTAAAGTGGCCTTTTATTGGATTTCAACTTTGAAGGAATAATTTGGTTTGTCGTTTTTATGTTGGATCAATAATGTAATGAGTATGGTTTTTATTTTTTTTTTTAATGCTTCGTTGGAAAAGTTGGAGGTTCACGAGATTGGTTCTTATCTTCTGTTGAACAGCACGAAGAAGTATAGTCACTATATTCAATTCAATTCATTCTCAATCCGCCACAGACAAAGTCATTTTCATATCTAATTTCACTGTTAATTTGTGCGATGTATGTAGTATGTGTTTTCTTTGTTATTACTCTTTTCTTTTTAATAGTAATTTTTGCATATAGCTTTTACCATAGATGTTGCCTCTTAAATAAATAAATAGCATGTAGTATCAGCTCTAGGAATTGTTTTGAAGGTAGTCATTAAAAAACTTAAATTATGCAAAATCTAATAAAAAAAGAACTTCATATATTAACGGAAAAAAAACACATGCAAACACATAAAATCTTACAATTTTCTTTTACAAATTTTCTTATTTTGAAATCGTTATATAATTTAACTTTTTATTAAATTTAATTCCTATATTGTGTTTATATAATTTTCCATAATGTTCAATATGTTGGACATGCATATCAGCCTAGAGAAGCTAGGTTTGAATCTTGGTGCTGACTAATTTTAGCATTTTTTTCAAAAACAATATATAGGTTGACAACATTAGGTGAGAGAGTTTTTCTTGAGAGGCTGTTTGATCAATTTTCTTTTATATTTTGTGCCTTAAAAGTGTTTTTTCTAATGGAGAGAGGGAGAGATGGATTATGAAACTCTAATAGAGGTCACCTTAGATGGATTTCTAATTCGATGACAAGAGACTTTATTAGTTGAGCTGATTGAAACCCACTAATTACCTCTTATTTTTATAAACAAAACATATCAAAATGTTTAGACATTGAATATAGTCATATTGACTGTGGGCTCTAGATTCCCATGAACAGTACTATATCATGAACAAACTCTGTTATAATGGGACACATCCCTCGAAACAGACATATAGAGCATTGTTACCAAAGGACAAAAATTGTCCACCAAGCATTATCCGTTCAATCAGTTTAGACTTTAGAGTTATCGAATCTTCAAATCAAGGAAGCGTTCAAAACTTTCACTGGGAAGTGGATTTGGAAGCTTGACACACTGCCTGAAATCCAAACTTTCATTTGGAAGTGTATCTTGCAAAGTATCCCTGCTAAGGAAATTCTTAAGGAGAGAGATTTAACCGAGGATGTCCATTGCCAAATCTGTAACAATGGCAGGGAAAACGTCCTCCATGTTCTTAGAGACTGCTCATATGCTAGGGCCTTTTGGGAAAGAACTCCAATTTGTTCTGAGATGCATGATTATTTTAGCCTCGACTTGTGTCGTTGGTTGGAAAAGAATTCTAGCGCATCTTTTGGGAAGGATGCCACTCTTCCCTGGAATCTGCAAGTGATTGATGTCAGATGGAATATGCCTGGTGCTGGGTGGTAGTGGAACAAGTTCATAGTTAGTAAAATATGGTATGATACGATGTATATTTCGGCAATTTTTTAAAAAGTACATTTAAAAAATTCGGCATAAAAATACGAAAACAGAGAAAAAATGTACATGTATAAAATGTGTATGATACGTTTATTCATGAACATATTCATTAAAAATACGGATTCATTTGCAAATAAATCCGTTAAACATATATTAAAATTAAATCATGAACAAATAAAAATATATTTATTCAAAAATAAGTAAATAAGTAAACATATACAGATTCATAGCACGTATATGTCCGAACAGTCGAAAGGAAAACATCATACAGGAGTTTTTTTTTTTTTTTTTTTTTTTTTTATTTATTTTTAATTTAATTCGATGGATGTACGTGTATTGTATATGTAACATACACGTATTTACTAACTAGGGTACAAGCTCAATACGGGATTAAACTATTAAAGGCTAAATCGAGACTCTAATGGGTAGTGGATTAAAGGCTTTTGCTGTAATATTGGGCTTTCTTTTAGATAGGGGTGTGCATGGGTCAAGTTGGAGAGTTTTTTCAACCCAAACCATCATGGTGAGTTAAAAAAAATCTAACCCAACCCATCATAGGGGTCTAACCCAACACAATCCACCGTGACAATTATTTTTTAATGACTACTATTATTATTAAATTGAGCATTAGAACACCACCATTACCACCAGAAATAAGAGTAAATTTATAACCAAATAATCATGAGTAAGAATGTGGGCGCAAGCGCCCATGACGTGGTTTCAACCTCGCAATTGGGAAGTATGTCTTGGCCTAGGGTAAACCATGGGGGAGGGTGTAAATGGAGTTGCTATCTAGTTTAGGTCTAGGAACCATAAATATATTGTCTTTTTGTAGAAGGACTGATCTTTTACCAGAGCACATGTCCGGAGTTTAGGTATGGGAATGGGAAGGTGTTAGGCACCCAACCCCACCTGATCTGTAGGTCGGCTTCCACTCATTGTATTCCAAATATTAATTTCATTAAAGACAAATTCAATATGTTATTCTAACCCACACACACACTAGCATGCATCTAAAACACATAATATGGCATAATCATCCCAAACCTAATCATTCATCTATCATGGCATTTAAACACAAATCTCCAAGGCCAGAAACATCACATGGCAGAATCAAACAAACATGTTATGTTAAAGTATCTAAACATCATAAGCATGACATTCAACCAAACATGTTCATGTTATTCAGATATATAAAGTTCATATTCCAACCAATGCATGTTCATGTGAGTGCATAACTTACCTCACTGCATCACAGCACCTACGCATCAATACATGTTCATATTCATATACATGTTCATGGTATTCAAACAAATCAAAACCCTAATAGACATAAAAGAGATAAAACAAAATAAAATAAAACAAAACAAAACAGAGAAACAGAGACCTGGGGTGTGAAAACCAAGCTAGACGAAGATTAAAACATATAAATAAGACAAGGGAAAAGTAAACAGGAGTGAATTAGGGTTTCTGGGTAAGAGTATGCATGCGCATACATAGGGCATGCATGCACATCCCAACTGTATGCGTACACATGCAAGAATCATGCGCACGCATACACACTCGAAACCCTAACCTAGAAACTTAGAACAAAAAACTCAAAAAACAAAAAATCTAATAACCTAACATGCTCAAAACACAAACGCAAAGTAAACCTATACTAAACAAACATATTAAAGAAAATAAAACACATATATAAACACAAAATCAAAAGCAAAGCAAAGAAAAGTGAAAAGTCAAAGTTAGAAACTTTACCTCAACACTAGAACTCTCTAGAGTTTAATTTTGAAAATTCCCCTCAGTCAATCTATTCACAAGCAAATCAAAGACAAATTAGTAACCTTAGAACTCAAAGATCAAGACCAGAAAAGGTCGTTGTGGGGGGAGAAAAGCCCAACCCAACGTATTGGGTCCAAGGCCCAATATGAGGAACACTGTTCGTCCGAGGAGATGAAGACATTCAGTCAGAGGCCCATGTCAAAGGAGAATGCCTGGAGATGAACACGTGTACTATCCGAGGAGATGTTCATATGTCCGAGGAGTCCGATATCCTCGGATCCGAAGAAGTTTGACCCAACAGATGTATGGGAGGTTCAAGTGATCTTTCCAACAAATGTTAGGAGGGAAATGAGCCTCGGACACACATAAAGATAACAGGAACAGAGAAATATCAAGGAGACAGACTTCAACCACCGCATTGAATGCACTGCACCTACCTTCCTGGCCGCATTTATGTGGAGAAGACCCCTGAACAGTGCATTCCCAGCTACCCCCACTCTCACAGGGCTAAAGGGGGAGTATGATGGGACATGCACTCAAGTGGGCGCCTAGATGATGAACAAGTGGACGGTGAAGATGTAGGAAGACAGTGCTATATAAGGGAGGGGTGCCTCTGATAGAGGGGGATCGAAAAATCAGAAGTAGAAAAGAGTATATTTCATTACTGTAACTCCAAGAATTGTAATCCAAGTTTATCAATGAAAAACACCTCTTCGGACGTGGCATTTACATCCGTCCGAGCACATATTAATACAAATTCACCCACCAACTTTGCTGTTTAATACTGTTATTTCATTGTTAGCCTAGCTCTTTCACCCACTCTCTACAAATTTATTGTTTTGGGTTCAGTGGGCTCAAAATCCATACCTCCTTGGGCTTGGGCTGCCAAAACTGACCCTACAATTGGCGCCGTCTGTGGGGAGAGCTTGTGCAAGAGTGAAAACAACAGTTGATGATGGCAGGACACGGTGAACAACAAGCAGAATCCAGGGCATCCCAACACGTAGACCATTTTGTCAACTTAGAGAGGAGACAAAATCGTGAGGGTAGTGTACACACTGTGCGCCTTAGCCAGAGCCAATCACAGAGCGGAAGTCACATGTCCCATGCAGAAAAGAACCGTGACTTACAACTGGAAGTAGAAAAGCTAAAGAGGGAGTTGCGCCACGTAAAGAGGAAACGGGCTTCCTCATACTCTGAGGATGATCTTGATGACGAGCAGGACGTCTCTTACCAGCACAACTCTAAGACACCAGCCAGCGAGTCCTACACCTATGAAGAGGAGTCCCATCGTAAGAGGCAACGTAGAAGCCCATCACACGAGAACATGGAGAACGATGCCATGAACAGGGCTCTAAATCAGATATCTAAGTCACCCTTCACGCGCAGGATAGAGGAGGCCAGACTTCCTCGGCGCTTTAACCAGCCAACGTTCACCATCTACAATAGTAAAACTGATCCCGTAGAGCATGTGAGTCATTTTAACCAGAGGATGGCTGTCTACTCCAGAGACGAAGCTCTGATGTGCAAGGTTTTCCCTTCTAGTCTGGGGCCTGTTGCCATGAGGTGGTTTGACGGCCTGAAGACAGGCTCCATTAACTCCTTCAAAGAGCTCACCCAGGCATTCGGCTCCCGTTTTGTCACATGCCGAAAAGTGGCCAGACCTTTCTCTTCACTGCTATCCTTGTCCATGCAGGAAGGCGAGTCCTTGAAGGCATATTCAGACAGATACTGGGAGATGTTCAATGATGTGGAGGGCAACAATGATGCAATGGCCCTCAGCACGTTCAAGCTCGGCCTCCCCACTAACCACGGTTTGAGGGCATCTCTATCTGGCAAACCGGTCACAAACGTACGTCAATTAATGGACCACATAGAGAAGTACAAGAGGGTTGAAGAAGATCAACAACAGGGCAAGGGAAAGGACAAGGTTATCTCTCAGGAGAGGAGGGATTCGCGGTCGGACCGTTACAATTACAATAAACAGCGGAGGGATTTTGCCGGGCAGTCAGGATCGACGAATCCTCAATCGGTCAACACCGTGTTCAAAGAGCCAATACACCAGGTCCTGGAAAAAATCAAGAAAGAATCATTCTTCAGGTGGCCGAACAAGATGATAGGAAACCCCGAGAAACGCAACCATAATCTCTACTGCCAGTACCATCAAGACCACGGGCATACCACGGAGGATTGTAGGAGCCTGTGGGATCAACTGGACCAACTGGTTCTCGATGGTAAACTGAAACACCTCCTGCACCCCTCCAGCGGCCGAGGGCAGACGGGCTCGGGGCCACGCAGAGATGACCCCTCAAAGCCGCCGCTAGGGACTATAAACGTCGTCTTCGCCGCGCCGGGGAGAACAGGATCCTGGCCATTGAAAGTTATGTCGGTAGGCCGACCATCCGCAGGGGAGTCAAGCCGAGGACCGAAGAGAGCTAAGTCTGGTGCCCCGCTGGTTATGGGATTCTCGGACGAAGACATGATTGGCACCATCCAACCCCATGATGACGCACTAGTCATCACCCTCAGAATAGGAGGGTACGATGTAAAGAGGGTGATGGTGGACCAGGGCAGTGCTGTGGAGATAATGTACCCAGACCTCTACAAGGGGCTAGGCCTAAAACCCCAGGACCTGACGCCATACGATTCCCCCCTCTTGAGCTTTGAAGGAAGGCCTGTCATCCCGAACGGTCGGATACGCTTACCTGTGCAGTCCGGCTCCGAGGTGGTGGAGTTGGACTTTGTAGTTGTGGACGCATATTCGCCCTACACGGCACTCGTAGGCAGACCTTGGATTCACGCACTCGGGGCTGTTCCCTCTACTTTGCACCAAAAGGTCAAATATCCATCAGAAAGGCAGGTACATGAGATCCGAGGAGACCAGTCTGTCGCTCGACAGTGCTTGGTAGCTGCCATTCAGCATAAGGCCCCAGCCGAGTCCTCGGATGTAGCTGGGAGGGATTTATAGCAACTACAGTCTCGGGGATTGCCCTTTGAAGAACCAGATGAAGGCACTCGATGTGAGGATCTAACGAAAGTGGTCATTGGAGATGATCCTGATAGGTTCTTTCAAGTCGGATCTCAGCTGCCTCTTCAAGAGAAAGAAGAGCTAATAGAGTTCCTCAAGCGAAATCTCAATGTGTTTGCCTAGAGTGCTTACGAAGCCCTAGGGGTAGACCCGGAGTTTATATGCCACCACTTGAAGGTAAATCCACTAGTCACCCCCAAGAAACAGCCTATTCGGCGCCCATCCAAGGAACATACTGACGCAGTGAGAGACGAGGTAGCGAAACTCAAAGAGGCTGGGGCTATCAAAGAAGTTTTTTATCCCGAATGGCTGGCAAATACCGTGGTGGTAAAGAAGAAGAATGGGAAGTGGCGAGTATGCGTAGACTTCACGGATTTGAATAGGGCATGCCCCAAAGATCCGTTCCCTATGCCGAAAATTGATCAGCTAGTCGATGCCACTGTCGGCCACCCTCGGATGAGCTTCCTAGACGCCTTCCAAGGCTACCACCAGATACCATTAGCCCCGGAGGACCAGAAGAAAACTGCTTTTGTCACCCCTATTGGCAACTACCACTATAAAGTGATGCCGTTTGGCTTGAAGAACGCGGGAGCTACCTACCAGAGGATGATGACGAGGATGTTCGAGCCACAGCTGGGCAAAAATATCGAGGTTTACATAGATGACATGGTGGTGAAGAGCAAAGTTATAGCTGAGCATGTGAAGGACCTTGAAAGTACCTTTGAGATTCTACGAAGGTACAAGCTACGACTAAATGCTTTTAAGTGCTCATTTGGGGTAGGGTCCGGAAAGTTTCTAGGATACATGGTCACCCATAGAGGAATTGAAGTCAACCCCGACCAGATAAAGGCCATCAACGATCTACGAGCTCCTCGGAATCCCAAGGAGGTTCAGAAACTAACCGGAATGACCGCTGCCCTCAATCGGTTCATCTCTAGATCAGCAGACAGGTGTCACCCCTTTTTCTCTCTACTCAACAAGTGGAAGGGATTCGAATGGACTGAGGAGTGTGCTTTGGCATTCCAGCAACTCAAGGATTATCTGGCTCGGCCACCTATCATGTCCAGTCCTGAGCCTGATGAGGTACTGTTCGCCTACATCGCTGTAGCTCCCTATGCGGTGAGCCTGGTGTTGATACGATCAGACTCTAGTGTGCAAAGGCCCGTTTATTACGTAAGCAAGTCGCTGCATGAGGCTGAGGTTCGTTACTTGCCTCTGGAGAAGGCTATCCTAGCAGTAGTGCTTGGCACACGGAAGCTACCTCATTACTTCCAAGCCCACACGGTCATCGTTCTCACACAACTCCCACTCAAAGCTATACTCCGAAGTGCTGATTACACTGGTCGGATTGCTAAGTGGGGTACAATCTTAGGGGCTTTCGATATAAGATATATGCCCCGTACATCGGTCAAGGGACAGGTTCTCGCAGATTTGGTGGCTGAGTTCACGGAGCCCCAGTTAGAAGAGGTAAAGCCCACGTCAGGCATGGATGAAAAATTAGTTGGCATGATCTCCCAACAGAATCCCTCCTATTGGGAAGTGTACGTTGATGGCGCGGCAAACCAAAGAGGTTCTGGAGTCGGGCTGGTATTGATATCCCCCGAGAAAATCATTATCGAGAAATCGTTAAGGCTGGACTTCTCGGCAACAAATAATGAGGCGGAGTATGAGGCCCTACTGATGGGAATGACTATGGTCCGTAGAATGGGTGGGAAGTCCGTGGAGTTGTTCTCAGACTCAAGATTGGTAGTAGGTCAAGTACAAGGCGAGTTTGAGGCAAAGGACGAAAGAATGCAGGGGTACTTGGGTCGTGTTAAACATTTGCAATCAGAGTTCGACTTTTTCAGTTTGCTACACATCCCCAGAAGTGGCAACTCACATGCTGACTCCTTGGCCATGCTTGCCACCTCTTCGGCGCAAGACCTGCCGAGGATCATCCTCGTCGAGGATTTACACAGGCCTACAGAGGCGAAGGCAGAGGCAGTCCAGGTTCACCAGGTCAGGGCTGGGCCGTGCTGGATGGACCCTTTATTCAAATTTCTCAAACAAGATATATTGCCCGAAGAGAAGGGAGAAGCTGATAAAGTTCGGAGGAAGGCGACTAAGTTCTGGTTATCCGAGGACCAAAAACTATACAGACGCTCCTACTCAGGACCATACTTGTTATGCATGCATCCCGAGGCAACTGAGACATTGCTAGAAGAGCTGCACGAAGGAATCTGTGGGAGCCACACTGGGGGTAGGTCCTTGGCTCACCGAGCCCTCACCCAAGGCTATTGGTGGCCTAACATGCAAAAGGAGGCACACGAGTATGTCAAAAGGTGTGATCAATGTCAGCGCTTCGCTCCAAACATTCACCAGCCAGGGGGAAATCTTAATCCGCTATCTAGCCCATGGCCTTTCGCCCAATGGGGCTTGGACATTGTGGGACCCTTCCCTAAAGCTGCAGGGAACAAGAAGTACCTTCTGGTCGGCACAGACTATTTCACCAAGTGGGTTGAAGCCGAGCCACTAGCCAATATCAGAGACGTTGATGTGCAAAAGTTTGTGTGGAAGAACATTGTCACTTGGTTTGGAATTCCTCACACTCTCATCTTGGACAACGGCTTACAGTTCGATAGCAAGGCATTTAGGAATTATTGTAGTGATCTGGGAATTATAAACAGATACTCCACTCCCGCCTATCCCCAAGGTAATGGACAAGCAGAAGCTGTCAACAAGGTCATACTGAACGGCTTAAAGAAGAGGCTGGATGATGCAAAGGGCAAATGGGTAGAAGAACTGCCACACGTACTTTGGGCTTACAGGACTACGCCTCGTAGGTCTACTGGAGAGACCCCCTTCTCAATGACCTATGGGGCTGAAGCTGTCATTCCTTTGGAGACCGGGTTCCCAACGTTGAAAACTAGCTCATTCAGTCCGGCCGACAACGATGGGCAACTGCAAAAGAGTTTAGACTTGATTGAGGAAAGGAGGGAGAATGCAATGGTTCGGCTAGCACATTACCAACAAAAACTCAGGCAAGGCTATGATGCTAACGTAAAGCTAAGGCCTCTAGAGCCTGGTGATCTAGTGTTGAGGAAAGTTGTGGGCACCGCAAAGAATCCAGCTTGGGGAAAACTAGGACCCAATTGGGAAGGGCCATATCGCATCACTTCAGGAGCAAGCATTGGGGCATATTTCTTGGAAGACCTAGATGGTCATGTAATACCGCGTCCATGGAATGTAAATAACCTCAAGAGGTACTTTTATTAATCAAATCTTTTCTTCAACCGACGTGCCAATTCACTGCGTAAAGTTTTCTCTCAAGTGTTTAAACTTAAATCCAGTCATGCCTGTAGTCCTCGGACCAGATGATTAGGGTTAGTTAACACTCATTCGCCACTAGCTTAAGTGTTTAAACTTAAATCCAATCATGCCTGTAGTCCTCGGACCAGATGATTAGGGTTAGTTAACACCGTTAGCTCAAGTGTTTAAACTTAAATCCAATCATGCCTGTAGTCCTCGGACCAGATGATTAGGGTTAGTTAGCACTCGGTTACAGTTCTATAGTGTTTAAACTTAAATCCAATCATGCCTGTAGTCCTCGGACCAGATGATTAGGGTTAGTTAGCACTCGGTTACAGTTCTATAGTGTTTAAACTTAAATCCAATCATGCCTGTAGTCCTCGGACCAGATGATTAGGGTTAGTTAACACTCCGTTACAGTTCTCTAGTGTTTAAACTTAAATCCAATCATGCCTGTAGTCCTCGGACCAGATGATTAGGGTTAGTTAACACTCCGGTGCAATTCTCTAAGTGTTTAAACTTAAATCCAATCATGCCTGTAGTCCTCGGACCAGATGATTAGGGTTAGTTAACACTCGAATACGTTTGTCCCCCGTGGCCCTTGAATCAAATGACACAGGTTAGTCAATACCCCCACACAGCTATTGTCACTGGGGCTTAGTGCTAAAATTCCTGACCACATTTAAATTAATTCTCACTTATAACTGTCTTCCTTAGTTATACTTATGACTGTCTCACTCACACAAACTACCCCCTGCCAATCATTACCTGTTAGTAACTTTTATTCGGATTGTTCTTTTCAATATCAATCTTAATTACTCACACCATAAGTATGATGTATCAATCAGGTTTATTTGCATTATTTTGTTATAAGTCCAATGTACAGTTATACGCAACAGTAATAATTAGTAAGACATGTATTAAAAACATCATAGACAAATGGGAAGCCATTCCATAAATAAAAGAAGTTTACAATTCTTTGGATAAAACAAAAGAAAGTACAGGTGCAAAAACAAAAGCCCTATACATCTATTCTTTTGCTGGAGGGAGCACGGGGTCAGCAGCCTGGCCTGTCCGAGCAGTTGCTTCAGGGGCTTGGTCCTTGGGCTCAGTAGGAATTTTCTCTTCGCCTGACCCTTGGCCTTTTCCTTTGGCTGGTTCAGATGGTTTATCCTTGTCACCTGGCTGACCAACTTCTTTGCTTGCACCAAGGGTGGACGGAGGAGCTTGGCTGACCGGATTTGCCTCAGAAGCCACAGGAAGCTGGGGGGCAGGAGGATCATCCACCGGGATCTCTCGGATATCAGGATCATAATATATGCTCCCAGGTAACCTCAGGGGAGAGTCCGAGGGTACCCCAGCAGCGTCCAAGGCTTTTTCCCAAGTTATGTCGCAGTACTCACGACTAACTGAGGCAAACTGCTCAGTAAGTTGCTGCGCGGTCACATCTGCCCCCAACTGATACGCCGCCTTCCTCTCAGTTTCAACTGACTCCTTGGCCAGTTGAGCATTTTGCTCAGCTGCTTTAGCGCTCTCTCTGGCCTTTTGGAGCTCAACTCTGAGGCCCTTCATTAGTTCCCTTTCAGTCGCCAGGTTGACCTCGGACGCGTTCAGCAGTTTGCGCTGCTCCTCAACCTGCTTTTGAACATTTTTGATCCCGGCGTCGAGGCTTCGCTTCTGAGTGGTCACCTCTTTAAGCTCCTCGGACATCAGAGCATGTTCCTCCTTCAGCTTGCTAAGAGATGCGTCTGCCTCGGACTGGGATTGGGCCGCTGCTTGGGCCTTGAGCCAGGACTCTTTGTTCCACCCCTCAGCCACGTAGATCTGCTGAGTAATCTGCATGACAACATTTTCAATATTAGGTTAAGAAAAGAAACAAAGCCAATTAAGGATAAAACCTAAATTCAGAAATGGTGCACTTACCATGGCTAAATCCCTCTTAAGGGACAAGAATAGCTCCTGCTGGGTGAAGCGCCTGAAGGAAGCCATATCATGTGGGAGAAGGAGTGGCTGCTGCAGGGCCTCAGCAACGTACCCTGCCTTTCCCCCGTCATAATTCCTGAGGGATGCGTCCCAAGGAATGGGGGCGCCATCCAGCTCCAGCTTTGGAGACCAATTGCGAGGTCCTCCTCGGCGGACCTCGGCGACGTTCTCGTCTCGGTTCTCAGTGGAAGAGCCCCTTTTGCTTCGTTGGTCCCTTGCCACCTTTTGCTGTTTATTCGTTGTGGGTAGCACGACCACATTCCTCTCTTCAGGCTCGTGGGACCTCTTCTTCTGCAGGTTTGGCATGGGTTTCAAACTTGGGTCAGGGACCTGCGTAGGCACTGGAGGCAGTGTCACTACTGTTTTAGATGTCCCAGCATCTTTCGGCTCGGGCTTTTTGCCCCTGCCCTTCATTAAACTCCTCAGATCCATATCGTCGTCCGAGGAGTCTTCGGAATGAGTGGCTAGTAAATTAAGGTGGACGCCTGACTGTTCGTAGGCCTCTTCCTCGGCGTCTGAGACCTCTACCACCTGGTTCACTCCTGAAGCCTCTCCCTCAAACCGAAATCCATATATTTGCTCTTCTAGCGAGGAAGTGGAAGAGCCGACCGTCTCACCTTCAACCGCTTGTCCGAGGGGAACTTGCTGGAGTGGCTGGACAAGAGGGGGTATAGCCCGAGGATTTGGATGGGGTACGGGTTCAAGGTCGTCTGGCGCCAAAAAACCTTTCCGACCAACGTCAATACGTGCTAGGCGATGGTCTCCCTGGATGATTGCGTTGCCGACTGGTTGGAAACCCTTTGGTTTCCCTGTGTATCCCAGAATAAGGCCAGCAGATCATAATTGCCCGTCCTCGCTCACGAAGATCTCTGACCTTAAAAGGTAATTGAGGGCGGCAATATTTGTAAGGCTGAGCCGAGGAGAAACTTGTCTCTTATCTGTTACAAGTCACAGCAAAAAATGGTTAGAAACTCAGAAATAGCAACCGAAGAGGAATCACAAACCGTTAAAAGACGAGAACCTTGAGCCTATGGTTAGTGTGCCTAAATCTAACATGTCCCACCTGGCTTCCCATGCTTGGTTGGGCAATGATGGCCGTCATGCCATGCGCCCGAGACGATCACATAGTCGTCTTTCATCCCTTTGTTGGATTTGGGAAGGCAAGAAATGAGCCTGACAACATCCGACCGGGATTTTAAGTAATATTCCGCATCTTGCTGGCTGTGGCATTCGTACATATGTACTACATCGAGCCAGGTGAGTCCCAATCCTATGTGACGGTTAAGCTCCTCAATCGCTCCTAAGATCCTAAACATATTGGGCGCGCATTGCCAGGGAGTAAGCCTATGGTTCCGAAGGTAGCTAGTGGTGATGGGACCCATGGGGATTGTCATTCCCCCTTCTTTGAAGGCAATGAGGGGGATAACCACCTCTCCCGTCTTCTGATCTGTTAGTATCTTTTCTGGGGGGCAATACCTCACACCCACGTTAGGGGGTATGCGATATGCGGCCCTAAACGCCTCCAGTTGCTCAGGGCTATCCACCAAGTACTGGAGTTTCCCCATGGTGCTTAAATGAAACGACTGGCCGAAGAGAGAACTAAATGATTTGGTGGACGACGACTCACCAGGACTAAATCGGAGAAAAGATTTCAGGATCGTAGAAGGGTTCGCGTTGATTCTGGGGAAGTCTGAAACCGGCGGTGGAGAGATTTGGACGGAGTAGCACGCTTGTTCTTGATGGAGCGTCTGAAGATGTGAAAAGTGAGGAAGAAATAACTTCCTCTGAAGTTTTATACGGGGTCAAGCGAAGGGTCAGGGGCACTCCCGCCCAAATTCTGAAGAAAAACCACGGCCGTTGGATCAGTCAGTCACCGTTGGATACGAAGGACAAAGCGCCACCTGGTGCAGTTAATGTAGCGCCTTGGGAATAAGGAAACCGCAGCGGCATTAATGAGGCGTCTGTCCCTACGTCTACACACGTGCCAGGTCAATTTTGCCTGTTCCCAAGCTTTTGCTCCGTGGCAAGTCAAAATCCTACTTTTTCTCCTCGGATGCGAGGGAAAAACTACAATTTCGAGGGGCTAATGTGGGGGGAGAAAAGCCCAACCCAACGTATTGGGCCCGAGGCCCAATATGAAGAATACTGTTAGTCCGAGGAGATGAAGACATTCAGTCAGAGGCCCATGTCAAAGGAGAATGCCTGGAGATGAACACGTGTACTATCCGAGGAGATGTTCATATGTCCGAGGAGTCCAATATCCTCGGATCTGAAGAAGTTTAACCCGACAAATGTATGGGAGGTTCAAGTGATCTTTCCGACAAATGATAGGAGGGAAATGAGCCTCGGACACACATAAAGATAACAGGAACAGAGAAATATCAAGGAGACAGACTTCAACCACCGCATTGAATGCACTGCACCTACCTTCCTGGCCGCATTTATGTGGAGAAGACCCCCTGAACAGTGCATTCTCAGTTACCGCCACTCACCCAGGGTTAAAGAGGGAGTATGATGGGACATGCACTCAAGTGGGCGTCTAGATGATGAACAAGTGGACGGTGAAGATGTAGGAAGGCAGTACTATATAAGAAAAGGGTGTCTCTGATAGAAGGGGATCGAAAAATCAGAAGTAGGAAAGAGTGTACTCCATTACTGTAGCTCCAAGAATAGTAACCCAAGTTTATCAATGAAAAACACCTCTTCGGACGTGGCATTTACTTCTGTCCGAGCACATATTCATACAAATTCACCCACTAACATTGCTGTTTAATACTGTTATTTCATTGTTAGCCTAGCTCTTTCACCCACTCTCTACAAATTTATTGTTTTGGGTTCAGTGGGCTCAAAATCCATACCTTCTTGGGCTTGGGCTGCAAAAACTGACCCTACAGTCGTAATCAAATAAAATTTGACTTGAATCTTTGATCTACTATTTTCTAGTAAATCTTATGTGTTTTACCACCAGAATTCGTCCCCCTTGAAAACGTACAATTTATGACTTTATATAGTCGAAAAATAGGGGTTTGGGGCGGCATCCAGACGATGTGGGATTTGTTCCAAATGAAGTTTTAATTCAGAAAACCTTTCTTTTCATAGTTTCTCAAACCCTAGCATGTGCATGCATGCACGTGTATGCATACCAGTGGCGGAGCCAGGATTTCAATCTAGGAGGGTGAAATTTAAAAACAATATTAATAACAAAGTAAATATATATTGTAAAAAATATTTAGAATTCAACATTTTTGTTCTATATTCTTCAAAGTATTTAAATGCAAAAATCAAGAGTTCAAAATTGAAAGGTCAATTGATAGAAAAAAAAAAAAAATAGAGGTTTTAGAGTTTGAGTACAAGGAAATTAGTTAAAATATAAGACCCACAATCAATTGAAATTACATCAAATAAAAAAAAAAAAAAAAAAGGATAAACATTCAAAATGTCGTCCATCAAATAAAAAAAAGGATAAATATTCAAAATGTCGTGAAAGTGAAATGGTGAAATAGAGGGACAAGATAAAAGCTTTTTCTTTTTTTGTTTGTTTAATAAGAAATGGGATATAAAAGTTTTTATTTATAAAAAAAATGGGAGATAAATTTTTTATTTTTTAAACAAAAGTTATGATAATGTTACAACTATTTTCTTGGAAATAGGAACTGCCTTTTGTTCTTTTTCTTAGGTGAGACGACGCAAAGCATTTAAGTAGGTCCTATTTACTAGCACTTATTTAGAGCATCCACATTGGGGCTTGTATATGCCAAATGCTCCTAGCATTTGGCATTTAAGCCCCAAAACTCATCAGCAACAAAAAAGCTATATCCCATATGCAAAAAAAAAAAAAAAAAAGATTTAGCTACAGTACCATCTCAAATGTAAGATGGCACTGTAGCTGAATGTTATAAAAAAAATAATATTTTAATGGTTTTTTGAATTTCTCTCACCTCCTTCATTTTTTCTCATCTTTTCTCTTTCTTCAGTCTCTCTTTCTCCGTTCTCTCTAAATCCTCTGCTGTGTGCTATCTTCAGACCCAATCCTCTGCCCCTCTCTCTGCGATCAGTTATAGATGCTTCTCTCTCTCCGATGACCCTCTCTCTCCGATAGTGATTCCGACGAGGCATCCGTGCTCCGATACCGATTCACTCCTCTCATAAATCGGTTTGGATTCACCGATTCACTCATCCCTTTTTACCGATTCACTCGTCCCTTAACCGATTCATTCATCTCAAGGGTTTGTGGGTTTGGATTAAGATTTTGTTTGCAAAATCTCTTCACGAAGCTCCATCGGTCTCTCAAATCAAATCAGGTGGGTTTTGTGTTTGTGTTTGTGTTTGTGTTTGTATTTGTGTTTCTGCAATAAAAAGGGGGGTTCAGCTTGTGTTTGTGTTTGGGTTTTGATCTAAGAATGGCTGTTGATGTTTGCAGAGGTGGGATTCAGCTTCATCGGTTTTCACTCTCTGTCGGATTAGCAACTTCAGAAACTTTGCTCAGGTTCAACTTCAATTACCAAAATCCCAATTTTATTAGATAATCATTATATTGTCATCATCATCTATGACACCTATCAAAGAACAAATGATAAAACTAGTTTTTTTATGGTTTTGATTTGGGACGTGAAATCTATTTCAGTCTTCAGAGTTCAAAGCCTTTGCTTTGATGTTTTTTTTCCATGGAATTTCGTGATTAAGATGACTGGAATTTGGGTAACTGATAATGCTCAGAGCCAGCTGTAGTTCGCTCAATAACTCCAGCTATTGAGAAAACAATATCTTCAGCTATTGCAGAGTCTTTTCAGGTTAGAATCTTCAAGATCTTGCTCTTCTATAAGTTTGTTATTGTGGCAGGGTCTAATGGATGCTTTGTGTTGTAGAGAGGAGCGGGTGATAAGGCCATCAATCAATTGGAGAAATCTGTTAATGCAAAACTTGAAGCTACTGTTGCTAGGCAAATCCAAGCACAGTTTCAAACTTCTGGCAAACAGGCTCTTCAGGTAATTTTAAGTTTGACTTGACATAGTTTAAATGATATATTGATTAAGACACAATGTATAAATAGGGGAATTTTATTCTAATGACATGAGCAATCTATCTTTTATTACAGGATTCTTTAAAATCAAGTTTCGAAACGTCAATTATCCCTGCCTTTGAGATGTCATCTAAAACCATGTTTGAGCAAATAGATGCTACATTTCAGAAAGGAATGGTGGAATGGAACATACAAACGCAGCCCGGCAGCACTTGGAATCTACCCATTCTCCATTGGTACTTGCTCTTAGGGTGTGTATAAATGTTTCATATCACATAAATCATTAGAAAGCGGGTCTCAATCTATTGTCCTTTTTATTTAATGAATGTTTATCCCTTTCCTCTTATGGTCATGAATATAAACCTTACGGTTTTCAATTTAGACAATTACGTTGGATTGTGTAGGAAATGTAATAAGCAACATATGTTTATTTGCTGTTGAAAACATTTCACCATTGGTTACATTAGATTGCTCCGAATTGGCTGCGCTATAATATCAGCAGTTCATCACTGCATATCTATAAATAATAGGGTCATTTATACGGTGTGCTTTTCATATGTATTTCTATATTAAATCTTGAATGACTTTTAACATTTTTACTCCTATTTGCTTCCCAACAGTATCCATTTTTATTTTGAAGCCATGTCCTAATATTTGGATTTTTGAACTTCTGTTTGTTTGAGATGATATGAAAAAATAATTCAGTACAGTGACAGTATGGTAGGTGAGGTGAGTGATGACTGTTGGAAAATAGTGGGTATATATAAGGTTAAACAGACAGTGGACTTTTTCTGGTCAATTCTTATTGAATGACAGTGTCTGGTCAGATGAGAAAGTATTTTGGGGTTGATTCTGCTTATACTTTTTTGATGTTTCTGCTTTCGGAGAAAGAAAGAAAGTTTCATTATGCAAGTTCTCGTTTGTTTGTTGGCAACCATGTACTTCCCTGATACACTCATATCTTGCTATTCTCTTAATTGGAATTAAATGCACCTTTTATGGTTCTCAATTTTTTAATATTAGCCTGTTTTCTTTTATAATTAATCTTGTGTATTGCTTGGTTCAGATACTTATTTTTTGTTTTATTTCTTAATATTTTATTATTTGGTTCAGACATTTGGGTCTTATGCATGATGTGAATGGTAACGCTACACCTTTTATGTAGTTATTCTAGGCTCTGAGTAATTGAAGATAAAGCTGTTGGACACGTTAATTGCCCTTGCCTGTCTGTTACTTAGTTTGCAGCTATCTACACTCTGTTTGTATTTTCATCTGATTTTGAACTTTTTATGTAACTATGCAGGATGCGATTAATTCAGCATCAACAGTTACTCAAACTTTAGGTGGAGAATTGCTTGAGGGTCAGAGAAAGCTTCTATCTCTTGCAGCTGCAGGAGCAAACCCAAGTGCAGTAAATCCCCTGGTCTCCCAGTTATTGAGCGAACATTTATGGCAATTACAAGGGGAGTTGTAGGAACTTAAGTGTGTGAGTTATGCATGTGGAGTTTTATTGTAATTTGATATATGTATGAGTCTTCTAAAGACAACATTGATAGTTATGTATGTGGATTGTATCTATATATATGTATGTGGATTATAAAAGTTGATAGGTTGAGTACATTGATATTTGATAGGTTGTATGTATATATATATGTATGTGGATTTTAAAAATTGGCAGGTTGTATGTATATATATGTATGTAGATTTTTTAAGTTGGCAGGTTGAGTACATTGATATTTGGCAGGTTGCATTTATATGTATGTATGTGGATTTTTAAAGTTAGCAAGTTTGAGTAAATTGATATTTGACAAGTTCTTTCTAAAAAAAAAACGAAAAATTGGCAGGTTCTCTGTGTGTGGTTGTTGAAATAGTTGGAAAGAAATTGGCAGGTTCTGTGGTTGTTGAAATAGTTGGAAAGAAATTGAAAAGAAAAAAAACTGGCAGGATGTGTGTGTTGGAAAGAAATTGCCAGGTTGTGTGTGTGTGTGTGTGTGTGTGTTGGAAAGAAATTGCCATTGGCAGGTTGTGTGTGTGTGTGTGTTGGAAAGAAGAAATTGCCAGGTTGTGTGTGTGTGTGTGTTGGAAAGGAATTGGCAGGTTGTGTGTGTGTGTGTGTGTGACGGCAGGTTCTGTGTGGAAAGAAGAAATTGCCAGGTTGTGTGTGTGTGTGTGTGTGTAAAGAAATTGAAAAGAAAAAAAATTTGGCAGGTTGTTGAGGATATTCCAAATAGTTGAATTTGAAACAAAAAAATGATGGTTGGAAAAGTAATAATAAAGAAAGATTAAAAAAATAATATTTTAATAAAAGGATGAGATATAGAGTTTTGGGATGTTGGGTGTATTGTAAAATGGTATGGTATAGCCCCCCCCCCCCCCCTAGCAGCGGGCTCCGTCCTTGATGCATACACATGCATGAAGTATGTGCACATAGATTTTAAACATGCATACGCATACACAACAGATCTTGAGCATGCATGCACATATGTGTGTATGCATACGCATGCTCTAGGGTTTTCGTGGCATTTCTTTCCCAAAAATAGTTTATTTGGCCTAAAAATAAGTTATATTTTCCATAAACACTTTCCTCAAGTCAATTTTCATCTGATCAGGCCTTAAACCAATTTTTGGCTTTAGAATTCTTACATCATTAGGGAACGGAGGCTCGAGTCGTAAGGGATACAAAATGTGGTGTCTACAATAATACCAAACAAACACAAACTATATGATAAGAACTTAAGGTTTGAGTTTTATTTAGGAAGATGGGCAAAAAAACTAAATAACAAAATTATATATATATTTTTTAATTTTAAAAATGTATTAAATATAGGTGGGTTGGATCAGGTTAGGCGGATTGTAAATCTCATGACCCGAACCCAACTTGATCCACTGTAAAAAACATTTCTTGACCAAACACAACCCACAAAAACCGACCTAACCTAGTGGGTTGGGTCTAGTTAGGTTAGTTTTGGCGGGTTGGCTGGTTCGTTGCACACCCCCTACTTCCAGACTTCCAGTGTAGATGCGGAACTCTGGGCTTTAAGGGATGGGCTAAAGTTATGTGTTATCCTTAACATATTGGCCATGGAGATTGAAATTGATGTTAAAGTTGTGTTTGATTGGATTTCTAATGAGTAAAATTGTAATTTACATTATGCCTCTCTTATTATGGATTTCCAAATTCTTATCGGCCAAATTTCTTAAGTGAAGATGAATCATTGCTACCATAAAGCTAATAAATGAACAGATTCCTTGGCTAGGAAATAATCAATAATTCACACTTTGTTATTTTTTGAGCCCCCTGTATTGCATGCTTTTATTTTGAATTTTGGTTTGTACTATGAGAGAAGAACATCTGTTGGTGCTGGTTAGTTTATGAAAGTCATATTTTTACCCCAAAAAAAAAAAATCTATTTTTAATTTTTAATCCTTATTTTGATATATATATATCCCTACAATCCGGAGCATAACACTTGCCATCTCATTGCAAACACAAACTACTCCTAGGTCATAGCAAGTATCAACCTTTAATTAATAGTCCCTTTTAGAGCCAACTAAGAGGCGAAAGAGAAACCTTGGCCATATCTTTGCACAACATGATTGCCCAGCTCATCCGATCGTATATAGGAACTTACGTTAAAAAGCAGCAAAAGTTGCAATCCCATTGGGAAAAGTTGGAATTCAATTGGGAAATGCATCTTACAACAAGGGAACAAATCACTTTAGCATTATTTTTAGTTTTTGCTGAATAATTCACTTCAGCATTAAATGGTTCGCATGCATCAAAAACTCCACCACCGATCCTCTTTGAACATTTTCAATGCATCAGGACCCACTAAATATTCTTCCATCTTTGCTAGTCTAGCAAATGTGTCCAATAGATAATTGACACGTGGATAAGCATTGGTTCCTGAAGTGATTAAAGTGATCAATGATGGAGGGTATAGCTAAGATTACCGTTGCTTTTCCACCCCCTCTTTATTCATCCTGTTCTTTCACTTGACGTATTTTCAAGAAAGTAATTATCGTATCTTTGTTTTGTTAAGCAACATTATGTGCATTATCAGTTTACTTCTTTTCTCCTTAAATTTAGCGTGGCATGCAGGAAGGGCATGATGAAGCACACTATATATGCTACTTAAATAATTGATATAGCTTGACAACAATTCCTTTTCATATGGTTTTCTTGGAAGTTTTACTTAATTTGAAACGTATTACAAATTTAGGAAGCATTGAATTTGAGTCACATTTAATTTTTATATTGTTAAGAGCCTTGTAAACTTAGAACTAAGTGGCATTCCTAGATTCTTCCAGTAATCAAGGTTTAAATCAACCTTTTCCACCTGTTGCAGCTAAAAACAAATTAATTTTTATTTCACCATTCTATTCTCTTCCTAATACTCGTTTAAATGGATTTGTGTGGTTTACGTACCTTGATTTTAAATGTCACATATTTTACATATGGATTGAATGTCCAAGGAATTTGGAGGGAATACTTTTTCTAATTTATCACTCTATAGGCATCATTTGTATTGCTTTATGTCTATGATATGAACTCCACATTCCCTCCTCCACTATCTACTTATAAAAACTTAAAATAAAAGTTTGCAATACAAATATAAATGAACTATTCAAGGGTATCATGGTAAAAAGTGACTCAATTGTAGTAAATGTTTCGAATCATACATTTACTTAAGTAAAGCAAGGTTAAAGTAATGGAAAAGACTCAAAAGAGATTCCTAACAATGTTTAGTCCAAAAATATTGAGGGAGAGAGAAGGTGTGTGTTTGAAGAAAGCATGAGAGATACAGCATGGAATGAACACTGGGCATTTCCGTTTGACTCTGTGAATCAACCTTTTAGCTGCACTATATATAGGCCGTATCACTCTTCACATTTCATTTCATTCAGCAACAACCAACTTACCTCTCATCTCATTGTCCCTTGCTTTGCTATATTTCTTGCTCAATTCTCTCCATGGCTTCCGTTCAGGTGCTCTCTCTCTCTTTCTAGCTCTCAATTTATGAGTCTCTCTTAGCTAGAATTTCGTTAATAATTAAGTAAAGGTTTCTTTCTTAGGAAACCAATTGTAAAGTTGGACTAATAAACTTCTTTCATTTGTGTAATTGATAAGCATATTTTTGTGTAAGAAGACTAGCATAAGCTTTGCCTAACATACTTGTTTATGTAGTAGTTTAGCAAAGGCTATTAAGAAAGGATATATCTGGATTTACGTGGAACAAACATAATTTGTGTTGTAAGTCTCGGCAATTTCATCAAAGAAGTTCTTGGAACCATCTATTCTACCGTGCATGCAACAAGAAAGTAACAATTAGAAGCGATAACAAGAATACAAGAGATCAATACACCATCTAGTCTATCTACAGACTCTACACAAACAGGGGCGGCTTGATGCATTTGGGAGCTTAAGGCAAAAATTGATTATCTTGTTTTAGATGCAAAATTACTACTAATTAACATAAACTACATAAATTTTTTTCCTTTTTTTAGAAATTTTATAGACTGAAAAATTTGACAAAATTTTTCATATTTATTGATGTGGCAGATTGATAGTAGTAAGTAAAAGAGTGGTATTAGTGATAGACTTAGATGACAACTAATAAAAGTTTGCTAACTCAACTCTTATTATTATTCTTATTTTTTTTAAGTTGCCTTTTGTTTTCTATTTGAAAATATCACTATTCTTATTTTTTTGCCATCAATAACAGGTTATAACAACCTACTACTTAGTATTAGTTGTAAAAGTGTTGTGAAAAATATTGTGGACGTTGCATTTTTCTCTCTTTTTTATTTGTTTTTCATCTGGTAAAAAAATATTATTTTATTTATTGATTATAAATAACCCTATTGGTTAAAATTTGGGGTTTTTTTTTTACTTAGAGCCTTAGATGACCGCATCTCTTACTCACCCATTCAGCCGGCCCTGTACACAAAGAATTTGGCGCTAATTTTTTTTTTTTGATTATTTTTTTGACCTTAATCACTATATATATATATATATTAATTAGAATTGTAATTAAACATATCTCTCTCTCTCTCTTAATTCCGTCTACGTTCCCTGAAAGAGATTGATAAAGCTTTAAATGTTGTTTTCTGGATTCCGGTCATTATTTATCCTGAAAGGGGCACCTAATTTTGCTGTTATAAACCCATCAATATAGTCCTTGAAAGTAATTTTAGTTTCAAAAAAGTCTAGTAAGCCTTCTTTTTTTTTTTTTTCATAATTATTGAGATATGACAAATTATTAATGGTAAACAATAACGTTGTGTCAATGATGAATATGTTATGAAAAATAGTGTTTAAACTTTAAAGCATTACTCTTTAGGTTTAAACATTTTATAAGCGAATACTTTTAGGACCCATGTTGTGCTTGGGATGAATTAGACACTTTCTTTTGTGAACCCAATTGAAAAAGACACATCTACTTTAATTTAAATGTAGAACATATAAAAAGAAAGGCTATTTCATATGCTATTTCAAAAAGCCACTCAACTTGTATAAGACATCGATCCGAAGTAGATGCCCTTAATTACTTAGCCAAAAAGGTTTATTTTTTTATTTTATTTTTTATTTGAAGGAAACCATTAATTAAATCATTGCATACCATCTTGCATAATCAGGGTATAACTCTTACAACATATTCAATTCTCTAAAATATCATCTGATTTGATCCCTATTCTAAATTATGACTCCAATAAAAAAATAAAAAAATTATGACCTTCATTTTAAAGCACTTTTTGGATTCTTACAAGTGTGAAATATATTATGCATCAATATATATCTTCTCAAAAACTCTTCAGGAGGAATGTGCTCAATGATATATCTTCATTGCAAAACATGAAAATCGTCATTTAGCTATATGCCTATATCAGTGTAGAAAAATGTAACTAATGTCTAATTAATACAATATTCATTGAGCAGAAACTTTGAATGATACACAGACGCGATCCAAAGTTTTCAGACATATATCTCCTTAAAATATATGAACTTTGCATTGACCATTATTATTCTTCCTAACAGATTGTATGACCTGGTGATATTGCAGGCTGATGATGCAAAAGTCTCAGAGGTGACAAACCAAACAGAAGAAACAAAAAAGGAGTGTTGCGGTGGTTGTGACAAAAAGTTGCCCACCGCAGAGGCAGTTAGTACACCAACTGAATCCGAGAAAGCTGAACCTAAAGAAACAGTGTTGACCGATGACGAAGATTATAAACTAGCTGAAGAAGAACATGAAGAGGATAATAAAGCAGCAATGTTTCCAACTGATGATGAAGATTTAAAATTGACAGATGACATTGAACATGAAGGTCACGTCGAAGAAGATGATGAGATTGACGATTAAAAAAGCAAAAAGATGTTTGATCGATGTGTAGGGTGTGTGTGTGTGTGTGTGATGGTAGTCTTGAAGTTTTAGGTGCGTGCAAGTGGAAATAAAGGTTCGTTAGAATCTCTGTATTTGCTACATGGTGTTGCATGCTTAAGCATTTATATCGTACTACTGTTTAATTAAGTTAATTGCTTGATCTTCTAAAGAAAGTGGTTTGTATTCAATGTTGTGAAGGTGCTAATTAAGAGACAATTCTGTGTTTTTGTCTTCTGCAATGTGTGGAAAGGTGTGTTTTTAAGGGTATTTTTGTGGCAAATGTCGACTTTCTTGCATAATCGAGTCAATTTACATTATACTAAATTGTTAACTGCTTTGTAGTTTTTGCAAAAAAAAATTTATTATGCATCGTTCCTAGATCTTGTAAAAGCCCTGTGTACATTGTGGCCTGTTGGGCTTCTTTTTATATTGCTTGAAGACCCCAATCCATCTCATCTCTTATCTTGAGTTTTGTCTACCGATGATGATGAGCCGGTTCCCCTCATTTATTATAATAATTGAAATATGTATAAAAAAATAAAATAAAACAATTAATATAGGGCATTGACTTATTTAATATATATGTTTTGTATAATAATAAATAAACGATTGAGATTAAATAGGATGATACATTTGACAGAAAAAGTACCTATAGAAGGACAATAATAATAAAGGATTTTGCTAGGGGGAATTTGATTAGCATTTAACGTTTATCTAACACTCTATTTTTTTTTTTTAAATAACATTTTATAAGTAGTAAGAAAAACATGAAGAACTCATATTGTGCAATATAGATATGATTTTCTTTTCCAAAAACAATGATATTATGGACACACTCTATTTTATAATTTATTGGAGTAGTCAATTAAAAGTGGTAGAAAAACAAAATGGTGGCCATAACGTGTTGACTATTTACAATTAATCACTTTAGCATGTTATGAAATTAGGTATTTTCTTATATTTTTTTTTCTTTTAAAAATGTGAATGACAACTAATAGTTGAGTTTAATAATATTTTATATGTGTATTTTTTTTCAAAATAGAGAATCATTTAGTTGTTAATAAGACTTTATAATAAATAAAGTCCTCCCATTTAAAAAAATATATAATAATTAGGGCTAGTGTGGGTCCAATGGCAAGAGGTATACGGTTTTAAAGAATTTGGGTGTTAAGCAAGTTATGGATCGCATTTCATTCAAACAATCCAACACGACCAACTTTCAAGGTATGCAATGAGCAAGTTTTGGTGGTCAAAGGTCGCAAGAAAAGAAAAATGCATTGATTGAGTTGGCCTAAACTTTGTAGGCACTCATTGTTCTACTAGGCCTTCAAATCAAAGTACTTTCCTAATACATCATTCTTAGAGCATCTCCAGCAGATTAGACAAATTTTTGTACTGTTTGGAGAATGAACAGTAACTTTTACCTTTTAGCTACCCACTTTTTCAAATATATTTTCCCACAAATTCTCTATTACATTCTCTATCTCATTTAAATATTATTTTTTCATTCATTATTTATTCTTTTTTAACAACTACACATCTTCCAACATTTTTTTATTCAATACCTGATTATTATAATAGGAAAAAAATATTTGAAGAATGAACAGTAGCCTATCAGACTTGATGAGCTACTGTTCATGAGCCAAAAAAAATTCCAGGTATAGAGAGTCCATTAGAGACCTATTTTGTGGGTTTACTCTCTATAGTAGAGAGGATTTTGTGTTTAGCTCTCCTGTTGGAGATGCTTCTAACCATCACCAAAATCTAGAAGTTTCGTATAGAAAAGCATAATGACAACAAGATTTGTCTTAGAAAATGGTGTGAGATGGTGAGTAGGGACTGGAAACAAGATTCAAATTTTGACAAGACTGATGGTTCCCAACCCCATCATCTTTTAAGGTGGTGTCCCTGTGCCTAACAATGTCAACAATGGATTACCTCATTTATCCAAATACAAGATCTTGGTGAGCATCCTTGATTGATATGTCCCCCCCACCCATGAAGTTGAGGTTATTAAATCCATCATGTTGAGTGATGGACCGGTGCAAGACATCTAAACTTGGGCATACACAAGCAGGAGTCAATTTTTGGTCAAAAGTGAATATAAGATTATTCAAACCCAACAAGTGAGTTCCTTTCAAGACTAATCAACCAACCACTTGCAAAACAACCATATATGGAAATCAATTTGGGCTGGGTGGTCAAGGTTTGTAATAAGATCAAAATTTTCATTTGGTGAGCTTGCAAAGACATATTGCCAACTAATGGTAATCTGACTAGGAGGAACATTTTGTAAGGTGTTGGATGTAATGTTGTGAGGATAAGGAGGGGTTAATAGACCATGTCTTGCTATGTTGCCCATATATTGAAGATGTATGGAGTTCTGCATGCTTGAGGGATATCCTATCCCAATGTTTAAATCTATCATTTGTGGATGTGGTACACCAAATTGTAAATAGATTAAACAACTTGAAAGTGTTCTTCACAACCAGGTGGATGATTTGAAGCAAGCGTAATTCACAAATATCTTGTGTTTATTCTTCATTTACGCATAAATATAAGAGTTTGCAAGTTTTCTCTAAAATATACTCATTATGTGTATTTTTCTATTATAGGAAATTAAAACTAATGAGCTAAGTATGCAGACATGAAGCCAAGAGAATCCAAGAGTGAAGATCAACTAAGAAGCGTCTTTTGAAGAATTTAATGAGTTAAAGATGTGTGAAAATATAAAAGGAAAGAGATAGATTAATTTAAGCCAAAGATGGAAAAAAATCATGACATGGAAATATTCTAACCAATTTTGGTATTTTGGCCATATCTTTTTACTATGATATCAGATTGACTTGATTCTTGTGGCCAAGGAAATAAGACTTGAAGATCTAAAACTTTGTAGTTTACCAAAACTTCAGAATCTGCCATTTTCAAGGCCAAAACCGACCTAGAAGTTGACCCACTGTTGAAAAATGAGAATTGACATTTTTTATTTTCCTTTTTGGGGAGCATGTGTTTAAATGCTTTGAATGTTATACATATTAAAGGGATACAAGAGCAGCCACGTTTTTTGTGGCTGGAAAACCTTATTTTTTATCAATTTTTGAGAGTTTTTTTTATTTTCTATGGAAACTTAAGAACCTATGCTAGGGTTAGGGGTGAATCTCCAATGCTGCAAGTTGTCTACTTATCAATTCAAGCATGTTTTTCACATTTTAATTATTGAAATCAATTGTTCTCTTTTTATAATTTTTTGGTTAGATTAATGTCTAATTGCTAATTCTTTCATAAGTTTATTCTTGAATTTTCTTATTGTTAGAGTAGGGTTTTATAATCTCTCTATCAAAACGTGATAATCTTGTTAGATATTACTTTTGTCATAGTATTGCCTCTAGGGTATGCGATGTTCTTGAATTTTTCTAGCAAAGTTATTATTTTCTAGACTAAATTGTTGGAATAATTGATGAATATAATCAACCAAAGAGAATTTTATTAATAAAGCTTATTTCTAAATCTTCCAATCGGATAGTTTATGTGCTTATTTACCCAATTGTGTACTAAATTGGATTGGTAGTGGATGCTTAACAATATTGGTGGACAAACCCTAACGTCCTACTGATTTTAATTATTAAATTTTACTAAAATTTCTTTGTCCTAGTTTCAATCATATTTTTCTATATATTATTAGTGCTTTTGACGTGTTCTTGTTTTCCTTTTCTTGGTGGAACTACAACCTTAACTACACTACAATTTTTCATTTTTTTTTAATAAAAAATTTGTAACAAAAATTGTAGTGTAGCTAGGTTGTCGTTCCACTGAGAAAAGGAAAACAATAACACGTCAAAAGCACCAATAATATATAGAAATTAGGACAAAGAAACTTTGGTAAAATTCAATAATTAAAATAACTAGGGCATTAGGGTTTGTCCACCAATATTGTTAAGCATCCACTACCAATCCAATTTAGTACACAATCGGGTAAGTAAACCCATAAACTATCCGATTGGAAGATTTTGAAAGCTTTATTAATAAAACTCTTTTTGGTTGATTATACTTATCAATTATTCCAATAATTTAGTCTAAAAAATAATAATTTTGCTAGAAAAACTCAAGAACATCACATACCCTAGAGGCAATACTATGGCAAAAGTAATATCTAACAAGATTATCATGTTTTGTTAGAGAGATTATAAAACTCTATTCTAATAATAAGAAGATTCAAGAATAGACTTAAGAAAGAATTATAAATTAAATATCAATATAACAAAACGATTATGAAAGGAGAACAATTGATTTCAATAATCAAAACATGAAAAACATGCTTGGATTGATAAGTAGACAACTTACAACATTGGGGATTCACCCTTAACCCTAGCTTATATTCTTAAGCTTCCATAGAAAATAAAAAATCTCAAAAATTGATGAAAAATAATATTTTTCAGCCGCCATGAACGTGGCCGCCCTTATTATCCCTTTAATATGTATAACATTCAAAACCCTAGAACACATACTTCCAAAAAAGGAAAATAAAAAATACCAATTCCCGTTTTACAATAGTGGATTAACTTCCAGGTTGGTTTTGGCCTTGAAAAAGCCAGATTCTGAAATTTTGGTAAACTACAAAGTTTTAGATCTTCAAGTCCTCTTTCTGTGGCCGTAAGAATCAAGTCAATAAGATGTCGGAGTAAAAAGATATGGCCAAAATACCAAAACTAGTCAAAATATTTCCATGTCATGATTTTTTTCCATCTTTGGCATAAACAAAATTTTCTCTTTCCTTTTCTGTTTCCACACATCTTTAACTTATTAAATTCTTCCAAAGCCACTTCACAATTGATCTTCACCCTTGGTTTCTGTTGGCTTCATGTTCACATGCTTAGCTCATTAGTTTTAATCTCATACAATAGAAAAATACACGTAATGAGTATAATTTAGAAAAAAAAAAATTTGCAAACTCTTATATTTACGTGTAAGTGTGAAAATAAACACAAAATAGATGTGATAATACTTACCAAAACTAAGATAATATTATACTTTTATGCTATTATCAGTAATGAAGCTCGCCAAGGTGCTCCACGGCTGACCTTGCTTCCCTAGCCTGATTTGCTATTGCCCATGCTTGGGAATATTTAAAATTTAACTCAAGTAGTCTCACTTGAGCAACTTTTAAGAAAATTTGTTGTTTTCTATAGTAATACTTACATATAGTCACTGTAATTGTTGATAAGGAATTAAGAAGCTTTTGCATCTATTTTAGATCTAAGTAGTGTATGTTGTCTCAATTGTTATTTTGGTTGGAGGTGTCTCCTCTGTATTGATTTGTTTGCATAGCTTCTGTTTTTGAATGAAATTTTATTGTTTATCCTTAATAAAAAAAATAAAAAATAAAAAGAAGAAGAAGAAGAAAGCTTACATGTAGCTTATTTTAATTGATTGCATGTAATCTTATCCTCTCACTTGGAGGATTGTGATTGGGTACTTGAAAGCTTTTCTCTTCCCTCTCAAATTTTCCCTCAAATATGGGGTCTAATTGATTTTGGTTCCTCAATTTTAAAACGTTCTATTTTGGTCATTCAAAATTTTAAAATGTAAAAATGTAGCCCCTCTTATTTTCCATCCATTTATTGTTTTCTCGTCCATTTCTTGCATATTTGATCCTTTAAAATATGGGCCGGTCAATTTGATTTTTTTTTTTTTTTTTTGAGAAAAAAAAAAAATGAGGGATTTTATGGTTATATTACGCCCTCGGACAGAGCACACAGACTTAGCGATGTGATGCCCACCAACAGACTCCTGCGGGTAGCGGGACTCGAATCTAGGTATGGTGCACGAAGCGTCCGAACCTTACCCACTCAGCCAAGCCCCCGTTGGCTGGTCAATTTGATTTTAATCCATTAAAATAGGAGGTCAGTTTGATTTTGGTCCTTAATAGGGTGCCTCAGCAATTATTAGTTATGTAATATTATTAATATTACATGCTTCTTAATATTTTTCTTATAAACTACGTAATTGTTGTATTGATATGTCATGTGCACCAACCAATATCCCAGTATCTACACCCAAAAACGATTACCAATAAAAATACAACAAATTATGCAATATATATGAAACTAAAGAATTACAAACACCTACCTTGATCTGTACAAGGATTATAGTGAAAATATGATACATTGTAAGATTACACTTTCGTTTGCAATTGTAAGATAACGTGATTGATTGGAAGGAAAAGTCCCATCTCTTCCATGCAATCATGTGTCGTGGTGGCCCAACCCCAATTACAAGTTGGCCAGAGTTCAATTTTGATGCAGACTTTTTGTGCTAGCTTGGACCAAGTTTTAAGATCAAGGAGACTTGTTATGGGGGGAGGCTATAGGGCTTGACTAGCTCATTACTGTGTTATGTACAGCCCAAATGGACTTCCTCGTAAGTTGGGTCTTTGGATAGTTACTTGTAGAAGGAATGGGCCACTCTCAATTTCTGCTCTTCCTGACTCGGTTCGATTTGTTGAAGACAGAAAAGGCTTAAGGCACAGTCCAGTTCTTTGTTTGTTCGGCAAATAAATAAATAAAAAAAAAACCATTTTGCATGGGAATGTCATTTTCTTTTGCATAGGTTTTTTTTAGTAAATCTATATACATACACTATTTATTTTACAATTTGATGAGGTGATAAGTTGTGATTGGTCAATTGATAGTACTATTTAGTTGATATTTTTTTTTACTCCAAACAAACATCAGGACCAAGAGATACCAACCAATGAACACAAATCTTATGTCTCATTTTTTGTGTTTTACTCTATAACAAAGGGATTAGAATCTCCATGACAAAGGGAGACAAATCAAATCCTTCAATTTTTTTTGCATCAGGCATCCCACTTCCATCCCATTTTGCAATGTTTCTTTAATATGTGAAAAAAGAGAGAGGAAGGGGTGGAGGGGCCGCGCCGCCGGGGGTGGGCGGTGGGGTCACTTTTGGTTACCCAAACAACTTTCTATTTTCTTATGTATCAATATCATATTAAAATTATTTTATGATGAATTTGGTTTTTTTTTCCCCTTCCCTACACTCCTCCCAGTTTTAAATCCATTCCTCTCTCATCACCCCCTTCCATAAAGCCCCCTCTTGTGGCCCCCCATGATTGGATTAGCCACCAACACCCAACAACACCTAGCGTTGCCAATCGGCTACTTGACAACTATATCAACGACCCAATAGTCAGATTAACCACCCATGCTAACAATGCAAAGTCAGCCACCTAATGACCAACAATGCTCAACGACACACAAAAATCAATTTGTTGATGAGAGGGAGAGAGAAAGAGAGAGAGAGAGAGAGAGAGAGAGAGAGAGAGAGAGAGAATTTAAAAAATGACAAAAAAAATATATATATATATATATATAAACTGTACAATGCTTGACATTGCTAATAAGCAATATTATATAAAAACTGTACAATGCTTGACATTGCTAATAAGCAATATTATTTCTTACAAAATTTTGAACCATAAAAGTTTTAGCTTCCCAATCTTTAAAACATTCTTAGCCAAATTAAAGAGCATTGTGATCAAGATTCTGCAAGCGTCCCACTTTTGTCTCTGCAACATTATTCAATTTTTTGCAAAACACTACCATACTTAGCAAATTTTGAGAGCATTATCTTGCTTTGTAAAAAAATTTCTCATTCTTTATTCAAATTCTCTCTCTCTCTCTCATTTTGTTTTTTTTTTTTTTTTTTTAAAAAAAAATTATGATGAATTTTTTAATTGGATGTATTAGAAAATGAATAGTGTGAGGTAGATTGTATTTGAAAAATGGGTAGCAAAAACTTAAAGAAAAATAGGAATTTTCCTTAAAAATTTTGACTTTATTTTTTATGTGGAGATAAATTAATAGTTTATAGCAATATATATATATATATATATATATGTATGTATGTATATGTATATGTATATGTTAGGAGAACCCAAATTCTTAGAAAAATTACAGCCAAGTTCAAACCAAGATTTGCTGAGGAAAAAATCATTACAATATGGGAAATTTTTTACTTGATCTTCAATAAGAGCAATACAAGATGACTCACCTCAAAGACACCAAAATCACTCAAGGGAAAAATAGATTTAGAAGTGACTCCAATGTGATCCCATTGAGAAGAAAATAAGGCTTGGTACCAAGAGGAGAAAACCATTGGTTTTTTAGAACTCATGTTTAGGATCCAATGGTGGATGTCAAAGGAACTCTAATTCGAACTAGTTCGAGTTAGATCTAGGCCAGAGACTGACTCTCTCTAGGGGTTTCAATTGGCGGCTTGACTAACATTAGAGGAAGAGGTGCAACAGGTTTGGGCTAATGTGATACCCACGACAAAGACAATGAAGAACACTATTGAGGGTAATAAGAGACCAACAAGCATGCCTAAAAAAACACTATAAAAGGGTTAAGGAAGGCTCATGTTAGAAGCTGGGCTCATGGCAAAGCTGAGAAGGACTCAGGCATAGGTTAGCGTAGAGGCATTAACATGCGCGTGTGCACACTTTCTCTCTATCAAATTTAACAAAAATTTACAAAATGTAATTTGCAATGCTGGGCCCATTTGGGTAAGGTTGTTCTAGTAATGTTGTTTAAGTATTATGGAAACTAGTCGCAGACCCGTGCGTTGTGCATAATAATTTTTTAGCTAAAATACTATTTTAGTCCCTAGACTTTATAAAGAGTTTATTTTATTTTTATTTTTTTTATTAAATAGTTTTATCATAATCTTATCTATAACATTTTTTACCATTATGATATATTTATTGGTTGATGATTTGTATCAAATAGACATTAAATGAGAGGCAGAACTATTCAATAGTTTTTTTTAAAGTCATGGTGTATGAAGATTATGATTATATATATATAATTTCCCTAGTTAGAGTTTGATTAGTTTTAAGTTTAAATTTTGTATTATTATATTTAATTGTTGATTTTATTGCATTATAAATTTTTTAATGTCCTCTGTATAGCCATCTCTATTTTATTTCTTACTCATCTTTACCACCTTTTTATTTTCCAAATAACAATATTTATTAATTGACGTTTGATTTCATTTCTTTTTTTCATCCTTCATTTATTCTTTATTACTTTGTATGTTCCCTTACTAGTTGTAAATTTGATGGTTATTAATAAGAAATAGATATCATGGATGGCTTAAATAGTTATAAATGTAGTTATGTTAGTTGAAAGTTCAAATAGCGTATAAAACACTGTGAACGTTTAAACCCTCAATTCACAAATTACCAATTCAAGCTTAATATCAAACAATGTACGTGCGAAAAATGAACATAAGCTTATAATAGAATTGAAAAACAATCTAAACCAAATAAAATCACATCCACAGCAGAAATTAAACGGCAAAGATAAAGGGAAGAGAGATGCAAACACAAGGACAACACAACGATGTGTTATCAAAGAGGAAACTGAAGCCCTCGGCGTAAAACCTCTTCGCCGCCCTCCAAGCGGTCAATAATCCACTAAAGAATGAAGTTGGGATACATGAATAGCAGAAGACTCTCCAAGCCTAATCTACCCAGTGTAACTAAGCCCTCCAAGCTTCTTGCTCCAACAAGATTACACTGAACCTTTGTCTTCTTTAGCTTACCGAATTCTGCTATAGCCCATAGCATCAACCAATATCCATTGGTCCCTTCCTAACTACTTCCCAAGCACCAAAAAACCTTCTCACAGATATGGGTATGGTGAGAAAATGATTTGGGTAATGAACCTCTCAAGGATGTAACAATGGAGAGGGTGAGAGTTGAGGAATTTGAAGAGTCACTATGTAAAGATTGTGGATGAGTCAATCTTGTTTTTCTCTAGGTTTTTCTCTCAAAATTCTCTCTAGAAACTCTGTACAATTCGTGGGTATAAGGGGTATTTATACTAGGGTGAGAATGGAATGTGAAGAGTTAGTTTTTCAAAACATAGTGGACTGGCGACTTGGCCTCGTGACTTGATTGAGTCGCGAGTTCAAGCCGCGAACTAACTGAATCGTCAGTCTGGACTTTTTGTCCTGTAGTGCTCCAACTGGCGTGACTGTTCAGCTCCTCTGCATGCTCCATGCGTGTGCGACTTTTGGCGACTTGCAAGCCGCGAGATCCAGTCGCAAGCCACTTGCTGAGTGCACAAACTTGAGCTTTTCTTCACACTTTCTCACGCACTACCCTTACATAATTCCCACATAAATACAGGGTTTCTAAATGCTGAAATACAAGCAAATTTGGCACGAAATAAAGCCAACAAGATGGTTGATTAAATTCAACCTTACATTAGTAGTATCTCAAAGGTTTTTTTTTTTTTTTTTTAATGGGGGATGTAACTGAATTTAAATGTTAATAAAATGATATGAGAAAAAAAATAAAAATAAAATACATAACAATAAACACTAACTTATCCAAATAATTCTATGTAATATAATAATAGTACATTCTTATATACTATTTTTAATTATTCATAATGCAATATAATAATATTTAACAATCAAAGTCATAAAAAAAAAAAAAAAAAAACTTAAAACACAAAACTAAATCCCCTCAACCAAAATAGAGTTCTAAAGAATACAAAACTTTATAAAGCTAAAATAGAGATGCAAGAAAAATAAAAATAAAAATCCACCAAAAATTTGAGGGAGAAAGAGTGGGAAATAACCACTTTTTTGTAAGAGAAAATTATGTAAAGAATGGAAGAGTGAATGACAAATTTATACTAAGAGGATGATAATAAAAAGAAACAAAATAAAGGAAGATAAAAGGAAAGAGGAAGAGTGATATCAAGATAGAATGTTTGGAGAGATGAAAAGCTAAAGAGAAGGAGAAAGGTTGGAGAAAGTATAAATGTTAAAAAAAAATAAGTACAATTTGATGAGTACAATAAAAAATTACATTTTTTATTTTTTAAAACAGAAAGAGAGCGAAAATATAAATAATTTAATGATAAGGAGGATGTGGTTGAATTTCAATATTGAGTAAAATAGAAGAGAAGAAAAAAATAAGAAAAATTAAAAGATATAATAATAAACACTAAATTATCCAAATTATGGTATGTAATGGAATACTATTATATTTTTATCTACTATCTTTGATTTTTTATAATGTAATCGGATAAAATTTAACAATCAAAGAGGAAAATAATAGTAATAATAACTTAAAACACAAAACTAAATCGTATCAACCTAAATTAGAGTTCTTAAAAACACAAAAATTTATCAACCTAAAACAGAGATGCAATAAAAAATAAAAATCCACCAAAACATTGAGAGAGAGAGAGAGAGAACCTTTTTGTGAGAGAAAGCTATGCAAAGAATGGAAAAGAGTGACAAATTTATAGTAAGAGAGAAGGGATATGAAGAGACAAATAAAGGAAGATGAAGGGAAAGATGAATACCAATATTAAAGTAGAGAGTAGTAGGGAGATGAAAAGGTAAGGGAAGAAGAAATGTTGAAAAAAGTGTAAATATTTTAAAAATAAGTGAATGTAAAAAAAATTATAGGAAAATTGGAAATAAAAAAGAAATATATATGGATGTTAAAGTCAATAATCTATTTATATATATTTTTTATTTTTTGTAAAAAAATAGGAATAAATAATAATTATGTGGTGATGAGGTGGCGCAACAGGAGCTTAGCAGCAATAAATGCCACATTTCAGTTTTTAGTAATATATAGATACGAGTGGGTGAAAAAGTGTTGTAGAAATATGTGTTGTGTTGTTTAAACAATGTTACCAAACATGCCCTAAATTTAGGCACCATTTGGTATGGGTGCTTCAGAAGTGTTGTTTGCTGTTTAAATGCCCAAACACGTGAGCCCCACACTAAGTTCTGTGTTTGGTAAGGTGTGTTGTTCAAGTGGTGTTTGAGTTATGTTGTTCAAATGATGTTTGAGTTATGTTACCATTTGGTTGAAATACATTGGGCCCGCCTGAAGTGACAAAACCTCAACGCTCTTCTCCCCATGCCATTTGTCCATTCTACCCTCTCATCCTTCTCAAAGCTCACTTCTCCTCTCCCTCTTGCATAGCGGTAGTCCCATCACCTGTCTTGTAGCTCCCTTCATTAACCCTTTATTAATCCTACACACCCACCCGAATCCTTCATTACTCATCCTAACGGCCATCTGAGAGCGTTCATAAACACACAGAGAACCAAAGTTACGAAACCCTAAATTCTCCTCTCCCTCTTGCACAACGGCAACCCCATCACCTGGCTTGTAGCTCCCTTCATTAACCCTTCATTAATCCCACACACCCACTCAAATCCCTCACTACTCATCCCAACGGCCATCTAAGAGCATTCATAAACACACAGATTAATCCCAAAGTTATGAAACCCTAAATTCACCAAAATTAATCTCAAATCCGTACAGCTTGATTCATCTCCCTAACCACCATATTTAATCAAATAGTTCAGCCACGCCTTTAATCACTGTTTTGGGCAAGATTTTTTCAAACTTTATCTCAAATCAACTTAAGTGCCCTTGCATTGCGCATCTACCATTAGTTGAGTATATTATGGAGTTTGTAGAAACAACGTCTTCCTCCTCAGTCATTCTGCCATATTCATCCTCCTCCAATGCAGTTCCTTCACCTACAGTAAGTGTTTAATTTTGCTGTTCAATTTTGCTGTTGCATTTGTTTTTAGTTGCTGTTGAACAATCCTTCACCCATGGTGTTCATATTTCTTCACAATTGCTATTGATTTTTTCTCTTGATTTTGGACATGATTTTCCTCTATGCCCATCTAACTAAAGCTAAGTATAGTTTGGAAAATGGGCTTTTTGAAGCACAATAGGGTTTAGAAAAATGGGCTTTTCAGAAATCATTAATAAAGGCCTAAAGTGTATATTTGATTTCATATAAATCATTTATAATTGTGATGTTAATTTTGTTTTGTTTCCCCATGTTGTATGTAACTTGTCTTCACTGCAATCTCTTTTATATATACTTGTAATAACTTGTTTGAGTTAATTGGTAAATGTGTTGCTCTAGCTGTATCTGAACTTAATACATAATGCTACAACATGTTTGGCAGGGTTTTCTATGCAAAGGACCATTTTACTACTCTTCAGTTACTGGTATCGGTGAGGATTAGGTTCAGGTCTGAGAAATCATAAAAGTAATTTAGGAAAACAGAAACCTTGAATTTACTGGCAACCATGTACACTCTATCTTGCCTACTATCCATGTTATTGGATATTTTTTGCTTAAGTGTGTATCTCTTATTAGATGTAGATGTGGCAAAACGGGCGGTTCGGGTCTAATCAATCGGATTTGTGGGTCAATCGAGTTACGGGTCAAAACGAGTCATTTTTAAACGGGCCAATCGGATTGCGGGTCAACTGAGTCGCGAGTCGGGTTGACCTGTATTTTTCAAACAAGTTTTTTTTTTTTTACAATTACAAAAACAAATTAGTGACAACCTGTTTAGAGAGAATGAATAAAATCAATTAAGGAAATGAATTGCACTTAATGCCACTTGTTAATATCCTTTCAATTCTGACAGTTTTGAGCATGACAAAAATTATTTATAGTCATAAATTCATGATGGAAAAAGTCTTCAATGTTAATAGTTCACTGTCAAAATGCATATAATTATAAGTTTACAACTTCAAAAAGAGATAGATCTTAAAATAAACAAAACAAGTAAGCCAGCAAACTATCTTAATCAGCTTTACTAATGATGCAAAAGTCAATAAAGTCAGCTAATCTGAATATCAACTGTACAATTCATTGTCCTGCACTAATATATAGAAAAGCCAACCAGTAGTAGCTAGCAAGACCAGCTTAATCAGTTTTAAAGACCAGTAAAATAGAATGGGTGTTAGAAGGGGAATCCTGCTAGTAAGCCAGAGTTTGCTTCTACATTCAAACTCCTTTATCAAAGAAGTGTTTGCATACTTAGGCCACAAGACACCACTTCACATGAGGACAATACTTCTAGACATACTAGTGCCACCAGAAAGAGTGCCCATGAATCAAGAAATAAATAAACATATGTAACCATTATATATGAATCATAACCTATCCTTATCTATAAGTCTAGCACCAATACAAAAAGTTCCAATTCTTGCTCTGTAAAAATTTAAATACATAATTAGCACAGAAAATCAAAATATTTAAAATAAATGTTTGATTTTTTTGTAGAAAGGTAAGTAGTTCACACACATGATAGCAAACTTGTAAACTTGTAAAAAGTATATTTTAAGTTAACATCACTAATAATATCATTCCCACAAAAAAAAAAAAAAAAACTACATGTCACGGACCATATCAAGTTATCAACCTTCTTAAGTGCACATATTCCTGTTGCATTTAAAATAATAGTAAAGTTAGATTACTTATAAAGATAAACTAAACAAAAAAAAAAGATTTAAAAATAAACATAACATATTAAGTAAAGAAGATTAAGTAAATATTTTATAAGAATTACACCTTAATCTCAATCTACTCAACGTTGGTAGCAGATTCAGCACTGCAAATATTTATACTTGCAAATTGTAGCTCAACTTGGCCAATTTCATCAACATCTTCATCTACAATACAATATTTTAATATAACTTAAGGTACCATGAAAGCAAATCAATAAAGAATTAAAATTATATAATTATGACTATAAATAAATTAAATTACCTTCAAATCCATAAAGCTAACTTTTAGTACACAACATAGTTTCCACATTCTCAGGTAAAAGACGTGATCGATACAGAGTAAAAAAATTTTCCTAGTGCTAAAACTTGATTCAGAAGCAACAGTGGTTATCAGAATACTCATGAGATCCCGTGCCATTAAAGAGAGCTCTGGAAACCGATTGTAATTCTCTTTCCACCAAGAGAGAACTTCCAACTTTGAATTTTTCTTCTTGCTAAGTCTAGGCTCTTCTAAATACAAGTCCAACTGAGATTTTTTTGTTTTGGCACCACGACCACTTTCATAATGCTTAAATTCCTAATCATTAAAAAAAATTGCAATGAAAAATAATACCACACAACATTACAATCTTTATTATTAAAAAAACATAGCACAACACATACCAAACAAAATGCAACTCACTTACATCATCTTCTATATCTTCATCATCATCAGGATCATCCACAACACCGCCAGTATGACTAGAACTCCCAACACAAGATGAAACATTTGTAGTGGCCATAGGTTTCAGGCATTCATATTCTGAAAAAAAAAAAAAGTTTATACAATGTAGTTTGAACGCTCTCCACCTTCATTTCAGCAATGTGTTCAATTGACTCTATTTTCTTGAAAGTAAAGTCCACATAATCCAACTTATTCTTGCATTAAGAACAATGACACAAGCTAGCACCACACTATAGCAATCCCAATATTTGTCAATTTTACCTTTCATCTGTTCTGCCATATTACTGATAAATGAATTTTGGCTCTCCATTTCTTCAAGTAAGAGCAATTCAATTTGAGACACTCCTTGAAAATATAGATTTGTTGTAAGGTAATCAGTTCCAAAAAATAGAGTTGTAATGTCATTGAAAAGTTTCAAAAACCGAGTTATCCTTTCAACTCCATTCCATTCATCCTTTGATGGACAATGCTTGAAATTAGCATATTCCTCTGCTAAACGGTTCAACACAAAACGATATCTCGTAGCACAGTCAATCATGTCATATGTTGCATTTCATCTTGTACACACATCTAAACATAAACCGTTTGTTCTCTTCATACCAACTATCTTGGCACATTCATCAAATCTGCACATTCTACTCTCTGATCCTTTAAAATATTACATAGTTTCTCGAATCTTAATCACCGAGTCATCTATTACTTTCAATCCTTCTTGAACAATAAGATTCAATATATGAGCACCACAACGCACATGGAAAAAGATACCATCACATAACAATAAACCCCCCTCATTAAGCTTTTTCTTTATGAAATCTTGGCAATTATCATTATTAGATGCATTATCTAAAGTAATGGAAAATATTTTCTTCTCAAAACCTCATTCTTCCAAGAAACTTAAAATTTTCTTCGATAAAAAAGTTCCTGTGTGTGGAGGTGGCATATGACAAAAATTCAAGATGATGTTTTTCAATTCTAATTTTCATCCACATAATGCGCCGTAAGACAAATATATCCCTCACTTGTAACAGAGGTCCATAAATCCGAAGTCAAGCATATTCTACCAGGAATTGATTTCAACTTATTTTTAACGTCATCCTTCTCTTTCTTGTAAAGTTTTAGAACATCAACTTTTGAAGTATTCCTAGAAATATGTTTAACATCTGAATTTAGATAGCTGGAAACTTTTCTAATGCCCTTATACTCAACAAAGCTAAATAGTAAATTATGTTTAATAATAGTCTCAACTAGCATCTCAAGAAACTCTTCTTGAGTTATCTTGTTTTGTAACACCCTACCCTCTTCTTCACCATCTTGTTTTACTTCATTTCATTTTAAGCATTTGAGAAGATGGCGATGCAAGTTTAATGTTCCATTCTGACTATCCGCCAAAAAATTTTTCTCACACCAATGACAAATAGCCTTACTTAACCCTTCTTCATCAATAGGCAATTTCACAAATTCAGTCAAAACTGAAGAAGTGTGTTGTTTTTCCTTCTTCTTTTTTTCCTTTTTTTCCCCTAAAACTCTTTTTGGTTTCTTAACCTTTGATTTTGAATTAACTCTTAAATATGGTGAAGGATTAGTAGAAGTATCCATAATTACAGCATCATCATCACTTTCCAAATTTACAGTCGGAGAAGCCACTGTACTCTAATTATCAAAGAAAAATATATAATTAAAATTCTAGTCTATTTAAAACATCTAAAGAAACTATGAACATAAGACATTCATCCAAATGACAATGAGTCAATGACATTTTCAATTTTTTCAACAATCAAACACACAAACAATTAAATATAATATTAGCAGAGTAGTATACTATATTACTATTGCTAAATCATAATATTAACAAATCAACTAAAAACATTTAGGGATTTAAGAGAAGGATGAAAAGGATTTAACTTACCTTCACCATAGTTGATGATTTGTGGTTGTGCTCCTCTTAAATGGGTCAACAGGTGGCAAGATCTAGGCTGTGTGGCCTGTGGGTGGCGAGAGACAGAGAAGTGAAAAAGCAAAGCAATGGAGTGTGGAGTGTGGAGCATATATGCCGAGAAAGAGGAAGCTTGGTTTGAAGATTTAAGGACTGAAAGAACTAAGAAGAGAAGATAAAAGAAAAGATTAGAGGCACAAAGAGAAAAGAGTAGAGGCAGAGAAAAGCTGAAAAGGGTAGAGGCGCAAGCTTTGTGTGAAATTGAGAAAGTCTGAAACTGAAAGTCTGAAACCCTTACAAGCTTTGTGTGAAAGTGTGAAAAGAAGGTCAGAGGCACAAGATTAGAGGAACTAAGGAAGCTTTGGCCTTTGTAGTTTGTCACGTTTCACGTTTGTGCCTTTGGACTATAGCTAGTCAGCTAGCCAAATTGAATGAGATTTTTTTTTAATGGTTGTCTTGTCTTGTCTCATACTCTCATGTATATGAAGCTTTTATTGGTTGTGAAACTCAAATTGAATGTAAAGCTCTTAGTGATTGTTTTGTCTCGTCTGTTGTCTCATGTGAAGTGTGAATATCTATAATCTATTGACTATTGGTTCTGGTGCTTTGTGCTTTATGCACCTAGTATCAGGACGTAGTCTAAATTTTTTTTTAGCGAATTTTTTTAACGGGTCGGGTCACGAGTTATCCGGGTTGGGTTGGGTTGACCCACAAAAAAATCGGGTAGGGTCACAGGTCTACCTGTTTTTGCTTCGGGTCAAAAAATTCAGGTTCGGGTAAGGTATTTTTCTGGTCGGGTCCGTAAATTCTGACTCGTTTTACCATGTCTAATTAGATGGTTGCATGACTTGCATCATCCGACACTAAAGATTGAAAGTTATGGCCTCCACTTGTTGTGAAGCACTTCATTGATGTTTTGGTTGAAGAAGAAGCCAAAGGGAACATGCCTAGTGGCTAATTCAAAAAAGGGCTTTGGATAGTTGTCCAAAATGAGTTCAATCAACAAGCCGGAAAAGCATATCGCAAAGATCAATTACGCCAGAAATATCAAAGGTTAAAGCAAAGACACCGTGTTTTTTCCCAGCTAATCGGTCGAACCAGAATTGGATAGGATTCTGTCACCAACACGGTCACAGGTAGTGATACGGCTTGGGCACAGGCAGTCCCGGTGAGTGTTATAGGTTTACTTTATAATTTTCATACCATTGATTCATAGTATTCATATAAATAATCTCATATATACCATATTTTGATAGGCCAACCCTAAGTGCAAAGAGTTTTGTAAAAAGGGGCTAGATCATTATTACCTACTAGGACAGCTTTTCAACACGGGCACTGCAACTGGATTTCTACGAATTTCCTCTACCCAACCAGCCCCTAACAACAATGAATAGCGAGAATTGGATGCTGCTTTCCTAATGCATGGAGTGCATATCAGTGTCGAACTCGATAGTCTAAACGATGTAGAGGAGCTACCCACCCCAGTTGCAGGGCAAGGCAGCAAGTGTGCTGGAAAGTAGCCATCATAATCCGAGACCTCGGCAGGGAGGAAGAGGAAAGGAAGGCCTATTGAATATATCACCAATGCTATCATGGAGTTTACGGACATATCAAGGAAAATGCATGGTAATAAGGATAGCGATAGTCAAAAGGAAACTATTGAATCTGCGTCGGTGGGTGATAGGTTCTCAATGGACAAGGCCGTTGCAATTCTTAACACTATTGAAAATGTTGATAATTACACCATGTTCAAGGTCTTTAACGAACTCCATAAGCCCGATAGTAAGGCCGCTTTCATCATGCTGAGGCCGGATAGAAGAAGAGGGTGGATGAATTTAGTCATTAGTTTAATGTAGGGAACTTGGTTAAGGAAAGGGGGCAAGTTTGGGCTGCTTTTTGTGGGGTTGCAGCTACTATTTAGTGGGGTCACATTCTAGTATGCTAAGGAGCAATAAACTTACTATATGTGAAATTATTGTTAATGATGGTAGTATTTACTGGTTTGTTAAGGAACCATTTACTGTTTATTGTTAAAAACTAGCTTTGGTGTAAAGTTTATTGTTAATGAAATTTGCAACATTCTGGTTTGTTAAGAAACCATTATTTTGTTGTTAATAACTATTGTTGTGTGATGTTGTTTGCTATAAGCCGCGTTGTTAATAACTACGGATGTTGTTAATAACCATTCTAATGTTGCTAATAACTATTGTTGTGCTAATTATTCCAACTGTCTTTGCTGCGAATTATGTTATCTTTAATATGCTGATTATTTCATACATACATTTTTCATAATAAAATTGACAACAATCTTTCACTTTAATCACATTTGAATCAATATGAGCCACTTAGAGCATTCACAGATCAAAATGCGAAAAGCTATTTTTAGCAACATGAATAACAAAATGAATGTTGTATCGATGGTGCTAATTCCACAAAATGATATGTGGAATTAGTAAGATGCTAATGTGTTTAATATATACAAGAGAAGTTGCTAAACAAGTTTATGCAAACAGTTTTAAAACATACATATGGGTAGTAGTAGCAAAATACAAGAGGCTACTAAGTCAAAAAACCCTACACAAATATGCGTAGCAAGGAAACACAAAGTGGGCAGCATATCACTTTCTTTTACACCGTTGGTATAGTGAGTAGTAGTGCAACAGTCGCGCATAGCAGGCACCATCCAACGAACATAATCTTCACCATTCTTTTAGTCTCAACAATGGATTGGACCATCTCATGCATGACCTTCAATTCCTTTTGCAATACACACAGCTCTATTTGTAGTTGCTAGAAATCCTCCGCATATGACAATGGCATATTCAATGGAATACACCATTCAAAACAACCACATTGATCCCTTGGAAACATTGGTAAAGCCTGTATCGGTTCTCATTTTGCTTATCCGAAATCCTCATGCTTGCTCTCAAGCAACACAAACAGTTCACATTTTGAAACCTAAGCCCATCGTCAATATCATTACACATTGCTTCCAACATCTGCATAAGAAACCAAAGAGTATTGAATTCACTGTGCTATCAACGTATAATAATTTGCACAAAGCCACGAGTTCAGTATTAAGTTTAACATCAAACAATTGTAATATGTATTTTATAAAAGAGTTTTGTTGAAAACAAGCAACAATGTAATATGCATGTCCACTACAAAAAGATCATTTCCAAATCCATCACTATATGTACAAAAATATTATTTATGAATCCATCACTATCACCAAAAGCTTTTATAGTTGCTGATGTACAAATAAAATATTACTCTTGTTACTTCTCTTGTTCTGAATTTTCATGAAACCAACTTGTTTTACCTTGCTCAGGGTGAGTCTCCACTTGAAAATAAACTCTTAAGAATTGTGGAGTAACTCTTACAGAACCTATTTACTCTAAAGCCTTGTGGGAGTAATATTGGATTAGGTGTTAATCCAAAAACATGCACACTTTATATTGTTTAGACTCCAAACAACATTTGTTCTTACTTTCCATGATGTCTATTGTAGATAATAATGGACTGCTTTCAAAGGTCATGGCTCAAAGCCACCTCAATTTAAATCAGACACTACTACTGTTTTCCTTATTTTTTAAATTACCACACACATGGTTGTATACCTAAGCAATCTACAAGGTACTTTGTCATCTTCATGTTTTACAAGAAAATCATCTATTATCTGAATCTTCTTCTCTATTTTCACATCCTACAACCCCAAAATTGGTATCTTTTTACAAGGGTTCCTCCGCTAGGGGTCGGTGGTTTTTCCCCATGGAGTGGTTTAAACCATCTGGGTATCTCAAAAACCCCTCTCACTAATAAAAATTGACACAGTTTTTCAATTGAAAGTATAGAGAAGGAAAACAACAATCTTGTTACAAAAACCCATTAAGAACCAAGGTCAAAGTGTTCTTCAAACCTGGATTTGCAGCAAGCCTGTGGGTTTTCGGTGGTGAAGTGGGACCTTCCTCCCCTGGCTTCGGCGGTGAGCAAACCCCTAGCTATTGCTGGGTCATGGACTACAGACAGGAATGGACGAGATCCGATGGAAACTGAAGCCTAGCCGTGAATCGTCGTCTGCATCGATGGAGATGAGGAATGCGAAGTAAAGGAAAATGTTGCGGATCGTCGTCTACCTCAGTTCTTACTGACGAAGGAAAGAGAAGCTTCAGTGGCACACAGGGAAAAAGAAGTGCTTAGACGCTTTAGGCACTTGTCTTCTCTCCTGATCTAATAAATTTAAATTTGTACCATTGTCAGCTTTTCAAAAAATAAACACACACATACCAAACACACAACTTATTTTTCAAACACCAAAATATGTTATTTGAAACATAGTACTACCAAACACATTTTTTGCTTTATGAATACTATAAATACGTGTTTTACACAACACTTTTTAAACTACATTTTTCACATTATTTTGAACAACGTTACTCAAACTCCTCTTCCATGCAATCTGTATTGTGGTGGCCCAACCACAACTACAAGCTGGCCAGAGTTCAATTTTGATGCATACTTTTTGTGCAAGCTTGGACCGAGTTTTAAGATCAAGGAGGCTTGTTATGGGGGGAGGCTATAGGGCTTGAGTCATTACTATGTTATGTGCAGCCCAAATGGGCTTCCCTCGTAAGTTGGGTCATTGGATAGTTACTTGTAAAAGGAGTGGGCCACTTTGAATTTCTGCTCTTCTTGACTCGGTTCGGTTTGTTGAGGACAGTAAACGCTTAAGGCACAGTCCAGTTCTTTGTTTGTTCGGCTTAAAAAATAAATTAATTAAAAAAAAAAAAACCCATTTTGCACAGGAATATCATTTTCTTTGCCATAGAGTTTTTTAGTAAATCTATATACATACACTATTTATTTTACAATTTGATGAGGTGGTAAGTTGTGATTAGTCGGTTGATAGTAGTACTTAGTTGATTTTTTTTTTTAATCTAAACAAATACTAGAACAAGGAGATACCAACCAAAAAACATAAATCTTATGTCTCATTTTTTGTGTTTTACTCTATAACAAAGGGGTTAGAATCTCCATGACAAAGGAAGACAAATCAAATCCTTCGTGTTTTTTTTTTTTTTTGGTTGCATCAAGCACCCCACTTTCATCCCATTTTGCAACATTTCTTTAGAATGAGAGAGAGAGAGAGAGAGAGAGAGAGAGAGAGAGAGAGAGAGAGGAGGGGAGGGGGGGACTCACTTTTCTATTTCTAGTTACCCAAATCAACTTTCCATTTTCTTATGCATCAATATCATATTAAAATTATTTTATGATAAATTTGGTTTTTTTTCCCTTCCCTACACTCCTCCCAATTTTAAATCCATTCCCCTCTCATCACCCCCTTAAGGCCCCCTCTTGTGGCCCTCCGTGGCTAGATTAGCTACCAACACCCAACACCTAGCGTTGCCAAGTGGCTACTCGACAACTATATCAGCGACCTAATAGTCAAATCAACCACCTATGCTGATAATGCCAAGTCAGCCACACCAACAATGCTCAACGATGCACAAAAATCAATTTGTTAATGAGAGTGAGAGAGTGGGAGTTATAAAAAATGACAAAAAAAGAACATATAAAAATTGTACAATGCTTGACATCGCTAACAAGCAATATTACTCTTTACAAAATTTTGAACCATAAAAGTTTTAGCATCCCAATCTTTAAAACAGTATTAGCCAAATTAAATAGCATTGTCGTCAAGATACTACAAGCGTGATAAATTAATAGTTTATAGCAAAATAAAAAATAATTACAAAAAGAAATATATATATATATGTTAGGAGAACTCAAATTCTTAGAAAAATTACAGCCAAGCTCAAACCAAGATTTGCTAAGAAAAAGGCATTATAATATGGGAAAATTTTTATTTGATCTTCAATAAGAACAATACATGACCCACCTCAAAGACACCAAAATCACTCAAGGGAAAAATAGATTTAGAAGTGACTCCAACCCCTTGAGAAGAAAAAAAGGCTTGGTATCAAAAGGAGAAAACCATTGGTTTTTTAGAACTCATGCTTAGGATCCAATGGTAAGATGTGAAAGGAACTCTAATTCAAACTAGTTCAAGTTAGATCTAGGCCAAAGACTGACTCCTTCTAGGGGTTTTAGACGACGACTTGACTAACACTAGAGGAAGAGATGCAACGGGCTTGGGCTAGTGCAACACCCACAACAAAGTCTGTATTGATCCAATGGTAAGATGTGAAAGGAACTCTAATTTAAACTAGTTCAAGTTAGATCTAGGCCAAAGACTGACTCCTTCTAGGGGTTTTAGACGACGACTTGACTAACACTAGAGGAAGAGATGCAACGGGCTTGGGCTAGTGCAACACCCACAACAAAGTCAATGAAGAATACTATTGAGGGTAATGAGAGACTAACAAACATGCCTAAAAAACCCCCCATAAAAGAGTTAAGGAAGGCTCATGTTAGAAGCTGGGCTCATGGCAAAGCTAAGAAAGACTCAGATTAGCGTAAAGGCACTAACACGCGTGCACACACTCTCTCTCAAATTTAACTAAAATTTACGAAACGTAATTTGCAATGCTAAATTTATTTTCATCCACTTAAATTTTCAGCAACATCACTCATTATTGTAAATAACTTTTTACGATAATAGTTATGAATTTTTTTTTAAAATCATTTATTAAACTAACAAAGTTCATTTACCCATGCATCTTGAAGTAATTAAATTCTTTCGAGGTACTATTGATGTTGCAGTTTCTTATCCAAAAAATAGGAATCCATCGGTCCATAAATTTATTCATTAGAAGTCACGCCTTTCCTGCAAAGCCACCTATCCAATAGGTAAGACAGTGTATCATATTTAAAAATGTATTTCTTGAGCATGAGTCTACCGCAAGTTTGAAGTACTTTACAGTTTATAGACTGCAAAAATTCAACCGTACTGCTCTGCTGATGCACTGTTGACTGTTGACCTTGGCACTGCTGATGACTTGTCAATGCCCACCTAATTTACTCCACTTCAACTTCGGCTTCAACAGTGGATACTGTGTCCAACGCCATTGCACAAAGCACTATGTAACCTCTCTGGTACGCGTGTGGGGTTAAAAAGGTCTCAATACAAGCAGGCCTTGCTTCGAGATTGGTGCACCCAAAAGAAAGAAGCAAACCCCACTTTTCTAGCTTTATCAATCGTGTTTAGAAAATACATACATTTATATCTCTTCAGCGACAAACTGAGGCAAAGCAAAAACCCTGAACAAAGTAAAAGATAAATGATGTAGAAACCAAACAAAAAGTAAACCCATTTATTCTTTTCTCTCATACTTACCTTACCTCTCTTTTTCCTTTTGTCTGTTACTGTGAAACTTCGTTATCTGGTCTGGATTGCTTTCTTTTTTACCAATGCAATTTGTTTTTGCTTTGGATCCCATGCCCCCTCTTCTCCACTTTTTTAAGTCTTACTTCACCCACACAGTCTCTCTCTTCCTACTCTTTTTAAATTGGTAGTAAGCCCACGCTCACTTCCACCAACAAAGAAAGAAAGAAAGAAAGAGAGAAAGCAAGAGAGAAAGACACTCTACATTTTAAAACCTTTGAGGCTCAGCTCAAGTCAATATCTCCCAGATTCTAACCTTCAACAGATTCCACTACCATAATGGAAGTAAGACAATTTCTTTAGCCAAATCTTATGCTGTTTTTTCTTGTTCTTGTTAGTTATATATAATAATGTGTGAATGTTAAAATGAATGTTGTTGTTTTTGAGTATAGGAATACTATAGGAGGAGTCATGTTCCAGCTTTTGGGAGCTGGGATTGGAACGAGGACTTGCCATTCACTCAGTGCTTTGAGTCAGCAAGGCAAGCTGGGTTGCTTCGTTACAGTTACTCTGAAGAGCGCGATTTGTATGTTGCTGGTGATTTGTATGAGAACAATGTGGTCACCCCCGCCATGATTGTCGTTCCTCGCCGAAGGGTAAGCCAATTAAACCAAACCAACCCTTTAATTTGTATTGCACTTTGAAACTAGTACTTCCTATATTAATTTTTATTTTATTTTTATGAGACTAATTTTCTTTTCTAATTCCTTAAGCAGCACTGTTTTTTCTTTTAATTATTTTTCTTTTAGTAATAGTAATACTGTTAAAGCGTGCAAATCTGCTTTGGAAAGATGAAAACAGTTCTCATAAACCGTGCAAATTTGCTTTGAGTTACATACAAGATGCTACTTTTCTGATTTTCTTCTATTTTTTTTAGCATGGGCTACAAATATTGTAGTGGATGCGATGATATTTAACTTTTCTATAATATATTCTTTGTTTTTCGATATATGTGCGGTTAGAGGGAAATCATCGGGAGAATAAATACAATTTTCTTGCATGAATCTGAATGCAATCAGCATTTTTTACCATAAATATCACAATTATCGAGGTCATATAAGTTATTAATTAAGGGTAGTTAATAAATTGGTAACAGTCCATATGAAAAATCAATAATATAAATCCTTACTCGAAAATGAAAAAATACAGTTCCCAACTCAAAAATGAAAATGAAAAATGTCATGACTCACGTGAGTGTAAGACTTTTATTGCTTTAGAGAAGATGATGGGCACTAGTTAGGTTTGTGGAAAGGATACAAAAATTCATAAAACTTGCTACTTGTCATGCGTGATTATTTTACTGAAAGGATAGAACATGGTAGGGAAAATGCAATTCAGCTTTTCAAAATGCTTTCCTCTTTTAAGTGAGACCCACATAATTTTCATATATACCACATGATTACATGATGAGGTTGGATAAACATGCAAAATAAAATAAAATAAAATAAAATGAAAATTAATTGTGGCACTAGTAGCTAGGATAATTTACATGCATGTGAAACTAGTTATTATGTATCTAGAATGATGATAATGACTGGTGTGAGGGTTGATGATTGTAGACAAAAGTCCGTGACCCATATGTGAAGGAAGGAAAGAAACAAAGCTGGAACAGTGACGTGAAGGAACCACTGAGTCCCTCTCCTCCACCAAGGCCAACCCCTAAACCTGTGGATGAGGACTTGTACAAAATCTCACCTGAGCTCCTTTATGCAAAAACCAAAAAGGTAGAACCTCAAAATCCCTTTTTTTATTTAGTCCTTTGAAATTTTTTATATGCTTTATATATTTCTACAAAATTGTGCTTAATTAATTGTAAGAATAATGCGTTAGACGTGCTTGCAATACCTAATTATGCTTAATTTTTTTGTACAAGAAAGGTGTGATTGTAAAGGATGCTCACCCTTTTGTGTAGGTTTATTTTCTTTTTTAATAGTCTTTAATTCATAAAAAAAGAATTTTACCTTACGAATTTATGTTGCATCTAATGTTAACGGCATTAAAAAGTGTAAATAATGTGTTACTTTGTATATATACAATTAGATTTGAAAAATAAAATCTTAATCGTGAAATAAATTCTAGCGTATTCTAATCTTCTTCATTTTTATTTTTGGCAGAAGAGAGGATTGAGATTGTTTTCAAGTTGCTTGCTGCCAACTTGTTTTGAATGAAGTCGCGAGAAGCCTGTTATAAGGACTACGTACATATATGAGGGGAAACCAAAAAAAAAAAAAAAAATTAGTGGAAGCATATACTTATTTATATGGTGTCTATGTATTTGAGGGTTGGTTATTTTGACGGATGTCTGCGGAGATTTTTGCTCCAAAGATCGTTTTTAATTTAATCTTATTGCTTTAGGAGGAGGCCCACTTCTTTTCAAATTAGGGCGTTAATTTTCATTTGAATCTTTTGTGTTGACTGTTGCGGTATGGAGAGCATAGTGTTAGAGTGAGAATTTGGGTTGGGATTCAGGCATGTATGAGAAGAGCAATTATGAACTCATGCTCATATGGTACGAATATTCCTTTAGAAAAAGGAAAAGCAAAGTATCCATTTAAATTTTTATTTTCCTTAAGCAAAAGTATCTCTTATAATAATTTTATCCATGGGGCCCATGCATGTTAATGACTTGTAGTGATTGACAATAAGTGCATTTTGATAGGATAAAATTTCAATCAATGGCTTCACTGTTGCTCTTATTTCTCAATTGATTTTTAGTGTATTTCTTTTTTTTTTTTTAGAAGAACTAGAACACACTTAAAGTTCACTTTTTACATATAATTATAGTATGTCAGCTTTCAAAAAATAAATAACATAAAATTTTCAGTATCCAAATACGACAATAAGATCTCCCATATAAATAAACATGATGTAACAAATTATTCTCTTTGCCCTCAACTTTCGCAAGTATGTGGTCTTACATAATTACAAGAAGTGCGCTAGGATGGACACATAAGATACTCTCTCAATAGAGAGAGATCGAGAGAGAGAGCATAATTGCTTAGACGTTTTCCTTTCTTCCTTTTTAGGGGTGGTGGTGGGTGAGTAAATGGTGGAGCAAGAATAGGGAGAAATGGAAAAAGCGTCAAGTCTTAAAAATGGATATGTGTGGTATAAACTATGGGGACACTGAGAATCTGACATTATTATTATATGGAGGAAGATGTGGAAAGGTATACTTATTATGTATCAGTGTGTATGTGCTTGAGTTTCTTTACTTCTTTCTTCCCTTTTTTGCTTCCTTCCAAATTGCGCGTGAATTTTCATACCCATCTTTTTCTTTTACGATACACTTTCTCTTTTCTTTTGTTTTCCCTTTTTTTTTTTTATGTTTTTTTTTTCTCGGATGAATTTTTTTTTCTTTGTCAACAGTAGTTTTGAGATATGCACGTAGGAACAGGGAAAGAGAAGTGCGAAGCTATTGATGAAATAGCTGAACAGTTAATACATTGAGTGCATGAAATAGAAATTGAAAAAGAGGTGGTGCTATAAAAAGGAGAGAAAAAGAAAATTAGATAACTCGGCACATTGTTATGCGTTTGGTTGGTTGGGCATGTACCATGAGAAAGGTATATGATATTATGATGTTGGGCATGTACCATGTAATGCTCCTCTCTCACATAGGGTAGATTCCACGTTTGTAATCAATTTATTTATATTATCTTTAGATGATAATTTCATTTTTATTATTTATTTATTAGTTGTTACTTATATTATTAGCATTTAAGTAATTTTTATTTCTTAGGTTAATACTTACTACCCTAATTTCATGAATGAAATGTGAGACTTCATTGGGCTATTGATTTAGATAATGACACTCCCTAAATTCCAATAAAGCCAGGTTTAGTCACAATATCAATCCTAACTGCATGCACCAGATCAGTCAATAGGATTTATTGTTATTCAGAAATTTTCACAAGGGCGTGTTCTTCATTTATTGGTTTTTTTTAAGAGATATTAATTACAATATGTTACTTGAACCCTCTTTGTCCAAGACTTCCAAGCACTTTGTATATTAGGAGGTGCCAATTCAATTACAAAACCCTTGGTTTATTGGCTCTTCTTTTTTGTGTGCAAGGTGGAAGTAATTATGCAGTACTCCAAAAGTATTACATAATCTTAATTAAATTTATATAACTTTCTCATTCACGTGAAAAGGAGAAGCATTGCATTAAGACTATTCAATACGTTTTCACGAGGAAGAACAAAATCTTGCTCCTGATCAATACTATCTCACGCTAAATAAATCATCATTAATTGCAATACAAAATTATTTTTATTTATAAAAGGGTGTCCACCTTTACGGCCAAAGAAGTTGGCGTCCAATTATAGTATTGGACACATTGTCATGTCCATAATTTTGTATCATGTTCAACAGCTGAATCACTAGACGCAAGTCGAATTCAAATAGGAATCATTTTGAGATTCCTCTACTTATATATCATTTTCAATCTATTGACTTCAATCTCAAAGCCATCTATTCCTCAACTTTCTTGGCGATATTTCTCATCTCTATTTTAGTGCAATTATCATGTCTTCAAAGAAAAATAACCAGTATGTTACATTTCTCCCCCCTTTAGTTTCTCTCTTATATGTTTAGGAAAAAAAAAAAAAGAGGTCTGAATTTCACAAAGTTTGTTTGAAAAAAACCGTTTTAATTTCTGCCACATATGTTCCTTGTAGCATTACATGCAATTCTTTTACTTTCTCTATTTCATATTTTCTTCTCTCGGTCCCGAATATTGAATCCAAGACCTATTCAATGTAGTTTGAGACCTAAAATGATAAATTTGAGTAGATCTTTTTATATTTAAATATCAAAGTCTTTTACATTTATTTATTATTATCAAACTACAGTTAATTTGATGAGTTAAAACTAACCAAATTAAGGTTAATTTCATATAGAGAATCAAATATCATTGTTCAAGCATAAAATTTAATATAAAAAGAATTATTTTTTTAGTGTTTTTATAAATGAGGTTTACTTTATGTTGGATAATGTGATGCATGGTAAAGTAAAGTTATAACCTAATTTCAATTTTGATTCTGGTGTTAAGAAAGAGATAAAGAATATTTGGTGTGTGGTCATGTGGGAGATTAAGTGACTAATATTGACAATCTCCCATATAGAATATTGGTCAAAAATTAAAATCTCAAGCTATTAAGAAAAATTAATTGTCATTGATGATTTAGCATACAGCTTTCTTTTTTCCAAACAGTTTAAGATTTCAATTGGATTGAATTTTTATTGATCTAATATTTAAAGGTGAGAAAAATAGTGTACCATCCCTTTTACTTTTTTAAACCACTTAGCATAAAAAAATTTTTTGACCTTTCTATAAAGGGTGGAGCATTTTTATGTTTTTCATATCAAAATGAAATGGAAGGTGTCCATTAAAAGACCATGATTTAAAGTGAAGTAAATCTAAAGTTTAGACTGTGTTAACTTATTTAAAATTTAACCACTCTCTATTTTACTTTGAAATGAAAAGGATCTTGATATTTTCATAATCTATAGAACGGATTTGGATATTTTTATAAAGGGGTAGGATGTTTTTGCAATGGGGGCCTTAGGCGTAGGCCTTGAGCCAACATTGACCGAATCTTGAAGGTTGAATGCGTACATGTACTCATGAAACTCTTGAAAGTTTAACTCAAAATTAAACCATTCAATAAATTTTAACTTTATCAATAATTTATTGAATTCGTTGAAAAATTAAATCATCTTACATATCAATCATTGGAAATTCATAGAAATCTTATCTGAAGAAAGTCCACAATTATTATTTTTCCCTGGCCAAAATTCATTTTACAAGCCCACTGGTAGGGTTGGCTAACATCAATATGAACTTGATAAACCCTCTCGACGCAAAGCCACCCAAATCGAAACTCATCTGATCTGAGAGGTGGATCCGTCGACGCCAAGTGTTGATTTGCGAGAACCGATATTATTGGTTTGAATCGCAGGTTCTCTATCTAAACTCTAAAGAGCAAATACTGACTAATCCTATGATTTACTTTTTCAATATTTTATTAAATATATTATTTACCTTTTTATCTTTGATATTTTGGTTATCATCTAATCCGAAAATACAAACATGGTGTATAAAAGCAACAAGGTTTTTGTAATTTACATTTTGTATTAAATCTTCATATATATATATATATATATATATATTCCCTTCTAATCTTCATGTTTCGTTTAAACAAATACAACAAATGCTTTAAAGTTTGTTACCTTAATATTGAATAGAAATTTAACTCCCATAATTTCTTTTTTTTTAAAAGATAGTCATTCTTTATACTTATCCGAAGCTATCCCTAGCTGATGATCACTACTTCTATACGACTAAAAATACTTATTCAGGTCATGTGATTCTTTTTCCTAGTATATATAGGTCAAGCTACTCCATTTACTTGTAATAAATTTGCCACTTTAATCCCGATGGGATGCTGCCATGTGACAACTCCTTGAAACATGGAAGCATCATATCAAGTCTAGTGCACAGGATACTGTATCCAAGCCGAACCCATCACTTAATCATGTCAATATCAGGTCTAATAAATTGAAGAGCCCACGGAGTCAGGGAGAGGAAATAGTGAAGACTAGTATCACATAAGGCAAACCAACTGCTGTGGACAAAAAGACCTGCATTTGCGCTCCAAGCACTCACGCAGCCTCATTCAGGTGCCACCTACACCGAACTAATGAAGCACAAAAGTCATCATCTTCCAAAGACAGCAATAATAAGAGCGATCTGAACTTGAATTCCAAGAAAATTCACAGTAAAAAATAATTGATGGTTTTACAAGGTATAAACAAAATATTTGATGGCTTAACAGATTTAAACAAAATGCATACAATAATCCAATCCATTTGTAAAAGATCGAGGATATCCATATATAACGAATTTGAATGTGGAGTCTGCTTAGTAATTGCATCTCTAGATTACATACATACATACATTCTTTCTATAATCCAATCCAAGAAAGGAAAAAGAATACATACAAATACAATCTGCATGAACTAAGAAACTTGCAAAGCTCTGACTCGGGCAGTCAATTCCCTAACTTGGCTCCTCAAACGCTCAGGATTGCAAAAGAAATCAACAAACACCCGCCTTTGGAGCCCAACTCCCTGAGAATGATGTTTTACAATCTGGTGCCACAGAATTGAGATGAAATTATCAAATATACAATAACAGGATCAAGCCTCAAAAACCATGAAACATGTGAGCACTAACACACACCCACCCATTAAGAAATATCTGGGCTTGTCTAATTTTTCTTTGACAATATTCAGGCTATTAATTCAGTTACTTGGCTTTCACTGGAAAGGTATATGTGCATATCCTGTTGTGAAGGAATCCTTGGAAGCTATGATAGCTTATATTTTTTCAATTTTTTCTTTTTCTTCTTGCAAGTAACAATAAAAATATGTAGAAGGACAGGTCAAGAACTAAGGTTACAGTTATCCAAAAATCCAGAAAATAATTTAAACAGCTAGAAATCTAAATCCACAACTGATCTGAAGAATATAAACTTCAGTCTAGGCAATGAGAGCTTGAATGTAGATGTTCTAGAATTTGTTCTAGTATTTCTCTCTTCATGAGCACCATCAGAAGGAATAACTGGGCAGCATTAGATATTCCACTACTCCTATGTCTACCAAAGCAAACTCTCCAACAAGCCAACAGATCCACCGTTATCAAAAGCAAAACCCACATCAAGCCAAACAAAGAGAAATCCAGAGACCAATTTAAGTTAAGTGACAACTACATCCTAAGTAGAACCATAAACGAGTTGAGCTACATTGAGCACTAAGGTGTCAAGCTTGGTTCGTTTAGTTTACTATCAAGCAAGACCTGAATTGAAGCTTATTAGTCATCAGGCTCAATTTTTATATTTAAGCTGAGTTCATTAATTTCAAGAATGAGATCCAACTTTTTCATGAAATCTGTTGAGTAAATTATTTGTACTACTTTATGCAACTTTATTTAAGCAACCCATAATTCTACATTGTTAATGCATATTAGCCACTAAACTATATTCTAAAACTTAGCTAATCGTTTTTATAGAACTGGAAATAAATATGTACAAATTTATGTGATCTTATGGCAACATTTCCATCGTTTTTTTAGATTTTGCAGGTTCTTAAATCATAATTCTATAGGGGAAACCTGTTCTATCCCTCCCATGTACATGAGCATTCTACTTTTTCCTAAAAAGAAATTCTTATGTATATATTTTAAGTTTTTCAATATAGAGTGGCCTGATAGTCAATCTTGTATCACAGATTTTTCAAAAATAAATATTAGCGGCCCCCCATCCAACCCCCCAAAAAAAAAAAAAAAAAATCTCTTTCATATGCTTTGTGAAGCTAAAGTTCATAGGGTGGATGAAGAGCTAGATTGGAGACCAACTAGAAGTTAGATGCAGAATCATTTTCATTGGAGCTGATTGATGTGGTAAAAACTTTAGCTGGACAGAGATATAATGTCTGTGTTCCATCTAAAGAAGTTCAATCTTGATCAAATATCCTCAGAAAAACCTTTCCATAAGAAACACTATTTAAGAGATGCCCTGGGAAATCTGAAGAAATGGATGGTAGTTAATGGTAATTAATTACACTGAATGAGAGTCAAAGCACTTCAGTTTCTAATTCTCTCTTTGGGATTGTCTTGGTGATCAAAGAGATTGTTCCATAGTGACTTCTGCAATGGCAGCTTTGGTGGGTGCAAACATTACAGAGATTGCAACTCTGTAAAGTTATGTTAGATGTGATCCCTATTTTTTTTTTTTTTTGATAGGTAAGAAAAATTATATAAAGAGAAAATTACTCCATCAAAGAATTGAAGTACGCAAAGAAAATATTTACGAGCAACAAAAATAAAACAGAATTATGTACAAGAGGAAAGGGAATCTAAGAACAACGGAATGGATTCCCTAGAGGTAAATCCGCACTCACGTGACCAATCAAACAAGGTTCCGGCAAATAAAGCTAGGAGCTTGTCCCTGGGAAGCACCGAATCTTCAAAAATGAGATTATTTTGCTCCCCTCAAATAATCCAAATCACACAATGTGGTACCAAATTCCAAATATATGAAGACTGCTTGCCAAACCAATTCCTCCAACCGGCCAATAAATCAATAACCCTCTTGGGTAAAACCCAAGCAACACCAAACAATCTAAAAGCAAAACTCCATAACCTAGACAATAATTGCTTGGTTAACTACCAGAGCAATTAAAGTGGCAGTTTGTGCTATTGGTTTGTATGGCTCACTGATCCACATGGTTGCACCCCTTTTTTGGCACTTCAGTCCAATTTCATATCTATTGAAGAAAGTACGGAAAACCAGATCTACAAATTCAAGCTAACAACCAAGATTGATATTTGATGGAGCCTTTCTCTTCAAAAAGTAACCTCATTCAAGGCGAGGATACAGCACAGGGTGGAAAGGAAGAAACAACAAAAGCAGGGATGAGAACTGACACAGCAGATTTGTTTTGGAGCTAAAAACCAGAACAGATTGTTATTTGGTTAATATGGTCATGAGAACTGGCCATTGCCATGATAACATGTACTGCATTCTAAGATATGGTGCATCCTTCATTGGACCTTATCTTGTACCACAAATTCTTGGGCTTCATACCATACGCAGCAGCAACATCTGCAAAATTCCATTACCTGGCATCTACATGCCTCCATAACAAATCTTTGAAGGAGGAAGAACATACAATGGATTCTGAAGTTTTCTGTTTCCAAATCATGACTTCTCTAATTACAACTAAGAAATTGTCCCCCCATGTTTCTCAAACTAGTCTTTTAGCAAATAATATGCGTATACCTGGCCAAGCTACTTCTGATTGGCACTTCTAACTAAGTGTAGCTTTAACACCTCAGAAAGTTATCGACAAGCTTAAAGTGAAACTTAAGCCTGCCCATGATCAACCAAACCAAGATGGTCCATTACTTAATTACACTTCACAGTTCACACTGATTCAAGGATGACAGATTTGACACAAATATGCTGAAGGGTGTTAAATAATTGTGATTCCAAATCACTTTAAATAACAACTATCTTATTTGACTTTGATCCCAGAATTACTTATTTGCACATGTAAAAGTTACAGCAGAAGCAGAAGACCAATAAGCTTTCTCATAGAAAGGGTATAAACACTCTAATTAAAGCCTATGACAGTAACATCTCTTTTATTTGGGTGGAGGAATTGGTTTGGGAAACATTCTTTAGAGAGTTGGAATGTAGTGCCACTGTGTTTGATGTGGTAAGTGTGGAAGGAATGCAACACTCATATGAAAAAAAAAAAAAAATTTCTCAATTTCATACATTGTTGTAACAAAAAAATTCAAAATATGCATAGATGCATAAATAAAAAGTATAAACAAATGTTTCTTCTCCAATAAGATCTTTAACTAACAGCTACTTAAGGAATTTTGCAAAAAAGTTATTCATAAAGTTATAAATTGTAGATTACCCACAATTTAAGTATGCAGCTTACTAAAATTCATTAAAAAAATTATTAATATGAAATACTAGGAGACAAGCTGCATAAACCATAGGGGGTCTATGATGTATTTCAACTTATTCATAAAGTTAGAAATTATAGATTATCCACAATCAAAGTATGCTGCTTACTAAAATTAATTAGAAAAATTACGTTTTTACATTCACTGTCCATGTGCACTCTACATTGTAGACTAATCAAATGCGTACAACATTGTACACATTTGCATAAATAGTGGTCAATATTGTACACTGTTCATTCAAATGTGTACAATTGTGTACACTTTACATGAACAATGAAAACATATAATTGTCCAATTCATTAATAAAAAAGAATATTAATATGAAACGCTAGAAGACAAGCTGCATGAGCCATAGGTGGTCTACGACGTATTTCATCTTTAAAAAGCACATTTATAGTTACTGATAAGAATCTACAACTACAGAATTCACAATCTAAAGAAGAACTCATCAATAGTAAAAGAATAAATAGGCTTACCTCATTTTTCTTGAAGTGCTCAAGTGTCACCTCTTCAACTGCGGCAGAGAGTTTTGCATTGATCTTTTCCATTTCATCAAGCTCTTTCATCAATGGCTGGAAAAGACATCATATGTCACAGGACAAAACATACAATTAAGGAAACAGAAGAAACACCAAAAGCCAGCTGTAGGACAGTGGATCAGTTAGAATGTGAAATTAAAAATTAACATGCTGCTAAATATTTTTCGGTAAGCAAACCTACTAAATAGGACTTTAGTTCAGTGAGAAAATCTAAAATCTAATGCATCAGGAATGAGTAAACTAATCAATAAAACCATCTTTTAAGAAATATCCTTGAGATCCCTAGAAAAGTAACCAAAAGTTCTTCATCATCCCAAATGCAAGAATGCAAGCCCTCATTTAAATCCACTATTAGCAGTATGCTCATGAAATGCACAATTTAATAAAAATTTATATGCAAATCAATGATATAACTGAAATTAAATAATAAGGCTGTGCTTGTTTCAACAAAATTTCCGCATTCGTGGGTGTTTGGGGGGACTAAAATTGGAACAAAGTTTCCCTCCAAACTAATTTGGAGAGAAACTCTTCAAACTTCTCATATATCTCTTTTTTTTCTTTTGTGAATTTTGAAAATCTAACCATTGAATTTCATATTCCTTATGTTCTTAACATGCATATCAAATTTCGTTCAAATTGGATATTATTTACTATTCGATCAATAAACTTATTTTTTATACACAATTTTAGATCACAAAAATTTGAAATTTTAACATTTGTTTGATGAGATAGCAATTGATCTTTGATCTTCTTGAAATTTTACATGCATGAAGAATATGATAAAAACATGCAATCTAATTGTTAGATTTTCAAAATTTACACTAAATATAGAGATATATAAGGAGTTTGTAGAGTTTCTCTCCACCTAATCATCCACCCTACCCCACCAACAGACCCAGCCAACCACTGCAACCAATCAGACTGCCATGACCAACCAAACACTACCACCGTGACTGATCAGACCACTTTAAAATACAGCTTCCTTTGTTCACCTCCCACAACCACCGTGAATACAAATCTCTCCAAACCCAACTTCGTTCACCTCCATAAACCACTGTGAAACCTGATCTCCCAATACCCACTTCTGTTGTCGTCCCACCCAGCCATCAACATCAGCATTTTTTTTTATCAAAACTAAACAATTGTATTCAATTATTAAAGTAACGTAAAATAAATGATAAAATTTTTTTTTTTTTTTCCTCTTAAAACTTTTGGCCCTTAAGTTTTAAGATGACAATGTTCTAAATTTCTTGAAACTTTGGTATTAGATGTCTACTTAAAACAAACTATATTAACTATATAGTGTCATATATCTTGTTCACAACTGATCCCAAGCCCAATAAAAGGAGGGTTTCAATAGGTTGATGGGCAACATAAAACTTAGTCACTCATTTATGAATGGATCCAATATTATCTTGTTGAGGATCTATAGCTGAACCCAAAAATTGGGGACTAAGGCTTAGTTGATGTTGTATTACACAGCTAAAGCACGTTATACAATGTATAAGACTTAGATTGAGCTGCATAGCGCATGCATTATATGTAAGACCCAAATTTAATTATAAAAACAAAAAATTATGAATGATGATTAAAATAATTAAAAATAATAATAATGAGACTTCTTTTGAATTTCTTAATACTCTTGGTGATTGAGTTTTAGAGTAGTAATTATTTTAAATTTCTTAACTGGATATTAAGTTTTAGTTAGAGTTGTATTTAATATCATGGGTGCCAAAAAGAGAGTAGCCGTTTGATGTAGCTACAACTTCTGGGATCCATAATTCCATACTAATCCCTAGTTTTAGTCAAATAAAAAATCTTTAATAAAGAGGCACACTTTGAGAAAAGAGAGAGTACCAACTTGGCTTAATTACAGTTTCTAAGACCCAATTTTTATTCTATAGTATATGATATATTTATTGGAAAGGAGAACATTGCCATTGTAACACACACACACACACAAACAAAAAGAGAATTAATCCTCTAGAAGTCCCACAGGATGTTTAAGATTAACCAAAACTTGAAATCAGTAAAAAATTCTCCATTGTTTAGAAGTTATTTCTGTTCCAAAAGCTGGTTTCAGTTTTAGTCAAAAGTTAGGAGTAAATGAGATGACATGTGAAACCTTATTGTTGGGAATATAGTATCAATTGGTGCCACTTCTAAAAAAAAAGTAGTATCATATTGTTAGCAAGGTCAAAGCTAAAGAGAACATAAACTAACAAAAAATAAAAAGGGAAAATATAAGAAGAAGAGGGACCAAATAGTCACAGGCACAAAGAACCAATTTTAACAGCAAACATAAGGTGTAGAAGTGTAGTGGTGAAGGTTGTACCCGAGGTGTCAGTATTGGTTGTGCAGTTGTTGAAGATGCAAATAGTAATTGCTGCAGACTTTGGATTAGAGTGCACCTGACACAAAATAAGCAAAGAAAAGACAGCAATTCAAAATTTTGTTCAACATAACTACTTTTATACATGGCTCAAAACGTATGACACATGAAGCAGCTTTTTCTTGGCAGTGATGGTAAAATCACTGATATAAAGCCCAAGGAATATGTCCATGAGGCCAAAATTCCAAATAGCATCCAAAGAGCATGGTAAAATCAATTTTAAAAAAAGCTTGTTACAGAAAATCTGTCAGGACAAGATTCTCTCTCTCCCAAACTTCAATATTTTTTTGCTAGGTCAGCCATGCAACCAGTGGAGCTTGAGCTCAAGACGAAACCCCCCACGGCTCCACCCCATTCTTACAGTGGATAGGAAGTGTCATTTGAGCTAGCACTTGTTGATCCCAGACTTTTCAAAAATTGTCTCATCCGTATGACCTAGTAACAACATTTGCTGACTGTAACTACTTCAATCCTATAACACCCTCAGTATGTTATTAGACAGACTTTCTTGAGATCTTTGTATTTCTGGATGACTGCTATAGGCTGTAATCATTCCACTAGATTTTTCAGATTTGTTGGACTTCAGATTGGAATTCATCAGAAGTAGTTCTACTACACTTCCTGTGTGTAGTGGAGTCATCTCATCTTTCAAATATAGATATTGTTACTTATTAAAAAAAAAAACAATTACAAACATCTAGAACAACACCAAACATGGTCATGGTTAGGGCTGTCCAGACCAACCCAGCACCTGATAGAACAGACCGACCTGGCACCACCTGAACCGAAACTGACTCGATCTGAGTAGCTAGCGGTCTCCAGCATCAAAAACTGAGGAGTGCAGGTTGAGTGGCAGTTTTGGGTTTTGAAACCAGATGGAAACCGAACTGACCAAACCCAAACTTGCTGGAAACTACCATCCCCCTAACCCTCGTCCTCCCTCTCTCTCTCTCTCTCTCTCTCTCAACCTCAGATCTGTCGAGATCTGGCAAGATCTAGACCAGATCCTTTGAGATCCGAGCGAGATCCGTCGAATTCTCATCAATATCTGGCGACAAGCTCACTGCCATTGCTTTGTCGGTTTTGCCTGAAATCGACTGTCATCACCCGAGCCGAAACTGACTCGACCCGTGCTTAGTGTCTGTAGGCAGTGGGTGTATTTTTGCTCCATCAGATCTGGTCAGTTGCAGGTTGAGCCCAAACCCGATTTGACCCAACCTGTCAACAGGCCTAGTCATGGTGTGGATATCAAACCAGTTTTTTGGAGCTTGATGGAGGCATACTCTCTTTTATCTAGTAAGGTTTTCCATAGAGCATCTAGATGAATTACAATTGAACTCAGGTGCATTTGGGCGTATAAAAGGGAAGCAAAAATTCAATACCTAAAGTTCATGTAAATATTGTATATAGTTCATGTTTCTATTAAACTTACATTACTTAAAACTAGCAAAGTCCAAGAATTAAAACTTGCATAATAATAAATAAAATAAAATAAATCACACAGAACAGATATACAAATTTACAGCCAAGTATCTATACCGTCACCTATTGTATCATATAAGAATAAAAGTTCATCAATTCTTTCTCAGTCATATTCAGAAGACTGAGGAATGTGGAGGGTGGGATTGTGGGTTCAAGACCCAGCAGGTGCGTGTGTAACTTACCAGTCAAAAAATAATGTAAAATAGTCCTTCAACAAAACAGGATAACTCACAGCTCATTGATACATCTATTTCTGTCTTCTGGAAGAGAATTCTCAAGGTCAGATTGAAGGGCCATCAAGTCTGAATGAAGACTAGATATCTGCTGAACAATGCCAGGAGCTGATACATAGGTTGAAAACCCAGCTTGAGCATCTAAGAAAATGGCCAAAGCAAGAATACAATTAGTATACAAGCTGGAAAACAAAAATAGCTGAAAACAAAAAATTTCCAGCAATCACTTGAATGGATAATCTGGTTCTTGGAAAGAATGTATGATCATTACTTGAATGAATACTTAAAAGGTCTCTAACACCATGCAGAAAATTATCCTTATCATCCACTGCTCCTTGTTCTTGTACATCAGAAGCAGCTTGAATCAGTGCCAGGCAACGACCCTATCATGGATATACAACATCATAAAGTACAATAAAAGAAAAGAATGACACTGAAGTATGTATAAGAGGACCCACTTCAATCTAAAAATTCAGGAAATCCTAAAAAATAAAAAGAGAAGCGCCCAAAATGATGATGAGTAAAGAAGGGGGCGAAAAAAAGACATCTAGAACAAGAATTCCAGAGTGATTTAAATCACAACCTTCCCTCTTCAAAGAAAATCCATATGTAGAATATAAAAGATACATAAGGATGGAATGGAAAAAAAGAATAAACATAACCGACCCAAATTAGTTTGTTGAGGATCCATAGCTAACCTAGGGCTCGGTTATTTTTATTAATTATATAACAAATACAAACTTATCTAAACATAAATATAGTTGAGATCCTTATATAGTGACTAAAGGAAGAAGATACAAAGGCTATCAAGAAAACTAGACTCCATTCCTCATTCTAGGTACAGGTTCATAACTTGGAAGTGCATGGTTTGACACCAAACACTAAAAAGGTCCAATCCAAAACAACCGGCCAAGAAGAAAAAAAATAGAAATTCAATCCGTAAACTTCCCCTATTACAACTAGTCGTACTCAGAGCACAAAATTGCACTTTTGCAAGGTTTGGGAGAGGTGATTGGCAATCAGCCTTAGCCCCCAAATCTTTTTGGAGAGGCTGATTCCCAGAAACTTCCCCTATTGCATTTACAAATTTTATTAGATACCAAATATGTGGTTATTCTTAACGAACACGGTGGAAAAACCTATTTTCAAGTGTGACCTCCAAGCCATGGCATTCATGGTTGCTCAATGGCAAAGGGTAGGACACTTGCACGCACAAGTATTTTACATTTTCCTTTTGATCTCCTAGTCAACCGCATCCAGAAGAACAAAATAAAGCCTGTTATACTTCGAAGAGTACGCGTCTGTGTGTGTTAGTGTCTGTCTATCTCTGCATGCCCACAAACCACGTTGAGGCAATGGCTGTGAGTGACAATTGAGATCATATATATACCAAAAACAAAAGAAGGATCTGAGAGAGGGGGAGAGAGAGAGAACAAAACCAAAAATAAATAAAAATAAAAATAATATGTACCACTCGGCCTTTGGTTGCTGAGACGTATGCCTGCAGTTCTGACTCAATAACCTTAACCAATGAATATGCTCCAAGCATGTTCTTCTTTTCCAGCTGACAAGCTATTTTTAAGAACTGATGCCTTGCGAGTTGATTGATTAGGTGATTTATGAACTGCCAAAATAAATTACACATGTAATATATCTAGGATTAGATACATGCAGATAATTCAAACTCTTCAATTGTTTAACACTATTATTATTCATGCAGAAGTTAATAGTGCTGAGTACCAAGAACATAATAAAATTTCAAGTGAACCAGACCCTGTAAGTACGAAATTCATACAAGTAAAAAATAAGCCAGCTCAAACAATTGCTTCCCATGTTTATAATACCATATATTTCTCCAAAATAACAAATTTTATTAGCACCAATATATAAATTGAGTTGAGAAAGTGAAATGGCAAATACAAAAGAGTGAAAAGCCAAGAAATATACTTACGCCTCCCACTCACACATCTCCACCCCTTCCTTTTTTCTTTTTTTTTTCTTTTTCTTTTTTTAAGAACTTTTCTTCTTGTTTTCTTTCTTTAATATTTATGAGAAGCCACCTTGGGCCATATCATCAGCCTTCCAGTCATGAAATAGTGTTGTCATCAAAAAGCATGTGTGAATTCCTTCACCTAAGCATTTTGGACTTCTATGTTGGTGTCTATTGTCTTCTTTGAATTAAGAAATGACAAAGTATTTCAAGGCGCCCTACACCACCCATGCCTTTACTAATTGTTGTAGGACCACATGATATGTAAACAAAATTCAAGGTAAATCCCCTAAAAACGCACTCAAGCTGAACCAGTCATGAATGCTTACCTTTCAATTCCTAACTTTTAATTTATCAAAACCCATTTCCCTAAATCAATTTAAATAATTTTTAAATACAGTCAATCTCCCAGTTCTTTCGAGATTACCTCTTTGATCCACTAACTAAAACTGCAGAAAATATCAAAAAAGAGTTCTCATTTAGAAAGCTTCAAGTAAATGATATAAAAAGCAATTGAGCTATTTTGGACTTCTAGGGCAAACATTTGACTAAAATATCTTTAGCTACATAATTTCACAAGCTGCTACTCCAAATCCTGATTAGCTACCATCATGACACAAGAATTTATCATATTTCAAACTCCCAACAACATTTGGTGTAGCAAGAAATAGATTGTTCCACATGCACAGCTTCTACTTTTCTCCTACCCATACTTGAATAAATTAACCTAGAGTTGCACTAACAAGAACTTGCTAGTGAAAAACTAAAGCTTGAGACAGCTCATGGTATTCAATTATGCATTTTATCAACATTTATGAAAGAAAGAAAATTGAATAAACATGAAGAAATATAAAATAAAAGCTAAATATACCGCTTTTTGCCGGCCAATATAGTACTCCTGGCGCATGACCTTTAAATCATAATCACCTAAAAGTTCACAAAGTTGAATTATATTAATTTTATAACAAAAATTATTAGAACCATAATACAGGTAAAAAAAAAGTAAAAAATTTAATGCGTACTTTCTTCTGACTATTCTAAAAAGGGAAAGCTACCAGAAAATACCTTGCAAAATGTACGTGTCCTGGAGTTGGGCAAGCTCCCAACAAAGATCCGGAATAGTCTTCAGAGGAAGGAAAAAAAATGAAGTTAGTACAAAATATAAATACAACCATAGATACAACCACAAACTGAGCACACCTTCTGACATGTAACAAATCATTTAAAGCACATACGAAGACAGCCATGCAAATGGGAAGGATATAATAGAAAACCCCAGAGAAAAAAGAAAGAAGGAAAAAAAAAATGAGAATATCTATACAATATGTACTAATGTAAGCTTAACAATTAATAATTTTGCTAAGCATTGTGCCACGTCAGCCACCTATTTCCAATTCATTCTATCTCCCTTTTTGCTCTTCTTCTCCCTATTATTTCCCACCTTATTGGTTACACTTCCTCCAACCTTTCCCCTTCCTTTTTGCCTCTTTTTCTCCGACTTCTCCACCTTACTGTTATTATTCATCCAACCCTTCCTCTTTCTTTTTTCTTTTTTTAATCTTCTTCTCCCATATTCTTTTCTATAAAGTTGATATTCTATCTCCCATTCAATCCATATTTTTAACACACAAAAAAAGTGATTACTCACTTCTTTTTTTATTTTGTTTTCCTTCTTTTGGTGGATTTATTATTTATTATTTATTCCTCGTAGCTCTACTTTGGATTGATGAGTTTGTGTTTTTGATAGATTTACTTTGGGTTGATGCATTCTGGTGGTGTGATTTTTTATTCCCCATTACAAGTCCTCTCTCTCACCCTCTGATAGCTTTGGTTTGATTTTAGTTTGGGTTAATACTTAGTTATTTTAGAAGTGGGAATTTTGAGTTTATATATATATATAAATCTACATGGTAATTTATTTGAATGCACCCACCAATTGTTTGAGTAATACATAATTATAAAGTCTATCTTTTATGCCTTTGGTTTCATTTTAGTTTTGGTTAAGATAATATTATAATTTTGTGATGAGATTTGAATATCATGATAATCTTCTTAAGAGAATGAGAAATTTGAAATTTTAAAAGATGAGTTATAGAAAAGAAAATTTAGGAAAACATAACAAACAATGACACAAGTTAAAAGAATATGGACCACCTTGAAAAAGAGCAATATTAATCAAACTCACCCAAATAATAGAATGATACAACAATAGAGAAAAAGAGATAGAAGATACTTCAAGAAATCGTTGCATTTCTAGAGAGAGAGAGTTAAAGATATATATGGGGGATATTTCTATGCAATTAGGAAGGAGAAAGGGGGAGGAACTAAGAAGAGAAAATTGATGAGTGTTAGAATACATGTTTGGCACCAAAGTCTATATTGAAAAATATTGAGAATATAGCAGGCAAGATGTAGAAAAACTGGAACTGGATACAGATACAAACCTCAGATAACAACTTCTCTTCTTTGTGAAAAAGATTAGAAAGTTCTCCCACCAACTCAGAATGCTTTCTCCTGCTTATTATAGAATATACTCATTCATAAATTTTTTTTTTACCAAGTTATAAACATGAATTAAGAGGGAAATATACTCATACATACATACATACATACACATATATATATATATAACATGTAATAGCAGAAACAGTAATTATGTTTTCAAGAATAAATATACATTTTTAGAGAATCAATGATCTATCATATTACACATGCACACACACAAAAATAGGGGGGATTTGTTTTCCAGCTGAAAAATGTATATCATCAGGCAAGAGCCTACATTGCAATCCAACTCAATAGACAAAACTTCTACACTAGCAAACTCCTTGACTAGAATTAGCCAACCTTTGTACAAAAGTTATTTTCAAATCTAACACCACAATGAGACACATTGAAATGCATTGGAGAACCTTAAGTAACTGGTTCAAAACCACAAGGAGGCCCCTATCAACTACTCTAGAATCCATCTACTTAATTCCTTCATCACCACATTAAATAGCAAAGAAGGAAGCACATAACCCTGCCTAAGCCCACATGTAATACCAAAAACTCTTACTGATAGAATCCATTCACAAAATTCACAAAACGTAATTGGAAAAATTCCTTGTGCTTCCTTTTAATTAGAGTAGAAAACTTCTTGAGCTTATATTAGTAAGAAAATAATAAGATCTCAGATTCTCCAGTAAAATTTTCAAATCTACTACAGGCCTATGGTTTCAGTGGTTGAGTAGCATTACAGTTACAGGACAAGTCAAGGGATCAAATACTATGAAATGGTTGGGGCATTAATTGGGGAGGACTTTGCCTCATTTGTAGATTATTTTGACCATCAACATCCACCCACCTCAACCCCCCCAACCAACACGCATTAGAACAAAGAAAAAAAGATACAATTCTCAACCTTTGATAAGTGACTAACACTTCTAAGATCGTTTAAAGCATAATTTTCTATAACAAGCTACAGAATTAAAGACTTCTTGACAACCTAAGGCAAAGCAAACCTATTTGAAAAGTCCTAAAGCTATAAAAGAAATGTCTGGCATGCCACCAATGAAGGTAAATGCTAAAACTTGATCAAAATAAAAATTACATGTTGCCTCACAAAAACCAGGCATTTAATTTTATAAGGAAAAAAACACCTGGAGTATGTGTTCTGTTCAAAATTCCTACATATCCAACAACCAACATTCGGCAGCCATCAGTCCTTGGAAAATAGGAATTTGAATCAAGTTTCAGCACGGTTTCCTTTCTACAGGCATTGGCAATAATGCCTGTTACATTTGAACGATATTTTGCAAAGTGCAGACCTTGCTTGATTCTTCTCTGAATACGTGTCGAAGCTCTATTTAGAAGTTTCCAAGCATATCATTTTATTTAACACTTTAAAACCATGCTTAGTGATTTAAAAGTTCACATATGCTCTAGACATGGATCTTGCAAAGGCGAAACAGAACCTAAAGTTAAAAAGCCAAACATCTAAAATAAGATGATGAATTGACTAGTCAAATATGAAACTTATACCTAAGAGAATGAAAATCAAGATGAATGTGAGCTTCATCTGAAGATACTTGAGATTTAAGTGCCATTAGAATAGCTTGCTGCTTAGCATTCTCAACTTGGGCCTCTACCCATTGTCTTTCACTTGTTCCAAATCTGTCACAACATTGAACAGCCAGTAAACTTTCTGAAATTAGACAATCGCATCTAGAGAGATGAGGAAAGTATAAGAAGAAGAATAAGAAAAAAGATTAGAAAACCAGATGGTGGAAAGCTCAAGCCTCACAAATCAGAAACATTGTAGCTATTTAGGGTCAAATAACAAGAAACCAAAACTTCATGCAACACAAAAAGAACTAAAAACAATAAAATCACTTAGGAGTCAGCACCTAGGGTTGCTTCTACTCAGCACTCAGCACCAATCGGAAAAAAAAAAAAACCCTTCATGAGTTGGCACCAAGGCCTTTTGGGGTGTAAGCATAGATGTGGCTAGCGCTTTCATCAGGCCATTACACAATTGTATTTTCACTCTTGGTTTGTTAAATTTTTAAAATAGCTTGATACTAACTCCAATCAGCACTAGGTGCTTATTCATAGATTTTATCCCCACTTGGTGCTAACTCCAAGTAACCTAAGTGTTGATTCCTAGATTTAATTCTTATCCTTTTGTTCTTTTGTTACTCTTCCACAAATTTCTTTTGGAGTTTCATTCTACATCAATTTTGGTATCAGAGTTCATTATTCTACATCATCATTCATATCAATAAAGGAAAGAAATAACATTTAGTACTGTGGGAAAAGGAACAAGTACTCTAAAATGTTATTGGGTATAAATCACATACATAGAACGAAGCCGTTGCAATTCAGATACACGTTGATGTTGTGATTTTTCCAAATCTGCTGCAGAGTTTAAACAAATTACTTTAGCATACTACATATAGCAACCTAGCATATTTAATGACAATGTGATTCCATATTAAAACTTGTATTTATCCATAAGTATCAAGATAAATGCATCAAAGTCATGACAATTCAAACACACAGTGATGATGAGATTTCTCTTAAAGGGGAAAAATACAAAGCTAAAAACATAAGACCACCAGTTTTCCCCACTTTGATAAACATTTGCTATGAGCAGGAAAAAACAAAGTTTTCTTTAAAATTAATAGGCAAAGTTAGAACTTTGATTCACAAATATATCAATAACATGAAGTCTAAGTTGCAGCATATAAACCATGTACTTTGATTTAAGTATTCATAACTTTGTTCATGAATCACTATTTCATAAAGAGACAAATAAATTTTCTAGTGGAAATAACCAACTGTTCCATCCAAGGCCTTTAATGAAGAATAAATCTTCTCAAAAAAATGATAAAGAGAGTTATAACAAACTTCCAATGCATCCTGCAAAAGAAACTTCAAATTTTCAATCTTAGGGTCTGTTTAGATACCGCTTATTTTGCTGAAAACTAAAAACAATAAAAAATATATATTTTGGTTATTGTTCATTAATGAATTTACTGTTCACTGGCCTGATTGCACTGTTCATGTCTCATGAACAATGCACCAGGAGCTAGTCCAAAAAAAAAAAAAAAAAGGGGGAGAAAACACGCAAAACGTAGTCGTGGGAAGCACAAACGCGCTTCCCAAACGCATACTTAGTGTGCGTTTGGCAACACTTATTTTTGTCAACTTATTTTACTATTTAGCTTATTTTTGCTACTATTCATAGGCCCCACTGCACTTTTTGGTACTATTCATGAGTCTCACTATACTATTTCAGCTAACTTTTACTTTTATCTACAGTATTTTTAGCGAAAAATTTTCAATTTCAGCAAAATAAGCGGATCCTAAACAGACCCTTAATATTCTTTCAAAGAAGCAAAAAATTTCTAAAATGATTCTTAGCCCCTCCCCCCCAGAGAAAAAGAAAAATGGAGATAGGAATATGCAATACTCAAGATCATCTTTCTAAGCAAATGTAAATAGGTTGAAATAGATAGATTGCACTAATTTAACCTCTCTTTTTCTTTTTCTTTTTTGTAAGTAGATCGCACCATTTAACAATATTACATATAGTATATATTCCAATATTACATATCTTTATACGAGATATTACTGAACAATAATATACAAATATTAATTATCAGTTTTTTTTTTCATTTTTTGAAATTTCATCTTTGCAAGCAAATACGAAAAATTCTTAACAGATTAAAATCTCAAGAAAGCAAGACAAATTCTGTACACACTCACAGATGCATGCCCAAATTGCCATCCAATAAAGATGATATAAAAAGATAACTGAAAATGCAAAAAAATCTAGATATATTGAAATCAAAAGTAAAGCATGTACCGTGCACATACAAAAAGGTCAAAAACATAGGTTATAGAAGCAACAAGAAAGGATACCTCGTATAAAGATATTTGAGATGTCATCAAGACTCACCCAAGAACATTTGGATTTTCCCTCCTCAGCAACCAATCGAAAAGGACCCTGTTAATAATCATATAATAAGTCCATACAAGTATGTAACATCCAAAATATTATACTAAGTGTATGTTTGGATTGCATTGTTAACGGGACCCGCAAGTACAGAAAAACGCAAATCTAACTTTAAAACTGGGTCCCACGGAGTGTTTTCAGCAATAAGCGGTATTCAAACAAACCCTAAGTGCTTACAAACAGGACAAAACCCTAAACTACTGTATCACACAAAAGAATACAGAATGTGACAAAGAGATCAATTGTGGAGAAAGGATACAGATAGGAAGTTATGGTGTTGAATGGGGAAATGGTGTTCAGAGTTAGTAGTGAGTTCTTATAGAGTTGGAGCATGGACATATGTAGGGGGCAGATAGGGTTTATTCTCTAAATTTGTTCGATATGAGGTAGGAGATGGATCTTGAATTTGATTTGATTTTGGCATGACCTTTGGCGTGGAGATATGTTGTTGAAAGTTGCTCTTAGAATTGTCTCACATTGCAGTGGACAGGAATGCAACAGTAGCAAATTATTTGGATTTTTCAACTGTGTAAATTATGTGTTCATTGGATCAGTTCAGAAAAACTGAGAATTCGAGCCTATGGTTTCATTTTTGGATTTTTTGCCTGAAACTAAAGCAAATAGGAAAGGAGAAAACATACTTCTTACATGTGAAAGCATAATGGAGAAACTGCTTGAGTCCATTATTTGGATATGTGGTGCCTTGACCTTGTCAAGCCAAGGCCAGCCTTAAACGACAAGGCATAGTGGTACATTAGCATCTCATGGCTTCTTAAGTCCCTCAAGTATGGCCAAACCTATAATGACCAATATCCCACAATAAGGTTGGCATGGTGGGTGTCCAAGAGCTGAAAACCATACTTCACCTTAAAAGGGATGCAAAACAAAATGGATTTTTTCATAGCTATCCACTTTTCTGAGAATCTGCTCCACTCTACTCAGTTCAATCCTAAATTTGAACCATGACATCCATCCACATACTAGACACAACAGCTTGTTTTTGATAAGTAAGGAATTCTATTAAAATGCGAAAAAAGGGGCACAACCCTATTGTAAAGCCAAAAGGGAAAAGAAAAGAAAGATTACAAAACTCTCATCTAAAATTCAATCAGCTAGAAAATCCACAAGGTTTCACATGGAAAATTAAGTAAAAAATGAACGTCCATTCACACATTCATTTAAGGTATAAGAATATCAGTTGCACTGAATATAGCTCCATTCCTTCTAAAGTGCGCATAGGTGTAACAATTTGTTCCAAAATGTGTTCCAAAGTGGCCCTTTCTCACATGTTTCCTTCCATATATTCAATACCTACTATAATCCAAATTATATGGACCCTGAACAGTTTTTTTTTTTTTTTTTGATAAGTAAGAAGAATATATTATTGAAAAAGGAATAGCAGGAAAAATAAATAGAGTTCACAGTAGTGAACAAAGAGTAAAAAGAAACAAAAAGAAACAAGCAGCCATACTCATAATACATTTATAATTCCATATATTTTGTACTGTAACTTCCATCAAACTTCGATGAACCCATGCCTACACATGTATTGCATTATAAAATATAAATGAAGAAAACAATATCTATAAGTTGGCAAAGTTAGAAATTCCTACGGTAGGGGAATTGTTACGAAACAGAATCTCAACCTCACATTATATGCTTCAAACCATTCACAAATTATTACTAATTTTCTGTAATTTACTATAACAATAACACATTGTCACAAACATGTTACACATGTTATTTGATAAGCAAATATTTAGCAAAAAAGAACAAAAACAAATAATAGCAGTTCTATCTACATACTGTGTCCAATTGCTTAGCAAACCACTGATTTAGCTCCTTCATACAAGATGAATCTCCAAGCAAGTACGGATGAAAGTCCGAGTATGCCAAATAGATGCCCTCTTCTGCAGGATATATAGTATTATAATCTCATCAACAGCACATAGCAAGGAAACATAGTGATACATACAGACATTAAGAAAACAATTTTATTCTATTTATTTTGAAGTGTCAGGGACAATCTGTAAGTTTCTGGTCACTGCACATGGGTTGCACTATTGGTCCACTGGGTCATATTTTGGGATTTGATTATGTAATTGGGTTTTATTTGTAAGTTAAGTTATTTAGTTTGGGCTTAGTTATCTAGGCCCAAGGAGCCCAAGTCCTATTAGGCTTAGGTATTAGTCATCCATTTATATGGATGTAACTCCACATATGTCTGTGCTTAGTAACATATATTTTGTTTACAGCCAGTTCTAAGCTCAAAAAATGGAGAAAAACTTAGTCACTCTATAAGCAACTTGCTGCATCAAACCCCAGATGCAATGAAAAGAGGGCAAAGGTTAGCTAGGGAATTCCATATGAGCAACAAGCTAAATCAGCACTCAGGTGTAGGGAAAATTGGGCAAGAGTTCCTGCGATAGGATTTGTATAGACACTTGGAATATAGGATCTTTAACAAGAAACTAATGGAAATAGTTGATATAATGATTAGGATGTGATTAAACACAATGTGACTTCAAGAGACTAAGTGGGTAAGTAACAAATTTTGAGAAAATGAACATAGGGATAATAAATTATGGTATACTGGAAAAAATTAAAAATTAGAAATAGGGTAGAGATAATAATTAATAAAAGTTTTAAAAAAGAAGTTGTTGAGGTTTGGAGGATAGTGGATAAAATAATGTTAATAAAACTTGTTTTAAAGCATTCACATAAGTCCTTGTATAATAGAAAAAAGTGTAGAATTTACACAGTTTTGCCTAAAAATGACTCACATTAGTCCATGTATAATTGTTTAAATTTACAAGTTTGCTATGGTAATCGTGTAAATTTACACTGACACTATTCATTTTGCATTTAGTTATTTATTCTTTCTTTACGTATCTCGATGATGAAGGAAGAGAGTGGATGGTGGTTGTTGTGTGTGAAGAAAGAAAAACAATTAAATAAATCAAGAAAAATTGATATTTTAATGAAATATAGTGTAAGTGTGATGCTTCGGAAGTTCATCTCTCTTTTTTTTCTTCTTCATTCTAAAATTCCAGAAACTTGAAACCTTGCAATCACATATTGATTTGTCACTTTTAAAACCATAAAATCTAAAAATTTAAAATTTTAATCACCAATCCATCACCCCAAAAATCCACTAAAGGCCAAAATACTATTCTCGGTTACTGTTCACATCCCTGGAACAGCAACTCAAAGTACCCCCAAATCCCAATATTCCATTTCACAGTCAGAAATCATATGTTCCCTACTCATTTCTAAGACTTTTCCCACCAAAGGCGAACCTTAACTCTACTAAAAGCTTAGTTTTCAGAACTTCCAAATCAGATTTGGTTCGTTAACCTTTATCCTAAGTCATATTGTCAGGGTAAAAATGTGCTTTTTAAATCGGTTTCTAGTTGAGCATGAATCAGCCCCATAATCTCCTATTTCTTATACATATTTTTGACAACCCAACATTCGTCAAGCATAAACCTTTAACAGGTTTCATAACACAGAACAGATAAAGCAATGCCTGGACCTTAGGTGGATTCAGTCAAGATGAAAACCAACAATTTAATAGATTATAAGTTTAAAAACCCAAACAAAACATAAGCTAAGGGATCAACAATGAAACAACCCACCAGGCCAATTAGTTAAAAAAGTAAAATTTAAAGTTTCCACCAAAAAAAAAAAAAAAAACTAAAAATGAAAGTAATGAACGAGCTAGAATCTGGATTTAGGCTCATTAGGCCTAAACCAAACCCAAACATGACCAACCAACCTTTTTGACAAAAGGGTCAACAAACTCATTAGTTCTGAAATTTGAAAATTAGGGTCAAATATTTCACGTGTTTTGATGGGGAATGATGGGGAATAATGAAAACAAAAAGGAACTAAACAATGAAGTCACTTATAAAGTTTTCTAATGACAAGTAAGAGCACAAGGGATGGAAATGAAAACATTACCATCACCAGAGTGATAATGAGCCAACTCCTGTGCTGTAGCAGCAATCCTTCCAAGAACTGCATTCATCTAAGTCACAATTAAAAAATTCAAATAAACTTCTTATAAATTTTCAAGCATCAAACATATTGCCAAAAGTATTTCTCCTTAAAGAAATGAAAACCGGTATCAACAACATAAAGCAAAGAGATGAAATGTAACTATGACATTCTGATTTTTCTAAATAAAATTATTCCTCTGCCATGCCATAGAAATAAGCACATTCAAAAAAGTACAAGAATCTTAAAACCAGGAGCAGTCATGCAACCCAGAAATTGAAAATTTTAAGGACTATGAAATTTAAATGTATACTGGAAAAGGCCATTCCTATCCAGGACTAATCAAATTTGCATAGTTTATATCAAAACAATCATAAAAGTGAACAAGTTTAAAGAGTCTTTATCCTCAGTTATTTTTGTGTTCAGCTAATAAAGAGGCTTGTATTTCTGATGTGTTAAGCCCTTCAGTGGGTGATAATGACAGAGTGTGGAGTTTAAGATTTCAGAGGGCATCCAATGATTGGGAGTTAGCGGCTTCCTACTCCTTCCTCCACTTCATTCAAACCCGAATCCCTAGGGGTGGAGGTTGTGATAGGCTTTGTTGGGATCTTAATGGCAGTGGGAAGTTTGATACTCGATCTTTCTATCATAAGATTCGTAATGCAGATCCCTCCACCTTCCCTTGGAAGGGTATTTGGAAAGTTAAGGTTCCTAATAGGGTGGCTTTTTTTATGTGGACAGCAGCTCATGGTCAGATTCTAACTTTGGATAATCTTATGCTTCGTGGTCGTCCTTTGGTGAATCGTTGTTATTTGTGCTGTTGCAATGCGGAATCTGTGGATCACCTGTTACTTTTTTGTCCGATAGCTCATTCTTTGTGGATGCATATGCTTCAGTTGTTTGGGATCGATTGGGTCATGCCAGGTTCAGTTGAGGACTTATTATTCTGTTGGTTTCATTGGCTTGGGAAGCATAGTTCTGATATCTGGGATTTGGTCCCAGGCTGTTTAATGTGGACTATTTGGTCTGAGCGGAATCGGCGGGCTTTTGAGGATGAGGGGAAAACTGTGGTTCAGTTATTACAGTTGTGCCAAAGGACCCTCTTTGATTGGTCTCGATGTTGGGGTTTCTCAGATTGTTCTACCCTTACGGATTTTATTTCCTCTATTAGAATAGATTAGGGGCTGTTTTTTTTTTGTCTTGTTGTTTCTTTTTTTCCTTTGTTCACTACCGTGAACTCTTTGTGTTTCTCTTGCTTTTCTTTTATTAATAATATTCTATTCTTACTTATCAAAAAAAAAAAATATTCCATTTATCATAGCTTACATACCTCTAAATTTCGCGCTGAAAGACTATCATCTAGATCTGTAAGGTGTCCATTGACAGTAGATGTTGCAGCAACCCGTGCCCGTCTCCCTTGGATTAAAGACGAAGCCTGGCCAGTGAGCATATCAAATTGAGACTGCAGATGCCTGAGTTGTTTCTGCAACTCCAAAGCTTCAGCTTTATATGCCAAAGTTGCATCCCTAGAAATAAATTATAATTTTTAAGAATTTTTTAATTAAAAAATCAGCATTGGAAGCAGGATACTAGAATTTCATCATCACTAACCCAAAAAATTCACCACAAACACATCAACAACAAAAAATTTCATCAAAAGCTTAAAGATAAAGCATTTGTCAAGTGCTGCTCCCAACTAAGTGAGGTCCTAGAAGGGGTGGCTTGGATAAGGTTTTACCTTCAGCATTTTTTGCATTAAGTGGGCACACAAAATGTGTCATGTCATAATGAACCTAACACTATGTTTAGTTAATATAATAAAGCGAAACCCAAATACAGCCCAGAAGATAATCATTGAATTCAGTATCAAATTAAGACATAGAGACATATCATCCATCATGATTCAAACTCACTAAAATTTCTGCTCCTTAAATGAAACTCCATTTCATAGTATCCAAAATTTTGGACTTAAAAAAAAATCCTTGCCCACATTAATCCCATCAACAGATTAAAATCAGAGAAATAAAGTATCAAACTCTATGTGCATACCTTAATCCTTTGTGCCAAAAGTAAAATTATAGAACTATTATTTTATTTATCATTAATTAGAAAATCATGGAATCAAAACAACCCAAACAACATCAACACCCCCCCCCCCCCAAAAAAAAAAAAAAAAGGAAGAGGAGAAAGAAAGAAAACAACCCAAACAACAATGTCAAGATACAAATCCATTCAAAACCATTTTTTTTCATAATTTATTGAAATGGCAAATTGTGATTAGGGCTTGCTTTCACATGGGCATTCTTATTGTTCACCAATCACAACGTATTTTTCAACAATTATTATATGTAAATAAATAAATATTTATTTATTTATATATATAGTTTTAAAATTTTGTGTACCCTGGCCTAGACTAGATTACCATAAGTTTAAATTTTCAGGAAGCTCATTCAAATCAAATGTCGCAGGAATACGGGCATGCTCCTAGGACTCCATCATATTAGTCCTTTGCCCTCGCCTTGTTGGTTAGAAGTTTATTGGAAAAGCAATTTACTTCAACAACTAAGAGTGCTAACTGTTAGGGAACAGCATTCTCTTCATTTCAGTTGACGGTTATGATTTTATTTCCTAGATATGAGAGTGTGTACAGAAATGACACGGCACTCGTTACATCTTCAGTTCCATAATATTTATCGAAACCATGAAAAAAAGGCACAAATCATGCACATTTAACTGAAAGAGAAACTCAAAAAAATATATATACTACAACCAGTATAATGCAAATTTCAAACTAAATTTGTCGATCAAAGCGATAAATGTAGAATACCTAATATCTTTCAATCCTTCTTCAGCGCCAAAAAGTGCTTCCTGGTTGTCACGTCTAGCAGAAAAGGCAGAAATGCTATCAAAAGCAAAGTCCAAGTCCTCTCCCTGTAATTCACTCAAAAAATTCAAATTCAGTATATACTATGCACATTCAATAAATAAAATCAAAAAGTAAAAAAAGAAATCAGTACCTCCAAGAGCTTTCCTTCTTGCAGAAATTGCTCGCACCTGTAATGTAAAAACGAAATTAAGAAACCCTAATTGAAATGGAAAAAGGGAAAGGAGAGAGAGAGAGAGGGAGAGAGATACTGAGAGAGTTCGGAGAGGGAGAGGACGTTGGAGAAGCGGAGACTGGAGCAGATCCAGTCGAGGATGGGGCGAGCGTCGTCGTATTGGAAAGGCCATTCGAAGCTGTCTGGGTCCAATCCCTCTGCTCCTGCGTACCCCAATTCCCTTAGCAATGAGCACACTCGACCTCCGCTCATTCTCTCTCTCTCTCTTTCTTCAGATCCTACTACTACTCATTTCTGTTTCCACACACAGATAAATTGAATTGTTTTTTGGCGCCGGCCTTCTTGTTGCTATTGTTTTGACACACACTTTCTCACTGTAGTGGTGTTGGTAGGGGCAATTTGCAAAACAAAGTGAGGCTTTGGATTTTTGTTGGAGGAGTGTGGAAGTGTGAAACTGAATCAACTGTGATGATTTCTTGGTTTTCAAATTTTGAAAAATATATGAACCTCCTTTTTAAAGAGTAAACTGGTTAATTATTTATCATGCATTGCATTCCTTGTTTTGAAAATTCAATTTCAATTGAGATTGTGAAATTATGTTTTAAAAATAAGATTTTACAGTTGTCATGTATTAAAGAAAGTGGGTACTAAGCTACTATGTTAGAATGTGAAGTAATTGTGTAACAAGATTTTCTTCCTTTTTTTTTTTGTTTTTCTTTTTTCAAATGGTGACTTACTTCATTTATTATATTTATATATATTAGTTGACAATTGAAATTACAATTTCACAGCTGCACCGTGAAGTGAAATCAAAATTAGGTTGTTTTTTCATTATTTTTATTTATTATAATAAATATTAGCAACCCAAGTTACCCAAAAGTCCAATTAAAGCACATAAACTAAAAAGTTGTTTTTGTACCTTGATTTTAATTAAAAGTTGGTTTGAGTAGCTTTTGTAAAGTATAGTTTTTGGTTGGTTGGGAGGAGATGGAATTCAAGAGTAGAGAACAAGCAAGGATATTGGACAGCTTTTTATTATTATGAAGTACTTCTACCCAATTTTTGAGTTTCTTATTATTTTGATTAATAAAGGGGAAGCGGTTAGAACTAAGAACAGTAAAAATGTATAAAAAGTTATTCTAATTCAGAAAAAATTTATTGCTTTGGCCTTCTATATAACTTGGTTGACTTGAAAATTTTGGGATTATGACTTTATTGTTATTGTATATAAAAGATAGGTGGGTAAATAAACATTATAGCAATAAGTGTGACATTTTCACTTGTGTAAAATGTCATCTTGCTAATTGAATGGATATTTTAGCAAAATAATAATATTTTATTAATAGTTATTAAAAATAGCGCTATGGACAAATTGTTTAGGAGAATAGCCTCTCCTTAAACCATGTTTTTAAAATAGGATTTTACAAAAAAAATTGTTGAATTGTAGAAAAATCTAATATACATTTATATTACATTTTGCATTGATATCGTGTTTGATAACACAATTCCTTCTTAAATACATCGATAGTTGAGGATGAAAAGAATTGGATTCTAAATATCTTCGTTATAAACACCAAAAGATATCAATTAAGCTATAAGGCTCTTGGCACAAGCCTAGTGTAAACACATTTGCCTTGAAAGTTCAGTGCAAATTTTGAAAGTTTGTGTTTCAAAATTTACACTAAACTCATTTTTCCAAAACACGATTTAAATGTAAAACACAAAATTTCTATATTTCAAATGTTGCACTCAACATGAGTTCAGTGCAAAATTTGAAATTTATGCAAAATTATTAAATGTTACACCCACCTAAATCAATAACTCCTAAACTCATTAAAAACATGATACCACATTTAGTCTTTAGATTGTGTTTCCAAAACACGATTTAAGTGTATAAAACATAATTTCAAAATTTTGTTTGGAAAGCAAGTCTTAAGTGTAATTTTGAAAATTTTGCTATCTATGCAAAATTTATTAAAATGTATATAGCAGCACCTTAAAGTTTAAAGACACTTTTTTTCCTGTACCCCCCCCCCCCCCCCCCCAGAAAAAAAAAACTCTCCTCACATTACCATTTTACTTTCTCCTCTCTATGAAGTGTTTTTAAAAATAAAGTTGTGTTTTACGCTAAAATTGTGTTTGGAAACACAATTTCATTCAATGTAAAATATAAAATTTCAAAATTTTGCACTAAACTCATGTTTCCAAATCATAACTTTAGCTTACACTAAAATTATGTTTTCATAATAATTTTAGTACAAAATATTTATTGAAATTGTGTTTTGATTTCCAAGTGTACATTAGGTCCGTTATCTCATGCCACATTGGCAAATCTTAATTTAAATCATGTTTTCAGAACACAATTTCATGTTTTGAAAACACAAGGCAATTCTCCCAAATAATTTTTTCATAACATTATTTTTAATAAATAATTTGCAAAAAATAAGACCTAAATTAATTTTTTTATTATATAATAATGTAAAAATTACTTATAATTTGCTATTTAAGAATTTTATTTTATGTAATAGAGGCAAAACAATAAATTCACACACTACTATAGTAACCATCACCTCATTTTTATTCTCAACTAAACAAAGAAATAGTAAATTTCCATCATTTCACTTTTTCATCCTCCATAACAAACATATATGTTGAAAAACTAAAATTTTTTCTATTCTCCAAATTTTCCATCCTCCCATCCAAATGGAATTAATAATATATGAAAGCTACCTTACAAGACTTTTCATCATGTTATGGATACAAAAGTTTACATGTCATAATATATATATATATATATATATTTGCTGGGAAATATTTTGTAGTTCAATTTCGATTAGATTTCCACCTCAAAGACTTCCCCCTCCTCCCCACAAAAATAAAATAAAATAAAATAAAAAATCTACATACATCCAACAAAGAAAAGAAGAAGAGCTATGGCTACTCTGCTACAGTAATGGCAGGCTCCAGCTGCTGTCTTGACTGAAGCAATGATACCAGCAACAATATAGTGAGAGAATAACTGAAGGCAAATTGTCCCAACTTTAATCCTTTTCTTTATTTAGGTATACACAGCTCTATCAGTCACTTTCACTATGCGAAAAGTATCTTTGAGCATCAAATGGTTGCTTCCAGGAGTTTGTATCAGGTAACTCAGAAGCAGTTCCTCCATTCATGGGTGCAAATGCTGAGATAAAAAGAACATAAAAAGATCATGAACATCACAATTCCTAAAGATTAATTCATATAGAAAATATGCAAAATGAGCAAAGGCCCATTCATCTCAGATGCTTTTAATCATCACATTTTAACAAATTCGTTCCTCTTTGTTTTCTATATCATTTGAATCCATATTGTCTTTATTGGCAGCTATTATGGGTCTATATCCTGAAAGTTAGGTTATGTGTTAGATCAATGTCAAGATTTCATGTCAAGGTTTCAATATTTAGTAATTCACTAACTTTTTTCAGTGGCAGTGACCCCAATTTCTCTAATTGCTACAATATAAGGAAAGGTGTAGCCCCCAATTGCAATAGAAAGCAGACCTAAATGATTCCCTTTCTAGTCTACTAATATTTAAATCTGCTATATATAAGATTGTGGGGCTAGTGCATTAAGCATAATATAGTTACTATGTGAAAGTGTGCAGTGAGGCCAAGAGCCTTGTAACTTAACTCACACTTCTTGGTATTTCCAATGCAGATGTCTAGGATTCAAATTGCCCCTCCTCCATTGTAACTATGGGGGGAAAACAAAGAAGTGTGCAGTGAAGAAAAAAATCTTTGTTGCAGTTACCCAAGAGAAGTTGACCGATATGAAGGATTTTCCACCCTACTCCCATAATATGCAAGATTTCAATATTCTCAAAAAACAAGCTCAGGGGTAGGGTTTTTTCCCTGATAAATTGCTCTTTTCCCTTTCCCCATTAGTGATTGTACCAGATTTTGATACTAGAAAACAGATGCATGGAATTCCAGGATTCCATCTAATTATCTCATCTATGTTTTAGTATGAGGCTTACACAATGGACTTTGACATTACTCGTTGCTAATTTAGGGGAAAAATGTCACCACTAATTTAAAACTATTTGATAATAAGTGGCAAGTTCTTCCAAAACAGTCAAGGGACCAAACTTATATTAACCTCAATTGCATGAAAATATATTTTGCAAGGCCACCCACATAGTGATGAATGAGAGTTGAGCTCAAAATATTTAGCCTGCTGAAGAGAAGCTAAAAAGCTGATAAATAAACCTAGCTCAAGGTGCTATTGAGAGTGTTACTTTGCTTTCAGCAATGATCCGTCACCCAGGTCCAAGGAATCAGTGAGACCAAAACACAAAATAGAATGCAAGCAAGTAAAATAAAGCTCAAATACATTGAGCCTACCTTTATCTCTCATTCTTTTCTCCCTGTCAAATTCAAACTTATCCCGAATTTGGCTGACCCTTTCCCAATTATCACCTTGCTTGTTCCTCCCAAAACCCTGGTCCTGTATTAAAATCCAGTCAATTTCTGTGGTAGTGGCAAATGTAACTAGACTTAAATATAAAATATTAAGTGATAAAAATGTTCAAACTAAATCAAACCATTTTTATAGATCAAACACATCCATGACTCTTGTAGCATAAATTACAAAACCAGAAGTGCACCCTTCTTGCTTAAATAAAATTAAAAATTTGCAATGGAGACTATTGAGCAAAATAAAAATGTCATATTAGAGACTGGGATTCTCCTTTTTTTCCTATTTTGAACTATTTCTCCCAGTAGAACCAGAGAGTGATACGAAGGAGATACTCATTTACATAACCATAGGGCAGAAAATATTACTTTCAAGTGGTAAATAAACCTTCTTGCAGCAATTTTGCCCAATGAAATCATGACAAACTATCATATTTTGGTTCTTTTGAATGAATTAAGACCTTTCTTTCTTCTCATATAGGGGTGTTTCTTTAAATAGCAAAAAAAAAAAAAAAAAAAGCATGCTCTCAATTATTTTTTGATAAGTAATAGAAATTTATTGAAAACAGACTAAAAAAAAAAGAGGCAAGAAATAGCCTAAAGAATTATAAAAAGTACAGAAGATTATGTACAAAAAGATAGAGACTCAATAAACACCGGAATGGAATCTATATTTGTGAATCCCCAAGCACGAGACCAATTAAACAAAGTGCCAACAAAATAAGCTAGAAGTTGGTCCCTTGTACTCTCTATATCCTCAGATGTTCGCCTATTTTGCTCTCACCAAATAATCCACATCAAACATAATGGAACAAAATTCCAAATATCTAACAAATGTTTTCCCATCCAATTCCACCAACCAAACAAAAGATCTTTCACACTCTTTGGTAAGACCCAGGAGATACCAAAAGATCTAAATACAAAACACCACAATTCACATTCATAAGCTTCCTCGCAATGAAAATCAAAAAGTGATCCACCCCCTCCCCCACTACACCGACGCATGCAACACCAATCCACATAGTATAGCCTCTCCTCCTAAGGTTATCACAAGTAAAAATATTCCCCCATGCCACCGTCTAAACAAAAAAAAAGACACCCTCAATGAGGCCTTCACACTCCAAATACCTATACAAGGGAAAGTGACAAGAGAGGTTTTTTTTTTTTGGGGGGGGGGGGGTGTGGTTTCAATGCTAGGTAGGGGATCCTATGGTTGTGGTCTTTGGAGGAGTATTAGGATGGGTTACGAGATGTTTGCTCAGCATATTTGGTTTGAGGTTGGTATGGGGAATTGAGTTCGTTTTTGGCATGATCGTTGGTGCAGTGACCAACACTTAAAAGAAAATTTTCCACTTTTGTATGAGAACTCTACGGATCGGGAGGCCTCTGTTGAGTCTTTGTTGGTGAGGCAGGCGAAGGGTAGAGGTGGAGTTGGGAGGTGCTCTCAATTATCAAAAAAGTTACTTTGCGAAAATCATGCTATATCTCTCATTGCAATTACTCACTGCGATCAACCAAAGATAAATAAGCAGAATAAACCTATGACAGGCCATATTCATCAACCTATTGGTATTACTCAAATTCCCTCTCGAGAGATTTCAATAAATAGATTTTTGTAACTATCAATTTACATTAATATGATGCAACAGTTGGTGTCACACAAAATTTAAATCATACATGCTTTTCTGCACCTTCATTTCCATAGAACTTTTGTTGGACTATCAAGAATGAAGAGGAAGTTGACTAGTCTTAAAGTGACTGTAAACAAGGTGCATCCTCCAAGACATCTTGCCTAATGTTTTCTTATTAGTGAACATTGATGCCTAGATATGCCACCAACCATATATCGAAACATCCTTTCAAGTAAAATCTAAGTAACCCAATCTAAAAGCTCCTAGCTCTCATCAGCTAGCATAAGTCAACTGTGTTTCTAGAGTACTCTATATTAGCCCAATCTTGAAAGTTGAAAGTACTAAACCTTGGAAGTAAAGCAGACAAGGTAGCATACTTATATATATATATATATATATATAGCATTCTTAATCCAATTCAAACCCATACCTTCATTGGCTCAGCAGCTAATCGCCTGCTCCTGAAACACAATCAAAAGAAGGTTAAATTGAGTGTCCATTGTCAACATCACATACTCTTACTTCAAACAAATCAAGTCTTCTTCACTAAAAAATTGATGCTTATGAACGAAACACAATCAAAAGAAAAAATTGAGACTCCATTGTCCAAGTTTTGCAATATGAAATAAAGAGAAACCTGTAAGGAGAAAAATCTTGATCATCATCTTCGGCGGACTCGTAGTTAGCATGATCTTGTGCAATTTTCTTGGAGTAGCCTTCATCCCAGTACAACCTCTCCCAATTTTCTCTAAGCTCCTGATACAATTGCATGTACTTGTTGCACCAGGGCTCATGCTCCTTTACAATATCAATAGCTAATAAAAATTAGGTAACCAAACTAGCTCTCACAAACCAAGTAATGATTAACAAGGAGAAAAGTGGACAAACCGCTTCCTTGATGATGAGGCGAGTGCGGCGCATGAACTGCTCACGGAGCTGCTTGCGGCGCTTATTGGGAATGTTGTCCCTTGGGATCACAAAGCGCTCACGTGGAGGCACATGATCACCAACCTCGTGCATTTCACCGTCCACTATCCACCACTCCGAATTTTTCTCAACCGCCTTCTTTGCTAGTGCCGGGGCCAGAGCTGGCCGTCTAGGCCTCCTAGACGTGCCCGTGTCAGTCCGGGCCCACCGGACTTGCTGGGAAGCAGAGCGCAGGCATGGGGCTAAGGCCTGGATTCGTTTGGTCAGGGAGAGCATAGATTGGCAGCTTTCTGATTCTGATTTTCTAATCTCAAAAGAGGTTAAGTTTAATTCACTTATCCTTTGAAATCCATAAATAACTATAAACAGTATCCTGCAAAACTAGATGCAGAAAAACTAAATTCTTGTGAAACAATACACAAGTTCCAAATCTAGCATCTGAAAATATGTACCTTTACCCTCTCTCAATTACCCAAAAAAAAAACATTTCATTATGCTTTAACTACAGATAAATAGTACTTATAAAAAAAAAAAAACTAAAATTGTTGCGAAACAAATACAGTAATAACAATACCCCATAAATTCTTATCCAAACTTGCATCCGAAAATTTAATACCTTTCCCCTCAAATCTATTGATTACCCAGAAAAACATTTCACTGTCCCTAAACATTTCAACTTGTCATCATCAATTCAAAAAAAAAAAAAAAATCCAGTGTCCCAAATAGCCTTGAATCCCTTGATAGCTGCTATCTAAAGGTTTATGAAAATGAAATGAAAATACGAAGCCATAATCATAAAAAAATTGAGAGAGAGATTCTTCAATTAATTTAAGTTGCCAAAATGAAGAAAAACCGTACCTGAGAGTGAATGAATTCCGAGAATGTGCAAAAAAACGTGTAGTGTAGATGTGAGGAGTGAGGAGCGAGGAGGGTTTTGGGTTTTGTTTTCTATTTTCGTCAATAAGCAAAAAAGATGAGGGTATTTTAGGAATTGTACTCGTTTTTAAAATTAAAAAAAAAAAAAAAAAATGGAAAACGCTGTCGTAAATGGAAGCTTGAGTTTGCTTTACTCGCCTCGAATCACAAGACAGTTTACAATTTGCAATTTGCAATCCAACGGTCTAGCAGTTTGTCTTAAAACGAGAAGAGAAGAGAAGAGAAGATTGCAGAGAGTGAGAGAGAGAGAGAGAGAAGTGGAAATGTGCGGGAGAAGTCGTTGTACTCTGAGAGCTGATGACATTCCCAGGGCTTGTTATCGCAACAACTCCTCAGTTCGTAATCTTCACATGGACCGGTCCGTACTAACTACTAACCTCTTTTCTTCATTTCTATTATTATTGCTTTCAATAATAATACTTATCAGTATTATATATAGGTACCGTCCATCCTACAACGTTTCACCGGGACATCATTTGCCGGTTGTTCGTAGAGAACAAGGATCATCAGCATCTGCTGCTGCTGCTTCTGAATCAGATGCTGTTGTTGTTCATTGTATGAAATGGGGACTCATTCCCAGCTTCACTAAAAAATCTGACAAACCTGATCACTACAAGATGGTACTCTTTTTAACTTCTCTCTCTCATTTTTTCAAACACATACCACGCATTCTTAAACTTCTTAAATCACTGCTTTACATTTTTGCTATCTCGTTAACATTTTAACTTAAATATGCTACATGTCTACAATCAACAACATAGTGTGCTAACATATAGGACTTTATGATGTTTTCCTTATGCATCTTGTCAAATGCGCGAGTTTGATGAATAAAAATCCTTTGTCCCGCTCGTAGTGTTCCACTTTATGCTCTACTAATCATAGCCCACCGCCCCCTTTTTATAAAGGTAACCAAAGTTTAAATGAAAAAATTTCAAGCACTAAGTTGGTTGCATTTTTAAGAATAGCAACATTTTTACATGTTATATGCTCAAAGACAAGTTATAAGAAAAGGAGGATGGGCTTACTGCATAACAATAGGCATGAAAAGTCACTGATTAATTGGTTTTATATGTGCTTATAAATGGCACGCACAAAATTAAAGTGACCTGAATATGAACTATAACTGCAAATAAAAGGCCCAAACCTAGAATGCAATGTTCCGGGTGAATCTGCTTTAGGATGATGTCGTTTGTTTAAGAATTCAGTTTTCAATGTTTACCATCTAGTCTGCATTGATCATCGTTCCACAACTGTATTAATCTTTCCGCTCAGGTTAGCTTCACATCTCGCAGTTGTCATGAATTGTTTACTTTATTATTCAGTTGATAAATTAATTTGCATATCTGAATATACTCAGTTCTTACTTTTCCTTGCATTTTAATTATTTGTGTCAGTTTAGTTACACTGCCTAAGCTACAAGTTGACATTTTTATTACAAGATTTTTAAATTATGTCATGATATCATGTAAGAGTCTTTTATTTGTTTGTTGGTTTTCCGTCTCCAGTTCACATCCAAATGTAAATATTCATTTGAATATCCAGTCTGTTGACAAATCATTATTTATCTGTGTCTTTGTGATCAATTGAACAATGAGACTGAAATGTTAATTTTGAGGTACTCCTATTATCTCATCCCTGTCTTGGAAATTTTGTCAGCATTTTATTTTTGTTCATAATACTCCTTCTATCGACTCATTAACTTTCTCAAACATTCCAGGAGAGAGAGAGAGAGTGACATTAATTGTGGAGGTTAAGATTGACAGCCTAGGGACTTCATTGATGATCATTGTAATTCTATCACTTTAGCTGAAATGGGGTAAATCATATTATTTACATGGTGATTGGTAAATAAAATTTCTGATAGTGTTTACATTGTTAATGATTTTTTCTCCTCATACAATTTACATGTTTGATATGCATTCGTTTTGATTTCTATATAAAACTGGTTGTTTAGTTTGAGATGACTTTAAATCATACAACTTCTATTGGAAATTTCTTGTTATTTCTTGTGTTGCGAATTGCAGTTTAATGCCCGATCTGAGTCAATAAGTGAAAAGGCTTCTTTCCGTCGTTTAATTCCTAAAAACCGGTGCCTTGTTGCAGTAGAAGGGTATGTTTTTTTTTCTCAATATTTGGCACCTGTTTCTTTAATATTGTACTCTAGGAAGAATTTTCTGATAGTAGATTGATTTTATTTTTAACTTTCCTGAATATTGACAATCAATGTTAAACTTCTTAAATTTCAGTGATTAAAATAGAACCTTTTTGAAAGGATTTCCCGTTATATGGTTTTAGGTCATCTTGTAGGAAATGTTCATATTGTGTGTGTGTATTTGCAAATTTATCTGTATATGGCATGAAATGTTCTACGCTATAACTTGATTTTGTATAATTCCCCAGATTCTACGAGTGGAAAAAAGATGGACAAAAAAAGCAGCCATACTACATCCATTTCAAGGATGGTAGGCCTCTCGTGTTTGCAGCTCTTTATGATGCATGGGAAAATTCAGAAGGTAAACCATTTTCCCCCCATGTATTTAGATACATTTTTTGGAAGATACATCATATTTAATTTTTTTTATATTTGATTAGCTCTAATAACTGATATATTCTTTCTGTGTTATACCAATTTCAGTATTAGTGAATAAGATCAGTTTAGTATGTTGTTTATCCTTGTAGTTGTAGGCACTCTTCTTATTGCTATATCTAGCATTTTACCAAAAATTTGCCGTGGTTGATATAGTTTCTTTCATTCTTTTCCCTCAAAAGAGAAGGCTAATATTTTATTTTAATTATTTTAGTGTATGGTTTCCTGCAGGCGAGATCCTCTACACATTTACAATTCTCACTACTTCTTCTTCTTCAGCATTACAGTGGCTGCATGGTAAGTCATGCTTGTTTCATTTTATTCATATCACATGTTCTAATCTTGTGATGTCTGCACATTGCAAATTAGTGTGCTAAACCCCAAGAAAAAAGGAAACTCATGTTACTCATCTGTTATTTTTGTCATCGCATGTCAATGGGATGTACTATCAGTGTTATGAACAATGTTTTCTTTTTGTTTTTTGGTAGAAGAGTGCAATTATTGTTAAGATTTATAACCAACTCCGAAGTTTTGGGATTAAGGTTTTGTAGTTGAATTTTTGTACCACTTATGCTGTGAAGTATCACTATCAAAGGATGAGTAATTAGTTGAAAACATGTTTGGAACTTGTGTAAGCACTTAAAATTGTATGTTTTAAAGGAACAGTAAATTTAAAGTTGAGGTCATGTGCATGGCTACCATGCTTCTGCTTTCTTGCTATTTGGAGTATGTTGTACAGGGTTTGCTTCCTATGATGCACTTCTGCTATTTTGGCAGTTTTTGTATTTCATACATAACTGGACTATTGATGTCCTTGTAGATCACCTATATTTCATTTTTATGCATAGAAAAGGTCTCAGAAAAGGCATAAAAATGCCAAAGCTAGAGAAACTTTTGATTGGAGTTTAGAAATGGTGACTAGTAGGAATGTTTGAATTTTTTGTCTTCACACACAATCAAGATTTAAAAAGAATCCCACAATTTTATGGATAAAAAGCTAATGATTTTCCCACTGTTGTAAGCTCTAACAAAATGAACAGGAATTATTGTGGTATCATTATAGTATCAGTCCTTAAATTTTGATAAAATTAAAATGGTAGTTATAGATTATGGTATCATCACATATCTTAAGCTTGATTTCTAATTGTTCTCCAACCAATCATGTTAGAGTTGGAAGTGAGATCTACACAGATTCTGCTAAATTATTTGTTTACTATGCCAATCTTCACCAAATTAAAGTGGTCATATACTAACTTTTTCATTGCACCATCATTATAGACAGGATGCCTGTTATTTTGGGTGATAAGGTATCAACTGATACATGGCTAAATGGTTCTTCATCTTCCAAGTTTGATAACATGCTTAAACCATACGAAGATGTGGATTTGGTAAGAGCTGTCTGAATATAAGAAATAACAGCTTTTCTATATCTATATTTGCTACTTTGAGTATAAATGGTACCCAATATTCCAAATTTATTATTCTTGTCTTCCAATCTCCAGGTGTGGTACCCAGTAACACCTGCAATGGGTAAGCCGTCTTTTGATGGACCAGAATGCATCAATGAGGTGAGGCTAGTTGCCTTTTTCTTTAACATAGTGTATTTTCTCTCTTGTCTTGCGTAAATGAATGTAGGCAATAGTTGATGGAGATCTGATAAATAAGGTCAATCAAGGGAAGAAGTGAGATGGTCTCATGAGACCTTTTCTCACAAGATATGAGTCCCACATGCTGCTTCTCATGAGATACCCTCTCCAATCAAGATTTAGTACCAAGCTAAATGGCACCTCTACCTCCCATAAGCATGGGTCGGTGTGTGAGAGTGGGGTTCAAATTCCTTGGTTGTGTGATCATGTTACTTTAATAAATAAATAAAAACCCACTTGGTTAGAATTCATCCGAGGGTGTCCATTTATTGGTAACACTGGCTCAATTTTTTTTATTCTAATTATTAAGTAGTGTGCGTTATGATTTTTTCCCTGTTATATTTCTGTTTGACTTGGTTTTTTTTATTTTGGGGAAAAACCAGGTAAGAAATATTCACAGTTCTTATAAAAAAGAAAAAAAAAAGAATAGAAATATTGGCAGTTGCTTTCTGTTCAGATACTCCTAATCCTAGATTTATAAAGGAAGAAACTCCTAATTGCTGGCTGAACCATTTTGTACAGATAAAATTAAAGATAGAGGGCAGCAATCCAATCACTAAGTTTTTCTCAACAAAAGCAACTAAAAAAGAAGAGTCATCAAACTTAGAGGAGAAAAACTCTTGTGCAGAATCTTTCAAGACTGATCCACCAAAAAGGTTTAAAAAAGAGCCTGAGACTCAGGACAATACACCATTTTCATCCTTCACTGAAAAAGGTGACCAAGACACAAGGAGCAATCCTATCTCCAAGTTTTTCTCAACAAAGGGAATTAAAGAAGAAGAATCAAACTTAGAGGAGAAAAAGTCTTCTGCCGAATCTTTCATGACTGATCCACCAAAAACAAATAGCTTTAAAAAAGAGCCTGATACTGAGGACAGCAAAGCACTTTCATTCTTCACAGGAAAAGGTGACCAAGATTCAACATCTAGTGTTGTACATTCTCAAGATGGACCAGCCAAGTGCCAACTGAAGCGGGACTATGAGGAGTTTAATGCTGATTCAGAGAAAAATACTGATGAAACTAGCAAGCTATGCTCTACTCCGGCAAGGAAGAAGGGAAACCCGAAGGATTGTGGTGATAAACAACCCACCCTATTTTCGTACTTTGGGAAAAGCTAGTGTTTTGTGCCTTGCTATGTAGATTCCCTGTGCATATGCTGCACCTTGTACATAAATTTTGTTGTCAGTGTTGCAAGCTACAGATGGAAGACTTTTGTAAAAGTAGGCAGTAGCTGTCGTGTTTTTAAAAAATTCCAACTTCACTCATTTGCTGGAGGATTGTAAAAAGTTTGAAAATGCTTATCAATGAAATTTGTTTAACGTTGACAAAGAGAGATTGGGTGTAAACTAAACCTATGTAATAAACTTATTATATGGTTGATTGAATTAGATTAACGCAGGAACATTTGGGACATAAAGGTAGCATCCAAAGCGCACAGAACTGCGAAGGCAATAATGTAATGTCCAAACCAGAACTGCAATAGCCATGTGTGCTGTTGCAATCATAGGTGCAGCAGCAGCTGTATTTGTTCTCCTCTCCGTCTCAGATCTACCACCTATGGGAAAACTGTAAAAGCTCTGGGAAGAAACCACGGCATATTCAGAGATGATTTTGAGTGAGACCCACAGCCTACTTTCACAACCTGCACAAGTAGTAATCTGTTTTCTACATGGAATAAAGTTATCAGTGCTGAGTGTTGGTTTTATTTTTTATTTTTTGGCTTGTTAAGGCATTCTTTGAATAGCCCTTGAGCTTGGAAGGCTTTTAAGTGGATATTGAATGAATAATTTGAAACTTATCATCTTTGAATGGAGTATTAACTTATATTGTTACTTCTACGTAGCTTCAAGTTTAGCTTCAGCATCCATGAAAGTAAAACAATTCTCACATGGAATTCAACTGCCATTGACGTCCTAATATGCCAATAAATAAACTTTCAAACTTGGATCTGTAACATGACATATATATAGTTTCACCAGGACTATTTTAGCGTTGCCAAATCCATGACTTTGTGAAAATTATTTTTCAGAGGGAGTGGAGTCTGATTGATCATCTTTTGCAATCTTCCTTGGCATTTAGGGATGGCAAAATCAACTCAAACCTATTTGCCCACCCAAACCCTCCCACTTAAATAAAACCCAAACTCACCTTATTATTAATTGGGTTAAATAGGTAGTAACTCAATTAGACCCAATTAAAACTAACATTAATTGAGTTTTAATTGGATACCTAGTTAGACCCAAGTATCATCAATCAATATATATATAAAAGCAGAGACCTCATGCGGGAGTGCATGAGGTCTTGCCATGTGGCGCTCTAATTTTTCATTTAGTCTTTTTAACCTCTTTTTATTAAGTTTTTTTACTGTTACCTTATAAATTATAGTAACTTCTTTTTACTATTATATAAAATATGGGCTGCTTTTAACAATTAGCCCAAATGTTATACTCTACAAAATGGGCTACCTTTTAAAAACAAACCAAATCTTATGATAAGCCTAAACCCAGTTATTATTTTACATATTCTGACCTAGGTCTGATCCTTCCTATATGTAGGTCAAAGCCAAAACTCTTACCCACTTACAAACTCTCTTCCACCTCTCCCACGTGCAAATGATACTTCTAGAAAATCTCATGCTCATGAAAGCACGTCTTCCTTTTTCTCAATTCAATTCAATACATTTTTGTTTACTAATAATGTTCTATGCAATTTATGTAAGCAATTCTCTTTGTCATCAACCCGTGCAACAAAAATATATATAAATCTTAAAATTCCTGAGGTGGCTGAAATAATTGACAAATGCATATTTTTAAAATTATTAATAACAAAAAAATTGTGATAAATATCATATACTATCTCACAAAATACCATTTATATAAATATTTTCTTTAAAAAAATTCAATGATAGGAACGGTAAAAAACATGGTTCTATTCAAGAAAGATCAAAAATACTTGCAAAACAATTTTCATAGGAGGATTTATCTTTAAAGAATATGAAGACAATAGAAGAGATCAAACGCATTGAATGAGATCCTACGAAACAAGTTTATTAATCATTTCAAAGTATACTTATCATTTACATGAAAAAATAATAATACATCATACTATCTACATTAAAAAAATTCATATTAACTTCAAAGTTCATTGCATGATGTGAACTACTACGGTATTGCAACAACCAACATCGATACAACGACGGGTTGGTATTACATTTCATGTGTGTGTTAAGAACCCATGGGTAGAACTCACCCTTGAAAATTGGCTTGCAAGGGGAGGGTGCCCAAGAGCTTATAAACACATGGTTAAGCTTACACTTAATCTATGTGAGACATTAGGATCATAACATACCACCACGCTCTGTAGCCGACATCCATGACGGCTCACTCTAGCGACACTAACCCGATGGTAGCCCTTTCTCTTTTTGATGGCTCCACTCACCTATCAGTAATTTTAATCTAGCCTCTAGGTCACCCCCTCCGAGATCCGACCACAAAGCCGCAACTCATTTGATCCCATACTCAATGAGTTATGTTCGATTACTCGATGTGGTGGTTGGCTCTGATACCAAATGTTAAGAACCTATGGGTAGAACTCACCCTTGAAAACCGGCTTGCAAGGGGAGGATGCCCAAGAGCTTATAAACACATGGTTAAACTTACACTTAATCTATGTGGGATATTAGGATCATAACAGTGTGCTCTATGGAAGGAAGGTCAAACCACAATCAAGATCATTTTGGTGTGCAAAATGTGAAATAAAAAAAAATAAAAAAATCTCTCTATCCCAAAGTTAAAGGCACTCACATTAACTATATACTCCTCAAATATTTATAATAAATTCATCTCACTCTAAGTACCATATATACAATTGCAAACTACTTCAGATACATGATTCAAATTTAAGTTTTTGATGCAACTAACAAAACAACTTTTTTTATATTTGATCGAGATGCTGAGAAAATCTTAAATAAATCTACAAGAGATCTTGCTAAAAAACAAACTGAGGTACAACTTATTTAAATTATTATATTATTGTAAAACTTTTGATCATAATATATATTAAATGTATTCCTCATATGCAGATTGATATTAGAAAAGGAATTCCACATGATTTGAAGAAAATTTTAGGAAGAAAATACATTTTCCTACTTCATTTGAATGAATTCAATCTAAAAGATAGTTTTGAAAATTACATAGTTGCTAAGATTTTTGATGCACCTTCAAATGACAAAAAGGTGTAAAAGAAAAAAAAATATATATACACAATCTAATATGCTAACTCTTCTGCTACACTATTCCTTATAAAGTAACCAAGAAAAAAAATATAAAATCATTTGCAAAAAAGGGTCACATCACTAAAATTTAATATGAATGCATATACCTACGCAAAATCTTAGCAACAAGTCCACAAGTCTAAACTTTATAAGATTCAATCAAGAATCTTTCAATTCCAATTCATTAATGATTAACACAAATAATGCAATAAAAGGAAAAAGTGATGAAATCTCAAAATTGAACAAATAAGAATGGACCAAACTTCAAATGTGAAGATGAAGAAACAGAAGATGATAATATACCCCTCAACAAGATTTACAAGCATCACCATACTGCAAAAACAAAGCATTGAAGAAACAACAAAACAAGATTTCACAATGAAGCTTTTTATTACATCACATAATAAAGATCAATAATATGAAATTAATTAACATGCTTTTATCATCCTTTATTATACAATATTGCTCCAAAGTTGTTTTTATTTTATTTTTTATTGCTCATTACTTGAACAAAATATTTATAATGGATTTGAGTGTGCAATTTATAATTATTGCTTCTTATGATGAACTCATTACTAACAAAGTTTTATAACAAATATGCTATAATATATGTACAACATTCTCCACATTTTTTTACATAAGTATTACAACATTATCCGTGCATTGCACGGGCAACTTACTAGTTTATACAAATCACCAAACTCTATAATACCCAAAACCACTAAAAAGACCAAAATACCTATAAAACCTCCAAAATTACCAAAATACCTCCTAAATCTAAAAAATTACCAAAATACCCCCATAAACCATAAAATGACCGAAATATTCCCGAAATCTAAAAAAGACCAAAATACCCCCCCTAAACCAAAAAAATGACTAAAATACATCTGAAACCTTAAAATGACCAAAATACCCCCTGAAACCTAAAAAATGACTGAAATACCACAAAAACCTAAAATTTTGCTCATTTTTGTGTTTACTTACCCAAATGTGTAATAAATTGGATTAGTAGTCTAACAATATTGGTGGACAATATTACTTAAGAATAAAAAGCATTTAGTAAGGGTTGAATAAAAATTTTGATTTTTACTAAGAAATATCTCAATTGTAATAATAGAACAAATACTTTCTACAACAACACTACAGATCATAGCATATTTCAACAAAATGTTGAACTTAAACAACTCAAAAAATAACTAAGAAAAGTTCCCCAATTTAATTTAAATAAAGAAAAAGGGAACATGTTAGATGAGATTTTATTTAAAATAGAACCCCGATAACCTATTTGCAAATAGTATTTTTTTTCATTCTACATTAGTTTTAACAGCTTGGGAGGCATTTCATTAAAGTTTGTTGATACAAGTAGGAGGGTTCTGCTTGCCCGAAACCGCGGGCTGGACATTAGCACAAGTGGAAGTAGCAGATCCTCCACCTCCCTTGTATACGAGATCAATGTCAGAAAGCACCACTTGTTGGCATGGCACACTCTTACTGCAAATAAGACTCACAGCTTCCTTTGTTGAAGAAGTGCCTCTAATTTTCTTGAAGCTAACATTGCTGATCTTAACTTTAGAGGGAGACTGAAAACAAAACAAAACAAAAAAATGCACCCAAGAATTTGATATCAGTATTTGTAATTTAAAATTAAAAAAAAACTTTTTTTAACCTTTAACATCAAAATTTGTGTATATATTTGTGATGTCTATAGTAACCTGGTTTGAGCATTGATTGTTTGGGCAGTAGTTTTGATCAATGATGATAGGATTGGCAACATCGTTCATGACAACATCCTCGAAATGTATATCAAAAGCAACTCCAGAAGTGGAAGAAGGCCACGTTTTGATTCTAACGCCATTTTTTGTATTGCTAAGTGTGGCATCAGTAACTCTGATTCTTGAAACAGGTTGTTCATTCTGGTACTTTCCAAGACTTCCAATGCTGATACCATGGCCAAGTCCACAAGTTACTTGGTTAGCAGTAACATCTTGGGTTCCATCACCAATGGAGATGCAATCATCACCTGTTCCAATATTGGCATTGGTAATGTTGATCTGAGATGAATGTCCCATGTGGAATCCATCAGTGTTGGGGCTATCTGCGGGTGCAGTTATGGTAACATGTTGGAATTGCAACTTCTTGCATTCCAAAAGGTTGATGTGGAAAAATTTGCTGTCCTTCGATGTAATGTCTTGGACTATTGAATTTGTGATGTAGTTGAACCTTATATTCTGTTCATGTTTACAAGTTAGATAAATTAAAGCACTAAATATGAGCGCTCGAGTTCCATTTAAGCATTCACTTAAAATAAAGTTTCATTTAAAAAACATTTTAATTAGTAAAATGCTAATGATTCTTTGAATTATATAAAATAAATAATTTTTTTTTTGAAATAAATGTGATCATTAAATCAATATAAAAAAATAAGAAAAATGGTAAAGTTATAGTAAATATTATTATATAAAAACTTACAAACTAATGTGTCTATGAATGTGGTTGGTACTACTTCAATAATATTATATTATATAAATAGTTCTTCATAGACCATAAGCTTTGTCAAAAGATGACATATGCGATTGTGATTGGTGAATTATCATTTTTAGATTTAATCATTGTTTTTTCTCTATCACTTACAGTTGCATAGGTTAGTGTTGTGGAACAAAAAGTTGTGTCCATACTCCATAAACTTCCTCATATATAACTTTTAAAATTAATTCTTTTTTGAGTTGTGACACATCACTATACAAAACTTGTCAAATTATTTGTAAAACATCATTTATCATATAAATGTTTGAATTATTTTTTTGTAATGAGTAAAGTTTGTAAAGTTGTAATGTCTATGTAAAAAATGATGGTAATGTAAATGCTAATTAATTAAGTTTGAAATCTTACAATAGGAAGTTCGTTGCAGTTTTTGTCCTCGTCACACTCATTTTTTTGCCATGCTTGTTGTCCTTTGCCATCAAAAACTCCACCACCTGACACAGTGAGACCGTTGATACGTTCAAAAATGACCCAACCACCTTTACCGTTGAAGGCAGCAACATCTAATGGGGTCTGTAGGGTTCCTTGAAGGTTAAACTCAATAGCACCTTTGCATGGACCCAACAAAGTCACTAAACCTAGTTTGTATGCCCCCTCTGAAATCACAACTTTACTCCCTGCTACTGCGCATGCAGCTTTCCAAGCTTTTGTCAAAGCCTAAACACATTATGAAAAATCAAAATCAGTATATAATAATAATTTTGCATGTTAATGTTTTATCATCTGATCATGACATCAATCAGTTTCTAGTGTAAATGGAGTTTGAACCTAAGTTTTCTTATTCAAAGTTAAAAGGCTTTACTAGTTAAGTTAACTAGAACACAGTCTTCATGTTAATTAAGTATAGTTGATTGCACTACACATATTTATACTTGGGTGATATCAGCATTAGGTTGTGCTCCATATGATTTAACATCAAAGATTTGCTGGGCATTGGTAAATGCCAACACAAATAGCAAGGAAATTGTTGCAATGCTTAAATTCTTTCCCATCTTATTGTTCTTTATTTCCTTTCTATTGCCAATTTGTTGTACGAAATGATGGTAACCTCATTTGGTTTGAAGCTATTTATATTTCAATACCTGAGCTCCACACAACTAATATTAACTAATTTTATGCAAGGTCACTAAGAACTCTCCTAGATATACTTCAACTTCTGTACTTTTATTAGTTTTTGTGCTTTCTCCTCCACTAATTAATTATCATTTATTATTATATAAGATAAGATTATTTTACTTTTATATATCATCATAACGTCTTTGCTTTAAATGGCATGCTCTTAGCCACCTGAAATTTGTTTATTTTATCATATGACCAAAGTGAATACTTCCATTAGTAAGGGGGAAAAAGTCTAGTAAAATCACCATCTACTAAAATTGTCCAAATTTAGTATAGGTAGCATGCTCGTCTACGGTTTACAATAGCAAATAATGAAACCCACCAATATTTTGCTCTTTTTTAGGTTTTGGGGGTATTTCAGTCATTTTTTAAGGTTTCGGGGGGTATTTTGGTCATTTTTGTTTTTGTTTTAAAGGATATTTCGGTCATTTTTTAGGGTTCGAGAGGTATTTATGTAATTTTTTTTTATAAGGATGACAACTTTGCCTTGCCCCGCTTGACTCGCCCCTCCCTGTTTTGTCCCACGCGGGTTTTCCCTACCCCGCAAAGGTGGTAGGGCGGGGATGGGGCCTCGCATCACGAGACAGGGCGGAGATGGGTTTAGACTTTTTAGACCCAACCCGCCTCTCCCCGCATTGACAAGGGTTAAATTGTAAATTTTTCATACCTTAAAACCCTATTATTTAAACAAACACACACACACACACACACACACACATATATATCATCAGCTTATTTTATTACACCTAACAAGGTTGGAAATAAGGTACCAATTTTAGCATTTTATTTTGTCTTTATTATAAAAAATAAAATAATATATATATATATATATATATATATACTATTGGATCATCAATTTTGTATTACGAGATTTTTGTTTATGTTGTGATATTATCTTGTTAAAAACTTTAATAATGTCAATTTTTGCTTAAAATTAGTTTGATTTGATGGGATAAATTTATTTGTAATTTTAAGTATATTTTTATTACTAATGCAGGTTTTATTAAAAACAATTGTAATAGTTATGAGTAAATTAACAAGAAGTGGAGTTTTACAGGGTGGGGCAGGGCTTCACGGAGCCCCAAGGGGCAGGATGGGGCAAGAAAATTTACCCATCATGTCGGGCAGGGTGGGGATGGGGATGGGGTAAGAGAAAACCATGCAGGGGGGTGAAGACCCCATCCTTCATACCCGCTCCGCCCCATTGCCATCCCTAATTTTTTAGGTTTAGGAGGGGTATTTTGGTAATTTTTTAGGTTTCAGGGATATTCTGGTAATTTTTAAGTTTCGAGAGTATTTCGGTCATTTTTTTGGTTTAGGGGGTATTTTGGTCAATTTTTAGGTTTTAAGGGTATTTTGGTATTTTGAGAGTGATTTGGTAATTTTAAGTGGTTTTTTTATAGCATATTTGGTCTTTCTATAGGTTTGGAGGGTATTTTGGTAATTTTAAAGAATTTTAGGAGTACTTTGGTCATTTTTAAGTTTTAGGGACATTTTGGTAATTTTAATTATTGGGTAATTTGGTGGGTTGGGGTTTACCCATTATAATTGGGTTGGGTTGGGTTTGAGTTAGAAGTAATTAGTTATATGGGTAATAAATGGGTAAATGAGTTTTATATACCTAACCTAATTATGCCCACCCCAAACCTACCAAAACTCACCCATTTGACACCTCCATTGGCAATGAAATTATTGTGACATTGATTCAAATGTGGGTTCCTTTGATGATGTTGAAAGTTTCATTGTAATAGACATTTTATGATTTGGAACAATTTAGCCAAAAAGTAGTAGGTCCTTTGATGATGTTGAGCAACTAAATCATGTAATAAAGAAAATGATTTTTAGGTCATTACAAGGCCAAAAGACATTTTGTATTTGATCTATTTTCTCTTTTAATCAAATTGATTTTCCTCGTATTATTTCAAAATATCATACTTGATAAGGGAGCAAAAAATAAACGTAAGGGCATAGGGAAAGAATTCGTCAAAGACAGGACCGGCCCATGGCCTCATTCATTAAGATCGGCCCAAGATACTCACGATCATACTAGCTGCAGCTCGGATATTATTGACCCATCAGGATGTTGTCCCATCAACCAAAAGTAGGCTTTGTATGCATTGGGGGTGTAAACTAACCACCACCACCCCCACCCCCCGGGGGTGTTATTTTACCCATGGTTTTAAAAATCGAACCGGTCATCGAACCGTTTTTTTTCTAATTTTCGGTTCAACCCCGGTTTTTGATCGGTTTTTGGCCGGTTTTTCGGTTGTTGACCGGTTCTGAGGCTTTTAACCGGACCGAATTGGCTCTCGGTTTCCGGTTGAACCGGTCGGACCGGCCAGTCCAATCCGATTTTTAAAACAGTGATTTTACCAACCAACATGCCTAAAATCAAGTTTACCGAGAATGTATTACTATTTTTTTTTTTAGCTTCAATAAACAGTGAGTTTGTATATATAGAGCCTATTGTTCATGAGTTGTAAATATAAAAAAATTTACGCATTGTTGGAGAGAGAGAGAGAGAGAGAGATGGAAGAGACAAGGGAGAAATATAATTTTTTATATTATTTGATTGTGTAGTTTATATTATTTTATTGGATTGTTTGTAAAAATAAGAACTGGGATGTTGGGTATATTGCTAAATAAGTTAGTGTAGGGACTCAACTTGGATTGGACCCAGAGTATGAATGGGTTTTCAGCCCAACAAGCCCAAACAATAAATTTTTAGAGCATGGGTACAAGAGCTAGTACTGTTCGATAGGAAAGGTCATATTCGCCGCGTAACAAGGGATATTTCAGGCTGATTGTATGAGAAAGATTCTCCTCGGCTAGGTTTCAGTGAGCCTTTCTTATGAATGGAATATCTGTTCTTCCTTTTTCTTTTTCTGTTCTCCCAAAGTCCCCCTCAAATGTCACCTGTTTCCATGTTATATTCTCCGTGCCTTCCTCCATTCCCATCGTACACGTGTAGTTCTTATCTTGGGAACTCCTTTCTGTCCCATCCAGCACCTACCGGAACTTTTGCTCAGTGGCCATAAAGCTGCTTGGTTACTGTTCAGGTATCACCTCCACATTAATGCGGCCAGAGGGTTAGCTGGAAAGCATTTAATGTGGAGGTGATAGCCTTGGAAGATATTTGTTACCTTCCCCGACTCCTCTTTAGGTTTATATTCAATCTCCAGTTCAGATACAACTTTGCGGAGTATCCTGAATAAAATGAAAGTTACGTTCACCTCGGACTTTGGTGTCCGAGGTGAGTTTCGTTCTCGGGCGTGCGTCATGCCACTATACACGATATCCATCCCTTTCTCATATATTATCCCCTCAATAATTCTTTTACACTACCCTCGGATACCTAAGTGTCCTCGGACTGGGCTGTTGGGCCCTAAGCCCACTTCTGATGATTCCTATATCCTTTTAAATAACAGGCCCCACAATAGTATATAAGAATATAATGTTAATTTATTACATAACATAACATGATTTGGATAATTTGGTGTTTATTACAATATGTATTTTTTAATTTTTACTTTTTTTCTTCTCATATTATTTTCTATAAATTTCTTATTATTCTCTCACTTTCTCTCTTGAAATGTGGTTATTCTCTCTCTCTCTCTTCATTTTTTTTAATATTCTTTCTTACAACTCTTCTTTATATTGATGAATCATTGTGATTTTTAAAACTTTATTCTGTGTTCATACGTTTTAGTGTTGTATTTTTTAGTTTCCCATTACAAGTAGCATATTTTTCTCTCTTATAGTTTTGATTTGATTTTTGTTTGAGTTAATACTTGATTATTTTGGAAGCAAGAATTTGAATTTATATCAAAACACTTGGCTATGCTAATAATAGATTGGCATTCGGTCCATTTCATCAATTTGGTCCGATTCGGTCTACTTCAGTCCACTTTGGTCAATTTTGGTCCAATTTGGTCAACTTCAGTCAATTCAGTCTATCCGGTCCATTCAATCCAATTCGGTCTATTTTGGTCAATTCGGTCCTCTTCAGTCCATTCGGTCCAATCCGGTCCATTCAATTCACTTCGACCTATTCGGTCCATATGGTCCACCTAGGTCTATTCTGTCCAATTTGGCTAATTCAGTCCAGCTAGGTCTATTCGGGCCAATTTAGTCCATACGGTCCATTTAGGTCTATTCCTTCCAATTTCGTCTATTCGGTCCAATTTGGTCCATTCGGTCAATTTGATCAATTTCAAATCACTTTGGTCCAATTTGGTGCACTTAAGCATGGCAGAATACAAGTTTGGGTTAGGAGTACTATTAATTATTTAAGTTGTACGGTCCCCGAACCAAGACCCGTAGTGGGCCTCGGGCCTGGCCTGGGTATAAGGCCATAAGGCCGGTCTCCCTCTGCCTAGCGGCCCACCCCGAGCCCAGCGGGCTGCAGGCCCACGATCGGCTTTTACATCGTCTCTCGGCAGACCCTGCCCGAGCAGTGATGAACACACAGCTCGCGGAACATCCCGCCCTGTATCTACTCGGTCATACCTCGGAGAGGCACCGCTGCCGGGAACCATCGTGGAAGTGGGAACCAAGTTCCAACGCCACCGTCACCGCTTCCCACTCCCACCTAACCACCCACTTACCATCGACAACACTGGACCGCCGGTTGCACCTACTGGCGAGTAATTATGACTCTCCACTAGACAATGGGCTATAAATACAAGAAGGTTTGAGAAGACAAGGGTTGGTGAATTAAGGGAAGGAAGAGTGTAAACAGAGAGAGCAGAGTAAGGAATTGGGTCAGGTCCCCGAGAAGAGGAAATCGCCACAGTTGAGCTTTGGTGTTTAGAACGACCCATTGTGGGAAATCCAAACCCACCATATAAATAAGTTGTGAGCCCAAGTGAGGCCCAGCCCAACGGGTCAGAGTTTTTGGTGCGCACAATTGGCGCCGTCTGTGGGAAATCCTACTAAGCAGTGGTTCTGCCAAAGCTCGTATACAGGAAAGATGTCTGGAGGTAACGCCGAGAGTGGCTCGGCAGGGTCTTCCAGGGGCTCCACCTGGCGGGAGCAGAGGCAGAAGAGACGCGAGGATCCGTTTCACGAGCAACTGGAGGAGCGGTCCGGCCTCGGGGAAGGGTCGTATCAAACTGGGAGAACGGCATCCCATGCCTCCCGGCATAGGCAGCACGACGCTAGGGATGAAGAGCTCGAGCGGCTGCGGAGGCAAGTACAAGACCTGGAGTTGGAAGCCCGAAACGAGCGCCACCGAGCAAGTCAAGACGACCGAGACAGAGGGCCCGGCGCCGAGGGAGAAAGACGCGGGGTGGGATCGAATCAATCAGGATCCCGCCACCACAGGGAGCGCTCACACTCGAGGGAGTCCCGTCGCCGCCGAGACCGTTCCAATTCAGCAGAGTCTCATCGGCGGCGAAATCGCTCTCGGTCGAGGGAATATGGGAATCGGGGCTCGGAGTCTCCAGAGGGACGACCGAAGAATGCGGCCATGGATGCTATGAGCCGCGCATTACGCAGGGCTGCCCGGTCACCGTTCTCGGAAGATATCGAGCGCGCACCGATGCCGGACAGGTTTACGCGCCCGCCGTTCAATTCGTATGGTGGGAAAACGGACCCCGTAGAGCATGTCAGCCACTATATCCAGATGATGTCTTTGCATACCCGCAATGACGCTCTGATGTGCAAGGTTTTTCCCTCCAGCCTTGGTCCCACGGCCTTAAGGTGGTTCAACGGGTTGCGCAAGGGCTCCATTCACAGTTTCGCCGAGCTAATACAGGAGTTCGGTTCCCGTTTCGTGACGTGCAGCCGGGAGCAACAACCGGTGGACGCGCTGTTGTCTATGAAGATGAGGGCAGGGGAAACCCTCCGGGATTACGCCAACCGATACTGGGAGCTCTACAACGAGATTGGCGGAGGGAACGAAAAGATTGCGGCGAGCACCTTCAGATTGGGGTTGCCTGACGACTCGGGGTTGAGAGAGTCGTTAACTAAGAAGCCTCCCGAGGACATGAGGCAGCTGATGAGACGCATCGAGGAGTACAAGCGGCTGGAAGACGATAAGATACAAAGCAAAGGCAAAGCACAGGTAGCTGATCGTCCTCGGCTGAGCGGTTTTCCGCAGAGGGCACGGGGAAATTTGAGGATTCAAGAGCCGGCAGCAACAGCAGGGGAGGTGAACGTGGCGTTCAAGGAGCCCGTGCACAAGATCGTGGATAAGATCAAGCACGAGCCGTATTTCAGATGGCCGAACCGGATGGCTGGCGACCCCTCTAGGAGAAATCAGAACCTGTACTGCACCTACCACAAAGACCGGGGGCATACTACCGAGCAGTGCCGAGTGCTAAAGGACCATCTCGGGCAGTTGGCTAAAGCAGGACACCTCAAGGATTTTGTGACGGATGCCGGGGATAGAGGAACGGGGAACGGCGCCCCGCACAGAGGGAATCCCCTTCCGCCCCCTCTTGGGATAATTGACGTCATCCACGTCGCCCCGAGGGGCATCTCGACGGCAAAGGGGAAGGAGGTGCTGACGATGATATCGGTGGAGGGGAGTACGGGCGTGCCTCCTGCCGCGAAGAGGATCAGACCTACCCGGGAGCCGATCTCTTTTGACGACAGTGATCTAGAAGGAACCATTCAGCCGCACGACGACGCATTGATAGTAGCGGCAAGGGTTGGCGGTTTCGTTGTGAAGAGGATAATGATAGACCAGGGAAGCGGAGCGGATGTTATGTACCCGGACCTATTCAGGGGGCTCGGGCTGAGGGATAAGGACCTGTCGAAGAACAACACCCCCCTGGTCGGATTCGATGGGAAGATGGTGGCGCCCGAGGGGCAAATCTCTCTGCCCGTGAACATGGGGGGCAAGGAAGTGTTGGTAAGCTTCTTCGCAGTTACATCATACTCCCCCTACACGGCGATTCTAGGGAGGCCATGGATACATGCAATGGGGGCTGTCCCGTCCACTCTGCACATGAGGGTCAAGTTTCATACTGATTATGGTGTCACGGTGGTACAAGGGAGTCAGCAGGCGGCCAGGCAATGCTTGATCGCCATGGTCGATTGGAAAAAGGAGCAAACCGACCGGGAGAGTCAGGCTGACCCCAAGTGTTCGTCGTCAGGGACGCCTTTATAGCAGTTACAGGGTCCGACAGAGGAGGTCGCCCGTACCGAGAACATGCTGAGGGTGAAGGTGTTGCCGGACGCGGACAAGTACTTCCACATAGGGGAGAGCATGGAGGACCGGGAAAAAGTGGAGATGTTGCTGCTTCTAATACAGAATGTGGACGTATTCGCTTGGAGTCCGTACGAGGTGCCCGGGGTGGATCCCGAATTCATCATGCATAGACTTGGAGTTGACCCCTCATTCACCCCTAAAAAGCAGAGGCCGAGAAGATCAGCCTGGGAGCACTCCGAGGCAGTAAAAGTGGAAGTTCAGAGACTGAAGGAGGCGGGGGTGATTCGGGAGATCATCTTCCCGGATTGGTTGGCAAACACCGTGGTAGTGAAGAAGAAGAACGGCAAGTGGAGGGTCTGCGTCGATTTTACCGATCTAAACAGAGCCTGCCCGAAAGACCCTTTTCCCGTGCCGAAGATTGATCAGCTGGTTGACGCCACGTGTGGGCACCCGAGGATGAGCTTTCTGGACGCTTTCCAAGGGTATCACCAGATCGCCCTAGCGCCCGAGGATCAAGAGAAAACAGCATTCATCTCCCCAGAGGCAAATTACCACTACACAAGGATGCCGTTCGGACTGAAGAACGCCGGGGCCACTTACCAACGAATGATGACGAGAATGTTCCGAGACAAGATTGGGCGCACAGTCGAGGTATACATCGACGACATGGTGGTTAAAAGCAAACAGGAAGCCTTGCATATGGGGGACCTCGTGGAGGTCTTCGAGATTCTCCGACGGCACAAGCTGCGCCTTAATGCGGAGAAGTGCGCGTTTGGCGTGGGGGCCGGGAAGTTCTTGGGGTACCTGATCAGTACACGGGGGATTGAAGTCAACCCGGACCAGATAGAGGCTGTGAGAAGACTGAAGCCACCGAGCAACCCGAAGGAAGTGCAAATACTAACCGGGATGTTGGCCGCCCTTAACAGGTTCATCTCAAAATTCGCAGACCGATGCCGACCATTCTACCAACTGCTGAAGAAATGGACGGGATTTCGGTGGACCGAGGAGTGCGAACAGGCCTTTGTGGATCTGAAGATTTATTTGGCACGAGCGCCCATGCTCGCGGCACCGGAGGCAGATGAGGACCTATTCATGTATCTGGCGGTATCCGAGCACGCCGTGAGTGCCGTGCTGCTAAGGGACAAAGGGATCCAGCAGCCCGTATACTACATCAGCAAAACTCTCGTCGACGCCGAGACGAGGTACTTGCCTTTGGAGAAGCTCGTACTGGCCCTGATACACGCCACAAGGAAGTTGCCGCACTATTTCCAAGCTCACACCGTACACGTCTTGACCGAGTACCCATTACAGTCGTTATTAAAGAGGTCTGATTTCACGGGCCGCATAGCCAAATGGGGTACTCGACTCGGGTCCTTCGACATACGGTACAGGCCTCGGAGCTCGGTGAAAGGCCAGGTCCTTGCGGACTTCATCGCTGAGTTTTCACCAAGAGAAAAGGGAGAGATGGTTTGCCAATTGGAGGTCAGACCGTGGAAGATATTTGTGGACGGCGCCTCGAGCTCCACGGGGGCCGGTTCAGGTGTAGTCATGATTACCCCCGAAGGAATTCGGCTGGAACACTCGTTTAGATTGAGTTTCAGGGCGTCCAACAACGAGGCGGAATACGAGGCTTTCTTGGCCGGACTGAGGGTAGCTTCGAACCTGGGGGCTCGGGATATTGAGCTATACTCGGATTCGCGTCTGGTGGTTAATCAGGTGCAGGGCAGTTTCGAGGCCCGAGATCCCCGGATGAAAGCATACCTAGAACAGGCTAGGCTAATTATGACCAGCTTCAACACGGTGAAAGTTTTCCACGTAGCCCGAACACAAAACAGGCACGCTGACTCCCTAGCCACGCTGGCGTCCTCAGTGGCCGAGGATATACCACGGCAGATCAAAGTCGAGCTTATTTCGGAGCCGAGCATCAGTGTAACGAGAAACTCGGGAACTACAGGGATCAACGTCACGGCAATCGCGGCCCCTGCCAATTGCTGGATCGACCCCATCGTCGACTTTCTGGCCGACGACCGACTGCCGAGTGATGAGAAGGAGGGCATCAGGATCCGTAGGATGGCTCCTCGGTATTGGTTGGCAGGGGACCGGACTTTGTATCGAAGGTCTTTTGGAGGGCCGTACCTCTTGTGCTTACGCCCGGAGAAGGTGGGCGAGCTCTTGGCGGAGCTCCACTCTGGGGTGTGCGGCGGCCACGTCGGGGGACGCTCATTGGCGCACCGAGCCATGACCCAGGGGTTCTGGTGGCCTCAAATGCAGAAGGATGCTGCCGAGTATGTGCTTAAGTGTGAGCAGTGTCAAAAGCACGCCCCTCTGATCCATCAGCCCGCGGGCCACCTGAACCCGATCAGCAGTCCTTGGCCTTTTGCGCAGTGGGGGCTGGACATTATCGGCCCGTTCCCGAAGGCGACTGGCGGCCGAAAGTTCGTTTTGGTGGCCGTCGACTATTTTACCAAGTGGGCAGAGGCGGAAGCGTTGGCCAACATACGGGATGTGGAAGTAAAGAAGTTCATATGGAAAAACGTCATCACCAGGTTCGGGGTGCCGAACACTATCATATCTGACAACGGGCTACAGTTTGACAGCCGGGCCTTCCGAGAATTTTGCTCCGGCCTCGGCATCAAGAACAGGTACTCAACTCCCGCTTACCCACAGGGCAACGGCCAGGCCGAGGCCGTGAATAAGGTGATTGTAAGTGGGCTGAAGAAAAGGCTGGAGGGAGCGAAGGGAAGCTGGGCCGAGGAGCTTCCCAAAGTGTTATGGGCATACCGCACCACTCCTAGACGGTCCACCGGGGAGACCCCATTCTCTCTCACGTACGGAGCGGAGGCCGTGATCCCCACCGAGGTGAATCTGTGCAGTGCAAGAGTGGCGGGTTTCAACCAGGCCCAGAACGACGCTATGATGGTAGGATATTTGGACAAGGTGGAAGAGTACCGTGAATTGGTGACAATACGGCTCGCGGAGTATCAGCAGAAGCTCGCCCGGAGATACAACCGAGGTGTGAGGGCGAGGGTATTTGTCCCCGGGGATTTGGTTCTCAGAAAAGCCGTGGGAAACATGCGGGACACTGGTGCCGGGAAATTGGCACAGACATGGGAGGGACCTTATAGGGTCACGGCAGTGGCCGGCACCGGGGCTTATTTCTTAGAAGACCTGGACGAGAGACAACTTCCCCGACCATGGAACGTCCGTAACCTGAAGAAGTACTATCATTGATGAGCGGCTCTCCGAGCGAAGAATTAACCGCAACGTGTCATATCTGTTTTGTTGGTAATGATTCATATGATATGCTAGTTGTACTAATGATGTCTTTCATGCAGAATCGCACAATTCTGACCAAAATTCTCGGTTCGATCCCTATCACCGAGCAGGTGGAAACCTGAACGACTAACTACAAGGACAGAAACCTGACTCTCGGTTCGATCCCTATCACCGAGCAGGTGGAAACCTTAGCGACTAACTACAAGGACAGAAACCTGACTCTCGGTTCGATCCCTATCACCGAGCAGGTGGAAACCTTAGCCTTCTCGTCTCAAGGACAGAAACCTGACTCTCGGTTCGATCCCTACCACCGAGCGGGTGGACACCCGAACTGTTAACTCCAAGGACAGGAAACCAACCCTCGGTTAGACCCTAACCCCCGAGCGTATGGAGACCTGACGATCAACTCTTAAAGTCGGAAGCCCGACCCTCGGCTCTATCTTATCACCGAGCACCTTAAACTTAAATTAGCGTTTGGAGGCCTTAACATGGTCGGACACATCACAATAAAAAGACAGCCACAAAGAGGTTATTACTCAGCAAATACGTACAAGCAACGCGGTAAGGCATTCATATTACAAAATGAAACTTAAAATTAGTGTTTTGTTGCCAAAACCCGGCAACTCAAAGTAAAGAAAAGGCAACGTAAAACAAATAATCCTGTCACCACATCCCGGTGACATAGGCAATTCCGTTTATTCAAAATTCTCAAAGCAAGGGAAAAGTAAAGAAGGGCTGGCTGTCGGCGTCAGATGTCCGCGGCATGGGCGGAGGATGCGTCCTCTTGAGAGTGTTGATCGGCGTGAGGAGTTGGCGGCTGGATGTCCTCCCCGGTTCGGTCCCCGGCCTGGGGATGGCTGGTCCCCTCCATGTCGGTCGGCACCGCATGAGAATCAATGGCATTCACCAGTTCCCTCATGCTGGAGGTCTCTTCCTCGTCGATGACAAGGGGCGCAGGATTCTCGGTATTGGGGATGCTCGGGAAAGGAATCCTGCTGCGATCCCTCAACGGGGAATCCTCGGGAATCCCCATGGCTTGGAGAGCGGCGAACCAACCCTCCTCATACCCGAGCTTATGGGCCTGACGAACGATCGGCTCCGCCGAATTCTCGGCATCCGCGAAACCCTCGTTATACCACTTGGATTCGCAAGCCTCCAGCGCCGCCTTCGAGTCGGTCAGCTGCCCCTCCAGCATTGTATTCAAGCTCTGAGCCTCGGCCAACTTAAGCTCGGTGCCCCCCAACTGGAGTTCCAGTTCCTCGCGCTTCGTTTCGGCAAGCGCCTGGGCCTTCACGGCTGTAGCAATCTTATCCTTTGCCTCCTCGGCAATTTTCGATTGCTCCTTCGCCGTGGCCTCGGCAACTTCCTTCAGAGCTTTTTCCCGCTCGGCGTCCTCGGCCAGCTCCTTCATCCTCCCGTCCACCACGTACGACATTTGCGCAGCCTGACCACACAATATCCGCTTCGTAAGATGAGATGGGAAAAAAAACACATACACAATCAAAAGGGGAACCGAGAGTCATAGAGAGGTGTGGAACAATTACCGCTATGGTGTGCCATTGCAAACGTCTCCCCAGGGACTCATCCGTCGATTCCGTAAAGGCATGTAAGTCCTCGGGCAAAAGGATGCCGCGCGCCAGACTCTGCGCCACACAGCCTCCAAGCCCCCTATCCCACACTCGGGCACTGGCCGTTGACGGGAGAGGATCGCCGCCAAGTTTGAAGGAGGGTCGCCATGCCGCCGGGGCCCGGGAAGTAGACGCCAGGTCTATCCCGGTTTGCGCTACAGGTTCCCGGATGACGATTCCGGCCGAGGGTCGGATGGGCACATTGCCCGAGTCCGGCTGTGTTTGATCGGTAGTGCGCGGCCTCTTTCGAACTCGGGTCGGTGGGGGTGCGGGAGGGGAAGCATCTCGGGCAGGTGCTTGTTGTTGTTGCCCGGTTGGCCGGGCACTCGGGACGAAGCGATCTATTGTCATCTTCCTCCTGGCCACCATTGCGTTTCCCGGATCAGATCCTGTTTCCGAAGAGTCAGTCGTTTCTGCGGCTACAACCTCACCTTCCCGAACAGGTGCACCGGACTCTACGATTCTCTCAGGCTGAGCAGGAGCTTGCTGGATTTGCTCGTGAGCTCGCCTCCTACGCTCGGCAGATACGCGCTCGGCTGATTCGTCACGGACGGGCGGTCGCTCGTCCGAACAAATGTACCGAGGACCGTGCTCACGAGCCTCGCCTACTGTTAACCTTGGGGGGAGGAAGTTTGCGTGCCGGACGTCGATGTATGAAATGAGGGGACTGTCTACTAGCAAAGCTTGGCCGAACGACTGCCAAGTTGAGTAGACGGGACTGACGCCGAGGATGAGGTGGGACGCTCGGAGTTGTCCGTCCGTGTGCACAAAGATTTCCGACCGGAGTACGAAGTTCAAGTCCCGAACGTGCACCACTCTGACGTCGGGCTTGAATCTTTTGCTCTCTGCACAAAGGAAACAATGGTTAGAGATTACGTGGCCGGAACAAAATAAAAATACATCAAAATAAATGGGGGCTTGTCACCGACCAACGTCACGCGGCGAAAGCGCGCAGGGGTACTCCTCGGCAAACCAATTGCCGCTCACCCGAACGAAGTCTTTGGCCGAGTTACGGTTCGAGTCCGGCAGGCATGAAATAAGCCGTACCCTCGCGTCCCTAGTCTTAAGGTAGTAGTCGGACTCAATCTTGCCGCACAAACTGTACATGTGATTGATGTCGTGGTGGTTAAGTTCTAACCCATACAACCGGTTCAGTGTACTCACACAACTCACTACCCGGTAAAAGTTGGGGGGAAGTTGGTCGGGACAAAGGCCATAAAACCTAAGGGTGCTGAGAATTAGAGGATCTACCGGGAACCTAAGCCCGCCCTCTAACATGGCCATCAGGGGAAAGAACACCGTGTTCTCCCCTCGGCGCCTCTGAATGTCGATATCGCCCATATTGCAGTAGGCGATATCCACGTCCCTCGGAACCTTGTATGCTTCCCTAAATCTAGCCAAAGCATGCTCGGTGGTAAGGAGGTAAGAGTAACTCATGCTTTCTTTTTTCAAAACAGTTTTTCTTACAAAAGGGAAAAGAAGCGCTACGATTATCGAAGAATGTACTGAAATGGCTGAACTGAAAAAGCAAGAAGAGGGAAAGGAACTTACTGTGGGCTCTAAGGAGTAGGTGTATTCTGGGCCAGAAGATGATCCGCGGGAGAGATGCTCGGCAGAGGAGAAAACTGAAAGGTGAGGAATGCAAAAGTGGGATTCAGCAACAAGAGGGACTATTTATAGGCATGAGGAAGCAGAATGAAGGGCAATTAATGATCCGCTGGAAGGAGACCACGCGGACCGCCGCTTCAACTGCCACACGCGCGACGCCTCGGTTCACGAACCGTCAGGCAATGATGGCGGGTAGGCCGTCAGTCAATCTCAAACGCGTCTTTTGAGACGCGCATTAATGCGCCCATTAATGGTCGGGCACTGACCCTTCGACTCCCCCAAACAGGCACTTACCCCTCGGGATCCTTGATTCACCCCCGGGGATGGGGGGCGAATCAAGGGGGGGCTATTGTACGGTCCCCGAACCAAGACCCGTAGTGGGCCTCGGGCCTGGCCTGGGTATAAGGCCATAAGGCCGGTCTCCCTCTGCCTAGCGGCCCACCCCGAGCCCAGCGGGCTGCAGGCCCACGATCGGCTTTTACATCGTCTCTCGGCAGACCCTGCCCGAGCAGTGATGAACACACAGCTCGCGGAACATCCCGCCCTGTATCTACTCGGTCATACCTCGGAGAGGCACCGCTGCCGGGAACCATCGTGGAAGTGGGAACCAAGTTCCAACGCCACCGTCACCGCTTCCCACTCCCACCTAACCACCCACTTACCATCGACAACACTGGACCGCCGGTTGCACCTACTGGCGAGTAATTATGACTCTCCACTAGACAATGGGCTATAAATACAAGAAGGTTTGAGAAGACAAGGGTTGGTGAATTAAGGGAAGGAAGAGTGTAAACAGAGAGAGCAGAGTAAGGAATTGGGTCAGGTCCCCGAGAAGAGGAAATCGCCACAGTTGAGCTTTGGTGTTTAGAACGACCCATTGTGGGAAATCCAAACCCACCATATAAATAAGTTGTGAGCCCAAGTGAGGCCCAGCCCAACGGGTCAGAGTTTTTGGTGCGCACATAAGTAATATCAATTGTAATTATATGATAAGTTTTGGTTATTATAATAATCTCTTTGAGAGAATGAGAATTTGAATAATAACTTGGAAACTCTTTAATTATACCAAAAGAAATTAGGAAAATATAATGCATAATAACAATAATTAGAAGAATATGAACCATTTCATAAAAGAATAATATCAATCAAAAAAATAAAAAATGATAAACTTATATATTTGTAAAAATAGAGTAATGGAAAATACTTTTTGAAATTATTCAATTTATGAGGAGACAAATTATCTACAATAAAATTTAGAGAATAAATTATACATATTCAGTATAAGTTTGTTATAGTTTTGATTATCATAATAATCTCTTTCAAGAGAATGAAGAATTTTAATAATTTATTAAAATAAAAATTACACACACACACACACACACACACACATATTTATTTATTTATTTATAGTATTATTTTTTGCTTGAATGTATAATCAACATCATGCAATTTATTTAAAAGTAATGATGTTAAAATAAATGAGTAACTGCTCTAAATATTAAATTTGTATATTCATAGCCTTAATGTTTAGAAAGACTTTCACTTAAATTTAGTCGAACCGAAGTAGACTGAAATGCTATGTTAATGTGGCTCAACAAAAGTTTAGTAATAATAAATGCTATGCTTAAGATTTTAGATATTACGAGTTTGAGATCTATATATATTTTTTTTAAAAATAAATTTTGATTTAGAATAGGTATTCTCAACCCAAACATGTCTTTTCCTTGTATGCAAGAGTACAAAAATGGACTGAAGTGAACCAAAATGAATCGAAGTGGTCTAAATGGACCAAAGTGAACACAAATGGACCAAATGGAATAAAGTGGACCGAATGGACAAAATAGGACTGAATGGGAACGAAGAGGACCGAATAGGACTAAAATGAACTGAGTAGGACAGAGTGGACCAATGTGGACCGAGTAGGAACAAATATGACCGAATGGACCATAGTGGACCAAATAGAACCAATATCGACTAAATAGGACCAAGTGGACAAATTGGACCGAATAGGACCAATGCGGACTGGATAGAACCAAAGTGGGCAGAATTGACCAATGTGGACCAAATAATACTTTTGAATATTTATCATTTTTATTGCATTTTATGGGCTCATATTTATAATTTCTAATGTTTATTTTGTTTGTATTTTTTATTTCAAAACTAAAGAGTTTAGCCAAAATATAATAAAATCTCATACTTTTCAACCCAAAAATTAAGAAAAAAAAAAAAGAATTTTTGAGCTAAACTTGAAAAGGCAACCTACAAAATTAAGAATCAATTTAAGTCCCAATTAGTCCCAAAAGGTACCGAAATTGACTGAGTGGACCAAATTGGACCGAATGGGATCAAAGTGGACTGAAGTAGACTTAGGGTCCGTTTGGATAGAGCTGAAAACTGAAAACTGAAAACTGAAAACTGAAACACTGTAGCAAAATAATTTTTAAATGTGTAAATAGTACCGTGGGACCCATTTTTAATAAAAAAAATTGCTGAAAAGTGAAAATTGTGGGTCCGTGAACAGTAATTTTGGGTTGAAAAGTCAAGTTTCGCGGCTACTGTTCAATGAACAGTAGCCGCAACAGTAATGCTACAGTGTCAATCTGCTGAAAACGCGTGAAAAAAAAAAAAAAAAAAAAAAAAAAAAGGCTGAAACGTGAAACGCAAAACGCGTTCAGCCCAATCCAAACGGAGGCTTAATTGAACCGAATAACAATTGTTTAATTTTTAGGGAAAACAAATTATATATTATATTACAATTACAATTACAAAATAATTTATTCTCATGCATCGCGTGATTTTGCGACTAGTTTCTATCTAAAAATAGAAACAGATTAGAGCTTTGGAGCACTCACTACCACTCAGCATGGTAGTTTGTCTTTTCAGTGCAGGACCTAGTTATGCCGGACTACAGCAAAGCTTCATCACTGCCAAACCATGTCCCACAAATTTCCAACCTTTGGCCTCAAAAACTTAATTACTCAGACCAAGGAGCTCAGGTATCGAACTGTGTAACTGCAGGAGCTAGACCTCCTAGCATTCAAACAGAGCTTCCATTCTCACTGAAGAGGTTTTAAACTACATACCTGACTTGCAAGTCATGTGATAAAACAATATAAAATATTAAAATATTTTATTCTCCTTAACCAATCTGCATCATCATGTATCGAGGATTATGGGTCGTGGTTCTTTACCATTAAAGAAATTTATTGTATTGAGTTAATTAATTGAAATTATTCTTGACCAAATACAATTGGCATCGTCTGTATGCAGCAACTTCAAGACCATTGGTTTTGAATATGCTACACTTGATCGTCGGTAGAGGCTTTTAAGAGCAAGAGGCATAATACCTTTAAATTTACACCAAGAGCAACTCCAAAAGTATTTTGCCCGTTTAATAGGGTTGTCTTATATGCCTTCGACCTGTACACACAAAACCCTAAACACTTAATAGGCTGAATTTATGGTTTAGAAAACCTCAGTTTGATTAATAAATTTTGAACTCGATTTACTGAAAACTGGGCTTTTCAGTCGATTGAACAACTATCAAAAGCTATCAAAAAGCTGAAACTTGCATAGTAACTTGCAGTCTTGACTAAACATATGGACTCTTAAACCACTATACAAGACATTTTTTCTCATGGTTTGTCAATCTAAAGCTAACCCCTAACAATGTCTAATGCAAATGCTCCTGCATCACTAGCTCTTGTATTTTTTATTTTCTATTAATGCTCTGATATCAGTAGTACTCTTCAACAATAAGAAAGATATGCGAGAGGCAGAAATAGACCACGAGAAATATTAAAGGCTTTCGATTACAAACATATATTGTAATGAGAAAATGCACCACTAAGAGTAGTTAGAGGTTCTTCAATACATGTTCAAACAAAACAAGATATTGATGAGTACAGAGACTCCTCCACTTGAACTAACCCATAACAACTATAATTATTTATCTTTAAAAATAACAAGAGCTGGGGTTAATTTCTCAAACAAATTGGTCGAGATATTCTTCCACAGAGGTGTATTTGACATCTGGGTACAACTGGGAAGCTTCCACACCAAATGATGGCTCAATCTCAAAGTTGGTGTGATCACCCTTCACAAAGACCCCGTGGTGGAATCCCAATAGCACATTGGTTAGAATTGGGGACTCTACAAGAAAGTACCACGATCAAAAACAAGTTAATCAATGTTTTCCTCCTTGCCACTGTTAAAAATAGCATTTCTAGATATAAACCCTAACCATTAATGTGAATTTTTAAAAAGAAAATTATGTTTTTACATTCACTTTTCATGTACATTTTATATAGTAAACTAAATAAATGTATACAACATCATACACATCATGTAAATGTGTACAATTATGTGCACTTTATATCAACAGTGAATGTAAAAATATAATTGTCCTTTTAAAAGACATGAAAGAACATAAAAATATTAACCACTCATTAAAAGTTATCATCATGACATTCTGCTGTACAAACTTGGAGTTGAGGACGGGTTTTCTTACTGACCTTGGATGTCCTTCAACATCTTTTCCTCCGGAACATAGATTTTCTCAAGGGTTTTGCCAATCTTCTTCTCCCAAAGGGAAACAAGCTCATTGAATGAGTAAATGTTTCCTGGAGGCCTAAGATAGAGTATCTTGTTCAATGTTCTTGGGTCATCCACAGCTCTAATGGTATAGGTTCCTATGTCATCTTCCATGTTAAAAATTGCTGCAAGGAGAAATAAAAGTAATAAATTGTGAAACAATGATACATATCTTATCAATTATCATAACTACAATTGAGCTCATTGGATTTCACCTCACTCGATCACACTCATCTCTATTAGCTTCAAAAGTGTTTAAGGGTGTATTTGGGTCATTTAAAATTCTGTTTCACCACTTAAGGATTTTTATTTTTGGGGAATCTTCATCACTAAGGATTGATAATTGTCTACTTAAAAAAGTAAAAAAAGAATTGATAACTAATTTTAAATGACCTGACATTAATAAAACCTTAATTTGGGGCAATAGATTTCCAATTTCATGTTTGGCGAACATGGCCACACATTTACACATCCTACAAACAAAAAAATGTTGCACTAGTGAGTTCAGTTAGTTCAATTTATAAAATTTTTTATTGTCAAATAAAAAATTTGAGATTTAATTCTAGTATCTACACCAAAAAATCAACTAGAGTCATGATCTAATGATAAAGTACAATAGTCATGAAAACTTAAAAAAATTGTTGTTTACCTTTGGGATTTCCATCTCCAAAGATAATGACTTTATCTCTAGGAGGAACAGTGGCTCCTAGCTGTAACAAGTTAGCGAGAAAATGGCCAAAGAAGTAGTTGGCTGCAACATACGTGTAAGGAATGTTGTTAGCCTCAACGGTGCGTCGAAATTGGACCTTAGTACCAAATGCAGTCTTTGCTGGCTCAACAGCATGGACTCGGTCCACATCGTTTCCAAATTCAGACGGGAAGAATCTCTGAAATTAAAACAGCTCACCCATTAAAATCTTTTAATTACTATTCAAACAATATTTCAAAGAATACTCCACGTTCTTCTAATTAATTAAGAGTCCCCTCCTCTTAATATGAGAGGATTGTAAAAGCCATTAAGCCGTTTACAACCGTGTCTATTTAGAATGATCCGATTCTATTCATTGATGTACAAGGAATACCCAACTACTTTTTCAACAATAAAACATTCTTCCTTAGTATATGTTTGGATTCAGCTGATTGTGTCTGCGTGTTTCACGTTTGGCGTTTTTTTTTTTTTTTTGATGCACGCGTTTCAAGAGACATAGAGCACTATTCAGTGGGTCCCGTGCACTGTTCACGGGACCCACAAATACTTTATTCAGAAAAAAAAAAATTAAAAATGGGTACTACGGTACTATTCACACATTTAAAAATTATATTATTACAGTGTTTTCAGTTGTCAGCAAAATAAGCTATATCCAAACGGATCCTTAATATTAATGAGAATCTATATATGTCTTTCACACTAAGGAAAAACCTTTCTTTTTCATGTGAAGGAATCTAAACCAATTTGAGACAATTTTCAACATGATCCTAAGAACAACCTTAGAAAATGAAACTTTACAAATAATTTATATAAAAAAAATGAATTTGAATGAATGAATTAAATTTTAGATAAAATGAGTGGTTCAAAAAGTTTGAGTAATTTAGAAGTACAAACCTTAACATTACCAGCTTCTTTAATGGCATCAACAATCCTGACCTGATCCACTAATTGGAGGTTACCCACCACTGATATCACCACATCCACTTGCTTTATCGCCTTCACTAAACTCTCATGGTCGTAAAGATCTCCCTGCATTTTCATGTTTTATTTATTTATTTTTTAACACCACAAAACCTACCTATCTAGCATAAAACCAATGTTTTAAAAAGCAAAAATTGGTAATTTTTGAGATCAGACTAGGGGTCCGATCGAAGGTTGATAACAATAATGTCATCATTAATATAGCAATTAATTAAACTACAAGTAAATGTATTAAATTTGTAAAATCTACAAAAAAAATTATTAGAAAATATTTTTTAAAATTAAACAACTTTCAAATAAATTTTCACAATTAATATTTATATGAGGTTAATATAAAATAATAAAGCATAAAAATTATATTGTGTATAGTGATCCTTCTAGAAGAAAATATTTTAATATAAAATAAGAACATTTTCAAAATAAATATTTAAATAACACATTCACATGTAAAAACAAAATTATTAAATTACAAATAATTTTAACAATGAATATAAATGCAATGGTATAAATGTTTGAGAAAGGATATTTAATTATTAACCCTTCAAAGCAAAAATATAAACATAATTAAAACTAGTTATTCAACGCAAAACAATACAAAGCTTATGGCTCAATGGTTAGCATGTGTGAGTGTCATTTATTTGGTTTTGAAAACCATGCATAAAACACACACAAACACGTACGTACGAAGAGAAACGAAGAAAGAAAATAAAAATATACTTACGTGGAGCAAAGTGACACCTAAGTTCTTGAACTTCTGAACGAGTTTTCCCTTAACGGGATCAAAGAGTAGTGTGTTCTCTCTCACCAAAGCAAAGGTGGGATGCCCAGCCTTTACGCTTGCTTCCACCACGAATTTCCCAAGATAGCCCGTCCCTCCAATTATCAAAATCTTACTTTTCTGAGTCATTTGAAAGTGTTTAATTTGTTTTTAACATTAAAAAAAAAAAGGAGATTTACAATAACAGGTAGTACTATAGAAGAGACAATAAAGGGTACGTAGAAGAAGGTGGAGTGGAAGTGATCAGAATATCAAGCTATTTATGGATGAGATGGTGAGGTATGGGTTACAATAATGGCCTTTGGTTGGAGCAGAATTGCTTGTTGTTAAAAAGGTGAGACCAATTCTTACATATGTTTTTGGTGAAATTTAAAAAGAAATTTATTCATAAGAGAAGACCAATTCTTACTAATTGTCGTTGGAATTATGAGAAGCGCGCAGTGACAGGACTCAGGACTCTGGACTCAGAACTTAGGACTCAGAACTTAGGACTCAGGAATCACCTGATGACCAAAGTCTGTGGTCTTAAATGGAATAGAAGCAATATCTCATGGTGATCAAGAAAACGTAGTAGGAAAGCAGAGACTAATAAAGCAGTGGGAAGTGGAGACTAACGTAGTAATCAGAGAAAGAGTGTGCCGCAACAGAATGTTCATGTAGAGTGTTCTATACTTCTATTCTTTGTTGGAGAGAGTCAATGGCGTATTCTTGGGGTTTGGGTCTTATGAGAATACCATTGTGCTACTGTTGTAATCTCACTATCTTATAGTGAAACTTTTTCCTTGTTTCTGTTTATGGATTTGGTGAAAATAGCCAAATGCCACATTTTGGCAAAACTTGTGGAAAACTAGCACTTTTTTAGTACTCGAGTTCCACAAAATTGAGTTATAAATAGTACTCGAATTCAGTGAATTCGAGTTCCTAGTGAGTCGCTAATGTGGCATTGCTAACATAGAATTTGTGTAATTAAAAAATAATCTGGTATTCGTTATTACTGAAATCGAGTATCTCTTTATAATACTCGAGTTTAGTGTAGTCGAGTACTTAGTGCAGTTGAATTGTCAAACTTAATGGCTTGACATTAGCCAACAAACCATTAAACGGCTTGCATGCCAATGTCAGGAAGATGCATGATATTCAAGAAGTTTCATGCATGAAGAAATGCAAGAGCTTGCATTAAATGTTTTTCATGAATTATCAAAGAAGATGGCTAGGAACAACACCTGACATGCAAACCAAATTCATGCTTCTTTTATTTTGGCTGAAATGGATGACATTTTGGCCATAAATGCTTGCCATTTTCTTTGACTTAACAAGTTCATGTCGGTGTAACTATTGATATTTCGGCTGAACTTTGGCTATAAATAGATGGTGAATTTGAGAGGAAAAAAAAAAAAAAAAAAAAACAATGTACTCGACTGTATGAAGCTCGAGTACTATAAAGAAGTACTTGATTTCAGTAATATCGAGTACTATATTATTTTTTTAATTACATAAATTTCAGGTCAGCGGAACTCGAGTTCACTGAACTCAAGTACTATTTAAAACTCAATTTTGTGGAATTCGAGTACTAAAAAAGTGGTAGATTGTTAAATATTTCAGAAACAATGCTAGTTTGCCATTAATTTTGCCAAAACGTGGTATTTGGCTATTTTCACCTATGGATTTAGATATATTATTGACCCACATAAATTCTTTACGTAAAAAACGTTCAGAAAGAGTGATTGAAATTAGGCTAAGACATGAAACAACAGTTAATATTGGAGAATCAATTTAGTTTTATGTCAAGACGATCTACCATGAAAGTTATCTTCTTACTTGAACGTCTAACGGAAAAATATAGAGAGGTCTATAAATATTTTTATATGGTTTTCATCGATTTAAAGAAAGCATATTAATAAGTGATGGACAATGAAATTATGATTAGACAAAAGGTTTGGAGTGACATTGGAAAGAGACAAATTGAGATCCCGTGGCTTATTGCACCACGCAATAATTACCTTCTCATGTAAAAGTTGGTAGGGTAAAGTGCAATAACTTTAACTATTTCACCATATCTAAATTCAAAAGAGATGAACACCAACCCTGCTTGGATATTGATCACCGTTCTTTTTATCAACACAAATTAAAGAATCTAAGTAAAATATATATATATATATATATATATATATATATATAAACAAGTTATAGAATAAATATTTAATTAAAGGTTGTAATGTAGATCTTTAAAAAAATACTTGTGGATAATTTATTAATTTATAGGGTAAAGAAAAATTTATAAAGTTTATATATATGTATTTCTTAATACAATTCTTTTTTTTTTTTTTTTTTTTTTGAGAAACTAATACAATTCTTTTTAATGTGAAATTCAATACAATTATTGAACTTAAATTTTGTGCTTGGGGAACCAACCCATTCAACCCATGCCGCTCATCAACAGGGAATTAGGTAGATAACAACCCATGCTGCTAACCAAGAGGGAATTCTAGATAAAGGAAAGAAAGACTTTTTCATAGTCAGAAATCAGAATAAAAAAAGAAAGGAATGAAAGAGGGAGACTCTTTTTGGACCTATTCAAATGACCGCTCTCAAACTCCAAAAGTACATTTATTTTTATTTTTTTTTGAGAAACACACACACACACAAGTATATTTATTGACGCGGACCATAAAGGTAATTAGAAGAGTCAATAAATATTAGTATTAGTTAGTTGCATTTTCGCTTTAGGAAAAAAGAAAAAAAAGGAAGTAATTAATTGCATTTTTTAATTAAAAAAAAAAAGGAGAATAAGCAATAAGAGGATGGGTAAAAAAAGAGTAATGTTAGGACCACAATTTTTGTCACTTGACAAGTCGTGAATGGTGGAATTGTAGATGTAACGACAAAGCCCCCACAGTTCCCGACTGCCGTGTGCACATACTTCAACCCGGGCTTAGATCCCCGAGTTTTCACAAGCTTCTAGAGTAAAAGCTTGTGCACACATTAGGAGTTGCCCATCACTTATGAACTTTTGCTTTGGTCGCTCACTTTGCGATGTGGGATCAGGACTTTTGGACTTAGATCCCCTCACCCTACCACACTTTCAAGAGGAGAGCCGACCTCAGCTCTAATACCATTTGTAACGACAGAGCCACCACAGTTCCCGACTGTCGTGTGCACATACTTCAACCCGGGCTTAGATCCCCGAGTTTTCACAAGTTTCTGGGGCAAAAGCTTGTGCACACATTAGGAGTTGCCCATCACTTATGAACTTTTGCTTTGGTCGCTCACTTTGCGATGTGGGATCAGGACTTTTGGGCTTAGATCCCCTCACCCTACCACACCGGCCATAAGTATTATTTTATTAATAACTGAAGCCTGCTACCTCACTAAGCCCACATCTCTAATACAAACTACAGGGTAGAGGAAGAGATTGTCAGGGTTTTCATAAAAAAGGTTTTATCAAAGAGGCTAAGAGGAATTTAGAGGACAAACAATTGAAGGAGCAATCAGATTGATCAAGGTATGATTTCTCATCGTTAGAAACAAAGAAGTAAGGAATTAGAATTTTATCATAGAAAACTTTAGCTATGTGTAGATTGTTGGATTGGTAATTTCTTAGATTACGGTTTACGCTGTTTTATAATTCTGCAGTCGTAGGTTGCCACTGTTCGGAGTCTAGAGCAAGAACCGAAATTGTTGAACCCATGAATAAGGCTGGCATCATTTTCGTAGGGCTATACTTTTGTCAACGTAATAGCTTTCATTTTCGTAGGGCTGATCCATACTTTAATAGCTTTCATTTTTGGTCAACGTCCTATTCTTCTTATTGTAGCTGTGATGGTCTATTGCCTAGGTGTTGACTAATTCCAAATAGAATGATTCCTTAAGGTCCAACATGTCTACGATTCTTTAAAGAATAATGCAGACTTGTTTCTTCTACCAAATTCTAATTTATCTCAAAATAATGCTTAGATATTTTATACATTAGGGTCATTGATATTAAGCCCATGATCAGGTCATATTAGTTTTGCCCCACGGTTTTCATTGGGATATATATTAAATCCTAGAATATTGGCGGCTAGGTCTGAGTTTTGATAAATTCAAGGGAGCATATTCTTGGGTAGAGATGCTTTGTATTAGTGTTATCATTTAGTTCAGCAAGTATAATTTTAGTGAGTCATTTGTATAAGTCAATAAGATTTATATTTTGTGGAGGATATTAAGTAATTTTCATGATTGATTATAAGTTCTATTTAAGAGTATTTTGAGACTATTTTGAGGGTGTTTCAGCTGGACTTTCAGAGTGATTCAAGTGCTGTAAGTAATTATGCATAATATGCACAAGTTTTGTCATTTAGGTTCTTAGATGTCAAAGGTTTTCAAAAGTCATATTTTAAAGCTTACGTTTTCTAAAGTTTATTGAAAGCATTTTTACATCATTGGAAGAGAAACTTTGATTTCTTTTTAAATAATGTTTTAAAGAGAAATTTCGAATTTTAAATCACATTTTGAACGTCCGAATCTCATTTAAAAGATAACTTCTAAACTAAACTATTTTCTGAAAATAGTTGAGTTTCAAAGTAAGTTTCAAAAAAGGTTCTTGTTCTTTAAATTTGTTAAAACCAAGTGATTTCAAAGTCATATTCCTATTCTCCAAATGGTATTTAAAATATTTATATAAACTCTTCAGTTCTTATTCATTCCCTAAGAGAGTCAAGCATCCTTTGATTTATGTTCAATTCGATATTGTGATATTCACTATGCCTGTATATTTGGAATAATTGTTAATTTTAAGAAAATTATTTTATTTTGTATATATTTCGTTTTGTGATATGTGACTCAAAATGAATGTTTTTAGAATTGATCAGATATATCAGATTTATGTGTAAATCCGCTCACAGGATTGTATGTGAGAATTTGTGTTGATCCCTCACCAGCAGGGGTTAGATGTTGGTATTCGCTCACAGGATTGTATGTGAGAATATGTGATGTGTATATGTGACGCTGTGCTCTGATCAATTATATGTATGTGTTTTCTGATGACTTTAAGATGTCATTATATATGTATTAAGTGATTCATTATATGTTTTGGAATGATTATTTTTGATATTATGGGATAAATTTGTGAAAAAGCAAAAATACTCGTGCGTTGCTTGACTTTGTTCTGCTGTGTATTCTGTATAATTACTTACTAGATGTGTGGCTCACCCCATCAATTACATTTTTCAGATTAAAGTTTAGTTGGGGAGCGAAACCTTTGGATCGCTTCGTAAGGTGCAGGGTAGAGCGTGAGAGTTTTAGGCGAAGTCAATAATACTTGAAGTCTTAAAGATTAATAGTTATTTTTTTGTATTCTGCTTTAGATTTCACAGCATTTTGGAGATTATTCTAAATTTGTGGATTTTAGTTATTGTAAGAGATTTATCAATAGCATTGTTTATTTGGAGTTTTGAATTCTATTTAGATTAATTGTGTTCATTGAGTTATATAAGCTCAGTAGGTTAGTCATGCATCTAAATTCATGTTCCATGGATTTGGGTCGTGACAGTGTTGGTATCAGAGCTCCAGGTTATGATTCTGTAGACAATTAGGACTTCATGACATTTTTGTATAGGATGTGGAGGAATAGGCTTGAATCATTGGATAATCAATGGGTATTTTTTTATGGGTTTGATCATTGTTAGAAGCTGTGTGCCTGTATGCTTAGGATTATAAGAATAGTAAAAGCTTTAGTATAGCTTTAGTATCTCTTGTATACTATGATTTTTCTTTGAGGTTTATCCTACTCTAAAGTGTTGTTTGTTTGGTTATAGGAAAATGCCACCCCGCAATTCTACCCCTTCTGGTTCTGAGCCAAAATCTGAGAGCCTTGAAGGTGTTTTAAGTGCTATCAGAAGTCTTGCTGAGGTGGTGGAGAAGCATGTTAGTACTAGTGGAATAGTTAAGCCCAAAGATGCTGAGATTGAAGGATGTACTATTGAGCAATTCAGGAAATTAGGTCCTCCTTCATTTTTGGGCACCCCTGATCCTACAGAAGCAGAGTCCTGGATAATGCAAATGGAGAAAATTTTTGATGTGATTGGTTGTACTGAAGTGCAAAAAGTTTCTTTCGCTTCCTTTATGCTGAAAGGGGAAGCAGAGCATTGGTGGAGATCCACCAAAAAGACTGTGCCACTTGAGGAAGATGAGATATTGACTTGGACTGTTTTCCTTGAAGCTTTTTATGAGAAATATTTTCCAGAAAGTGTACGGGATGAGAAAGAAGTGGAGTTTATGGAGCTCATTCAGGGAAATAAAACGGTGTTACAATATGAGGCTAAATTTACTGAGTTGGCTCGATTTGCCCCTCACATCGTGGCTGATGATGTTAGGAAGGCTAAGAAATTTCAGAGGGGACTACGACCAAGTATCAGAACTAGGATGGCAGCCTTACGATTGAAGTCATATTCTGAGGTTGTGGAGACTGCAAAGGTTGTTGAGAAGGAGTGTGAAGACTATCAGAGGATTAGGAGTCAGAATAACAAAAGGCCTAAGACTGAAGGGTTTCATAGAGGGAATGAACACAATAAGCCATTTAAGAAGAAGGCTACAACAGAACCAGAGACTAAAGTGGTACAACAGGTAATAGAGGTTTGTCAGAAGTGTGGTAAAAAGCATAAGGGTGTTTGCTATCGTGAAAGCGGGGCTTGTTTTAAGTGTGGTCAAATGGGTCATCGTATCAAAGATTGCCCAGCCATGAAGAGTGAGTTGGTGACTAAGCCTACTGATGTGAAGCAAAGGCCAAAAGTCCAAGGACGCGTGTTTGCTATTACTGAGCAAGATGCTAAGGCATCCAAGTCAGTGGTAACAGGTACCATCCCCATATTTTCTCATAATGCACGGGTCCTTATTGATCCTGGTTCTACTCATTCCTTTGTATCTTGTGCTTATATGAAATATGCTGATTGTGTGCCTGAATTGTTGGACTTTGAACTTTCTGTTTCTACTCCTTTGGGTGAAACTATGGTTGCTGAGTTTATATGTAAGTCTTGTGTGATTAAGATTGGAGGAAATGAGTTGTTGGCTGATTTGATTCTCTTAGAAATTCAAGAATTTGATGTAATATTAGGCATGGATTGGTTAGCAGCTTATCATGCTAATGTTGACTGTTACAAGAAGGAAGTTGTGTTTTCTATTCCGGGTCAACCTGAATTTGTGTTTCTTGGGTCAAGAGAGAGCCTTGTGCCTAATGTTATTTCTGCCATTCATGCTAATAAGTTACTTAGAAAAGGTTGTAAAGGTTATCTTGCATATGTGGTGGATAACCAGAAGGAAGGGGTCAGGATTGACGACATCCCTGTTGTGAGGGACTTTGTTGATGTATTTCCTGAGGATCTCCCTGGGTTACCTTTTGATAGGGAGATAGAATTTGCCATTGATTTAGTGCCAGGAACTGCACCTATTTCTATGGCACCATATCGCATGGCACCTGCAGAGTTGAAGGAGCTTAAATTGCAATTGCAAGAGCTTTTAGAAAAGGGATTTATTCGACCTAGTGTATCTCCTTGGGGTGCTCCTGTTCTTTTTGTAAAGAAAAAGGATGGGTCTATGAGATTGTGCATTGACTATAGGCAGTTGAATAAGGTTACGGTGAGGAACAAATATCCTTTACCTAGGATTGATGATTTGTTTGATCAATTGCAAGGTGCTAAAGTCTTTTCGAAGATTGACCTTAGATCAGGTTATCATCAACTCAAGGTTAAGCAAGAGGATATACCTAAGACTGCCTTTCGTACTCGTTACGGACACTACGAGTTTTTGGTGATGCCGTTTGGATTGACTAATGCCCCTGCTGCTTTCATGGATTTAATGAACCGTGTGTTCAAGCCTTATTTGGATCGGTTTGTTATTGTTTGTATTGACGATATTTTAGTTTATTCTAAAACTCAGGAGGAGCATGTAGAACATTTGAGGATGGTGTTGCAGGTCTTGAGGGAGCAAAAATTATATGCTAAGTTTAAGAAGTGCGAGTTTTGGTTAGATGAAGTAATGTTTTTGGGGCATGTGATATCTAAGGATGGAATTTTTGTGGATCCTAAAAAGGTGGAAGCTGTGGTAAATTGGCCTAGACCAACAAATGTATCTGAAGTTCGTAGTTTCTTGGGTCTTGCAGGTTACTATAGGAGGTTTGTTGAAGGTTTTTCAGGTATAGCAGGTCCCTTGACTAGGTTGACTCGAAAGAATGCTAAATTTTTGTGGAAAGATGAATGTGAAAAGAGCTTCCAAGAATTGAAAGACCGGTTGGTTTCTGCTCCAGTTTTGACATTGCCAACAGGTTCAGGAGGATTTGTAATTTACAGTGATGCTTCACAGAAAGGCCTTGGTTGTGTGCTTATGCAGCATGGAAAGGTGATAGCATATGCTTCTAGGCAGCTAAAAAGGTATGAACAGAATTACCCTACTCATGACTTGGAGTTAGCAGCAGTGGTCTTTGCATTGAAGATATGGAGGCACTACTTGTATGGGGAGACGTGTGAGATTTACACTGACCATAAAAGTTTGAAATATTTGTTCTCTCAAAAAGAATTGAACATGCGGCAAAGGAGATGGATTGAGTTGTTGAAAGACTATGATTGTACAATACATTATCACCCAGGCAAAGCAAACGTGGTGGCTGATGCCTTGAGTAGGAAATCCTCTGGTAGGATGGCAAGTATAATTTTGAGGAAAAGACTTTTTTTTGAAGAGTTGAAGGAGATTAATGTGGAACTCCAATTTAAGGAGCCAAGGGTACTTCTTGCTCATTTTCGAGTACAGCCTACCTTAATTGAAAGGGTGAAGATTGCTCAAGGATCTGATCCTAAATTGGTAAAGATTATGGAAGAGGTAAAGGAAGGTAACCGAGCTGAGTTTGAAATTCATGGTGATGGTGTTTTAAGATTTAGGAATCGATTATGTGTTCCTGATAATGTTGAATTAAAAAGGGAAATTATGGAAGAGGCTCATAATTCTGCATACACTGTTCACCCAGGTAGCACCAAAATGTATCGAGACCTCAAAGAAGTGTATTGGTGGAATAATATGAAAAGAGAGATTGCAGACTTTGTATCCCGGTGTTTAATTTGTCAGCAAGTTAAAGTTGAACATCAAAGGCCTGCTGGATTACTTCAGCCTCTTAGTATTCCGGAGTGGAAGTGGGAACACATCTCCATGGACTTTGTGACTGGATTGCCTAAGTCAAATAAGGGTCATGATGCGATATGGGTAATAGTGGATAGATTAACCAAGTCTTCCCATTTTCTACCAATCAAGACTACGTTTTCATTGGATAGATTGGCTCAATTATATGTTATGGAAATAGTGAGATTGCATGGAGTTCCTGTCTTTATAGTCTCTGATAGAGACCCTCACTTCACCTCTAAGTTTTGGAATAGTTTACACAAAGCTATGGGAACCAAGTTAGATTTTAGTACAGCTTTTCATCCTCAAACTGATGGGCAGTCAGAAAGAACTATACAGACACTTGAAGACATGCTAAGAGCCTGTGTGTTAGACTTGAAAGGTAGTTGGGAGACTCACTTGCCTTTAATTGAGTTTGCTTATAATAACAGTTACCATACCAGCATAGAGATGGCTCCTTTTGAGGCATTGTATGGCCGGAAGTGTAGGTCACCTATTTGTTGGAATGAAGTGGGTGAAAGGAAGTTGCTTGGTCCAGAACTAGTTCAATTGACTACGGAGAAGATTCAGTTGATTCGTGAAAGACTCCTAGCTGCTCAAAGTAGGCAAAAGAGTTATGCAGATAATAGAAGGCGAGACTTAGAGTTTCAAGTTGGGGATCATGTATTCTTAAAGGTGTCTCCATCGAAGGGTGTGATGAGGTTTGGGAAGAAAGGCAAATTAAGTCAAAGGTATATTGGTCCTTTTGAGATCTTGGATAGAGTGGGCAATGTATCTTATAGGTTGGCATTGCCACCAGCCTTGTCACATATTCATAATGTATTCCATGTATCAGTGTTACGAAAATACATGCCTGATCCATCGCATGTTTTGGAATATGAGCCGATCAATGTTAGGGAGGACTTGTCTTATGAGGAGCAACTAGTGCAGATTCTTGATAGGAAGGATCAAGTGCTACGTTCAAGGAAAATATCCTTAGTGAAGGTGTTGTGGAGAAATCATACAGTCCAAGAAGCGACATGGGAAAAAGAGGAAGACATGAAAGAAAAATATCCCCATCTATTTTCTAATTGAGGCACGTCAAGTTTAGAGGACTAAACTTATTTTAAGAGGGGAAGAGTGTAATACCCCACATATTTTTATTTGAGGTTATTATTAGGTTTTTCTTTTAAAAATAATTGTTGGGCCATAGGTATTATTTTATTAATAATTGAAGCCCGCTACCCCACTAAGCGCACATCTCTAATACAAATTACAGGGGAGAGGAAGAGATAGTCAGGGTTTTCATAAAAAGGGTTTTATCAAATAGGCTAAGAGGAATTGAGAGGACAAACAATTGAAGGAGCAATCAGTTTAATCAAGGTATGATCTCATCGTTAGAAATAAAAAATTAAGAAATTAGAATTTTATCATAGAAATCTTTAGTGATGTGTAGATTGTTGAATTGGTAATTTCTTAGATTACGGTTTACGCTGTTTTATAATTTTGCAGTCGTAGATTGCCACTGTTCGGAGTCTAGAGCAAGAACCGAAATTGTTGAACCCATGAATAAGGCTGGCATCATTTTCGTAGGGCTATACTTTTGTCAACGTAATAGCTTTCATTTTCGTAGGGCTGATCCATACTTTAATAGCTTTCATTTTTGGTCAACGTCCTATTCTTCTTATTGTAGCTGTGATGGTCTATTGCCTAGGTGTTGACTAATTCCAAATAGAATGATTCCTTAAGGTCCAACATGTCTACGATTCTTTAAAGGATAATGCAGACTTGTTTCTTCTACCAAATTCTAGTTTATCTCAAATTAATGCTTAGATATCTTATACATTAGGGTCATTGATATTAAGCCCATGATCGGGTCATATTAGTTTTGCCCCACGGTTTTCATTGGGATATATATTAAATCCTAGAATATTGGGGGCTGGGTCTAAGTTTTGATAAATTCAAGGGATCATATTCTTGGGTAGAGATACTTTGTATTAGTGTTATCATTTAGTTCAGCAAGTATAATTTTAGTGAGTCATTTGTATAAGTCAATAAGATTTATATTTTGTGGAGGATATTAAGTAATTTTCATGATTGATTATAGGTTCTATTTAAGAGTATTCTGAGACTATTTGGAGGGTGTTTCAGCCGGACTTTCAGAGTGATTCAAGTGCTGTAAGTAATTATGCGTAATATGCACAAATTTTGTCATTTAGGTTCTTAGATGTCAAAGGTTTTCAAAAGTCATATTTTTAAGCTTACGTTTCCTAAAATTTATTGAAAGCATTTTTACATCATTGGAAGAGAAACTTTGATTTCTTTTTAAATAATGTTTTAAAGAGAAATTTCGAATTTTAAATCACATTTTGAACGTCCGAATCTCATTTAAAAGATAACTTCTAAACTAAACTATTTTCCGAAAATAATTGAGTTTCAAAGTAAGTTTTCTAAAAAGGTTCTCGTTCTTTAAATTTGTTAAAACCAAGTGATTTCAAAGTCATATTCCTATTCTCCAAATGGTATTTAAAATATTTATATAAACTCTTCAGTTCTTATTCATTTCCTAAGAGAGTCAAGCATCCTTTGATTTATGTTCAATTCGATATTGTGATATTCGCTATGCCTGTATATTTGGAATAACTATTAATATTAAGAAAATTATTCTATTTTGTATATATTTTGTTTTGTGATATGTGACTCAAAATGAATGTTTTTAGAATTGATCAGATATACCAGATTTATGTGTAAATCCGCTCACATGATTGTATGTGAGAATATGTGTTGATCCCTCACCAGCAGGGGTTAGATGTTGGTATCCGCTCACAGGATTGTATGTGAGAATATGTGATGTGTATATGTGACGCTGTGCTCTGATCAATTATATGTATGTGTTTTCTGATGACTTTAAGATGTGATTATATATGTATTAAGTGATTCATTATATGTTTTGGAATGATTATTTTTGATATTATGGGATAAATTTGTGAAAAAGCAAAAATATTCGTGCTTTGCTTGACTCTATTCCGTTGTGTATTCTGTAGAATTACTTACTAGATGTGTGGCTCACCCCATCAATTACATTTTTCAGATTAAAGTTTAGTTGGGGGAACAGAACCTTTGGATCGCTTCGTAAGGTGCAGGGTAGAGCGTGAGAGTTTTAGGCGAAGTCAATAATACTTGAAGTCTTAAAAGATTAATAGTTATTTTTTTGGAGATTATTCTAAATTTGTGGATTTTAGTTATTGTAAGAGATTTATCAATAGCATTGTTTATTTGGAGTTTTGAATTCTATTTAGATTAATTGTGTTCATTGAGTTATATAAGTTCAGTAGGTTAGTCATGTATCTAAATCCATGTTCCATGGATTTGGGTCGTGACTGTAGATTCACCACTTTTACCTCACCACTTACAATTTGCCACATGAGCAAGTTGTAACAAAAGTTATGGTCATAGCATTTTCTGTATAAAAAAAAAAAAGTTGCATTTGGTAGTGGGTAGGGCCTGGTGATTATAACATTTTTTTAATAGAAATTAATACAAGGATGAAATTCTCATTTTCGTGGACAAGCATATAATCCAATATTTTTCTAAGATATGTGAGTATATGCTTTATTTGTGCAGGAGCTAGACCTCTCAGCATTCCAAAGGAGGCTTTAATTACATACCCGACTTGCACATCATGTATTGGGTATTATAAATCATGGTTCTTTTATCAATAAAGAAATTTATTGTATTGGGTTAAATAATCAAAATTATTCTTGACCAACTACAATTGGCATCGTTTGTATGCAGCAACTTCAACACTATTGGTTTTTTGAATATGTTTCACTTGATCATCAAGAGAGGCTTTCAAGAGTAAGAGGCACAATACCTTTAGATTTACCAAGAGCAACTCCACATGAAACCCTAAACATTTGATAGGATGAGTTTACGTTTCAGAAAACCCACAGTTCAATGAATCAAATTTTGAGCTCGATTTATTGAAAATTGGGCTTTTCAATTGATCTACAACTATTGAAAGCTGTTGAAAAGTTGAAACTTGCACAGTGACTTGTAATCTTGTCTATACATATGGACTCTTTGGCTTATATGCCTTTAGGTTGTACACATGAAACCCTAAATACTTGATTGGATGAATTTACTTTTCAAAAAACCTGCAGTTCGATCATTCGAATTTTGAGCTCGATTTATTGAAGATTAGGCTTTTCAATCGATCGAATAACTACTAAAAGTTGTCGAAAAGCTAAATCTGTTGGGAAAAATTCTATATAACTGTGAATAAATTTTCGCAAGCACAGTAGAAAAACAACCACACAATAACACAAAGATTTATGTGGAAACCCTTTCTCCTTGAAGGGAAAATCACGGGACAAACTCCGAATAATTTCACTTTATTAAATAAAGATTACAACATTTAGAGATACAACTTGAGTAAAGAAAAACTCTCTTTCTCTTTTCACTCACTACTCTCTTTCTCACTGTGTATCTCTCACCATTTTCTCTTACTTTCTCTATTTTTCTATTCTTTTTTTGCTTGCTCTCACTTACGCAGTTCTTCAAAACTGCACTTAATTCTCACACTCTGGGACTTCACTTTTTTTTCCCATCTTCTTTTTTGGTCAACCTTTTTCCCATCTTCACTGACCGAATGGTCTCTCTATTTATTTCTTCCTCTTTTTCTTCTTTTCTTCCTTCCACCTTCTTCACATCAAGTCACAATAAATGCAAATCACTTGCTTTGACCGTGCTTCAACCAAAATCTCTTTCTTCAACTCTCATTGGCCGAATGGCCTTTGCTTGCTTCTTTTCTTTTGTCTTCAGCGTGTCTAACACACTTTGGCTCACTTCTCATGAAGGGAAGTCAGACTTCTCACAAGTCATGGAGTGACATGCTCTCATTAAATGAGCTCTTGAAAAAGCATGTGGGCTGGACCGATGGTGCAGTGCACCCAAAAAAAATCTTGCACTCTTGCAGTCTTGACTATGCATATTGACTCTTAAACCACCATGCAAGACACATTTGCTCGTGGTTTGCGAACCTAAAGCTACAACCTAACAATGCCAATGCAGATGCTCCTACATATGACTTGCTCTAGCATTTTTTTTTCCCCTATTAATGCTCTGATATCAATATTCAACAGTACTCTTCAACAATAAGGAAGACATGAAAGGCGGAAATGAGAAATATTAAAGGCTTTTGATTACAAGCATATAATGTAATGAGAAAATGCGCCACTTAGTGTAATACCCCAATTTTGATTTTATGATTATCACTGTACCTTGTCAACTTTAATACAGAGTTGAGGTACTGGATGTGTGTGCACAGTAAGATGAGAGTAGACAATTTTGTGGTGCTAAAAATAGGTGAGAAGATTAAAGTTTTAGTACATAAAATTTAGTGCGGCAATTAAAATAATAAATAAATAAATAGAAGAGAAAGATGTTTTATGGGCCTCTTAGAGACTTAAGAGATAAATTTAAGTGGGTTTTAAACTACAGCCGACTACCCCACTAAGCCCACATCTCTGATGAGTCAAATATAAGGTAGATGAAGAGATAAATTAGGGTTTTTCATAGAAACGGATTCATCACTAAGAAGGCTAGGAGGTGTATTCTTTCCTTGGAGTCAATTAAGGAGGCAACCAAAGAATTCCAGGTATGATTTCTCATTTGTTAGAATCAAAGAATTAAAAAGTTAGAACCTTATCATGGGATTGGTGGTGATGGGTAGATTGTTTAAAAGGGGATTGTATATACTATAAATCTTAATTTCGTGTAGATGATTTTACGTTCTTCATTGGGTTATTTTTCACATTAATTATTAGATTGCAAATCCTAATTCAAGAACAACACGGCTTTGACATTTTCTTGGTGATTATATAGATTAGATGGTCTAAACGTTTTTTTTTTTTTTTTTACTTTGGGATTATAAATCCACTGTGTGCTGTCTAGATAAAGCCATGGATTACAAAACTTGCTAGAATAAAGCCACGGGTTACACAGTTTGATTATGCACATGGCTTTTACGTTTTCTTTGGGTTATATATATCTATATATATTAAATCCTAGGGTCCCTACAGCTTGTATTCTAGAACAAGTCAAGATTATAAAGATTAAATAATGTATAAGGGTTTATTTTCCGTTGGGGTATATCCGTATATATCAAATCATGAGTTTACAATGAGGGCGTTTGGCCTCTGCGTTTTCAGTGTGCGTCCGCGTTTGAGTTTTTCCTTTTTTTTTTTTTTTTTTGCCCGGCCAGTGAACAGTAAAATCACATGATTTTACTGTTTGGAGACAAAAAACACTGTTCATACATTGTTTAGCACTGTTCACAGCACTGTTCACGCACTAAAAAATATTAAAAATGGGTCCCACGGTACTATTTACACATTTAAAAATTATTTTACTGCCTCTAAAGTTTGATAAATTCAAGGAAACATTATTGGCCTAGAATATCAATTGTGGTTATAGAAATTTGTTTGAACTCTAGTAGTACAGATTAGTTTTGGGGAAATATTGTTGTGGTGGGACTTTGATAAGGAATAATAAATTGCTTAATTCAATGGTAAATACGAAAGTAGTTTTCATAACTGATCTTTGTAGGACAGTAGGAAAGAAAAGGGTTGTAAGAATTAGATTCCGTGATTACTAATTAAAGCATTCTTTTGTTTAGAGTTTACGGAAGATTAAAGTGTTCAACTGTGTTCAGAAGTATTAGCAAGAGAGGTAAGTAATTATGCATAATATGCTCAAGTTTTATTCTTTAGGTTCTTAGAAGTCGAAAGTTTTCAAAAGTTATGTTTTTAAAACTTACGTTTTCTAAAGTTTATCAAAAACATTATTTTTACATCATTGAAAGAGAAACTTCAACTTTTAGACAATGTTTTAAAGAGAAACTTCGAATTTTAAATAATGTTTTGAATGTCCAAATCTCATTTAAAAGATTATTTCTAAACTAACTCTTTTCAGAAAATAATGGAGTTTCAAAGTAATTAAATTTTCTAAAAAGGTTCTTGTTCTTTAAGTTTGTTTAAGACCAAGTGATTTCAAAGTCATATCCTTATTTTTCAAATGGTATTTAAAATGTTTCTTTTAGCAAATTGAAATTTTAGATTTACTCAAGAATTGTAATATATTTGTATAAATTCCTCAATTCTTATTCATTCCCTAAGAGAGTCAAGTATCCTTTGATTTATGTTCTATTCGATATTGTGATCTTTGATATGCCTCTGTATTTGGAATAACTGTTAATATCAAGTAAATTATTACATTTTGTATAAACTTTGCTTTTGTGATATGTAACTCAAAATAAGTGTTTTTAGAATTAATCAGATATATCAGATATATGTGTAAATCCGCTCACAAGATTGTATGTGAGAATATGTGATGTGTATATGTGACACTGTGCTCTGATCAATTATATGTATTTGATTTTAAATGATTTTAAGAGGTGATTACATATATATTAAGTGATTCATTATATGTTTTGTGGAATAATTATTTTTGATATCATTGAATGAGTTTGTGAAAAAACAAAATACTCGTGCTTTGCTTGACTCTATTCTGTTGTATATTCTGTATAATTACTTACTAGATGCGGCTCACCTCATCAATTACAATTTTCAGATTAAAAATTAGTTGGGGAACAGAACCTTTGGATTGCTTCGTAAGGTGCAAGGTAGAGCGTGGGAGTTTTAGGCGAAGTCAATAATGCTTGAAGTCTTAAAAGATTATTAGTTATTTTTTTATTCCGCTTTAGATTTCATATTATTTTGGAGATTATTCTAAATTGTGGATTTTAGTTATTGTAAGAAATTTATCAATAGCATTGTTTATTTGGAGTTTGAATTATGTTTAAATTAATCATGTTTACTAAGTTATGTAAGATTAGCAAGTTAGTCATGCATCTAAATTCATGTTCCATGAATTTGTGTCGTGACACTTAGAGTCGTTTATGGTTCTTCGCTAAAATGTTCAAACAAAACAAGATATTGATGAGTACAGAGACTCCTTCGCTAACACACACATAACAGGAAAAAATAGCCAAATATCACTATTTTTTGAAATTATTAGTGTTTTACCACTGTTTGAGAAATATATTAGTGTTTTACCGATTTTTTAAAACTCAAGTTTTAAAAACTCGAGTTTGACATAAAACTTGAGTTTAAGAAAATCGAGTTCCATAAAAAATGCCACACGAAACTCGATAACGTGGAACTCAAGTTTGTTGCAATGTGTTACTCGAGTTTAGTACGTACACTCGAGTACCATGTAAGAAACACAACACTCACATAGCCACAATTGTTGACTTATCTAATTTTTTTTTTTTTTTTTTTCTCATTGGCTTTCAATTTTGTTTCTTGTTCTTCTCGGCATGGTTTTTAAACTCGGATCGGACCGTACGGTCTGACCGAGTTAACCGTGAATTGTTGATGAAAACGGTTTTTTATGTACAAGAACCGGGCATTTAAACAATATGATAGAACTGCTTGAACCGAGGTCTAACCTTAAAAACCGTTCAAACCGTAAGTCGGTTCAACCGCATGTCTGAAGAAATTTGCTTTCTGATCTGAATTCTAGCATGGATCTGAAGTGAGAAAAAAAAATAATAAAAAGAGAAAATGATGAAGAAGATCCGAAAATGAAGCAAAGTATATAAGCAGCACCGATGGTATGGTAAGATTTAAAAAAGAAAAAAAAGAAAAAAAAAAAACAAGAAGAAGAAGAAGGAGATGAGATGAGTCGCAGACGTGAGGAGGAAGAAGAAGATGTGCTAGGAAACTGTGTATCCTGTGAAGGAAGTAAAGCATCAGAGTAATAATGTGAAGAGAAAATTTTGAAATGATGTGGGTGGATGGGTAGGTGGGAGTTAGAATGGTCAAATACCCATTGTACTAGTACACTTGTAGTGCTACTTTATTTACTAAAAATCCTGAGTTTTTACTTTTTTTTTCCTTCTTTTTTATTTATTTTTAAATCTCATCATCTCTACTCTTATTTGGATTTTTTTTTTAAATTATAGGTAATTCATTAACTTATATCATTTAGGTATAATAAGAATAAGTAATAATCTTTTATTTGAAAGTTTATTTCAAATTTTAAAGATATTTTTGTCAAATTTGCTAATATTTATAAATTTAATATCTTTATTTTTATTTTATTTAATTATTAAATTAATTATGACATCATCATGGTTCGACCTCGGTCGAACCTTAAAAATCTTGAACTTCTTCTTTTAATGGTTCTTTGAATGGTCCGGGTCTGAAAACCTTGCTTCCAAGTGTGGGTTTCTCTTTTTTCTTTCTTTTGTCAGGGTCAAGTGGGATGGGAGTTGTTGACTTATCTAGTTTTGTGTGTGTGTGTGTGCGTGTTTTTTTTTTTTTTTTCATTGTTTAAGCACAGGTAAATAGTTTTATAACAAGGAAACTCGAGTTCTAAGTGAACTTTTTACCACCCTCAATTTTCCTATACTTGAGTTTCATGTCAAACTCGAGTTTGTGAAACTCAACTTGAGTTTCAAAAAGTGATACATTACTAGATATTTCTCAAACAGTAATAGAATACTAATAATACTAATAATTTTGAAAAATAGTGGTATTTGGCTATTTTTGCCCAGAAAATGTTATGACCATAACTTTTGTCACAACTTGCTTATATGACAAATTATGAGTGGTGGAGTAAAAGTAGTGGATCTATAATTCCACCATTCATGACTTAAAGTTGTGGTCCTAACATTACTCTTTTTTTACACATCCTCTTATTGCTTATTTACCTTTTTTTTTAATTAAAAAATGCAACTAACTTCCCTTTTTTTTCCTAAAGCAAAAATGCAACTAACTAATACTAATATTTATTGGGAAAATTATTAGGTATTCCCGAAGTATCATAAATGTGCACTCTTTCCTCTCACATAAATAGCGGGTCCCACCATAAATTTAATTAATGGGACTCGCCATTCATGTGAGAGGTGAGAGTACATATTTATGGTACTTCAGGAGTACACAATAATTTCCCTATTTATTGACTCTTCTAATTACCTTTATGGTCCGCGTCAATAAATATACTTTTGGAGTTTGAGAGCAGTCTTTTGAATAGTGATAAAAGTCTACCCAGTACTAGACTCCTTCTTTCTTAGGTCCAAAAAGAGTCTCCCTCTTTCATTCCTTTCTTTTTTTATTCTGATTTCTGACTATGAAAAAGTCTTTCTTTCCTTTATCTAGAATTCCCTCTTGGTTAGCAGCATGGGTTGTTATCTACCTAATTCCCTGTTGATTGGTTGGTTCCCCAAGCACAAAATTTAAGTTCAATAATTGTATTGAATTTCACATTAAAAAGAATTGTATTAAGAAATACATATATATAAACTTTATAAATTTTTCTTTACCCTATAAATTAATAAATTATCCACAAGTATTTTTTTAAAGATCTACATTACAACCTTTAATCACTACAAAAAAAGGGGGGCTATCCTAGCGTTTTCAAAACCGCTGGGATAGCCCCAGAAAACACTGGGATAGGGTCAAAATTCCTATTCTGACATTTTTTTTCCTGGCGCTTCAAACCGTCGCGCAGTGACAGTCAGTATAAGGGTCACCGAACCTGTACCAGCGCTTTTCAAAAGCACCGGGAAAGGACATGCCCTATACCAGCGCTTTTGAAAGTGCTAGTATAGGCCTTTTAAATTATATTTATTCAAGACCTATACTAGTGCTTTTGAAAGCGCTGGAATAGGTACTGCCTATGCAAGCGCTTTCAAAGGCGCTGGTATAGGTCTTGAATGAATATAATTTAAAAGATCTATACCAGCGCTTTTGAAAGCGCTAGTATAGGCTGTACCTATTCCAGCGTTCTCAAAAGCGCTGGTATAGGTCTTCAATGAATATAATTAAAAAAACCCCAGGCAATAGGGCATTTTTTTAAAAAAAAAATTTTAAAAAATTTTATAGCACTTGAAATGTACCTACAATACATATTTTATAGCACCTGTAATGAACCATAATTCATATTTTCCAATGGCAAATACAATACCACATTAAACCAACAAACTAAATATATTTAATTATAATTATTTACAATAGAAAATACAATACCACAATACCAACAAACTGTTTACACAAAAATGAGCTAAATTCACAGGTATTTCAATATAGTTTCAAATAAATACATCAGATTATACTCTTATTACACCTAATTTTCACTCAAATTTCAAAGCAAAATATAAGGCAATAATTCCTTGCAAAATATAAGGCAATCCATGATCTACAGCACTAATTATGACAACACATTTAATGAATGATACAAAATACATTAGGTTGACAATTACACTTTCAACTAGTACTTTACATGATACATCCATAAAAACAACAGGGAAAAGATAAAATGGTATAACTTTCAAATATACTAATACCAATGAAAAATAAACATGAACAGAATGTTACGAGATACATCTCAACAATAATCTGAATCAGCTAATAAACAAGAAACACTCTTCATTATAAAAATAATATACTACTTCATGTCTACCTACGAAATTTATAAAAGATATAGCCTACTTCATGTATAATTCACCATAAACTCATAGCACAAAATCAAGAAGAAACAAAATCAAGAAGAAAAAGAGAGAAAACATACCAATAGCAAAATCAAACCGTAATGCTATGTTCACAACCAACTTATGTACAGCTTTTAAAGTATCACTTTTCCTAATTACACTTATACTTTTACACTACTTATTTTGTAAAACTAAACTCATCCAAACAAACTCAAGATAAACTTTACATAAATTATGCACTTCAACAGTGATGATTGACAACTGAATAATAGTAGAATAGTTTAATGACTATATTTCATGAAAGGTGTGACTCAATGAAAGAATTGGGATAGAGAATAAAATTAAATGCTTTACTGAGGGCAATACTCCATTTGAATATATAAAAAGGTTGATTCAATTTGTTCTCCTGCCCAATAGCATCAATTGAGTTTGTGCCTAAGTAGCTGAAAAGTGATAAAAATAAAAAGAACACATAACCAGTATTTTCACTAATTTCCACAAAAACTATTGTATTACAAAAAAAATTAGATAGTAGAACAATTACATCCATAGTCAAAGTTGTACATATAGGAAGGCTAGCAATTATGTGGAATCCAAGAAAACAATAGGGGAAAAAAACATGATTAATCCAACTCTAAGGCTCCACATATTCATGAACATTCCCAACTCCTAAATTTTCTTTTTTAGCACTATATCTAATTCAGACACAAACCCCCACTTTGGAAAAGAAAATGCAAGCAACCCATGAGTTCATAATAGGATTTTAGTGGGCCAAAAATTAATGGTTATATAGCATACATGTAGCTGACTATGAAACAAGACACTTTCTGTAGGGCCTGTGATCAATCTACTAAAGACTGGGTCCACATTGCATCCTTAACAAATTTAACTCATAGACACAAAATTACCTCAACAGTCACACCCAAAGCACCTTAATTACTAGAACCCCAAGCTATGTCAAGTTTTAAATGACATATGCTTAAGGAAGCCAACATTTTTTTTAAATGGATAATAATGCAAATAAAATCAAAAACTCTTCACAGTTAATTTCCATTAAAAAGAAAGGGTGAAAAACAAAACTAAAAGGACAATGTTGAGTCATGAAAGGTAACTTTTATGTTCCCCTCTTTCAACTGCACTTTTATGTGATTCAAAAATACCTTCATCAATGAAAAGTAACTTCATTTAGAAATAGGGTCATAAATATCAAAAAACAAATTTCATTTTGAATTCAAATAGAAGAACTATTTTATATATTTAATAAATTTTATGTTTTTAATCAAATTACAACCACATAAAACGTGATTAAAAAAAAAAAGGATGGCAAAAAGAATGACCAAAATATACCCCCCTAAACATAAAAAAATCACCGACATAGTTTCAAAGCTTCTTAAAACACTATATATATAGACTTAGAAGTTCACAATTTCCTTTATTAAACCACATCAATCCTTGATCTCCTTGATTGGCTTAGATTTAAATCCACACTTAATACACCAATGGTTAATTACACCTTAAGTAGTCAATTAAAACACCAACAACTATATATCTAATAACTTAATCACCTAATAGCCACATATATTGCTTTGTACTTATTTAGTATATTATAATAATACAATTAGCCATTCACTTACTTATACATATATGTAGTCAATTGTGCATATCAATTAAAGCCTAGTTTTTAGGTATAATCTAATCCATGATCACTAGTTCCCTTGCTTATATATTTATATATATAAGTAACAATCTTAGTGTGATAATTCATGCTAGTTAAGATTTAACCCTCCATTACTAACCATTACGGTCTCTTAGTTTAATATAATGTCCTAATTGGTGTAGGGCGCCATGGTAGGAAGCGCCAAGCTAGTGAAATCGGATTGACAAACAAAGAACAAGAATTTTGATGAATAAACAGAATCAAAACATACATATACTTATCGATGATGAATCTGAGCTTAGTCATGGGTAATAATCAAGAATGCCTTGAATTTGACTCCATAGCTGATGTTGAAAAAGCTTAAAAAATGCTAGACTACTCCAATCACCCAGGAACCTGGTGTTCACGAAACTAAAAAATATAAGTTTAAGTCAAGTTAGATCCATACTTAGTCATTTTTTAGGTTTCGGGGGTATTTTGGTCATTTTTTTTTTGGGTTTTGGGGGTATTTTAGTCATTTTTAGGTTTTAAGGGTATTTTGGTCATTTTTTGAGTTTTGGGGATATTTTGGTAATTTTTAGGTTTTTGGGTGTATTTTGGTCAATTTTTGGGTTTTGGGGGTATTTTTGTAATTTTTAGGTTTCATGGGCATTTTGGTCATTTTTTGGGTTTTAGGGGTATTTTGGTCATTTTATGGTTTTGGGGGTATTTTGGTCATTTCTTAGGTTTGGGGGTATTTTGGTTATTTTTGTAGTTTCAGAGATATTTTGGTCATTTTCTAGAAATTTAGATTTTATGTTGTTTATTTAAATTTTAGATGGGTTTTAGTGAGTATTAGTGGGTTTATCAATTAAGACCCATATAATTAAATAACCAAAAATACATTATAGGTGACATATCCCAACGCTTTTGGAGCACTGGGATAGGTCTCTCTCCATAAGGGAATGGAGTGACCCTATCCTGACTCTTTTGGAAGCGTTGGAATAGGGTCCACCTATTCCAGTGTTTTTAAAAGCACCGGGATAGGTCTTTTCCAGAAAGAAAATCAGTAACCCTATTCCAGCGTAATAAGGCTTCCTGTACTAGCGTTTTTGAAAACCACCGCTATAGGCCTCCTATTGCAGCGATTTGTAAAGCGTCGGTTTTGAGCTGCCGTAATAGGGTTTCCTATACTAATGCTTTTAAAAAGCGCCGGTACAAACTTATCTATTACGACGGTTTTTAAAAGCGCCGAGAAAAAAATGCTGGGACAGGACGATTTTTTTTGTAGTTAATTAAATATTTATTATACAACTCTTTTTTTTTTTTTTTACTTAGATTCTTTAACTTGTGTTGATAAAAAGAACGGTGATCAATATCCAAGCAGGGTTGGTGTTCATCTCTTTTGAATTTAGATATGGTGCAATAGTTAAAGTTATTGCACTTTACCCTACCAACTTTAATTTACATGAGAAGGTAATTATTGCGTGGTGCAATAAGCCACGGGATCTCAATCTGTCTCTTTCCAATGTCACTCCAAGCCTTTTGTCTAATCATAATTTCTTTGTTGATCACTTATTAATATGCTTTTCTTTAAATCAATGAAAAAAATATTTACAGATCTCTCTATATCTTTCCATTAGACATTTAAGTAAGAAGATAACTTTCATGGTAGATAGTGTTGGGCTTTGTGGAGCCTAGTTATGTTTGATTCGGTTGATGGCCATATTTGATCCGAAATAATGTTGTGTGGTTTTTAATGGGAGATTTTTCTGAGGCTTAGTCCATAGAGTGAAGGCTTGGGTTGATAGGCCCAAGTTGGAGTACTCATGGACAAGCCTCTTGGGGAAAATTTTTTGACTCGTTTTGTAACCCATTGTGTATCATGTGCGCAGGAGGTAGAAAAACACAATTTTGGTGATTAGGGCTTTGTTGTTGTTGTCGATTTAGAGAGAGAGAGAAACACTGTAGCCGAACTTGTATTTTTTCCCTGATAATAGTGAAATCCTTGCAACTCTGTAGATGTAAGCAAATTGCCGAACCACGTAAATATTGTCTTGTGTGTGTGTGATTGTTTTCTTTGGCGTGAATTTTCTCTATTTTTTTTGTTTCTCACAGATTGGGATTTCGGGTTGAATTCCCTACAAATCGTCATGGCATAAAACTAAATTGATTATCCAATATTAATTGTTGTTTCATGTCTTAAGCTAATTTCAATCACTCTTTTTCAAAGTTTCTTATGTAAGGGAAAAATAGACGCAAATAATTTATGTGGTTCAATAATATATCTAAATCCATAAACAGGGACAAGGAAAAAGTTTCACTATAAGATAGCGAGATTACAACAGTAGCACAATGGTATTCTCATCAGACCCAAACACCAAAAATACGCCATTGACTCTCTCCAACAAAGAATAGAACACTCTACTTGAACATTCTGTTGCGGCACACTTTTTCTCTGATTTGTTGGGGAAAAATCCAATCCCCTCTATGTCTATATGTGAATTAAAATTAATGACTACCAAGCAATAGCAATATTATGGAAACAAAAAAAAAAAAAAAAATTCCAGCAAGTACCACATAAACACAACCACACAAGAACACCAAATCTTACGTGGAAAACCCTCTAGTGTAAAGGGAAAAACCACAGGGCAGCTCCGAAAAATATCCACTATGAAATAGAGATTACAACAATCAAGTTTATGCTAAACTTGAGTTCACAATAAATTGGATATACAACAAATAAATCTCAAGGAGTAAATACAATCTCACTACAAAGCCAGTAGCAAAATCTTCCTTTGAATACTCCAACTCTCCATGGTTGTAGCACCCAAAAACTTCATGAGAACTCCACCTGTTAGGTTCTAAGGTCTTAGGATTTTATGTATTTAGAACTCTAATTTGTAATGTTGGCAAACCATGATCAAAACATTGTATTTAGTCTTGTTAAGGCTTGCTCAAAGTTGGTTTATTATTGTACAGTTGGAATCGAGTGGCTGCAGAAGTACTTGGGACTTTTGGCCTGGCTCGATCGATCGAAGATTAGACTCGATCGATCGAAAATCGCACAGGTTGAATTTTCTGCAGAATTTCCAACTCAGCCCTACTTCATTAAACGTTTAGGGTTTTATGTTTTTACCCTAGGTATATAAACAAAACCCTAGCCACGTTTTTGAGGTTGTCCATATTGTTATTGTTGCTCATATTTTCTGTTTTGTGTAAATCTCTTGTGAGATCTTAGAGGAGCTTTCCTTTACACAAAGCTTAGGATTTTCAAGGTAGAGATGATTTCAATATCTTGATGATCAACTTAGTTGCAACCATTGGAACTTAAAAGAAAAGCAAGCGGGGAGCTTGTAGCTGATTGAAGAATTCAAGAAAGAAGTAGTCCGTGGATTCGGAGCCTGCGCGTGGTCGTGTCAGGAAGTTCGTACTGGTGGGTAGCATTAGGAAGTCGAGCGGGGAGCTTGTAGTCCTTCTGTAAGAACTTCAATTCTTTCATAGTGAATTCTTGTTTGCCTTGAGGATCGGTGGGTCAAATCCTCCCCAGGTTTTTACCGTGTGGTTTCCTGGGTGATCATATCTTGTGTTATTTATTTTCCGCTGCATTATTATTCTTGATATGATTGTTGAATTGCTTTAACCTAGAATTGTTTAATTTGACTAAGTAACAACTTGGCTAATTAATCTAGGCTACGAAATTTGGTTGATTTAGGGGTCTAAATAACCTGTCAAGTGGTATCAGAGCGGGTAGCTCTTTGTGTTTGAGATTTTTAATCTCTGAGCTGATCCTTGACCCCTGTTGTCATGGAGCATGGACACTCTTTGTTTGTTCCTCCTCATTTTGATGGGAACAACTATGCTTATTGGAAAGTAAGGATGAAAGCATTCCTGAAATCCATTGATGAAAGGGTTTGGAATTCCGTTGAATACGGATGGGTAAAACCCGCTACTCCTGTGAGTGAGTGGCAAACTTCTGAAAAAGAAGCAGCAAGCTTCAATAGCAAAGCTATGAATGCTATCTTTAATGCTGTTTCTATGGAGGAATTTAAGAGGATCTCTAATGTTGAGGTTGCTCATGTTGCATGGAAAATCCTCCAAACTGTGCATGAAGGCACAAAGGCAGTTAAGATTAATAAATTGCAACAATTGACTTCTAGATTCGAAAGCATTAGAATGTCTGATGATGAATCTTTTGATGAATTTTATGCAAAATTAAATGATATTGTCAATTCTGCTTTTAATTTGGGTGAAATCTATGATCAACCTAAAATTGTTAGGAAGATTCTTAGATCTTTAACTGAAGATTTTAGACCCAAAGTGACTGCCATCACTGAAAGCAAGGATGTGGACTCCATCCCTGTTGATGAGCTTGTAGGATCTCTTCAATCCTATGAGTCTGACCTCCCTAAAGTAAACAAATCCAAATCAATGGCTCTTAAGTCAGTTGATGATGTTGAGGGTGGTGGATTTGATGATGAGCTCTCTGCTACAGAGATTGCCTATCTTGCCAAGAACTTTAAGAACTTTCTGAGGAATACAAATAGAAAGGCAAGAGGGACTTACACTGCTGAACCTAGAAATTTTAGGAAGAATGATCCCATTAAGGTTAACAATTTTGAAAAACCTAGAGAAAATTTTGGTCAATCTTCTAATAACTCTTTGGGTCCTCAGTGTTTTGGCTGTCAAGGGTATGGTCATGTGAAATCTGAATGTCCTACATTCTTGAGGAATAAGGGTAAAGCTATGGCTGTAACCCTTAGTGATAATGAGGTTTCTGATGATGAGTCCGGTGGGGACGAGGATGGAAACTTCATTGCTTTCACGGCTACTGCTATAGTCAATGAAAGCATATCTGCTGAGGAGAACCCTTCTGATGGGGAACTCTCTGAAGATGCAGATCTTCAAGAGGCCTATAACAAACTTTGCAAAATTGCTGCAAAGGATGCTATGAAAGTTGAACTTGGCCTAAAGAAAATTGACTCTCTTGAGCTTGAAAAGAGAAATTTGCTTGTTAAACTATTTGATGCTAATGAGCTTTTGAATAATGTTAAATCTGAGAACATGCTTTTACTTGATAAAGTTAGAACTTTGGAACATGATTTATCTGTTGCTAGATCTGCTAGTTCTAAACTTGATCACATGCTGAATGTTCAAAAGTCTCCTGCTGATAAAACTGGGTTAGGATATGTTGAAAGCATTTTTGAATCTGGACCACATTCCACTACTTTTGTTCCTTCTTCTTCTTCTGAACCTTCTGTGAGTGAGGTTGTGAGTGAAACTGTCAAACCACCTGTAAGTGAGATAGTTAAACCCGTAGAAGTTTCACCACCTAAGAAGATTAGGGTAGACTTAAGAGAATCTAAACCTAAGGAGCCTACCAAATCTAAGGACAAGATGCATGGTAAACCTGCTTGGGTTTGTCATTATTGTGGTAAGTCTGGACACATTCGTCCTAATTGTTACAAGCTTCAAGCTGATAAGAGAGCAACTAAACCAAAAGTGCCTGTGCCTCAAGCACATGATCCTATGGCATTAATTGGTGAATTGGTAAAGGTGTTAAACCTTTATTCCAATCCTGGAGTTGGGAATCACTCGAATGTGAATAAGAACTCCAATGCTCGTGGTGCATCTAAAAAGTTTTGGATGCAAAAGACTCGAACTAACTGAGTCTTTCTGACATGGTCCTTGTGCTTAATTGCTCTTTTCTTTGGTGACCATTGTTCTTTGGTTTGTGTTTTTTTTATTGTTTTTGTTCTAGGACTTGCATTGCATTACATTCATGCATTTCATTCTAGGATTTATTTGTTTTCCTTTAAAAAAAAAAAAAAAAAAAAAAAAAAAAAATGAAAGCAAAAATTATGTTAGACACTACTTTTCTTGATTTTTGAAAAACAAGGTTGGTCTATCTTTTGACACATGTCATGTTCTGTGTACCTTGTTTAACCTTGATGAGCTTAAATATTGCACCTGACTAGTTAAAGCTTTGTAGTGCATGTTGTGTGGGAAAGATGTTTATGGTTATTAATCATTTTGTCTTGATCTTGATGTCACATGTTATTTGACTGTCGGACTTGATCCTTTTGAGAAAGGCATAAATAACCATCTCACCACTGTTCACTAGTCAATCATGAACACCTTAGTGCATATCATAAGATTTTGTGCTCGAGAAAGTGTAGCACATGCAAAAAAAAGAACATAAGGTGTAGCCTCTTTAAATGCTTAATGCTTAAAACTGGTGTGTACTATTAGGCTTGATGCCATTTCACATATTCTAATCTGGTGTGTACTATTAGGCTTTATGCCAAATTTCACCTAAATAATGGGGCAAAAATACAAGAAACTTACATGATTGCAAGCTTTTGTTCTAGGAGATGTGGGAGTTATAGGATGTAACTCTTTAGGTGATAGTCTCTTTTAAATTCTATGTGATGAATTGTGTAGACTTTGTGTTTGATTGCTATTCACATATCACCTCACATGTATCTCAAGTTTTTGCTAGTATCACACACTACACAAGTTACTCTTTGTTAAACACTGTACATGCTAGTGTGTGTGTTTTTGGTCTGACCAACCAAGTTTGAAATTATCTTGAGATTTGTGTACAACATATTTGTTGTTTGAGAATATTCAAAGGAAGAATGATTGAAACTTGTTTTTGAGAAAATTGGGGTTTAAAATTTTGAGTTTTTGAAAAATCATTCCATCTCATACTCATGCATTTTATTTCTGTAATTTAATGCTTTGAGGAGTTGTTTTTCAAAATTTGTTTTGTCTTTCAAAACTGTGATTTTTCTCAAAATTTAGTGAGCCTCTGCCCATTTCGATCGATCCAGCCTGTTTTTCGATCAATCGAAAAAGTGCTTCCATTTGTCTCAAAATGACTGTGTGTTTCGATCGATCGAATCTGCTTTTCGATCAATCGAAAAAGTGCTCCAGTTTGTTTCAAAACGACTGAGTGTTTCGATCAATCGAATCTGATTTTCGATCGATCGAACATCGTGAAAAAGCTTTTTTAAAAGATCAGATCTGACTTTTTCAAATACTTTTCAAAATCTTTTTCAAACTTTTTCTCTCTCTCCGCGTTGGCAAGGCTCCACCTTAGGAATTTTTGTCGTTTTCTTCCGAAGTTTTTGCACAATCTCTCTTTCCTCAAGCCGGTAAGACCTTTTTACCCTTCCTTTTGATTTTATTTTCATCATTTCATGCATAAATTCATGTTTTTAAGGGTAATTTTCGGAATATGCAAAATTTGGATTTTCTGTTGATTCAAGCCTTAATTTATGAAATTGATCATTGGGTTTTTGTGGGGACACTTCATTACCATGATTCTTAACTGTTAATTTGATCAAATTTGAGTTTGATGAAAAATTGAAAAATCTAGGGCTTGTTCTTGATCCGAATTGGGGCTTTTGTTAAATTGAGATGATTTTGATGAAATTGACTTGTTGTGTAGTTGTAATTAAGCATTATAATCTATGTAATGTGTTTTATAATGCTCAATTCCTCTTTTTGGTATAAAATTTCAACAAGTGGTTTTCAATTTTTGGGATTTTTGATGAAAATTCCATGTTCAAGCCAATTTTGTCAATCTCAATCTCAATTGAACTTATTTGTTTACTGCATTAGATCATGCATCACAACATTATTAATGTTCATGCATCATATAGATTTTTGTTCTATAGTTTTTATTGTGCTAATTTGCAGTCTGCCCTTGTTTTTGTTTTCTCTTGTTCTTTTGGTTTTTCCTTTGTGTCTCTGTCCTTTCCTTAGCACTATGCCTAGGAAAACTAGAGCCCGTAGGAATGTTCCCTCACCTTCTCCTTCACCCCCTCCATCCTATGATAGTGAGAAGTTTTCTAGTGAGAAAAACCAAGAGATTTTTGAGAAGCTGAATGTTAGGAGAAAAATTTGGGCTGAGCGTTCTGTTCACTTAGATGAACTTGATCCTGCCATTAGGGCAAATTTTGAGCGTAGGGGCTGGTTACCCTTGGTGGATGTTTCTGATCCTCCTCCACCTTCTGCCTTGATTAGAGAGTTCTATTCGAACATCTCTATCCGCATCTATGATTCCAACACTCTAGTCAAGAGTTGGATACGAGGCGTAGAGTACACCCTTACTCCTACGGTAGTGGCTGATGCTCTAGGGGTACCATTGGTTCGACATCCTGTCTATCCATATGATGTGTCTCCCGAGATTAGTGATGTCTTGTCTTACATCACTGGGACTACTGTCCAGTGGGGTTCTGATCCTCGGATCACCTCTGCTGAGCTCTCTGGGTTACACTATCTTTTCTTTAGGATAGCGTGTCATTCTATCTGGCCCATTTCCCATGTTCACACCATTCCTCTTGAGAGGTGTGTATTTTTGTACGCTCTTGTTACTGATGCTCCTATTAGTTTTCCCCATCTTTTTCTTCGTTCTTTGAACGATGTTTATAGGAGTTCATCATCTGCTCATGCTCTTGTTCATCCTATTTTCATTCATAGGATTCTCCTTCATCTTGATCTTGGTGGCTTCCCTTACTCTGAGCCCGTTCATGTTATTGCTCCTATAGGTGCGTCTTTTCTTAGACAAAGGGCTGCTCATCTTCGAGCTGGTTCTAAACACCCTAGGTCTGAGCCCTCGAGTAGCGCACCTCCTCCTTCTTCTTCTGCAGGTATTGCTGGTGAGGATGTTACTGATCCAGTTGGTGATGATGCTGCTGCTGCTGATTTTCCTCCACCTCCTTCGGTCGACTTCGATGTTCGTCGTACTTTGGAGACTGTCATGACCGTTCAGGCGGCTCATGGACAGATTTTGGTGGACTTGCTTGATGAGTTTCGTGCTCTACGAGCTGACTTGGCGCGTCTTCATTCACCCTCACCACCTCCTTTTGATGGCGACTTGTGATTGCTCTTTGGCATTCCGTCACAAAAAGGGGGAGTGGTATTTTGACTTGTAGAGGGGTTTTTGTAGTTAGGGGGAGACTTTTTGTTTTGAGGAGCTTGTGGAGTTGTTTAGATTGTATCTAGGTGCTTCACTTTGTATATCAATTTTGGGGATATTCATGTTAGGGGGAGTAACATTGATTGATATACATGTTATATTCATTGATTCTTGTTGCTGAATGATTCATTGATTCTTGTTGCTTAATGATTCACTGCTTATTGATTTATATTTATGAGTTGATCATTCATATATGTCTTTATTTTGTGTTGTGTGAATCTTACAAGAATATTATACCTGTTGTTTTACTTTTTTCTGTCACACATGCGTTTATGCGTTTGTTGAGTGTTTCAGGAAATATACAGGTTGATTCAACTAAGCTGCTGTCTACACTTGCAACTGATGGATAGTAGTTAGGATTGAATTTGAGTTTATGAGCATTACTTTTGTAAAGGGCTTTTACTTGTAAAACTTTGAGCTTTTAAATTATGGTTTTGTCACGGATTGCCAAAGGGGGAGTTTGTTAGGTTCTAAGGTCTTAGGATTTTATGTATTTAGAACTCTAATTTGTAATGTTGGCAAACCATGATCAAAACATTGTATTTAGTCTTGTTTAGGCTTGCTCAAAGTTGGTTTATTATTGTACAGTTGGAATCGAGTGGCTGCAGAAGTACTTGAGACTTTTGGCCTGGCTCGATCGATCGAAGATTAGACTCGATCGATCGAAAATCGCACAGATTGAATTTTCTGCAGAATTTCCAACTCAGCCCTACTTCATTAAACGTTTAGGGTTTTATGTTTTTACCCTAGGTATATAAACTAAACCCTAGCCACGTTTTTGAGGTTGTCCATATTGTTATTGTTGCTCATATTTTCTGTTTTGTGTAAATCTCTTGTGAGATCTTAGAGGAGTTTTCCTTTACACAAAGTTTAGGGTTTTCAAGGTAGAGATGATTTCAATATCTTGATGATCAACTTAGTTGCAACCATTGGAACTTAAAAGAAAAGCAAGCGGGGAGCTTGTAGCTGATTGAAGAATTCAAGAAAGAAGTAGTCCGTGGATTCGGAGCCTGCGCGTGGTCGTGTCAGGAAGTTCGTACTGGTGGGTAGCATTAGGAAGTCGAGCGGGGAGCTTGTAGTCCTTCTGTAAGAACTTCAATTCTTTCATAGTGAATTCTTGTTTGCCTTGAGGATCGGTGGGTCAAATCCTCCCCAGGTTTTTACCGTGTGGTTTCCTGGGTGATCATATCTTGTGTTATTTATTTTCCGCTGCATTATTATTCTTGATATGATTGTTGAATTGCTTTAACCTAGAATTGTTTAATTTGACTAAGTAACAACTTGGCTAATTAATCTAGGCTACGAAATTTGGTTGTTTTAGGGGTCTAAATAACCTGTCACCACCAATTTATCTTCTTTGTGTGTAACTTGAGCAAAGAAAAATGTCTCATTTTTCTTTTTCACTCTCTCACACTCTCACTGTATTTCTCTCTATTTCTTCACACGGACTGCACCCCTCAAAATGGCTGAATATCTCTCTGTGTTTTGCTCTCTCTCTGGAACTCACACACACTGGCCGAATGCTCTCTATTTTCAGCTCTGTTTCAGCTCTCTCTGCAAGGCCGAATGGCCTTTCTTTCTTTTTCTTCTTTTCTCTTCAGCATGTACAACACGCTTAGCTTCACTTCTCAATAGTCAGACCTTGCTTTTTTGCTTCACCCAATTTCTATCTTCCTTTAGCATGTTAAACATGCTTGAGTCAAGTCTCATGCAAAAGCAATGCTGACATAAAGACTTTTGGAACTAAGCTCATAAATGAGCTTTGACAAGGCAAGCAAGTGGGCTGGAAGAAAGGGTGTCATGTGCACCCAACATGATCACTACGTTAGTCTCCACTTTCCCACTGCTTTATTAGTCTCTGCTTTCCTACTACGTTTTCTTGATCACCATGAGATATTGCTTCTATTCCATTTAAGACCAAAGACTTTGATCATCAGGTGATTCCTGAGTCCTGTCACCGAGTCTCATTCCAACGACAATTAGTAAGAATTGGTCTTCTCTTATGAATAAATTTCTTTTTAAATTTCACCAAAAACATATGTAAGAATTGGTCTCACCTTTTTAACAAGCATTTCTGCTCCAACCAAAGGCTATTATTGTAACCCATACCTCATCATCTCGTCCATAAATAGCTTGATATATTCTGATCACTTCCACTCCACCTTCTTCTACCTGTTATTGTAAATCTCCCTTTTTTTTTTAATGTTAAAAACAAAGCAAACAAAACACTTTCAAATGACTCCGAAAAGCAAGATTTTGATAATTGGAGGCACAGGATACGGCCTACGTTGGGAAATTCGTGGTGGAAGCAAACGTAGAGGTTGGCCATCCCACATTTGCTTTGTTCAGAGAGAACACACTACTTCTTGATCTCGTTAAGGGAAAACTTGTTGAGAATTTCAACAACTTAGGTGTCACTTTTCTCCTCGGAGGTATATTTTTATTTTCTTTCTTCGTTTCTCTTCTTACATGTTTGTGTGTGTTTTATGCATGGATTTGAAACCCACACCGTGTAAAGAACTAGAAGAGAGAGACTCAAAATTTTGGAGGTTGGACTGGGTCGTTTAACCAAGATCAAACCATGATATATTATTTAATTTTTTATTAAATTTAATTCATTAATTGTGTTTATATATAATAATTTTCCATATCTTACCAACTCAAGGCTTGTGGCCTAATCGTTTGATATGCTGGATATAAAAAGGCCTGTAAAGACCTTTCTATGATTTTCATCAATCTAGAGAAAGCATATAAAGAAGTGATTAACAAAGATATTATGACTAGCCAAAAGGCTTGGAGTGACATAGGAAAGAGACAAACTGAGATACAGTGGCTTATTACACCATGCAATTACCATCTCATGTAAAAGTTGGTAGGGTGAAAACTGTTTTTAATTAATTTTTTTTTAACCTTTTAACTTTTTATTCTATTAGCTATTAGCTTTTATGTTGCATGGTACAACAACATTAACTATTGCACCGGATCCAAATTCAAAAGAAACAAGAACACCAACCCTTCTTAGATATTGGTCACTATTCTTCTTATCAACACAAGTTAAAGAACCTAAGTAAAAAAAATAAAAAGAAGGTTAAAGAATAAATATTTAATTACAGGTTGTAACCTAGATCTTAATATATATATATATATATATATACTTGTCAATAATTTATTAATTTAATTTACAATGTAAAGAAAAATTTATTAAGTTTATATATGTAATATATTAAGAATTAATTCTCAATATATTTTTAAAAAATTACATTTGTTGATAAATTACTGAGTTTGTAGTGTACTCACAAATTCAGTATTATAATTATATATGTATTGATTTTAATATTATGCATAATTTTTTTTTTTTAAATTTATAGAAATATGTATCTTTTTTGGAAATATACAAATATCGTTTAACAGAACATAAAAACACATTTTAACTAATATCAACTATGCAATGCCTTGCTGTTGATATTAGCTAGCATATGCAAAAATCCAATACGGCACAGATTCCTGGCATGGAGTGGGATTCATGCAAACACGTGGTGATCTCTCTCTCTCTCAATGATAAATTATCATTTTATCAACTTAATCATTTTTAGTCTAAAACTAACAATTAGCCAAATATAAGTGATTAACAAATTTTTATTTATCAAACACAAAGATACTATAAACTAAGTATGGAAATAGAGTAAATAAAGGCAAACCACAGCTAATCATAAGGAAGTGTTTACCAAGAGAAAAATCTGATTGCGAATCAAGAGAGGGTTCTAGCTAAAGAAAGACTCTGCTTTCATGTTCAGAATAAGATAATCAACCCATGTTGCCAATGAAGAGGGAATATTCTAGCTAAAGGAAAGAGAGACTATTCATCAAAAAAGAAAAGAAAAGAAAAGAAAAACTCTTTCAAGAAAAGTAAAAATTAGACTTTTACCACTATTCAAATGACTGTCTCAAAGTCAAAAAGTATATTTATTAGAGACGTGTACCATAAAGGTCATTATAGAGAGTCAATAGATACTAGGATCAGTTAACTTTTCACTTTATTTATTTATTTTTTTTAACAAGTACACTTACTTTTATAATATTTTTACAATACTTTCATAACAAATTTTAGATGAAATATTATTATTAGTTGCAACTTAAATCGACAATTGAAATTACTTTTTTACCCACCAATAATAACCAATAACAATATGTCACATAATATTTTTTGTGAAAGTATTGTGGACATAATATTTTTCTAATTTTTTAATAAATAGATCTGATTAACAGTACTCTTAAGAGATATGTTTATTAATCATTTTAGAAAAATTTTGATACCATTTTTATGAAAATATTAAAAAAAACTATAAATATTGGAAAAGTTTATCCTAAGAGCATTAGTTTAGAAAATATTTTTAGAAATATTTTTTTATGGTAAAAGAAAAAAGTAATTAATTTTTGATAAATTATTATATTTTCTATGAAATTGATATTAAAAATTCCTTAACATTGTCAATTAACAAATATTCTAAAGCACCCGTTAATTTTTAAACTAAGTAGTCAAACAACCCTATTTTCAAAATATATGGCAAGATACCACTCTTTTGGAACTTGACATTATTGATGTCGAGTTCCACGTGACATTTTATTATTATTTAAAAACGCAACATCAAAGACTGCCACCATCATAGAACAAGCACAAAACTCAACATTGCTAATATTATATTTCACGCAGAACTCGATATTAGCAATATCAAGTTCTAAAATGGTAGTATTTTCCCAAATAGTTAAAAATTAAGGTCATTTTCCACATAGTTATGACATAGTGTTCTTTTCGACTTGGTGTGTGCGTGTGGGCAATCTTTCACAACCATCATTTTTTCTAGGCTTGGTACCAACTTTTTCACAAAACTAGTATTATGCCCGTGCAATGCACTACTTAATTAAAAGTTATATGAGTTGAAACTATATTAATAATTTGTGAATCACATGATAAAAACAAATTAATTTTGCAACATGTATACATACATATATTGAGTCATTTTGTGCATACATATATAAATTTTACATATTAAAACATAAAATTATGATATACAATCAAAATATTTAATTTATTTTAAATTATTTGAAATATTTAATAGAATTTGAGGTGAGTGAAATATTAAAATTTGAAGTTAAATCATATCATTTTGATTACTTATATATATATATATATATATATATATATATATAGACACACACACATAAAAATTATATATTCAAAACAATAGTGAAAAAGCTATCAAAATTTGATAGAATTAATTTAATTAAACAAATAACATATTTCTATCATTCTTACCTCTTATTCTAGTTTGGAAAGTTGCGTAGCAAACACTTTATTTTTCCCCTCTCTGTCTCCTTATGCTTTTATGCCTTGCATTTGATTCTTTGGCATATTTGTATGCTTATTTAGAATTGCATATTTGAAAGTTTTGTTGTGTCTCCAACTTGCATGTCTAGCATGTATCTGAAATATTATTTTCCATTTATATCAATTACTATTTATATATATATATATATATATATATATTCAAAGTTAACCAATAGTAAATATATATAATTACTTGCCTAATTTTGGAAATTCACATGCTTTTATACATGTGTCACACCAAAGTTTTGGTTTATGTTTTTTTTTTTTTAATTTTTTTTTAATTTTTAATAAATTTTTAGGAGACTCATATTCATTCTCAGCATTGATCTTTTTAATATAGGTCGTGCAATAAAATGTTATGTCCTACAAAAAAACATATGGTAGATGTTATCATTCTAACATAAATCTCAATATTAACAAAAAATAAATTCTTTTTTCTAACCTATTCTTTTTCAATCTTTATAAAGATCAAAATTAACAAAATGCAATGACTCAATCTTTTTCTCTTTCTCATCAAGGTTGAATTCGGATTCTTCAAAACTTTATTGAAATACAACATATTAAAATAGTCTATTGGTGAACTATTTTGGTGCAATATTTTAGTTTACAAAATACTAATTTAAGAAAATATAAATTGAAAATAAGAAGTTCCAAAATTGTACTAACCCTTTTCTTTTTGTTAGCAGTAATGTAGCATCAAATTAATGTCAAATTAAAAAAAAATATAATGTGTATGTAAAAGAACTTTAATGAAAATAATTAATAAATTATAACAAATACATAAGACAAAAAGAAGATTGTCCTCGAAATCAAAATTGAGGGGATGGAAACAACAATATCACCATCGGAACCAATGTCATAAACATGTAATTCATATATGATATACAAAATAATAGATCTTCCAAAAGGAGAATAAGAGATTTGTAAAAATTGATGTATCAATTCTCATGGAAGATCCACCACTATGAAAGCATGTCTAACAATATTTAATCATTGATTCTCAAACCATAAGCATATAAAATATATCAAATTTGAGGAAATTAACTTAACAAAAGCAACAAATATATCAAACAATTTATTTTCTTAGTGGAAAGTTCAAAGACTTGGTCAACCATAGACAATGTAAAAAAGCATCAATATGGCACTTAAAAGTTCAAAGAGCTGTTGGTCACACGGAAGCAAGCTTTACTACTTTAAGGGCTCCTCTTGCTTGCATTTAGCCTCTACCTAATTTATCATTCACTCTCCTAGGTTATATTGATAAATACTTTACAATTTTCTTTCTTCTCTTTTCAGAACTTTACAACCGATCTGCTCATAAATCCCAATGGCTCTTGTGACCAGCAAAAGAGCCTCATCATCCTCTTTCACCCAATTCAAGAACTTTGATGTCTTCTTGAGTTTTAGAGGAGAAGATACTCGTCTTGGTTTTATAGGTCATTTGTATAATGTTTTGCGTCAACGGGGTATTAATACCTTCATTGATGATAACCTTAAAAAAGGAGAAGAAATTTCTACAGGGCTTCTCAAAATCATTGAAAACTCAATGATTTCGATAATCGTATTCTCTGAAAACTATGCATCATCCACCTGGTGCTTGGATGAACTTGTGAAAATTGTTGAGTGTAAAAAGAATGACCAATTGGTGCGACCAATTTTTTATAATGTAAATCCATCAGAGGTTCGTAACCAAAATGGAAAGTTTGGGAAAGCATTGACTAAACATGAAGAAAAGCTGAATGATAACAAAAGGGTGCAAACTTGGAGGGAATCTTTATATGAAGCGGCCAATATATCTGGTTGGCATTACAAGCATGAGTAAGTTCCTATATTTAATGAATACTTTTTTGCTTTTACATGTTCTAATGATTTGTAATGAGTAATGACCGCTACATTTTATTGTTAAACAACAACTACTACTATTGTTTCTAAGTTTTGTGAAATTGTGGATTTTTTTTTTCTCATCATATCTTCTAATAAGGTAGCTAGCTACATAGTTGTCAAAACTTGAATCATATCAGGAATCAATTTTTCATTTTATTATATTGCGTATTTCATATCATATTCTCTGCCATAAGATAGATAAATACTTTATAAAATTTATTTAAAAAATTATAGATTTACATATAAGAGGTATATTTTATTATAAATTAGAAAATATTTAACTAACTAATGGAAAATTCAATCATCACTAATCAATAATATTTAAATAAACTATTTCAATAGATTTTTCTTTACCTTTATTATTCGCATTCAAGTTTCTTGGACCTAATATATATATATATATTTATTTATTTATTTGTATTTTCAATTAGTAATTTATTCACAATATAGAAAAGAAATTTGCACTTTCATATAAACTATACCTCTCTTTCTTTTGAGAGAGAGAAAGAGAGAGAGAGAGAGAAGCTTATGGATATATTGGTTTAGTGGTTAAAGTGAGTAGTCCAATAATTTTATGTTAAAAACAAGTCTAACAATTTGTTGCACTTAAGTCAAAGCACAAATTTTAGCGCAAAGGCTCAATTCAAATTGATATGTCTATGTATTATTCAATTTATACGATTCATACGAAACAATTTCTATGATACATATTTACGTGTCATGCAATTCATGATAATAATCGATATGCACTTACGAGACGGTACCTTTTAAGTCCAATTCAATATATATCACTTATTATATAGTGGCAAAGCCAAGATTAGAATAAATATTAAAGACAAAATTAATTCTAAAAAAGTTTATTAATATTAGAAAAAGATTACTTAATCTATTAAAAAAGATTGATTAAAGTAGAAAATATAATGTAAAAGTAAGTCATAATTTATTTATTTTACTTGCTTTCAATTATTTTTTTTCAGCCTTGTATAAGCTAGATCGAGTTAGTATAATCGTTGTTATGTGAATGCTACTTTTTCGTATTTTAAGCTAATCTAATCTAAATGTAAGATAATCAAACAAATCATTTGATTACTTTTTTTTATAAAATTAAAAAAAAAAAAAAAAAATTATAGCAATATGATCATATTCTCGAAAATTTTAAAATGTTCTATTTGTGACTTGATTTTTTATTTATTTATTTTATATATGTTGTATAATGTTCTATTTTTGAATTAATTAAAAGCAATAATGTTTATTCTTTCTATCTTATATTTCATTTCCAACCATGGTGGGTTGATTGCAAAAGACCTAAAATTATATAGATTTCTAAAAGAATTATTCTGCATTTATAAATAATAATAAAAAACAACGTATAAAATTCGGTACATTGTCTAGGAGATACTGCAACAATAAAATTCGGTGTATGTATTCCTTGATTACATTAGTAGAAATAAAAGTTTTTTTTTTTTTTTTTGAAGTATAATAAAAAATTAATATATTAATTTTAAAAGAACTTTAAGGAGCTTTGGGTGGAATGGGGTGCAATTGGCCCCCCCTCTACCTGGCTTTGCCCATATATCGTACCATATGATACTAATAATTATGGTTAACCATAGGTCAATAGTAAAAATAAATGAACTTAATATTAGATTATCTTACTGATTAATTTGAAGTTTCGATCTCATGTTGTTTAAAAAACAAATTAAGAAAATTTTAAAATTTTTATTCAAGTATCATAAATGGGATTCCAATAAATTTGTATTCCTAATCTAACTGGATTTTCCATACAACTTCCTGCCTAAAACTAATTTCCTAACAAAAAACAATAAGAAAAAAAGTCTTAATAAAATATTAGTTCTTATATCTTTAAATTACTTGACGCTTACTAAATGAAGTTCTTTGATTAGTTGTAATGCACAAATTGAACATCTAAAATTTAGTTTAAGTTCATTTTCAATTTATAGTCTAACTAGTTACATGTCTTTGATTCTTTGTGAATGACAGCTGCACTGAATTTGAATTTATCCAAAGAATTGTTGAAGAAATCTCAAATTCTAAATTAAATCGGATGCCGTTATTTGTTGCTAAATACCCAGTTGGAATAAATTCTCGTGTAGAGGCCATAACATTGCATTTAGATATTGGGTCAAATGATGTTCGTATGATAGGTATGTATGGTCCTGGTGGAGTGGGTAAAACAACCATAGCAAAAGCTATTTATAACAGAATTTTTGATCATTTTGAAGGAAGTAGCTTTCTAGAAAATGTTAAAGACAAGTCAGGGGCAATTAATGGCATAATCCAACTACAAGAGGCACTTCTATTTGAGATCTTAGGGGATGGACAACTGAAGGTGGGAAGTGAATCGAAAGGAACTAGTGTGATAAAGAACAGACTTCGCAATAAAAGAATTCTTGTAATCCTTGATGATGTGGATAAATTGGACCAAATAGAAAGATTGATTGGAGGATGTGATTGGTTTTCTTTGGGAAGTCGAATTATTATAACAACAAGAAACAAACATTTATTACGTTCTTTAAGAATAGGTCATTCAACCTATGAGGTTAAAGAGTTAGACGATCATGAAGCTCTTGAACTATTTAGTATGCATGCCTTCCAAAGAAACAAACCTGAGGAAGATTATTTAGAACTTACTGATCAAGTTATATGTTATGCCAAGGGCCTTCCATTAGCTCTATCAATAATTGGTGCTGATTTGTGTGGAAGAAATGAAATGCAATGGAAAAGTGCATTAGATAAGTATAAAAAAATTCCTGACAAAGATATTCAAAAAATACTCCAAATAAGTTATCAAGGATTGGATGAAACTGAACAAGATATTTTCCTTGATATTGCATGTTTCTTCAAAGGGCATTACAAGGATTATGTTGTAGATATACTAAATGCTTGCAATCTATACCCAATTATTGGTATTCAAAAACTTACTGATAAGTGTCTCGTAACTGTTGATCGATCTAACAAATTATGGATGCATGACTTGCTACAACAAATGGGCAGAGAAATTGTTAGACAAGAATCACCACAAATGCCCGGAAAACGTAGCAGACTATGGTGTTATGAGGATGTTGTTGAAGTGCTAATGGAAAATACGGTATAACTTCTAGTTTCATTCTCCTTTATCATTTTCTTCATGAAGTAAATATAATGACCATTTTTTTCCTTGTAATTTTTTATTTTTTTTTTGTTATGGAAGAAATTCATGTCCAATAATATAGATAAGATTTAGTAATTATTATATTTTTTTATGAAATCTTTTGAATGATGTGATTTATGTAATTTTTTGTCCAATTAGGGATCGGAAAACATTCGAGGCATGATGATATGCTCACCTGAACCAGAAGAGATGCAATTAGAAGCTAAATTTCTTGAGAAGATGAAAAATCTCAAATTCCTTATGATTGATAATATAGATATTTGTGGAGGTATTTGAAAGCTCTAAAATGTGTTGAAAAACACAAGAGCTGTTTAGACCCCCAATTAAAATTACGGCTTGGTTGATTTTACACAAACTTAATACTAAGTGCGGAAACGTGTAAATACAAGCGAATAAACAATACGCTACTCTAATCCATAAACTAAGCAACACAGCAGTATAATGGAATATAAAAGAGTAGGGAAGAAGGATGCAAACACAGAAAACACCAAGACGTGTTTTCGAAGAGGAAACCGAAGAACTCGGCGAAAAACCTCTCCGCCGCCCTCCAAGCGGAAATCGATCCACTAGACAATCAGTTGGGATACATGAGTGAGCAAAAGACCCTCCAAGCCTAATCTACCCGATGCACCTAAGCCCTCCAAGCTCCTACTCCAACAAGGCTTCTCGGAACCGTGTCTTGTCTAGTTCTCCGGATCCCGCAACAAGCTCCATGTTGCATCTGCCATCCTTGGCTTCTTCCAATGCTTCCCAGCAGCACCAAAACGTCACTCAACACTCTCAGATGATGTGGTAAGTGTTTGGGCTATCAACCTCTCAATGGTGTGGAAATGGAGAGGGAAGGGTTGAGGAGATACCACAAGCAAGTGTATAGAGAAAGGTGGGGATGACAATCTCTAATTGCAAATGTGTTTGGCTAGGGTTTTCTCTCTGAAGCATTCCTCAACATTTGTGGGTAATGGGGGTTTATATAGGATAGGTGCAGAATGTGTGAGTCAGTCAGTACAGGCTGGCAGAACAGCATGTCTCGCGGGTGTCTCGCGGGAAGGCCTTACCCGCGAGATACTCGCGAGAGACAGCTGTCTCCACCTGGCCTGACTCTTCGCATTCCAGCATGTGCAGGGCACATGCTTCACTTCGCGGGAAGCTTAGTCGCGACATACCCGCGAGATTCCATCAGCTTCCACTTTGCTTGAGTCTTCACACACTCTCTATCACACACCCCTTACAACAATTCCCACAACAAATACAGGGTATAAGTAATTGAAAGTAATTACAATCAAATTTGGCACGGAATAAACGCCAACAAAACACATAGTTGTAAATCACAACTTTACAATCTCCCCCTTTGGCTATTCCGTGACAAAACCCTAAAACAGACTCTAGACTTAACCGTGAGTTTGGGAACACAGGCAAAACTCACTCACACTTAATTCTAGATTCTGATAAGCTCTTGAAACATATGAACAAGTAACTCCTGAAACACAACAACAAAATATTATCATTGTATGCAGAAAACTTGAAAAGCATATGGAGCATCAATAGCATGATCAAGCAAGATGAAATAGAAAACACTAGATCATGGCAAGATCAAACAAGTAATCACTATACACAAGCAATTACAATGCTCATTCACACAAGGAATGAACATCCGGATATGCAAGATGATAAGCTCATATGAAGAGTACCATTTGCAAATCCAACACTCAACCAATGCAAAATACTCAAAGTATTTGCATCTAGGAACAATCCTACATGGGCACAAGAGTGTTCATCACTCAACCAATGCATAGAACGTATATGCATCTAGGAACAATCCTACTAGGGCACAAGAGTGATGTACTGAAGTAAATGTATGACATTAGACTTCAATAGCACAAGCATAAAGGCTGCATAAGCAAAGCATTGCAAATACATGGCACAAACCATAAAAGCCTACAAAATATGCAATGAAACAAAACAACCCTTAAAGCTTACAAAAGCAACATGGGTACATGCAAACTATGCTACAAAGCAAAGATAATAACACAAAAGAAAACTTCTGAAATAATACTTAAATAAAGAGTAGTATCAAAGCTTTTAAACCAAAAGCAGTAAAAACAGATATAAACACTAAATAAAACACCGTCTTTTTAACCCAATAACCAATGCTACTGTGTATCTAGGCTATGCTCCCCCTAACACTGTGCAGGCTCTTCTCCGGCTCCCCCTTAGAAAATTCTCCCCCTTTTTGACCGGAATGGCCAAAGGACTAGAACATCTCGGACTCCGAGTCAGAGCCATGAGTGGGAGACAAATCCTGAACTTGTGATGCTAATGCGGTGATCTGCCCCTGAAGATATGCGAACTGATCTGCTGTGTGCTGCACATGAGAATCAAGCACTGTCGACATCTGGTCCATTTTAGCAAGCAACTGATCAAGTTTGCTTAAGCCTGATGGTGGAGCAGAAGATGATGGCTGTGCAGAGGGCTCTGGAGCCGATGTGAACCTGTCAATCTCTTCCTCTGTATCTTCAGCTTCCTCCTGCTGAACTTGTCGAGGTGGTGGTATGGTATGCACACCAGTCTTGGATCCTCGAATGTGTGCAGTGCTCCTAGTCAAAGTATGACCACCAATGGGATAATCCCTCGGAACACTAGTGAGACCACTGGGTATCTTGAGCTTTGTCTTGGCAATCAAACCCATGATCAAGGAGGGGAATGGCATCACAGTCCGTGTATTCTGCTTTGTGATGCTCTTCTTTAAGACATGCATGATGTGGCCACAAATGTCAATCTCCTTATGTGTGAAGAGATCATACAGAAATCTTGTTCTCGGAGCAGATAGAGTTGTGAGATTGGTGACTGGATATAGATTGTGAATCATCACATAGCTCAATGTTCTCATTTCTGGAGAGAACTTGAGAGTGTCCATGGATGATTTCTTCGATACACCACCAAGGATTTTGATCATCTCATCAATCTTACCTAATCTATCCTCATAAGCAACTGTGATTTGCTGAGATGGAGGACGAGTCTCCAGATAATCTTGGATGCTGTCCCTAGTAATCTGAAACTCCTTGTGTCTCACCCAGCCTTCAATAATATCTCCGTTGACAATGGCATTAGAGAAGAACTCCTTGATGATCTCTGAATAGACTACCCCTGTTGGGTTCAGCAGCTTGGTCCAAGTTCTATCTTTGAATACTTCAGGGATGAAAGTGTCCTCAAGAGTCTCTAACTGGACTACCCGTTCCATGATGATCGTCTTGGTCTTGTAGCAGTCATTGTACTTCATATCAGCATCTGCAGACCGGAAATGCTCAGAGTCAGTTCGGGCTCGCTTTGAAGATGATTTCTTCTTTGCAGCATGCTTGGTGGGAGACATCTGCACAATTTTACCAAGCAAAGAAGAACGAAAATATGCACCAACACACATCAGAGGACAACCTTCATTAGATTCAAGTTAGTTCCAAATTGTACTTAAGACAAAAAAAATCATGAAACACATTAAACCTAATGCAAAGAAGGTTCCAACTTAAACAAGCATAATACCAATGCAACAAAAAAACGAGACAGCGCAAGAGTGTGTGTCTATGTGCATTTGCTGAAGAGTGTGTGCGGCATAAGATGCAAGAGGGTGCCTAAGTGTGCTTAAGAGTGTCTAGGTGTGTGCCAAGAGTGTGTAGCATAATGCAAAGTTAGAGGAACACACAAATAACGACCAAATCTGAGTAGAATATGGTCAGGCAATTGAAACCCCATTGATTGAAAGCACAAGTTACCATTTTGTCACAAAAATCTCACTTGGACATTTTGACAAACACTTAGTGTGCACAAATGCAAAAACTACATGAACAATGCATGAACATATGAAATTCTGCCCTCAATACATGATAAAATGCCACAAGGGGCCAACACAAGTGCAGAAACAACTAAGAGAACACATCCCAATAAAAAAAAATGAAAAGAATTCACCCAATTTTGAAAAACAACCCAAAGTTTCGAAAATCCCCAATTCTCAAAACCCTAACAAAAATTCTGCATAATCTAAGTAAAACTTGAAAGGAAATAGTTAAGAATCATACCTTGAAGGAGAAGAATGCAGAAAAAATGCTTGGATTAAAGGGAAATGAATGGAACAGTGTTTTTGGGTTGAAAGAGTGAGAGAGAGGTTGAGCGAGGGAAGTTAGAAGTGTTTGAAAAACTGTCACATCAGCTATATAAAAAACTGAAAACACGCGTTTTTCGCGGGTTAGAGAGGGGCGAGACAGTCGCGAGACAGTCGCGAGAGGTGCCACTGAAGCACAAAATTTTCGCGAGAAGCATTAAGTCGCGAAACAGTCGCGAGACAGTCGCGGTATCCTCTGTCTGAAATTGAAAAAAATCCAATTTTAGCCAAACAGAATTTCGCGAGAAGCTGTTGGTCGCGTTACAGTCGCGAGACAGTCGCGAAAGCTTCTGTGTGACAAGATGTTAAAAAAAATTCCCTCAACCTCTTTTCGCGGGAAGCTCTAAGTCGCGAGCTTCTCGCGAAACAACCCCTGTGTCAGTTTTTGAAAAACACAAAAACATGCATTTAAATCAAAACAAAAGACAAGAGAGTAAAAAATCACTTTCAAAAACAAATAAAAAAAACTCAAAAATCTTTTTGGATTTGATCAACAAGGATTGAGCATGTGAAAACACATTTAATCAAGTACAATCACACAAATGAATAAGGCATTCTTTGAACATAGACTTGTGTGTTGTGTGTGGATATCAAAAATGAGATAGTCCTTAGTCTAATGTGAAGCTTCAATGATCAATTCAATCAAGGCATACACAACTAGCACTAGATTATGTGATCTATCTCAATTATAGAAACATGCATATATGACCTCCCACATGTACTTGACAATAATTCATTGAAGCTTTTCATTTGGCTCCATTTTTAACATATCATTTGCAACTTTTGAGCAAAGAGAATCTCATTTAGAGAAAGATGCCTGAAATTTTTGATATTTCAATTTATGATTTAGCCTTTGGCTTGTTGGGCATCGTACATTTTATTTTGGTCGCTTTCCCTTTTTCCTAGTCGAATACTAGTTTGTGCGACAGGCTTTTGCAGCTCTATATCTCTTTTCATTTGGAGATTTACAATTAGAGAGCTCTTTTAAGCAAAAAAAATAAAGGTGGGAAGATATATAGGCATGAGTCTATGCATGTCTCAAGAACAACAAAAACATTCACTAATTATTCATGACAAGGTTGAAGATCTATTTACAACAGTCACATAGATTTCAGAATTTCTTCCACAATGATATGAGTGCATGAGAGACAAGCTAAGCTCGTTAAATGCACAAAGCCATAAGTACAAGGGTACAGGGCAAAACATGCTTTGAGACAAAACTCAACAAAGTGATCAAACTTTTTGGATTTTCTATTTTTTATGTGATTTTGAATTTTTGAACACACCCAAAACAGAACAACAAAAGAAAAAATTAACAAAGACAACTGGTACAAAACAACCGGACACAATAAAAATATAAAGATAGAACAATGCAAGAAGAAAAAGCAACAGCAAATGTCCCAAAATATTGAAAGAATTTATGCGTGGACATGTTGTAATGCTTATGCATGAGCACCCCTTTTCACCCACACGTCACGTGCGTTTGGGGTGATATCCTTAACGGATTGGGTACGAGAATTTGGACTATCAAACCTTCTGGTGAAACTCTCCAAGCAAGTGGTGAAGGCACCAATCATTTTCATCACGTCCATCATGCCAGGATCACGATTCTGACTTCTCGGTTGTTCACCACCCCAAGACCTCATGTCATTTCTCCTTCCTCGTGACCGAGGTGCGCTTGAATTGTTGTCTGATCTCAGCTTTTGACAGTTGGGCCTGGTATGTCCTTGCATTCCGCAGTAATGACACACATAGTCCGTTCTAGGATTCCGTTGTGATCTTGGGAGAGACCTTCCTCTGGTTTCATGTCTACCCATGGAGTGATTTCAGGGCTTATTCACCATTCGTTGCTCACTCACATTCTTCTTCTCAACCTTCACATTCTCAGGGATGGTTTCTTCTACAATAGGCACTACGGCCTTCACAAACTTCACTTCTTTGGTAGCTTTGGCTGATGAACTGCTTCCTCCGGTGTATCCCAACCCGGACTTGTCTGAAGAGGGTTTTTGAGATGAGATAACATCATCTAACTTCTGGGAAGAGACTCTCTCTATCTTGGCATGAGCTTGTACTACCTCTTGCTCAAGAAACCTCACCTTCGTATAGGCTTCAGACAACTCGCCATTTAATGTCTCAATTTCGCACTTAGCCTCTTTATATCTGACCATGAGACTTCTGTAATCTTCCTCAGCCTTCTTCATTTTCCTCACAGCTGCCTTGGCTATTCTGGTATACTCTCCAGACTTCTCAAGAAGTAAAGAATAATTTTCTTGAAGATTAGCTGTATTCTCTTCTTCTTCTTCAGCATCTGATTCATCCACATTCCCAATAGACTCTGAATCTGAATGCTCACCAAGCTCCTTCACAAGAGTACCCAAATCATCCGATGACTCCACATGAGCAATGGTCATGAATGCGGAGTAGTTTCCCTCTCCGTCACAGCTCTCTTCCGAGTCAGAATCAGAGGATTCTGAATCACTGAGTGTTGTGGCATAAGCTTTGCCTTTTCCCCTTAGAAAATTTGGACACTCCTTCTTTAGATGTCCATGGCCATTACACTCATAGCAAATAATTTCTGAAGAAGGTTGAAACTCCCTCCCTTCTTTTCTTGGAAACTCTTTCCTATCACCTCTGGAAGATGAAAATTTTCCTTTGTTGAATGGTTTCCCACTGTTCTTCATCTTCAGAAATTTTCGGAAGTTTTTCGCAAGAAATGCTACTTCCTTCTCCACCCCATCTTCTTCGGAGGAATCACCCATCCTTTCGGTGATGGTTTTAAGAGCAAGTGATTTACTCATCTTATGGGAAGGCAGTCCCATCTGATATGTTTGGAGAGACCCAACTAATTCTTGAATTTTAATCTCATCCAAATCCTTGCTTTCCTCTATGGCTGTAACTTTTGCTCTGAAACTTTCAGGCAAGGACCTCAACACTTTTCTCACCACCTTAGCATCTTCAATCTTCTCCCCAAGATTGAGTTTAGCAATCACAATTTCATTGAGCTTCCCATAGAATGAATCAAACGGTTCATCATCACCCATCTTGAGCTCTTCAAATTTGGTGGTAAGCATCTGAAGCTTTGTGTCCTTAACTTTCTTTGTACCCTCATAAGTGGTCTCCAAAATCTCCCAAGCTTCTTTGGCTACTGTCATGTGAGAGATCCTGTGGAATTCATCAAGAGACACAGCACAAAATATAGCATTTAAAGCTTTACTATTAGCATTGGCTGCTGCAAGAGCCGCCTTATCCTAATTAGCCTTAGGAGCTTCCGGCTTAGTCTAGCCGAGCTCTACCGCATCCCAAACGGTATCTTCTATAGAGCATAGAAATTCTCTCATTTTGACTTTCCAGAATGCGTAATTGTTCCCGTCAAAAAATGGTGGAACATTGAGCGATTGAGACCGGTCCATCTCAAATAGGGTCAAGGATCACACTAAGGTATTTAAACCAAGCAAGTGTACCCGCTCTGATACCAATTGAAAGCTCGAAAATGTGTTGAAAACACAAGAGCTGTTTAGACCCCCCAATTAAAGTTACGGCTCGATAGATTTTACACTAACTTAATACTAAGTGCGGAATAGTGTAAATGCGAGCGGATGAACAACAAGCTACTCTAATCCATAAACTAAGCAACACGGCAGTATAATGGAATATAAAAGAGTAGGGAAGAAGGATGCAAACACAGAAAACACCGAGACGTGTTTTCGAAGAGGAAACCGAAGAACTCGGCGAAAAACCTCTCCGCCGCCCTCCAAGCGGAAATCGATCCACTAGACAATCAGTTGGGATACATGAGTAAGCAAGAGACCCTCCAAGCCTAATCTACCCGATGTACCTAAGCCTTCGAAGCTCCTACTCCAACAAGGCTTCTCGGAACCGTGTCTTGTCCGAGTTCTCCGGATCCCGCAACAAGCTCCATGTTGCATCTGCCATCCTTGGCTTCTTCCAATGCTTCCCAGCAGCACCAAAACGTCACTCAACACTCTCAAAAGGTGTGGTAAGTGTTTGGGCTATCAACCTCTCAATGGTGTGGAAATGGAGAGGGAAGGGTTGAGGAGATACCACAAGCAAGTGTATAGAGAAAGGTGGGGATGACAATCTCTAATTGCAAATGTGTTTGGCTAGGGTTTTCTCTCTGAAGCATTCCTCAACATTTGTGGGTAATGGGGGTTTATATAGGATAGGTGCAGAATGTGTGAGTCAGTCAGTACAGGCTGGCAGAACAGCATGTCTCGCGGGTGTCTCGCGGGAAGGCCTTACCCGCGAGATACTCGCGAGAGACAGCTGTCTCCACCTGGCCTGACTCTTCGCATTCCAGCATGTGCAGGGCACATGCTTCACTTCGCGGGAAGCTTAGTCGCGACATACCCGCGAGATTCCATCAGCTTCCACTTTGCTTGAGTCTTCACACACTCTCTATCACACACCCCTTACAACAATTCCCACAACAAATACAGGGTATAAATAATTGAAAGTAATTACAATCAAATTTGGCACGGAATAAACGCCAACAAAACACATAGTTGTAAATCACAACTTTACAGTATTGAATATCTTCCCAATGGATTAAGGTTGCTTGATTGGCCTGGATTTCCTCTATCTTCTTTGCCATCCAATTTTCGCGCTCAAAACCTCATTGCACTCAACATGCCGCAAAGTCAGGTTATATTGGACAAGCTTCTCAAGGTATGATCAATTTTATTTATTCATATACTATTAATTCATTAAACTTTATGTTAAAGTTTGTCAAAACTAAATTTTGAATTTTTTTTTTCAACAGAAAATACGGTTCAAAAGCTTGACATATATGAATTTTCACTCATGTCATTATATTAGAAAATTACCCGACCTCAAAAAAACCACCCCAAACATAAAGGAATTGAATCTCCGTGGATGTAAAAATTTAATGGAGGTTCATGAGTCCATTGGACAACTTGATAAGCTTGAAAAGTGGGACCTCACAGATTGCATTGAACTTCAAATTCTTCCAAGTTGTCTCACGATGAAATCTCTTAAACATTTAAGTCTTTATCGATGCACAAAGGTTGAGAAGTTCCCCAATATGCCACAAGAAATGGAAGGTTTAAAGTATTTAAATCTATGTGGGACAGCTATTAAAGTGTTGCCTCCATCATTTGCAAATCTCATTGGGCTTCATCAATTATTCCTAGGCTCTGATTTCCATTTGGGTCATCTTCCAAGTAGCATCTATAAATTGCAACATCTTTGTGAAATCTATCTTTATGTCAAATTTCCAAAGGACGTGGAGATTGGTAGACAAGTACTATGCAATTCTTATGGTGGCTTTTCCAATAATGGGTTTCGGAGCTTGAATGTCCTCTTTCTTTGTTTTTCTAAAAATGGTTTAGAAATAGATTTTATTTTGAATTCTTGGTGCCCCCTCTCATTGAAATGTTTATTCATACGGAGTGAAGATTATACCCTTCCAAAAAGCATTATCAGATTCAATAAATTACATTCGCTTGACATTAGAGATTGCCACTTCATTCAAGAAATTCCAAAGCTTCCAGAATGTATAGAAAAAGTTGATGCATCAAACTGCTTCTCGTTGAATTCACAATCATTAAGCAAATTATTTCTTCAGGTACCTCTCTCTCTTAAAGTTATAAATAAACATTTTCAGTTGCCTAATAAAATAATTTACCAAAATTGCTAAAGGATAATTATAGGTGTATAATGTTGTACACATTTGTTTAGTTTACAATGTAAATCTTACATTGCTACCTCAATGTAAATCTTACATTGCTACCTCAATGTAAACTAAGAATTTTCTTTTACCAGTAATTATAGGTTTACATTGCACTTGTACACCTTTTACAAATGTGTACAAACATTGTACACATTGTTTTAGTCTTCAATGTAGATTTTACATTGCCAGTACAATATAAACTAAGAATTTTCCTTTGCTAAAATTCACTTTCTTGAATTTCTTAATTGCATGCAGTTTGGAAGAATTTTAGAGCTTCCACCAAATATGAGATGTTTAGGTGTGAAAGAAGACATATTAATGGATTCACAACCATCTATCAGATTATTGCATCAAATTGATTTCCCTTGCTGGCTCTCCCCATCTGAATTCTCTGTAGCTGAAAATTATGATGAAGATGACACTAGATGTGAATATGAAATTGTAGTACCAAGATATGAGATTCCAAAGTGGTTCAACCATCAAAGTGTTGAAAGTTCCATATCATTCTGGATTGGTCCAGAATTTCCAACATTTGCTCTTTGTCTTGCTTTTTGTCTACATCAGCTAACTGATAAAGATACATACAGTTGTGTTTGTGTTGTCCACATTTCCATCAATGGTCATAAACGACTGCTCATTCAGAGACTCTTTCGAGATTTTCAGTATGATCATCTGTGGTTTTACGGTGCACCTCATAGCCTATTGCAGCAAAAATTTGGAGACTTGATTCAAAGTGATCAGAATCATGTTGAGATTTCAAGTAAAATCTCTCATTGGACTAGTAAAACTGGTGGAAAAATTGCTCCTATCATTGAAAGGTTGGGGGTCCTTGTGGAATGCATTTGTCGTCCTAAGAGTTCAGTTATCATCCCTGAAAATGGTGAAAATGTTGATGATGGCTTTGACAACACTGTACTCTCGCCTTCACTACCTCTAATCCCCACTTCTACTGATTCAAATATACATCATGGGGGTTTCAACAGTGTAGAAGTTTTAAGGCTTTCAACAGACGCATCAAATAATGGTTTTGACTCAAGTTTGATGGGCATTCATAATGATGGGAGCGATTTGTGTGTGTCATCAGTTGCCTCTCCCTTTTCAAGAATTGGATATAATGACTCGAAGGTAGTGGATGGTGATGGGTTTGATTTGGGTTCTTCTTCAGTGGTCCATCCTTCTGTAAACAGTGACTCTGGCTTCAATCCATATCCACCATCAAAAAAATCGAGAACCCTTTAATCAAAATTTGAAGAAATATGCCAAGGTACTATTATTACATTGTATTCAATCAATTTCTTTTGCATTGTTGAATGCTGGAGTTCTTCTCCCCATTGCATTGTTTGATTTGCATCATCGGAGGTTTTTGTCACTTCCTATTTTCTTTCTCAAAATTAAGGGGCTCATTCAAACGGGGTATTGGTTCAATTTGAAAGGACATTAATGCAAAGAAAAATAGGAATTGATGGTCATTTGATTTGTTGTTGAATTCTATTTCTTGTAATGGTTAAAGAATTTTCAAAATTATTCTAGAAAACTACATTAAATTTATCTCGTTAATGGACAACTAAAGTCAAAATGCCTTTACTTTTTTAGACTCACAAATATCAATATCTAATTGGCCATACTCAAGAGATTACTTGAAATGATTAGAATTATAGGTTTTAATTAGTTGAGCATATTTGTTATGGCGTTTTGAAGGGGCTCAGTCATATTAATTCAGAAATAGATAGCTTGAGTGAATGTTGCTGGAAAATTAAGGTTTGATTTTGGAATAGCCATGGTGCCATTGATTATCAGCTAGAAGACTCTGTTCAAACACAATGCACTATGTATTGTGAAATAAACTAATTAAATATGTAAATTCTACCGACCAAAAAATAAAAATTCGAAAGTCAGAGTAGAAGTGGATCCTTTGGTTGAAAATTTAGGGTTGTATAGTCCGAAGTCACCTCCTTATTAAATTTGATACAATATCAAAGTTGTTTGAAAGTTAAAACAATTTTACATAGCACCTCCTAGAAGATCCTCTTCAACATCTAACTGTTGGTCTAATCCTCCACAAGGCTTTACAAAGTTAAACTGTGATGCTGCAATAGACAAGAATTTCTCTGTTGTAGCTGTGGTTGCTAGAGATTGGAGAGGGACAATGGTATTGGCTGTCACAAAAAAAGTCGACACCATTATCTTGTTCAAGCAGAGGCAGAAGCCATTATTTGGGCCTCACAGGCTTGCAGCTGGCTGAATTGCTAAAATTGGGGAGGGTAATCATTTAGAGTGGCTCTAAGGGATGTATAGAGGCAGCAAAAGGTCAGTCACAGAGTATTGCTTGGAGAGTGAACTGTTGTATTAAAGAGGCCAAGCTGATAGCCTGCAATATTCCCAGATGCATCTTCCATTGGGTCAACAGGAATGGAAACAAAGCACTTCATGCCTTGGCTGGTTGGTCTCTGAAATTTTTTTTGTTTGGTCCTTTTATCCTTTCTCTGGTCCAAAGAATTTTGTGGAAGTATATTTTCAGGAACTGGGATCTGTGCCTCTTGCAGTCAGTACGTAGTTGTATATCCTTGTGGGTAAAGTATTTCCTCCTGATTATCGAAAAAAAAAAAAAAAAAAACAATTTTACATAGTGGCCAGGTTTAAAGGGTTTTGCAGAAATCAGTATTTAACTAGAGTGACTTTAAATCTCAGGAATAGAATTTTCTCCCTTCAAAAAAGGGGGAAAATAATTGTTCTTATTTTATTTGAGTAGATTCCTGGAATCAGCCTCCCCAAATAAAAGTTGAGAGTGAAGCTGTCTACCAATCACCTCTCCTAGACCCTAAAAAAGTGGGAGTTTTCTTTAGAATTTTTTTTCTAAATAACAATAAATATTAAAAAATTTAGTTAGTTGTCAAGTTGAAAAAGAATATGGAAAAGTAGCATTTCGAGTTTTAGAAACTCGAGTTCCAAGATAAAAATCGAGTTTTTAAAGCCTCGATTTGTAAGCGGATCGGAAAAGTGGGAAAAAAAAATCCACGTAAAAATCGAGTTTTAAAGAGCCGAGATCCATAAAATGCAGAAAAAACGCCGCTATAGGACTTAAAAACGTCACTATAGGGCTTAAAAATTGAGTTATAAAAAATTTTTTGCAGGAAAACGCCGCTATAGGTCTGTAAAACGTCACTATAGGGCATAAAAAACGCCACTATAGGGCTCCCTGAACATGGTATTGAACACTTGTAAAAAATTTTTGCAGAAAAACGCCGCTATAGGGCTTTAAAACGTCACCATAGGACGTAAAAACGCCACTATAGGGGCTATCAAACTAAATTTTTTTTTGCATGGAACTCGAGTTTTTAAAACTTGAGATTCGTGTGGCATTTTCAGTCCCAGTACACTCGCAAAGCGAGTTTTTGGACTCGATTTGTAATAGGGATCTCGAGTTTATAAAACTCGAGATGCTAGTTTTCTATAATCTTCAAACCATTGTCTAACTTACTATATACTTGCACCCCACACAGCCACTCTGCCCATTCCCCCGTTTTCTTTATAAAGTATGACCTTTTTTTACATATATTTGAATAGCTTTTTAATTTTCTTAAAATTCTATTGAATTGGATGAGATAAAAGATGGCTTTGAATTTGCTTGTGCAATCGAGGCCTTAAAGCTATGATCACCCGCCCAGTAGAAAGCCTTAATCCAATGCTGATTTCCGCCCCTGTTGTTTGTGTGAAGTGGACTAGAATTCATGTTTGTATTAACTTGTTTAAACATAATAATTCTATATCATCAACTTGGTTTTAAAAAAAAATCTATGTTATGATCTGTTTGAAAAGTTATGCTCGTCTTTACATGATAAACATTTAAATAAGCGTGCAATGATGCTTCTACCTAGTGAGAAATCCTATGCATGGTTCACTCTTTTTGCTAGTTGGACATGTTTTGAATACGTTTCTGCTTAAGATGTTTTCCTAAGAACTCATGGCAGCACCCTTTCTTTTTTTCTTTTTTTTTTCCTTTTTTTTCAAACTTTGCAGTCTCAGAACTAACAATTCTCTTTGTTTACAATTAGTTTTTCCCTGTTTTGATGTATACTTATACTTTGTTGCTTGGTTTTATTTGCCTTCTGCTATTTTGGGCCGAGTTTGTATTTCATACATAACTGGACTATTGATGTCCATGTAGTTCATCTATATTTCATTTTTATGCATAGAAAAGGGCTTAGAAAAGGCATAAAAATGCCAAAGCTAAAGAAATTTATTATTGGAGTTTAGAAATGGTTACTGGTAAGAATGTTTGAATTTATTGTCTTCACACACGGAAAAAAGATATAAGAAGAATCCCACATTTTTATGGATAAAAGCCAATGATTTTCCCACCATTGTAACTTGTAAGTTCTAACAAAATGAACAGGAATCATTCGTAGATTATGGTATCATTATTGTATGACTGTATGAGTCCTTAATTTTTGAAAAAATTGAAATGGTAGTTATAGATTATGGGATCATCACAGGTCTTAAGCTTGATTTCTAATTGTTCTTCAACCAATAATGTAAGAGTTGGAAGTGAGATCTTCATAGTTTCTACTAAATAATTTGTCTAGTATGCCAATCTTCACCAAAACACAGTGGCGAGGTACCAATTTTTTTCATTGGTCATTGCAGAGGATGCCTGTCATTTTGAGTGATAATGTATCAACCGATACGTAGCTAAATGGTTCTTCATCTTCACATCCAGATTTGGTAAGAGCTGTCTGAATAGAAGAAATAACAGCATTTTTATATCTATATTTGCTACTTTGAGGATACATGGAACAAAATATTCCAAATTTATCATTCTTGTCTACCAACCTCCAGGTGTGTACCCAGTAACACCTGCAATGGGTAAGCTGTCTTTTGATGGATCAGAATGCATCAATGAGGTGAGGCTAGTTGCCTTTTTCTTTATCATAATGTATTTCCTCTCTAGTCTTGTGTATATGAATGTAAGGGAAAAGTTGATGAAGATTTGATAAATAATGTCAATCAAGGGAAGAAGTATCTTATGAGACAGTTTTATGAGATCTCTCTATCACAAAACAAGATAAGTAAGTCCTTCAAGCTGTGAGAGCGTGGGCTCATGAGACCATTTATGAGATACCCTCTACAATTAAAAACCTATTTAATTAGTTTTGTACAGATAAGATTAAAGATAGAGGAAAGCAAAAGGAAACTTAAAAAGAAGAATCCTTATTTATGTGAAGAAAACCTCTTGTGCAGAATCTTTCAAAGACTGATCCACCAAAAAGCTTTTAAAAGGAGCCCGAGATTGAAGGACGACACAACATTTTCACCCTTCACTGAAAAAGGTGACCAGTACGCAAGGATCAATTCCAAGTTTTTATCAACAAAGGGAATTAAAGAAGAAGAATCATACTTAGAGGAGAAAAAGTATTCTGCTGAATCTTTTAAGACTGATCCACCAAAAAGCTTTAAAAGAGAGCCTGATACTGAGGACAAAAAAAGCACTTCCATTCTTCACTGGAAAAAAGGTGACCAACACTCAACATCTAGTGTTGTTCATTCTCAAGATGGACCAGCTAAGTGCCAACTGAAGCCGGACTATGAGGAGTTAAAGCTGATTCAGGGAAAAATACTGATGAAACTGGCAAGCTATGCCACTCCGGCAAGGAAGAAGGGAAACCTGAAAGGTAGTGGTGATAAAACAATCCGCCCTATTTTCATGCTTTGGGAAAAGCTTGTGTTGTGTACCTTGCTTTGTAAATTCCCTGTGCATATGCTGCACCTTGTACATAAATTTTGTTATTAGCGTTGCAAGCTACAGATGAAGGCTTTTGTAGAAGTAGGCAGCAGCTTGCAATCCGTTGTGTTTTTGAAAATTCCAGCTTCACTCATTTGCTGGAAGACTGTAAAAAGTTGAAAACGCTCATCAATGAATTTATTTATATTTTAACATTGACACACAGAGATCGGATGTAAACTAAACCTATATGATAAACTTATTATATAATGAACTTATATATGGCAGATCAAATTAGATTAACACAAACGGGAACTTTTCGGACATAAAGGGTATCTCTGGCTCACTCAGGATCTACCACCAACGGCAAAACTATGACATATATATTTGAATGAATAATTTGAAACTTATCATCTTTGAATATATAGAAGGCTTTTTAAGTGGATGTTGAATGAATAATTTGAAACCTATCATCTTTGAATGGAGTATTAAATTAGATTTGTTATCTTCTCTGGCTATTTTTTCCATTTATTTATTATTTATCTTTGTAGTGTTGATTATTGCCAGCTTGCTTGACTGAAAATGTAGCCCCAAGTTTAGCTTCAGCATCCATGAAAATAAAACAATTCCCCACGGAATTCAATGGCCGACATTGACGCCCTTTGGAAAATGCCTTTATACTTAAAAATTTTATAACATGTCATGCATTCTCACATGCTAGTGCTTTCCATATCATTTGTACATATCATTCCCACATGCTATTGTACATGTATATTTAAATGAATTTGGTAATTTAAATTCACACATTTTTCCAAAAAGCCAAATTGTCAATTATAAGTGTTTTTTTTTTTTTAATATTAAAATTGAGGATTAATCAAAACATGGTACTATCTTAGGATAGGGGTGTGGGGTGCCTAACATATTTCCCTTACTTAACTCCTGAATTCATGTCTTTGGTTCAAGATCAGTGGCAGCTCCAAGATTATTTTCTAGGGAGGTTAATAAGAAATATTAATTATACAAAATCTAAAATAAAAGAGAACTTGAATATATAAACATAAACAAAAAATTAAAAAAAAAAAAAAAAAAAAAAACTCAAATCCATGAAATTTTACAGTTGCCTTCTACAAGGTTTCATATTTTGAAATTGTTGAATGATATTTTCATTATCAATCCTACGAGTTATATTTCATTCAATGTACATAGCCAAGTAATTATTTATCCACTGATCTCATATTTGATTGATTTATTTCAAAATTTTTAAGATATAAGTGGGTTTTTTCTAAGGTTTAAGATTAAGAAATTTCTACCTTTATTGTTGTGCTCTTTCTTTATTGTTGGTTTGTTATAGCATTCACATCAAAAGTGCAAAAATAGCTAAAATACTATTTTAGCACCAAAAACACTAAAAAACTACATCAAATGTACCAAACTTATAATTTTTTAACACCTAGCTATAGTAAACTGCCAGAGAACTGCCATCTTTGGTAGTTTACTATAGCTAGATGGTAAACACAAAAAAAAAAATGTTATTTAAATGAAAAAGAGAGAGAGAGAGAGACTTGAGTGGTAAAAGAAAGAATAAAGAAAAAAAAATTAAATGAAGTGGTAAAAGAGTAAAATATTTGATGTTAGGTATATTGTAAAGTGAGATGTTAAAATAAATAAAGTAGTTTTTTGAATTGTTAAAAGCTAAAATTTTTAGCACTTTTGATGTGAATGCTCTTATTATGAATTTTTTTTTTCTATTTAAAAAAGCCAAGATATTGTAAAGATGGTCATATTCAAAGCTTTTTCAACCGGGTTTTAAAAAAATTCAAAATCACGGTACTCAAAATTTTATTTTAGGAGGTCAAAACAAAAAAAATTATATATGTATATATATATATATAGGCCAATTCAAGGGATTCAACCCCCTGGGTTTCAAGTGGAGCAACCTATGTTCAAGACATTTGCCTTACCCTTTAGCTTAGGAAACTTTAGGGATATCCTTAATTAATTAGGCATAAAATGGATTAGACATAAGTGATTAATTACACCTAAGAAACCAATGGTTGGTGGCAACTCTAATAAAATGGAAAAATAAAAATGGACTCACTAAAAACATACACGTACACTCAAGTGTCCATATACGTACACCAGCATTTTTTATAGTGCACACACATTTCACGACGTGTCTCACCAAACAAACTCCACTCCCATTAACAAAAACAATTGGGGGGTCGAAAAGTTTATCACTTGAAAGAAGTAACCTTTGAATCTGCTGGAGTTCCTCAAGGATCCAAGATAGTAAGATTTTTTTTTTTTTTGAGAGAAAGACAGTAAGATTAAAATGAATAAAATTATCATCTCTTAATAGTTTAATATTTGAAGAAAATTGGTAATTTAACATGGGATTAAAACATGAATTCATAAATTCAATCTCATGTCACCATCTCACCTCCCATTTAAATTTCATACAAAACTTCAATATTCCTATAATCACTATAAAATTTATTTGGTCCACAGTCAACTAAATGAATGTGATTGCAGTCTTTGTCCATTACTAAAACAAAGAACATGAGAAAAGATATTATAGAAATTGAGCAGAAATGTACAGGTAAATATTATTCACTAAAGTATTTAGGAGTGCCCTTATCTTATCTTTTTCAAGGCCAATGATTATCTACTACTAGTTTCAGCACAATGAAAGTGTTTTGCTTTTTGTTGGCAATTCAAATAACTTCTTGGAAAGTTGAAAGACATGAAACTATTTCATCTAAGTAAAATTTAGGACCTATTTGGTAAGGCAGTTCAAATAACCGTACGTTTGAGGATGAATTTATCAAATTTAATAAAGGATCTTTTTTAAATGTGTAATATTTCGTTGTTGTAGACCATACATTTGAAATTGGGTACCTGCAAAAAATTTTCTCCTTTCCTTTTACAGTTATTTATTGTAAAAAAGAAAAAGATGTACACTAAATTATTCATATTACAATGTAAAACGAATCACTCAGAACCTTTTAGATGTTTTCTTACCAACTACAAGTAGTAACTACCATTACCATTTCAACTCATCTTTCTCTTCTTCTTATCTCCTTGTTTAAGATATTCACAACCTTTTGCTCATAAACTATAATAGCTTTCCCCACCAATAAAAAGCAATCATTTAACAAAACAAAGGGTTAAAAAATGGACTCCTACTTACCAAAAGTAAAGACTTTATAGTCTGAACACAAATTTCAGCCTTACACGTTTACTTTTAGGCCCACCAAATTTTGGCCCACTTTACTTTTTAGTCAATTGCCCAAAAATTTAGGTTCCATTTTTCCATGCCTTTTTTTCTGGGTCATGATTCCTCATTTTGGGCTTATTATTATTTTTATTTAAGGAACTCTGGGACTATAATTTATCAAGACCACATTGCTCTTTTTTTTTTTTAGCATTATCTCATTAAGTTATGGTAAACATAATAAAACTCATAAATTTAAGGGGACGGCACCCTCTAGTTTTCAGTATATTTTTTTAAAATTTTTTCTTTTTAATTTAAAAAAACTAGTGTTATTATTATTATTGAATTTAGGCCCACTTTACATTTTGCACAAAATTTTCCCTTCCTTTTAAAGAATGTTCCAATTCCTCTTTCATATATTTATGAAGACCATATTTCTTTTATTACATTTGAACCTACAAAAGAAATTGTATACATAATTTAATTTTTGTTTTTAGCTAACCATTAAGCCTGGACCTTCGACAATAGATTGGAAATATAATTACTATCAACTTTCCATGTAATACGTTAGAGATGTGCATGCCCATTGGCCATTGCCTTGGCATAATAAGAATTGATGTTCTGTGATATATTGGCTAGACGCGATGAGGTTATTTGGTTTGCTGGCGTGACAATGGTATTGTTGAGGTTATATTCATTATATAGTTTTCATAGGCATATCCAGGTTTTTATAAAAGTACTAACATTATCACATGCATTGCACGGCTTAATCAAAATTCATATGTAAATAATTTTTTTTATTAATTTACTTAAAATAAATAATAAAAATAACTGAATATTTTATTTTTAAGTTATATAATGAATGCATATTGTGTGAGACTAAGGTATCATAAAATACATACATACATACATACACACACACACACACACACATATAATTGAATGGATGACGGTAGAGATACCTAAAAATATATATATAATGATTTTCAATAATACATTGAACTTTAAGGCTGAATTAATCACATATATTTAAATGGAAATCCCTTGAATTTAATAGTTAAAAACTATCCAAAACAATAATTGAAATCATGTTTAAGTGGAAACCTCAATTCAATAATTAAGAACAATCTAAATTAGTAAACATTTAAAAATCTGAAGTAAAAAGTGACTTACATGAGAATTTAATTTTTGTCCTTGAAAGCATAGAAGAAGACACTGAAACTTGAGTGAGTTTCACCCTACCTAGTTTAAGTCCTGTGCATTGCACGCTACATGTGTGAGTATATGCATGAAAATAAATTTGAAAATAAAAGAGATGGTGTAGTCTTACCCCTATCTAGCTAATTCTTGTTATAATCCCTTTGTTTTGCAGGGAGAGAGAGAAACGCTTCTTTTGAAAGAAAAAAAAAAGTCAGCGTATAATATATAATAGTTAAGATATTAATTTTTGAAAGTGGTATTTCATACGGATTAGTATTTCAATTGTGGGTGTTGGTAGTTAGAAGTTAGTGGATAGTAGTTAATAATTAGAAAATTACTTTGATGTATGGGAAAATAGAGGTGGATCTTGAGCCAGATGATGTCATTAGTGTCACATTGCAGAACAACTAGAAAATTACTTTGAAATTTTTTCAAACCAATCCCTTAAAAAAGTTTTAGTAGAGTTTAAATCACATTAATAAAAATTAACTCTCTATTCAATTTATAAAAAAAAATTACGTTAATAAAAAGTTACTTATAAAATTAGTAAACGATTCTTAGGTTTATCTATTTAGCTTTGTTGCCAAATTTATATAAACTCTTTTATTTTATTTTATTTCTTTTTTTCGAAGGATATAACACAACCAAAAACCTATAAACAACAATTTAAATTTAATATAAAGAATATAATCAAACTTATTCATAATTTAAAATTAAGAAATTAACCCGAATCATAAATTAAGATATAAATGTAGAAAAAGAATTGTGGGGATAAAAGCCCAAATTCGTATATTGGGCCTTGGGTCCTATTTGAATATGTGGATACGTACGAGGAGGAGTAAAGGATTAGGAAAGGCCCCAACGTGGAGAATCACTTAAGGAAAGGGTAAAGGAATATAGTCCGAGTAGTGCATCCTCTTCGGATTTGAAGAATATCGGTCAAGCCAATACCTGGGCAATTTGGGTGAACTTCCAGGCAGTTCCAACGATGAGGATGAACTCCATGCACGTGTACAGATGATAAGAATAGAGAAATATCTAAAGCAAAAGCTGCTACCACCGCATTTAATGCACTGCAGCAACTTTTCTGGCCGCATTTATGTGGAGAAGACCCCTGAACAGTGCCATCTCAGATGCCACCACTCATGGAAAACCAAAGAAGATACCTGATGGGACATGTACTCAAGTGAATGCTTAGATGAAGAACAAGTGTACGATGAAGATGGTTGGAAAGAGAACTATATAAATGTAAGAGACCTCTCATGAGAGGGGGATCGAGAAAAAAGAAAAAAGAGAACAGAGAGAGAAAAGAAGGAATTACTGTAGCATTAAGAGCTGTACTAATTTTCAAAACTATTGTATTAATTCATAATCTATCTCCTCGGATAACCATTTTTATCAAGTTTCACGTGTAGTTCATACTTGTTCATCGTGGAAATACTTACAAGCCATTATTGTAAATCACTAAAACCTAGCTCTTTAGCCCATTCTCTACAAATTTATTGTATTGGGCTCACTTAACCATCATCCAAATCCTTTCTGGGCCTGGACTAAAAATTTGTGACCCTACAAGAACAAAGAATAAACCTGTTTGTTTTCTCTATCATTTTGAGAGATGAAAGTGTGAGTATGTAACTAAAACCTGAACCAATTATTGTAGAAGAGAACAAATGAATACAAAAGTTTAGTATTATGAATTGGGTTAAAACTTATGTGAGAAGATTTTATTAATTTTTTTGAAGTTAAAGAAAAATAGCTTAAACAAAATGAAAAAATAATAATGAAGAAAGAATATATATTTGTATTGTCATGGGATTTAGACATTCACATATTGGAGTAAACTTCACTTTAAAAAGGATATATATATTTATAGGTAGAGTTTCATTTGATATAGATTTTAAATCCTATTGGAATTAAGATTTCTAATCAATTTGTTTATTGTTATCTCATAAATCCCATAAAAAGTAGAATAAAAAAAGGTCATATGAATAAAAAGAAAAAGGAAAACCTTTTTTTAATGGAAAAAAGGAAACCTATTTTTATATATAACCAAAACAAAAATTTTTTTTTTTAGAAGAACAAATGTTTATTATATATAAATACTTTTTTTTTTCAAGAAAAAAGAGAAGGTATTTACTTTAAACTCAAATATTTATTACCTTATTTACAATTTTTTTAACTTTATCCTAGAACATTTTTGGTAAATCGGTATGAACAAAAACTTCTATCTTTTGTTTTTCCAATAATGTTGTTGTTTTTTTTTCTTATGACTGTAATATAATTTATTTAAGAGAAATGATAAAAATATAATTTATTTAATAATAAAAAGATTAGATGAAGAATTTGGATTATAATCAAATTGAGACTTTTATCAACTTAGAAATTATAAGAGAAAAAGATAAGAAAAAAAAAAAAAAATCTAAAAAAATTTATTATCAAGTGTCCACAATGTGTTAAAATGAAATACGTCATAAACCCATTTCCTTAAACTTCCTTAAAATTTTAATTAAACATTAAATTAAAATAGCTTAGACTTGGCTTTGATTTGGTATTGTGGACTTGTAGTAGGAAGTAGAGTTTTAATCGTAGAACTTTTATGATATGGAGCTTTAACCAAAATGTTTCTTAATATTTTGATAATTATAATATTTATTTAAGTAATGCTGATGTGTAAACTTGTGGAAAAGTCAACTAAAAGTTAGAGGTTTCGGTTATATATATATATATAGATGATATGATTTATTTTACAACTCAAAAGACTATTCTATTTATTTTACCAACTCATTTAATAATACACCTTACATCACATTTTCTATACTGCCATACCACCAATTAAAATAATATATAGAGAGAGAAAAGGCAAAATGACAGAGAACAGAGGGAGAGTGAGTGAGAAGTTAATAAAAAATGGAATTTAAGTTTACAAACATGAACAATAATTTCTAAAAGTACCATCCAACTGTTAGATTGCAAATTTTTTTTTACAAATAGCAATCTGGGTTGCTTGGTTCTTTTGTTGGGGGGGGGGGGGGGGGTGTTTGATGGTTAAAGTAGCAATCTGGGAGGGAGGTTAAAATATTGTGATTATTTTGCAAATTTCTGTGCACTAGGGTGCTACATTTAATAGGTATCATAACTTAGGGATATCCTTGGTTAATTAGGCATAAAATGGATTAGTCATAAGTGACCAGTTACATCTAATAAACCAATGGTTGGTGACGACTCTAATAAAATAGAAAGATAAAAATGGACTCACTAAAAACACACACGTACACTAGCGTTTTTTGTAGTGCACACAAATTTAACGACGTGTCTCGCCAAACAAACTCCACTCCTATAACAAAAACAGTTGTGGGGTTGAAAAGTTTATCACTTGAAAGAACTTTTGAATATGCTGGAGTTCCTCAAGGATCCAAAGCACTAAGATTAAAATGAATAAAATTATCATCTCCTAATAGTTTAAGTTATGAATAAAATTGATAATTTAACATGGCATTAGAACATGAGGTCATAAATTCAATCCCATGTCACCACCTCACCTCCCATTTAAATTTCATACAAAATTTTTAGTATTCCTATAATCACTATAAAATTTATGTGGTCCACCGTCCACAAAATGAATGTGGTTGCAGCCTTTGTCCATTACTAAAATAAAGAACATGAGAAAAGATATTAAAGAAATTGAGCAGAAATGTAGAGGTAAATATAATTTCACTAAAGTATTTAGGAGTGCCTTATCGTAAGGCCAATGATCTACTACTAGTTTCAGCACAATGAAAGTGTTTTGCATTTTGTTGTCAATTCAAATAATTTTTTTCCTCTCATTCCCACTTAACTACTTGGAAAGCTGAAAGACGCGTATAACTGTTTGATCCGAGTGGAAACTTTAGTTCGTGGAAGATGAGTTTCTCTACTTTAATAAAGGATCTTTTTTTAAATGCATGTGTAATATTTCGTTGATGTAGACCATAAGTTTGAAATTGGGTACCTGCGAAGCATTTTCTCCTTTCCTTTTACAATGTAAAACGAATCTCTCAGAACGTTTTAGGTGCTTTCTTACCTACCATTACTATTACCATTCCAACTCATCTTTCTTTGCTTCTTGTCTCCTTGTTAAGATATTCACAACCTTTTGCTTGTGCTCATAGATTATTAGCTTTCTCTACCAACAAAAATCAATCATTTAACAAATCAAAGAGTTAAAAAAAGGATTCCCACTTACCAAAAAGTAAAGACTTTGTAGCCCGAACGCAAATTTCGGCCATCCACCAAATAAGCCTTTACTTTTAGGCCCACCAAATTTAGGCCCACTTTACTTTTTAGTCAATTGCCCAAAAATTTAGGTACAATTTTTCCAAGCTTTTATTTATTTATTTATTTTTTTTTTTTTACGATTCTTCGCTTTGGGCTTATAGTTGAGACAAAAAAGTAATCTTAGTATTAGATTCAAATTTGAACCAATAACAATTAATCACTTATAATTTGTTATAAAAATATTGTGAAAATATTGTGGACGTAACACCTCTCTTATTTTTATGAGAAATGATATGTTCACAACATTTTCTTTATGAGAAATGATATGTCCACAACATTTTCACAACAAATCCTAAATGACAAGTTGTTATAGTTGGGGCAAAAAAGTAATCTTAGTATTAGGTTCAAATTTGAACCAATAATAACTAACCACCTATAATTTATTGTGAAAATGTTGTTGACGTAACACCTCTTTATTTTTATTTAAGGAACTTATAATTTATCAAGACCACATTGCTCTCTCTCTCTCTCTCTCTCTTTTTATTTTTATTTTTTTTAGCATTATCTCATAAATTTATGGCAAACATAATAAACTCATAAATTTAAGGGAACGGTATCCTCTAGTTCTCATAAATTTAAGGGGACGGTATCCTCTAGTTTTCAGTATATTTTTACAATTCCTCTTTCATATACTTATGAAGAACACATTTCTTTTATTGCATTTGAACCTGCAAAAGATATTGTATACATAATTAAATTTTTGTTTTTAGTAGTATCTGTAATTGTGATGCCCCAATTTGATTGATTGTGTGATGTGTGTGGGTGTGTAATGAGTTCCACATTGGGTATTTACTGGGTAGATCTGAGTTTTATTAACAACTACAAGGAACCTTAATTGTGACTAGTCATTTTGAGGTATAGCGCAGATGTAGCTAGCACGATTCATTGGGTCGTTACATATGGTATTAGAGCCGGCCCAGTAATCTCGTGTGGGCTTGGAGACACTAACCCACAAAGTGGGCCCTAACGAGGATGTTAGGGATTTAAGTGGGGGAAATTGTGATGCCCCAATTTGATTGATTGTGTGATTTGTGTGGGTGTGTGATGAGTCCCACATCGGGTATTTACTGGATAGATCTGAGCTCTATTAACAACAACAAGGAGCCTCAATTGTGACTAGTCCTTTTGAGGTATAGCGCAGATGTGACTAGCGCTTTTTCTTAGATCGTTACAGTAACCATTAAGCAAGGACCTTCAACAGTAGATTGGAAATTTAATTTCTATCAACTTTTTATGTGATACGTTTAAGATGTGCATGCCCATTGGCCATTGCCGTGGCATAACATGTCAAGAATTGATGTTCTGTGATATATTGGCTAGATGCAATGAGGTTTATATATATATATATATATATATACACACACACATACTATTAATAAGAGGATTCTCCTGTTTCGTTTTCAATTTTTGGCATACCAAAATACTCACATACAAATTCTTAACTCTCTAAAATACCCCTATCTTTTAGATAAATAATTTTAAATTTAAAAAAAAAAACTGATTAAAAGAGTAATTTACTATTTCTTAAAAAAGTTCCTAAGTTTTAGGCTTTCAAACTTTTATCAACTCTCACTAATAAAAATATCCTAAATTAGGACACTATCTCTATCTCACTTTTAAACATTATTTCACTAAACACAAAATAAAAAATAAAAAAGATTCTCATTGCATGCGTGTGATGAGTCTAGTGTGTGTGTGTGTATATATATATTGATGGGAAGACGAGGTTATTTGGTTTGTTGGCGTGACAGTGGCATTGTTGAGGTTATATTCATTATATGGCTTTTATAGGTGACTAAGAGCATTCATATCAAAGTTTTTTTTATTTTTTATTTTAAATTATTTTTTATAAAAGTATTTATTTTACAACTCAAAAGATTATTTTATCTATTTTACCAATTCTCTTAATAATACACCTTACGTCACATTTTCTATATTTCCATACCACCTATTAAAATAATATATAGAGAGAGGAGAGGCAATTTCGGCACACAGAGAGAGAGAGAGAGAGAGAGAGAGAGAGAGAAGTTAATAAAAAAATGGAATTTAAGTTTACAAACATGAACAATAATTTCTAAAACTACCACCTTACTGTAGCTAGATTGCAAATGTTTTTACAAATAGAAATCTAGGTAATGCTTGGTTTTGGGGGGTTCGATGGATAAAACAGCAATTGGGGAGAGAGGGGGGGGGGGGGGGGGGTGGGGAGTGGGTTTACACCACCAATGATAATTCTCTAATGCTCTAAGGTGAGGTCTAGGATTAAAATTGCAATGTAAAATGAATCACTCAAAACCTTATGCTCTATTTGCATGTGTTGACTTAACTCATTTCCTTTTTTCATATACTTCCTCATCAAGTACACAGTTACATAAACAACCACGTGGATACTATTCAACATTAGCTGTTGCTAGCACATGGAACTCAAGCCTCTTGGGCTCGAGTTTCTTCATAGAACTTGAGTCTAAAAGACTCGAAATACTAATTTCCTTAATACTTTCGGAAATCTGTCAACTAATGAGATTGTTAATAAAATAGTTTCAATTACAAAAAATCCTTTCTTACCAACTAGTAAATACCATTGCTATTTCAACTCATCTTTCTTTCCTTCTTATCTCCTTGTTAAGTAGTATGAATGCAAATTTCGGCCTTCTACCAAATACACGTTTACTTTTGGGCCCACCAAATTTAGGCCCACTTTTTAGTCAATTGCCCAAAAATTAATGTACAACTTTTTGGGCAATTGACTAAAAGGTGGGCCTAAATTATGCTTTTTAGTTAGTATCCTCTAGTTTTTCAGTATTTTTTTTAAAAAAATGTTCTTTTTAATTTAATAAAACTAGTGTTATTATTATTATTATTTTTTAATTTAGGCCCACTTTACATTTGAACTTATGAAAGAAATTGTATAAAATGTCACAATTCCTCTTTTAGATCTTTATCAAGGCCATATTTCTTTTATTGCATTTGAACCTATGGAAGAAATTGTATACATAATTTAATTTTGTTTTTAGCAGTATCTGTAACCATTAAGCCTGTACCTTCAACAATAGATGGTAAATTTAATTTCTGTCAACTTTCTATGTGATACGTTTGAGATGTGCATGCCCATTGGTCATTGCCCTGACATAACAAGAATTGAGGTTATTTAGCCACACTGCTACAATAATTTTAAATATAACAACCTAATGTAGCAATTTGCTAAAATATTTTAGCAATAGCAACCTAGATGTTGCTTCAATTTTGGTAATTGGGGAGCAAAATAATTTATTTGGGGTTTTGCCCAACTTAATGCTAATGCTCTAAGGTGAGACCCATGATTTATAGCTTTTCGTAAATTTTAACTAATGAATGATTTTTGAAAATACCATTTAACCAATTTTATGGCCTGTTTGGATGTTTAAAAAAGGAGGGGGAGTAGAGTAGAGGGAGGGAGAGTAATCTAATTACCTTATTTGGAAGTTTTTTAAAGAAGGAGGGGGAGGGGTTTGGAGGGTTTGGAGGGGTTTCAACTCCCTCTAACCCCCAATTTTTAATTCTCCCAAATTGGAGAGATTTGGAGGGGGAATAGAGTACATAAACTATTGACCAAGTAAATTACCTAATTTACCCTTATTATATTAACAAAATTTCACAAGGGGAAGGGCTAATTACTCCCTTCCCCCTTACTAATTTTAAAAACATCCAAACAAGGTGGAGGGAATCATTCTCCTCTACTCTCCTCCCCACTACTCCCTCCCCTCTACTCCCCTCTACTCTCCTCCCTCTCTAAACTTCCAAACAAGCCATTAGTGAATGAGAATATTTTATCAAATTCGATTCTATGATCAAGACCATGGTTGAATAATAAATTTGCAATATTGTTGTAGTTTTCATAACTCAAGGACTTTGAATGACTTAAAAAAGGAAAATTGAAAGAAAGGTAGAAGACTTTTTTTTTTAGCCAAAAAGAGTAAAGGACTTTGACTGACTTGGCAGCATATATATATATATAAATATATGTTTATCAATTCCATTCCCATCCCACATTCCCACCTTCCCTTACTGATAAGTGATTACATCAGAAATATTTTTGTCCAGCTTTCTTATTATAGGCTATAGGGTATCAGATGGGGCGTTTAACAGGGAAGTATATCTTATCAAAAAAAAAAAAAAAAGTCCTGTGTATACTTTCCTTGCTCTTCTTGCATTCTCCATCGTCTTTTTCTTCTTTCTTGTCTTCAAACTCACAATGCTCTGCCCTACTCCAATTTAATAACTCTTTTTCGAATTTTTTTTCTAAATAACAATAAATATTAAAAATTTAGTTAGTTGTCACGTTGGAGAAGAATATTGAAAACTAGCATCTCGGGTGTTTAAAACTCGAGTTCCAATATAAAAATCAAGATTTTAAAGCTGGATTTGTTAAAAAAATCCAAGTAAAAATCGAGTTTTAAAAAACTCGAGTTCAGAAAACGCCGCTATAGGGCTTAAAAACGTCACTATAGGGCTTTAAAAACGTCACTATAGGCCTTAAAATGGAGTTAAAAAAAAATTGAGCAGAAAAACGCCGCTATAGGGCTTAAAAACGTCAGTATAGGGCATAAAAACGCCACTATAGGGCTTCCTGAACCTGGTATTGAACACTTATGAAAAAATTTTGCAGAAAAACGCTGCTATAGGTCTTTTAAAACGTCACTATAGGACTTAAAAAACGCCACTATAGGGGCGATAAAACTAAAAAAAAAATTTTGCATGGAACTCGAGTTTCTAAAACTCGAGATTTATGCAAATGGATCTTGATTTTCTAAAACTCGAGATGTCTACTTTTCCTTATTGTTTCAAGCATTGCCTAACTAACTATATAGAAATCCTTTCTATAGTTATTCTGCCCATTCTCCCCTCTCTTTCTCTAGACAGTTTCGCTTCTTTTCCTCTTCGTGCACTTAAAGTTGTTGATATTAGTCGTACTGCCCATTTATGTGATACATCTTATCCAAAGACAGCCTCTTGGAAGGAGGATAAGCATTGTTGCAGTTGGGATGGGGTTGAGTGTGACAAAAACACAGGCCATGTGATTGGCCTTGTCCTAAGTTGTAGTTGGCTCAGTGGCACCTTTGATTCCAACAGTACGCTCTTCCTTCTTCATCATCTCAGAACCTTGAACCTCGCTGGAAATGACTTCTATCACTCTCTGCATTCATCTGAGTTTGGTCAGTTTAAGAGTTTGACTCATCTTAACCTTTCTTATTCCCGCTTTGCTGGCCAAATCCCATCTGAAATCTCCCAGTTGTCTTCGTTGGTTTCACTTGATCTTTCTTACAACTTTGGGCTATCAATTGAAACACCAGTATGGAATAACCTAACTCAGCTGAGGGAACTTATTCTGGATCACACTGATATGTCCTCAATTAGACCTAAAACTTTGATGAACCTATCTTCCTCTTTGACAATTCTTAGTCTCTTTGGCTGTGACTTGCAGGAAAAACTCGAAAATAGCATCCTACTCCTTCTGAGTTTACAAACCCTTGATCTAGGGTCTAATCGGTATCTAAATGGTTCTCTTCCAAAGTCTATTGGCAATCTAAAGTCCTTGAAGCATTTGGATCTATCTTATTGCAATTTTTCAGGTCCAATTCCAACATCGCTTGGAAACCTCACTCAAATTACTGATCTGATTCTATCATCGAACAGTTTTACTGGGTCAATTCCAACATCACTTGGGAACCTCACACAACTTACTTACTTGGATCTATCTAAAAACAAGTTTTCTGGAGTGATTCCAACATGTCTTGAGAACCTTTCAAAACTTACTTCTTTGGTTCTGTCATCTAATAGTTTCAATGGTGAGATTTAACTGCCCTTATGTATTTTAGGTGTTTTTGGCAAATGCATGAAACTAACAATTTCAATTATTGGGGAATATTTTAACAGGTTTGGTGCCATCCTCACTATTGAACTTGCCAAATCTCTTCTCATTATTCCTTGATTATAATCAACTTGTTGGTCCCCTTCCTAATCTTGTAAGTGGTTTGAATCTAACTAATATTTATTTAAGTTCAAATTTCCTAAATGGAACATTGCCATCTTGGTTGTTCAGTTTGCCATCTTTGGTGAGTTTAGACATCTCTAGTAATCAATTCATTGGCGAGATTGGTGAATTCAAGTCCAATTCATTGAAGGAGCTTGACTTGGGCTATAATAAGCTACAGGGCTCTATACCTAAGTCAATATCTAGACATGTGAACCTTACTTCTCTATCTCTATCATCAAATAACTTGAGTATTATGTTGGACTTTGAAATATTTTCAAAGTTCAAAAATCTCTTGGAACTTGATTTATCAAATAACTTAGTTAGCATAAACAATAATGTCACCTATACCCTACCTTATCTTGAGCGGCTCAACTTGTCTTCTTCCAACATTAATGAATTCCCAATTTTCTTAAGAGCAGCAACAAATTTACAATACTTAGACCTTTCCAATAATAGTATTTATGGTCAAGCTCCAAGATGGTTGGGGGATATGGGGAGGGATTCATTAGGTTTTCTTGATCTTTCTCACAATTTGCTTCAAGGACCATTTCCCACTCTAAATTTTCTTGGGCTGCAATATATCTTTGTCTCCAATAACAAATTAACTGGAGAAATCCCTTCTTTATTTTGCAATGCAAGTTTTCTTGAAGTTCTAGACTTGTCTCATAACAACTTAAGGGGCACGGTTCCTAAGTGTTTGGTACTCTCTAATTCCCTCTTAGTGTTGGATTTGCGAATGAATAGCCTTCATGGTACCATCCCTGCAACATTTTCCAAGGGAAATGATTTTAGGACTATTAACCTTAATGGCAATCAATTGGAAGGGCCATTGCCACGATCTTTGGCAAATTGTACAAACTTGGAAGTTCTAGATCTTGGAAACAATAAGATAAATGGAGTTTTCCCTTATTGGTTGGGAAGTCTTCAGAACTTGCGGGTTCTTGTCATAAGATCAAATAGATTTCAAGGTCATATAGGCAATCCTAAAACCAAATTTCCTTTCCCAAATTTGCGAATCATAGACATCTCTAACAATCAGTTTAATGGTCCTTTGCCAAGTAAATATTTCAAACATTTGAATGCCATGATGAGTGTGCATAAAAGTGAAGTTGCATTGGATTATATGGGAGTTATGTATTATTCGGATTCAGTGAATGTGGTAATGAAAGGGCATCATATTGAGTTGGTGAGAATCCTAACTGTCTTCACAACCATTGATTTTTCAAACAATAGATTCATAGGGGAGATGCCACAAATAATTGGAAGCCTTAGTTCACTCAAGGGGCTCAATTTTTCTCACAATAACCTTACAGGTTGTATTCCATCATCGTTTGGAAATTTGATTAATCTTGAATGGTTAGACCTCTCTTTCAACAAGCTCGGAGGGGAGATTCCCAAGCAATTGGCAGATATTCCGTGGCTTGCAGATTTAAAGCTATCACATAATCAACTTACAGGACAAATACCTTTAGGGAAGCAATTCAATACATTCGACCGTGACTCATACTCCGATAACTTGGGATTATGTGGATTTCCGTTGACAAGAACATGCAACAACCATGAGTCAAAGCAATCACCACCATTGACCTTGCAACAAGAAGACAACTTAGAGTCTAAAAATGGGTTTGGTTGGCAAGCTGTATCGATAGGTTATGGATGTGGAGTGATATTTGGAACATTAATGGGATATGTTATGTTTAAAATTGGAAAACCAAAGTGGATTGTGAGGATGGTCAAACTAGAGCAACATATCTTGCTTAGAAGGCTGAAGAATAATGCCCGCAGAAGTGGTGGAAGAAATTAACAAGTCAAAACAATTTGTGGGTAGATTTGTTAGAGTTTTTGAAGAATTTGTCAAAAGCATGTTGTAACTTTTTGTAATTCGTGGAAATCACTTCAATTTCATGAAAAAGGTTAGGAGTCCAAGTGGAATGCATCTCTTGTGTGTTATTTCATTTCTAGACAATGGAATTTTTTTCAACCATGGAAGAAATTACGGACATGCTGGAATTTGACTCCAATGGAAAAGCAGAAACAAAGCTCTCTTCGAACTCCTTCCATGTGTTAGAATTGGGATAAAGATGAAGCTTTCCTTTCAACTTGCTGTCTTTGTCATCCTTATTTACTCTCATCTTCTTCATTTTTCAAATGACGGAGATAGCACATAATGGTGATTTAGAAGAAATCACCCTTCTTTCATGGTCCCTGAAGACATAGTACACCATTCGTTGCCAAGGTATGCCTCCGTCTTTATTTACATCTTGGGGTGCCTTTGTCACTTTCTTCTCTCTCTCTCTCTCTCTCTCTCTCTCTCTTAATGTAAATGCTCATTCATAGGGAAATCAAGCTGCTGAACTTTGTCATTATTAATTATAAAATAAGTATTTGATTTTTTTTTTTTAAATTTTATTTTAATGCAGCTGGTTGAAATAATTGGTAGGCCCCAGATTCCTTTCCCTCTTGCAATCTGGTTTTTAATTTTTTATAATACATGCCTTTTATTGATCTGATTTTTATGCTTTTGGCGAATAGTTTTTGCTTGGCTTAGCATCAAATGCCTAGTAACATACAAGGTTGATGCCTTTGATGTTTCGAAATAGCTCAAGACCCCTAAGTAGACAGTAAGGCCTCAGTCTCTCTTTCTTGATTTTATTGTTGGGTGCCACATCTGTCTATATTTATAATTTTCTTTTGTTTTTCATGTCCATCTTTATATGATTCTTTGGTTAATGAATTTCTTAAATTTTAATGTTGTGGAAATTTATGATTGTTTTTAATTATAAACTTCCTATCTATGTTGAATTTAAGTATTGTCATTTTTCAATTGAAAAAAGAAAAATGTGAATTCAATTTGACTGAAGATTCAGGATAATTTTGAGATTATATATAGAAGTTGGGTGAGCTATAAGTCAACTTGTAGGTGTAGACTTGATATGATTTCTTCTCCTATTTGCAATCTTCAGGTTTTGATATATGAATGTGGAGTGAAGGTATATATCACTGTACGTTTTTTTCCTCTTTCTGGCTGAATAGTTTCACTGTTTTAAGTTATAGACGAAACTTTCCTAGTTTCATTTGTCTTTTTTATTTTAGCAATAGTTGGTATGCATTTGGTTAGCTTTCTTCCCTGTTTGATTTCAAGGTGAAGCCCATTTTCCCTTGTAATTAATGCATAAAAAGATCTATGCCTATGCCTTGAACCATGTTGTGGGTAGGAGGTAGTGAGATTAATCACATTTAGAAGATGGGCACACCCCATCTAAAGGAATAACCTTTTCTTTTACTACAGTGTGCTCCAAACTGTTGTATCTAGCATGCCAATAATAACTAATGTTCCAGGCATAGTCCACATAGTGCTAAACAAGCAGAGCATAAAAATCAAAGGTCCTTTGCTATATTACCAGAAATAAGAAGATGGTCTGTTGTCTCCCTGCTAATCTTACAAGTGCAACAACGATCCTTGTTTTTTCCCCATCATTAATTCATCCCCAATGCGGCAGACACCATCTGGAGAGAGATGATCTTAAAGAGGGAGAGAGAGAGCAAAAGAGAGGGGTAGAGAGCAAGAGATGGAGAGAAAGAGTGAGAAGTCAGAGAGAGAGAGAGAGAGAGAGAGAGAGAGAGAGTGAGTGACAGTGAGAATGAGAGAAGAGATGAAACAAATGGAATAGAAGAGAAGAGAGAGAGTGACAGGGTGCAGGCATGAGAAGAGTGATAAAGCAAAGCAAAGAGAAGAAATGAGAGAGAGCTTACTGTGAGATCTAACTCTGTTTCATGTGGAGTGATAGAGTTGTTTTCTGAAAAAATTTAGTAGAAAACAATCTCTAAAAAATAAGTCATTTTTTATAGATTTTTCTATTGACCAAAGATTGTTTTCCTTTGACCAATTTTTTTTAATGCTACCAAACACTGAAAAACTTGGAAAACTATCTTCACATAAAGTTTTCTTCCAAAACAAACGGAGTGTAAATCACCACTCACCATTAGAATTGAGGTACTTAAGCCGTAGTCAGTTCAGAATTGGGTTATTATTTGGTTGGAATGAGTGTATAAGGCATAAGACCATTGTCATCATTTCACTATCATCTTTGCCAACACCCTTTGGCCTACTGGATCGATAGAAACAAAGTGGTGCATGGAGTGTTAAAGATGCTGAAATCTTGAGTTCCACATTTTATTTGTTTGCTATTTGTAGGGATGTAGCAAACATATGGGAAGTGGACACTCCTGTTAAATTTCAACAATTTTGGTTTTGATTGTTATAGTTGACAAGTACTAATTCTGATTGAAGGGAGTAAAAGCAATTGAAATCAATTGAGTGTTGCATTCCATTGTGAAGATAAAAATTGGGAGACCTTTTTTATTTTTTGTTAGCTGGAATGTGCCCTACAAAACCACAGTTGTTTGTTTGGTTATTAGGGAAGTAGTACTTTTTTTTTTAATAGCAAGGTGGAGGGTGAGGTTGTGGGTTTAAGATTATGGGCATGTGTTTAATTACTAATTTAAAAGAGGGGGGGGGGGGGGGGGGGGGTTGTAAAATGGAAGATGAAGCCATGAGTTTCAAGAGAAACCAGGTGCATGTGTAAACTACTATTAAAGAAAAATATCTGCAGATGTAGTAATAGAATTTTTCCCCAAATTTTTTTAGTAATGAACCCATTAATGATAGGAGTGCATTTAATGTTGATGCCTTGCTTTCTTGGTGTACCTCCTGCCTATTAAACTGTAGAGTTAAGTTGGTATTCTGTATCAGTACATGTCAGATTTTTAATGTATGTTGTAATTTAGGTCATTGGTATCTGTCTTCTTAATCCTTGCAATCCTCATTCTAGACTAGTGGCAATGAATCACCATACAAATTTTTTAAATCTGTCATTGCTTGGTCTTGCAGGTTTTTCCCTACAGTAGAGAATTTCTTGGCAGTATAACACATGATCAGATGTTGAAGGTGTGGATCCCTTTCTCTATTCTTTCATGATATGTCTACATGATGGTGTCAAACCTGTAGAGAATTTGGTAAATATAATTATCCTTGGATGCTTTATATGGTTGTGTGTAGTACATGATGTGTGTATAAAGACAACAAGATTAAGTTCTTAAGATATTTCATAATTGGAAACTCTTGATTTGGGAAAATTTATTGAGACAATATTTTGAGAGGGGGGGGGGGGGGGGGGGGGGGGCGTGGGCGTGGTGTTGAGGGAAATTTCTTAAGATTATTTAGGTGCATTGCTCAAATGTGTCAGCATCTGACCTCATTGTTCAATTTGTTGTAAACTTCTAACATTTAGAATTATATATTTGAAAGAGTATGGTGGAGGTTGAGATATTTCAACACCTAGTAGATGTGTATGTAACTTACAGATCAAAAAATAAAGAAATATATATTTAAAAGATGTTGCAGCTCTATACATTTTTTTAATGCAACAATGGTATTTAGATGATTTTTAACATAACCTTATTCAATCAAAGGTCAAACAATCTACATAAAGAAACAGAGAAACAACCTGTACCAAACTGGCTAGGAACGGAGCCAAACCAAAAAACACTTTGGACTGCCTAACTTGATCAAACATGGAGAAAGGGCCATGCTTCAAACTAAACAAGCATAATTTTTTTGAATATTATTCTTGATGATTTTATGCACACCCAAAAATAAAAAAAAACCATATATATATATATATGACCTCACGCCTAATAGCTTAGGATTTAGATGATTTATCTGCATGGTTCTGGGAAAAATTTCAACAAGTCAAGTTGCCTTGGCCACTATGATAGTGTTAAGATGGATGTGGAAATATTTATAACATGTTTGGAGTTAATTGTGTGATGCTTTTGATACAAACATCCCTTTTATTTGGGTGCAGTAATTGGTTTGGAAAGCATTCTTCTGAAATTTGGAATGTAGTGTTATCATGTTTGATGTGGTATTGTGGTTAGTATGGAAGGAACAATACTTTCATATTTTTAAGGATATATAGAGATTCTTAGATCAATTGAAATTTTTATTGATTCATATCTTGTTTTAGTGGTTTCTGGCTTGGGGTTATACACGTACTTCCATTTTTGAGTTTCAACATTCTCTTAGACTTTCTGTTTGGTCCTTTGTAATTCATAAGTTTGTATTCGTTGTAAAGTTGTTATTTACAACTATGTATTTTGTTGGCTTTTATTCCGTACCAAATTTGATTGTAATTATTATCAATCGTTTATACCCTGTATTTGTTGTGGGATTTGTTGTAAGGGTTGTGTGATAGAGAGTGTGTGAAGACTCAAGCATTTGGAGGCTGAAGGATTCTCGTGGGTATGTCGCGACCTAGCTTCTCGCGAAGTGAAGCATGTGCCCTGCACGTGCTGGAATGCGAAGAGTCAGGCCAAGTGGAGACAGCTGTCTCTCGCAAGTATCTCGCGGGTAAGGCCTTCCCGCGAGACACTCGCGAGACAAGCTGTTCTGCCAGCCTGTACTGACTGACTCACACATTTTGCACCTATCCTATATATACCCTCATTACCCACAAATGTTGAGGAATGCTTCAGAGAGAAAACCCTAGCCAAACACATTGGGAATTAGAGATTGTCATCCCCACCTTTCTCTATACACTTGCTTGTGGTATCTCCTCAACCCTTCCCTCTCCATTTCCATACTATTGAGAGGTTGATAGCCCAAAAACTTACCTCACCCTTTGAGTGTGTTGAGTGACGTTTTGGTGCTGCTGGGAAGCATTGGAAGAAGCCTGGAATGGCAGATGCAACATGGAGCTTGTTGTGGGATCCGGGGTGCTAGACAAGACACGGTTCCGAGAAGCCTTGTTGGAGTAAGAACTTGGAGGGCTTAGGTACATCGAATAAAATAGGCTTGGAGGGTCTCTTTGCTAACTCATGTATCCTAACTGATTGTCTAGTGGATCAATTTCCGCTTGGAGGGCGGCGGAGAGGTTTTTCGCCGAGTTCTTCGGTTTCCTCTTTGAGAACACATCTCGGTGTTTTCTGTGTTTGCATCCTTCTTCCCTACTCTTGTTTAATTCCATTATACTGCTGTGTTGCTTAGTTTATGGATTAGAGTAGCTTACTTGTTCATCCGCTCGCTTTTACACTATTCCGCACTTTGTATTAAAGTTGTGTAAAATTTATCGAGCCGTAATTTTAATTGGGGGGTCTAAACAGCTTTTGTGTTTTCAACACATTTTTGAGCTTTCATTCGTGAATGTGAGCATGAAGCAATTCTCTTTTTCAATAAAACTTCATCAATTACTTCATTAAAAAAAAAAAAACTATTGAACATCTCTCATCTACCAAGAAAACCCAAAGATTATTTAATTGGAATGCTTTTAAGCCAATTCATTTATAGATTTAAAACTATTTGTTTGCCACTGAATGTAACAAAGTAATATTTTCTTGAATAATCTAGTTCTAATCAATATTTAGGGGGGCAGGGGTGGGGCTATAGTAAAAAAGCTTAATAAACCCTAGTATTCTTTTGGCTGTATAAAAGGCTCAAAGAATCCTAGAAAAAGTTGCTTGCCATTGGTTAAATCAATATGGTTGGCTCTGGTATTTTGACACAAGACAAAACCAAAACTTGATTAAAAAAAAAAAAAACCTCCTAATATTCAGCACCTAGGGTTACTTGGAGTCAACACCAAACAGGATAAAAGGCCTAGGAGTAAGCACCAAGGGTTGGCTAGAGTCAACACTAGACCATGAAAATAATTCCAAGAGAAATTTTAATTAATCAAAAAAAAATTATGAACTGTCTTCATAGAAGTACAACACTGCACTTATATAGGCTGCTCTGACCAAAACATTATTCTAGTTGATTTACAAAAACATAATTCTAATTGACTTGTAGAATTCCAATTATTAAATTACAAAAATAATCTTTAGGAAATTAATAAAATAACCTAATTACTTTCAAAATACTAAATAGAAAAAATATATAAAAAATTATTTCCAAAATTAATTAAGACTAAATAAAAATAAATATTCCATTGTGCTTCCCAGGTCATGTTCTTATCTTTAGAAATGGAGCTAATTACTGTTAGCAAGTACTTATCAATTTATGACACAAGTGCATATGCATTTATGATTGCTTTAAAAGTAGACCAAAGGTGCTGTCATTCATTTGGAATCAACATTTGATTGTGCAATAGAATTTGTAACGAACATATTGTTAGGGATAGTGGGAAAGGGGAGAACAAGGATAAAAGGCTTTGAGATGCATAGTTGCTGTCTTTAAAACTTGAGCTGTCCCCATTCCAAAGATTTTGCTAAGGGTTACGAGCAAACAGTATCCTAATACAACAAAGCCTGAGTATCTACAAATAGCAGTTCTGGAAAATACTCTAGAACTTCTATATAATTTGTTCCACACTTCTACTAGTACAACATATCAGTTGACCCAGCTCTCGCCCTGACTTATGAGTCGACCCAACTCATTAATCAGAGTGTCACAGAGAGTCTTGCATGACGCTTGCATCCAACTTCTAATATTACAACCTATGGAGGAGACTCGTCTTTGGAGGAGGGTTGTAGCTTTGAAGTTTGGGGAAGAGTGGGGGGGTTGGTCTGCCAAGTTGGGTAGGGGTGTCCACAGGTGTGGTTTATGGAGAAGCATCCGAAAAGGCTGGGGGGTGTTTTGTAAATGCATTCACTTTGAGGTAGGGATGGGAGATAGAGTGAAATTCTGGACGAATCGATGGTGTGGGGAGTTACCACTCCATCTATCCTTCCCGGTAGTGTATGGGATTCCTTATAATAGAAAGGCATCTGTGGCCTCGTCTCTCGAAAGGTTGGGGACTGAGGCTCGGAGAAGCTGGAATGTTCGTTTACTCAGGCAACCAAATGATTAGGAGTCGGGAGAGATGGAGGATTTCCTTCGTACCTTGGGCTCAAATTTACCTCAATCTGAGCACGGAGACCGTATGAGGTGGAAGTTGTCAAAGAAGGGGAATTTTAACATCCGCTCTTTCTATAATAAGCTTCGTTGTCCCTCATCTATTATCTTTCCTTGGAAAGGTGTTCGGAAGGTTAAGGCTCCTCCGCGCGTCTCTTTCTTTGTTTGGAATGCAGCTTAGGAGAAGATTCTTACTGGGGATAATATGTAGGGTAGAGGCTTTGATTTTGTTGACTGGTGCACTATGTGTCGTTGTAGTGGGGAGACAGTAAATCATTTGCTTCTCCATTGCAACAAAGCATATCAGCTGTGGAGCTTGGTTTTCAGATCTTTTGGGATCAATTGGCTATTGCCAAGATCGGTTGCAGATACGCTTTTTAGTTAGTGGAATTGGTTGAGAAAACACTCTTCTAGTATTTGGAATTTAGTTCCTCCATGCCTAATGTGGTGTATTTAGAGGAAGCGAAACTGGCGTACCTTTGAGGACTTGGACAAATCCGATGACCATCTACTCGCTTTTTTTAGTGGCTCCCTTTTTGATTGGTCTAGGGCCTGGGGACTCACCTCTAGTGATTCTCTCCCTATGTTCCTTAATTCCCTTCTTTGTTCTTAGTTTTATGTTGTTTGTTTTGTTGTTTTTTCATGTTTGTTTCCTTCTCCGTAATCTTTGTTCTGCCTTATGTTGTTTGCGTGAGGTAGCTTCTTGATTATACATCTCTCTTACTTATCAAAAAAAAAAAAAATAAAGGTTTATAATTTTGATTTCAGTGTGTTTTTTATTGCATATGAACAACGCTCAATTTTTTCTTATAGCTTGTTTAGATGATGGACAGTTGGACATTGTAATTGATCCTTTCTAAATGACCAATTTTATGATCATTTTTTCTTATGAATTATGATCATGCTAAATTGTCTAGTCAAATGCTATTACTATGGACCATTTATCTCATTCTGATCCATAGCACATCATATATTTGAGGGATATTACATATCAACAATTTGAAGGGGATCAAGGTGTTTCTATCATATTGGATGGAATCTTTGTGTTTATTTGATTTTAATGCCTCTGTAATGGTGGAGTATCACTATTTTTGTTGCTTGGAAGCATATACCAAAATTCTTTTCCATAAATTTCTCTTTTGGTTTAAACTGAATTAAATTTTGCTGGGTGCCTTTGGAAGTTGAGTTAATAAATTTAATTATTAAAGTTTATAGAATGACATAAATTAATAAAAGGGATTGAGAAACAAAATGACTCAGCTCATTAAGTTTTTGAACTTAAAATGCTACACTGGAGCAGACTTTTTTTTTTTTTTTTTTGGTTAGAGGGAATACAAAAGAAAAAAGAAAACTACAAACAAACACTTATCTCAGTACAGCGTCTAGCCATACTACCCCCAGCAAGATCATTCTCAACAACACCAGCCATATCCTCAGTGGGGTTCTCAAAAGCAATAAAATTTTGGTCTTGAATTGTCCCCTTCCTCGCCATAAAGTCCGCACAAATATTGGCTTCACGGTAACAGTGCTTGATCCGAACATGAGGGATTTCATAGATTAAATTCCTACAGTCCTCAAGGAGTGAAGAAATTGATCTATTAGAATACTGGGGATTTCCTAACATATCCACAACAGCCTTCGCATCCATCTCGATCTCCACCATATCCAGATTCCTCTCCACACACAGCATAAGGCCATCCCGAATAGCCCACAGTTCAGCCATAAGGCTCGAAGCAAAGCCAATGTTCCTGGAAAGACCAACAATCCATCTACCAGTCCAATCCCGAATGACACCGCCTCCTCCAGCTAGCCCAGGGTTGCCCAACAACGACCCATCTGTATTTAGCTTCAACCACCCTACTACAGGTTTATCCCAATGAACTTGTTTAATCACCGTACGAGGTTTTCCTTTCTTTGGATAGGCACAGAAAAAATATTCCACAGAGTTGCTCATGATCTCATTAGCGATGTAAGGGCTCCGAGCCTTATTATTAAAAACATATTGGTTCCGATTTTTCCAGATAATCCAAACAGCAAAGGAGAAAATGATTTTCCAAGGAGGCTGATTTTCATCCGTAGCTGTTCCAGCCATGCCATTAGTAGCCAACCAGTTCTCTAGGTCTGATGCAAAGAAATCCCTATCAAAACCCACCGCCCCCAGCTCATTCCACACCGGTCTAACCAAGTCGCAGTTGCGTAGAGCGTGGGTAATAGTCTCCGTTTCTTTCAGACAACGAGGGCACCGAGCATCAATCGCCATTCCCCTAGCAGATAAACACCCATTCACCCCAATGCTGTTATGAACACACTTCCAAAGAAAAATTGAATTTTAGGGAGGGTATGAAGCTTCCAAATCCATTGACCAGTGAAGTCTAAGTTTGGAGTTAAACCAGAGGCCATTCTGTAAGCACTTTTCAGATTAAACTCCCCACGAGGAGACTCTTTCCACATAATTTTATCTCTACTCGAAGAAGCTAAGGCAAAAGGGATGGCTTGAATTTCCAATTTGAGTGAGGAAGGAAATTCAAAAGGGATATGGTCCCACCTCCACCCCTCTATGGATGCTATATCCTTAACTTTCCACTCCACTACCCCCCTAGGCAGAGGTCCTTGAACTTGATTTCTTAAGGAGCCATTTTTTGTCCAAGCATCATACCAAAAGCTCAAGTTACTATCTTTCCCAATCGTCCATCTAACTCCTTGCTGAAAAAACTCCTCACCCTTATTCATTCCTCTCCAAATTTGAGACCTTGGCAAACAATTAGGATTCCTTGAGTTTAGTCTTCGGTTTGTGTAGTACTTGGCTTTAAGAACTCGCGCCCATACACTCTCATTCTCCGTGTGGAATCTCCAATTCAACTGGGTTAGCAACGCTAAATTCCTTCCTTTAGCACTTTGCAGACTGAGCCCCCCTTCAACTTTTGGTTGAGTCACCTTCCCCCAGCCCACCCAATGAACTTTCCTCGCTGAATCTATCGAACCCCACAAAAAGTTCCTATTCACTCGATCAATGCCCTCTAAGATTCTAGTCAGGAGAAGGTTGCATTGCATAACATATGCAGGAATTGTAGAGGATGAAGCTTGAATAAGTACGGCCCGACCCGCCGGGGAAAGGAGATTAGCCTTCCATCCAGCAAGCTTATTCTTTACTCTATCCAAGATGAAGTTAAAATCCAGGGAGGATGAGCCAGGCTGCTTGAGAGGGATTCCAAGATACTTACCAATATTAGAGGTGGAGGCAAAACCCAACATATCACAAAGGGACTCCCTTGCTTCCTTGTCTACATTTGGCCAAAAAAAGCCTCGAGATTTAGCCGCACTTATAGTTTGTCCAGTTTTATTGCAAAACTCATCTAGGACTTCCCTAATAGTAACGCAATTGATCTAGTCTGCCTTAGCAAAAAGCATAATATCATCTGCAAACATTAGGTGGGAGAAAGCTATACCACCTTGGGAGGTTTTGACCGGAGACCAAAGCTTCTGACCACATTTCTCCTTTATGAGATGCCCCAAATATTCCATACAAAGAATAAACAGATAAGGCGACAAGGGATCACACTGTCTAATTCCCCTAGATGGAAGGAAGGGCTCAAGACTCCCCCCATTGAAAAGAATCGACGAGGAGCTAGAACTCACACAGCTCATAATAAGGTTAAGGAGATTTTGTGGCAAATTTATCTTTATAAGCACTTCACATATGAAACTCCACTCATTCTTGTCATAAGCATTTTCCATGTCTATTTTCACTACCATATAACCTATGCCTCCCTTCTTCTTACTAAACGAATAGAGAATCTCTTGGACGATTACCGCGTTATCGATCCCTTTCCTCCCAGGGACAAAAGCCGTTTGGAGAGGAGAAACTAACTTCTCCAAGTATGGTCTTAAGCGAGCTACAATGATCTTTGTAACTATTTTATACACTGTGTTGCAAAGACTAATAGTTCTATAGTTCCCTAAGGTTTCCGGACCTTGTATTTTAGGAATAAGCACAATTTGGGTTCTATTAAGATACTTCGGCATACATTTGGAGTCAAAGATGCTCTTAACTTCCTTAATCACAGATTCCCCAACCACTGGCCAGAAGTGTTGAAAAAAATCCGGCATGCAACCCATCTGATCCAGGGGCTTTATTTGCCTTAAGAGACCAAAGTCCGGCCTCAATCTCTTCGGTAGTAACTCTCTGGCTTAAAACAACCCTTTCCTCATTGGAGAGACAGACTTGCCACCCTGTTTCAAGACTCAAATCTCTCATGGATGAGGTATGAGAAGTTGTGTAAATATCACAGAAACCCTTACGGATAAAACCCATCACCCCCTCCTCTATATCGATCCACTCACCCACACTATTTTTAATAGTAGAGATACAGTTCCTGTTTCTTCTAACAATAGTCGAGACGTGATAAAAAGCAGTGTTACGATCCCCTTGAACCATCCAATTAACTCGGGATTTAAGAGCCCACAGCTCATGCTCTTGCTCTAGGACCCTATCTAGCTCTTGCAGGAGATTGTTTTCAAGCTCAACCAGGGAACTTGAAGGCCTGATTGGAGCAGACTTTGATTATGCATACTATAGAGTAATCAGATTTGTTGTGCCTGACAAGGAAATATTATAGCTGGAGTTTTCCAAAAGATTTTACTTTATATGAGAGCTTTTTGATGATTAACCAGTTTGTTGAGCTGAGGTAATTTAAGAATGGCCTGGTCAATCATGCCTTTACTGCTCCATTATGGTAGTTTCTTTTTGTTGTAAGTCATGCTCTTTGTTTAATTTACTGTGAATGTCACCTGTTGATATCCCTTTGTTTGCTATTTAATTGTTATATTTTATACAGCTGAGCTTTGCCCATGATTTTTTTTAATCAATTATTTTGTTCAAGTCAGAAACTAACATGAAAAACACTCCTTAAATAAATTCAAAATTTTTTTTAAAATTATTTGAAAATAAGAAGAGACAAAGAGGAAGCGTAAATGGATTCCCTTTACACATGTGAATACAGAGAAAAGACAGTAATTTGTGATCAAAGAAACAAACAAACTAAAGATCTGTATAACCTTCATTGCACTTGAGTGATTTCTACGTACTGAGCAGTTGGGCAATTTGGTTGGGGATGGATGTCATATTGATGTATGTTGCTCAAGCATTATTAGAGTTTGAATGAAATGATTATTAGAGAAATGTCTATCAATCCAACTTTGCAATTACATTGATTTTGGGATGTTCTAGTTCATGATTTTGGTAAAAGTCTATCAATCATTTAGGACATGCAGGCCAAAAATTGAGCTGATGGGCTTCATAAATGAAATATTGCATAAAGTAGTATTTTTTTAATAATATTTTTCTTACCCATCAAAGAAAAAAGAAAAAGCCTTTGGTTGGGATCTGTAGAAGAATATAATTCATTTTTGATCGGTTAAAGATATTATTTTAAATGATATAAAAGCACAGGTTTTTAGTTGTTTGTTTCTTTCCCTGGTTAATTGGTACTTGAATAAATGAGGTTTGATGGGCCACCACATTATCTTTGTTGGGAAGATAACTATAGCTGCTGATGAAACTCCTCTAGCCCTAAAGTTTGTGTTTTTGTCACTAAGATTTATCTTTCTATTCTTTGAGATCTTCTGTTCCCCTTTGTCCTAAAGTTAGTGTTTTTTTTTTCCCTAAGATTTATCTTTCTATTCTTTGAGATCCTCTGTTCCTTATTTTGAATTGATCAGCTTCATACTTGTGCAAATGGGTACGCATGTAAGTCTTTGTTTTAAAATTTCATTTATTTTGGGTACAAAAAGTTGGAACACTTAGAAGAAACACTTTTTGGAAAGCTGCCACTATTTGTACTTTTACACGTGCATAAATACATATATTTCATGTAACTAATGTGATGCCAAAGGCTATAATTAGTAAGGTAACAATAATATTCTTTAACTTTGTGACAAATATACAAATTCAAACATGGAAATGTTGACCATTATTACAGTGTGGAGTATATGATTTCTTGGTTCTTAACACGTTTTTCCTATATACAGGCTAAGGCCATGGCTGGTGATAATGCATATCACCACTGAAGTCGTTGCTTGAAGAGATAATGCAATGTGCAAGCAAAGCATATTGTTGGCATATGTGAAACGTATGGTTTAAGTCACAGTTGAAATTTGTCTTAGATGCTAGTATCAATGAGGTCACCCCTGATTATGCCTTTGACAACCTCTATTTTAGTAATCTAGAGGACTCTAAATCTTTGCTTAATTGATCTCACAAAATTAATTTATCAATGGGATGACACACAAACAGAAACACAAAAACACTGGCACAATTTTATTCATGTTTGTCTTTGTCTCTCCTAATCTAACATATTAGTGTGTGTCTGCAGCTTATATCCATGTCCACTTCTTCTTGGCCATGTTCATAAATTTAAAGTTTAAATTAAGTTTGAGATATTAGGCCAAAAGTTAATTTTGAATATGTGCTTTGATTATGTTTATTAGTCAACGACCAGGGATTTTAGATAATTTTATTTTTCCTTAGGATCTTACAGCTGTCATTATTCTACTATTGTTTGCTTCATTGTAAGTTTATGATTCAGTCTAACTCTTTTTTTCTTGTTCAACAAGGAACTCTAACAAAATTTTTGGTTGGTCTATGAAGGATTCGCTAATAATCCTTATGGTGAATTTTTCATTGCAGGGAACAAATCTCTTCAAAAGGTATATTGCCTTTATTATATGCAATTTCTTATTATTTTTTGTAAGAAAACCTCATTCAGGACTATGATGTGAAGAATTGGAGGAAGCAATTGTACAACCTCAAGGATGGGAATCCAAGCTTCCTTGTAGTTATTCAACGATTTTGACCATTGGAAGATATCTAAATGTCATTAGAGAATGTGGGTAGAATGGTAAGGGTCCGTTTTGATCATGCACTCACAATATAGTCTAATAGTTGTTTTTCAAAGAAAAAATAATAGAAGAGACCCTTCTAGCCTTCCATGATTATGTGTTTGATCTTACTTGTAGGTGTTAGAAAATCCAAAATTAACGAGCTTTAGCTCAAACAATCATTAACTTGATTGTATAAAAGCTGCTAAAGATTTTGTGTAGCAAACTCTGAATTTATCTCATCAATTCACTAAATAACTTCCTTGCCTATATACTTCGTATTTTCTAGTTCTACTATGTTACTTGTCAATTATGGCAATTGACCTACCTTAGTAATTAATTTTCTACTGAAAAATTATGCTTTTACTATTGGAGTATCATCTAATTGGAAGGATGTGCTTCTTAAAGCAATATCTTCTTCTCAATTAGGCATATGTTATAATCAGTGAATTCGGAAATACAAATCAATTATTTATAGTGTGTTGTATATCATACGGCTTCAAAAAATGGAGTTTGCTATCTATTTGATTTAACTAATTCTTAATCCCAACTTAATGGGGTTGTATAACTCAGCAAATCCATGTGTATATTTTATACTACTTTTTCTTAAACAGGTTATCCATCACCATGATTTTTTCCTTGATAATTGTCTCAAAGAATGTTTGCTTCTCTAAACTACTGAAGGTCAGTGCTGTTTTTTTATCAACAAATCTTGTTCCAATTTCTATTTGGATTAACGATCAGGATGGTCAAAATATTATACATCTCTAACTTTGAAAAGTAGGGGGAAGATGTTGGATAGAGAGATCTGATTGAAGAGTGAAAAGAATGAACAAGGAAATTTGAGAAAGCTCCTAATCAGCATGTTGAGCCCAAGAAAAATTGCAAAGATTGGATTCCTTCTTTGGTACACATTCCCTACATATCAAAGTTAATGAAATGTGAAGGTAAAAGAAATCATGTTGCACATTGTCTTAAAATTCAAGCCACAAAAAAATCTTTGGTTCAAGTTATTCTTATTAAAAATAATAACCTATATCTTTGATTTAAGATGTCATTTTACTTTGATTAAGACAAACTTGGAACTTGGAACTTGGAACTAAAATGATCATATAGAAATGGAGTGATCCAATTATATTTAAGTACCACCAATGAATCTAGTGAAAGAAGGAAGAAATTAATATGTATGTGGATATTCAAAACTTGATTTCTGATTTTCAAATGCAGAAAGTGGAAATGGTTAAATCTCTGTGCCAATGGTATGCAGCAGCAACTCAATGGTTGGTATCATCCTCCGTTGACTTTCCCAAGCAGCAACAGATGAATTGCTTAATGGTTCTGTTAGGAATTCAACAGGTTCATCAAGGGCACTTAACCACCAAAAATGTTATGGTCACTGATCTATTCTGCAAGTAAGGTGACACATGCAAACCTCTCTTATTTTGAGAGTGTGTTTGTTTGTTCATTGATTTCTCATTCACACTTGTTGCAGCAAATTAAAGTAACAATATGTAAACAAGTAACAAAAGTTGAACCATTAGGGGTTTGGTACCCACCTAAATTTGAACCATTAATTTAATATTGTTTTGATCTTGACCAGTCATATAATTTTAAAGGTTACCGTTAAAGGCTTAAAGCAGGTTATATATATCATAAAAAAAAAAGGCTAAAATGCAAAATTAACTCTTTAATTTTCTTCAAATTTTATTTCAGTCCTCTAACTTTTTTTTCGTTCATTTCAGTCCTTTGAGTTTTAGATTTATTTAATTAAGGCATTTCTGTTAACTTTTGTTAAAATTAAAAAAAAAAAAATCGGAAAAATATTTTTTAATCATTAATTGAATATTTTTAATTTAAAAAATTTGAAGAAAAATTTATAAAATTAAAAAATTAACCACAACATATAACAAAAGTTGATGAAAAAGCCTTAATTGAATAAACTTGAAATTAGAGAATCGAAATGAACAAAAGAAAAGTTAGAGGATTGAAATGAAATCTCAAAAAATTTAGTGGGTCACTTATACATTTTATCTAAAAAATAATAATAATAATAACAAATCATTCATCTACGCTTTTTTCTCTATGGCTCACGCTTTGTCTCATCTTCTTCCCGGTTTGCCTTTCTAGCTTCTTCTCTTCCAATCCAACCACAAGAACAAGACAGCTACTAAACAAAACCATACCCACAAGAGAAGAAACAGAGTTACAAATTTCAATCCAACTCAGCGGCACCACCCACAATCTTCAGGTTCTCTCTCGACATTGGATTAACGCTGATATGGGTTTATATCATTTCTCTAAACTTTGTGGGTTTATGCTAATGTTGTTTTGTTTGAGTTTCGGTTCTTATATATGTGACAATTTAATCTTTGCACTTTTGAGTTTGGGGATGTTCAGACTTGAAACTTGTGTGAGACGTGGGAACCCGTATCCATAAGTTGGGATGAGATTAGATTTGGTTGGGAGTGTGGGGAGGACATGATACTATGAACTTATGTATTTGGTTGAGTTGTTTGTTTTGTTACGTGATTCTAATTCTGCATACCCTTTTTTTTTTTTGTGCATGCTTGAATGATTGACTAGTTTTCGGATCCGGGTTTGGGAGAAGGAACTGGGTTTTTGTTTGGTTAAATTGAGTTTAACTCATTGAATGTATGAATTGATTGGTGAATTTTCAGACTCGGGTTTGTTTTACAAGTAACTAATTTTGTTGGTTAAGTTGAGCTTAGTTTGTCGGACCATGTGAACTGATTGGTGAGTTTTCGGATACAGGTTTTGGGGAAGTAACTAATTTTGTTGGTTAAATTGAGTTTAGTTTTACTGAGTGTGTGAATTGGTGGGCGAACTATTGGATTTGGGTTTTAGAGAAGTAACTTGTTTTGATGATTAGATTGAGTTTAGTTCATTTGTTTTGCGTTGTGTGTGTTGTTTTATTGATTCAATGTTTGTGTGGTTCAATTCTTTTGCAAGTAGTAAAGGGGGAAGGAAATATATTAGGCTATGCCCACACACATCCTACTACTAATGGAAGCAAATGGTACAAGGAAGAGAGATTTAGGGGAAATCCCAATGGTTTTTGGTCCACGAACAAGCGGTGCGTGTTGTTTAGTTGCTTTGTGAATTTAAACTGATTTGAGTATAGTTTGCTTGTATTTTATGATGGTCTAGATTGATGGTTTTAGGGATTTCAGTTTACCATTATGCTAGGACCACATAGGCTGTTGAGACAATTAAATACATTTCATGATTGCGGAGGAAAAATAGGAGAAGCTTTATGCTTTATTCAATTGTTGCAAAATTATAGAGAAGAGATTGGAGTTTAAACCTTGGTTATAGTAGGGGGTGAGTTTAGTGGCATTCTTCCCAGCTTCTTTTCCAAAAGCACCACCAGGGTCAAGGTGGTCTAGGGCAGTGTTTTCTTCGAAATTATAATGAGTTTTAAAGTGATGAAAATTCTTTGAACATTTTGATTCCTATCTTATTCCTACTTTTTTTATTAACCAAAGGTATTATTTTTCATGGAAACCTAATTTAATTAAAAACAGGGGCTCATGGATTGGTTTATGGTATTCAGAGAATTAGTTGTCCATGTTTCTAATTCAGTTGTTACAAAAAATGTTTTTATTTTAATATTGATGGGTGTATGTCATTTACAGGCAGCAAAGCAATGGTATCAATCAGGGTCGCAGTGACATTGGAGTGCATGGTGACTACTTATCTCTTGTTTTAAGCTTTTATTTTTTATTTTTTATTGTTTCTAGTTCTTTATATGTTTCACTGCCCTAAACTCTGATGCCCTAATTCATGTGAAGATTCCCGGATGAGTCCAAATGATCTGCATTTGAAACTGATAAACAAAAAAAAGATGAAGGGAATTCCAAGGGTTTTTGAGGAGAGAAGGAAGATGGACCAAAGTCAAAAGTTGTCAAAAACTATTCAGCCTGCAAGGCATAACATGCAGCAGCAAAGGTTTGAATTAGAAGGACGTACTTTTTTGTGGCAAACGCCAGCCACAGAAAGACCAAATAGAAATTTGAAATCTTCTAGGGGATTCTCACCACAAAGAAATTTCAATGAGCTGCACCAAGTATCATCACTAAAGGCAGCTGATAATTCAAGAGCTAGATGGTTTTTAAGCAAATGATGGTGCTTCTAGGCCAACAGGACCTTTAACTGTCAAATACTCAAAGGCCCTGATACTTTAGTGCTACTTATGCAGCTTACACCAATACATGGCATTGGGCAGAAAAGTTTTCATTCGGTATATTTTTTCCCCTGCTGCCCTGTTTTAGCTTAATTTAAGAGGATTTGGTTTGTATTTGCCGAGGATCCTCAGGACAAGGGTAAGGGCCAGGGTAAGAAGAAAGTTCCTTCTGAATCCAAAGACCAAGCTCAAGCCCAAGATGCTGTTGCCTCCCAGCCAAGTCAGGCAGTTGACCTTCTTGCCCCTAAAATGAAGACTTAGCTATTAGGACCTTTATTTTATTTTGCTTTATTTTTATTCTATTTTTTTTTTTAGGGAATGTAAAATACTCTTTTTCTGATCAATGAATGTACTTCTTTTTCTATTTCCTATGTCTTCACTATATATACTGTCAGGTTTATTGTTATTGCAGATAATATTGATTTGTTACTACCTTGACTTAATCAGAATTAATAATAACACCCTGCTAATGATACAAATAACTTAATTAAGTACTAACAAAAACTGGTTCGTATAAGAATTAGTAATAAACTTGGTAAATAATGCAAGATAAATGTGCCTTTTACATTCTTTGATACTTAAGCAAAAAGTTAAGTACTTTACCTTACTCGAGGGTGTGAATCTAAGGACTTGGCTAGAGCTTTAGTCATATTTTCGTACCTAGTGACTTTATCTGAGTTGGGCCCTATCTAACCTTTACCAAGGACGCCACTGAGTGTTAATTCAAACCAAGTATGTGGTCCGAGAGATCTAACGTGATTTAGGATCCGTTTAAACACTTATAAGAATTATAATGGAGTGTTAACCAACTCATATCATCTGGTCCGAGGACTTCAGGCATGATTGAGTTTAAGTTTAAACACTTATAAGAATTGTAATGGAGTGTTAACCAACTCATATCATCTGGTCCGAGGACTTCAAGCATGATTGAGTTTAAGTTTAAACACTTGTAAGAATTGTAATGGAGTGTTAACCAACTCATATCATCTGGTCCGAAGACTTCAGGCATGATTGAGTTTAGGTTTAAACACTTATAAGAATTATTATAGTAGCAGAAAGTACAGAACCCTTATGTAACAGATAAACATATTGATGAAGGAAAACTCGTTAATAATAATATCTTTTAAGGTTGTTTACATTCCATGGACGTGGTATTACATGATCATCTAAATCTTCTAGAAAATATGTCTTAATGCCAACCCCTGAGGTAATACGGTATGGTCCTTCCCAATGGGTCCTAACCTTCTCCAAGCTGGGTTCTTTGCAGTGCCCACAACTTTCCTTAATATCAGATCACCAGGTGTTAAAGGTCTTAGCTTCACGTTGGCATCGTAACCTTGTTTGAGCTTATGTTGGTAATATGCCAATTGGACCATTGCATTTTCCTTCTTCTCTTCAATCAAATCCAAATTCTTCTCTAGTAACTCATTGTTTGCGCTCGGACTGAATGAACTGGTTCTTAACATTGGGAAACCAGTTTCTAAAGAGATGATAGCTTCAGCCCCATAAGTCATTGAAAAGGGGGTTTTTTCAGTAGATCTGCGAGGGGTGGTTCGATATGTCCAGAGAACATGTGGTAGTTCTTCCACCCATTTACCCTTCACATCATCTAACCTTTTCTTTAGCCCACTCACTATGACCTTGTTAATGGCTTCCGCTTGTCCATTTCTTTGGGGATAAGCAGGGGTGGAATATCTATTCGTAATTCCCAATTCACAGCAATAACTTCTGAACGCTTTGCTATCAAACTGAAGGCCATTGTCCGAGATGAGTGTATGAGGAATCCCAAATCGAGTGATGATGTTTCTCTAGACAAATCTCTTGGCATCTACATCTCTAATGTTTGCCAGAGGTTCAGTTTCGACCCATTTGGTGAAATAGTCCGTGTCGACCAGCAGGTATCTCTTGTTTCCTGCCGCCTTAGGGAACAGACCTACAATGTCTAAACCCCACTGAGCGAATGGCCAAGGGCTGGATAGTGGATTAAGGATCCCTCCAGGTTGGTGTATGTTTGGTGCGAACCGTTGGCATTGATCGCATTTTTTCACATATTCTTAGGCCTCTCTTTGCATATTTGGCCACCAATAGCCTTGGGTGATGGCTCTATGTGCTAGGGATCTACCTCCAATATGGCTTCCACAAATTCCTTCATGTAGCTCATCGAGGAGTAATTCAGTTGTCTCAGGATGTACACACAACAAATGTGGTCCTAAAAAAGAATGTTTATATAATTTCTGGTTCTCGGACAGCCAGAATCGAGTGAACTTTCTCCGTACCTTGTCAGCTTCTGACTTTTCTTCAGGGAGAATGTCTTCCTTCAGGAATAGGACTATGGGGTCCATCCAGCTGGGCCCTGCTCTGACCTGATGAACTCGGACTGTCACTTTTTTCATCTCTGCGGGTTTGTACAAATCCTCTACGAGGATAACCCGAGGCAGATTCTACGTCGAAAAGGTCGCAATTGTGGCTAGGGAGTCAACATGTGTGTTTCCACTTCTGGGGATGTGCAATAAGTTAAAAGATTCAAACTCTGATTGCAGGCATCTAACTTGACTCAAATATCCCTACATTCATTCATCTTTCGCTTCAAATTCTCCTTTTACTTGACCGACGACTAACCTTGAGTCCGAGAACATTTCCACTACCTTTCCACCCATTTTTGAACCATGGCCATTCCCATCAGTAGAGCTTCATATTCGGCCTCATTATTTGTAGCCGAGAAATCCAGCCTTAATGACTTTTCAATGGTGATTTTCTTAGAAGATACCAACACTAACCCCACTTCGAAACCTTTTTGATTTACTGCACCGTCAACGTATACCTCCCAAGATGAGGGGCCTTATTGGGAAATTCTATGTTGGTACCAATTCTTCTAATGGGGGTTCAGCGAACTCGGCCACCAGATCTGCGAGGACTTGGCCCTTGATAGAGGTACGAGGCATGTACTTGATGTTGAAAGCCCCTAGAACCGTACCCCATTTAGCTATCCTCCCTGTGTAATCAGCACTTCGGAGTATGGCTTTAAGTGGAAGCTGAGTGAGGACAACAACTATATGTGCTTGGAAATAATGGGGCAACTTTCGTGTACCATGCACTATTGCTAGGATGGCTTTCTCCAATGGTAGATAACGAACCTCGGCCTCATGCAGTGACTTACTCACATAATAAATTGGCTGTTGTACACAACGATCAACTTGTATCAATACCAAACTTACAGCATAAGGGGCCACAGCAATGTAGGCAAATAAGACCCCATCTGGCTCAAGACTGGATATGATTGGTGGCCGAGCTAGATATTTTTAAACTACTGGAAAGCTAAGGCACATTCTTCAATCCACTCAAACCCCTTCCACTTGTTGATCAACAAGAAAAAGGTCTACATCTGTCTGTTGATCGAAAGATAAATCAGTTCAAAGCAGCGGCCATTTCGGTCAATTTCTGGACTTCTTTGGGATTCCGAAGTGGTTCCAAACTGTTAATAGCCTTTATCTGGTCGGGATTGACCTCAATCCCCCTGTGAGTTACCATATAACCCAAGAATTTGCCTGATCCCACACCAAACGAGCACTTGAAAGCGTTTAGACGCAACTTATATTTTCTAAGAACTTCAAAGATGTTTCCAAGGTCTCCCTCATGCTCAGAAATTACCTTGCTTTTTACCACCATGTCATCTATGTAGATTTCAATATTCTTACCCAACTGTGGCTCAAACATCCTCATTATCATTCTTTGGTAGGTGGATCCCATATTTTTCAAACCAAATGGCATCACTATGTAGTGGTAGTTCCCAATGGGTGTGACAAAAGTAGTCTTCTCCTGATCATCCAAGGCTAAAGGTATTTGGTGATAACCTTGAAAGGCATCCAAGAAGCTCATCTGAGGATGGCCTACAATTGCATCCACTAGCTGGTCTATTTTAGGCATAGGGAATGGTTCTTTATGGCAAGCCTTATTCAAGTCTGTGAAATCTATGCACACTCGCCACTTCCCACTCTTCTTTTTCACCACCACAGTATTCGCTAACCATTCAAGATAAAAAACTTCCTTAATAGCTCCAACTTGCTTTAGCTTCGTTACTTCCTCTAGTACTGCATCAGCGTGCTCCTTGGATAGGTGCCAAGGAGGTTGTTCCTTAGGGGTGACTAATGGATTGACATTCAGGCGGTGACAGATGAATTCTGGATCCACTCTTGGGGCTTCATAAGCATTCCAGACAAACACATCTACATTTTCCTTAAGAAATTCTAATAGCATCTCTCTTTCTTGAATGGGTAATTGAGACCCAACCTGAAAGAACTTCACAGGATCATCGTCAATGACCACCTTAACCAAATCTTTGCATTTCGCCCCCTCGGCTGAATCATCTATGGGCCATGTTGGAGATTTTAACTGCTATAAATCTTCTCCAGCATGGGCCGAGGGCTCAACCTCGGGCTTATGTTGGATGGCAGCCACCAAGCGTTGGATGGCCATAGATTGATCTCCTAAGATTTCCTTAACCTAGTCTTCGGACAGATATTTAACCTTCTGGTGGAGAGTAGAAGAAACAGCTCCTAGTGTATGAAGCCAGGGTCTGGCCACGATTGTTGTATAGGGTGAATATGCGTCTACGATGATGAAATCTACCTCTACTACTTCCGAACCAATTTGCACAGGTAGTCGGATTTGACCCTTTAGGACAACGACCTTCCTATCGAAACTTACCAAGAGGGAACTATAGGGCATTAAGTCCACGGGTTTTAAGTTCAGCCCCTTATACAGGTCGGGGTACATTATCTCAGCCCCACTGCCTTGGTCCACCATCACCCTCTTCACATCATACCCTCCAATTTTGAGGGTGATTACCAAAGCATCATCATGGGGTTGGATGGTTCCAATTTTATCTTCATCCGAGAAGCCCAAGACTGGTGAAATTTCCATTCTAGCCCTCTTCAGATCTTGATTAGCATTTCCTGTGGATAGACGGGCTACGGATATTACCCTAGACAGGCAAGATCCTGTTCTCCCTAGTGCAGCAAAAATGACATTTATCGTTCCCAAGGGAGGTCTTGAAGAATCATGTCTACGAGATTCCAAGTTTGCCTGGCCCCCTTGACTGCTGGAGTGATGCAAAAGCTGTTTTAACTTGCCTTCGCAAACAAGCTGGTCCAAGTGGTCCCACAAACTTCTACAATTCTCTGCAGTATGCCCATAATCCTGATGGTATTGGCAATAGAGGTTATGGTTGCGTCTTTCAGGGTTTCCCATCATTTTATTCGGTTGTTTGAAGAACGGCTCATTCTTAATCTTCTGCAAAACTTGATGCACTAGCTCTCGAAACACGGCGTTGACTGCTTAAAGATTCACCAACCCTGATTGTCTAATAAAATCTCTCCATGGTCTATTGTTACTGTACCGATCCGACCTGAAGTCCCTCCTCTCCTGAAGGATAACCTTATCCTTCCCTTTCCCCTGCTACTGATCCTCTTCAACCCTTTTATTCTTATCAATCCTGTCCATCAGTTGACACACACTGGTGACAGGTTTGTCAGTTAGAGATTTCCTCAAACCGTGATCAGCAGGGAGTCCGAGCTTAAAAGTACTGATGGCTAATTCATCAAAATTGTCATCTATCTCATTAAACATCTCCCAGTACCTATCTGAGTACATTTTCAGAGTCTCACCCTCTTGCATGCTCAAGGATAGTAGGGAAGCCAACGGCCGAGGAACACTGCGACATGTGACAAAACGGGAACCAAATGCCTGAGTGAACTCCTTGAAGGAACTTATCGAATTTGCTTTCAGGTTGTCAAACCACCTCATTGCAACTGGTCCTAGACTGGAGGGAAACACCTTACACATCAAAGCTTCATCCTTGGAATGGATAGCCATCCTCTAGTTGAAATGGCTCACGTGCTCCACAGGGTATTTTCAACCATTATAGATGGTGAACATTGGATGATAAAAACGACGAGGAAGTCTTGCCTCTTCAATCTTATGCGTGAAAGGTGATCTTGAGATTTGGTTCAGGGCCTTGCTCATAGCGTCATTTCCTACGCCTCTATGTGACGGGCTTCGAAATCGCCGCTCACGATGATGCTCTTCTTCATAGGAAAAGGATTCACTGGGTGGGGTTCAAGACCTCCGCCCGTAATTAACGTCCTGTTCTTCATCGGAATAATCGTCAGAGTTCGAAGAGGCCCGCTTCCTCTTTGCATGGCGTAACTCCCTTTTTAATTGATCAATTTCCAGTTGCATGTTCTTGTTGTTTTCTGCATAGGAAATATGACTTCCACCTCGCGGCTGACTTCGTTCAATGTGTGTGGTGTGCACACTTCCTTCACGATCACCTATCCATTCAAGGTTGAGAAAAGGATCGCCATGTTGGGACGCCCTTGATTCTGCTGGTTGTGGACCCGATTCTGCCATCGTTAACCGTTGCTTTCACTATCGCTCAAGCTCTCCCCACAGATGACGCCAATTGTAGGGTCACAATTCCTAACCCAAGCCCAAAGGATATGGGATATGAGCTCAATGAGTCCAGTACAATGAATTTGTAGAGAGTGGGTAAAAGAGCTAAGCTTTTGATGGATTGGACAACAGTTAATAAGGATTTCAAAAAATAAACGAGCATGAAACACACGTAAACCTCAATAAAATGATTGTCTGAGGAGATAGATTGTGAATTAATCCAATAGCTCTGAAGGTTAATACAGTTCTTAGTACTACAGTAATTCCTTTTCTCTCTTTCCGCTCTTCTTTTTTCTGTCTCCCCTACTCTTATGGAAGGTCTTTTACATTATATAATTCCCTTCAGGCCATCCTGATCATACACCTGTTAACTATCTAAGCTTTCACTTGAGTGCATGTCCCATCAAACATCTTCTTTGGCTCTCTGTGAATGGTGGTAGCTGAGGCTGCACTGTTCAGTGGTCTTCTCCACATAAATGTGGCCAGAAAAGTTGCTGCAGTGCATTTAATGGGTGGTAGCAGCTTTTCTTTTAGATATTTCTGTGTTCTTATCACCTTTGTATGTGCTTAAGATTCATTCTGATCATTGGAACTCCTTGGAAGGTCACCTAAATTATCCAAATGCATGCTTGACCGATGTTCATCGTATCCGAGAAGGAGCTACTCCTCGAACTATATTCCTCCATTCTTTACTTACGTGATTCTCGACTTTGGGGCCTCTCCCAATCATTTATTCCTCCTCAGACATATCCACGTCTTCGGATAAGGCCCAAGGCCCAATATACAAATTTGGGCTTTTATCCCCATAGTTGTGTTGTTTATTTTCCGCACTGTTCAATGATATGATTTATATGTGCTAACCTAGAACTGAATAATTTACTTAAGTTAATTACTTGGCTAAATAACTAGGTTAATCTGGTTGTATTTAAGGAGTCTAAAAACGTACAAAAGTAATTGTACATCACTTACATTCGACTACTTTATCAAATCTATATATTACTAAAAGCTGAAGCGTGACATTTATTACTATTGAGCTCTTGTTGCTGCGCCACTTTATGGTCACGTCATTCGCCACATAATTATTATTTATTAATTTTTTTTACAAAAAAAAAAATATAAATAGATGATTGACTTTACAAATTCATTTTTGTCAGTTTTAACATTTATATATATATATATATATATATTTCTTTTTTATTTCCAATTTTCCTGTAATTTTTTTTACATTAACTTATTTTTTAAATATTTACACTTTCTTCTTCCCTCATTTTTTCATCTTCCCACTACCCTCTACTTTAATATTGCTATTCATCTTTCCCTTCATCTTCCTTTATTTGTCTCTTCTTATCCCTTCACTCTTACTATAAATTTGTCACTCTTTTCCATTCTTTGCATAGTTCTCTCTCTCTCTCTCTCTCTCTCTCTCTCTCTCAATGTTTTGGTGGATTTTTATTTTTTATTGCATCTCCACTTTAGGTTGATAATTTTTTGTGTTTTTAAGAACTCTAATTTAGGTTGATACGATTTAGTTTTGTGTTTTAAGTTATTATTATTATTATTATTATTATTATTTTGCTCTTTGATTGTTAAATTGTATCCGATTATATTATAAAAAATTAAAGATAGTAGATAAAAATAAAATAGTATTCCATTACATTAATTTGGATAATTTAGTGTTTATTGTTATATCTTTTAATTTTTGTTATTTTTTTCTTCTCTTCTATTTTACTCAATATTGAAATTCAACCACATCCTCCCTATCATTGAATTATTTATATTTTCTCTCTCTTTTTGTTTTATAAAATTAAAAATGTAATATTTTACTTAAATTTAAATAAAAGAAAATTATGCTCATCAAATTATACTTTTTTTTTAACATTTATACTTTCTCCAATCTTTTTCATTCTCTTTACTTTTTCATCTCCCCAAACATTCTACCATGATATCACTCTTCCTCTTTCCTTTTATCTTCCTTTATTTGGTTTCTTTTTATTATCATCCTCTTTGTATAAATTTGTCATTCACTCTTCCATTCTTTACATAATTTTCTCTCACAAAAAAGTAGTTATTTCCCACTCTTTCTCCCTCAATTTTTTGGTTGATTTTTATTTTTATTTTTCTTGCATCTCTATTTTAGCTTGATAAAGTTTTGTATTCTTTAGAACTCTATTTTGGTAGATGGGATTTAGTTTTGTGTTTTAAGTTTTTTTTTTTTTTTTTTTAATGACTTTGATTGTTAAATATTGTCAAATTGCATTATAAATAATTAAAAATAGTATATAAGAATGTGCTATTATTATATTACATAAAATTATTTGGATAGGTTAGTGTTTATTGTTATGTATTTTTTTTTTCTCATATCATTTTATTTAACATTTAAATTCATGAGCCACATCCCCCATATATATCATTAAATTATTTATATTTCCACTCCTTTAAAAAAATTAAAAATTAAAAAATAATATTTTGCCTAAATTAAATAAATAAAATTGTTCACATTAAGTGGATTAATGCTAGGGAAACACTCATTCTCACACCCAATGCATCAAAGGAAGAATGAAATACAAAACAAATCAAGTTAGAAACACTAAATTAAAAAAAAAAAAACTAATAATGCATATTTAATGTCATAGAATCATCATCAAATTTTGGAAAATGATAGGTTGCCAATGGAGAGAGAGAGAGAGAGAGAGAGAGAGAGAGAGAGAGAGATGGTATAGAAAAAAACCAATACAAAGTAATAAAGAGTAGATAAAGAAAAAAAAACCAAACGTCAATTAGTAATCGTTGATTGGAAAACAAAGAGGTTGTAAGGAGAAGTAAAAAATAAAATAGAGATTACCGTGTGGAGAACATTAAAAACTTTACAGTGTAGTAACATAAACTGTTAAATTCACTTAAAAAATTAAATCAACAATCAACAATTAAATACAATCATAGTACTAAATTTAAATTTAAAACTAATCAAACTCTAACTATGGAAACCATATTAATCATAACTAAAAAAGAGATGTTCTCTGATAGTAGTAGAAATTACATAAGAAATAAAGTTAGAAAATTTAAAAATCCATTTTTTGACATTTCATTTAACCTTATTTATAATATATATATATAAAATTTTCATACACTATTACTTTCGAAATTCTAGTAAACAATGCTATCTCTCATTTATCGTCTTTGTTATGCAAATCATTAGTTAGTAAATATATGATAATGGTAAGAAGCGTTACAAATGAGATCACTAATATATATATATATATATATATATATATAAAATTAATTAGCCACTATCATTATGGAGTAGTAGTATATAATTTTTCGTACTAAAGACATATTGGAACAAGGGAAATTTTTTTGCTTTTTTATACACAATTTGGTTTTAAATTGAAACAGAGAGGAATTAAACTCTTATATTTAGTTATTTGAGGATACAACTTTACTTCAACGTTTTTTTAATATAATGAATGCATTGAATATTTAGTGGAAGATATGAAATAAATGGAAAAAAAAAAAAAAAAAAAAAAGCCATAGCAAAAAGACATGGTATTGGGACATTTGCCCTATATGTGCAAATAAAAAACTGTTGGGAGGAGCTTCAGCCTAAAACAGTTGCGGCTTTGAGAGATGATAAGCTACTTGGTTGTGTATTAAAGAGACCAGTGTACCCAGTTGGTCCAATAGTAACACAATCAGGTAACTCGTCCAAGAGTGGCTTGCTGTTTGATTGGCTAAACAAGCAACCAAATGATTCTGTGGTGTATGTTTCATTTGGGAGCGGTGCAACACTGTCACACGAGCAAATGACTGAGCTAGCTTTTGGGTTGGAGTTGAGCCAGCAGAGGTTTGTTTGGGTAGTACACGCACCCACTGAGGAATCTGGGAATAAGACCTATTTGAAGGGGAGGAGTGGGGATGAAAATCATGACCAATTTGGGTACTTACCAAACGGGTTCATGTCAAGGATCCAAAATGTTGGATTTGTGATCTCAGATTGGGTTTCACAAGTGGACATCTTGAGCCACCCTTCTATTGGAGCGTTCATATCTCATTGTGGATGGAATTCAACACTGGAGAGTATTTTGATGGGTGTCCCTATAATTGCATTTCCACTCTTTGCAGAGCAAAAGATGAATGCTACTATGCTTGCATAGGAAGCTTTGTGCAAAGGTAGTTCCTCCTACAAGACACTGTCTGAATTGGCAAAGAGGTTTGAGGCCCGCATGCAACTTCAGAATAAGAAAGCTCCATCACCCATAACCCATGAGTGATCATTTTTAGTACCATGTATGTATGTATGTACGTAGGCTCGCTAGTCCTATGCAAATGTCTCTACTATAGTTGATGCTCATCTTTTGGGACAGTAATGATATTTCATGTCTTATTATGGATATAATTTTTATTTATTTTTAATTTTAAAAATTGGTAGCATTCTCGTGCATCGCATGGGTTAGCAACTAGCTGTGGTAAAAGTTGCGGTTTTAGAAGAGCCATTATATTATGGTGGGAGCCACACATGTTGCTTTGTGTGAAACAAATTCCTCTACTAGAAGAATGTGACGATATGGACCCTGCTAGCTTTTGTTTGATTCTTGTTAATGAAGTGAATATTCAAGGACAGAAAACATTAAAATAATCAAAGTTTGACCAAGACCACCATTTTGAGTCCTTCAAGGCTATCACACTTTCATATATAAGAATTCTTAGAGTTTATAAAACAACTTCATCAAGAAATATAAGAGATAGATTATGTCTGGATGGCTTCTTCTCAAGTGGTCATCCACGGCATCATATTATCTATGATACTAATACATATGTCAATAGGTCTTGCTTACACTAAGGTGTTAGTGTAGGTTATCATCAACCGCTCATGTGAATGAACAAAGTAGAGAGAGATGAAAATTGATCTTTTAACAGCCAATTATGTTACCATTGACCTTTTGTGGCACTGATATGTTTTCAACAAAGAAAACATTTTACTATTAGGGTTTTCTCATACTTAGCTGGTGGAGGCTTTGCTGACTCAAATGAGGCTGACACTTTTCATTATGGTCAAAATGATAAACTATGAAGGACAAAAATATTTTGTTTAACATTTTTAAAAAGGTCGGGTTGTTCGTTTTTGGTAAAATTGGTTAATTGAGTTTAATTGTTTTTAACTTTATTATTAGTAATTCTTGTGGTTGCGCTAATTTGTTGGGATGTTTATTTTGTTTTAGTTTTTGGATCTAAATTTTTTTTAATAGCTTTTAAAAGGAGGAATGTTAGAGTTACAAATATATATATATATATATATATATATATATATTAATTTCTATTGTGATAAGCGATTATTAGTAAGTAAAAAAATGACTTTAGTGGTGGGCCCAAATGTAAAAGTACTGTCAGATGTGATATTAGTAATGCTCAATGTGATGATGAAATTGTCAAATGTGAGAAAAAAATGGTATTACTAAATGTGACAAAAGTACAGTCAGATTTGACGTTGGTATTGCCTAATGTGACAATGGAACCATAAAATGTAAGAAAAAAAAAGAGAGAAAAGGAACCACTGATTGTGACAAAAGTAAAGTCACGTGTGATGTTAGTACTGCATAATGTGAGGATAAAACTGTAAAATATGAGAAAAAAAAATAAGTGAACCACAAAATGTGAGGGAGAGAGAGACTTGAGTGGTAAAAGAAAGAAGAAAGAAAAAAAAAATTAAATGAAGTAGTAAAAGAATAAAATATTTGATATTAGGTATACTTTAAAATGAGATGTTAAAATAAAAAAATAAAAAATAAGTTTTTTGAGTTGCTAAAAGTTAAAATTTTTAGTACTTTTGATGTGAATGCTCTTATTAGGATTTTATTTTTGGTTTAAAAATGCCAAGATATTGTAAAAATGATCATATTCAAAAGCTTATTTCAATAGGTTTAAAAGAAATTCAAAGTCAGGATGTTCAAATTTTTATTTTAGGGGGTCAAACAAAAAAAAAAAATTTAATTATATATATTTTGGCCAATTCAGGGGGTTCATGTGAACCCCCTGGGTTCAAGTGGAGCCGCCCATTTTCAAGACATTTGCCTTACTTAAGTTTAGGAAACCTTAGGGATGTCCTTAATTAATTAGGTGCAAAATGGATTAGGAATAAGTGATCAATTACACCTAATTAGAAACCAATGGTTGGTGGCGACTCTAATAAAATGGAAAGATAAAAATGGACTCACTAAAAACACACACGTACACCAGCGTTTTTTGTAGTGCACACTGCACACACTTCATGACGTGTTTTGCCAAATGAACTCCACTCCCCATTAACAAAAACAGTTGGAGGGTTGAAAAGTTTATCACTCGAAAGAAGTAACTTTTGAATGTGCTGAAGTTCCTCAAGGATCCAAGGCATGAGATCATAAATTCAATACCGTGTTACCAACTCACTTTCCCATTTAAATTTCATACAAAACTTGAGTATTCCTATAATCACTATAAAATTTATCTGGTCCACAGTGCACATATGCAGCACAGCTCACTCATCGTTATTTTTATTATTTCACTAAAGTATTTAGGAGTGCCCTTATCTTTTTCAAGGCCAATGATCTACTGCTAGTTACAGCACAATGAAAGTGTCTTGCTTTTTGTTTCCACTTAACTTCTTGGAAAGCTCCCATCCAAAAAAAAAAAAGAAAAACTTCTTGGAAAGCTGAAAGACGCGTGGACTGTTTCATCCGAGAGGAAACTTAGTACGTGGAAGATGAATTTCTCTATTTTAATAAAGGATCTTTTTTAAAATGCACATGCCGCACAGCTCACTCAACATTTTTATTTTTGGGTGAAAACTCATCGTACATGATGGACTCCTTTTGAACACATACGATTCCTCATTCTATGTAATCTGTGTCCAAGATAGATTATCAAGTATGTCACCACCTCCCCTCCCATTTAAATTTCATACAAAACCTTTTTTTAAAGAATAAATTTCATATAAAACTAGTATTCCTATAATAACTATAAAAATTATTATCTGGTCCACAGTCCACTAAATGAATGTGGTTGCAGCTTTTGTGGATTACTAAAACAAAGAACATGGGAAAATATATTAAAGAAATTGAGCAGAAATGTAGAGGTAAGATTATTTAACTAAAGTATTTAGGAGTGGCCTCATCTTATCTTTTTCAAGGCCAATGATCTGCTACTAGTTTCAGCACAATGAAAGTGTCTTGCTTTTTGTTTCCACTTAACTTCTTGGAAAGCTCCCATCAAAAATAAAAAATAAAAAAAACTTCTTGGAAAGCTGAAAGACGTGTGGACTGTTTCATCCAAGCGGAAGCTTAGTGTATATTTAGATACTGCTTATTTTGTTGAAAATTAAAAATTGAAAACTGAAATCAATAAAAAAAATAATTAAAAAGTTACTGTTTGAGATTTGATTACTGTTCATATGTCTGATTGCATTATTCATGTCTCATGAACAGTGCAAGAGGCACTGGACTTAAATAAAAATAAAAAAAAGACCAAAAACGCAAATGCACAATCCGCAAACACAAACCAAACGGAGTCTTAGTACGTGGAAGATGAATTTCTCTACTTTAATTAAGGATCTCTTCTAAAATGTGTAATATTTTGTTGTCGTAGACCATACGTTTGAAATTGGGTACCTAGAGCATTTTCTCCTTTCCTTTTACAGTTTTTTATTGTTAAAAAGAAAGAAAGAAAGATGTACACTAAATTATTATTCATATTGCAATGTAAAACGAATCATTTAGAACCTTTTAGATGCTTTCTTACCAACTACAAGTAGTAACTACCATTACCATTTCAACTCATCTTTCTTTTTTCCTTATTTCCTTGTTAAGATATTCACAACCTTTTGCTTTTGCTCGTACATTATAATAGTTTTCCCTACCAACCAAAAAAAAAAAAAAACAATCATTTAACAAATCAAAGAGTTAAAAAAAGGGAACGGCTTGTGTTCAGTGGCCAATTATTCCAACGTGTCTAGTGAAACTAGTCACTGGACACAAACGCCACCTTAAAAAAAAAAAAAAAAACTCCTACTTACCAAGAAGTAAATGGTCCATTTGGTATGTGTGTTTAAAAACTGAAAATTGTTGTTTAAAAACATTTGTGAAAATACGTGTGGGTGAAAAAATGTATGAAAATGCGTAAAATATTATTTAAAAACTGAAAATAATTGTTTGAAAACACAAACTAAACAACCCCAAAGACTTTATAGTCTGAACGCAAATTCCCAGCCTTCCACGAAATACTCGCTTACTTTTAGGCCCACTTTTTAGTTAATTGCCCAAAAATTAAGATGCAACTTTTCCATGCCTTTTTTTGGGGTCACGATTCTTTATTATGGGCTTATTATTTTTTTATTAGAGGAACTCTGGACTTATAATTTATCAAAATCAGGTTGCCTTTTTTTTTTTTTTTTAATAATTTTTTTTATATAGCATTATCTCATAAATTTATGGTGAAGATAATAAATTCATAAATTTAAGGGGATAGTATCCTCTAGTTTTCAGTATTTTAAAATTTTTTTCTGCTCTTTTTAATTTAATAAAACTATTGTTGTTATTATTATTATTTTTAAATATAGGCCCACTTTACATTTGAACCTATGAAAGAAATTGTATAAAATGTCACAATTCCTCTTTTACATATTTATCAAGACCATATTTCTTTTATTGCATTTGAACCAATGAAAGAAATTGTATACATAATTTAATTTTTGTTTTTAGCAGTATCTATAACCATTAAGCCTGGACCATCAACAGTAGATGGCAAATTTAATTTTTGTCAACTTTCTATGTGATACGTTCGAGATGTGCATGCCTATTGGCCATTGCCCTTACATAACAAGAATTGAGGTTATTTAGCCACACTGCTACAATAATTTTAAATGTAACAACCTAATGTAGCAATTTGCTAAAAAATTTTAGCAATAGCAACCCAGATGTTGCTTCAATTTTGGTAATTAGGGAGTAAAATAGCTTATTTGGGATTATCTAAGGTGAGGTCCATGATTAATAGCTTGTATTAGTTTGCCAATTTTAAGTAATGAATGCTTTTTGGAAATATCATTTTGCCAATTTTAATGAATAAAAATATTTTATCAAATACGATTCTATGGTCAAGACCACTTACAACTCATGGTTGAATAATAAATTTGCAATATTGTTGTAGTTTTCATAACTCAAGGACTTTGATTGACTTGAAAAAAAAAAAAAAAAATGAGAGAAAAGTAGAACACTTTTTTTTTTTTGGTGCAAAGAAAGGCGGAAGACTTTGATTGACTTGGCAGTATATATATATAAATCTTCATCAATCCCATTCCCATCCCATCCCATCCCATCAGTGATAACATCAGAGATATTTTTTGTATTTAGCTTTCTTATTATAGGCAGGGTATCAAATGGGGTGTTTAACATGGAAGTATCAAGTCTTGTGTCTACTTTCCTTGCTCTTCTTGCATTCTCCATTGTCTTTTTCTTCTTCCTTATCTTCAAACTCACAATGCTCTCTACTCCAATTTAATAACTCTCTTTATCTCGATAGTTTCGCTTATCCTCCTCTACCTTATTATTATCCTTTTAAGTCTAGTGTCCATTTATGTGATACATCTTATCCAAAGACAGCCTCGTGGAAGGAGGATAAGCATTGTTGCAGTTGGGATGGGGTTGATTGTGACAAAAACACAGGCCATGTGATTGGCCTTGACCTAAGTTGTAGTTGGCTCATTGGCGCCATTGATTCCAACAGTACCCTCTTCCTTCTTCGTCATCTCAGGACCTTGAACCTCGCTGGAAATTACTTCTATTCCTCTCTGCTTTCATCTGAGTTTGGCCAGTTTAAGAGTTTGACTCATCTTAACCTTTCTAATTCCTACTTTTTTGGCCAAGTCCCATCTAAAATCTCCCAGTTGTCTTCGCTGGTTTCACTCGATCTTTCTTACAACAATTTACTATCAATTGAAACACCAGTATGGAATAACCTAACTATATTACGGGAACTTCTTCTGGATTATACAAATATGTCCTCAATTAGACCTAAATCTTTGATGAACCTATCTTCCTCTTTGACAACTCTTAGTGTCCAGAACTGTGAATTGCAGGGAAAACTTGAGAATAGCATCCTACTCCTTTCGAGTATACAAACCCTTGATCTAGGGCTTAATTCAAATCTTGAAGTTTCTCTTCCAAAGTCTAATTGGAGTAGTAGTTCCCTGAAGTTCTTAGATCTCTCTGAGATAAGTTTTTCAGATGAATTACCTAATTCTATTGGCAATTTGAAGTCCTTGCATTATTTGAATCTACTTTTTTGCAATTTTTCTGGACCAATTCCAACCTCGCTAGGAAACCTCACTCAAATTATTGGTTTGATTCTACGAGGGAACAATTTTATTGGGTCAATTCCAACATCACTTGGGAACCTCACACAACTTACTTATTTGGATCTATCATCTAATAATTTCAACGGTAAGATTCAATTGCCCCTTATGTATTTTAGGTGTTTCTGGCAAATGCATGAAACTAACAATTTTTAATTATTGGGGAATATTTCAACAGGTTTGTTGCCGTCCTCACTATTGAACTTGCCAAATCTCTCCATATTATACCTTGGTAATAATCAACTTGTTGGTCCCCTTCCTAATCACGTAAGTGGTTTGAATCTCCTAATTTATCTCTTTTTAAGTTCAAATTTCCTAAATGGAACATTGCCATCTTGGTTATTTGGTTTGCCATCTTTGGTGAAATTAGACATCAGTGGCAATCAATTTATTGGTGAGATTGGTGAATTCAAGTCCAATTCATTGGAGAAGCTTGACTTGGGCTATAATAAGCTACAGGGCTCTATACCTAAGTCAATATCTAGACATGTGAACCTTACTTCTCTATCTCTATCATCAAATAACTTGAGTATTATGTTGGACTTTGAAATATTTTCAAAGTTCAAAAATCTCAAGGATCTTGATTTTTCAAATAACTTAGTTAGCATCAACAATAATGTTACCTATACCTTGCCTAATCTTGAGCAGTTCAACTTGTCTTCTTCCAACATTAGTGAATTCCCAATTTTCTTAAGAACGACAACACAATTACTATCCTTGGACCTTTCCAATAACAGAATTTATGGTCAAGTTCCAAGATGGTTGGGGGATATGGGGAGGGATTCATTATATTTTCTTGATCTTTCTCACAACTTGCTTCAAGGACCATTTCCCACTCTAAATTTTCTTGGGTTGCAATATATCTTTGTCTCCAATAACAAATTAACTGGAGAAATCCCTTCTTTAATTTGGAATGCAAGTTCCCTTGTACTTCTAGATTTGTCTCATAATAACTTAAGTGGCATGGTTCCTAAGTGTTTGGTTCACTCTAATGTCCTCTCAGTGTTGGATTTGCGAATGAATAGCCTTCATGGTACCATCCCTGCAACATTTTCCAAGGGAAATGATTTTAGGACTATTAACCTTGATGGAAATCAATTGGAAGGGCCATTGCCACGATCTTTGGCAAATTGTAGGGAGTTGCATGTTCTAGATGTTGGAAACAACAAGATAAATGGCACATTCCCTTATTGGTTGGAAAGTCTTCAACAATTACAGGTTCTTATCATAAGATCAAATAGATTTCAAGGTCATATAGGCAATCCTAAGACCAAATTTCCTTTTCCAAATATGCGAATCCTAGACATCTCTAACAATAATTTTGATGGTCCTTTGCCAATAAAATATTTCAAATCTTTGAAAGCCATGATGAATGTTGATGAACGTGATGTTGCATTGAAATATATGGGAGATACGTATTATCAGGATTCATTGAATGTGATGATCAAAGGGCAGAATACTGAGTTGGTGAGAATTCTAACTGTCTTCACAAGCATTGATTTTTCAAATAATAGTTTCCAAGGAGAGATACCAAAGATAATCAAAAGGCTTAAATCACTCAAAGGGCTCAACTTTTCTCATAATAACCTTATAGGTCATATTCCATCATCATTTGGTCACTTGACTAATCTTGAATGGTTAGACCTCTCTTCCAACAAACTCACTGGGGAGATTCCTAAGCAATTGGCTGATCTACCATGGCTAGAAGTTCTAAACCTTTCACATAACCAACTTACCGGACATATACCTTCAGGGAAGCAGTTTAATACGTTCAACAGTGATTCATACACCGGAAACTTAGGATTATGTGGATATCCATTGTTAAGGACATGCAAAAACTATGAGGAAAGTCAACCACCACCATCAACCGTGGAAGAAGAACACAATTTAGAGCCTGAAAATGGGTTTGGTTGGCAAGCTGTATTGATAGGTTATGGGTGTGGAGTGGTATTGGGAATGTTTATGAGATATGTTATGTTTAAAATTGGAAAACCAAAGTGGCTTGTGAGAATGGTCAAATTAGAGCAACATATCTTGCTAAGAATGCTGAAAAATAATACCCACGGGAATGGTGGAAGAAAATAACAAGTCAAAACAATTTGTGGGTAGATTTGTTAGAGTTTTTTAAGAAAGTTTCATTGGCATGTTGTAACGTTTTGTAATTCATGGAAATCACTTCAATTTCATGAAGAGGTTGGGAATCCAAGTAGAATGCATCTGTTGTGGGTTTTTTCATTTCTAGATCATGGAATTTTTTCAACCATGGGGGAAATTACGGACATGCTGGAATCAGACTCCAATGGCAAAGAAGAAACAAAGCTCTCCTCGAACTCCTTTCATGTGTCAGAATTGGGATAAAGATGAAGCTTCCCTTTCAACTTGCTATCTTCATCATTCTTATTTACTCTCATCTTTTTCATTTTTCAAATGATGGAGATAGCACATAATGGTGATTTAGAAGAATATCAGCCTTCTTTCATGGTCCCTAAAGACACAGGACACCATTTGTTGCCAAGGTATGCCTCTGTCTTTATTTACATCTTGGGTTGCCTTTGTCACTTTTTTCTTCTCTCTCTCTCTCTAAATGTAAAGGATCATTCTTAGGGAAATCAAGCTGCTGAACTTTTTAATTAATATTTATAAAATAAGCATTTGATTTGTTTTCTTTATTTATTTTAATGCAGCTGGTTGGTGTTGTTGCTGTTGAAATAATCGGTAGGCCCAAGATTCCTTTCCCTTGCAATCCAGTTTTTGAGTTATTATAATACTTGCCTTTTATTGATCTGATTTTTCTGCTTTTGGCGAATAGTTTTTACTTGGCTTAGCATCAAGTGCCCAGTAACATGCAAGGTTGATGCCTCTAACATGCAAAGTTGATGCCTCTGATGTTTCAGAACATATCAATAATCTTTGTGCTCTAGAATATCTCAAGACCCCTAAGTTGACAGTAAGGCCTCAGTCTCTCTTTCTTGATTTTCTTGTTGGGTACCACATCCATCTATATTTAAATTTTGCTTTTGTTTTTCATGTCCATCTTTATATGATTCTTTGGTTAATGAATTTCTTAAATTTTAATGTTGTGGAAATTTATGATTGTTTTTAATTATAAACTTCCTATCTATGTTGAATTTAAGTATTGTCATTTTTCAATTGAAAAAAGAAAAATGTGAATTCAATTTGACTGAAGATTCAGGATAATTTTGAGATTATATATAGAAGTTGGGTGAGCTATAAGTCAACTTGTAGGTGTAGACTTGATATGATTTCTTCTCCTATTTGCAATCTTCAGGTTTTGATATATGACCGTGGAGTGAAGGTATATATCATTGTACGTTTTTTTCCTCTTTCTAGCTAAATAGTTTCACTATATTAAGTTATAGACGAAACTTTCCTAGTTTCATTTGTCTTTTTTATTTTAGCAATAGTTGGTATGCATTTGGTTAGCTTTCTTCCCTGTTTGATTTCAAGGTGAAGCCCATTTTTCCTTGTAATTAATGCATAAAAAGATCTATGCCTATGCCTTGAACCATGTTGTGGGTAGGAGGTAGTGAGATTAATCACATTTAGAAGATGGGCACACCCCATCTAAAGGAATAACCTTTTCTTTTACTACAGTGTGCTCCAAACTGTTGTATCTAGCATGCCAATAAGAACTAATGTTCCAGGCATAGTTTACACAGAGTTGAACAAGTAAAGCATAAAATCAAAGGTCCTTTGCTATATTACCAGAAATAAGAAGATGGTCTGTTGTCTCCCTGCTAATCTTACAAGTGCAACAACGATCCTTGTTTTTTCCCCATCATTAATTCATCCCCAATGCGGCAGACACCATCTAGAGAGAGAACAATCTTACAGAGGGGAAAGATAGGGCAGAAGAGAGGGGCAGAGAGCGAGAGATGGTGAGAAAGAGTGAGAGAAGTCAGAGAGTGGTAGTGAGAATGAGAGAAGAGATGAAACAAATGGAATAGAAGAGAAGAGAGAGAGTGACAGGGTGCAAGCATGAGAAGAGTGATAAAGCAAAGCAAAGAGAAGAAATGAGAGAGAGCTTACTGTGAGATCTAACTCTGTTTCATGTGGAGTGATAGAGTTGTTTTCTGAAAAAATTTAGTAGAAAACAATCTCTAAAAAATAAGTCATTTTTTATAGATTTTTCTATTGACCAAAGATTGTTTTCCTTTGACCAATATATATATTTTTTTTGCTACCAAACACTGGAAAAGTTTTCTTCCAAAACAAACGGAGTGTAAATCACCACTCACCATTAGAATTGAGGTACTTAAGCCGTAGTCAGTTCAGAATTGGGTTATTATTTGGTTGGAATGATTGTCATCATTTCACTATCATCTTTGCCAACACCCTTTGGCCTACTGGATCGATAGAAACAAAGTGGTGCATGAACAAATAAGTGTTAAGGATGCTGAAATCTTGATTTCCACATTTTACCTGTTCGCTATTTGTAGGGATGTAGCAAACATATGGGAAGTGGACACTCCTGTTAAATTTCAACAATTTTGGTTTTGATTGTTATAGTTGACAAGTACTAATTCTGATTGAAGGGAGTAAAAGCAATTGAAATCAATTGAGTGTTGCATTCCATTGTGAAGATAAAAATTGGGAGACCTTTTTTATTTTTTGTTAGCTGGAATGTGCCCTACAAAACCACAGTTGTTTGTTTGGTTATTAGGGAAGTAGAACTTTTTTCATAATAGCAAGGTGGAGAGTGAGGTTGTGGGTTTAAGATTATGGTTATGTGTTTAATTACTATTTTAAAAGATTGGGGGGGGGGGGGGGGGGGGGGGGGAGGGTTTTGTAAAATGGAAGATGAAGCCATGAGTTTCAAGAGAAACCAGGTGCATGTGTAAACTACTATTAAAGAAAAATATCTGCAGATGTAGTAATAGAATTTTTCCCCAAATTTTTTTAGTAATGAACCCATTAATGATAGGAGTGCATTTAATGTTGATGCCTTGCTTTCTTGGTGTACCTCCTGCCTATTAAACTGTAGAGTTAAGTTGGTATTCTGTATCAGTACATGTCAGATTTTTAATGTATGTTGTAATTTAGGTCATTGGTATCTGTCTTCTTAATCCTTGCAATCCTCATTCTAGACTAGTGGCAATGAATCACCATACAAATTTTTTAAATCTGTCATTGCTTGGTCTTGCAGGTTTTTCCCTACAGTAGAGAATTTCTTGGCAGTATAACACATGATCAGATGTTGAAGGTGTGGATCCCTTTCTCTATTCTTTCATGATATGTCTACATGATGGTGTCAAACCTGTAGAGAATTTGGTAAATATAATTATCCTTGGATGCTTTATATGGTTGTGTGTAGTACATGATGTGTGTATGAAGACGACAAGATTAAGTTCTTAAGATATTTCTTAATTGGAAACTCATGATTTGGGCAATTTATTTTTTCCCTAAGGTCTGGTCCTTACTTTGAATTGATCAACTTCATACTTGATGCAAATGGGTACAAATGTAAGTCTTTGTATTAAAATTTGATTTAGTGTGGAGTACATGCTTTCTTGGTTCTTAACCTGTTGTTTTTCCTTCATAGAGGCTAATGTCATGGCTGGTGATAATGCATATCACCAGTGAAGTCGTTGCTTGAAGAGATACTGCAATGTGCGAGCAAAGCATATTTTTGGCATGTATGAAAGGTATGATTTAAGTCACAGTTGAAATTTGTCGTAGATGCTAGTATCAATGAGGCCACCCCTGATTATGCCTTTCACAACCTCTATTTTAATAATCTAGCGGACTCTAAATATGTGCTTACTTGATCTCATAAACTTAATTGATCGTAGACCACGTGTTGGTACATAAACATTATTAGTGTTATTTAGTAATATTTACACCCATTTATTAGTTTTATCAACAGGATGACACACATACAGAAATGTGAAAACACTAGCACAATTTTATTCATGTTGTGTCTTTGTCTCTCCTAATCTGCCATATTAGTGTGTCTGCAGCTTATATCCATGTCCATTTCTTCTTAGTCATGTTCATAAATTTAAAGTTTAAATTAAGTCTGATACACTCAAACAAGCAGAGATTAGAAAAACAAGATGTATTTGAAAACAAAGATCTCTTCAAGCTGGTTACAGCCATGACAACAGGGGTCAATGGATCACACAACAAAGATTAACCCTAATCAGAATGTGTCTGCTCTGATACCACTTGATAGGCCAAAAACGTATTAACCACTTGTGATGAATTAAGTGATTAATTAGCTAAGTTTATTAATTAATCAAATTAACATACAATATGCGTGGTAGCATAAACAAATCACCAATTAAACTAAGTATGCCGCGGAAAATAAATTGACATTGTGATTTGTTTACGAATGGGGAAAACCAACACGGCAAAAACTCCACTGGGTGATTTTAAGGTCACCACTCTCAAAAATCCACTATTATCACAACAAGCGGTTACAAATAAAGTAATCCTAGTACCTTATACCAACCTACAGTTGAACCCTTACCCCAATACCCAATTAGATTTGTTCTGTAGTGACAATCTCTCCTTATAATGCACGGCTATCTGTATGTGACTAACCAATTGCGCGGATCCTAGTACACGACTTTAATCACCAACTAGAGAAGGTTGTTGGCTGCAAAGTTCTTCAGTTCATCACACGATGAAGATCGAGAAGATGCTTGGCACAAAACTCTACGGTGTACAAACACAGCAACTTCTTCACAAGAAAGATGAACTAGGGCAAATTCTGTCTCCGGCCACAATTTGCTTGAACAAACTTTGCTCTACACTTGTGCAACTTGTTCCACCTTTGACGGCCTTTAAAATAATCCTTTTATATGTTTAAGGTTGTGAGAAAAGAAAGCCCAAACATACAATCACGGATTGAATGAAAAATAGATCATAAATTCTGAGTTTCATAAACCTCGACAGATACCCTATTTGTCAAGCTGCTGTCGAGCCACGGGCTTCAACAGTTCTTCAAGGCTCGATAGATAGCTAGCTGTCGAGCTTTAATGAACAGCACTTTTCACACTTGAATCTTGGACAGGCTTGCATGGCTTCAACACTTGAACTTGAAACAAGGTTTCTTGAAGTATTAAAAACATCTTAGATTTACCCAATTACAAGTAAAGTGCGTTACGTCAAAGGATTAGCCAATTACATAAAATAGTGACATATGTTCCTAACAAGTAAATCACATATGTCTTAACAATCTCCCCATTTGGCAATCCGTGACAAAACCACAACAAACAAATGAACATATGAGAGAAGTCAAAAATCACTTAATTCATTATTCACTTGTTGAATACAATAAAATCTATCCTAACACAAACTCTCGAAAAACTTTGCAAGAAGAGAGTCTATGGCAAGAAAGACTTTGACAACCTGTATTTCTAAAACACTTGAAATAAAACTCATCAAGGCATTTTTGTGTGAAACCGAAATAATAGATTGCATAAAAGTAATAAGAACCATGTGTATAATGAAAGAAAAGAAACAACACGTGCAAGGATAGGTGAAAGAACATACATCAATATATATAAAGAATATAAGTACAATGTATGTCAAAATGGTCACAAGACCAACATACAAGATATGATGTATCTAAAATAGAAAGAAAAGAAAAAGATACATAAAATCCTCACTACATCCCTCAAAGTGCACACTCCCCCGAACAAAAATCTCATATACTAACCCTCACCCTAACTATGACTACTATTATAACCAAACTACTCCCCTTTTTTGTCACGAGTGACAAAGGGTAAGAGTGTCAATTAGACATCTCGTCAGAGCTGGAAGAGCTAGCATCTCCATCCTCACTATCATCGTCATCGAAGTCGTCATTGTCCTCGGATGCCTCGGGAGGAGGAGAGAGAGACTTCACAAAACCACCAAGGCGAGCCTGCCGTCTAGCAATATGGCTGACACGGGTGTTCACTTGACACAACTCATCAGTGAGAGTGTCAAGGCGAGCATCCATGCACTGAAATTGCACCATGATCGCGTCAAGAGTCATACCTCCTGTTGAAGTAAAGGAAGTGGAGATGGATGGAGCTGAAGGAGTGGGAGAAGCTGTCGGACTGACCGCCTTGATCGAAACTGCGCCTTGCTCCGTTTAACGGTAGTGTAGTCAATGGCACACATAACGGGGAAGTGGTCGGACGAGGGAAAAGGTACAGAAAAATGGCGTAAAATCTGTGTGATAGCTGAAGGGAAGATTAGCTTATCACGTGTCATCGTATCCCTATACACATCTATAATAGAAAGAATGAAATGTGAAGGAAAATCTATAGTGAGATGCTCTAATAGAGAAAGCAAAAATCGAGCACCGGGCTCAGTAATAGAGTTACAGTGAGAAAGAAGATGAAGAACAAAAGTCATCACCACGTTCATGAATCTAGGACCTTTAGCAAAGGTCGAACATGGTGTAAACTGACGATCACCCCAATCAGAAGGGCGCTCGCAGAAAGCAAAAATCATCTCGTCTTTGGACACAGTCCTCAAACGCTCACATCCAGGGTAGTTAGGATGCTCTACCCTCAGGACACGGAGCACATCGAATACCAACTTCAGTGTGACAACAATGCGCGTACCTCAAACGTGAGTATGAAAGAGAGATTTTGAAGAATCAAGTCCATGCATGTTGGAGTAAAACTCCTGGATCAACACGGAAAGGCATGTGACCGAGACGTCACACAGTGACTTCCAACCCCGACTGTGAATGACAGTGGGTAGGTCAGTGTTGGAGAAGTCTGACAGAATGACTCGGTGTTTTGAATGAACACCTCATCGAGAAAAGTTCTCCGAGAAGTCCTTTCGGACGTGAGTATGAAAGAAAGGTACTGAAGAATCAAGTCCATGCATGTTGGAGTAAAACTCCTGAATCAACACGAATGGACAGGTGATCGGGACGTCACACAGTGACTCCCAACCTCGATTGTGAATGACAGTGGGTAGGTCAGTGTCGGAGAAGTCTGACAGAATGACTCGACGTTTTGAATGAACACCTCATCGAGAAAAGTTCTCCAAGAAGTCCTTTCGGACATCCTCATCACGGAATTGAACAGAAGAGGGGGTAGGATCAGAAGACGAAGATGCCCCAGAACGAAGAGGGTTCTGGGACAGAGCAGACTTACGTTTCGATGCCATTGATGCACTAACGTAAACTAGAGAGTGAGGGGGAAGAAAGAAACACTCAGAAAAGTCCCAAATAGTTCAAATATATAAAAATATATTGAATGTAAAGGACGTATGCATGAAAATGCATGAGCTTGTGATATGCAATAGTAATTGCATCATGGGCTCAGCCTAATCCAAACCTACCTGCACACAAACATTTTAACATATATAACACATCTAAATGCATGAAAATATAGTTATAATGCACATGGAATGCAATGCATGAAAATTTTAAAGCACTTTTATAAAAACCAACCCAAAAATTTCACAATAACTTCATCAATTTTGAAAAACCCCAAAATTTTCATAAATCCCAAAAATTTAGGTTAAAAAACATGAAATGCATGAATATGAGAGATTTAGACACTTACCAAGTGAAGAAGAACTTGATTAAGGTCAAAAATCACCTTGAGATGAAGTTTGGAATAAGAGAGAGAAGTTTAGGAGGTGAATAGGCACAGACAGATCGAGAGAGATCGAGAAAATGAAGACCAGATCGCACGAAACCTTTATATAAAAGTTCAGTAATTCTTGACAGATAGAGGTGTTGAGAGGTGTTGAGACAAGTGTCGAGTTTTAAAAGCTTCGATAGATGCAGCTATCGAGAGGTGTCCACAGCAAAACAAGCTCGATGTATCGAGGAGCTATCGAAGGGACAGGAACTTTCTCGATCGATCCACCTAGGAATCGAGAGGTGTCGAGATTGTGATAAAAAGCAACTAAAAAGCTCGATTGATAAGCCAAGTATCGAGAGGTGTCAAGGAGCTATTGATATTGCTTTAAAACAGTTTTTCAAGAAGGGAAAAACATAGATATGAATGCAATCAAGCATGCAACTCAACCAATGATCCAAACAACATTTTGAACTCTCAAAATCATCTCTCAACCCAAAAATAAAAAATAAAATAAAAAATAAAAAAATTAAGCACATAGATCCCAAAAACACACACACACACACACACTAAACAAGTCTAACCAATTTTATATTTCAAAAACAAGTTAAGATAGTTTAGTGAGCATACATTAACACATGTAAACCTTGTGATGGCCAAATCACATTGTACCTGCACATGTATCAAGAGTAGCAAAGAATATTGCGTGTTGTGTGTGAAAAACATCGCAAGATTGCATAAGTGTATACATGTTATGACGATTTGAGATATGAGAAAATCACTTTAACTCACACACAATCATAACTGTTTGATGGGGACTATCACCTTCGAGGTACATCCTATAACTCCCACATCTCCTAGAATACACGCTTGCAATCATATATAAAGCATTTTTATTCTTTTTGTTTTTATTTTTCTTTGCATATATATATATATTTTTTTAAGCAAATCATACATGGGCATATAAGAGAAAGAAAAGAAATACCCAATGATGTTAAGCTTTTAACATTCCAATTTTGCTATGCCGAAGCATACAGATGCCATTTCATGATTGGCGGGCAACAGTGGTGAGATGGCTATTTATGCCTTTCTCTTGGATTTTTTAGTCCTACCCGTCAAAAAGAGTGATACGAGTGTTAAGTACAAAAGATTACTTAATCTTACTTATCACAAACACGAGCCACAAAGCTCACTTTCTTAGTTGTGCATAGAGATGCTCATCTAAGCTACAAAAGATACAAAGTTTAGAAAACTTTGTTTCAATGGCCATCTAAAGTACACAAGTACCAATGTACACAAAACACATTGTTTTTGTATTTTTCTAATTTTTCAATTTTTTTTAATTTTTATATCAAAAACAAAATAAACAAAACTGAAAAGAAACAAAAACATGTTAAACAAAACAAAGCATAAAAACTAGATGCAAATGCATGAGAAGGAAGGAGGAAAGAAAGAGATCAATCCATGGAGATGACACCGATGTTTTGACTAAGGAATTCAAAACATTTTCTGTCAAGAGGTTTTGTAAACAAATCAGTCTTCTGATCATCAATGTGAATAAACTCAAGAGTGAGGGTACCATCTTCGACAAGCTCCCTAATGAAGTGATGTCGAATCTCTATGTGTTTAGTTCAAGAATGTTGAATCAGATTCTTAGAGATGTTGATGGCACTGGTATTGTCACAGTAGATGGTAAGACGCTCTTGACAAATACCATAATCATGGAGGAGTTTTTGCATCCATAGGAGTTGGGTGCAACAGTTACCAGCAGTGATGTACTCAACTTCTGCAGTGGATAATGAGATGGAGTTTTGCTTTTTGCTCATCCAGGAGACAAGATTATTACTTACATAAAAACAACCTCCCGATGTACTCTTTTTATCATCAGCATTCCCAGCCTAATCAGCGTCAGAATACCTAGCTAAGACATCATTTGTGTCCTTGCTATACCACACACCAAAGTCGGCAGTGGTTTTGACATACTTTATGATTCTTTTCAAAGCAATCATATGAGACTCTTTGGGATTAGCTTGATATCTAGCACACACTCCCACATTGTAACTAACGTCAGGTCTACTAGCAGTAAGGTAAAGAAGACTACCTATCAAGCTTCTATAAAAAGATGAATCAACACTTTTACCTAACAAGTCAATAGTGAGTTTAACATTCGGGCTCATAGGGGTTCTAATAGAACTAGCAAATTCTAAACAAAACTATTTCACAAGATTTTTAACATATTTAAATTGAGAAAGGAATATACCTGATTCTTGTTGACAAATCTGCAATCCAAGGAAGTGAGTCAGCTCTCCAATCATGCTCATCTCGAACTCGGCTTGCATGAGTTTTGAGAAGCTATGAGCAAGTTCATCCTTAGTCGACCCAAAGATGATATCATCAACACAGACTTGAGCAACTATTAACTAGCCATCTTCCCATTTGATGAAGAGAGTCTGATCAGCTTTTCCTCTTATGAACCCACGTGACACCAAGTATTATGTGGGCCAATCATACCAAGCTCTAGGGGCTTGCTTTAAACCGTAAAGTGCTTTCTTGAGGTACAACACATGATCTGGAAAGTGTGGATCAATGAATCCTTTTGGTTGAGCCACATAGACATCTTCTTTAAGTAGCCCATTCAAGAAAGCCGTCTTTACATCCATCTGGTAAAACTTGAACTTTAAGTGACATGCTAGGGCTAGGAGAATTCTGATGGACTCCATACGGGCAACTGGGGCAAATGTTTCATCCTAGTCTACTCCTTCCATTTGTGAGTATCCTTGAGCTACAAGACGAGCCTTGTTGCGGATCACATTACCCTCCTCATCAGTCTTATTGCGGAATATCCACTTTGTGCCGATGATGTGCTCACCCTCCGATCTAGGTACTAGAGTCCAGACATCATTCCTCTGAAACTGAAGCAGTTCATCATGCATTGCTTCAACCCAGCTTTCATCCTGAAGAGCTTCCTCAACTTTAGTGGGTTCAACCTGTGACAAATAACAAGAATAAGACACAAAGTTAGCAACACATTTATCAACTGTACGCTTTCTTAATGTGAGTTCATTCATGTTTCCCACAATAACTTCAGGAGGATGATTTAATTTAATCCTGGAAGAAGGTCCTTTCTCTTCATGGGATTTAGAATGGGTATATCTGCAGAATCTTCCACAACACTTAGAGTATCGGGAGTACTTGGAGATGTAGGTTCTTGTTTAACAGTTTCTTGAACTTCCTTGGGCTCAGGAGGAAGAATTTCTTTGGGCAATTCCTCATTACCTTTCTCAAAACCAGAATTTGAAAACTCATCAATAACAATATTCACTGTTTCCATAACCTTCACAGTTTTTTTGTTGTATACCCGATAAGCCTTGCTTGTAGAGGGGTATCCCAGAAATATTCCTTCATCGCTTCGGGAGTCAAATTTTTCCACATTCTCTCTATCCTTGAGGATGAAACAAGTACTTCCAAATATTCTGAAATACTTCACATTTGGCTTTCTTCTTTTCCATAACTCATATGGAGTCTTCTTGGTACTAGGTCTGAAGTACACCCTATTAACTGTATGACATGCAGTATTAACGGCTTCTCCCCACAAGTTTCTAGCCACATCCTTGTTGTGCAACATGGCTCTGGCCATCTCTTGAATAACCCCTTGTTCTTTCTTTTTACTACACCATTTTGCTGAGGAGTAATAGGAGCAAAGAATTCTTGAGATATACTTGATCTTGTGCAAAAGGACTCCATATACGAGTTCTCGAATTCTTTACCATGGTCACTTCGAATTCGATCAATCTTCAGGCTCTTTTCATTCTACAATCTTGTACACAAGGCTTCAATGTGCTCAGGAGCATCAAACTTGGATCGTAAAAGAATAACCTAAGTGTACCTAGTGAAGTCATCTACCACAACCATGATGTATCTCTTACCACCAAGAGACTTGGTTTTAGTTGGACCCATAAGATCCAGATGTAGAAGCTCCAATGGTCTAGATGAGTTCCCGGATGCTTAGCTTTCATTTGTTTCCCAAGCTGACATGGTTTACACACCACATTGCTTACTCTACTAAGCTTTGGTATCCCCAAGACTGATTCATGCTTAGATACAATAGATACATGTTTGTAACTAGCATGTCCCATCCGTTGGTGCCATAGATCTTCATTTGGTAAACGAATGCTATTGCACACAATATCAGCATCAGGAACTAATTCACAACAATTGTCTAGAGTGCGAACACCACTTATGAGTTTCTTTCCCAACTCATCCATGACAAGACACTTTCCCTTTGAGAATAGCACCATGAAGTCTTGATCACATATCTGACTTATGCTCAACAGGTTCACTCTCAAACCTTCTACATATAGAACATTTGCAATGTCTGGCAGTCCAGGTAGAAAGATGATTCCTTTTCCTTTAATTTGTGATTTGCTCCCATCACCAAAAGTGACATTGCCGCCTTTCTTATACTCGAAAATCTTGAAGAAAGATCGGTCTCTAGTCATGTGTCTTGAGCAACCGCTGTCAAGGTACCACAAACACGTGTCCATAACCTTAAATGTGGACTTCATCATAAAACACACTTCGTGCTTAGATGAAAGATTAGTGGGAATGGTGCTTTCTCTTATCTGCCTTTTACAAGTTAAACCGTTAATTTTCACTCTTATCAGACGAACTCCATTGCACATTTTCATTTTGAGACAATCTAGTTTCTTCTTGGTCAACCTGAGATCTTTTCTAATAGTCATCATAATAGAATTCAAATAACTTTTAGACTTGTAATTTCTGATACACTCAAACAAGCACTTGATACCACTTGATAGGCCAAAAACGTATTGACCCAGTGTGATGAATTAATTGATTAATTAGCCAAGTTTATTAATTAATCAAATTAACATACAATATGCGTGGTAGCACAAACAAATCACCAATTAAACTAAGTATGCAGCGGAAAATAAATTGACACGGTGATTTATTTACGAATGGAGAAATCCTACATGGCAAAAACCCTACCAGGTGATTTTAAAGTTACCATTCCTGAGAATCCATTATTATCACAACAAGCAGTTACAAGTAAAGGAATCCCAATTCCTTATACCAATCTACAGTTGAACCCTTAGCCCAATACCCAATTGGACTTGTTTTGTAGTGACAATCTCTCCTTGTAATGCACAGCTCCCAATACGTGACTAACCAATTGCGCGGATCCCAGTACGCGACTTTAATCACCAACTAAGAAAGGTTGGTGGCTGCAAAGTACTTCAGTTCATCACACGATGAAGATTGAGAAGATGCTTGGTCACAAAACCCTATGGTGTACAAACACAGTAGCTTCTTCACAAGAAAGATGAACTAGAGCAAATTTTGTCTCTGATCACAATTTGCTTGAACAAACTTTGCTCAAAACTTGTGCAACTTGTTCCCACCTTTGATGACCCTTAAAATAATCATTTTATATGTTTAGGGTTGTGAGAAAAGAAAGCCCAAACATACAATCATGGATTGAATGAAAAGCAGATCAGAAATTCTGAATTTCATAAATCTCAACAGATACCCTATCTATCGAGTTGCTGTCGAGCCACGGGCTTCAACAGCTCTTCAAGGCTCGATAGATAGCTAGCTGTCGAGCTTTAATAAACAACACTTTTGACACTTGAATCTTGGACAGACTTGCATGCCTTCAACACTTGAATTTGAAACAAGGTTTCTTGAAGTATTAAACACGTCCTAGATCTACCCAATTACAAGTAAAGTGCGTTTTGTCAAAGGATTAGCTAATTACATAAAATAGTGACATATGTTCCTAACAAGTGAATCACATATTTCCTAACAATTAGGCCAAAAGTTAATTTTGAATATGTGTTTTGATTATGCTTATTAGTCAATTAACAGGGATTTTAGATAATTTTATTTTTCTTTAGGATCTTACAGTTGTCATTATTCTACTATTGTTTGCTTCATTGTAAGTTTTTAATTCAGTCTAATTCTTTTTTTTCCTGCTTAAGAAGGAACTCAAACAAAATTTTTGGTGGGTCTATGAAGGATTCGCTAATAATCCTTATGGTGAATTTTTCATTGCAGGGAACAAATCTCTTTAAAAGGTATATGGCTTTTATCTTCAACAAAGAGCTCATCAAATAAGTCTTTCAATATATACAATTTCCTATTATTTTTTGTAAGAAAACCTCATTCAGGACCATGATGTGAAGAATTGGAGTGAGCAATTGTACAACCTCAAGGATGGGAATCCAAGCTTCCTCGTAGTTATTGAACAATTTTGACCATTGGAAGATATCTAAATGTCATTAGAGAATGTGGGTAGAATGTTAAGGGTCCGTTTTGATTATGCACTCACAATATAGTCTAATAGTTGTTTTTCAAAGAAAAAATAATAGAAGAGACCCTTCTAGTCTTCCATGATTATGTGTTTGATCTTACTTGTAGGTGTTAGAAAATCCAAAATTAACGAGCTTTAGCTCATACCATCATTAACTTGATTGTATAAAAGCTGCTAAAGACTGTGTGTAGCAAACTCTTGATATACCTCATCAATAAGTATCACAAAATAACTACCTTGCCTATGTACTTAGTATTTTCTAGTTCTACTATGTTACTAGTCAATTATGGCAATTGACCTACCTTAGTAATTAATTTTCTACTGAAATATTATGCTCTTACTATTGGAATACCATCTAATTTTAAGGATGTGCTTCTTAATGTACTATCTTCCTCTTAGGCATATGTTATAATCAGCGAATTCAGAAATACGAATCAATTATTTATAGTGTGTCGTATATCATATGGCTTCAAAAAATGGAATTTGCTATCTATTTGATTTAACTAATTCTTAATCCCAACTAAATGGGGTTGTTTAACTCAGCAAATCCATATGTATATTTTATAGTACTTTTTCTTAAACAGGTTATCCTGCACCATGATTTTTCCTTGACAAGTGTCTCAAAGAATGTTTGCTTCTTTTGTCTAAACTACTAAAGGTCAGTGCTGTTTTTTATCAACAAATCTTGTTCCAATTTCTATTTGGAATAACGACCAGGATGGTCAAAATATTATACATCTCTAACTTTGAAAAGTAGGGGGAAGATGTTGGATAGAGAGATCTGGTTGAAGAGTAAAAAAAAATGAACAAGGAAATTTGAGAAAGCTCCTAACCAGCATGTTGAGCCCAAGAAAAATTGCAAAGATTGGATTCCTTCTTTGGTACACATTCCCTACGTATCAAAGTTAATGAAATGTGAAGGTAAAAGAAATCATGTTGCACATCTATATATTACTAAAAGCTGAAGCGTAGCATTTAATGTTGCTACGCTCCAGTTAAGCCACGTCAGCGCCATGTCATCATTTTTTTTTCTTTTTTTATTATTATTTTTTTTTATCGATTGCCATTTATTGAGTCTCTTTTTAAATTCAGGTGTTATTTTATCTCCATATCTATCGTGTGTCTCTCTATTAACCCAGACTCTTGAGATGCCGCTATTATATGGAATTCTTATAGTCACCAATACTTTATCTCCATATCAATCGCGTGTCTCTCCATTAACCCAAACTCTTGAGATGCCGCTATTATATGGAATTCTTATAGTCACTGATACTTTATCTCCAAATCTATTGTGTGTCTTTCCATTAACCCAGACTCTTGAGATGCCGCTATTATATGGAATTTTTATAGTCACCGATAGATTGCAACCTCCTCACCTCCTCACCTCTCATTTTTTTTCTATAAATTTTCAATTGTTCTCTGTTTACAAATTGATCGGTATGGCCTTCAATGTGATAGTTTCTTGAGTGTTTTTTCCATTCTTTTGGTCATGGCTCAAGTTCGTCTACCAAAACCCAATCAAGTGAGTGCAAGAGATAGATAATGACTCTAGAGCTTGCAAACGAAACTGAAGCAGATGAGAGGTGAACATTGGTAGCCCAGGTCCAAAGGGTATAAACTGAAAATGAGTTCTACTATTTGTATTATTATTATTCTCTTTTTTTTTCTTTTTTTATTCCCATCTCATTATTAGGAAAAAAAACGTAGTTCAATTTTGAGATTTCATTATGAACGAGATTGAGTTTTCATGGTCTTAAAACTATTAAAATATATATATATATATATATATATTTAAAAAAAAATTATTTGAGTTGGGCATTTGATCATGTTTGTTATAAATTGTTTTATGGTTGTCATTCTCTAGACTATAGGAATGCTACTCTCAATATGTTTGTTCAATGTGATGTTTTTATTTTGGTCTTTGTTTTATAGTAAGAGTGTTATTCATTTTCATCAAAGAGAAATTGTTATTGTTCTCTTTTTCTTGTCATCTTATATGCAGAACTAAATTTCATTTTTATCTTTGTTTCGTTTGTCAATTCTTCGACAAATGTCAATGATCAAGACACGCAATCATTGGAGGCTTTTTCATCTATTGAAGGTCATACTAATCAATTGGTAACCATTCTTTTCTTAGAACATTTTGAAGGAAAGAGGAATAAATTTGTTGCTTTTCTTGGGTGGTGCTTGATAATTTGCTTTTTATGGTTCAATACACATTAGCTATATTAGATTTTCAATTCCTTATACTAATAATTTTTTTTTTATTGTTTAATTTGACTATTTGGTGTCCCAGAAATTGTGGGAAAATGGAAGAGAAAAGAGAGTAAAGTTTGAATCTTAAATTTTTTTTTGTGTATGAAACTTGGGATGTAATAGTTCAAATTTTTTTTATCTTAATCTTTTAAAGGAAACTCTAATTCTTCAAAGTACATCAACTTAAGTAGATTGTTGTGTTGTGGCTAGAATTTTTGTGTTTGGGACCTTAGTTGGCCTGTTTGGTTGATGAATAACTTTGAGGATTATTTTGCTTATGAGAAATTTTTTGGTATTTTAGGAGTGACGAAATTCAAAGAATTGAGTTACTTTTAAATTCCATTAGTACCTAGCTCTATGCTAATTGTTGTGAGGATAGAAAAGTTAATTGGTTCTTGATTTTTGAATACCTATCTTTAATACTGTGTACATGAACAATAATTGGGTTTTTAGTTTTAGATTTTGAATTATGCTATTTTTTCAACAAGTTGATTTTCTTTTTAGAATTTTCTCTTCTTGAATATCTAGAATACTATGTCTATGAGTTTTAGACAAATCTTAACAATACTATTTCTTTTGGATTTTACTATTTCTTTCCTTATTAAACACACTATGATATAGCTGATGTGTTCCAATTAAGGCAGAAGCAATTGCTATTTTTGGGCATAGCAATTGATACAATCTGATAACTTCCTGTAGCCATTTGAAATTCATAACCTGGAATGTTAATAGACATCTTCTCCAAGGTAAGAACAATTAGCCGAGTTAGCAAGTTTACAATTCGTATACGCTCTATTTTGATTATCTGTGGGAATTCAAAACAATGATAATTGAGTGATTTGTATATGGACACATTGATAAATGTCTGTAGTAGACATGGGTGGAATCAATGGCACATTACTATTTGACAATTTGGTCTTTGATGGTAATTGATATAAGTGAGGATCTATTAAATTTGATCATTTTGCTGAAGTAAGGTTTGTTTAATATGTATTTTATTTATTTACCTTATTGTAAATAAGTTTTTGTACCTGATGATTCTAACCTATAAAACTTCACTTCACTTTTTTTTTTCTTTTTTTTTTTTCTTTTTTTGTGGTCTTATTCTTTTTTGTTGGCAACTAACTAGACATTACTTTTGGGAATTAAGGATTTAGCAACTGGTACGAAGGTTGCACCTCAAAATTTAGAAGAATTAAAATATGATACAATCTCATCATGGGAAGAAAAATAGAAATCTAATGTTGTGTTGGCATGTCCCTCCATTATTGGTTTTCAAATATCATATCTATAAAATTAAAAAATAAAAATAACCCAAAATAATATAATGATACATTTGTAGAGATAGAGAGTTGGAAAATAATTTTAGAAATAGTTCAATTTTTTAGGAGAAAACTATCTTCAATAAATTTTAGAGAATAAATTATGAATTGTATCATATTACAAAATATATATTCCCACGCATCGCGTGGGTCTGTGACTAGTTGTCTTAAAATTCAAGCCACATAAAAATCTTTGGTTCAAGTTATTCTTGTAAAAAATAATAACCTACATCTTTGATTTAAGATGTCGTTTTACTTTGATTAAGACAAACTTGGAACTTGGAACTAAAATGATCATATAGAAATGGAGTGATCCAATTATATTTAAGTACCACCAATGAATCTAGTGAAAGAAGGAAGAAATTAATATGTATGCCAATGTTCAAAACTTGATTTCTGATTTTCAAATGCAGAAAGTGGAAATGGTTAACTCTCTGTACCAGCGGTATGCAGCAGCAGCAACTCAATGGTTGGTATCATCCTCCGTTGACTTTCCCAAGCAGCAACAGATGAATTGCTTAATGGTTCTGTTAGGAATTCAACAGGTTCATCAAGGGCACTTAACCACCAAAAATGTTATGGTCACTGATCTATTCTGCAAGTAAGGTGACACATGCAAACCTCTCTCTTTTTTTGAGAGTGTGTTTGTTTGTTCATTGATTTCTCATTCACACTTGTCGCAGCAAATTTAAGAGAGAATTTATTGCAAAGCATCAAAGCTTGGGGTCGAAATTGAGCAATAATTTCTAAGTAGAGCCATGCTTGACTCATTTTGCACGGTGTATAAAGACTAGTAGTTTCTTATATATAGGAGTACTTTTGGATGAACAAAGTGTGAATATCTTCAAAACATCATATATGGTATTGGGTTTGCAATTTCCATATTGTTGATAGTGTCTCGGATTTATCATTGTTTACATATCGGGTCATGTACCCCCAAAGAAAGGGAGCACGGTACCTATCTAAATCTGAACTATTAATTTAATATTATAAAACATCACGTACTATTAATTTTAAGGGAATATATATATATATATATAACAAAAAAACAAAGAAAAAAAAAAACAAATCATTCATCTACGCTTTTCTCTCTACGGCTCACGCGCTGTCTCATCTTCTTCCCGGTTTGCCTCTCTAGCTTCTTCTCTTCCAATCCAACCATACTCACAAGAGAAGAAACGGAGTTACAACTCGGCGGCACACCCACAACCTCAAATCGGCGGCGCTTCTTCTCTTCCAATCACACTCGGCGGCGCCACCCACAATCTTCAGGTTCTCTCTCTACATAGGATTAACGCTGATATGGGTTTAGATTTTTTCTCTAAACTTTGTGGGTTTATGCTAATGTTGTTTTGTTTGAGTTTCGTTTTTTATATGCGTGACAATTTAATCTTTACACTTTTGAGTTTGGGGATGTTCAGACTTGAAACTTGAGTGAGACGTGGGAACCTTTATCCATAAGTTGGGATGTGATTAGATTTGGTTGGGAGTGTGGGGAGAACACGATACTATGAACCTATGGATTTGTTTGAGTTGGTTGTTTTGTTATGTGATTCTAATTCTGCATACCCTTTTTTGTGCCTGCTTGAATGATTGACTAGTTTTCGAATTCGTGTTTTGGAGAAGGAACTGGCTTTTTTTTTTGGTTAAATTGAGTTTAACTCATTGAATGTATGAATTGATTGGTGAATTTTCGGACTTGAGTTTGTTTTATAAGTAACTAATTTTGTTGGTTAAGTTGAGCTTAGCTTGTCGGGCCATGTGAACTGATTGGTGATTGGTGAGTTTTCAGATACGGGTTTTGGGGAAGTAACTAATTTTGTTGGTTAAATTGAGTTTAGTTTTATTGAGTGTGAATTGGTGGGCGAATTATTGGATTTGGGTTTTAGAGAAGTAACTTGTTTTGATGATTAGATTGAGTTTAGTTCACTTGTATTTGCATTGTGTGTGTTGTTTTTTTGATTCAATGTTTGTGTGGTTCAATTCCTTTGCAGGTAGTAAAGGGGGAAGGAAATATATCAGGCTATTTCATGCACATCCTACTACTAATGGAAGCAAATGGTTCAGGGAAGAGAGATTTAGGAGTAATGCCAATGGTTTTTGGTCCACAAACAAGCGGTGCGTGTTGTTTAGTTGCTTTGTGAATTTAAACTGATTTGAGTATAATTTGAAGTATTTTATGATGGTCTAGATTGATGGTTTTAGGGATTTCAGGTTACCATTATGCTAGGACCATATAGGCTGTTGAGACAATTAAATACATTTCATGATTGTGAATGAAAAATAGGAGAAGCTTTATGCTTTATTCAGTTGCTGCAAAATTAGAGAGAAGAGATAGGAGTTTGAACCTTGGTTATGGTGAGTTTAGTGGCATTCTTCCCAGCTTCTTTTCCAAAAGCACCACCAGGGTCAAGGTGGTCTAGGGCAGTGTTTTCTTTGAAATTATAATGAGTTCTAAAGAGATGAAAATTATTTGAACATTTTGATTCCTATCTTATTCCTACTTTTTTTATTAACCAAAGGTATTATTGTTCATGGAAACCAAATTTCGTTTAAAAAAGGGGCTCATGGATTCATTTATGGTATTCAGAGAATTAGTTGTCCATGTTTCTAATTCAGTTGTTACAAAAAATGTTTTTATTTTAATATTGATGGGTGTATGTCATTTACAGGCAGCAAAGCAATGGTATCAATCAGGGTCACAGTGACATTGGAGTGCATGCTGACTACTTATCTCTTGTTTTAAGCTTTTTATATTGTTTCTAGTTCTTTATATGTTTCACTGCCCTAACTCTGATGCCCTGATTCATGTGAAGATTCCCAGATGAGTCCAAATGATTTGCATTTGAAACTGATAAACAAAAAAAAGATGAAGGGAATTCCAAGGGTTTTTGAGGAGAGAAGGAAGATGGACCAAAGTCAAAAGTTGTCAAAAACTATTCAGCCTGCAAGGCATAACATGTAGCAGCAAAGGTCTGAATTAGAAGGACATACCTTTTTGTAGCGAACGCCAGCCACAAAAAGACCTAGATCCTCAAATAGAAATTTGAAATCTTCTAGGGGACTCTCACCACAAAGAAATTTCAATGAGCTACACCAAGTACCATAGCTAAAGGCAGCTGATAATTCAAGAGCTAGATGGTTTTTAAGCAATGATGATGCTTCTAGGCCAACAGGACCTTTAACTGTCAAATACTCAAAGGTCCTGATACTTCAAAGCTAGTTATGTAGCTTATACCAATAGGTGGCATTGGGCAGAAAAGTTTTCATTCAGTATGATTTTTTCCCTTGCTGCCCTGTTTTAGCTTAATTTAAGAGGATTTGGTTTGTACTTGTGAGGTTATCTAGATTAATGATTGTGTATAATTGTTTCATCTAATGTTATGTGTTCATCATGCTCTGTTGAATGGAATTTTAAAAGGTGGAGGAATCTCACACTGTCACTAGCCTGTTGCAATCGCTTGGTTTGGGGAAATATAACATTCTTTTCCGGGCTGAAGAGGTAAGTAACCTGCATCTATCCAATCTTTTGAAAGAAAATTTTCCTGAGGATAAGTTTTTCTGTGGTGAATGTTTGACCTTCCCATATTTTGAATGGAAAGTATAAGCTAGTGATGTGATTTCTAAGAGAGCAAGATAGATCTGTTGTGATGGATTAGTCTGTAGCCTATACAGAGTGGTGAATGGGAAATGCATAAACAAAAATCATTTAATACTTGGTTCATCTGATCATAGGTGGACATGACTACAGTGAAGCAGATGGGTGATAAAGACCTCAAAGATATAGGGATACCAATGGTACCGTGCTTTCACTCTCTTAAAATTTGACAATTGTTTAATTTTGTATTACTGTGAAAAAGTCACTTGATTGGTACCTTTCAATAACATTAAAGCATCAAATGAGCTACAGGCTTGAACCCCCCTATAAGTTCAGCTCGGTGTAAATACTGAGTACTGACTGCAGCTAAAAGAAACATGACATTATCACGTAGGGGCTATTCACAGTTCTTTTAGTCTAATGTGAGCCCAATAAATTGTATGGAAATAAGTTCAGCTCTGTTGAAAGGCCCCTTTACTAGCCAATCACCTTGAATTGAATTGTGTATCATCTTCCTTTCATGTATAAATTCTTCAATTAATCTGTTCTCACAAAAGCTGTTTGACATGCAGGGACTGAGAAAGAAGATTCGTCTTGCTCTGTGGCCTCGTTCCAGACGAAAACAACCATAGCTGCAAACATTTATTGGCTGCACTTTGGAGAGTATTTGTTACATCTGAAACTTATAGCTCGAGTAAAAATTGACAAGCATGGGTAGTGTAAGTATTTTTTAGGAGGAGATATGAGTGTGTTGCTTTTCAAGAACCTGAAATCTATGTCATGGAGAAAAAAAATGAAACGGTTTATATATGTAATGGGATATGGACAATTGCGCTAGTGAAACATCTAACTATTTGTTTAATGAAGATAATTTTTTTCTCGTTTTGCATATTGCTTTGGAATGATTCATTTGTGTTTGGATTATCTTTTTATTGAAACTTGGCAAATATATTCAAAGATTTATGGAAGAAACCAAGATAATTCTAGTTGATTTTTTTTTTTTTGGATTTTGTTTTTATAAAGCACTAGTCATAGGCCCGCGCGTTACGCGTGATAATTTTTTAGATAAAATATTATTTCAGTCTCTAGGCTTTATAAAAAGCTTTAAAAAAAAAAAAGTTTTATTACATTTTTCATAAATCTTGTCTATAACGTTTTTTACCATTATCATATATTTATTGGTTAATGATTTGCATAACATAGACATTAAATAAGAGGTAAAACTATTCATTAAATTTTTTTAAGTCATGGTGTATGAAGATTATGATTATATATATATATATATAATTTCCCTAGTTAGAGTTTGATTAGTTTTAAGTTTAAATTTTGTATTATTATATTTAATTGTTGATTATTGATTTAATTAAGTGAATGTAATGGTTGATTTTATTGCACTATAAAGTTTTCGATGTCCTCTGTATAGCCATCTCTATTTTATTTCTTACTCCTCTTGACCACCTTTTTATTTTCCAAATAACGGTTATTAATTGATGTTTGATTTCAATTCTTTTTTTCTTCCTTTGTTTATTCTTTATTACTTTGTATGTTCCCAGCTAGTTGTAAATTTTATGGTTATCAATAAGAAATAGATATCATAGATGGCTTAAATAGTTATAGATGTAGTTACGTTAGTGGTATGTCAAAAGTTTTTTTTTCCCAAGGAAATATGAAAGGCATTTCTCTATTTTGGTCTCAATCAATTAAGATATCTATAATATATTAACGGAAGTAATAATGAGCCTTAAATTTTTTTTTTTTTTAATATATGAAGTGGTCAGGTTAGTGGTATGTCAAAGGTCTTATTAAAAAATTTAAAAATAATTCCAAGGAAATGTAAAAGGCCTTTTTTTGAAAAAAGAAATTGTGACTTTTTGAATTGTAGAAATATGATTGTTTTAATTACCTTGTTTATAGATTTCATTATTAAATTATAAACATCTAAATTAAAGTAGATGAATATATAAATGCAAAATTATATGTAAACTTACAACCGCACAAGATAAATATGTATAGATAATTTTTTTTTTTTTTTTATTCATGAATCATTATTTCATTTTTTACTTATAAATATCTAAATTAAAATTTTTTTTTTGAAAAAAAAAATCTAAATGAAAATAGATGAATATGTAAAGGTAAAATTATATGAAAAGTTAAAACTACCCAGGATGAACGTTTAACCACTGGTAGATGTGTGTTTTTTGAAGACTAAAAGTATATACAATTGCTTTAGCTAGAAGCCTGGAACTATATAATTATGCAAATATTGTTGCGAATGGTTCCATCATTTGCAAATTATTAAGTTCAGTGGCCCTACAAAACAAATATTTCATTTTGCAAAAAACTTTATGTAGGGACTGGATTTGAGCACTTCTGCTACTGGAAGAGCGGACTCAAGCCCAACTAGCCTAATACAATAAATTTCTAGAGAGTGGACCAAAGAGCTAGGTCTTAATAAGGGATACAACAACTAGGCACGGTTACAGGTTGATTTGAATAACAAGAACATGGGCTTAAAGTATGAAATTCTGTTCTCGGCTCTCATCTGAGGAGCTTGCAGTTCTTATTACTTCTTCGGTGCTTGGTTACAAGGGCTTCAAAGACCATACAAATGGCTACTGAGTTTTCTCTTCTTCTTTTTTTCTGATACCCCTTCTTGGAGGATCTCTTACATTATATACTCCATTTTAGTTGATCTTGGCTCTTCATTTGTTGACAATGCAGGTCACTACTTGAGTGTTTGTACCATCAGCCGTCTTCCCAAACCTTCTGTGAGTTGCAGCAACCAAGGTAGCACTGTTTAGGGGTCATTTCCTCATTAATGCGACTAGAACGTTAGTTGTGAGCATTTAATGCGGAGGTGACAGTTTCTTCGTGAATTGCTCCTCCACCATGCTCCCATGGCTGGTCCATTGTACTCGTCCTTCTTTTTGGAATGCTTTGGGAGGTTGCCTTAGATGGTGTACCGCTCTTCCCTTCTATGATCTTGGTTGACCGAGGACAGGATCGTCCTCGGCAATTTGGGCTTTCTTTGTTCGTCCTCGGACATTCCTTCCTCTTCAGCGTGGGCCTTGGGCTCAGTATGAAATGGGCCGGGGTCGCCAAGTTCTCTGGCCCCACAATAGCCCCTCAAAATTCTGCTGTTCGGATCCTCAGACGAAGAGGAGGATTTTGATGTCCTCGGGTCTTTGTCACGGCTTGTCAAGTCTTGTCTTTCGTCAGCACCTGAGTCTCTTCACCTGCCCAAGACACGTTCTTGGTGCTTCGGTATACAAAGCGGGCCCTCATTAAATTATGGTGGCTCTGTGCTCCCCATGTTCAACGGTGTGATGGTAATCTAACAGTGGAGATTTCTTTAACTTTATGGGCGGGAAATCCGCACGGTTCTTTTTAATTGGAGGTATAAATACCCATTTGAACCGATTTGTCTCTTCACTTTTACACTAAAGAGTTCTTGCGCACATATCCTGAATTCGGTCAAATCTCTAACCAAACTCACGTCTCTTTTCAGCATAAAAAGCCTGTCTGAGGAGCTTTTCCTCATTTCTGTAAGTCTTCTTCTCCCTCTAATTCACGTTTTCTCTCTCTCTTTCGTCTTTCCCTGAGTTCTTTAGCCGTTCCTAAGGATAGGTTGGTTTAAGAAGTTGGTTGAGTTTGAAGAGGCAATGGAGAAGTTCATGGCCGATTATAGGATACCCTATAATGTAGGTTTAAGATATTGTGAAGAAGGGGAGTGGCATTTTAGGAGGCAAGAGGGGAAAGTAGCGATTCTCATAATCGCCTTCTTGGAACGTGGTATGAGAATCCCTATGGGGCCGATGATGAGGGACTATCTTAGGCATTTTCGATTAGCTCACACCCAGTGCGCCACCAACGTGTTTAGGATCTTGGGTTGTGTGGACGCTTTAAATGAAAAAAATGGGGTTGAGATTAACCCACCACGATGTAAATTGGTGCTACAACCTCCAACACCTAAAGGGTAAGTTCTATTATATGAAGACGAGGGACGATAAGGTTCGGCTTATTCAGTGCCTTCCTGAGTCTAGCAAGGGGTTGAACAAGGCCTTTCTGATCGTGTTCGGGGAGTGGCACGACGGCCTTCATTGCCCGACAGTGGAGGGGGAGCCAGGTGGGGTATTCGGAGTAGGAGAGGGTTGATCTTTTATGTTTTCACAGTTTGCATTGTTTGGTTGTTAATATTAATGTGCTTTCTTTTTGCTGATCCACATGCCTTTGAACGACACTTCCATTTGGTCAACCGGGAGGATTTGCAAACCATCCTTAGGGCGGAGGTCTTTGTGAACGAAGCTGACAACCAAATCAAAGCCGCTCACAAGATTCTTGGGTATGATCCCCTATAGAAATCGTTCTCGGCTCCGAAGTACGTGATCAGAGCCAAAGATCCTCGGCTTCACAAGATCACCGTAACAGAACACGGGTTCTTGCTTCCCGAAGGATCCTCTATCCCAGAAGGTGTTCCGTTGTTAGGCCCTTCTTCATCCCATCAGGCTGCAGAGGCCGAGGGAGAAAGTGCAGAGAGAGAAGAGGAAGTTGCTGATTTGGGTCCGTCCGAGGACGAATTTAGTGCTTTCGACCAAGTCAATCCGCTTGAGGACCTCTCTGGTGGCTTAGGCGACCCCAACTTGACCGAAGCAGATATCTTATCATAAGGCATTTCTTCTCAGGCCGAGATGGGTTTCAAGAGGAAACCTTAAACCAGCCTGTTCGACCTGATTGAGGGCCAGCCGGGGAAGCAACAATCCAAACTTCCTCATTCTCCACCCAAGCTTCCTCCTCCACCCAAGCCTCTGTCTGTGCAGACTAGGTCATCCTTTGCTCAGCCGACCTTGCCTTCTCGGCTCGATTCCACCGACCCAAAGAGAAAGCGGGTTTCCAAAGGCAAAGAGCCAATGGACGGTGGGAGATCTCACTCCCCCAGGAGAAAGATGAAGCTCGACGAGCTTCCAAGCAGTTGAAAATTGGGCACCAGGGCCAGGAAAAGGAGGCTGCCCTGCAGTTCAAGCCCCAGGCCTGGTTGCCTGCCCCCATGCTCCATGGGGAGCCCTTGATGGATAACGCCTCCCTTAGGGACTTCCGAGGGGGTGAAGGCACCTATGTGGCCGATGCCCTGGAGAGGTCCCTGCTACTCCCTACCGATATGGCCGAGTTGGGGGACTTGAGGAGGCAGGAGGTTGTCCTTAGTCTCAAGAGGTACCTGGGCATGGTAAGACCTCTGACACTTGTGCCTCTGCTGATTTCTGTTCCTTGATTTCTAACTTATGGTGTACTTGTTTCAATGGGCAGGCTATCCAGGCCACCTACAGGTTGGAGGAGGAAGCCAATAACCAGAGCAGGGCCTTGGATCAGGAGCGCGATAAGCGCCTGGATGCCACGCGGACCCTTAAGAACTCTGAGGCTGATCTCAAGAAGGCAAGGGAGGAACTGAAGGAGATGACGAGGGCCAGAGATAGTGCGGTATTCGGCCTAGCTGGCACTCAAAAACAAGTTGAGGACCAGATAGGGCGTCTGCTGAAAGCTGAGGGTCAACTGTAGATTGCCAAAGAGCAAATCACCGATCTGAAGAAGAAGCTGGCTGAGGTAGAGGGGGCTAAAAACGTCGCTGAGTAGGCCAGGGATGAGGCCTTGAGGGCTAAGGAGGAGGCTGAATTCGCCAGGACAGAGGTCGAGACCTCTAAGGAGAAGGCCGAAGAGGCGGCTTATGACTTAGGAGTGGCTGACACCTAGGCCCTTCTCAAGTCTCAAGTGCCTGGGGTATGCAAGCTCTACTGTTCCCAGGTTTGCAATGAAGCCCTCAAACAAGCTGGGGTTGAGGCTTCATCTGACCTCTGGAAGGTGGAGAATGTATACTACCCCCCTGCCATCATGGAGTCTGCCCCCTCTAGCTCCGAGGCTGAGGTTGCTCGACCTGAGGCTGCCTTGGTGATGACTACTCCTAACAAGCCAGCCGAAGAGGGTGAGTTGTCTGGGGCAAAAGAAACAAGTGAAGGCCTGAACCCTAAAGAGCCCCAGAAAACTGCAGAGACTATAGTCGATACTTAGGCCCTTCAAGCCAAGGAGTCGCCCTTCTTGGTTGAGCCCTTTCAAGCCGTTCCCCCCGAAGCCATCCCTCCAAGCCAGGATCCTCCAGCTCCTGACACAGCCTCTCAACAACTCTCCAAGGATAAATTGACCATAAAGTTGAAGAAATAGGCTTCCTCTGTTGCGCTTTTGCCTCATGTTTCTTTCTCTTCTAGTGTACTTTGAACTTTTGTAATGAAGCTAGTTCTTTTTGTAATGGAATGTGCTCATTTCTCTTAAGTGGTGACGTCCTACTATTCATTATGTTTTCACGCTTTTGCTGACACTTGGTTATCCTTAGTAGTGTGCTCCATTCTTTATTAATCGGACTCACCACGTAAATTTTAATTCAAACTTAAACTGATAACTGAACATCCTCAACAACGAAATTTGTTTTCCGTTAAGTAGGCTACAAAAGAACTTACGTTTATAATGCGAACCTCATATTCTTTAGACTTACAGGTCATGGTAGTATGTGTTAACACACATTTCTCGGGGACTTACTGACCTTAAGGGAATATTACAACGTTGATTTTAAAGGAAAAGTAATTGATGCTTTAAGTGGTACCTTAGGTGGAATGACCTAGACGTACCTTGAAATGCTTTAAGTGAGGCTCATGGATGGGTAGGGCAGGTGATCTGAGGAGTCAAGCTCCATTTTGGCTGCATTTGTAACTCAGATGAATATTCAAGCTCGTTAATTTCCTCAAAGGTATGGTCAGAGGAGTCACACAACACTCGGAATCTACTTAACGCTCAGGCTTTTGTTGAAAATAGTTAGTTTCCCCATAGGCCTGAGTCCGAGGACCATGCAAGACCTTGGTTCTGTCTAACGCTCAGATTCTTCTTGAAGTAACTAGTTTCCCCACAGGTTTGAGTCCGAGGACCATGCAAGACCTTGGTTCTGTCTAGAAGTAGCTAGTTTTCCCATAAGTTTGAGTTCAAGGACCATGCAAGACTTTGGTTCTGTGTAGCACTTAGATTTTTCTGGAAGTAACTAGTTTCCCCACAGGTTTGAGTCCGAGGACTATGCAAGACCTTAGTTCTGTCTAGTACTTAGATTTTTCTTGAAGTAGCTAGTTTTTCCACAAGTTTGAGTCCGAGGACCATGCAAAACCTTGGTTCTGTCTAATACTTAGATTTTTCTTGAAGTAACTAGTTTCCCCATAGGTTTGAGTCCGAGGACCATGCAAGACCTTGATTCTGTCTAGCACTTAGATTTTTCTTGAAGTAACTAGTTTCCCCATAGGTTTGAGTCCGAGGACCATGCAAGACCTTGGTTCTGTCTAGCACTTAGATTTTTCTTGAAATAGCTAGTTTCCCTATAGGTTTGAGTCTGAGGACCATATAAGGCCTTGGTTCTGTTTAGTACTTAGATCGTTACCAAAATACAAGACATATAATCATAATAGACTTAAAATTTGAGACAGAGAAATGCTTTTATTAATAATAATACATTCTCAGGTTATTTACATTCCAGGGACGAGGTACAGCTTTTCCATCTAAGTCTTCTAAGTAGTATGCTCCTATTCCTGCTATTGAAGTAATTCGGTATGGTCCTTCCCAGTTGGGTCCGAGCTTTCCAAAAGATGGGTTCTTGGCAGCACCCACAACTTTCCTCAACACTAGGTCCCCTGGTGCTAGTGGTCTCAACTTCACATTGGCATCATATCCCTGCTTAAGCTTCTGGTGGTAGTAGGCCAGCTGGATCACTGCCCTTTCTCTTCGTTCATCGATCAGATCTAGGCTCCTCCCCAGTAGTTTATCATTACTGCTTAGAGTGAAGGAGCTCGTCCTCAACGTTGGAAAGCTTGCCTCTAGAGGGATGACAGCCTTTGCCCCATAAGTCATGGCGAAAGGTGTCTCCCCCGTTGACCACCGTGGTGTGGTCTGGTAGGTTTATAAGACATGTGGTAGCTCTTCTACCCACCTTCCCTTGACGTCATCTAGCTTCTTCTTAAGCCCATCGACTATGAACTTATTGATAGCCTTGGCCTGCCCATTTCCCTAAGGGTAAGCTGGAGTTGAGTACTTGTTTGTGATCCCCAGCTCGCAATAGTATCTTCTGAAGGCTTTGCTGTCAAATTGGAGTCCATTATCCGAAATGAGGGTATGAGGGACCCCAAATCATGTGACAATATTCCTCCAGATGAATTTCTTAGCATCCACATCCTTGATATTGGCCAATGCCTCAGCTTCGACCCATTTGATGAAATAATCTATGCCGACCAATAAATATCTCTTATTTCTTGCTGCCTTGGGAAAAGGGCCTACAATATCTAGGCCCCACTGGGCAAACGGCCATGGACTGGATAAAGGGTTGAGGACCCCTCCTAGCTGATGAATATTTAGGGCAAACCTTTGGCATTGGTCACACTTCTTGACATTATTCTAGGGCTTCCTTCTGCATCCCTGGCCATTAATATCCCTGAGTAATGGCTTGGTGCGACAGGGATCTTCCTCCTGTGTGGCTCCTACAGATCCGCTCGTGCAGCTCTTCAAGCAGTAATTCTGATGCTTCCGGGTGAATACACAGTAAGTATGGCCCGGAATAGAAGCGCTTGTACAATTTGTGGTCCTCAGACAACCAGAACCGAGGAGCGTTTCTTCGTATTTTCTCAGCCTCTGACTTTTCCTCAGGTAGAACATCGTCTTTGAGGAATCTCACCATAGGGTCCATCCAACTAGGGCCCACACTAACTTGAGAGATATGAATCACGCCTTTTGCAATCTCATTTGCCCTATCTAGATGCTCGACAATAATAGTCTGAGGCAGGCCCCCTGCAGAGGAGGTGGCAAGCGTGGCCAGTGAATCTGCATGGGTGTTTCCACTTCTGGAGACATGTGACAAGCAGAAAAGGTCGAAGTTTGACTGCAAGCATTTGACCTGGCTTAAATACCCCTGCATCTTTGCGTCTCTGGCCTCCAACTCTCCCTTTACTTGGCCCACTACCAATCTCGAGTCTGAGAACATCTCTACTGCTTTTCCTCCCATTTTCTGCACCATAGCCATTCCTTGTAACAATGCCTTGTACTCGGCCTCGTTATTTGTGGCCGGGAACCCAAGTCTTAGGGATTTCTCTACGATGGTTTTCTCAGGAGAAACTAGGACTAGCCCCACTCCGGACCCCCTTTGATTCGCCGCGCCATCGACGTACACCTTCCAACATGGGGGTCCTGGGGTAGAGATTGCCCCAACGAATTTTCCATCAATGTTTTGCTTCTCGGCCACTATTTCCATTGACGGTTCAGCAAATTCAGCCACCAAGTCAGCCAGGACCTGGCCCTTTATAGAGGTTCGAGGCATGTACTTGATGTTAAAAGCTCCTAGAATTGTGTTCCATAGGGCAATCCTTCCAGTGTAATCAGCATACCGAAGCACAGACTTTAGGGGTAGTTGGGTCAGGACAACCACTGTGTGGGCTTGGAAATAATGGGGAAGCTTTCGCATAGCATGGACCCCATCTAGTATGGCTTTCTCCAAAGGTAAGTACCTGACCTCAGCTTCATGCAGTGACTTGCTCACGTAGTAGACTAGCTTTTGATGGCCATTATCGTCCCGTATCAGTACCAAGCTCACAGCACGAGCGGCTATAGCAATATATGCGTATAAGACTTCATCGGCCTCAGGACTGGACATGATAGGTGGGCGGGATAGGTACTCCTTGAGTTGCTGGAAGGCCATAATACAGTCCTCGGACCACTCAAATCCTTTCCACTTGTTGATCAAGAGATAGAATGGTCTGCATCTATTAGCTGACCTGGAAATGAATCGGTTCAAGGCTGCGACCATTCTAGTAAGCTTTTGGACTTCCTTGGCATTTCGCGGCGATTTTAAATCATTGATAGCCTTGATCTGGTCTGGGTTAACTTCAATTCCCCTATGAGTAACCTTGTAGCCTAAAAACTTGCCTGATCCCACGCCAAACGAACATTTAGAAGCATTTAGGCACAGCTTGTGCTTCCTCAAGATATCAAAGGTGCTGCCGAGGTCTCCTAAATGCTCAAACACCACTTTACTCTTCACCACCATATCATCGACATAGATTTCGATGTTCTTGCCTAGCTGTGGCTCGAACATCCTCGTCATCATCCTTTGATAAGTGGACCCTGCATTCTTTAGACCGAATGACATCACCTCGTAGTGGTAGTTCCCAATGGGTGTTATGAAGGCTGTTTTCTCCTGATCCTCTATGGCTAGTGGTATTTGATGATAGCCTTAAAAGGCATCTAAGAAGCTCATTCGAGGATGGCCCGCAGTTGCATTCACCAGCTGGTCTATTCGCGGCATGGGGAACGGGTCTTTGGGACATGCTTTATTCAGGTTCGTGAAGTCTACACAGACCCGCCATTTTCCACTTTTCTTCTTGACCACCACGGTGTTGGCCAACCATTCCAGGTAAAAAACCTCTTTGATGGCTCCTGCACGCTTAAGCTTCTTCACCTCGTCTCTAATCGCATCGGCGTGCTCTCTTAATGGGCGCCGAGGTGGCTGCTTCTTGGGGGTTATGGATGGGTTGACATTAAGATGGTGACAGATGAAGGCTGGATCGATCCCTGAAGCATCACAGGTGTCCCATGCAAACACGTCTATATTTCTTTTGAGAAACCTAATCAACTCCTCCTTCTCCTGAAGAGGCAGTTGAGCTCCGACCTGAAAGAACTTTTCTGGGTCATCACCAATGACCACATTTTCTAGATTTTCACATTTTGCCCCATCGGCAGCGTTATCAGGAGGCGATACCGGGGCCTTTGATTGCTATAAGTCCTTTTCAGCGGAGGCCGAGGACTCCGCATCGAGCCGATGTGAAATGGCGGCCACCATACATTGCCTTGCTGTGGATTTGCAACCACGGACCTCAAGGACCTGATCTCTGGACAGGAATTTCACTTTCTGATGCAAGGAGGAGGCGATAGCCCCCAAGGTATGGAGCTAGGGCCTACCGACGATGGCTGTATATGGAGAGTAGGTGTCCACCACGATAAAGTTCACCTCCACTATTTCTGGGCCGGTCTGGATGGGTAGCCTAATCATGCCCTTTGGAATAACAAGCTTCCCGTCGAAGCTCATCAAAGGAGAGCTATAGGGCGTCAAATCTTCCGGTTTTAACCTCAGCCCCTTGTAGAGGTCGGGGTATATAACTTCGGCCCCACTGCCGTCGTCCACCATCACTCTTTTTACATTGTAGTCCCCGATTTTGAGAGTGATCACCAGCGCATCATCATGGGGCTGGGTGGTTCCAATCTTGTCTTCTTCTGAAAAGCTCAGGATTGGGTGAGACTTCATTCTGGCCCTCTTCGGCTCTGGTTGGGACTCCTCGATAGGCAGTTGAGCCACAGATAACACTCGTGATGGGCACGTGCATGTTCTTCCTGGCGTGGCCAAGATTACATTGATCATTCCTACGGGTGGCCCCAGGGCAGTATCTCTTTGGGGCTCCTGGTGGGTCTGGCCCTGATGACCACTAGAATAATGTAGAAGGTGCCTCAGCTTTCCTTCTCGGACCAGCTGGTCCATATAGTTTTAGAGGTTCTTGCAGCTCTCTATGGTATGTCCGTAGTCTTAGTGGTATTGGCAATAAAAGTTCTAATTATGCCTCGCGGGCTCTCCCACCATCTTATTCGGCCATTTGAAGTATGGCTTGTTCTTGATTTTCTCCAACACCCAGTGTACTGGTTCTCGGAATACGCGTTGACAGCCTGTGTGTTGGCTGCTCCAGATTGTCCTATGAAATCTCTCCTCAGGCGGTTGCTGTTATATCAGTCCGACCTGAAATCCCTCATCTCCTGAGGGATAGCCTTCTCTTCCCTTTGCCTTGCAGCTGGTCTTCCTCTACTCATTTATACTTATCGATTCGATCCATCAATTGGTGCACACTGGTGGTAGGCTTACCAGTCAGGGACTTCTTTAAGCCGTGTTCGGCGGGGAGACTATTTTTGAAGGTGCTAATGGTGACATCGTCAAAATCACCGTACATTTCATTATACATCTCCCAATATCTGTCCGAGTAGGCCTTTAAGGTTTCCCCGTCGTGCATGGACAAAGACAGTAACGCACTCAAAGGCCGAGGAGCTCTACTATTTGTAACGAAACGGGAACCAAAGGCTTGGGCTAGCTGCTTGTACGAACCTATGGAATTCGTCTTTAAGCTATTGAACCACCTCATCGCCACCAATCCCAAGCTAGATGGGAAAACCTTGCACATTAGCACCTCGTCCTTAGAGTGGACGGCCATCCTTTGGTTAAACTGGCTCACAAGCTCCACGAGCTCTGTTTTGCCGTTATAAATGGTGAAAGCTGGTTGCTGGAACCATTAAGGAAGCGTAACCCTTTCTATGTGGCATGTGAAGGGTGACTTGGAGAGTTGATCCAGTGCCCTGCTCATGGCATCGTTCCTTAAGCCCCTAGGGGACGGGCTTTTACGTTTACGCCTCCGGTAGTGCTCTTCTTTGTGAGAGAATGTCTCGCTTGGAGGAGTTCTCGATCTTTGCCTATAGTTATCATCGCTTTCATCATCGGAGGGCATGTCAGGGTTAGAATGAGGTCGCCTTTGTTGTGCATGGTGCAGCTTTCTCTTCAAGTCTTCTATCTCTCGTTGCATGGCCTGATTATCATTCTGTCTCTGATATACATGGCTTCTAACTTCTTCTTGTTGCATGACCCGGTTGTCATTTTGTCTCTGGAGTACGTGGCTCCTAACTTCTTGTTGTTGCATTACCCGGTTGTCATTTTGTCTTTGGAGTACGTGGTTGCCCACATGAGAGTGGCTTCTGCTGGTTTGAGTGGTGTGCACACTTCCCTCCCGAAACCTTCCATTCTCTTCATTTCGAGTGTGCTTCGGGTTGGGAAAGTTACCTTGTTGCTGGGATCTAGCCGGTTCAGGCTGATGGGGGCCTTCTTGATGAGGGCCTGATCCTACCATGCTTGATTGTTACCCTTACTAACACACAAGTTCTTCCCACAGATGGCGCCAATTGTAGGGACTGGATTTGGGCACTTCTGCTATTGGATGAGTGAACCCAAGCCCAACTAGCCCAATATAATAAATTTATAACTAGGCTTTAGTGAGGTATACAACCACTAGACATGATAGTGAGTTCATTTGAATAACAAGAACACGGGCTAAAATATGAAATCTTATCCTCGGCCCTCATCTGAGGAGCTTGCAGTTCTTATTACTTCTTCGGTGCTTGGTTACAAGGGCTTCAAAGACCATACAAATGGCTACTGAGTTTTTTTTTTTTTTTTTTTTTTTCCTGATCCCTCTTCTTGGAGGATCTCTTACATTATATACTCCATTTTAGTTGATCTTGGCCCTCCATTTGTTGACAATGCAGGTCACTACTCGAGTGTTTGTCCCATCAGCCGTCTTCCCAAACCTTCTGTGAGTTGCAACAACCAAGGTAGCACTGTTCATGGGTCATTTCCTCATTAATGCGGCCAAAACGTTAGTTGTGGGCATTTAATGTGGAGGTGACAGTTTATTCGTGAATTGCTCCTCCACCATGCTTCCATGGCTGGTCCATTGTACTCGTCTTTCTTTTTGGAATGCTCTGGGAGGTTGCCTTAGATGGCGTGCCGCTCTTCCCTTCTATGATCTTGGTTGACCGATGACAGGATCGTCCTCGGCGATGCTTCTCGGCAATTTGGGCTTTCTTTGTTCATCCTTGGACATTCCTTCCTCCTCAGCGCGGGGCTTGGGCTCAGTATGAAATGGGCCGGGGTCGCCAAGTTCTCTGGCCCCACACTTTACATGAACTCTTTTGTGACAACTTTTTTTTTTCTTTTTGCCAAAACAACTTAAGAATATTAAGACTTAAGTTAACACATGTGGTAGTTGTAAAACATGTCAGTGATATGAAAAATAGAAAATTTTAAATATTTAAAAAAACATTTTTAGTAGATTGTAATATAAAACATTTTTTCTCAATATTTTATATAACTATTCCCATAAGATCAATATTGTTGGCAACTTGGCACCCTTTAAAGGTGATACATAATATTTTTGAGAAGAAAAAGAAGAAGAAGAAGAAGCAGAAGAAGCAAAGACGATGCTAACACATAATATAAAATTATTAAGTTTGCATGATTTAAATTTGTGGCAAATAAAATATTAATGTATCTATGATAAAAGTTTTTATCTAAATAATATATAATAGATCATATTTTTTTAGACTTGATTCAAAAAGTTTATTCTCAATAGCCTTTTAAGTCTACAAATTGCTCAATCGATGGGCCTAGACACATTCAAAGGGTGCTATCTAAATTATAAATTATATGACCCTTTATCAAACAAATATTTTAATTCCCCCAATGTATGGTAAGGAAGACAAGTTTGTGTCTAGCCTTTTTCTTGATTTGTGTTGCATAATTTAATAGTATGGATGATGTGATTGGATTTAAATGTTGAATAAAATAAGATGAGAGGAAAAAAAGAGTAAAAATAAAATATATAGCAATAAAATTCAAATTATCCAAGTCATTCTATGTAATATAAGAACATTATATTATTATATACTATATGTATATATAATTCAGTAGGATAATATTTAATCAAAGAGAATATAAAAGATAACAACTTAAAACACAAAACTAAATTGCATTAACCTAAAGTAGAATTCTAATTAACACAAAAATTCATCAACCTAAAGAATTGATGCAATAAAAATAAAAAAATCAAATAAAAAATGAAAAACAAATTGAGAGAGAGAGAGAAAGAGAGAGGTAACCTTTTTTGTGTGAGAAAATTATGCATAGAATGAAAAAGAAAATGTCAAATTTATAGTAAGATGTTGAGAATAAGAAGAAAGTAGTGGGGAGATGAAGAGGTAAAAGAGAGGGAGAGTTTTGGAAAATTAATAATAAAAATAATGGTTAAAAGGTATTTTAATTTTTAAATAATGGAGTTTTTAAAAAATAAAATAAAAATTTTCCAAAATTGAAAACAAAAAATGATGATATGGCTGCTGATGTGGCTCAATGTGAGCATAACAACATTAAATGCTACGCTTAAGCTTTTAGTAATATATAGATTTGGACACAACTTTGAAGTGGTCACTTGTGATTATTGGAGAAAAAGTGATGGATTCATATGAAAGTAATTGTACATCACTCACATTTGACTACTTTATCAAATTATGGTAAAAGTTATGGTCTTAGAAGGGCCATTATGTTATGGTGGGAGCCACATATGCCGCTTTGTGTGAAACAAATTCCTCTACTAGAAGAATGTGATGGTATGGACCCTATTAGCTTTTGTTTGATTCTTGTTAATGAAGTAAATATTTAAGGGCAGAAAACATTAAAATAATCAATGTTTGACGAAGACCACCATTTTGAGTCCTTCAAGGCTATCACACTTTCATATAAAAGAATTCTTAGAGTTTATAAAACAACTTCATCAAGAAATATAAGAGATAGATTTTGTCTAGATTGCTTCTTCTCAAGTGGTCATCCACCGCGTCATATTATTTATGATACTAATACATATGTCAATAGGTCTTGCTTACACTAAGGAGTTAGTGTAGGTTACTGTTAGCCGCCTATGTGAATGAACAAAGTAGAGAGAGATGAAAATTGATCTTTTAACAGCCAATTATGTTAAAATTGACCTTTTGTAGCACTGATATGTCTTCAACAAAGAAATCATTTCATTGCCATTAGGGCTCTCTCAGACTTAGCTAGTGGAGGCTCTGCTGACTCAAATGAGGCTGACACTTTTCCATCATGGTCAAAATGATAAACTATGAAGGACAAAAATATTTTGTTTAACGTTTTTAAAAGGGTCGGATTGTTCGTTTTTGGTAAAATTGGTTAATTGAACTTAATTGTTTTTAACTTTACTATAGTAATTCTTGTGGTTGGGCTAATTTGTCGGGATGTTTATTTTGTTTTAGATTTTAGATCTAAATTTTTTTTAATAGCTTTTAAAAGGAGGAAAATGTTACAGTTACAAATTAGCGGTTATTAGTGAGCGGTTAATAAGCTTTTAATAAGCGGTTATTAGTAAATAAAAATATGACTTTAGGTCAAATGTGATATTAGTACTACTCAATGTGACAATGAAACTGTTAAATGTGAGAAAAAAAAAAGGGTATCATTGAATGTGACAAAAGTAAAGTCATGTGTGATGTTGGTACTGTACAATGTGAGGATGGAAATGTCAAATGTGAGAAAAAAAAAAAAAAAAAAAAAAGGGAACCACAAGATGTGAGAGAGAAAGAGACTTGAGTGGTAAAAGAAAGAATAAAGAAAAAATATTAAATGAAGTGGTAAAAGAATAAAATATTTGGTGTTAGGTATATTGTAAAATGAGATGTTAAAATAAATAAAATAGTTTTTCGAGTTGCTAAAAACTAAAATTTTTTGCACTTTTGATGTGAATGCTCTTATTAGGATTTTTTTTTTTTAAAAAGCCAAGATATTGTGAAGATGATCATATTCAAAACTTATTTCAACTGGGTTTAAAAAAAAAAATTCAAAGTCAAGATGTTCAAATTTTAATTTTAGGGGATCGAAAAAAAAAATTATATATATATTTGGCCAATTCAAGGGGTTCATTTGAACCCCCTAGGTTTCAAGTGGAGCTGCCCATGTTCAAGACATTTGTCTTACCCTTTAGCTTAGGAAACCTTAGGGATATCCTTAATTAATTAGGCATAAAATGGATTAGACATAACTGATCAATTACACCTAATTAGAAACCAACGGTTGGTGGCGACTCTAATAAAATGGACTCACTAAAAACACACAAGTACACTCAAGTGTTCACACATGTACACCAGCGTTTTTTGTAGTGCACACACACTTCACGATGTGTTTTACCAAATGAACTCCAGTCCCATTAACAAAAACAGTTGGGGGGTTGAAAAATTTATCACTCAAAAGAAGTAACTTTTGAATGTGCTGGAGTTCCTCAGGGATCTAAGACAGTAAGATTAAAATAAATAAAATTACCATCTACTAATAGTTTAAATTCTGAAGAGAATTGATAATTTAAATGGTATTAAAACATGAGATCATAAATTCAATAAATTGTCACCAACCCACTTCCTACTTAAATTTCATACAAAACATTAGTAATCACTATAAAATTTATCTGGTCCACAGCGCACATGCCGCACAGCTCACACATAATTTTTATTTTTGGGTGAAAACTCATCGTCCATGATGGACTACTTTTGAACACATACGATTCCTCATTCTATGTAATCCATGTCCAAGATAGATTATCAAGTATGTCACCACCTCACCTCCCATTTAAATTTCATACAAAACTTTTTTTTTTAAAACAAATTTCATATAAAACTAGTATTCCTAAAATAACTATAAAAATTATCTGGTCCACAGTCCACTAAATGAATGTGGTCGCAGCCTTTGTGGATTACTAAAATAAAGAACATGAGAAAAGATATTAAAGAAATTGGGCAGAAATGTACAGGTAAATATTATTTAACAAAAGTATTTAGGACTGGCCTTATCTTATCTTTTTCAAGGCCAATTATCAACTACTAGTTTCAACACAATGAAAGTGTGTTGCTTTTTGTTTCCACTTAACTTCTTGGAAATCACTTTCTCAAAAAAAAAAAAAAAAAAAAAAAAAAAAAAAATTTCTTGGAGAGCTGAAAGACGTGTGGACTGTTTCATCCGAGTGGAAACTTAAGTACGTGGAAGATGAATTTCTCTACTTTAATAAATGATCTTTTTTAAAATGTGTAATATTTCGTTGCTGTAGACCATACGTTTGAAATTGGGTACCTGCGAAGCATTTTCTCCTTTCATTGTACAGTTTTTTTATTGTAAAAAAGAAAAAGATGTGCACTAAATTATTCATATTGCAATGTAAAACGAATCACTCAGAACCTCTTACCAACTACAACTAGTATTTACCATTACCATTTCAACTCATCTTTCTTTTCTTCTATCTCCTTGTTAAAATATTCACAACCTTTTGCTCTTTGCTCATATATTATAATTGCTTTCCCTACCAACAAAAAAAGCAATCATTTAACAAATCAAAAAGTTCAAAAAAAACAAAAAAAAAAAAAAAAAAAAAAAAAGACTCCCACTTACCCAAAGGTAAAGACTATAGTTTGAACGCAAATTTCGGTCTTTCATCAAAAACACGTTTACTTTTAGGCCCACTTTTTTGTCAATGGCCCAAAAATTAAGGTACAACTTTTCCATGCCTTTTTTTTGGGGCACAATTCCGCATTTTGGGCTTATTATTTTTTTATTAGAGGAACTCTGGGTTTATAATTTATCAAGTCCAGGTTGCCTTTTTTTTTTTTTTTTAATTTTTTTTTATGTAGCATTATCTCATAAATTTATGGTAAACATAATAAACTCATAAATTTAAGGGGACAGTATCCTCTAGTTTTTAGTATTTTAAAATTTTTTCTACTCTTTTTAATTTAATAAAACTAGTGTTATTATTATTATTATTATTATTTAATTTAGGCCCACTTTACATTTGAACCTATGAAAAAAATTGTATAAAATGTCACAATTCCTCTTTTATATATTTATCAAGACCATATTTTTTTTATTGCATTGGAACCTACGAAAGAAATTGTATATATAATTTAATTTTTGTTTTTAGCCGTATCTGTAGTCATTAAGCTTGGACCTTCAACAGTAGATGGAAAATTTAATTTCTGTCAACTTTCTATGTGATACGATCGAGATGTGCATGCCCATTGGCCATTGCCCTGACATAACAAAAATTGAGGTTATTTAGCCACACGGCTTCAATAATTTTAAATGTACCAACCTAATGTAGCAATTTGCTAGAAAATTTTAGCAATAGCAACACGGATGTTGCTTCAATTTTGGTAATTGGGGAGTAAAATAACTTATTTGGGATTTTGCCCACTCTAATGCTAATGCTCTAAGGTGTGGTCCAGGATTAATAGCTTTTCGCCAATTTTAACTAATGAATGATTTCTGGAAATCTCATTTTACCAATTACAATGAATGAGAATATTTTATCAAATACAATTCTACGATCAATACTACATAGTACATACAACTCACGGTTGAATAATAAATTTGCAAGGTTGAGCAAGAACGGTTGGACAGGGCATGTGCATTGGTTGAGTGGTGAGAGATTTTCCCTCACGTCAAGGTGTATCATCTCCAAGCCTCATATTCTGACCATATACCAATCCTAATTAACGTCATAGGCCCTGACCAGCGGGGAAGGAGGAAGAAGATACCTCGACGATTTGAGGAGAAATGGGCATTAAATGCCGAGTGCGAAAATGTGGTTCGTCACACCTGGGAGACAGGGGCATATCCAGGGAGTCCTATGTATCGGTTGTTTGAAAAAATTAAACGCTGTCGGCTTGCATTGGTGGAGTGGAGCCGCAATATATTTAGCAACATAAAAACTGAGTTACAGGTGAAGCAGTCAACTTTGGTAGAACTTTCAGCCATGAAGGACCCTAGCATGGTACCAGAAATTAGGGAGCTCAAGAATAGCATCAATACACTCCTCCACCAGGATGAGCTCTTTTGGAGACAGAGGTCGAGGTCCATTTGGTTGCCAACAGGAGACAAGAACACTAAGTACTTCCATCAAAGGGCGAGTCAACGAAGAAGGAAAAATCACATACCTGGCGTTGAAGACCAAAACGGGGAATGGTGCACCTGTGAGAGACGCATAGCCACAGTAGCCGAACAGTATTTTCAAAGTTTGTTTACTATGTCCAACCCAGTGAACATGGAAACCATCCTGGACTTAGTGGAAAGAGTGATCACACCAACAATGAACAACTCCCTACTCGAGCCATACACACCCGAGGAAGTCAGGCAAGCACTGTTCCAAATGCACCCCTCCAAGTCTCCCGGCCCTGATGGTATATCCCCTTTCTTTTTTCAGAAATACTGGCATATAGTTGGGCAGGATGTCATTGATGCTATCATTTCAATTTTACACTCCGGTCACATGCTGCATAAAATGAACTATACTCATATTGTACTCATTCCAAAGAAACAGGACCCTAAGACAATGGCAGATTACAGACCCATCAGTCTTGGGAACGTGGTATCTAGAATTTTATCTAAGGTGATAGCTAATCGTTTGAAGCTTGTGTTGCCTAGAGTTATATTCGATGCACAGAGCGCCTTCGTCCCAGGAAGGCTTATCACAGATAATACAATGGTAGCATATCAGCTACTACACAGGATGAGGAATCGAAGAAAAGGGAAGAAGGGACAAATGGCGATTAAACTGGACATTAGCAAGGCTTACGACCGTGTAGAGTGGACGTTCTTGCGCATGATAATGCTAAAGATTGGGTGATCTGGCCATAAAGACAGTTAGTACAGCTTCCTACTCAGTATTGATCAATGGGGAGCCCAAAGGGTATATCAGACCATCAAGAGGAATAAAACAGGGGGGCCCACTCTCTCCATACTTGTTCTTACTTTGTGTGGAGGGGCTGTCTGCCCTACTGCGGAAAGCAGAAGAAAACCACAACATAAAAGGCATTATGACCAGCCAACAAGGAGTGCGTATCTCTTATCTTTTGTTTGCTGACGACAGCTTGTTATTTTGCAGAGCAACCGTGGAAGAATGCCAAAACCTACTTACCCTTTCGAAGAAGTATGAAGCTGCATCGGGTCAAGCCATAAATAGAGAAAAGACTTCTCTTTTTTTCAACAAGAACACCAGGCAAGATGTGAGAAATGCTATCCAACAGATGTTAGGGGCAAGAGTTATGAATGATTGCGAACGATACCTAGGTTTGCCCATGACATGTGGCAAATCGAAGGTAAACACGTTCAAGGAGATCCAAAAGAAAATATCCAAGCGGGTTATGGGATGGAAAGAAAAGTTCATTTCCAAGGCAGGGCGGGAGGTCCTTATCAAAACGGTGGCTCAAGCCATTCCCACATACTCTATGAGTTTGTTTAGGCTACCTAAATCTATATGTGATAGCATCAATTCCCTCTTGGCAAGATATTGGTGGGGACAGAACCATGAGGAGAGAAAGATCCATTGGATTAACTGGACTAAACTATGCACCCACAAACATAAGGGTGGAATGGGGTTCCGGGACCCAAATGCCTTTAATTTGGCTATGCTTGCAAAGCAGGCCTGGAGGTTAATCCACAATACACACTCACTTTTCCACAGAGTATATAAGGCACGGTATTTCCCTCGAAGTTCATTCTTGACAGCGGAACTAGGCCCCAACCCTTCGTTTGTATGGAGATCGTTACTGGCGGCAAGAGACATCATCATGGAGGGGTCAAGATGGCAGGTGGGTGATGGACGTACAATTGAAGTAGCTAAACATGTCTGGCTGCCTCATGCTCCTATCTTCCTACAGGAACCAACACTGAATATGCGAGTCTGCGAACTCATAGATGAGGATACTAGGCAGTGGGACCGGGGTAAGGTGTGTGCTACTTTCGCACAAAGGACATGCGAGGAGATATTGGAAACGCCACTGAACAATGTGAACTCTAGGGACGTGCTGGTGTGGCAGGAGAACAAAGCCAAGAAATTCACAGTGCGCACTGCGTACCGTATCGCTGTCCGCATGAAAAACCCCAGCTACGCGGAGCACTCCTTGGCTCAACGTCATGGACCAACCTGGGGGAAGATTTGGAGGCTCAACGTGCCTCCAAAGGTAAGAACCTTTTTATGGAGGGCTTGCTCTAATTGTCTACCGACTAAAGAGAACCTATTAAAGAGACGAGCAAGAGTGGAGGCAAAATGCGAAATCTGCTGTCAGAAACCGGAAACAGCCAGCCATGTGCTCTGGGAGTGTGCTTTTGCGAGGAATGTGTGGAGCTTGTCCAACGGAAGAACCCAAAAGTGCAAAAATGAAGCTGTAGATTTTTTCCTGCTATTTGAACAAATGAGGAGAAAACTGGACCAGCTAGAGCTGGAAAGGTGGGCAACAACAGCTTGGGCGATATGGAACGCAAGAAATAGATTTTACTTTGAGCATGTACAGGTTCATCCTCGGATCATTTTTGATGGAGCAATTACATTCTTGGAAGAGTACCAAAGGTTAATGTCAGCTAATGTTTAATGGGAAGCCAATTTTAAATTCTTAAAGTAATGTAGGTACAGCATAGGCCCACAAGCTTTTGCATGGGAAATGGCTTTCTTGGGAGCACTGCTGCATGTAGCTAGTGTTTCCCCCACGTCAATTTGCTAGCTTCAGATTGACTTTTACTTGTAACACTTGTCTTTTACTCAGTTAAATAAAATTCTATCATTTAGCTCAAAAAAAAAAAAAAAAAAAGGACTTTATCTGACTTAAAAAAAATTGTAAAAGAAAGGTAGAAGACTTTTTTTTAAGCAAGGAGAGGTAGAAGACTTTGATTGACTTCGCAGCATTTATATAAATGTTCATCAATCCCATTCCCATCCCTTACTGATAGCTGATAACATCAGGAATATTTTTTTTCTTTAGCTTTCTTATTATAGGCTATAGGGTATCAAATGGGGCGTTTAACATGGAAGTATCAAGTCCTGTGTATACTTTCCTTGCTCTTCTTGCATTCTCCATCGTCTTTTTCTTCTTTCTTGTCTTCAAACTCACAATGCTCTGCCCTACTCCAATTTAATAACTCTCTTTCTCTCAACAGTGTGAGTTCTGTTCTCTTATGTTATACATCTCATCCAAAGACAACCTCTTGGGAGGAGGATAACCATTGTTGCAGTTGGGATGGGGTTGAGTGTGACAAAAACACAGGCCATGTGATTGGCCTTGACCTAAGTTGTAGTTGGCTTATGGGCGCCATTCATTCCAACAGTATCCTCTTCCTTCTTCGTCAACTCAGGACCTTGAACCTCACTGGAAATTCCTTCTATTACTCTCTGAATTCATCTGAGTTTGGCCAATTTAAGAGTTTGACTCATCTTAACCTTTCTCGTTCTCGCTTTTCTGGCCAAATCCCATCTGAAATCTCCCAGTTGTCTTTGTTGGTTTCACTCGATTTTTCTTACAACTTATTGCTATCAATTGAAACACCAGTATGGAATAACCTAACTCTTTTAAGGGAACTTCATTTGGATTACACAAATATGTCCTCAATTAGACCTAAATCTTTGATGAACCTATCTTCCTCTTTGACAACTCTTAGTCTCCATTCCTGTAACTTGCAGGGAAAACTCGAAAATAGCATCCTACTCCTTCCGAGTTTACAAACCCTTGATCTAGGGTCTAATCCGTATCTTAATAGTTCTCTTCCAAAGTCTAATTGGAGAGTAGTTTATTGAAGTTCTTAGATCTCTCTGAAACAGGATTTTCAGGAGAAATACCTAATTTTATTGGCAATCTAAAGTCCTTGAAGTATTTGTATCTAAATTTTTGCAATTTTTTAGGGGTAATTCCAATATCGCTTGGAAACCTCACACAACTTAATCATTTGCGTCTATCATTTAATAGTTTCAATGGTGAGATTTAATAACCCCTTATATATATATATATATATATATATATTTATTTATTTATTTATTTATTTATTTATTAAGCCTAAGGTATTTTTGGCAGATGCATGAAACTAACAATTTTTAATTATTGGGGACTATTTAACAGGTTTGTTGCCGTCCTCACTATTGAACTTGCCAAATCTCTACACATTACTCCTTGGCAATAATCAACTTGTTGGTCCTCTTTCTAATCACGTAAGTGGTTTGAATCTAACTGATCTCTCTTTAGGTTCAAATTTCCTAAATGGAACATTGCCATCTTGGTTGTTCAGTTTGCCATCTTTGGTGAGTTTAAACATCTCTAGTAATCAATTCATTGGCGAGATTGGTGAATTCAAGTCCAATTCATTGAAGGAGCTTGACTTGGGCTATAATAAGCTACAGGGCTCTATACCTAAGTCAATATCTAGACATGTGAACCTTACTTCTCTATCTCTATCATCAAATAACTTGAGTATTATGTTGGACTTTGAAATATTTTCAAAGTTCAAAAATCTCAAGGATCTTGATTTATCAAATAACTTAGTTAGCATCAACAATAATGTCACCTATACCCAGCCCTATCTTGAGCGGCTCCACTTGTCTTCTTCCAACATCAATGAATTCCAAATTTTCTTAAGAGCAGCAACAAATTTAGAATACTTAGACCTTTCCAATAATAGTATTTATGGTCAAGCTCCAAGATGGTTGGGGGATATGGGGAGGGATTCATTAGGTTTTCTTGATCTTTCTCACAATTTGCTTCAAGGACCATTTCCCACTCTAAATTTTCTTGGGGTGCAATATATCTTTGTCTCCAATCACAAATTAATTGGAGGAATCTCTTCTTTAATTTGCAATGCAAGTTCCCTTGTACTTCTAGATTTGTCTCATAATAACTTAAGTGGCGTGGTTCCTAGTGTTTGGTACAATCTAATGTCCTCTCAGTGTTGGATTTGCGAATGAATAGCCTTCATGGTACCATCCCTCCAACATTTTCCAAGGGAAATGATTTTAGGACTATTAACCTTAATGGCAATCAATTGGAAGGGTCATTGCCACAATCTTTGGCAAATTGTACAAACTTGGAAGTTCTAGATCTTGGAAACAATAAGATAAATAGAGTCTTCCCTTATTGGTTGGGAAGTCTTCAGAACTTGCGGGTTCTTGTCATACGATCAAATAGATTTCAAGGTCATATAGGCAATCCAAAAACCAAATTTCCTTTTCCAAATTTGCGAATCATAGACATCTCTAACAATCAGTTTACTGGCTTTCAACAAACTCAGTGGGGAGATTCCCAATCAGTTGGTAAATCTACAGTGGCTTGAAGTTTTAAAGCTATCGCATAACCAACTTATAGGACACATACCTTCAGGAAAGCAGTTCTATACATTCAACAATGATTCGTACACCGAAAACTTGGGATTATGTGGATTACCGTTGTCAAGAACATGCAACAATCATGAGCCAAATCCACCACTGCCATCAACATTGCAAGAAGAAGACAACTTAGAGGCTAAAAATGGGTTTGGTTGGCAAGCTGTATCGATAGGTTATGGATGTGGAGTGATATTTGGAACATTGATGGGATATCTTATGTTTAAAATTGGAAAACCAAAGTGGATTGTGAGGATGGTCAAACTAGAGCAACATATCATGCTCAGAAGGCTGAAGAATAATACCCACGGGAATGGTGGAAGAAAATAACAAGTCAAAACAATTTGTGGGTAGATTTGTTAGAGTTTTTTAAGAAAGTTTCATTGGCATGTTGTAATGTTTTGTAATTTGTGGAAATCACTTCAATTTCATGAAAAGTTTGGGAGTCCAAGTAGATCATTTCTAGATCATGGAATTGTTTCAACCATGGGGAAATTATGAACATGCTGGAATCTGACTCCAATGGCAAAGAAGAAACAAATCTCTCCTCGAACTCCTTCCATGTGTCAAAATTGGGATAAAGATGAAGCTTTCCTTTCAACTTGCCGTCTTCATCATCCTTATTCACTCTCCATTTTTTCATTTTTCAAATGACGGAGATAGCACATAATGGTGATTTAGAAGAATATCACCCTTCTTTCATGGTCCTCGAAGACACAGGGCACCATTCGTTGCCAAGGTATGCCTCCGTCTTTAATTACATCTTGGGGTGCCTCTCTCTCTCTCTCTCTCTCTCTCTCTCTCTCTCTCTCTCTCTCTCTCTCTTTAAATGTAAATCATTCATAGGGAAATCAAGCTACTGAACTTTTTAATTAATATTTATAAAATAATTATTTGATTTGTTTTTTTTTAAAAAATTATTTTAAGGCAGCTGGTTGGTGTTGTTGCTGTTGAAATAATCGGTAGGCCCAAGATTCCTTTGCCCCTTGCAATCTGGTTTTTGATTTTTTATAATACTTGCCTTTTATTGATCTGATTTTTCTGCTTTTAGCGAATAGTTTTTGCTTGGCTTAGCATCAAATGCCCTGTAACATGCAAGGTTGATGCCTTTAACATGCAAGGTTGATGCCTCTGATGTTTTGGAACATATCAATAATCTTTGTGCTCTAGAATATCTCAAGACCCCTAAGTTGACAGTAAGGCCTCAGTCTCTCTTTCTTGATTTTCTTGTTGGGTACCACATCCATCTATATTTAAATTTTGCTTTTGTTTTTCATGTCCATCTTTATATGATTCTTTGGTTAATGAATTTCTTAAATTTTAATGTTGTGGAAATTTATGATTGTTTTTAATTATAAACTTCCTATCTATGTTGAATGTAAGCATTGCCATTTTTCATCTGTAAAAAGAAAAATGTGAATTTAATTTGACTGAAGATTCAAGATAATTTTGATATTATATATAGAAGTTGGGTGAGCTATAAGTCAACTTGTAGGTGTAGACTTGATATGATTTCTTCTCCTATTTGCAATCTTCAGGTTTTGATATATGAATGTGGAGTGAAGGTATATATCACTGTACGTTTTTTTCCTCTTTCTGGCTGAATAGTTTCACTGTTTTAAGTTATAGACGAAACTTTCCTAGTTTCATTTGTCTTTTTTATTTTAGCAATAGTTGGTATGCATTTGGTTAGCTTTCTTCCCTGTTTGATTTCAAGGTGAAGCCCATTTTCCCTTGTAATTAATGTATAAAACGATCTATGCCTGTGCCTTGAGAACCATGTTGTGGGTAGGAGGTAGTGAGATTAATCACATTTAGAAGATGGGCACACCCCATCTAAAGGAATAACCTTTTCTTTTACTACAGTGTGCTCCAAACTGTTGTATCTAGCATGCCAATAATAACTAATGTTCCAGGCATAGTCCACATAGTGCTAAACAAGCAGAGCATAAAAATCAAAGGTCCTTTGCTATATTACCAGAAATAAGAAGATGGTCTGTTGTCTCCCTGCTAATCTTACAAGTGCAACAACGATCCTTGTTTTTTCCCCATCATTAATTCATCCCCAATGCGGCAGACACCATCTAGAGAGAGAACAATCTTACAGAGGGGAAAGATAGGGCAGAAGAGAGGGGCAGAGAGCGAGAGATGGTGAGAAAGAGTGAGAGAAGTCAGAGAGTGGTAGTGAGAATGAGAGAAGAGATGAAACAAATGGAATAGAAGAGAAGAGAGAGAGTGACACGGTGCAGGCATGAGAAGAGTGATAAAGCAAAGCAAAGAGAAGAAATGAGAGAGAGCTTACTGTGAGATCTAACTCTGTTTCACGCAGAGTGAGAGTTTTTTTTCTGAAAAAATTTAGTGAAAAACAATCTCTAAAAAATAAGTCTTTTTTTTATATATAGATTTTTCTGTTGACCAAAGATTGTTTTCCTTTGACCAATTTTCTTTAATGCTACCAAATACTAGAAAACCTAGAAAAATATCTTCACATAAAGTTTTCTTATGAAACAAAGGGAGCGTAAATCACCACTCACCATTAGAATTGAGGTACTTGAGCCATAGTCAGTTCAGAGTTAGGTTACTATTTGGTTGGAATGAGTGTATAAGGCATAAGACCTATGTCATCATTTCACTAGCATCTTTGCCAACACTCTTTGGCCTATTGGATCGATAGAAACAAAGTGGTGCATGAAGGAATAAGTGTTAAAGATGCTGAAATCTTGAGTTCCACATTTTATTTGTTTGCTATTTGTAGGGATGTAGCAAACACATGGGAAGTGGACACTCCTGTTAAATTTCAACAATTTTTGTTTGGTTTTGATTGTTATAGTTGACAAGTACTAATTTTGATTGAAGGGAGTAAGAGCAATTGAAATCAAGTGAGCATTGCATTCCATTGTGAAGATAAAAATTGGGAGACATTTTTTTTTTTTTTTGGTAATTGAAATGTGCCCTACAAAACCATAGTTGTTTGTTTGGTTATTAGGGAAGTAGTACTTTTTTTTATAATAGCAAGGTGGAGGGTAAGGTTGTGGGTTTAAGATTATGGGTATGTGTTTAATTACTAATTTAAAGAGAGGGGGGGGGGGGGGGGTGGTGGTGGTGTTGTAAAATGGAAGATGAAGCCATGAGTTTCAAGAGAAACCAGGTGCATGTGTAAACTACTATTAAAGAAAAATATCTGCAGATGTAGTAATAGAATTTTTCCCCAAATTTTTTTGGTAATGAAGCCATTAATGGTAGGAGTACATTTAATGTTGATGCCTTGTTTTTTTGATGTATCTACTGCCTATGAAACTGTAGAGTTAAGTTGGTATTCTGTATCAGTACATGTCAGATTTTTAATGTATGTTGTAATTTAGGTCATTGGTATCTGTCTTCTTAATCCTTGCAATCCTCATTCTAGACTAGTGGCTTTGACCAATTTTCAAAATCTGTATTTGCTTGGTCTTGCAGGTTTTTTCCTACAGTAGAGAATTTCTTGGCAATATAGCACCTGATCAGATGTTGAAGGTGGATCTCTTTCTCTATTTCTTTCATGATATGTCTACATGATGGTGTCAAACCTGTAGAGAATTTGGTAAATATAATTATCCTTGGATGCTTTATATGGTTGTGTGTAGTACATGATGTGTGTATGAAGACGACAAGATTAAGTTCTTAAGATATTTCTTAATTGGAAACTCATGATTTGGGCAAATTTATTGAGACAATATTTTAAGGGAAATTTCTTAAGATTATCTAGGTGCATTGCTCAAATGTGTCAGCATCTATCCTCATGGTTCAATTTATTGTAAACTTTTAACATTTAGAATTATATATTTGAAAGAGTATGGTGGAGGTTGAGATAGTTCAACACCTAGTAGATGTGCATGTAACTTACAGATCAAAAAATAAAGGAATATATATTTAAAATATGTTGCAGTATTTTCTTTGTATTATAAACAGCATATTAACTCTCTACATTTATTCAATGCAACGATGGTATTTAGATGATTTTTAACATAACCTTATTCAATCAAAGGTCAAACGATCTACATAAAGAAACAGAGAAACAACCTGTACCAAATTGGCTGGGAACGGAGCCAAACCAGAAAACACTTTGGACTACCTAACTTGATCAAACACAGAGAAAGGGCCATGCTTCAAACTAAACAAGCATATATTTTTTGAATATTATTCTTGATGATTTTATGCGCACACACACAAAAAAAAAAACTATATATATATATATATTTATGACCTCACGTCTAATAGCTTAGGATTTAGATGATTTATTGCATGGTTCTGGGAAAAATTTCAACAAGTCAAGCTGCCTTGGTGACTATGGTAGTGTTGAGTTGGATGTAAAAATATTTATAACTGTTTGGACTTAATTGGGTGATGCTTTTGATACAAACATCCCTTTTATTTGGGTGCAGGAATTGGTATGGAAAGCAATCTTCTGAAATTTGGAATGTAGTGTTATCATGTTTGATGTGGTATTGTGGTTAGTATGGAAGGAACAATACTATCATATTTTTAAGTATATTTTTAAGGATCAATTAGAATTTTTATTGATTCGTATCTTGTTTTAGTGGTCTCTGGCTTGGGGTTATACACATAATTCCATTTTTGAGTTTCAACATTCTCTTAGAATTTTTTTTGGTTCTTTGTAATTCATAAGTTTGTATTCGTGAATGTGAGCACGAAGCAATTCTCTTTTTCAATAAAACTTCATCAATTACTTCTTAAAAAAAAAAAAAAGGGACTATTGAACATCCCTCATCTACCAAGAAAACCCAAAGATTATTTAATTGGAATGCTTTTAAGCCAATTCATTTATACGTTTAAAACTATTTGTTTGCCACTGAATGTGACGAAATAATATTTTCTTGAATAATCTTGTTCTAATCAATATTTAGTGGGGTAGGGGTGGGGCTATAGTCAAAAAGCTTCATAAACCCTAGCATTCTTTTGGCTGTATAAAAGGTTGAAAGAATCCCAGACAAAGTTGCTTGCCATTGGTTAAATCAATATGGTTGGCTCTAGTATTTTGACACAAGACAAAACCAAAACTTGATATAAAGTATTCAACACCTAGGGTTACTTGGAGTCAAGACCAAACAGGATAAAAGGCCTATGAGTAAGCACCAAGGGTTGGCTAGAGTCAATACTAGACCATGAAAAATAATTCCAAGATAAATTTTAATTAATAAAAAAAAATTGTGAACTGTCTTCATAGAAGTACAATACTAGAGCAAAGCATTATTCTAGTTGATTTACAAAAACATAATTCTAATTGACTTGTGGAATTCCAATTATTAAATTACAAAAATATTCTTTAGGAAATTAATAAAATAACCTAATTACTTTCAAAATACTAAATAAAAAAAAATATATATATATATATATATATAAATTACTTTCAAAATTAATTAAGACTAAATAAAAATAAATATTCCATTGTGCTTCCTACATCATGTTCTTATCTTTAGATATGGAGCTAATTACTATTAGCAAGTACATATCAATTCATGACACAAGTGCATACGCATTTATGATTGTTAAAAGTAGACCAAAGGTGCTGTCATTCATTTGGAATCAACATTTGATTGTGCATTAGAATTTGTAACAAACATATTGTTAGGGATAGTGGGGAAGGGGAGAACAAAGATAAAAGGCTTTGAGATGCGTAGTCGCTGTCTTTAAAACTTGAGCTGTCCCCACTCCAAAGATTTTGCTAAGTGTGACAAGCAATCAGTATCCATAATACAATAAAGCCTGAGTATCTACAAATAGCAATTCTGGAAAATACTCAAGAACTTCTATATAATGCGTTCTACACTTCTACTAGTACCACATATCAGTCGACCCAGCTCTCGCCCTGACTTATGAGTTGACCCAACTCATCAATCAGAATGTCACAGAGAGTCTGGCATGACGCTTGCATCCAACTTCTAATATTACAACCTATGTATATTTATCAAAATATACAACACATAAAGGTTTATAATTTTGATTTCAGTGTGTTTTTTTATTACATATGAACAACGCTCAATTTTTTCTTATAGCTTGTTTAGATGATAGACAGTTGGACATTGTAATTGATCCTTTCTAAATGACCAATTTTATGATAACTTTTTCTTATGATCATGCTAAATTGTCTAGTCAAATGCTATTACTACTGGACCATTTATCTCATTTTGATCCTTAGCACTTCATATATTTGAGGGATATCACATATCAACAATTTGAAGGGGATCAAGGTGTTTCTATCTTATTGGATGGAATCTTTGTGTTTATTTGATTTTAATGCCTCTGTAACGGTGGAGTATCACTATTTTGTTGCCTGGAAGCATACCAAAGTTCTTTTACATAAATTATTGCAACTCTTTAGGTTTAAACTGAATTAAATTATGCTGGGTGCCTTTGGAAGTGGAGTTAATAAATTTAATTATTAAAGTTTATAGAATTTGACATAAATTAATAAAAGGGATTGAGAAACAAAATGACTCAGCTCATTAAGTTTTTGGAACTTAAAACGCTACATTGGAGCAGACTTTGATTATGCATAATATAGAGTAACCAGATTTGTTGTGTCTGACAAAGAAATATTATAGCTGGAGTTTTCCAAAAGATTTTACTTTATATGAGAGCTTTTTGATGATTAACCAGTTTGTTGAGCGGAGGTAAATTAAGAATGGCCTGGTCAATCATGCCTTCGCTGCTCCATTATGGTAGTTTCTTTTTGTTGTAAGTCATGCTCTTTGTTTAATTGACTGTGAATGTCACCTATTGACATCCCTTTGTTTTCTATTCAATTGTTATATGTTTATACAGCTGAGCTTTGCCCACGATTTTTTTTAATCAATTATTTTGTTCAAGTCAGAAACTAACATAAAAAACACTCCTTCAATGGATTAAATCAAAAAACAAAAAAAAAATTGAAAATAAGTAGAGACGGAGAGGAAGCATAAATGGAATCCCTTAACATTTGTGAATTCAAAGAAAAGAAAGTAATTTGTGATCAAAGAAACAAACAACAAACTAAAGATGTGTATAACCTTCATTGCACTTGAGTGATTTCTACATACTGAGCAGTTGGGCAATTTGGTTGGGGATGGATGTCATATCAAGGTATGTTGCTCTAGCATTATTAGTGTTTGAATGAAATGATTATTAGAGAAATGTCTATCAATCCGACTTTGTTATTACATTGATTTTGGGAAGTTCTAGTTCATGATTTTGGTAAAAGTCTATCAATCATTTAGGACATGCAGGCCAAAAATTGAGCTGATGGGCTTCACAAATGAATTATTGCATAAAGTAGTCTTTTTTAATAATATTTTTCTTACCTATCAAAGAAAAAAGAAAAAGCCTTTGGTTGGGATCTGTAGAAGAATATAATTCATATTTGATCGGTTGAAGATATTATTTTAAATGATATAAAAGCACAGGTTTTTAGTTGTTTGTTTCTTTCCCTGGTTAATTGGTACTTGAATAAATGAGGTTTGATGGGCCACCACATTATCTTTGTTGGGAAGATAACTATAGCTGCTGATGAAACTCCCTTTGCCCTAAAGTTAGTGTTTTTTTTTTCCTAAGATTTATCTTTCTATTCTTTGAGATCCTCTGTTCCTTATTTTGAATTGATCAGCTTCATACTTGTGCAAATGGGTACGCATATAAGTCTTTGTTTTAAGATTACATTTATTTTGGGTACAAAAAGTTGGAACACTTAGAAGAAACACTTTTTGGAAAGCTGCCACTATTTGTACTCTTACACAGGCATAAACACATATATTTCATGTAACTAATGTGATGCCAACGGCTATAATTAGTAAGGTAACAAAAATATTCTTTATCTTTGACAAGAGACAAATATACAAATTCAAACATGGAAATGTTGACCATCATTACAGTGTGGAGTACATGCTTTCTTGGTTCTTAACCTGTTGTTTTTCCTTCATAGAGGCTAATGTCATGGCTGGTGATAATGCATATCACCAGTGAAGTCGTTGCTTGAAGAGATACTGCAATGTGCGAGCAAAGCATATTTTTGGCATGTATGAAAGGTATGATTTAAGTCACAGTTGAAATTTGTCGTAGATGCTAGTATCAATGAGGCCACCCCTGATTATGCCTTTGAAAACTTCTATTTTAATAATCTAGAGGACTCTAAATATTTGCTTACTTTATCTCATAAACTTAATAGATCGTAGACTACATGTTGGTACATAAACATTATTAGTGTTATTTAGTAATATTTACACCCATTTATTAGTTTTATCAACAGGATGACACACATACAGAAATGTAAAAACACTAGCACAATTTTATTCATGTTGTGTCTTTGTCTCTCCTAATCTGCCATATTAGTGTGTCTGCAGCTTATATCCATGTCCATTTCTTCTTAGTCATGTTCATAAATTTAAAGTTTAAATTAAGTTTGAGATATTAGGCCAAAAGTTAATTTTGAATATGTGTTTTGATTATGTTTATTAGTCAATGACCAGGGATTTTAGATAATTTTATTTTTCTTTAGGACCTTACAGATGTCATTATTCTACTATTGTTTGCCTCATTGTAAGTTTATGATTCAGTCTAACTCTTTTTTTCTTGTTCAACAAGGAACTCTAACAAAATTTTTGGTTGGTCTATGAAGGATTCGCTAATAATCCTTATGGTGAATTTTTCATTGCAGGGAAAAAATCTCTTCAAAAGGTATATTGCTTTATCTTCAACAAAGAGCTCATCAAATATGTCTTTCAATATATGCAATTTCTTATTATTTTTTTGTAAGAAAACTTCATTCAGGAATATGATGTGAAGAATTGGAGGAAGCAATTGTACAACCTCAAGGATGGGAATCCAAGCTTCCTTGTAGTTATTCAACGATTTTGACCATTGGAAGATATCTAAATGTCATTAGAGAATGTGGGTAGAATGGTAAGGGTCCGTTTTGATTATGCACTCACAACATAGCCTAATAGTTGTTTTTCAAAGAAAAAATAATAAAAGAGACCCTTCTATTCTTCCATGATTATGTGCTTGATCTTGCTTGTACGAGCTTGAGCTCAAACCATCATTAACTTGATTGTATAAAAGCTGCTAAAGATTTTGTGTAGCAAACTCTGAATTTATCTCATCAATTCACTAAATAACTTCCTTGCCTATATACTTCGTATTTTCTAGTTCTACTATGTTACTTGTCAATTATGGCAATTGACCTACCTTAGTAATTAATTTTCTACTGAAAAATTATGCTCTTACTGGAAGGATGTGCTTCTTAAAGCACTATCTTCTTCTCAATTAGGCATATGTTATAATCAGTGAATTCGGAAATACAAATCAATTATTTATAGTGTGTTGTATATCATACGGCTTCAAAAAATGGAGTTTGCTATCTATTTGATTTAACTAATTCTTAATCCCAACTTAATGGGGTTGTATAACTCAGCAAATCCATGTGTATATTTTATACTACTTTTTCTTAAACAGGTTATCCATCACCATGATTTTTTCCTTGATAATTGTCTCAAAGAATGTTTGCTTCTCTAAACTACTGAAGGTCAGTGCTGTTTTTTTATCAACAAATCTTGTTCCAATTTCTATTTGGATTAACGACCAGGATGGTCAAAATATTATACATCTCTAACTTTGAAAAGCAGGGGGAAGATGTTGGATAGAGAGATACGATTGAAGAGTGAAAAAACTGAACAAGGAAATTTGAGAAAGCTCCTAATCAGCATGTTGAGCCCAAGAAAAATTGCAAAGATTGGATTCCTTCTTTGGTATACATTCCCTACATATCAAAGTTAATGAAATGTGAAGGTAAAAGAAATCATGTTGAACATTGTCTCAAAATTCAAGCCACATAAAAATCATGTTGTTCTTATTCAAAATAATAACCTACATCTTTAATTTAAGACGTCATTTTACTTTGATTAAGACAAACTTGGAACTTGGAACTAAAATGATCATATAGAAATGGAGTAATCCAATGATAATTAAACCCCACCAATGAATCTAGTGAAAGAAGGAAGAAATTAATATGTATGTGGATATTCAAAACTTGATTTCTGATTTTCAAATGCAGAAAGTGGAAATGGTTAGATCTCTGTGCCAACGGTATGCGGCAGCAACTCAATGGTTGGTATCATCCTCCGTTGACTTTCCCAAGCAGCAACAGATGAATTGCTTAATGGTTCTGTTAGGAATTCAACAGGTTCATCAAGGGCACTTAACCACCAAAAATTTTATGGTCACCGATCTACTCTGCAAGTAAAGTGACACATGCAAACCTCTCTCTTTTTTCGAGAGTGTGTTTGTTTGTTCATGGATTTCTCATTCACACTTGTTTACATATTGGGTCATGTACCCTCAAAGAAAGGGGTACGGTACCTGCCTAAATTTAATTTAAACCATTCATATAATTATAAAGGATACTGGTTACTGTTAAGCAGGTTATATATATATATATATATATATATATATATATATAACAAAGAAAAAAAAAAAAAAATCATTCATCTAGGCTTTTCTCTCTCCCGCTCACGCTCTATCTCATCTTCTTCCCGGTTTGCCCCTCTGGCTTCTTCTCTTCCAATCCAACCACAAGAACTAGACAGCTGCTAAACAAAACCATGCCCACAAGGGAAGAAACAGAGTTACAAATTTCAATCCAACTTGGTGGCACACCCACAACCTCAAATTGGCGGCGCCACCCACAATCTTCAGGTTCTCTCTCTACATAGGATTAACGCTGATATGGGTTTATATTATTTCTCTAAACTTTGTGGGTTTATGCTAATGTTGTTTTGTTTGAGTTTCGATTCTTATATATGTGACCATTTAATCTTTACACTTTTGAGTTTGGGGATGTTCAGACTTGAAACTTGAGTGAGACGTGGGAACCCTTATCCATAAGTTGGGATGAGACTAGATTTTGTTGGGAGTGTGGGGAGGACACGATACTATGAACATAAGGATTTGTTTGAGTTGTTTGTTTTGTTGCATGATTCTAATTCTACATACCCTTTTTTGTGCCTGCTTGAATGATTCACTAGTTTTCGGATTCGGGTTTTGGAGAAGGAACTGGGTTTTTTTTTGGTTAAATTGAGTTTAACTCATTGAATGTATGAATTGATTGGTGAATTTTCGGACTCGGGTTTGTTTTACAAGTAAATAATTTTGTTGGTTAGGTTGAGCTTAGCTTGTCGGACCATGTGCACTGATTGGTGAGTTTTCGGATACAGGTTTTGGGGAATTAACTAATTTTGTTGGTTAAATTGAGTTTAGTTTTATTGAGTGAGTGAATTGGTGGGCTAATTATTGGATTTGGGTTTTAGAGAAGTAACTTTTTTTGATGATTAGATTGAGTTTAGTTCATTTGTATTTGCGTTGTGTGTGTTGTTTTGTTGATTCAATGTTTGTGTGGTTCAATTCTTTTGCAGGTAGTAAAGGGGGAAGGAAATATATCAGGTTGTGCCCATGCACATCCTACTACTAACGGAAGCAAATGGTCCAGGGAAGAGAGATTTAGGAGTAATGCCAATGGTTTTTGGTTCACGAACAAGCGGTGCGTGTTGTTTAGTTGCTTTGTGATTTTAAACTGATTTGAGTATAATTTGAAGTATTTTATGATGGTCTAGATTGATGGTTTTAGGGATTTCAGGTTACCATTATGCTAAGACCATATAGGCTGTTAAGACAATTAAATACATTTCATGATTGAGGAGGAAAAATAGGAGAAGCTTTATGCTTTATTCAGTTGTTGCAAAATTAGAGAGAAGAGATAGGAGTTTAAACCTTGGTTATTGCAGGGGGTGAGTTTAGTGGCATTCTTCCCAGCTTCTTTTCCAAAAGCACCACTGGGGTCAAGGTGGTCTAGGGCAGTGTTTTCTTCGAAATAATAATGAGTTTCAAGGTGATGAAAATTCTTTGAACATTTTGATTCCTATCTTATTCCTACTTTTCTTATCAACCAAAGGTATTATTGTTCATGGAAACCTAATTTCATTTAAAACAGGGGATCATGGATTGGTTTATGGTATTCAGAGAATTAGTTGTACATGTTTCTGATTCAGTTGTTATAAAAAATGTTTTTAGTTTAATTTACAGGCAGCAAAGCAATGGTATCAATCAGGGTCGCAGTGACATTGGAGTGCATGGTGACTACTTATCTCTTGTTTTAAGCTTTTTATATCGTTTCTAGTTCTTTATATGTTTCACTGCCCTAACTCTGATGCCCTGATTCATGTGAAGATTCCCGGATGAGTCCAAATGATCTGCGTTTGAAACTGATAAACAAAAAAAAGATGAAGGGAATTCCAAGGGTTTTTTAGGAGAGAAGGAAGATGGACCAAAGTCAAAAGTTGTCAAAAACTATTCAGCCTGCAAGGCATAACATGTAGCAGCAAAGGTCTGAATTAGAAGGACGTACCTTTTTGTAGCGAACGCCAGCCACAAAAAGACCTAGATCCTCAAATAGAAATTTGAAATCTTCTAGGGGACTCACCACAAAGAAATTTCAATGAGCTGCACCAAGTACCATCGCTAAAGGCAGCTGATAATTCAAGAGCTAGATGGTTTTTAAGCAATGATGATGCTTCTAGTCCAACAGGACCTTTAACTATCAAATACTCAAAGGTCCTGATACTTCAGAGCTAGTTATGCAGCTTATACCAATAGGTGGCATTGGGCAGAAAAGTTTTCATTCAGTATGATTTTTTCCCTTGCTGCCCTGTTTTAGCTTAATTTAAGAGGATTTGGTTTGTACTTGTGAGGTTATCTAGATTAATGATTGTGTATAATTGTTTCATCTAATGTTATGTGTTCATCATGCTCTGTTGAATGGAATTTTAAAAGGTGGAGGAATCTCACACTGTCACTAGCCTGTTGCAATCGCTTGGTTTGGGGAAATATAACATTCTTTTCCGGGCTGAAGAGGTAAGTAACCTGCATCTATCCAATCTTTTGAAAGAAAATTTTCCTGAGGATAAGTTTTTCTGTGGTGAATGTTTGACCTTCCCATATTTTGAATGGAAAGTATAAGCTAGTGATGTGATTTCTAAGAGAGCAAGATAGATCTGTTGTGATGGATTAGTCTGTAGTCTATACAGAGTGGTGACTGAGAAATGTCCAATTAAAAACAATTAATCTGTTCTCACAAAAGCTGTTGGAGTATTGACTAAGAACTGTTGTGATGGATTAGTCTGTAATCACCTTGACTGACTTGTGTATCATCTTCATTTCATGTATAAATGTCCAATTAAAAACAATTAATCTGTTCTCACAAAAGCTGTTTGACATGCAGGGACTGAGAAAGAAGATTCGTCTTGCTCTGTGGCCTCGTTCCAGACGAAAACAACCATAGCTGCAAACATTTATTGGCTGCACTTTGGAGAGTATTTGTTACATCTGAAACTTATAGCTCGAGTAAAAATTGACAAGCATGGGAGTATATTTTTGAGGTGGAGATATAAGTGTGTTGCTTATCAAGAACCTGAAAATATGTCATGGAGAAAAAAATGAAACGGTTTATATATGTAATGGGATATGGACAATTGCGCTAGTGAAACATCTAACTATTTGTTTAATGAAGATAATTTTTTTCTCGTTTTGCATATTGCTTTGGAATGATTCATTTGTGTTTGGATTATCTTTTTATTGAAACTTGGCAAATATATTCAAAGATTTATGGAAGAAACCAAGATAATTCTAGTTGATCTTTTTGTGGATTTTGTTTTTATAAAGCATTTGGACACAACTTTGAATAGGTCACTTGTGATGGATTCATATAAAAGTAATTGTACATCACTTACATTTGACTACTTTATCAAATCTATATATTACTAAAAGCTGAAGCGTAGCATTTAATGTTGCTACGCTCCAGTTAAGCCACGTCAGCGCCATGTCATCATTTATTTTCTTTTCTTTTTTTATTTTATTTTTTGTTTTATCGATTGCCATTTATTGAGTCTCTTTTTAAATTCAGGTGTTATTTTATCTCCATATCTATCGTGTGTCTCTCTATTAACCCAGACTCTTGAGATGCCGCTATTATATGGAATTCTTATAGTCACCAATACTTTATCTCCATATCAATCGCGTGTCTCTCCATTAACCCAAACTCTTGAGATGCCGCTATTATATGGAATTCTTATAGTCACTGATACTTTATCTCCAAATCTATTGTGTGTCTTTCCATTAACCCAGACTCTTGAGATGCCGCTATTATATGGAATTTTTATAGTCACCGATAGATTGCAACCTCCTCACCTCCTCACCTCTCATTTTTTTTCTATAAATTTTCAATTGTTCTCTGTTTACAAATTGATCGGTATGGCCTTCAATGTGATAGTTTCTTGAGTGTTTTTTCCATTCTTTTGGTCATGGCTCAAGTTCGTCTACCAAAACCCAATCAAGTGAGTGCAAGAGATAGATAATGACTCTAGAGCTTGCAAACGAAACTGAAGCAGATGAGAGGTGAACATTGGTAGCCCAGGTCCAAAGGGTATAAACTGAAAATGAGTTCTACTATTTGTATTATTCTTATTCTCTCTTTTTTCTTTTTTTATTCCCATCTCATTATTAGGAAAAAAAACGTAGTTCAATTTTGAGATTTCATTATGAATGAGATTGAGTTTTCATGGTCTTAAAACTATTAAAATATATATATATATATATATATATATTTAAAAAAAAATTATTTGAGTTGGGCATTTGATCATGTTTGTTATAAATTGTTTTATGGTTGTCATTCTCTAGACTGTAGGAATGTTACTCTCAATATGTTTGTTCAATGTGATGTTTTTATTTTGGTCTTTGTTTTATAGTAAGAGTGTTATTCATTTTCATCAAAGAGAAATTGTTATTGTTCTCTTTTTCTTGTCATCTTATATGCAGAACTAAATTTCATTTTTATCTTTGTTTCGTTTGTCAATTCTTCGACAGATGTCAATGATCAAGACACGCAATCATTGGAGGCTTTTTCATCTATTGAAGGTCATACTAATCAATTGGTAACCATTCTTTTCTTAGAACATTTTGAAGGAAAGAGGAATAAATTTGTTGCTTTTCTTGGGTGGTGCTTGATAATTTGCTTTTTATGGTTCAATACACATTAGCTATATTAGATTTTCAATTCCTTATACTAATAATTTTTTTTTTATTGTTTAATTTGACTATTTGGTGTCCCAGAAATTGTGGGAAAATGGAAGAGAAAAGAGAGTAAAGTTTGAATCTTAAATTTTTTTTGTGTATGAAACTTGGGATGTAATAGTTCAAATTTTTTTTATCTTAATCTTTTAAAGGAAACTCTAATTCTTCAAAGTACATCAACTTAAGTAGATTGTTGTGTTGTGGCTAGAATTTTTGTGTTTGGGACCTTAGTTGGCCTGTTTGGTTGATGAATAACTTTGAGGATTATTTTGCTTATGAGAAATTTTTTGGTATTTTAGGAGTGACAAGATTCAAAGAATTGAGTTACTTTTAAATTCCATTAGTACCTAGCTCTATGCTAATTGTTGTGAGGATAGAAAAGTTAATTGGTTCTTGATTTTTGAATACCTATCTTTAATACTGTGTACATGAACAATAATTGGGTTTTTAGTTTTAGATTTTGAATTATGCTATTTTTTCAACAAGTTGATTTTCTTTTTAGAATTTTCTCTTCTTGAATATCTAGAATACTATGTCTATGAGTTTTAGACAAATCTTAACAATACTATTTCTTTTTGATTTTACTATTTCTTTCCTTATTAAACACAATATGATATAGCTGATGTGTTCCAATTAAGGCAGAAGCAATTGCTATTTTTGGGCATAGCAATTGATACAATCTGATAACTTCCTGTAGCCATTTGAAATTCATAACCTGGAATGTTAATAGACATCTTCTCCGAGGTAAGAACAATTAGCCGAGTTAGCAAGTTTACAATTCGTATACGCTCTATTTTGATTTTCTGTGGGAATTCAAAACAATGATAATTGAGTGATTTGTATATGGACACATTGATAAATGTCTGTAGTAGACATGGGTGGAATCAATGGCACATTACTATTTGACAATTTGGTCTTTGATGGTAATTGATATAAGTGAGGATCTATTAAATTTGATCATTTTGTTGAAGTAAGGTTTGTTTAATATGTATTTTATTTATTTACCTTATTGTAAATAAGTTTTTGTACATGATGATTCTAACCTATAAAACTTCACTTTACTTTTTTTTTCTTTTTTCTTTTTTTGTGGTCTTATTCTTTTTTGTTGGCAACTAACTAGACATCACTTTTGGGAATTAAGGATTTAGCAACTGGTACGAAGGTTGCACCTCAAAATTTAGAAGAATTAAAATATGATACAATCTCATCATGGAAAGAAAAATAGAAATCTAATGTTGTGTTGGCATGTCCCTCCATTATTCGTTTTCAAATATCATATCTATAAAATTAAAAAATAAAAATAACCCAAAATAATATAATGATATATTTGTAGAGATAGAGAGTTGGAAAATAATTTTAGAAATAGTTCAATTTTTTAGGAGAAAACTATCTTCAATAAATTTTAGAGAATAAATTATGAATTGTATCATATTACAAAATATATATTCCCACGCATCGCGTGGGTCTGTGACTAGTTATGGTAAAAGTTGTGGTTTTAGAAGAGCCATTATGTTATGGTGGAAGCCACATATGCCGCTTTGTGTGAAACAAATTCCTCCACTGGAAGAATGTGATGGTATGGACCCTGCTAGCTTTTGTTTGATTCTTGTTAATGAAGTGAATATTCAAGGGCAAAAAACATTAAAATAATCAAAGTTTGATCAAGACCACCATTTTGAGTCCTTCAAGGCTGTCGCACTTTCATATATAAAAATCCTTAAGAGTTTATAAAACAACTATATCAAGAAATATAAGAGATAGATTATATCTGAATTGCTTTTTCTCAAGTGGTCATTCATCACATCATATTATATATGATACTAATACATATGTCAATAGGTCTTGCTTACACTAAGGAGTTAGTGTAGGTTACTGTCAGCCGCCCATGTGAATGAACAAAGTAGAGAGAGATGAAAATTGACCTTTTAACAATGAATTATGTTAAAATTTACCTTTTGTGGCATTGATATATATGTCTTCAACAAAGAAAAAATTTCATTGTTACTAAGGGCTCTTTCAGACTTAGCTGGTGGAGGCTTTGCTGACTCAAATGAAGCTGACACTTTTCATTATGGTCAAAATGATAAACTATGAAGGACAAAAATATTTTGTTTAACATTTTTAAAAGGGTAGGGTTGTTCATTTTTGGTAAAATCGGTTAATTGAGAGTAATTGTTTTTCACTTTACTATTAGTAATTCCCGTGGCTGGGCTAATTTATCGGGATGTTTATTTTGTTTTAGATTTTAGATCTAAATTTTTTTAATAGCTTTTAAAATGAGGAAAATGCTAGAGTTACAAATTTTTAAAAAAAAAATTTATATTGTGATAAGCGGTTATTAGTAAGTAAAAAATGACTTTGGTGGTGAGCTCAAATGTAAAAGTACAGTCAGATATGAAATTGGTACTACTCAACGTGATGATTAAACTCTCAAATGTGAGAAAAAAAAGGGTATCACTGAATGTGACAAAAGTACAGTCAAATATGATCTTAGTACTGCCAAATGTGACAATGGAACGATCAAATATGAAAAAAAAAATGGAACTACCGATTTTGACAAAAGTAACATCACGTGTGATGTTGGTACTGCGCAATATGAGGATGAAACTGTCAAATGTGAGAAAAACAAATAAGTGAACCACTAAATGTGACAAAAGTACTGTTAAATGTTATGTTTATATTGCCGAATGTGACAATAGAACCATCAAATTTGAGAAAAAAAAAAAAAAAAGGAACCGCTAAAAGTGACAAAAGAGTAGTCATATATGATGTTGGAACTGTACAATGTGAGGATGAAACCGTCAAATGTGAGAAAAAAGGAAACCACCGAATGTGACATAAGAATTATCAAATGTGATGTTGGAACCGCACACTGTGAAGATAAAACCGTTAAATGTGAGAAAAAAAATAAGGGAACCACCAAATGTGACAAAGAATTGTTAAATATGATGTTGGAACTGTATATTGTAAGGATGAAACCGTCAAATGTTAGAAAAAAATAAAGGAACCATCAAATGTGACAAAAGAACTATCATGTATGATGTTGAAATTGCACAATATAAGGATGAAACCGTCAAATGTGATATTTTGGTAACTTAATATAGCAGGTTGTCTATTAATGGGTACCGTACCCTCCAAAAAAAGTGGGTGCAGTAGAATTACCCATATCTCTAACATTCTTTAAATATCTCTCTCTCTCTCTCTCTCTCTCTCTCTCTCTCTCTCTCTCTCTCTCTCTCTCAAATATGAAAATCCTGTGAGTTTATAAAGATTTTTATTATTGTTGTGTTAGTAGGTATTTATTGTTGGCTATGGGTATAAATGGACATTTAACTCTTTTAATTGTTTTCTAAAAATAAAAAAAAATAAAAAAAAAATCTTTTAATTAAGTTGATTGAGTTATTATTGAAAGTCTACGCTAGAATAATAAATTTTTTTTTTATCTCTCCACTTTTTCACTCTATATCAAACACCATAAAGGAATGTGGCGTTTGGTACGGGGGAATCCACATTACTCCTGCCATCCAGATTCCTAGGAATGTGATTCCTAGGAATCACATTCCTAAGAATGTAGTTATTCCTATGTTTGGTTCATTCCCAGGAATCTTAAATGAATTATTTATTTTTCCCATTCTATCCTTAGATTTGAATGTGAACTACCAAGTCATTTAAAAAAAAGGGTTAAAATTGTCAATTTATAAAAAATACAATTTCCTTTAAGCTTGGGAATCTGGATTCCCACCTGTTTTAAAGGGAATCCACATTCCTATTGAGAGGGGTTTAAAGGGGGAATCCAGATTCCCCTGGCATTTGATTCCCTAGCATGATTTGCAACCAAACATGAGAATCTTTAAACATTCCTGGGAATCCTAAAACATTACCCTATACCAAACGCCACATAAAGGAAAACTAAAATCTCTTTTATCCGTCCACTTTTGCATCCCCTCCCTATATTCTATCCTCCCCCTTTTATTTTGCCTTGGTAATAACTGATAAGTAACTTTGAATAAGAGTACTAAACCTAATTGCTATCTCTTGACACTACAAAAAACAAGGGCTATAGTGGCCGGTTCAAGAAATTTGTGCCTATTATTATATGGGTCTAGTTAATGAGTGCTCTTAAAACATTTATTAACCATTCATTTTAGAAAACTTTTTATGGAAAATTTTAAAAAAAAATTTCTCGGAAATTGAAATAAATAAAGCTTTAAATATTATTATGCATTAAAACTATCAATACAGCTTGCCAACCAAGATGTCAATTGGGCTACCAGGTCGTCTAACCCATTTAAGATGTCCACATGTCATGAATCATAGCTGACAAAATCGACATTGAAAATAAGGCCAAAAACTCTCTTTGAGACTAAGTTATTCCAACATTTAAAAGTACCAACAGATGCTCCAAGTCTAATTTTAATATGACTACTCAATAATTCCAGGATTGTATTTAACCATAATAGCTGGTCATAAAATCAGATCAAACGACCAATTTCAGAGCAACACAATTGTAACCAAAGACATCATATCAAACACGCTAGCAAAGAACCTTTTTAAGTTTTATTTGAGGCATAAGTGGCACACCAAATATGTTTGAACAACCAAAAGACAAGCTCTGGCAGACCAACATTATAGTCCAAGCCAACCCCAACTTAATAAATACGTGCAAAATTTATTTTAAAAAATATTAGATACATTTTGCCTATATTTGGTCAGTCATCATGGAAGCACTAATTTATAAAAGATAATACGAATACAAAAAACTATGGCCTATTTGGCTAAGAGATAAAAGTGGTGTTTTTAGTATTCATTTTTAGATTTTTTGTGGGACCTACCATAAAAAAACTGGTTTGGGTGTGTTTTTGTACTCAATATTCATTTTTAGTTTTCAAAAAAAGTGGATTTGAATGTAAAAAATGAATACAACTTTGTAGTGTTTTCGTTTTCTATAAATATGAATATAGTGGAATATTTGTAAATATTGTGAAAATAAAAGATTACTTTTTTTTAGTGATGTGATGTGTGTGAGTGAGAAAAGTTACTTTAAAATAATAATAATAACCAAACCCGGGTATAATGTATCTTATACCTAAATTATGTATTCAAAACAATTTACCAAATATTACCAATTGTGAAAATAAGTGTTTTTTTCTTATATTCAAATTCAGGATTTGAATATAGAGTAAAAGAAATGAAATGTGGATACACCACTTTTTGAAATCAAACACGCCCAAATATGTCCAATCAAACTAAACTAATGCTATTCTAGAGAACTCCTTTTTAATTATTGTGGGGCCAGAATAAGTCAAGCAATCCCGGCCCACTTCAAACCAGGCCCAAAGGCCCGCGCCGAGGATGCATCCAGGGTCCGAGGACGACGTATGATGCCTAGTCGCCCCAGAAGGCATGCCGAGGATGATTACATCCTCGGACGAGCAGCACACCCTCAAGGGGAATCTCCTTAAGCATCCAAAGGAGCAGATAACGAGTGCCAAGCACCGGACAAGAAAGCATGGTGGAGGAGTAAGTCCCAGACGAACTGTCACCTCCACATTAAATGCCCTCAACTAATGCCCTGGCCGCATTAATGAAGATAGGACCTCTGAACAGTGCCATCTTGGGCGCTGCAACCCACAGGAGGAATGGGAATGCGGCTGATGGGACAGGCTCTCAAGTGGAAACCGGATTGATCAACAAATGTAGGACTAGGATCAACTGAGTGGGAAGTATATAATGTAAAAGTCCCTCTTGAGGGACGGAGGGACGAAAAACCAGAGAAAAGAAAATACTGTAGCAACCCATTTTCTCTCAACTCTTGTAACCTTTCTGAAAAGAGATAATAGGAACTTCTAACTCCATAAGGTTCACCCGAGGAGCCTCGGTGTGTGTTCAATCCCACATTTTAGTTATTAGCATTCACATACAACCGTGCATGGCTGTTGCATTCTTTACTAAGGCCTAGCTCTTGAGCCCATACTCTATAAATTTATTGGAGGGTTAGCTGGGCTTGGGTCCACTCTCTCAATCCTTAGAGAGCGCTCGAAACCACCCCCTACAATTGGCGCCATCTGTGGGAAGAGCTTGTGCGTTGGTAAGGACAACAGTCAAGCATGGTAGGATCAGGCCCTCACCAAGGAACTCCCAATCGACCTGAACCGGCGAAGTCACGGCATCAGGGTAACTATGGCAACCCCGGGGGCGGTCAGAAAGACAACGGACGATTTCGAGAAGAAAGCGTGCATACTTCAACGGCGAGTGAAAGCCGAGGGGACGGGCACGTTCCCCAGAAGCGCGACGATGGCCAGGCCACGCGATCACAAGAGGCCCACAGCCACGCTTCCCAGAGAAGGGATGATAAGGTGGCCATGCAACGCGAGATAGATGATCTGAAGAGGAAGCTGAGCCGTGCACAGCGAAGACGGTCCGAACCCAGCCCTGACCTGCCCTCCGACGACGAAAGCGATGATGAATACAGGCAAAGGTCAAGAACGCCCCCCAGCGAGACTTTCTCCCACGAGGAGGAGCGCTACCAGAGGCGCAGGCGTGCCAACCCAACCCCCAGGGGCTTAGGAGGCGACGCCATGAGCAGGGCGCTGGACCAGCTCTCCAAGTCGCCCTTCACACGTCGTATAGAGGACGCGGAGCTTCCTCGGCGGTTCCAACAGCCAACCTTCATTGCTTACAACGGCAAAACGGACCCCGTGGAGCACGTGAGCCAGTTCAACCAAAGGATGACTGTCCACTCCAAGAACGAGGCGCTGATGTGCAAAGTCTTCCCATTCAGCTTGGGACCTGTGGCAATGAGGTGGTTCAACGGTCTAAGGACGAGTTCCATAGACTCGTATAGGCAGCTGACCCAGGCTTTTGGTTCCCGCTTTGTCACAAATAGCAGGCCTCCTCGGCCCATGAGCGCGTTGCTGTCCCTGTCCATGCGTGACGGGGAGACCCTCAAGGCTTACTCGGACAAATATTGGGAGATTTACAACGAGCTGGATGGCAAGTACGACGCTGTCGCCATCAATACGTTCCAGAATGGACTACCTATTGGGCACGGCCTGAGGAAGTCCCTAACCGGTAAGCCCGCCACCAGCGTGCGGCAATTGATGGATCGGATCGATAAATACAAGCGGGTAGAGGAAGACCTATTGCAGGGCAAGGGGAAAGAGAAGGCTATCCCTCAGGAGAGAAGGGATTTCAGGTCGGACCGTTATGACAATGCCCGTCCGAGGAGGGATTTCGGTGGGCAATCTGGAGCGACCAACACACAGACGATTGGCGCTGTGTTCCGAGAACCCGTGCACAGGGTGCTGAAAAAAATAAAGAACGAACCGTACTTCAGGTGGCCGAACAAGATGGCTGGGGAACCTAGTAGGCGCAATCAGAATCGCTACTGCCAGTACCACCAGGACCACGGACATACTACGGAGGACTGCAGGAACCTTTGGAACTACCTGGACCAGCTAGTCCAGGAGGGAAAGCTGAAGCACCTCCTCCACCATTCCAGTAGCCAGCAAAACCAGACCTACCAAGAACCTCGGAGGGACGCCGCCATGGGGCAGCCCACTGGGACGATTAACATAATCTTGGCCGCGCCAGGAAGAATAAGCACACCCCCTTTGCGAGTATTGTTTGTGGCCCAGCTGCCCGCCGAGGACCCTCGGACGGGGCCGAAGAGGTCCAGGAGGAATCCTCCCCCAACGTTGAGTTTCTCGGAGGAGGACAAGATCGGGACCATCCAACCACACGAGGACGCCCTAATCGTCACCCTCAGAATTGGGGGCTATGACGTGAAGAGAGTGATGGTGGACGGTGGCAGCGCAGCCGAGGTCATGTGTCCAGACCTCTACAAGGGGCTGGGGCTGAAACTGGAGGACCTCACACCATATAACTCCCCCCTAATGAGCTTCGACGGAAAGCTCGTCATCCCTAAGGGCATGATCAGACTGCCCATACAGACAGGCCCAGTGGTGGTGGAGGCGAACTTTGTAGTGGTGGACACATACTCCCCCTACACGGCCATCGTGGGAAGGCCCTGGCTACACGCCTTGGGGGGCGTGGCCTCCACTTTGCACCAGAAGGTGAAGTTCCCATCAGGGGACCAGGTTCTGGAGATTCGAGGATGCCAGCCCACGGCGAGGCATTGCACAGTGGCTACCATATCCTATCGATTTGATGCACAGTCCTCGGCGTGGGCCGAGGAAGATTCATAGCAATCAAAGACCCAGGTGGCGCCTCCGGACACACCTGCCGAGGATGCTAAATGTGAGAACCTGGAGAAGGTGGTAATTGGCGATGATCCGGAGAAGTTCTTCCAAGTCGGAACCCAGTTGCCTCCACAGGAGAATGAGGAGTTACTTGAGTTCCTCAAGAGGAACCTTGACGTGTTCGCATGGGATCCCTGCGATGCCCCTGGGATTGATCCATCTTTCATCTGTCACCACCTTAACGTCAACCCATCCGTAATCCCGAAGCAACAGCCACCCCGGCGCCCTTCTAAAGAGCACGCTGATGCGATCATAGAAGAGGTCAATAAGCTTAAGCGCGCGGGGGCTATCAAGGAGGTCTTTTATCCTAAATGGTTGGCCAACACTGTGGTGGTCAAGAAGAAAAGTGGGAAGTGGAGGGTTTGTGTAGACTTCACTGACCTGAACAAAGCATGCCCAAAGGACCCCTTCCCAATGCCACGGATAGACCAGCTAGTAGATGCGATGGCAGGCCATCCCAGGATGAGCTTCCTGGATGCCTTTCAGGGCTATCATCAAATCCCACTAGCCTTGGAGGACCAAGAGAAGACAGCCTTTGTGACGCCCATCGGGAACTACCACTACAAGGTTATGCCGTTTGGTTTGAAAAACGCCGGATCCACCTACCAGAGGATGATGACGAGAATGTTCGAGCCGATGTTGGGCAAGAGCATCGAAGTCTATGTTGACGATATGGTGGTAAAGAGCAAGCTGGTGTCCGAGCATTTGGAGGACCTCGGCCTCACGTTTGGCGCCCTAAGGGAGCACAGGCTCCGCCTTAACGCCTCGAAATGCTCGTTTGGCGTCGGCTCTGGCAAGTTCTTGGGGTACATGATAACCCACCGTGGGATCGAAGTCGACCCTGACCAGATCAAGGCCATCCACAACTTGAAGCCTCCGCAGAACCCCAAGGAGATCCAAAAACTCACTGGGATGATCGCGGCGCTGAACCGATTCATTTCTAGGTTGGCTGACAAGTGCAGACCCTTCTATCGCCTGATCAACAAGTGGAAAGGATTTGAGTGGTTCGAGGATTGTGCCGAAGCTTTCCAGCAACTCAAGGAGTACCTATCCCGGCCGCCTATCATGTCCCATCCCGAAGCCGACGAGGTCCTATACGCGTACCTCGCTGTGGCACCCCATGCAGTGAGCCTAGTACTGATACGGGAAGATAATGGCGTTCAAAAGCCAGTTTACTACGTCAGCAAGTCGCTGCACGAAGCGGAGGTGAGATACCTACCCTTAGAGAAGGCCATCCTGGCTGTAGTCCACGCCACGAGAAAGCTCCCCCATTACTTCCAAGCTCACACTGTGGTTGTCCTAACCCAATTGCCTTTGAAGTCTGTGCTCCGGACCACTGATTACACAGGTAGAATCGCGAAGTGGAACACAATTCTGGGGGCTTTTGACGTCAAGTACATGCCTCGGACTTCCATAAAAGGCCAGGTTCTGGCAGATTTGACGGCCGAGTTCGCCGAACCAGTCATAGAAGTGACAGCCGAGGATAAGAGCCGCGATGAGAAATCAGTTGGGGCAATCTCCATCCCACAGTCACCATGTTGGAAAGTATATGTGGATGGCGCGACAAACCAAAGGGGCTCCGGAGTGAGGCTGGTCCTAGTATCCCCTGAAGATCATGTCATTGAGAAATCCCTGAGGCTTGGGTTCACGGCCACAAACAACGAGGCCGAGTATGAGGCCTTACTGCAAGGGATGATCATGGTGCGAAGGATGGGAGGAAAGTCGATAGAGATGTTCTCGGACTCGAGATTGGTGGTAGGACAGGTAAATGGGGAGATGGAGGCCAGGGATTCGAGAATGCAAGAATACCTGGGCCAAGTCAGGCGCCTGCGATTGGAGTTTAGCCTCTATAGCCTGTCCCATATCCCCAGAAGCGGGAACAGCCATGCCGACTCATTGGCCACACTCGCAACCTCCTCGGCAGGGGATCTGCCTCGGATAATACTAGTGGAACATCTGGGGAGGGCAAGCGAAGTGCCAAGAGAAGGGATCCCCGTCCACCAGATTGAGGTGGGTCCCAGCTGGATGGACCCCATAGTGAGATTCCTCAAAGATGATATCCTGCCCGAGGACAAGTCAGAAGCTGAGAAGGTTAGAAGGAAGGCTCCTCGGTTTTGGTTGTCCGAGGATCACAAGCTATATAAGCGCTCCTATTCTGGACCATACCTACTGTGCGTCCACCCCGGAGCGGTGGAATTACTACTCGAAGAGCTGCACGAGGGAATATGTGGGAGCCACACAGGGGGAAGATCCCTGGCTCACTGAGCCGTCACTCAAGGATATTGGTGGCCGGGAATGCAGCAAGAGGCCCAGGAGTATGTCAAGAAGTGCGACCAATGCCAAAGGTTCGCCCCAAACATCCATCAGCTAGGGGGGGTCCTCAATCCGTTATCCAGTCCATGGCCATTCGCCTAATGGGGCTTGAACATTGTGGAACCTTTCCCCAAGGCACCAGGGAATAAGAGGTATCTGTTGGTGGCCACGGACTACTTCACCAAGTGGGTCGAGGCCGAACCACTAGCCAACATCAGAGATGTGGACGTGAAGGAGTTCCTTTGGAGGAACATAGTTACACGGTTCGGGGTCCCTCATACCCTCATCTCGGATAATGGACTCCAATTCGATAGCAAGGCCTTCAGGGGGTACTGTTGTGAACTTGGGATCACAAACAGGTACTCAACGCCAGCCTACCCCCAGGGGAATGGACAGGCCGAGGCGGTCAGCAAGGTCATCGTCAACGGGCTTAAGGAGAGACTGGATGACGCCAAAGGGAGATGGGTAGAAGAGCTGCCCCATGTCCTTTGGACGTACCGGACTACACCCCGACGCTCAACGGGGGAGACACCTTTTGCCATGACTTATGGTGCGGAGGCAGTGATCCCCCTGGAAACCAATTTCCCAACACTAAGGACGAGCTCCTTCACCCCAGGCAGCAACGATGAACTGTTGGGGCGGAGCCTGGACATGGTAGACGAACGAAGAGAGCAAGCAATGATCCAGCTGGCCCACTACCAGCAAAAGCTCAAGTAAGGATATGACACCAATGTAAAGCTCAGACCACTAGCACCGGGAGACCTGGTGCTGAGAAAAGTCGTAGGAACAGCCAAGAACCCTTCTTGGGGAAAACTCAGACCCAACTGGGAGGGCCCCTACCGAATCACTTCAGTGGCAGGGATAGGAGCGTACTATTTAGAAGATTTAGACGACAAACCTGTGCCTCGTCCATGGAATGTAAACAACCTGAAAAGGTACTACTATTAATAAAGAAGCCACTTTGATTCATATTGTTAGCCTATCTTAGTTGTGTGCCTCGCGTACTAACCACTTTAAGAAAACTAAGTGTTAGACAGAACCAGGGAACTGCATGGTCCTCGGACTCAGTCCCATGGGGAAACTAACCACTTTAAGAAAACCAAGTGTTAGACAGAACCAAGGAAATGCATGGTCCTCGGACTCAGTCCCATGGGGAAACTAGCTACTTAAGAACGCTAAGCGTCAAACAGAACCAAGGAACTGCATGGTCCACGGACTCAGTCCTATAGGGAAACTAACTGCTTCAGAAGGCTTAAGTGTTAGACAGAACCAGAGAACTGCTTGGTCCCCAGACTCATGCCTAAGGGGAAACTAACTACTTTAAAAGATCCTAAGTGTCTACCTCAAAAATTCTACCTGCTCCTTAGGACACGAATGGTCCGCCCGAGCATACAAGCCCTCACGTTGTAATAATCAAATGCCGCAATTGGCCAAGGTACAATTGAAGTTAAAATTATACGAATAGAAAAAAAACGGATAGCGTGCAAGTAAGGAAATAGCCACAACAAACAGAAAAAGAGATAAAGCTCTCATTTCATTAAGTCCAAAAGAATTACACCAAGAGAGTTACATTACAAATAAAAGAAAAAGGGAAGAAGAAGATGCAAAAATGAAGTGCAGCGGGCAGAAGCGCCAAGGAGCCTAATCCTTCTGTGTAGGTGGCCGCTCTGGCGAGTGGCTGGCAGCCTCAGGGCCCTCCGAGCTCTGACTTGGTGGGACGGCCTGCGGTGGCACGGCAGGAATAACTTCCCCCTCAACAGAAGAGACCTGGGCATCAGGGGAGGGCTTTGCAACCTGCTGAGGCACGTCCTCATTAGAGCCATCACTCAGTTCAACCACCATGGGAGGATGACTCCCTTGGACTGGCTCATCAGTGGCTCCAGCGTCCGGGGCCCCCTCACCCGGAGTAGCAGCAGCTTCCGCAGTAGCCTCCTCGGCTTCAGAGCCATCTGGGGCAACCCCGCGGATAACAGGAGGGTAGTACACGTTCTCCTCCTTCCACAAGTCAGAAGAAGCCTCCACCCCAGCCTGTCTGAGGGCTTCACTCCAAGTTTCGGAGCAGTAGCGCCTACATACCCCAGGGACTTGGGATTTGTAGGCAGCTGCTGTCTCAGCTGCCTCAGCAGCATAGGCTGCCTCCTTAGCCTCCTTCTTGGTGGCCCAAGCCTCCTCTCGGCCTTGCTGTGCCTCAGTCTTAGCCCTCTCAGCCTCCCCTTTGGCCCATTCGGCCACCCTCTTGGCCTCCTCAGCGTCGGCCATTTTCTTCGCCAGGCCAGCTATCTGCTCCTCGGCGAGCTTTAGCAGCCCCTCTACCTCGCCCAGACGCTTCGTCTGGGTCTCAGCCTCCCTCTGGGCACCCTCAAGGCCTGACACCGCACTGTTCCTAGCCTGGGTCATTGCCTTCAGCTCCTCCCTGGCCTTAGCAAGGTCCTCCTCGGACGTCTTGAGGGTCCGAGTAGCCTCCAAGCGCTTATCGCGCTCTAAATCCATGGCCTTTCCGTGTTCATTGGCCGCCTCTTCCAGCCTGAAAGTGGCTTGAACAGCCTGCCAAACGAAACAGATAAATTATAACTAGCCGAGCCCAAAAAAGGAAGGAAAGCAGAAAAACTGAAGCAAGAAAAAGCACAAGTGTTAAGGGTCTTACCATCCCCAAATATCGCTTGAGGCAGAGGAAGACGTCCCTACTCCTCATGGTCCCCAGCTCCGCCATGTCCGCGGGAAGAAGCAAACATCTCTCCACAGCGTCGGCCACGTACGCGCCTTCGCCATCCTTAAAGTCCCTGAGGGAGGAGTCATCCCTCAAAGGTGCCCCGCGGAGCATTGGGGCAGGGAGCCAGGCCTGGACCTCGGGCGGGGGAGCGACCTGCTTATCCTGGGTTGAGGAGCCTATCCTCAGTTGCTTCGATGGCCGCCGAGTGTCGTCACCCTCCCGCGTGGGCCCAGATTTATCCTCAAGGGTCCTCTTGCCCTTATCCTTCCTCTGCTTAGGATCAGCAGGCTCATGCCTGGACGGTAGGTTCGTCTGAGGCGGAGGAGGAGGAAGCCTGGATTGGCTTGAGGCCGACCTGGTCTGAGCAGGACGATTCTTTGGAGAAGGGGGAGGAAGCTTCGGCTTGGACTTCCCCGACTGCCCTTCTAGTAGTTCGGACAGGCTTGGCTGGTGTTTCTTCTTATAGCCCATCTCAGACCGAGTAGATGCCTCCGACGCTAGGAGCTCTGCTTCGGACAGACAAGGATCACCCAAGTCTCCAGAAGGGTCCTCGGACCGATGGAGTAGCTCAAAAACGTCGAAATCCTCCTCGGCAGGACCAAAATCTGCAGGTTCCCCTTCCCTCTCTAGGTCCTCTTCCGCGGCCCCTGAGAATGTGTGGGAGGAAGAGGGGACTGCTACTGTGACTCCTTCTGAAGTGGAGGGATCCTCGGGAAACTCGAACCCGTCCTCGGTCACTTCTATTTTCTGCAGCCGAGGATCTTTTGCTCTGATCACATACTTGGGGGCCGCGAACAATTTTTGGAGCGGAGTGTACCCCAAGATCTTGTGAGCCGCTCTGACCTGGTGGTCCGCCTCGTTTTCGAAAGCCGCAGACCTAAGCGCCTTCCGCAAGTCTTCCCTGTTGATCAAGCTGAAGTTGCGCGCGAGGGAGTGCGGATCTGCAAAAAGAGGAACACATTCACGGTTAGCAGCCAAACAGTACAAAAAGAAATAAGGCAGAAAAGAAGTTAGAATCTTTGAATCCCCTCCTATTCCCACTGCCCCACCTGGTGTTCCCTCTGTCGTTGGGCAATGAAGGCCATCGTGCCACGCTCCAGACACGATGAGAAAGTCCTCGTTCATCCCCTTGTTGGACTCAGGGAGGCACTGGATAAGCCGGACCCTGTCGTCCCTCGTCCTCATGTAGTAGGACTTACCCTTCAGATGTTGAAGGTTGTAGCAGTAATTCACATCATGATGGGTCAGCCTTAGACCCATCTTCTCATTAAGGGCATCCACGCTGCCCAGAATTCTGAACATGTTGGAGGCGCATTGGGTGGGGGTCAACCGGAAGTATGTAAGGTAACCCCTCATTACCGGTCCCATGGGGATCCTCATCCCCCCTTCAAGGAAGGCGATGATGGGAATCACCACCTCGCCCTCCAGCCTCCGGAGGTACCACTCCCCCTCCTCACAATACCTTAAGCCCACGTTGGCCGGTATCTTGTAATCGGCGATGAATTTCTCCATCGCCTCCTCAGAGCCAACATACTTCTTAAGTCTACCCATCCCAAATGACGCCTAAGAGAACTAAAAAAGGGGAGCGAATGAAAGAGAAGGACGAGTAGAGAGGAAAAAAGCTCAGAGAGGGATAGAGCGACTTACAGAAATGAGGAGGAGCTCCTCGGACTGGCTTTTTATGCTGGAGATGTGGGAGGAAAATTGGCTGGACTCTGAATGAAGACGCAAGAGCTCTTGATTGTGACTGAAAAAAGGGGGAAAGCGGTTCGAACGGGTATTTATACCCTAGATGGAAGAGCCGCGCGAGTTTTCCCGCCCATAAATGCCAAATGCCTCCCCACCGTCAGATTGTCATCTGCCCGTTGAACGTGGGGAGCATAAAGCCGCCCGAATTTAATGCAGGGCACGTTACGCGCACCGAAGCGCCAGTAACGCACCTTGGGCAGATGGAAAGGCTCCAACCCTGACAGAGGACAAGACTTGATTAGACACAGAGCAAGTCCGAGGGTGTCAAAATCCTCCTTTCCGCCCGAGGATGCGGACAGCTTGATTTTGAGGGGCTATTGTGGGGCCAGAAAGAGTCAAGCAACCCCGGCCCACTTCGAACCGGGCCCAAAGGCCCACGCCGAGGATGCATCCAGGGTCCGAGGACGACGTATGATGCCTAGTCGCCCCAGAAGGCATGCCGAGGATGATTACATCCTCGGACGAGCAGCACACCCTCAAGGGGAATCTCCTTAAGCATCCAAAGGAGTAGATAACGAGTGCCAAGCACCGGACAAGGAAGCATGGTGGAGGAGTAAGTACCAGACGAACTGTCACCTCCACATTAAATGCCCTCAACTAATGCCCTGGCCGCATTAATGAAGATAGGACCTCTGAACAGTGCCATCTTGGGCGCTGCAACCCACAGGAGGAATGGGAATGCGGCTGATGGGACAGGCTCTCAAGTGGAAACCGGGTTGATCAACAAATGTAGGGCTAGGATCAACTAAGTGAGAAGTATATAATGTAAAAAGTCCCTCTTGAGGAGCGGGCGGACGAAAAACCAGAGAGAAAGAAATACTGTAGCAACCCATTTTCTCTCAACTCTTGTAACCTTTCTGAAAAGAGATAATAGGAACTTCTAACTCCATAAGGTTCACCCGAGGAGCCTCGGTGTGTGTTCAATCCCACATTTTAGTTATTAGCATTCACATACAACCGTGCATGGCTGTTGCATTCTTTACTAAAGCCTAGCTCTTGAGCCCATACTCTATAAATTTATTGGAGGGTTAGCTGGGCTTGGGTCCACTCTCTCAATCTGTGGAAAGCGCTCGAATCCACCCCCTACAATTATATATCTGTGTAAAACTTCCTCCTGAAAACTTGAATCTCAGCCCTTGCCCCCCACACTCTACAAACACTTATTCTAGTAGAGTGACCATCGCACCAAAGGAACCTCTTTTCAATATAAACATAAACAACCAATTATCTAAAAAAAATTAATAATAATAACAAGTACTTGGAAATTCTTAAAACGTCCTTTGGAAATTGGAATTTTCGCTTAGAATCCAAAGGTTTTTTTACTTTCTAAATTGTCAACATCTTTTTTGAAAAAAATATATCAATAGTTCTTAATTTGAACATATTTAAATTATATTATAAATTAATAGTAAATCATCCTAATTCTTGGTATTATTTGTTAGATTTAATAAAATTAGATATAACCAATCATGAATTTAGATTAATAAATTGAAGTCATAACATCACTTTGAATGAAATCAAATATAAATGAGAATTAAGAATTTTTTTTATACCTTAAACAAACTGAAATCAATTAAAATTTTAATGATAAGGAGATTAAAAGTTTTTGGGACAAAAATAAATGGAGCAATTAGGTAAGAAAGTTATCTATTCTGAATTATTTTTGAAATCTCCTAATGCAAGTGTTTCACTGGAATTTTTTTTTTTAAATCTTATTTGATATTGTATTTTTATGTTTTTTTTTTTTTTGGATGAGAGAGAGATAAAAATAGAGCAAAATTACATATTTAGATATGTTTTTAACAGAGATAAGTTACGAAACTCTAACTGAACTAACCTCAGGTGGGTAAAATATCAAATTTCAAACCACAGGTATGCAACTTAAATTTCAACCAAATCACAGGTGAGTAAGTTGTAATTTACCATTTTGTGCTAAAATTTTTATTGTAGCAATTTTTGTCCAAATATTTTTGCCTATTTTTCTTCCAAATTTGGGGAGATTGTGTTTTGGTTAGCTCGGTGGGGCATGGGTCCAGAAAGGAAACTCTTGGACCCTACCAGAATTTCTCCTGTTTTCCACTAAACAATTTTTCTCCGTACTTTTCTATCCTTCCTATAATCACCCCAACCAAACAGTGCCTTATGTAATGTATTTCTTTCCTTTCTAGTACAATTTTTGTGCAGAAAAAAATTAAAGATAGAGGGGAGCAATCCAATCACTAATAAGTTTTTCTCAACGAAGGTAATTAAAAGAGACGAATCATCAAACTTAGAGGAGGAAAACTCTTGGGCCGAATCTTTCAAGACTGATCCACCAAAAAGCTTTTAAAAAGAGCCTGGGACTGATGACAATACACCATTTTGCACCCTTTACTGAAAAAGGTGACCAAGGCGCAAGGAGCAATACCAAAAAGCTTAAAACAAAAAAATAGCCTGATACAGAGGACAACAACGAAGCACTTTCATTCACTGGAAAAGGTGACCAAGACTCAACATTTAGTGTTGTACATTCTCAAGATGGACGGAACGGCTAAGTGCCAACTGAAGCGGAGACAATGAGGAGTTTAAAGCTGATTCAGAGCAAAATAGTGATGAAACTGGCAAGCTATGCTCCACTCTGGCAAGGAAGAAGGGAAACCTGAACGGTGGTGGTGATAAACAACCCACCCAATTTTCATACTTTGGGAAAAGCTAGTGTTACGTGCCCTGCTATGGAAATTCCCTGTGCATATGCTGCACCTTGTACATAAATTTGATGTCAGTGTTGCAAGCTACAGATGAAGGCTTTTTCTGTAAAGTTGGCTTGCAATCTGTTTTCTTCACAAAATCCAATTTCACTCATTTTCTGTAGGATTGTGAAAAGATTCTAAGCCTGGGAATTTATCTAACGAACTCATACGGGATAATGGTCCCATCAACAGTAATGTGAAGTAGAAAACTATGTTATGGATCAACCAAGTGCAACAAAACTGGATTTCCAATTGTACATGCCATTAGGGCTAGAAGTTGGTCCCTTGTACTCTCCATATCCTCAGATGTTTGCCTATTTTGCTCTCACCAAATAATCCACATCAAACATAATGGAACCAAATTCCAAATATCCAACGAATGTTTCCCATCCAATTCCACCAACCAAACAAAATATCTTTCACACTCTTTAGTAAGACCTAGGAGATACCAAAAGATCTAAATACAAAACACCACAATTCATAAGCTTTCTCGCAGTGAAAATCAAAAGGTGATCCACCCCCTCCCCACTACACCAACGCAAGACACCAATCCACACAGTATAGCCCTTCCTCCGAAGGTTATCACAAGTAAAAATATTCCCCCATGCCACCGTCTAAACAAAAAAAAGACACCCTCAATGGGGCCTTCACACTTTAAATACCTATCCAAGGGAAAGTGACAAGAGAGGATTTTTTTTTTTTTTTTTTGTTGGGGTGGGGTGGTGTGTTTCAATGCTAGGTAGGGGATCCTATGGTTGTGGTCTTTGGAGGAGTATTAGGATGGGTTAGGAGATGTTTGCTCAGCATATTTGGTTTGAAGTTGGTATGGGGAACTGAGTTCGTTTTTGGCATGATTGTTGGTGTGGTGACCAATGCTTAAAAGAAAATTTCCCACTTTTGTATGATAACTCTACGGATTGGGAGGCTTCCATGGAGTCTTTGTTGGTGAGGCAGGCGAGGGGTAGAGGTGGAGTTGGGAGGTGCTCTCAATTATAAACACAGTAATTCTTCATTTTCAATTAGTTTGCTAAAATCAAGCTATATCTCTCATTGCATTTACTCACTGCAATTAACCAAAGATAAATAAGCAGAATAAACCTATGACAGGCCATATTCATCAACCTATTGGTATCACTCACATTCCCTATCGAGAGATTTCAATAAATAGATGCAACAGTTGGTGTCACAAAATTTAAATCATATATGCTTTTCTGCACCTTCATTTCCGTAGAACTTTTGTTGGACTATCAAGAATGAAGAGGAAGTTGACTAGTCTTAAAGTGACTGTAAACAAGGTGCATCCTCCAAGACATCTTGCCTACTGTTTTCTTATTAGTGATCGTTGATGCCTAGATATCGAAACATCCTTTCAAGTAAAATCTAAGTAACCCAATCTAAAAGCTCCTAGCTCTCATCAGCTAGCATAAATCAACTGTGTTTCTCAAGTACTCTATATTGGCCCAATCTTGAAAGTTGAAAGTACTAAACCTTGGAAGTAAAGCAGACAAGATATATATATATATATACACACATAGACAAGATAGCATTCTTAATCCAATTCAAACCCATACCTTCATTGGCTCAGCAGCTGATCGCCTGCACCTGAAACACAATCAAAAGAAAGTTAAATTGAGTATCCATTGTCAACATCACATACTCTTACTTCAAACAAATCAAGTCTTAATAACTAAAAAATTGATGCTTATGAACCAAACACAATCAAAAGAAGAAAAAATTGAGAGTCCATTGCCCAAGTTTTGCAATATGAAATAAAGAGAAACCTGTAAGGAGAAAAATCTTGATCATCGTCTTCGGCAGACTCGTAGTTAGCATGATCTTGTGCAATTTTCTTGGAGTAGCCTTCATCCCAGTACAACCTCTCCCAATTTTCTCTAAGCTCCTGATACAATTGCATGTACTTATTGCACCAGGGCTCATGCTCCTTTACAATATCAATAGCTAATAAAAATTAGGTAACCAAACTAGCTCTCACAAACCAAGTAATGATAAACAAGGAGAAAAGTGGACAAACCGATTCCTAGACGTGCCCGTGTCAGTCCGGGCCCATCGGACTTGCTGGGAAGCGGAGCACAGGCATGGGGCTAAAATTGTAGTGAAACAAATACAGTAATAATAATACCCCATAAATTCTTATCCAAACTTGCATCCGAAAATATATATACCTTTCCCCTCCAATCTATTGATTACCCAGAAAACACTTCAACGTGTCATCATCAATTCAAAGGACCCAAAAAAAAAAAAAAAAATCCAGTGTCCCAAATAGCCTTGAATCCGTTGGTAGCTGCTATCTAAAGGTTTATGAAAATGAAATGAAAATAGGAAGCCATAATCATAAAAAACTAGAGAGAGAGAGAGAGAGATTCTTCAATTAATTTCAGTTGCCAAATTGAGGAGAAACCGTACCTGAGAGTGATAGTATTCTGAGTGAGAATGTGCAAAAATACGTGTAGTGTGAGGAGTGAGAAGCGGGGAGGGTTTTGGGTTTTACTTTCTATTTTCGTCAATAAGCAAAAAAGACGAGGGTATTTTAGGAATTTTGTTCTTTTTTTAAAAAAAAAAATAAATTGCAAATTATACCCTAAAGATTAGAGGTGTTTAAATTTACACCTTGAAATTTTAGAAATTAAATTTTACCTCCTAAAGTTTGAGGATATTTAAATTTTATATCCTAAGGCTAACATTTCAAAATTTGGATTTCATCTTCTAAAATTTGGGAGTGTTGGAATTTTACACTCTCAAATTTTAATACTTAAAAAAAAAATAATGTAAAATTTAAGGATCTGTTTGGATACTGCTTATTACTGAAAACTGAAAATTTATTACTGAAAACACTGTAACAAAATAATTTTTAAATATGTAAATAATGCCGTGAGACCCAGTTTTAAAGTAAAATTTACGTTTTTCCGTATTTACGGTTCCCATGAACAGTGCACGAAACCCAGAAAAAATGCCAAACGCCAAATGCCCAACGCATCAGTGCTATCCAAACTCATACTAAATATTTTCAAACTTTAAAAAGTAAAATCTAATATCCTAAAATTTAATAAGTAAAATCTAAATTCTAATACTTAAGAGCATCTCCAATGGTGTAGCTAAAAGCAAAATATTCTCTATAATAGAGAATGAGACCTGATGAAGTCTGAAAAAATCACTAATGAATCACACGTTGTTCACACGCTCAAAGAGTCACCTACACAACAAGAAAGAGAAAACCTGCAGAGAGCGCCGGTGTGGTGTCAGCCAAATACCCTCTGAAGATCAAGTTAGAATCTTTTACAACTCCAGAGTGCTAGAGATGGTCGATTATGCCTACCTTGATTTATGAGGGTACTGGGGCTTTTATAGTGATTGAAGATTGACCTCTCTTCCTTGAAGCAGAAATCTTTTCCTTATAAGAATCTCTTTTAATAATCCCAAACGTGGTGAACAAGACTTTTCCTTATGAAGAAGATCTTCATTAATACGTGGATCTTTTCGAATCCTCCTCGCCTTAGAATTCCATTTATACTAGGAATTGGAGATGCCCAAGCGTGGGCCGTAAGAGTTCCTTTAACCAATGGCTCCTTGAAGATAATTGATTCGGACATTGTATGTGCCTGACCCGTCGGTGTGGAGTCCGTCCACCTGGGATCCGTCCGAAATAGATGATTTAAGAGGGTCCGTCGTGTAAACAATAGGGCATATAATTTTTCCTCTTCAGTTGCCCACTTCACCCCATAGGTCCTTCCTGACGGACTCATGGGGTGACGACCAATTAAGGACTCCGTGAATAACACATGATTCTGACAGCCTGTCCTGAGCCATCAAGTCAGACGACATGTGTCACACCTTTATTGGTTCTTTTATGGGATCGAAACGATGCTTCGTCATCCGTGCATTCCCCTTATATATATATATATATATATATCACCCTTCTCCTTTCATTTTTACACTTTATGCTGAGAACACACTGTCAAAGCGAGACCGTCACCTTTGTCAGAGACCAATCCGTCAAATTACTGCATCCATCATCTACTTCTTCCATCACCGTGTTAACTTGGTAAGTACAACGTATATGTTTCTTCTCTGTCGAATATATTATTTATTTTTATAGATTTATACCCTGTCACCTTTTTCTAGACCCTTCATAGTCTTAGGTTTGTCATCCCATGTAGGCTATGTTTAGTGCGTCAAGTAATCAATCTGTTGTCCGTGACGGGGCGGACTACGAGGATGTTCACCCATCAGGTCACAAAGACCAACTCAGTCCGGGAGAAGATAAGAGTCTGTCTACCTCTTCCCAGTCCTCAACAAATGAGGATATGGAGACGGCCGAGTCAGAGAAAAGTTCTAAGGAGAGTGGGGGAGAACCAATTCAGGCCGTCATAGGAGCTGGGGGGCCAAAGGAGTTCATCATGCTTCCGGAGTGGACGGTGAACGCCTTTGTATCTTCCATCAAAGAAAAACATTTTAATACTCTTAGGGCAAATTACCAGATTCCTGACACTGTCCCCATCCGTCTCCCCTACAAGTCAGAGAAATGCTACTATGAAGGGGTGACAGGCCTTGGGGTGTACGAGCAAATGCTGAAAGCAGGTCTTAGGTTTCCGTTAAGCTCCCTTCACCGTCAGCTTCTCAAGTACTTGGGCCTGTCCGTCAACCAGATATCCCCTAATGCTTGGAGGGTATTTATAGCCATGGAAGTCCTTTATGGTAACATGACAGACGGTGCCAGGAGGTTGACGGTGCGAAAATTCCTCCACTGCTACCGTCCTGATGAGATAGATAAATCAAGAGGGATGTACAGCTTTGTAGTTAGGAGTCCACTGTTGAAAGTCATCTATGATACACTAGACTCCAATAGGGACTGGAAGAGTCGCTATTTTTTCTTAGAGGGTGACGAATGGATGTGTCATCCAGGGGAGACGGACCATATGCCCGTCGACACAACTTGGGGCGTACTGAACCCGTCCGGTATGCGTCCGTCCTAGTGTTGAACTGAACCATTTAGCTGTTCAAATTTCTTAACACTTTTTAACTGTCCACCTTCCTTTTTGTAGCCAGATGACGCCCACAGGTAGACCTTGAAGAGTTTAGTTTTTTGGAAATTTTTTTTAAGAAAACTACTAAGGAGGAAAGGACTTGGGCAAAACTCATCACACCTGATACGATCTTCTGGTACTGTGACGGGCCTGAACCTTCACCTGCTGCAAGAAAATACGACGCTAGGATCCGTCAACGTAAGTCCGTCACCTTATGATATTCTGATGGTTTTTAATTTCTAGTTAACTAACTTCATCCGTCGCCTTCTATAGAAATGGACGATGCTAAGAGAAGAGCTTTGATCAAAGCAAACGCCACAAAGAAAAAGGAGTCCGTCAATGTGGACCCAAAAGGGATGGGCTCAAGCACGCAGGCCCAAAAAAGGAAGTACCTGCCCAAAGTGGACCGTCTACCTAAGAAACCGAAAATCCCTCTTGACCCCGTCGTAGGGTTAATGGCTAGGGGAATAAAGACGGTTACCCAAGCCAAGCCTGGGGTAGGTAAGGGCCTTATGAAAGGTCCGTCGTCCCAACAGGAAAATCCACCAACTCCCCTTTTGTGAGAAGATTCTAAGTATGCCCTAGAGAAGCTATCGTCCATCATCACTACTGAGGATTATGAAGATCTGGGCAATCATTCGATGGAGGCGATGGGTGAGACAGGGTTGTTCACCATCGCACAGGTAACACTTCGTCCACTTATAAATCCGTCATCTTTCCTTAGTCTGAAACTAATTGCCAATTGTAATATGTTAGGCCATGATAATGATGAAAGGGCTAATAGGACGGTGCCTGAACCGTGAGACCTCTTTAGACTGTCTTCGTGACAAATTCAAGGCGACGGAGGAGGAGCTAGACGAGCTTAAGACTTGGAAGGTTATACAATTGCAAAAACTGGCAATGGCAGAGAAAGCACGGGATGAATTTCACCAAAGGAAGGAGGAGCTGAAGAAGGTCTTGGAAGAGAAGGAGGAGGAAATCCTTCTGGCGAAGGAGGTCGCGGTACGAGAGTACCGTGACTCTGACGACCTTCTAGCTGAACTGGGAGTTTCCTACGGTGACGGCTTTGATGATGCCCTTCATCAAGTAAAGTCCATGTATCCCGAGCTTAATCTGTCAACCGTCAAGATCAATACCCAGGAACAGTCACAAGTCTAGCCCGTCCACTCTGAGAACACAGAGGAGTTATTTGGTGAAAAGGCTCTCAACAGTGCCCAAGATGAAGTGATCACCGTCGTGGTGCATGATGAACAGGCCCATCATCTAGCGGATGTGGTTGATAAGGATGCAAACTTGGTCCCGTCTGTGTAGCATTAGTTTTTTTTTTTTTTTTTTTTTTTTTTTTTTTTTTAAGAATATTGGCAGAACAATTTATAATCATCAGTCATATTTGTAGAATATTTCCCTATTTAGGATTTTATTACTTAACTGTTTATGCTTTATCCAGTACCGTCATGTTTAATGAATCTGTCGTTTTGTTGAATTTTTGTTTGTTTAATTTATAACCGTCGAGTTAGGCTTATTACTTTCACCTTCTTTGGATGAATCGTCCATCTAGTGGACTTCAATTTATATATGTCTATCTTGTATACATAGTTTGGTCCGTCCACATGTGGACTTAGTATCTTTTGGAATGATCCGTCCATTTTGTGGACTTAGTATCTTTGATCCTGTAGAAATGATCCGTCCATCTTATTGACAAAGTTTTATCCGTCCTTCGTGGGACTTTAAATTTTCATCCTCTTGGGATGATCCGTCCCACTTGTGGACTAAGTTTTATCCGTCCTCCATGGGACTTGGAGTTTTTCATCCTCTTGGGATGATCCGTCCATCTTATGGACAAAGTTTTATCCATCTTGCATGGGACTTGGTGTTTTTCATCCTCTTGGGATGATCCGTCCATCTTCTGGACAAAGTTTTATCCGTCCTCCATAGGACTTGGAGTTTTCACACTCTTGAGATGATCCGTCCATATTGTGGACTTTGTTTATACCCGTCCATCTTGTGGACTTAGTTTATTTCCTTCCATTTTGTGGACTTTAGAATTTTCATCCTCTTGGGATGGTCCGTCTATCTTATGAACTTTGTTTATAGTCGACCATTTTTTGGCCTTTAGAATTTAAGTAGAAAAATCATAGTTGTGTCTGAATATTCCTCTTATTAATTAAAAGCCATGCGTTCTTAAAAAAGTACCTGCCTCCTTGGGCTTAAAGATGCGCTTAAAAAGAATTGTTTAAAGTAAAAACTAAATAATAGAAAAGATTGTTTGAAGTAAAAACTAATAAAACTCCTTTAGACTGGGGAAGCGTCGATGCTCTTCGCATTATCTCTACTGGTAGTATCTCCGTAGGTGCTTTGTGTTCCATGGGTGTTGCAGCTTCCGTCCATCCAGAGTTTCGAGGTGGTAGGTCCCTTTCCTTTGCCACGATGAGATCCTATATGGTCCATCCCAGTTGGGGCCGAGCTTTCCTTGCGAAGGATCTCTAGCAGCTCCCATTACCCTCTGTAGCACAAGATCTCCGATCTGAAAGTCTCTTTGTTTGACATTGAAGTTGTAGTATTTTGCCATGAGGTTCTGGTATCGCGCCTGCTGTAACCCGGACCTCGTCCATCAAGTCTAGCTGAAGGCGCAAGGCCTCTTCGTTCTTGTCCTCGTTATAGTTCTCCACCCGATAGCTCGTAAGTCCTACCTCCGCTGGGATGACAGCCTCATTCCCGTATGCTAGTCTAAACGGCATTTCCCCAGTGGGTGTTCTTGCCGTAGTACGATATGCCCATAAGACGCTTGGTAGTACGTCAGGCCAAATGCCCTTAGCCCCTTCGAGTCGGGTCTTGATGATCTTGAGCAAGGACCGGTTCGTGACTTCGACCTAGCCATTGGCTTGTGGGTGTGCGGGCAACCCGAACAGAAGTCCCTAAACGCACTGATGTCGAACTGCTTTCTGTTGTCAAAGACGAGCACTTTGGGAATCTCGTATCTGCATATGATATTTCTCCATACAAAACTTTGGATGTTCTTCTCTGTGATAGTGGCTAGGGTCTCTGCCTCCACCCACTTAGTGAAGTAGTCGATACCAACTACCAGAAACTTTAGTTGTCTTGCTGCCGTCGGGAAGGGGCCTATGATATCTAGTCCCCATTAAGCAAATGGCCAAAGGGCCGTCATGGGTGTCAGCTCATCGGTTGGCTGCCTGATCAGATTACTGAATCTCTGACATTTGTCACAAGTCTTGATGTAGGCTTGTGTGTCCTTTTGCATTGTCAGCCAATAGTACCCTGCTTGGATCAATTTGTAAACTAAGGACCGTGCCCCTGAATGGTTTCCACAGATGCCCTTATGGACTTCTCTCATTACGTAGTCTGTTGCCTCATGACCCAAACACCTAAGGTACAGTCGTGAGAATCCTCTTTTGTATAAGACATCATTGATCAGCACAAATCGCGAGGCTTGGACTTTCAGTTTCCTAGCTGCGTCTTTTCCGTCCGGTAGTGTGCCCGTCTTCAGGTAGGCTACTAATGGCGTAGTCCAATTGTTCTTAGAAGCTACCTCCTGCACTTTTGTTCTGTCATCAATAATTGAGGAAATTTGGATAAACGACAATACCTGATCGGGGACTAGCATAAATTCTGCAGACGCTACTTTTGCCAGACGGTCAGCACATTCGTTCTCTTCCCTTGGGATTTGAACGAATCTGACTTCGAGGCTGCCGATCCGATTCCTGACTTTTTCCCAGTACTTCTTCATCCTTTCATTTTTGCATTCGTAGACGCCGTTAATCTGACTTGTTATTACCTGGGAATCGTAATGTACGACCATGTTTTCAGCACCTGCAGCCTTTGCGAGGTTCAACCCTGCCACTAATGCTTCATACTCGGCCTCGTTGTTAGTCGTTGGGAAGTCCAGTCGAATCATGCATTCGATTCTATCTCCGTCAGGGGTTTGGATCACCACGCCGGCACCTCCAGCTTGCCTGTTTGAAGATCCGTCCGTGTGGATACTCCATTGTCTGAGGGCGTCTGCCCCCTTGCCTTGAGTATATTCAGCGATGAAGTCTGCCACAGCTTGCCCCTTTATTGCAGTTCGCAGGCGGTACTGTATATCAAACTCGCTCAGCTCTATTGCCCACAGAGCCATTCGTCCAACGGCCTCAAGGCTGCTCATGGCTCTTTTAAGAGGCTGATCCGTCAAGATTATGATGGTATGGGCCTGGAAGTACTGTTTGAGTTTTCGGGCTGCAGTTACTAGTGCGAAGACCAACTTCTCCATCTGGGGGTACCTTTCTTCTGCCCCCCGGAAACCCCTACTTATGAAATAGATGGGTCGTTGAGATCCTTCCTCTTCTCTCACTAAGGCCGCGCTGACTGCCACTTGCGAAACCGCCAAATAGAGGTAGAGTTCTTCCCCTAGTTTGGACGGGCTGAGCAATGGTGGAGAGGTAAGGTATTTCTTCAGGTCTTCGAATGCCTTCTGGCACTCGTCCGTCCACTCAAACGACTTTCTCAAGGTGCGAAAGAATGGTAGATATTTGTCCGTCACTTTAGAGACGAACCTGTTTAAGGCCGCAATTTTGCCATTCAAGCTTTGCACCTCTTTTACCATCCTCGGTGGTTCTAACTCCATTATAGCCCGTATCTTCTCCGGGTTGACCTCTATACCCCTTTGGGATACCATGAATCCCAAGAATTTCTCCGCCGTTACTCCGAACACGCACTTGCTTGGATTCAGCTTCATGTTGTATGACCCGGGTGTCGAACGTCTCTTGGAGGTCGTCTAGGTGGTCATTTTTGCGTAGGCTCTTTACCAACATGTGATCAACGTAGACTTGTACGTTCCTCCCAATCTGGTGCGTGAACATTTTGTTTATCAGTCTCTGGTACGTAGCTCCCGCGTTCTTGAGTCCGAACGATATTACCTTGTAGCAAAAAAGTCCTTGGCTAGTGACGAAGGAAGTTTTCTCTTGATCAGCCTCCTTCATCTTGATTTGGTTGTAGCCCGAAAAGGCGTCCATGAAGCTTAGGAGCTGGTGTCTGGCGATTGAATCTACCAGAGTATCTATCCAAGGAAGGAGGTAGCTGTCCTTCGGGCACACCCTGTTGAGGTCCGTGAAATCGACGCACATTCGTCACTTTCCGTTAGTCTTCTTGACCATGACTACATTCTCCAACCAGTTTGGGTAATATACTTCTCGTATGAAATCCGCTTCTAGTAGTTTCCTGACCTCTTCAGCTATCGCTCTGTCTCGTTCTTGGGCGAACACTCACTTTTTCTGTCGGACGGGTGAGGATGCGGGGTTCACGTTAAGCTTCTGAACCATGACTGAAGGATCAATCCCAGGCATGTCCTCGTGGCTCCACGCGAATACATCTTTGTTTGTCCTGAGGAATGCTGCGAGGGCTTGACGTATTGGCTGGCTGGCCAAAGTCCCCATCCTAGTCGTTTGTTCAGGCTTGGATTCATCGAGTGCTATCTCTTCCAATTCCTCAACCGGCTCCGCTATGGTCCGTTGCTCTTCTATACACATGATCTGCTGGTGATCTTCCATTTCAAGCATGGCAATGTAGCATTCACGGGCGGCCACCTGGTCTCCTCGCAACTCCCCAATCCCATAATCTGTAAGGAACTTGATCATTAGGTGGTATGTCGATGTTGTCGCCTTCTACGAGTTAAGTGTGGGTCGTCCAAGAATACCATTGTAGGCGGACGAGCAATCGATCACAAGGAATGTTATGTCCTTCGTGATCTGTTGAGGATAATCACCCACCGTCACTAAGAGTGTGATCAAGCCTAACGGGAATACCCTTCTTCCTCCAAAACAGACCAGCAGAGCATTCGTTGGTATCAATCGCGTTCTGTCAATTCCCATTTGCTGGAACGCTGGATAGTATAGGATGTCAGCTGAACTGCCGTTGTCGATCAACACTCGGTGAACATTGTAGTCCCCCACACATACGCTAACAACCAGTGCGTCGTCGTGCGGGTGGTGAAGTCTCCTGGCGTCTTCTTCGGAGAACCCAATGATGGGGCTTTCCCTCCATGCTATCTTAGGTACGGAGCTTGTTAGCTAGATGTTTTGGACCATCTTAAGGTACATCTTTCGTGCTTTTCTGGAGGAGCCAGTAGTCGCGGTTCCCCCTACAATCATCCTTATGTCTCCGATTGGGGGTCTAGGACGCTCATTATCCCGTCGGGGGGCTTGCTCTTAAGGATTGGGATCCCCTCTCTCCTTGCTAACGAATTTCTACAACTTCCCTTGTTTGATAAGGGCCTTAATCTGCTGCTTTAAGTCGTAGCAATCGGCCGTGTCATGACCGTGATCGCGGTGGAAGCTGCAATACTTGTCCTTAGGTCACTTGTTTGGATCGCTCTTTAGCTTCCCTGGAAACGTCAGTGCCCCTTTGTCCTTAATCTGCATCAGGACTTGGTCTATTGGGGCGTTTAGTGGTGTAAAGTTTGTGAACCTTCTTCCCTGGGGTCTAGGGCGTCTTTCGTCCCCTCTATCTCCTGTCCTTGGTCTCTTCTACCCTTGATCCTGCCTGCGTCCTCCTGTCGCTCTCTCTTCTTGGGTTTTTCTTCCCTAGCCTGTAGTGCGTCTTCTGCGTTCATGTACTTAGTGGCCCTATAGAGTACTTCTGTCATGGTTTTTGGGTCGTTTTTGTATAGTGAGAACAAAAATTTACCCCTCCGCAACCCGTTGGTGAAGGATGCTACGAGGATCTTGTCGTCAGCTTCATCTATTGAAAGCGCTTCCTTGTTGAAGCGGGTTATGTAGGATCTCAGTGTCTCGTTCTCTCGCTGCTTGATGCTTATCAAGCATGCCGTGGATTTTTTGTACCTGTGTCCTCCTATGAAGTGTGAAGCGAACTGAGTGCTTAGCTCCTTAAAAGTGCTGATGGAGTTAGGTGTCAACTGACTGAACCAAATCGTCGCGGCTCCCTTTAGCGTGGTTGGGAATGCCCTGCACATTATCTTATCCGCGACCCTTTGAAGGTGCATCAGAGTTTTGAACGTCTCCAGGTGGTCCAGAGGGTCTTTCACTCCGTCATAACTGTCGATCTGTGGCATCTGAAACTTATGTGGTAGGGGCAAGGAGTTGACTACCGTAGTGAACGACGAGTCTGTTCGATTGACTAAATCATCAAGGTCGCTTGATACTCGCCCCTTCAGGGCGTTCATCATTACCTCCATTCGTTCCTTCATCGCCTGCATCTCCGCGATAATGGGAGGTAGAGCCACATCAATGAGGGACGGGATGCTAATATTTTGTCGCTCCGACCTGCTTGGTGCGTTACTTCCCTTAGGCCCCTCTCGATCTCCTCATACGGCACTCGTACCTTCTTGTTCCCTCTAGTTGTTTGGTGCCGCGTTTTTCTGGCGTAGCTGTTCTTCTAGGTCGTGATTTTGCTTGGTGAGGCACTCCACAGCTGCGGCGAGGGTTTGTACCTGTCTCTCGAGGGGAGTCATGGGTGGTTCCTCCTCTTGGATGTTATTGGTTGTTACCATCGAGCGGGTTAGTACCATGTAACTCTTTTGTCCAGGAAGCAATAATGCGCCTTTTGAATCACAAAAGGAACACTAATATTTTCCCACAGACGGCGCCAACTGATGAAGTCTGAAAAAATCACCAATGAATCACATGTTGCTACACGCTCAAAGAGTCACCTGCACAGTAAGAAAAAGAAAACCTGCAGAGAGCGCCGGTGTGGTGCCGGCCAAATACCCTCCGAATGTCAAGTTAGAATCTTTTACAACTCCAGAGTGCTAGAGAGGGTCGATTATGCCTACCTTGATTTATGAGGGTATTGGGGCTTTTATAATGGTCGAAGATTGATCTCTCTTCCTTGAAGCAGAAGTCTTTTCCTTATAGGAATCTCTTTTAACAATCCCAAACGTGATGAACAAGACTTTTCCTTATGAAGAAGATCTCCATTAATACGCGGATCTTTTCGAATCCTCCTTGCCTTAGAATTCCATTTATACTAGGATTTGGAGATGCCCAAGCGTGGGCCGTAAGAGTTCCTTTAACCAATGGCTCCTTGAAGATAATTGATTCGGACATTGTATGTGCCTGACCCGTCGGTGTGGAGTCCGTCCACCTGGGATCCGTCCGGAATAGATGATTTAAGAGGGTCCGTCGTGTAAACAATAGGGCATATAATTTTTCCTCTTCAAGACCAAAAAAAGGGTCTCCAATGGATTCTTTATACCCGAATTTTTTTTTTGGCTCATGAACAGTAGCTCATCAAGTTTGATGGGCTACTGTTCATTCTTCAAATGTTTTTTTCTATTATAATAATCAGGTATTGAATAAAAAAACGTTGGAAGATGTGTAGTTAAAAAATAAAAATAAAAAATGAATGAAGAAATAATATTTAAATGAGATAGAGAATGAGACAAAGAATTTGTTAAAAAATGTATTTGAAAAAATGGGTAACTAAAATGTAAAAGTCACTATTCATTCTTTAAACAGTACAAAAATTTGGAGAATATGCTAAAAATGCTTTAAAAACGTAAAATTTAAATAACCCAGGAAAAATTTAAATTCTAAAATTTGCGCGTACAATCTAAACACTGGAATGAGAGTAATTTGTGATTTACCCCAAAAAAATTATAAAACGCTGTCGTAAATGAAAACGTGAGTTTACTTGACTCGCCTCGAATCTCAAGTCAGTTACGACATGCAATCCAACGGTCTAGCAGTTTGTCTTGCATCGTAGCTATACTAGTCTAGTGTAGCACCAAACGAGAAGAGAAGCTTGAGTGAAAATGTGTGGGAGAAGTCGTTGTACTCTGAGAGCTGATGACTTTCCCGGGGCTTGTTATCGCAACAACTCCTCGGTTCGTAATCTTCACATGGACCAGTCCGTACTAACTACTAACCTCTTTTCTTCATTTCTATTATTATTATTATTATAATTATTATTATTGCTTTCAATAATAATACTTATCAGTATTATATATAGGTACCGTCCATCCTACAACATTTCTCCAGGACATAATTTGCCGGTTGTTCGTAGAGAACAAGGATCAGCATCAGCTGCTGCTTCTGATGCTGATGATGATGGTTTTGTTCATTGCATGAAATGGGGACTCATTCCTACTTTCACTAAAAAATCCGACAAACCTGATCGCTACAAGATGGTACTCTATTCATTACTTTACTATTACTATTACTAAAATTTCTCTCGCATTTTTTCACCAGGCATTCTTAAACTTCAATCACTGGTTTACATTTTTGCTTATCTCTTTAACATTTTAACTTAAATGCTACATGTCAACAATGTCAATCAACAACATAGTGTGCTAACATATAGGACTTTATGATGTTTTCCTTATGCATCTTGTAAAATGTACAAGTTCGATGAATAAAAATACTTTGTCCTGCTCGTAGTGTTCCACTTTATGCTCTACTAATCATAGCCCACCGCACGTCCCATTTTTTTCCCCCCTTTATAAAGGTTACCAAAGTTTAAATGGAAAAATATCAAACACTAAGTTGGTTGCATTTTTAAGAATGGCAACATTTTTACATGTTATATGCTCAAAGACAAGTTATAAGAAAAGGAGGATGGGCTTACTACATGACAGTAGGCATGAAAAGTCTCTGATTAATTGGTTTTATATGTGCTCATAAACGGCACGCGCAAACATTAGAGCGACCTGAATACAAACTATAACTGCAAATAAAAGGCCCAAACCTAGAATGCAATGTTCCAGGTGACTCTGCTTTAGAATGATGTCGTTTGTTTAAGAATTCAGTTTTCAATGTTTATCATCTAGTCTGCATTGATAGTCCTCGAATCTTTCTGAATCATTAACTTTTTTATGCAGTTAATAAATTAAGTTGAATATCTAAATATAGTCACTTGCTCATACTTCTCCTTGCATTTTAATTATTTGTCAATTTAGTTACACTGCCTAATCTACAATTTGACACTTTTATTACAAGATTTTTAAATTATGTCATGATATCATGTAAGAGTCTTTTATTTTTTTGTTGATTTTCTGTCTCCAGTGCACATCCAAATGCAAACTTTATTTTGACCTTCCAGTCTATTGACAAATAATTATTTATCTGTGTCTTTGTGATCAATTGAACAATGAGACTGAAATGTTGATTTTGACTTTTGAGGCACACCTGATATCTCATTCCTGTCTTGGAAATTTTGTCAGCATTTTATTTTTGTTCATAATACCTATCCTATCTACTCATTAACTTTCTCAAACATTCCAGGAGAGAGAGAGAGAGAGAGAGAGAGAGAGAGAGAGAGAAAGAGAGAGTGTGACATTAATTGTGGAGGTTAAGATTGACAGCCTAGGGACTTCATTGATGATCATTGTAATTCTATCACTTTAGCTGAACTGGGGACAGCTTTAGTAAATCATATTATTTACATGGTGATTGGTAAATAAAATTTCTGATAGTGTTTACATTGTTAATGATTTTTTCTCCTCATATAATTTACATGTTTGATATGCATTCGTTTTGATTTCTATATAAAACTGGTTGTTTAGTTTGAGATGACTTTAAATCATACAACTTCTATTGGAAATTTCTTGTTATTTCATGTGTTGCGAATTGCAGTTTAATGCCCGATCTGAGTCAATAAATGAAAAGGCTTCTTTCCGTCATTTAATTCCTAAAAACCGGTGCCTTGTTGCAGTAGAAGGGTATTTTTTTTTTCTCAATGTTTGGCACCTGTTTCTTTAATATTGTACTCTAGGAAGAATTTTCTGATAGTAAATTGATTTTATTTTTAACTTTCCTGAATACTGACAATCAATATTAAACTTCTTAAATTTCATTGATTAAAATAGAACCTTTTTGAAAGGATTTCCCGTTATATGGTTTTAGGTCATCTTGCAAGAAATGTTCATATTGTGTTTGTGTGTGTGTATATATATATATATTTGCAAATTTATTTGTATATGGCATGAAATGTTCTACGCTATAACTTGTCTTTCTATAATTCCCCAGATTCTACGAGTGGAAAAAAGATGGACAAAAAAAGCAGCCATACTACATCCATTTCAAGGATGGTAGGCCTCTTGTGTTTGCAGCTCTATATGATGCATGGGAAAATTGAGAAGGTAAGCCATTTTCCCTCCATGTATTTTAGATACATTTATTGGAAGATACATCATATTAAATTTTTTATATTTGATTAGCTCTAATAACTGATATATTCTTTCTGTGTTATACCAATTTCAGTGTTAGTGAATAAGATCAGTTTAGTATGTTGTTTATCCTTATAGTTGTAGGCACTCTGCTTATCGCTATATCTACCATTTTACCAAAAATTTGCTGTGGTTAATATAGTTCTTTTCATTCTTTTCCCTCAAAAGAGAAGGTTAATACTTTATTTTAATTATTTTAGTGTATGATACGTTTACAATTCTCACTACTTCTTCTTCAGCATTACAGTGGTTGCCTGGTAAGTCATGCTTGTTTCATTTTATTCATATTGCATGTTCTAATCTTGTGAGGACTGCACATTGTAAATTAGTGTGCTAAAAATCCAAGAAAAAAGGAAACTCATGTTACTCATCTATTATTTTCATTATCATATGTCAATGGGATGTACTTATGAGCAAATGTTTTCTTTTTGTTTTTGGGTAGAAGAGTGCGATTATTGTTAAGATTTATAATCAACTCCAAAGTTTTGGAATTAAGGTTTTGTTGTTGTATTTTTGTACCACTTAGGCTGTGAAGTATCACTATCAAAGGATGAGTAATTAGTTGAAAAAAACGTTTGGAACTTGTGTAAGAGCATCCACAACTGGAAATGTCATCCTATCCTATTTTACCATCTCAAAAAGCTACTTTATCATTTATATCATACCATTTTACAACACTTTATCATACAACACATTAAAATAATATATCTACACAATAAAATAATATATCTCAAAACCATATCTATTCTCTCCCATCTCTCTCCTCTCTCTAATTTTTACCTCTTTTCCTCTGTCTCTCTTCCACTGAAACCACTACCACCTCCACTGTCCAAAAAGGCTACAAAAAAAACCACTTGCAAAAATCCAATACAAATCAAACCTAGATACCAAAAACCTTTACTTTCTCGGAATTTGGCTGATTTCTCAGTAGCCCAGAACTCAAATAGACCCTCAAAAATAAAAACCACTTGCAGAAACCAAATATCAATCAAACCCACTTCCAAATAACTCTGTCCCTGCATCACCTCTCGCCGCCACCGCCATCGCCGCCATCAACACACCAAACCCACTTCCACCGTCGACCCAACCGCCATAACAACTCCACCAATCTCCAAAGAAATCCAGGAAATCATGGCCCACCAAGTGAAAAAACCCAGCCACCACCACACAAACCCACCATGGCACCGGCTAGCAACCACCACCATAATCACAGTATCCACAACCATGCCACCACCATTCCAACCACCAAAACCCACGCCGACAACCACCAAGAGAAACCTACCGTAAGAACCACAAAAAAAACCACCACCAATCTCGTCGACAACCATGCCACAACGCCGATCTAAAAACCCATCACTTCAATCTCGCTGACAACCACGCCACCACACCAATCTCTCTCTCTTTTCCTTTTCCCCTCTCTCCCTCAATCTCTAGCACATGCCACAACAGATAAGAAAAAAAAAAAAAAACAACGCCACCACCTTTAAACCACCATCAAACCAAAACCAAATTAAACCACCATCAAACAACGCCACCACCAACCGATCAACAGATTCAAACCCATCGATCAACCAATCCAAACCCACCATCAACTGATCCCAGCCCACCGATCCAAACCCAGCCCGTCGATCCACGTTGATCCAAAATCCAAAACTCAGTACCAATGCAAGCTTTGAACGAGAGAGATGTGAGAGAGGGAGTGAGGAGGGAGGAGCTGTGAGAGACAGAGAGAGGAAGTGAGAGTCAGAATGAGAGAAATCAAAAGGGGAAATCAATAAAATATAGTATTTTCGTTTACAATTGTGCTACAGTGCAATTCTACATTTAGAATGGCACTGTAGCACAATTGCAAATTTTTTTACAATTCTAAGCTTTTACAAGTCCAGATATTGGGTAGTTTTTAGACTTAAATGCTAAATCAACCCTACGGATCCGTTTGAATAGCGCTTATTTTACTAAAAACTAAAAACACTAACAAAATAATTTTTAAATGTGTGAATAGTGTCGTGTGACCCATTTTTAATGAAAAAGTTGTTGAAAAAAAAGGTTTGTGGGTTCGTGAACAGTGCACGAGACCCACTGGAAGTGTGTTTCAGCGCTGAAACGCGCTTCAAAAAAAAAAAAAAAATGCAAACGCAAACACGCGGATAGCACTATCCAAACGCACACTACATATCCCATTTGGCAGTCCCAATGGGAATGCTCTAAGCACTTAAAATTGTATGTTTTAAAGGAACAGTAAATTTAAAGTTGAGGTCATGTGCATGGCTACCATGCTTCTGCTTTCTTGCTATTTGGAGTATGTTGTATAGGGTTTGCTTCTTGTGGCATATAATTTGTTGGTTGGTTTTACTTGCCTTCTGCTATTTTGGCCGAGTTTTTGTATTTCATACATAACTGGACTATTGTTGTCCTTGTAGATTGCCTATATTTCATTTTTATGCATAGAAAAGGTCTCCAAAAAGGCATAAAAATGCCAAAGCTATAGAAACTTTTGATTGGAATTTAGAAATGGTGACTTGTAGGAATGTTTGAATTTATTGTCTTCACACACAAACAGGATTTAAAAAGAATCCCACATTTTTATGGATAAAATGCCAATGATTTTCCCGCTGTTGTAAATTCTACCAATCATGTTAGAGTTGGAAGTGAGATCTACACAGATTCTGCTAAATTATTTGTTTACTATGCCAATCTTCACCAAATTAAAGTGGTCATATACTAATTTTTTTCATTGCACCATCATTATAGACAGGATGCCTGTTATTTTGGGTGATAAGGAATCAACTGATACATGGCTAAATGGTTCTTCATCTTCCAAGTTTGATAACATGCTTAAACCATACGAAGATGCGGATTTGGTAAGAGCTGTCTGAATATAAGAAATAACAGCTTTTCTATATCTATATTTGCTACTTTGAGTATAAATGGTACACAATATTCCAAAATTATTATTCTTGTCTTCCAATCTCCAGGTGTGGTACCCAGTAACACCTGCAATGGTAGCCGTCTTTTGATCGACCAGAATGCATCAATGAGGTGAGGCTAGTTGCCTTTTTCTTTAACGTAGTGTATTTTCTCTCTTGTCTTGCATACATGAATGTAGGCAATAATTGATGGAGATCTGATAAATAAGGTCAATCAAGGGAAGAAGTATCTTATGAGACGGTCTCATGAGACCTTCTCTCACAAGATATGTGAGTCTCACGCACTGTGAGAGTGTGGGCTCATGAGATACCCTTTCCAATCAAGATTTAGTACCAAGCTAAATGGCACCTCTACCCCCATATGTGGTGGTGTGTGAGAGATACCCCCTCCAATCAAGATTTAGTGCCAAGCTAAATGGCACCTCTAACCAACACCACCCCCCCCCCCCCCCCCCCCACATAAGTATGGGGTGGTGTGTGAGAGCGGGGTTTGAATTCCTTGGTTGTGTGATTATGTTTGATAAATAAATAAAAACCCACTTAGTTAGAATTCATCCGAGGGTGTCCATTTATTGGTAGCACTGGCTCAATTTTTTTAATTCTAAATTTCTAATTATCAAGTAGTATGCGTTATGACTTTTTCCCTGTTATGTTTCTATTTGACTTGGTTTTTATTTTTAAGAAAAACCAGGTAAGAAATATTCACAGTTCTATCCAAAAAAAAAAAAAAAAAAGAATAGAAATATTGGCAGTTGCTTTCTGTTCAGATACTCCTAATCCTAGATTTATACAGGAAAAAACTCCTAATTGCTGGTTGAATAATTTTTGTACAGATAAAATTAAAGATAGAGGGCAGCAATCCAATCACTAAGTTTTTCTCAACAAAAGCAACTAAAAAAGAAGAGTCATCAAACTTAGAGGAGAAAAACTCTTGTGCAGAATCTTTCAAGACTGATCCACCAAAAAGCTTTAAAAAAGAGCCTGATACTCAGGACAATACAGCATTTTCATCCTTCACTGAAAAAGGTGACCAGGACTCAAGGAGCAATCCAATCTCCAAGTTTTTCTCAACAAAGGGAATTAAAGAAGAAGAATCAAACGTAGAGGAGAAAAAGTCTTAGCTGAATCTTTCATGACTGATCCACCAAAAACAAAAAGCTTTAAAAAAGAGCCTGATACTGAGGACAGCAAAGCACTTTCATTCTTCACTGGAAAAGGTGACCAAGACTCAACATCTAGTGTTGATCCCATTTGTCAACATGGACCAGCCAAGTGCCAACTGAAGCGGGACTATGAGGAGTTTAACGCTGATTCAGTGAAAAATACTGATGAAACTAGCAAGCTATGCTCTACTCCGGCAAGGAAGAAGGGAAACCTGAAGGGTTGTGGTGATAAACAACCCACCCTATTTTCGTACTTTGGTAAAAGCTAGTGTTGTGGGCCTTGCTATGTAGATTCCCTGTGCATATGCTGCACCTTGTACATAAGTTTTGTTGTCAGTGTTGCAAGCTACAGATGAAGACTTCTGTAAAAGTAGGCAGTAGCTTGCAATCTGTTGTGTTTTTAAGAAATTCCAACTTCACTCCTTTGCTGGAGGATTGTAAAACGATTGAAAATGCTCATCAATGAAATTTGTTTAACGTTGACAAAGAGAGATTGGGTGTAAACTAAACCTATGTAATAAACTTATTATATGGCTAATTGAATTAGATTAACGCAGGAATATTTGGGACATAAAGGGTAGCATCCAAAGCATACAGAACAGTGAAAACAATAATGTAATGTCTGAACCAGAACTGCAATAGCCACGTGTACTATTGCAATGCTGCAGCAGCAGCAGCAGCGGTATATGCTTAATAATATTGGTGGACAATATTAGTTAAATACTAATGATTTTAGGTTTTGATCCCATTTGTCAAAGATCCTATTTTTAGTTTCAAATTTTTCCAGGGTTCTCAGAACCCTTTAATGAATTTATAATTCAATGGAAATTTTTATTAAATACAAATACTAAAAAAAAAAAAAAATAGAGTAAGGTTTTATTAGTATAGAAAAAATTTTCATGATATCTGATCAATAGAAATATATATATATTATTGTTATAGTTTGATTGTGTCCGCAAAAGAGGGATGGGATTTAATGGAGCGATTCCTTCTTTCTTTAAATTTTGAAAGTATTAACAAATACTATCAAGGAACAGATGTTCTGCATCAATCAATGAAGTTAAGAATAAAAAGCATTTAGTAAGAGTTGAATAAAAATTTTGAATTTTATTAAGAAAGATCTTTTTTTTTTTTTTTTTTGAGAAAGTATTAAGAAAGATCTCAATTGCAATAATAGAACAAATACTATCTACAACAACACTACAGATCATAGCATATTTCAGCAAAATGCTGGACTTAAACAACTCAAAAAAGAAAAAAACTAAGAAAAGTTCCCCAATTTCATTTAAATAAAATAAAAGTGAACATGTTAGATGGGATTTTATTTAGAATAGAACCCCGATAACCTATCTGCAAATAGTATATTTTTTCATTCTACATTAGATTTAACAGCTTGGGAGGCATTTCATTAAAGTTTGTTGGTACAAGCAGGAGGGTTCTACTTGCCCGAAACCGCGAGCTAGACGTTAGCACAAGTGGAAGTAGCAGATCCTTCACCTCCCTTGTATGCGAGATCAATGTCAGAAAGCACCACCTATTGGCGTGGTACACTCTTACTGCAAATAAGATTCACAGCTTCCTTTGTTGAAGAAGTGCCTCTAATTTTCTTGAAGCTAACATTGCTAATCTTAACTTTAGAGGGAGATTGAAAACAAAACAAAAAAACACACCCATAAATTTGATATTAGTATTTGTAATTTTTTTTAAAATACTTTTTTTTAACCTTTAACATCAAAATTTGTGTATATATTTGTGATGTCTGTGATGATAGGATTGGCAACGTTGTTCATGACAACATCCTCAAAATGTATGTCAAAAGCAACTCCAAAAGGGGAAGAAGACCATGTTTTGATTCTAACACCATTATTTGTATTGCTAAGTGTGGCACCAGTAACTCTGATTCTTGAAACAGGTTGTTCATTCTGGTACTTTCCAAGACTTCCAATGCTGATACCATGGCAAGGTCCACAAGTTACTTGGTTAGCAGTAACATCTTGGGTTCCATCACCAATGGAGATGCAATCATCACCTGTTCTAATATTGGCATTGGTAATGGTGATCTGAGATGAACGTCCTATGTGGATTCCATCAATATTAAGGCTATTTGCGGGTGCAGCTATAGTAACATGTTGGAATTGCAACTTCTTGCATTCCAAAAGGTTGATGTGGAAAAATTTGCTGTCCTTCGATGTAATGTCTTGGACTATTGAATTTGTGATGTAGTTGAACCTTATATTCTGTTCATGTTTACAAGTTATATAAATTAAAATGCTAAATATGAGCGCTTGAGTTTCATTTAAGCATTCACTTAAAAAAAGTTTCATTTAAAAACATTTTAATTAGTAAAATGCTAACGATTCTTTGAATTATATAAAAATAAATAAAAATTTGTTTTGAAATAAATGTGATCATTAAATCAATATAAAAAAATAAGAAAAATGGTAAAGTTATAGCAAATATTATTACATAAAAACTTACAAACTAATGTGTCTATGAACGTGGTTGGTACTACTTCAATAATATTATATTATATAAACAATTCTTCGTAGACCACAAGCTTTGTCAAAAGATGACATGTACAATTGTGATTGGTGAATTATCACTTTCAGATTTAACCATTGCTATTACTATGTAGCCGTGTACATATACACAGGTACAATTAAAAATTTTAAAAAAAAAATTCAAATTATACATGGTATTAGTTTACACTTTTTTAAACCCTACATTTCTAAAATATGTAATGGTTTCTTATTATTATTATTATTATTATTATTATTATTATTATTATTATAATATAATATAATTTAGAATTTAATTGGTTTTAGACTTTTTGGTTTTTGCACTCAATAATTCATTTGCCACCAAAAAAAAAAAAAAAATTAGATGGACACGTGGCAAAAAATTGAATTCCAATTAAAATCCAATTTAGAATCTAATTAGATTTGGACTCTTCAATTTTTACACTCAATAATTCACTTTACACAAAATTAAAAAATTAAATAGGATACGCGACACAAAATTAAGAATCCAATTAAAATCTAAGGGTCCGGTTAATGTGTACCCTAAGGGCACACATTAAGCAAACTATTTTTGGAAATATTTTCTAGGGAATTGAAAAAGCTGTCAATACTTTTTCAATTTCCGAGAAAATATTTCCAAAAATGATTAATTATTGTGTGCCCTTAGGGCACACATTAACAAAATCCAAAATCTAATTGGATTTTCTCTTAGATTTGTCTATTAATATATATACTAGCTTGTAACCTCATGCATATATATGAATATACTTAAAAGATATATATTAAGATGTATAGTATAATTCTTACATATAAAATTTAAATATTATTGATAGTCATTTTTTTTTTAACTCTTTAAAAAGTCTTGTAAGAATATTATTAGGTAGAAAATGTAAATTATCCATTTTTTTAAATTTTTTAATTTTTTTTATTTATTAATTCTAGACTCTTTGGTTTTTGACATTTTGTACGCAATAACTCACTTGGATAGATATTTATGATATGGTTCCACATTTGACTCAAAAATTAAGAAATAATTTTTCTGTAAAAATAAATAATTTAGGACACATGGCACAAAATTGGATTTCAATTGTAGAATCTAATTGGATTTTCTCTAAGTTTTGCATATTAATATATATATATATATATATATATATATATATATATTATCATTATTTCAAGATACTGGTAAATTCCTTTTTTATGTAGACAAGTTTCAGTTCTATATTTTTTATATTCAGTGATATAAAGATTTTATTAATTGAGTTTATTGAAATCCATAATTTATTGGCTCAACACCCTATAAAATTGGTCAAAAATCTGACAAAAAGTTGACTTTATTGACATAAAGTTATTTTTTAACGAGCACCTTACCCGTTAAAACTACCCTTAAGATATTCACAACTTTTTGCTCATAGATTATTTCCCTACCAAGAAGCAGCAGTCATTTGAAAAATCAAAATTAAAAAAAAAAGGACTCTCACAATCCCATTTACTGAAAGGTTAAAGACTGTAGAGGAGAAAAACAAAAGGTACGGTTTGTAATCAAACTCTATAGACTGAGCGCAAATTTCGGCCTTCCACCAAATACATGTTTACCTAATACAAAATTAGTATAAATTGATGAAAGGATTGAAAATAGTACTCAATGACAAGTGAAACTCAAAAAATTGACTTTATTAACTCTACACCCTATGAAATTGGTTAAAAAAACTGACAAAAAGTTGACTTTATTAACATAAAGTTGTTTCTTAACGGGCACCTTGCCCGTTAACACTACCCTTAAGATAGTCACAACCTTTTGCTCATAGGTTATTTGCCTCCCAAGAATGAGCAATCATTTGAAAAATCAAAAGTTAAAAAAAGGACTCCAACAGTCCTACATACCAAAAGGTTAAAGACTTTAGAGGTGAAAAAGAAATGGTATAGTTTGTAATCAAACTTTACAGTCTGAGTGCAAATTTTGTCCTTCTACCAATTACACGTTTACCTAATAAAAATTTGGTATAAATTAAAGAAAGGATTGAAAATAGTACTGAAGTGACAAGTGAAAGTCAAAAAGTTGGTGTAAACACTCGATTTTGCACTCATAATTTAATCTAGGAAGATGACTAGAATGACCATTCATATACCCAAAATTTATATTTGCATTACATGCATTTATTTATTCTTTGCATATCATAAAAATGATCTCGAGGTTCTAACGATCATGATGGTATGTTCGATTTCCAAATCGGACCATCAGATTGAAAGATATCACATGATCAAGTTTGCATGGTCTACAACATTTTGTTTGGATGGAGCCAATCATGCGTGATTAATTCAAATTAATTTTGATTGGTTAAACAATTAAAATTGATTAAATAATTTTGTGATTGGTTGTTGGTTAGTGTCAAAAATAGGCCTACTTGCATGGGAATAAAGTTGATAATCAGATAACAAAGAAGTTGTGGATAATCAAGTCTTTTTGGAATATTTATCTACAAGATAATTATCAGTTTAAAGACCTGAATATCAAGGGAAAAGGGATTAATTTTTAGAAATGGATGTAAAATGCATCTAGGTGCAATTTTCGGCTAAAAAATCCTCAAAAAATGAGTCCAAATTGGACCAAAACTCAAATGCAGGCTCAGCACCCAAGAGGGCTTGTCAGAACTCTTAGAGTGCCAATCGGCACATGAAAAGTTCCAATTGGCCCAAACCTTCAACTCGGCCCGGGGACCTCCTGATTAAGATAAAGCCTATTTTTTTTCAACTTTTTAGAGATAAGGATGCGTTCCAATTCATATCTGATCTCATTCAGCATCTCAACCTCTACAAATATGGGAAACAAATCATAATGAAGGGCTCTTCTCTTCTGACTTTTCAATTCCCCTTATGTTAAAGACGTTCTGGAGGCTTTTACTTTAGGAATTTTTTTTTTGTAAGTAAAGTATTTTAGACTTCAAAGAGGTGAACAAACTTCTTTGATTTCTAAAATATTCTTTCATTAGAAGAGCACGCTCATGCAAAAGGTATTTTGTTCTTTTTCTTTCTTTTCTTTTTCTATTAATTAGTTTGTTTTTGTTTGATGCATGAATATGTTTAGTATGTTTTATTATGTCTTGTTCTTGATATATAATTGTCATGCTTATACCTTAGATGATTGTTTATTTCAATTCTCTCTTTTTTGACTTCAAAATCTGCAATGATTAACAAATTTTTTTATGAAAACTCAAAACTGATTTGTATATTTAGATTTGATTTTTTTTTTTTTAACTCAAAACTGATTTGTATATTCAGATATGATTTTTTATAAAACTGATCTGTATTTTCATTAAATACAAATCTGATTTTTTTTTTGAAAAAGTTTTCTTTGTTATAAAATTGTAGGTTTTGAAATTCAAAAAAGGGATTGAAAGTGAGGGTAAAGTTTTTTTTTTTTTTTTTTTATGTGATGCATGCATAATAAATTTGTCTCATGATCTGATTCGCTCATTTTTTTATTATTACTTTACACAAAACAGATCTGATTCTTTTCAAAATCTCTTTTTTTTTTTTTTTTTTTTTTTTTTACAAACAACAAATCTGATTTTTCTTAATAAAATTATTTATTTTAATTCACAAAAACAAATCTGATTTTTTTTTTTTTTTAATTTTCAAAACAGATCTAAATATTCTTTTTAAAAGAGGACATCATTCATAAGACAAATTTATTTAAATTAATTTTTGTCAAGTGTCTATCATATGTGTTAAACATATCATTCAACATCATGCAAAAAGGGTATATTGGTCATTCAACATCATGCAAAAAGGAGAAGACAAGTCTCTGTCTATGCAGAATGGATGCCTAACACATTCCCATTCCGTACCCTAGCCCCCAAGCTTAGGAATTTTGAATAGGTAGATCAGTGTTTTGTCTTTTAATTTTGGTTGATTGTAACTAGGACCAAAACTTTGTATTCTTTTGCATAGATTGTAACTAAGACCCAAAGCCTTGTAAAGTTAATTTACCAAAGTTGTACTTTTCCTTATTCAATCAATGACAATGAAGTATTTTGAACATGTAATTTGTATTTATTTTTTTCTTATTTATTTTGTATATAAAATAAGTAGCGACTCCACACTACTACCCAAAAGAGAGGTGACCTTAAAAGCACCCAAATCTCTTTTTTGAGAGCACCCAAATTTCCCGGGTCTTTCACAGTTGGCTTTATTGACTCTACACCCTACGAAATTGGTTAAAAATCTGGAAAAAAAAAAAAAAAAAGTTGACTTTATCGGCATAAAGTTGTTTCTTAATGGGCAACTTGCCTGTTAACACTACCCTTAAGATATTCATAACCTTTTGCTCATATATTATTTCTCCACCAACAACGAGCAATCATTTTAAAAAAAGGAAAAAAAAAAAAAAAAAAAAAAGATTCCCACAGTCCCACATACGAAAAGGTTAAAGACTTTAGAGGTGAAAAAGAAATGGTATGGTTTGTAATTAAACTTTATAGTCCGAGCGCAAATTTCGTCCTTCTACCAAATACACGTTTACCAAATAAAAAAATTGGTATAAATTGATGAAAGGATTGAAAATATTACTGAAGTGACAAGTGAAATTAAAAAAGTTGGCTTTATTGACTCTACACCCTATAAAATTGGTAAGAAATCTGAAAAAAAGTTGACTTTATTGATATAAAGTTGTTTCTTAACGGGCACCTTACCTGTTAACACTGCCCTTAAAATATTCACAACCTTTTGCTCATAGATTATTTCACTACCAACAACGAGCAATCATTTGAAAAATCAAAAGTTAAAAAAAGGACTCCCACAATCCCAGTTATCAAAAGGTTAAAGACTTTAGAGGAGAAAAACAAATGGTACGGTTTGTAATCAAACTTTATAGACTAAGTGCAAATTTCATCCTTTCACCATATACACGTTTACCTAATAAAAAATTGGTACAAATTGATGAAATGATTGAAAATTGAAATGACAAGTGACACTCAAAAAGTTGGCTTTATTGGCTCTACACCCTATAAAATTGGCAAAAAATCTGACAAAAAGTTGACTTTATGGACATAAAGTTTTTTCTTAACGGGCACCTTACCCGCTAACACTATCCTTGAGATATTCACAACCTTTTGCTCATAGATTATTTCCTTACCAAGAAAGAGCAATCATTTGCCAAATCAAAAGTTAAAAAGAGGACCCCCACAGTCCCACTTACCAAAGGGTTAAAGACTCTAGAGGAGAAAAATAAATGGTATGGTTTGTTATCAAACTTTATAGTCTGAGCACAAATTTCGACCTTCCACCAAATACACTTTTACCTAATAAAAAATTGGTATAAATTGATGAAAGGATTGAAAATAATACTGATGTGACAAGTGAAACTCAAAAGATTAGTTTTATTGGCTCTACACCTTATAAAATTGGTAAAAAATCTAACAAAAAGTTGACTTTATTGACATAAAGTTATTTTTTAATGGACACCTTGCCCGTTAACACTACCCTTAAGATATTCACAACCTTTGGGTCATAGATTACTTCCCTACCAACAAAGAGCAATCATTTGACAAATCAAAAGTTAAAAAAAGGACTCCCACAGTCTCACTTTCAAAAAGGTTAAAGTCTTTAGAGGAGAAAAAGAAGTGGTATGGTCAGGGGCGGAGCCAGGATTTTTTGTTTGGGGGGGCCAAATTTTTTTACTAATATATTAGTCTTGAGTCAAGATAAACAATCACACACATGCGTAAACGCACATACACAAATATAAACATTAATATTTTGATACTAGAGTAGGTCATAATTTATGAATATATTGTGAATAAAATTAATAACTTTCACATATGTATATTCGCAAGATAATTTTTTAGGAGAATTTATCATCTTTTAAACTCCAATACTATACAAAGATATTAAACATGTACAAAAAACGAATTAGAAAAAACAAAAACTATCTTGTCTCTATAACTTCTAGACTAATTGACAAATTCTATTAGTTTTTAAGAGCATCATTGGACTAACTCAAACATTTGGGGGGCTAACTTGTACAAAAGCAGTCTAGTTTGATATTAAACATGTATAAAAAATGAATTAAAAAAAAAAAAAACAAAAACTACCTTATCTCTATAACTACTAGACTAATTGATAAATTCTATTGGTTTTTAAGAGTATCATTGGACTAACTCAAACATTTGGAGGGGCCAACTTCTATTTTTGTAGCTAAATATTTAGATTTTTAATACTTACAAATAATAAAAAATAATTTTTTTAAATTTTGGGGGGGCCATGGCCCCCCCAAGCCTTGCTGTAGCTCCGCCCCCGTATGGTTTGTAATCAAACTTTATAGTTTGAGCACAAATTTCGGCCTTATACCAAATACACGTTTACCTAATAAATGTTTTTTATAAATTGATGAAATGATTGAAAATAGTACTAAAATAATAATTGAAACTCAAAAAAGTTGGCTTTATTGGCTCTACACCTTTTAAAATTGGCCAAAAATCTGACAAAAAGTTGACTTTATTGACATAAAGTTGTTTCTTAATGATCACCTTGCCTGTTAACGCTACCCTTAAGATATTCACAACCTTTTGCTGATAGATTATTTCCCTATCAACAAAGAGCAATCTTTTGACAAATCAAAAGCTAAAAAAAGGACGCCCACAGTCCCACTTACCAAAAGGTTAAAGTCTTTAGAGGAGAAAAAGAAATGATACGATTTGTAATCAAAGTTTATAGCATGAGTGCAAATTTCGGCCTTCCACCAAATACACATTGACGTAATAAAATATTCATATAAATTGATGAAATGATTAAAAATAGTACTTATGTAACAAGTAAAACTCAAAAAGTTAATTTTATTGGCTCTACATTTTATAAAATTGGTCAAAAATTTGACAAAAAATTGTCTTTATTGACATAAAGTTGTATCTTAATGGCCACCTTGCCTGTTAACACAATCCTTAAGATATTCACAACCTTTTGCTCATAGATTATTTCCCAACCCACAAAGAGCAATCATTTGACAAATCAAAAGTTAAAAAAAGCTTATAGATTATTTCCCAACCCGCATAGAGCAATCATTTGACAAATCAAAAGTAAAAAAAAGGACTCCCACAGTCCCACTTACCAAAAGTTTAAAGACTTCAGAGGTGAAAACAAAAATGGAGTACGGTTTGTAACCAAACTTTATAGTCTCAGCACAAATTTCGGCAAATTTCACCAAATACATGTGTGCTTTTAGGCCCACCAAATTTTGGCCCACTTTACCTTTTAGTCAATTGCCCTAAATTTTAGGCACAATCTTTGCCGGTTTCTGGGGTCATGATTCCTCATTCTGGGCTTATAATTTATTAAGGCCACAATATTTTTTTAATTATTATTTATTTATAGCATTTTTTGTAACCATGATAAAATCATAAATTTAGGGTTTCGCCGTTACGGTAATCTCTAGTTTTATGTGTTTTATTTTATTTTATTTTTTCTGTTCTTTTTAATAATTTAATAAAACTAGTGTTATTATTATTATTTTCTTAATTTAGGCCCACTTTACATTTTGCACAAAATTTTGCCTTCCTTTTTATTTTTTGTCACGGTTCCTCTTTCATATTTTTATCGAGACACATTTCTTTTATTGCATTTGTACCTACGAAAGAAATTTTATACATAAATTAATTTTTGTTTTTAGAGGTATCTTTAACCATTAAGCCTGCCCTTCAATAGTAGATGGCAAATTTAATTTTTGTCAACTTTCTATGTGATACGTTCAAGATGTGCATGCCCATTAGCCATTGCCCTGGCATAATAAGAATTGAGGTTATATTAACCACGCTGCTATAATAATTTTAATTGTACCAACCTAACGTAGCAATTTGCTAAAAAAAATTAGCAATAGCAACCAAGTTGTTGCTCCAATTTTGGTAATTGGAGAGTAAAATAACTTATTTGGGATTCTCTAAGGTGAGGTCCATGATTAATAGCTTGTATTAATTCGCCAATTTTAATTAATGAAAGCTTTTTGGAAATACCATTTTGCCAATTTTAATGAATGTGAATATTTTATCAAATACGATTCTATGATCAAGACCACGTACAACTCATGGTTCAATAATAAATTTGCAATATTATTGTAGTTTTCATAACTTAAGAACTTTGATTAACTTTTAAAAAAAAAATTGAAAGAAAGGTAGAAGTCCTTTTTTTTTTTTTTTTTTTTTTTTTTGAGTAAAGAAAGGTTAGAAGACTTTGACTTGGCAGTCAAGGCTTTTTTGAGCAAAGAATGGTTAGAAGACTTTGATTGACTTGGCAGTTGGCAGTGCATACTTACACACACACATATATATATTAGAAATATTTTTGTCTTTAGCTTTCAGTTAAAGACTTCAGAGGAGAAAAAGAAATGGTACAGTTTGTAATCAAACTTTATAGTTTGCGCGCAAATTTCGGCCTTCCACTAAATACACGTTTACCTAATAAAAAATTGTATAAATTGATGAAATGATTGAAAATAGTACTTGAGTGACAATTGAAACTCAAAAAATTGGTTTTATTGGCTCTACATCCTATAAAATTGGTCAAAAATTTGACAAAAAGTTGACTTTATTGACGTAAATTTGTTTCTTAACGGCCATATTGCCCATTAACATTGCCCTTAAGATATTCACGACATTTTGCTCATAGATTATTTTCCTACCATCAAAGCGCAATCATTTGACAAATCAAAAGTTAAAAAAAGGACTTCCACCGTCCCACTTATCAAAAGGTTAAAAACTTTAGAGCATTTACATTAAAGATGGGATAAATGCTAAAATGCTATATTTGCAACTAAAGCTTTCTCTCTCTTCTTCTCTTTAAAAACATATTTTATTTCTCTTTTTTTTTTTTCTTTTTTCTTAGGCTAATTACAACTTACTCATCTGTGGTTTGGCCGAAATTTAAGTTACTTACCCGTGGTTTGAAATTTGACACTTTACCCACATGAGGTTAGTTCGATTAGGGTTTCGTTACCCACCTCTATTAAAAATGGGGTTAAATATTTATTTTTGCTTTCTTTTATGTCTCTCTCATCTCAAAACATTAAAAAAAAAAAAAAAAAAACCATAAAAGAATAAGAGAAAACAAGATCAAAAAGTGAGGGTTCTGTAAAAATTATAAACAAACATTACTACCACCATAGAAGCCTCTATCAAGAATCATCTACAGCAAAAACAAATTCCTTCATCCATTTTTAAGTAACCAACAAAGCCATAGCATTTAAAGCATAAATCAAACCAAAAAATACCCCAAAAAAAAAAAAAATTTGAAGCTTCTATTGTGGGTGCATAACAGAGCTAGGGTTTAGAATTTTTTTTTAATACCAAAAAAAGCACGTACAACACGTGGCATAAATTCGTAACATGAGAATTGAGATTCGATTAATTCCTTTAATTTGAAGACAAAAGAAAAACAAAGGCAATGAAATTAGTTAGTGCTAAAGTTTATTATTCATTAGTGGAATATATAGATTGAAGTAATAAAGGACATCATGTTCTGAAAGTGATAAAAAAACCGTTGCATAATTACTCAACCTGAACTAATAAGTGGGTCTCCACCACATTCCAAAACCAAAAACCAACGAAAGCAAAGCATACAAAAGCATCTCCTAAGTCCTAATTGAAAAGGTGGGTATGTTATGGGTTCGATAACTTTTAGAATTTGGTTGGAACCTTTGGGTGGGCATCCAGGGTTTTGAATTTTTATTTTATTTTATTTTGTGGGTATTTTTTTGGGTTTGATTTAAGCTTTAGATGCTATGGCTTCGTCGGTTGCTTAGAAATGGATGAAGGAATTTGTTTTTGCTGGAGATGATTCCTGACAAAAGCTTCTACGGTGGTGGTAATGTATTTTTACAAAACTCTCACTATTTTATCTTGTTTTCTTTTATTTTTTTATGTTTTAATAGGAGAGAGACATAAAAGAGAGCAAAAATATATATTTAACCTCATTTTTAATAAAGGTGGGTAACAGAACTCTAACTAAGCTAACCTCAGGTGAGTAAAGTACCAAATTTTAAATCACAGGTAAGCAACTTAAATTTCAGTCAAACCACAAGTGGGTAAGTTGTAATTAGTAATTTTTTCTTCTTCTTTCTCCTCTATCTTTGAATTCGATCTCCCTGTGGCTTCCGATCTATTTCAGTGGGTTTCGATGGTAGGTCATGGTGGCGGTGATTCATGGGTTTGATTTGGAGGCACGGTGGTGAGATCAGTGAGTGCGTTGGTTGGATCTTTGGGTTACAATTTTGTTTTGATGGCTAGTTGTTTTTGGTAGATGGTTGTGGTTTTGCTTCATTTTTTTTTCTTCATGTGGTGGGTTAGATCGGGCATCGGTGAGTGCTTGGTTAAGATTTGTTGGTGGATAGGAATGTTATTGGTGAGTGTGTGGCTGAAATTTGGTGGAAGAGGAAGGTGGTTGAGTTTTTTTTTTTTTTTTTAATTAAATTTTTTTGCAATGGCTAGTTGTTTTTGTGGTGGTTGGTTGTGATTTTAGTGGATGGTTGTGGTTATGCTTTGATTTTTTCTTTTTCTTTTCTTCTTGCAGTGGGTTGTGGTTGCCACGGTGGTGCCTATGGCTTGTGGTGGTGGCGGTCGTGGTGGGTTGTGGTTGCTACAATGGTGGTTATGGCAAGTGGAGAGTGGTGGTTATGGCAAGTGAAGTGGTGTTAGGGGTGGTGTAGGAGGTGGTTGCTATAGATTTTTGTGTAGTAGTTTTTATTTATTTATTTTAATGGGTAGTTTATATTATTTAAATGAAGTAGAAAAAAATATAGAAGTTTTAATGTTTGATGTATCTTAAAGTGAGATAATATAATAGATAAAGTAAGTTTTTTAAGTATTAAAAGTTATAATTTTTAGAATTCTTGATATGAATGCTCAGAGAAGAAGAAAAAATTAGTACGATTTGTAATCAAACTTTATAATCTGAGCGCAAATTTCGGCTTTCAACCAAATAACGTTTACTTTGAGGCCTACCAAATTTTGGCCCACTTTACTTTTTAGTCAATTGCCCTAAATTTTAGGCACAATCTTTCCATGCCGTTTTTTGGGGTCTCGATTTCTCATTCTGGGCTTATAATTTATTAAGGCCACAATATTTTTTTAATTATTATTTATTTATAGCATTTTTTGTAACCATGATAAAATCATAAATTTAGGGTTACGGTAATCTCTAGTTTTCAGCGTTTTATTTTATTTAATTTTTTCTGTTCTTTTTAATAATTTAATAAAACTAGTGTTATTATTATTATTTTCTTAATTTAGGCCCACTTTACATTTTGCACAAAATTTTTCCTTCCTTTTTATTTTTTGTCACAGTTCCTCTTTCATATATTTATCAAGACACATTTCTTTTATTGCATTTAAACCTACGAAAGAAATTGTATACATAATTTAATTTTTGTTTTCAGCAGTATCTATAACCATTAAGCCTGACCTTCAACAGTAGATGGCAAATTTAATTTCTATCAACTTTCTATGTGATATGTTCGAGATGTGCATGCCCACTAGCCATTGCCCTGGCATAACAAGAATTGAGGTTATATTAGCCACACTGCTACAGTAATTTTAAATGTACCAATCTAATGTAGTAATTTTCTATAAAATTTTAGCAATAGCAACCAAGTTGCTGCTTCAATTTTGGTAATTGGGGAGTAAAATAACTTATTTGGGATTCTCTAAGGTGAGGTCCATGATTAATAGCTTGTATTAATCCGCCAATTTTAACTAATGAATGCTTTTTGAAAATACCACTTTGCCAATTTTAATAAATGAGAATATATTATCAAATACAATTTTATGATCAAGAGTCAAGATCATGTACAACTCATGGTTGAATAATAAATTTGCAATATTATTGTAGTTTTCATAGAACTTTGATTAACTTAAAAAAAAAAAAAAAAAAAGAAAGAAGTTTTTTTTTTTTTTTTTTTTGAGTAATGAAAGGTTAGAAGACTTTGATTGAATTGGCAGTCAAGACTTTTTTTTTTTTTTGAGAGCAAAGAAAGGTTAGAAGACTTTGATTGACTTGGCAGTTGGCAGTATATATATCCCTTACTGTTAAGTGATAACATCAGAAATATTTTTGTCTTTAGCTTTGTTATTATATTCAGGGTATCAAATGGAGTGTTTAACGTGGAAGTCTCAAGTCTTGTGTGTACTTTCCTTGCTCTTCTTGCATTCTTCATCATCTCTTTCTTCTCTTTTGTCTTCAAACTCACAATGCTCTGCCCTACTCCAATTTAATAACTCTCTTTCTCTCGAATGTTCTGCTTTTCGTCCTTTTAATAGATCTGGTCCTTATTATAGACTTGGTCCTTATTATAGATCTGATTCTAATGTCCTATTATGTGAAACATCTTATCCAAAGACAGCCTCGTGGAAGGAGGATAAGCATTGTTGCAGTTGGGATGGGGTTGATTGTGACAAAAACACAGGCCATGTGATTGGCCTTGACCTAAGTTGTAGTTGGCTCATTGGCGCCATTGATTCCAACAGTACCCTCTTCCTTCTTCGCCATCTCAGGACCTTGAACCTCGCTGGAAATGACTTCCATCCCTCTCTACTTTCATCTGAGTTTGGCCAGTTTAAGAGTTTGACTCATCTTAACCTTTCTAATTCCTACTTTTTTGGCCAAGTCCCATCTAAAATCTCCCAGTTGTCTTCGCTGGTTTCACTCGATCTTTCTTACAACGATTGGCTATCAATTGAAACACCAGTATGGAATAACCAAACTCTGTTAAGGGAACTTCATCTGGATAGCACAAATATGTCCTCAATTAGACCTAAATCTTTGATGAACATATCTTCCTCTTTGACAACTCTTAGTCTCAATGAGTGTATGTTGCGGGGAAAACTCGAAAATAGCATCCTACTCCTTCCGAGTTTACAAACCCTTGATCTAGGGTATAATCCGGATCTTAATGGTTCTCTTCCAAAGTCTAATTGGAGTAGTACTTCCCTGAAATTCTTATATCTCTCTAACATAAGGTTTTCAGGAGAAATTCCTGATTCTATTGGCAATCTAAAGTCCTTGAAGCATTTGGATCTATCTTATTGCAATTTTTCAGGTCCAATTCCAACATCGCTTGGAAACCTCACACAACTTACTTATTTGGATCTATCAAGAAACAAATTTCTTGGAGTAATTCCAGCATGGCTTGGAAACTTAGCTCAAATTACTCATTTGAGTTTATCATATAACAGTTTTTCTGGGTCAATTCCAATATCATTTGGGAACCTCACACAACTTACTAAGTTGTTTCTATCAGGAAATGAGTTTTCTGGAGTGATTCCAGCATATTTTGGGAACCTTTCAAAACTTACTTCTTTGGTTCTGTCATCTAATAGTTTCAATGGTGAGATTTAACTGCCTCTTATGTATTTTAGGTGTTTTTGGCAAATGCATGAAACTAACAATTTCAATTATTGGGGAATATTTTAACAGGTTTGGTGCCATCCTCACTATTGAACTTGCCAAATCTCTCCATATTAAGCCTTGGTGATAATCAACTTGTTGGTCCTCTTCCTAATCACGTAAGTGGTTTGAATCTAACTTATCTCGTTTTAAGTTCAAATTTCCTAAATGGAACATTGCCATCTTGGTTGTTCAGTTTGCCATCTTTGGTGGGTTTATCCATCTCTAGTAATCAATTCATTGGCGAGATGGTTGAATTCAAGTCCAATTCATTGGAGAGGCTTGACCTGCGCTATAATAAGCTACATGGCTCTATACCTAAGTCAATATCTAGACTTGTGAACCTTACTTTTCTATCTCTCTCATCAAATAACTTGAGTGTTATGTTGGATTTTGAAATATTTTCAAAGTTCAAAAATCTCAAGGAACTTGATTTATCAAATAACTTAGTTAGCATCAACAATAATGTCACCTATACCTTGCCTTATCTTGAGCAGCTCAACTTGTCTTCTTCCAACATTAATGAATTCCCAATTTTCTTAAGAGCAGCAACAAATTTAGAATACTTAGACCTTTCCAATAACAGTATTTATGGTCAAGCTCCAAGATGGTTGGGGGATATGAGGAGGGATTCATTATATTTTCTTGATCTTTCTCACAACTTGCTTCAAGGACCATTTCCCTATCTAAAATTTCTTGGGGTGCAATATATGTTTGTCTCCAATAACAAATTAACTGGGGAAATCCCTTCTTTAATTTGCAATGCAAGTTCCCTTCTACTTCTAGATTTGTCTCATAATAACTTAAGTGGCATGATTCCTAAGTGTTTGTTACACTCTAATGTCCTCTTAGTGTTGGATTTGCGAATGAATAACCTTCATGGTACCATCCCTGCAACATTTTCCAAGGGAAATGATTTTAGGACTATTAACCTTAATGACAATCAATTGGAAGGGCCATTGCCACGATCTTTGGCAAATTGTACAAACTTGGAAGTTCTAGATCTTGGAAACAATAAGATAAATGGAGTTTTCCCTTATTGGTTGGGAAGTCTTCAGAACTTGCGGGTTCTTGTCATAAGATCAAATAGATTTCAAGGTCATATAGGCAATCCTAAAACCAAATTTCCTTTCCCAAATTTGCGAATCATAGACATCTCTAACAATCAGTTTAATGGTCCTTTGCCAAGTAAATATTTCAAACATTTGAATGCCATGATGAGTGTGCATAAAAGTGAAGTTGCATTGGATTATATGGGAGTTATGTATTATTCGGATTCAGTGAATGTCATGCTCAATGGCAAGATACTAAGTTGGTGAGAATCCTAACTGTCTTCACAAGCATTGATTTTTCAAACAATAGATTTACAGGGGAGATGCCAAAGATAATTGGAAGACTTACATCACTTAAGGGGCTCAACTTTTCTCACAATAACCTTATAGGTTATATTCCATCATCATTTGGAAATTTGACTAATCTTGAATCGTTAGACCTCTCTTTCAACAAGCTCAGTGGGGAGATTCCCAATCAGTTGGTAAATCTACAGTGGCTTGAAGTTTTAAAGCTATCGCATAACCAACTTATAGGACACATACCTTCAGGAAAGCAGTTCTATACATTCAACAATGATTCGTACACCGAAAACTTGGGATTATGTGGATTACCGTTGTCAAGAACATGCAACAACCATGTGTCAAAGCAACCACCGCCATCGACCTTGCAAGAAGAAGACAACTTAGAGCCTGAAAACGGGTTTGGTTGGCAAGCTGTATCGATAGGTTATGGATGTGGAGTGATATTTGGAACATTAATGGGATATGTTATGTTTAAAATTGGAAAACCAAAGTGGATTGTGAGGATGGTCAAACTAGAGCAACATATCTTGCTCAGAAGGCTGAAGAATAATGCCCGCAGAAGTGGTGGAAGAAATTAACAAGTCAAAACAATTTGTGGGTAGATTTGTTAGAGTTTTTGAAGAAAGTGTCAAAGGCATGTTGTAACTTTTTGTAATTTGTGGAAATCACTTCAATTTCATGAAAAGGTTGGGAGTCCAAGTAGAATGCATCTCTTGTGTGTTATTTCATTTCTAGATAATGGAATTTTTTTCAACCATGGAAGAAATTACGGACATGCTGGAATCTGACTCCAATGGACAAGAAGAAACAAAGCTCTCCTCGAACTCCTTTCATGTGTCAGAATTGGGATAAAGATGAAGCTTCCATTTCTACTTGTCATCTTCATCATCCTTATTCACTCTCATCTTCTTCATCTTTCAAATGATGGAGATAGCACATAATGGTGATTTAGAAGAATATCAGCCTTCTTTCATGGTCCCTAAAGACACAGGACACCATTTGTTGCCAAGGTATGCCTCTGTCTTTATTTACATCTTGGGTTGCCTTTGTCACTTTTTTCTTCTCTCTCTCTCTCTCTAAATGTAAAGGATCATTCTTAGGGAAATCAAGCTGCTGAACTTTTTAATTAATATTTATAAAATAAGCATTTGATTTGTTTTCTTTATTTATTTTAATGCAGCTGGTTGGTGTTGTTGCTGTTGAAATAATCGGTAGGCCCAAGATTCCTTTGCCCCTTGCAATCTGGTTTTTGATTTTTGCTTGGCTTAGCATCAAATGCCCTGTAACATGCAAGGTTGATGCCTCTGATGTTTTGGAACATATCAATAATCTTTGTGCTCTAGAATATCTCAAGACCCCTAAGTTGACAGTAAGGCCTCAGTCTCTCTTTCTTGATTTTCTTGTTGGGTACCACATCCATCTATATTTAAATTTTGCTTTACCATTTTTTTGATTCTTTGGTGAATGAATTTCTTAAATTTCTATGTTGTGGAAATTTATAGTGGTTTTTAGTTATACACTTGCTATCTATGTAGAATGTAAGTATTGTCATTTTTCAATTGAAAAAAGAAAAATGTGAATTCAATTTGACTGAAGATTCAGGATAATTTTGAGATTATATATAGAAGTTGGGTGAGCTATAAGTCAACTTGTAGGTGTAGACTTGATATGATTTCTTCTCCTATTTGCAATCTTCAGGTTTTGGTATATGAATGTGGAGTGAAGGTATATATCACTGTAATTCCCCCCCCCCCCCCCCCCCCCCCCCTTCTTGTTGGCTGAATAGTTTTATTGTAGTAAGGTATAGAGGAAACTTTCCTAGTTTCATTTGTCCTTTTATATTTTTCTCATTCCTTTTCCCTTTTAGCAATAGTTGGTATGTATTTGGTTAGCTTTCTTCCATGTTTGATTTCTTGGTGAAGCCCATTTTCTCTTGTAATTAATGTATAAAAAGATCCATGCCTTGAACCATGTTGTGAGTAGGAGGTAGTGAGATTAATCACATTTAGAAGATGGGGTAGCTCCACACATACAAATGAATAACCTTTTCTTTCACCACAGTGTGCTCCAAACTATTGTATCTAGCATGCCAATAATAACTAATGTTCCAGGCATAGTCCACATGGTACTGAACAAGCAAAGCATAAAAATCAAAGGTCCTTTGCTATATTACAATAAATAATAACATGGTCTGTTCTCTCCCTGCTAATCTTACACGTGCAACAACAGTCATTATTTTTCTCCATCATTAATTCATCCCCAATGCGGTAGACACCATCTAGATAGAGAATGATCATACAGAGGGGAGAGATAGAGCAAGAGATAGGGGCAGAGAGTGAGGGATGGAGAGAAAGAGTGAGAGAAGACACAGAGAGAGTGACTGTGAGAACGAGAGAGGAGATGAAACAAATGGAATAGAAGAGAAGAGAGAGAGAGTGACAGTGCAGGCATGAGAAGAGCGATAAAGCAAAGAGAAGAAACGAGAGAGCTTACTGCAGGATCTAATTATGCTTCACGCAGATAATTATAACAAGTGTTTCATGAAGAGAGTGATAGAGTTGTTTTTTGAAAAAATTTAGTGGAAAACAATCTCTAAGTCATATACAACAGTTTTCTATTTGACCAAAGATTGTTTTCTTTTGACCATTTTGTTTAATATGCTACCAAACAAGGGAAAACCTGGAAAACTATCTTCACGTAAAGTTTCCAACTAAACAAACGTAGCGTAAATCACCACTCACCATTAGAACTGAGGTGCTTGAGCCATAGTCAGTTTAGAATTGGGTTGCTATTTGGTCGGAATAAGTGTATAAGGCATAAGGCCTATGTCATCTTTTCACTATCATGTTTGCCAACACTCTCTGGCTTATTGGATCAATGGAAACGAAGTGGTGCCTGAAGAATTAAGTGTTAAAGATGCTGAAATCTTGAGTCTCACATTTTACTTGTTTGCAATTTCTAGGGATGTAGCAAACACATGGGAAGTGGACACTCCTGTTAAATTTCAACAATTTTGGTTTTAATTGTTATAGTTGACAAGTTCTAATTTTGATTGAAGGGAGTAAAAGCAATTGAAATCAATCGAGGAGTGTTGTATTCCATTGTGAAGATAATTGGGAGATCTTTTTTAATTTTTGTTAGCTGGAATGTGCCCTACAAAACCACAGCTGTTTGTTTGGTTATGAGGGAAGTAGTACTTCTTTTATAATAGCAAGGTGGAAGGTGAGGTTGTGGGTTTAAGATTATGGGCATGTGTTTAATTACTAACTTAAAAGGAAGGTGAAGCCATGGCTTTCAAGAGAAACCAGGTGCATGTGTAAATTACTATTAAAGAAAAATATCTGCAGATGTAGTAATAGAATTTTTCACCAGATATTTTTGGTAATGAACCCATTAATGATAGGAGTGCATTTAATGTTGATGCCTTGTTTTTTGGTGTATCTATTGCCTATTAAACTGTAGAGTTAAGTTGGTATTCTGTATCAGTACATGTCAGATTTTTAATGTATGTTGTAATTTAGGTCATTGGTATCTGTCTTCTTAATCCTTGCAATCCTCATTCTGGACTGGTGGCTATGAATTACTATACCAATTTTTTTAATCTGCATTTGCTTGGTCTTGCAGCTTTTTTTTCCTACAATAGAGAATTTCTTGGCAGTATAGCACATGATCAGATGTTGAAGGTGTGGATCTCTTTCTCCATTTCTTTCATGATATGTCTATATGATGGTGTCAAACCTCTAGACAATTTGGTAAATATAATTATCCTTGGATGCTTTATATGGTTGTGCAGTACATGATGTGTGTATGAAGACAACAAGATAAAGTTCTTCAATATTTTGAGACTGGGGGGCGGGGCTTAAGGAAAATTTCTTAAGATTATCTAAGTGCATTGATCATATGTATCGGCATTTGACCTCGTGGTTTGATAGCTTACTTTTTGAAGTATATATTTGGAAGAGTAAGTTGGAGGTTGAGATAGTTCAACACCTAGTAGATGTGTATGTAACATACAGAAAAAAAATAAAGAAGTATATATTTAAAAGATGTTGTAGAATTTTATTTGTATTATGAACAGCATATTAACTCTCTACATTTATTTATGCGACATTGGTATTTAGATGAATTTTAACATAACATTATTCAATTAAAGGTCAAACAATTTACATAAAGAAACAAAGAAACAACCTGTACCAAACTAGCTAGGAACAGAGCCAAACCAGAAAATACTTTGGACTACCTAACTTGATCAAACACAGAGAAAGGGCCATGCTTCAAACTAAACAAGCATATATTTCTTTAATATTATTCTTGATGATTTTATGCACCTCACTCCTAATAACTTAGGATTTATATGATTTGTTGCATGGTTCTGGGAAAAAGTCTAACAAGTCAAGCTGCCTTGGCAACTATGACAGTTTTGAGATGGATGTGGAAATTATTGTTTATAACATGTTTGGAGTTAATTGGGTGATGCTTTTGATAGAAACATCCCTTTGGGTGCATGAATTGGTTTGGAAAGCATTCTTCTGAAATTTTGAAAGTATTGTTATCATGTTTGTTACTTTGATGTGGTTAGTATGGAAGGAACAATACTTTCATATTTTTAAGGATATTGAGAGATTCTTTGATCAATTGAAGTTTTTATTGATTCCTACCTTGTTTGAGTGGTCTTTGGCTTTGGGGTTATACACGTTGTAATTTCATTTTTGAGTTTCAATATTCTCTTAGGTTTTCTATTTGGTTCTTTGTAATTTTTAAGTTACTTTGTATTTGTGAATGTGAGCATGAAGCAATTCTCTTTATCTATAAAACTTCATCAATAACTTCTAATAAAAAAATTGATGAATTTTTTTATGAAATAAAAAATATCTAAGATCTCTCATCTATTGAGAAAACCCAAAGATTATTTAATTGTAATGCTTTAAGCCAATTCATTTATACTTTTAAAACTATTTGTTTGCCACTGAGTGTGATGAAATAATATTTTCTTGAATGATCTTATTCTAGTCAATATTTAGGGGAGCGGGGGTGGGGCTATAGTCTTCATAAACCCTAGTATTCTTTTGGCTGTATAAAGGCTCAAAGAATCCCGAGACAAGGGGTTAGTTGCTTACCATTGGTTAAGTGAGTATGGTTGGCTTTGGTATTTTGACACAAGACAACCAAAACATGATATAAAACACAGAAAAAGCGAAAAACAAATAAATAATAAACTCTCCTAATATTCAGCACCTAGGGTTACTTGGAGTCAACACCAAATGGGATAGAAGGTCTAGGAGTAAGCACCAAGGTCCAAGGGTTGGCTAGAGTCAACACTAGTCCATGACAATAATTCCAAGAGAAATTTTAATTAATCAAGAAAATTGTGAACTCTCTTCATAGAAGTACAATACTGCGCTTATATAGACTACTCTGACCAAAACATTATTCTAGTTGATTTACGAAAGCATAATTCTAATTGACTTGTGAAATTCCATTTATTAAATTACAAAATAATCTTTAGGAAACTAATAAAATAACCTAATTACTTTCAAACTAAATAAAAAAAATATATAAAAAATTAATTTCAAAATTAATTAAGACTAAATAAAAATAAATATTCCATTGTGCTTCGTACGTCATGTTCTTATCTTGAGATATAGGGAATTAATTACTGTTAGCAAGTACATATGCATTTATGATTGCTTTAAAAATAGACTAAAGGTGTGGTCATTCAGTGGGAATCAACATTTGATTGTGCAATAAAATTTGTGAATATTGTTAGGGATAGTGGGAAAGGGAAAACAAAGATAAAAGGCTTTGAGATGTCTTTAAAACTTGAGTTGTCCCCACTCCTAAGAGTTTGCTAAGGGTTACAAGCAATCAATATCCATAATACAAAAAAGCCTGAGTATCTACAAATAGCAATTCTGGAAATACTCAAGAACTTCTATATAATGTGTTCTACACTTCTACTAGTACAACATAACAGACGACCTAGCTCTCACCCTGACTTTTGGGTTGACCCAACTCATCAGTTAGAGTGTCACAGAGAATCTCGCATGACATTCGCTGGACCCTTGCTTGAGCAAACTTTTGCAAATTTGCTTTTCCTCACTTTTTCACAACTGAGCTCTTGTTCAGTCCAACTTCTAATATTACAACCTACATATATTTATCAAAATATACAACACATAAAAGTTTATAATTTTGATTTTAATGTGTTTTTTATTGCATATGAACAACCCTCAATTTTTTCTTATAGTTTGTTTAGATGATGGACATTTAGACATTGTAATTGATCCTTTCTAAGTGACCAATTTGATGATCATTTTTTCTTATGATTTGGCTAAATTGTCTTTTCAAATGCTATTACTATGGACCATTTATCTCATTTTGATCCTTTGCACATCATATATTTGAGGGAATATCACATATCAACAATTTGGAGTGATCAAGGTGTTTCTATCTTATTGGATGGAATCTTTGTGTGTATTCGATTTTAATGCCTCCGTAACAGTGGAGTATCACTATTTTGTTGCTTGGAAGCATACCAAAGTTCTTTTCCATAAATTATTGCTACTCTTTAGGTTTAAACTGAATTAAATTATGTTGTGTGCCTTTGGAAGTGGAGTTAATAAATTTAATTATTTAAGTTTATAGAATTTGACATAAATTAATAGAAGAGTTTGAGAAACAAAATGACTCAGCTCATTAAGTTTTTGGAACTTAAAACGCTACACTAGAGCAGACTTTGATTATGCATAATATAGAGTAACCAGATTTGTTGTGCCTGACAAAGAAATATTATAGCTGGAGTTTTCCAAAAGATTTTACTTTATATGAGAGCTTTTAGATGATTAACTAGTTTGTTGAGCTGAGGTCTCAATTTAAGAATGGCCTGGTCAATCATGCCTTTGCTGCTACATTATGGTAGTTTCTTTTGTTGTAAGTCATGCTCTTTGTTTAATTTACTGTGAATGTCACCTGTTGACATCCCTTTGTTTTCTATTCAATTGTTATATGTTTATACAGCTGAGCTTTGCCCACGATTTTTTTTAATCAATTATTTTGTTCAAGTCAGAAACTAACATGAAAAACACTCCTTAAATGGATTCAATTTTTTCAAAAAAAATTATTTGAAAATAAGAAGAGACCGAGAGGAAGCATAAATGGAACCCCTTAACATTTGTGAATACAAAGAAAAGACAGTAATTTGTGATCAAAGAAACAAACAACAAACTAAAAATGTGTATAACCTTCATTGCACTTGAGTGATTTCTACATACTGAGCAGTTGGGCAATTTGGTTGGGGATGGATGTCATTTCGATGTGTTGCTCAAGCATTATTAGTGTTTGAATGAAATGATTATTAGAGAAATGTCTAGAAATGATTATTAGAGAAATGTCTATCAATCCAACTTTGCTATTACTTTGATTTTGGGATGTTGTAGTTCTTGATTTTGTTAAAAGTCTATCAATCATTCAGGACATGCAGGCCAAAAATTGAGCTGATGGGCTTCATAAATGAATTATTGCATAAAGTAGTCTTTTTTAATAATATTTTTCTTACCTATCAAAGAAAAAAGAAAAAAGAAAAAAGAAAAAGCCTTTGGTTGGGATCTGTAGAAGAATATAATTCATATTTGATTGGTTGAAGATATTATTTTAAATGATATAAAAGCACAGGTTTTTAGTTGTTTGTTTCTTTCCCTGGTTAATTGGTACTTGAATAAATGAGGTTAGCTGGGCCACCACATTATCTTTGTTGGGAAGATAACTATAGCTGCTGATGAAACTCCTTTAGCCCTAAAGTTTGTGTTTTTGTCACTAAGATTTATCTTTCTATCTTTTGAGATCCTCTGTTCCCCTTTGCGCTAAAGTTAGTGTATTTTTTTTTTTTCCCAAGATTTATCTTTCTATTCTTTGAGATCCTCTGTTCCTTATTTTGAGTTGATCAGCTTCATACTTGATGCAAATAGGTACACATGTAAGTCTTTGTTTTAAAATTTCATTTGTTTTGGGTACAAAGAGTTCGAACACTTTGAAGAAACACATTTTGGAAAGTTGCCACTATTTGTACTTTTACATGTACATAAATACATATATTTCATGTAACTAATGTGATGCCAAAGGCTATAATTAGTAAGGTAACAAAAATATTCTTTAACTTTGACAAGAGACAAATATACAAATTCAAACATGGAAATGTTGACCATTATTACAGTGTGGAGTATACGCTTTCTTGGTTAACATGTTTTTCCTACATAGAGGCTAATGTCATGGCTGGTGATAATGCATATCACCAGTGAAGTCGTTGCTTGAAGAGATACTGCAATGTGCGAGCAAAGCATATTTTTGGCATGTATGAAAGGTATGATTTAAGTCACAGTTGAAATTTGTCGTAGATGCTAGTATCAATGAGGCCACCCCTGATTATGCCTTTCACAACCTCTATTTTAATAATCTAGCGGACTCTAAATATGTGCTTACTTGATCTCATAAACTTAATTGATCGTAGACCACGTGTTGGTACATAAACATTATTAGTGTTATTTAGTAATATTTACACCCATTTATTAGTTTTATCAACAGGATGACACACATACAGAAATGTGAAAACACTAGCACAATTTTATTCATGTTGTGTCTGCAGCTTATATCCATGTCCATTTCTTCTTAGTCATGTTCATAAATTTAAAGTTTAAATTAAGTTTGAGATATTAGGCCAAAAGTTAATTTGATTACAGATGTCAAATTAAGTTTTAGATAATTTTATTTTTCTTTAGGACCTTACAGATGTCATTATTCTACTATTGTTTGCCTCATTGTAAGTTTATGATTCAGTCTAACTCTTTTTTTCTTGTTCAACAAGGAACTCTAACAAAATTTTTGGTTGGTCTATGAAGGATTCGCTAATAATCCTTATGGTGAATTTTTCATTGCAGGGAAAAAATCTCTTCAAAAGGTATATTGCTTTATCTTCAACAAAGAGCTCATCAAATATGTCTTTCAATATATACAATTTTCAGTACTATTTTTTGTAAGAAAACCTCATTCAGGACTATGATGTGAAGAATTGGAGGAAGCAATTGTACAACCTCAAGGATGGGAATCCAAGCTTCCTTGTAGTTATTCAACGATTTTGACCATTGGAAGATATCTAAATGTCATTAGAGAATGTGGGTAGAATGGTAAGGGTCCGTTTTGATCATGCACTCACAATATAGTCTAATAGTTGTTTTTCAAAGAAAAAATAATAGAAGAGACCCTTCTAGCCTTCCATGATTATGTGTTTGATCTTACTTGTAGGTGTTAGAAAATCCAAAATTAACGAGCTTTAGCTCAAACAATCATTAACTTCACTGTATAAAAGCTGCTAAAAATTGTGTGTAGCAAACTCTTAGTTTATCTCATCAATAAGTATCACTAAATAACTTAGTATTTTCTAGTTCTACTATGTTACTTGTCAATTATGGCAATTGACCTACCTTAGTAATTAATTTTCTACTGAAAAATTATGCTTTTACTATTGGAGTATCATCTAATTGGAAGGATGTGCTTCTTAAAGTACTATTTTCTTCTCAATTAGGCATATGTTATAATCAGTGAATTTGGAAATATGAATCAATTATTTATAGTGTGTTGTATATCATACGGCTTCAAAAAATGGAGTTTGCTATCTATTTGATTTAACTAATTCTTAATCCCAACTTAATGGGGTTGTATAACTCAGCAAATCCATGTGTATATTTTATACTACTTTTTCTTAAACAGGTTATCCATCACCATGATTTTTTCCTTGATAATTGTCTCAAAGAATGTTTGCTTCTCTAAACTACTGAAGGTCAGTGCTGTTTTTTTATCAACAAATCTTGTTCCAATTTCTATTTGGATTAACGATCAGGATGGTCAAAATATTATACATCTCTAACTTTTAAAAGTAGGGGGAAGATGTTGGATAGAGAGATCTGATTGAAGAGTGAAAAGAATGAACAAGGAAATTTGGGAAAGCTCCTAATCAGCATGTTGAGCCCAAGAAAAATTGCAAAGATTGGATTCCTTCTTTGGTACACATTCCCTACATATCAAAGTTAATGAAATGTGAAGGTAAAAGAAATCATGTTGCACATTGTCTTAAAATTCAAGCCACAAAAAAATCTTTGGTTCAAGTTATTCTTATTAAAAATAAGAGCAAGACTTAAGTACAGTATTTAGGTATTATTCTTTAGGTTTTCATTTTAAGATTCTGTTATGTGGATTTTTTCTCATGGGATGAAAGTGTATTTTTAAGTTAAGTAGCCACATGACTGAATTTTAAGAGGGGAACCTAAGGAACAGCACTTAAGGTATTGTACCTAAGTTTTGTCCTAAAAATAATAACCTACATCTTTGACTTTCGAATTAAGATGTCATTTTATTTCGATTAAGACAAACTTGGAACTAAAATGATCATATAGAAATGGAGTGATCCAATTATATTTAAGTACCACCAATGAATCTAGTGAAAGAAGGAAGAAATTAATATGTATGTGGATATTCAAAACTTGATTTCTGATTTCCATGGATCCCCGTTGGGGTTTATTCTTATTAGCTAGAATTTTCAAATGCAGAAAGTGGAAATGGTTAACTCTCTGTACCAGCGGTATGCAGCAGCAGCAACTCAATGGTTGGTATCATCCTCCGTTGACTTTCCCAAGCAGCAACAGATGAATTGCTTAATGGTTCTGTTAGGAATTCAACAGGTTCATCAAGGGCACTTAACCACCAAAAATGTTATGGTCACTGATCTATTCTGCAAGTAAGGTGACACATGCAAACCTCTCTCTTTTTTTGAGAGTGTGTTTGTTTGTTCATTGATTTCTCATTCACACTTGTCGCAGCAAATTTAAGAGAGAATTTATTGCAAAGCATCAAAGCTTGGGGTCGAAATTGAGCAATAATTTCTAAGTAGAGCCATGCTTGACTCATTTTGCACGGTGTATAAAGACTAGTAGTTTCTTATATATAGGAGTACTTTTGGATGAACAAAGTGCGAATATATCAAGCTATGCCCACGCACATCCTACTACTAATGGAAGCAAATGGTCCAGGGAAGAGAGATTTAGGAGTAATGTCAATGGTTTTTGGTCCATGAACAAGTGGTGCGTGTTGTTTAGTTGCTTTGTGAATTTAAACCGATTGAGTATAATTTGCTAGTATTTTATGATGGTCTAGATTGATGGTTTTAGGGATTTCAGGTTACCATTATGCTAGGACCATATAGGCTGTTGAGACAATTAAATACATTTCATGATTGCGGAGGAAAAATAGGAGAAGCTTTATGCTTTATTCAGTTGCTGCAAAATTAGAGAGAAGAGATAGGAGTTTAAACCTTGGTTATAGCAGGGGGTGAGTTTAGTGGCATTCTTCGCAGCTTCTTTTCCAAAAGCACCACCAGGGTCAAGGTGGTCTAGGGCAGTGTTTTCTTCGAAATTGTAATGAGTTTTAAAGTGATGAAAATTCTTTGAACATTTTGATTCCTATCTTATTCCTACTTTTCTTATCAACCAAAGGTATTATTGTTCATGGAAACCTAATATCATTTAAAATAGGGGCTCATGAATTGGTTTATGGTATTCAGAGAATTAGTTGTCCATGTTTTTGATTCAGTTGTTACAAAAATGTTTTTAGTTTAATTTTGATAGGTGTATGTCATGTACAGGCAGTAAAGCAATGGGATCAATCAGGGTTGCGGTGACATTGGAGTGCATGGTGACTACTTATCTCTTTTTATATCGTTTCTAGTTCTTTATATGTTTCACTGCCCTAACTCTGATGCCCTGATTCATGTGAAGATTCCCGGATAAGTCCAAATGATCTGCATTTGAAACTAATAAACAAAAGAAAGATGAAGCGAATTCCAAGGGTTTTTGAAGAGAGAAGGAAGATGGACCAAAAGTCAAAAGTTGTCAAAAACTATTCAGCCTTCAAGGTATAACATGTAGCAACAAAGGTCTGAATTAAAAGGATGTACTTTCTTGTGGCGAACGCCAGCCACAAAAAGACCTAGATCCCCAAATAGAAATTTGAAATTTTCTAGGGGACTCACCACAAAGAAATTTCAATGACTTGCACTGAGTACCATTGCTAATGGCAGCTGATAATTCAAGAGCTAGATGGTTTTTAAGCAATGATGGTGCTTCTAGGCTAGTAGGACCTTTAATTGTCAAAGGTCCTGATACTTCAGTGCTAGTCATGTAGCTTACACCAATAGGTGGCATTGGGTTGAAAATTTTTCATTCGGTATGACTTTTCCCCCTGCTGCCCTGTTTTAGCTTAATTTAAGAGGATTTGGTTTGTATTTGTAAGGTTATCTAGATTAATGGTTGTGTATAATTGCAGTTGGTCATCTAATGTTATGTATTCATCATGCTCTGTTGAATGGAATTTTAAAAGGTGGAAGAATCTCACACTGTCACTAGCTTGTTGCAATTGCTTGGTTTGGGGAAATATAACATTCTTTTCCGGGCTAAAGACCGGCATATATCCAATCTTTTGAAAGAAAAATTTCCTGAGGATAAGTTTTTCTATGGTGAATGTTTGACCTTCCCATATTTTGAATGGAAAGTATAAGCCAATGATGTGATTTCTGAGACAGCAAGATAGATTTGTTATGATGGTTTAGTATGCAGTCTATACAGAGTGGTGACTGGGAAATGAATAAACAAAAATCATTTAATACTTGGTTCATCTGATCATAGGTGGACATGACTGCATTGAAGGAGATGGGTGATAAAGACCTCAAAGATATGGGGATACCAAAGGTATTGTGCTTTCACTCTCTTAAAATTTGACAACTGTTTAATTTTGTTTTGCTGTGAAAAAGTCACTTTATTGGTACTTTTCAAAGTATCAAAGCATCAAATAAGATAGAGGATTGAACTACTCCCCCCCCCCACGTGTTGCTTATTTATGTTATCATGATTTTCTTATTCTACCTTGAGGGTTTTTTTTTTTTTTTCCGGTTCATGTTGGATGTTCACAATTCTTGCAGTCTACTTTGAGCCTGATGATTTGTATGGAAATAAGTTCAGCTCGGTGTAAATACTGAGTACTGACTGCAGCTAAAAGAAACATGACATTATCACGTAGGGGCTATTCACAATTCTTTTACTCTAATGTGAGCCCAATAAATTGTATGGAAATAAGTTCCGCTCAATGTAAATACTGACTACTGACTGCAGCTGAAAGGCTCCTTTACTGGCCACTCACCTTGAACTGACTATCATCTTCATTTCATGCATAAATGTCCAATGGAAAACAATTAATCTGTTCTCACAAAAGCTGTTTGACATGCAGGGACTGAGAAAGAAGATTCGTCTTGCTCTGTGGCCTCATTCCAGACGAAAACAACCATAGCTGCAAACATTTATTGGCTGCACTTTGGAGAGTATTTGTTACATCTGAAACTTATAGATCGAGTAAAAATTGACAAGCGTGGGGAGTTTTAATTATTTTTTAGGTGGAGATATGAGTGTGTTGCTTTTCAAGAACCAGAAATCTGTCATGGAGAAAAAAATGAAAGGGTTTATATATGTAATGGGATATGGACGATTGTGCTAGTGAAACATCTAACTATTTGTTTAATCAAGATAATTTTTTTTCCTCATTTTGCATATTGCTTTGGAATGATTCATATGTGTTTGGATTCTCTTTTTATTGAAACTTGGCAAATGTATAATTGCGCCTTTATGAGTGAGATTAAAAAAAAAAAAAAAAACACTGTACACAAGCAAAAACATGTTCGTATTACCAGCAAGCTAATGCCACTAAGATGTTGCAAATTAAGCACATCTTAAAAAATATATAAATAGACATAAATAAATAATATATCCCTATTAATCTCACACAATAATGTTCACTAGATAATGTCCTGCGCGATACGCAGATTATTTTACAATTTTATTTGAAATTATTTGTATATATATTAAGACCTACATATAATATTTATTTTATTCTATAATATTTATGTTTGCCTATAATATTGTTGAATACTTTGAAGCTTGATTTTCTTAATTCATATTTTATTAAAAAAAAATTATATAACAATATAAGACTATAACATATTATAATATTTACTGTTAAAAGTATATTTTATTTTTAATAAGATTAAATGATTTCGAAATTTATAAATAAGAATTTAAATTAAAGCATAAAATATTTTTATATCCTAAAATTACATAAATTTAACTTCTCAAACACTTTTTCAACCATTCTATTCTCATAATCAATTATGGAGACCTCAATCACAACTACCCAATTCATTATCTCAATGAAATTAAGGAAATCATTTGTAAGTATCAACATAAAGAGGATGCGATTAAACAAAGAGAAATTGGCTAAAAATACATAAATTTGTCATAATTTTAATTTTTTAGTTGGACTTCCATATAATTTTTTTAAAAAGTGAAAAATACTTTGAAATCATCATCGATTTTTATTTTTATCACTATAGCTCATACCGCACAAAATAACAGTAAAAAACGTACAAAGAAACCTACAAAGTATGAGTTCTAACACAAATATATATATAAAATAGCTAACTTCATAAATAATCAATTAGAATGTTTTTTTTTCTTTAGTTCTAAAATAAAATACATTTATAACTTTCCCAAACTAAAATCTCAAACACCCAAAGACTTAAAGTGAATCACAACATTCAAAAAATCCACAATGTTCGTCTTCAACATCAAAACCGTAAGCTACCATCACTGAATAAAAAACGCAAACTCCCTTCCTCAGTCATAGCCTACTCGTACGAGCTAGATACAAATAATATTGCAATGTTGGAGTTATGTACGTGTCGTTGGAAGGTTGAAAGCAAATAACATCATTTTTTGTTTGAGTGTATTTGAGATGGGATGGCATGAAAGATTGTGAGCATGTGTATATAAAAGAGTAGATGTGAAAAATGTGAATGGAAATGCAAAAAGTTATTTGTGTATGAGTGAGAGGAAAAGTCTTGAAATATTGAACCAAATAATTATAAAACAAATAATAGTTTTAAAACATTGAATAAAACATGTAACAAAAAGTAGTCTTAAAACATTGAACCAAAGTAATTAAAGAATCTCTATTTTTAAATTTGTTTTTTATCTCTGATATGATTTAAGAGTATTTTAGTTCTCTTCATAAAGTGCTCCACATGGCAGAACCTCTTGCTCTCTCGCACGAGATCTCTGCTTTTATAGATATATTGATTAGAAAAATATAAACATCAAGAAAGTAACCTCAACTATGTTATTTTAGAGGGGTGTATACCCTGAACGTGATGGTAGCTACCAAGGGAGATAAGTAGTAAGTTAATTGATATATTCAAAGATTTATGGAAGAAACTAAGATAATTCTAGTTGATTTTTTTGTAGATTTTGTTTTTATAAAGCATTTGGACACAACTTTGAAGTGGTCACTTATGATTAGTGGAGAAAAAGTGATGGATTTATATGAAAGTAATTGTACGTCACTCACATTTGACTACTTTATCAAATTATGGTAAAAGTTGTAGTCTTAGAAGAGCCATTATGTTATGGTGAGAGCCACATATGCTGCTTTGTGTGAAACAAATTCCTCCATCAGAAGGATGTGATGGTATGGACCCTGCTAGCTTTTGTTTGATTCTTGTTAATGAAGTGAACATTCAAGAGCAAAAAACAATAAATTAATCAAAGTTTGACCAAGACCATCATTTTGAGTCCTTTGAGGGCTATTACACTTTCATATATAAGTATCCTTAGAGTTTATAAAACAACTTCATCAAGAAATATAAGAGATAGATTATGTCTGGATTGCTTCTTCTCAAGTGGTCATCTACTGCATCATATTATTTAAGATACTAATACATATGTCAATAGGTCTTGCTTACACTAAGGAGTTAGTGTAGGTTACTGTCAGCCGTCCATATGAATGAAAAAAGTAGAGAGATGAAAATTGACATTTTAATAGCCAATTATGTTAAAATTGACCTTTTATGGCATTGATATGTCTTCAACAAAGAAAACATTTCATTGCTATTAGGTTTCTCTCAGACTTAGTTGGTGGAGGCTCTGTTGACTTAAATGAGGCTGACACTTTTCATTATGGTCAAAATGATAAACTATAAAGGACAAAAATATTTTGTTTAACATTTTTAAAAGGGTTAGGTTGTTCGTTTTTGGTAAAATTGGTTAATTGATCTTAATTGTTTTTAACTTTACTATTAGTAATTCTTGTGGTTGGGCTGATTTGTTGGGATGTTTATTTTGTTTTAGATTTTAGATCTAAAATTTTTTTTAATAGCTTTTAAAATGAGGAAAATGCTAGAGTTACAATTTTTTTTTTTTTTTTTTTAATTTCTATTGTGATAAGCGGTTATTAATAAGTAAAAAAATGACTTTAGTGGTGGGTCCAAACGTAAAAGTACGATCATATGTGATATTGGTATTGCTCAATGTGAAGATGAAACTATCAAATGTAAGAAAAAAAAAAGGGTATCACTGAATGTGACAAAAGTATGGTCTGAAGGGATGTTGGTACTGCCCAATGTAAAAATGGAACTGTTAAATGTGAGAAAAAAAAAAAGAAGGTACCACTGAATGTGACAAAAGTACAGTAAAATGTGACGTTAGTACTGCTTAATGTGACAATGGAACCATCCAATATGAGAAAAAAAATAAATAAAGAAACCATCGAATGTGACAAAAGTAAAGTCACGTGTGATGTTGGTATTGCACAATGTGATGATGGAATTGTTAAATGCGAGAAAAAAAAATAAGCGAACCACTAAATGTGACAAAAGTACTGTCAAATGTGATGTTAGTACTGCCAAATGTGACAATAGAACCATTAAATATGAGAAAATAAAAGGGAACCACCAAATGTGACAAAAGAGCAGTTACATGTGATGTTAGAACTGCACAATGTGAGGACGAAATCATCAAATGTGAGAAAAAAAAATCACTAAATGTGACAAAAATACTGTCAAATGTAATGTTGGTACTGCTAAACGTGACAATGGAATCATTAAATGTGAGGGAAAAAAAGTGAACCAACAAATGTGACAAAAGTAATGTAAAATGTAATGTTGGAACTGCACAATGTGAGGATGGAATCGTTAAATGTGAGAAAAAACAAGGAAACCACCGAATTTGACAAAAGAACTGTCACATATGATGTTGAAATTGCACAATGTGAGAATGAAACTGTCAAATATGAGAAAAAAAAAATAAGGAAACCACCAAATGTGACAAAATAACTGTCATATGTGATGTTGGAGCTATATAATGTGAGGATGGAACCGTCAAATGTGACAAAAAAAAAAAGGAACCATCGAATATGACAAAAGAATTGTCAAATGTAATGTTGGAACTACACAACGTGAGGATGGAACAGTCAAATGTGAGAAAAAATAAGGGAACCATCGAATGTGAAAAAAAAACTGTCACATGTGATGTTGGAATTGCACAATGTGAAAATGAAATTGTCAAATATAATGTTTTGGTAACCTGGTATAACAGGTTGCCTACTAGTAGGTATCATACTCCCCAAAAAAGGGGTACTGTAAAATTACCCATATCTCTAGTATTCTTTACAAATATATATATATATATATATATATATCTCTAACAAATATGAAAATCCTTGGAGTTCAAAGTTTTTTTTATTATTGTTGTGTTAGCAGGTATTTATTGTTGTGCTCTGTGTATAAATGGACATTTAACTCTTTTAATTGTCTTCTCAGGAAGGAAAAAGAAAAAAGAAAAAAAAGAAGTAGCTCTTTTAATTAAGTTGATTGAGTTATTATTGAAAGTCTATGCTAAAATAATAAAATCTTCATTCTCAAAAAAAAGAAAAAGAAAAAAAGAATAATAAAATCTTTTCTATCTCTCCATCTTTTCACTCCCTACCAAACATTATGAAGGAAAACTAAAATGTTTTTTATCGTCCACTTTTCTACTCCCTCCCTATTTTCTATCCTCCCCTTTTATTTTACCTTGGTAATAACTGATAAGTAACTTTGAATAAGAGTACTAAACCTAATTGTCATCTCTTGACACTATAAAAAAATAAGGGCTATAGTGGCCAGTTCAAGAAATTTGTGCCTATTATTATATGGGTTAATGGATGCTCTTAGAATAATTATTAATCATCCATTTTAGGAAATTTCTTATGAAAAATTAAAAAAAAAATTTGTCAGAAATTGAAATAAATAAAGCTTTAAATATTATTATGCGTTAAAACTACATTTTCATTTAATATTTTATTTCTTGATTGTGATTTTTAAATGAAAAATAAAAAATAAAAATCTCTGAAAATAGCTGAGATATTTACAATTTCTGAAGAGTTTGCAATACCTGCAGCAGCAAAGTGATTTCAGCTAAAGGACTTCCCATTGTTCTTACTTCTAAGTAAGCACAAGAATAAGTGAGTAATTTAGGTCATTTTGGGGTGTAGAAATTAGAAACCTAAACTATCCCTGTTTTTTACCAATCATTTCATGTTATTCTGAGGCTGTTTGTTAATTGCAGCGCTCTGTTCACTCCAATCCTTCATCATTGAACTCCAAATCCAAGCTCTCAAATAAAATAACCCTTCATAAATCCTGCGAATATGGCATAGTTTATCACCATAGAAGGCTGTCCAGCCTTTCTTATTGATTATCCCACATCAAATTTGGGCATTAGTCCTATCTTTCAATATGGAGGAAATTACGGCATATTATGGTGACTGTAACAGCCATTCATTCTAATCATTAGATTAGTTATACATTTGCCACATTTTGAAAAGGATTCTCCACCCATTAAAGATTTGTTGGGCAATCAAAGTGTTTCTACTAAAGATTGAGACAATCAGAAATTTACTGAACAAGAAAATACATTGTAACGTGACATGGAGCAGTAGAGGGATTGAATTGAGAGCTTGAATAGGATTGGATTTAGAGGAATATTGTATTTTTATGGAACAAACGAGGCATTTTTTAAAAAGAAATTTCAAGAAATACTTACTGCTTAGTAGCAGCTTGTTACGTACAGTATGTAGCATGTAATTAGCCCTTTACGTCCGTCACAATGAAGCAATCTGGTATGATTGAATTAAACATGAAGTACTTCAAAATATGTAACCTCGTTAGTCGTTAGTATGTTGAGCTGTAACTCTCCAATTTTTATATGAAATTTTTTAGAAGAAATTTGTAGCCATGATTGGATTGTGTGTGTGAGATGCGATACTTCTTGACAAGAATGTAGCATCAGAAGTGAGACTGTTCTTGTTCTTGAAATGTTGCACCTTGAACAATCTTTAGCTTTGCATTGTACTTATCTCGTAACTCATGTTCCAAAAGATGAAGAGAATTAACTTGTATCTTAATATTCCTAAGGTTTGCCTTAACAGGAATTCACATCCCCATTCCCCACAAGTATACTAAGACATTGAAATCCAATGGTAACATAAAGAACTCAAACAAGGGCGTAAAACATTTCCCAAACTAAATTTTGCAAACCATTGCCTAACTAGGATTGAAAAATAAATAAAACCAAGAATGAAAGGTCTGAAAATTTCCCCTATCACAAATCAAATAAAATGAGACAAAAATTGTTTTAAAACAACATGAAAAAATAGAATCAATCCATATAATACCTCCTCTTTTTAACCTTAAGATGTCAATTGGGCTACCAGGTCGTCTAACCCATTTAAGATGTCCACATGTCATGAATCATAGCTGACAAAATCGACATTGAAAATAAGGCCAAAAACTCTCTTTGAGACTAAGTTATTCCAACATTTAAAAGTACCAACAGATGCTCCAAGTCTAATTTTAATATGACTACTCCATAATTCCAGGATTGTATTTAACCATAATAGCTGGTCATAAAATCAGATCAAACGACCAATTTCAGAGCAACACAATTGTAACCAAAGACATCATATCAAACACGCTAGCAAAGAACCTTTTTAAGTTTTATTTGAGGCATAAGTGGCACACCAAATATGTTTGAACAACCAAAAGACAAGCTCTGGCAGACCAACATTATGTTATCAAAAAAAAAAGGCAGACCGACATTATAGTCCAAGCCAACCCCAACTTAATAAATATGTGCAAAATTTATTAAAAAATATTGGATACATTTTATCTATATTTGGTCAATCATCATGGAAACACTAACGTGTAAAAGATAATTAGAATGCAAAAAATTAAGGGCTTGTTTGGTTTGAGCAAAAAAAATGGTGTATTTTGTATTCATTTTCAGTTTTTTGTGGAACTCACTATTAAAAAACTTGTTTGGCTTTGTATTTGTATTTAGTTTTCATTTTTAGTATAAAAAAAATAGGATTTGAATACAAAAACTGAATACAACTTTTTAGTGTTTCCATTTTCTTGAAAATGAATACAATTGCATTTTCATAAAAAAATCAAATATGTGGGTCCTACTATCACTGACTTGTCACATCAAAGAACACACTCTCTCTCTCTTTGTTGGTGGTTGTCATAAAAAAAAGTGAAGGGGAAGACAAAGCAGAAAATGATACCAAAAAAAAAAAAAAAGATGGAAACAAAAAATAAGTACAAGATTTGTGTATCGAAAATGAAAATAGAAAATGAATACAACCTCAACACAAATCAAACAGGCCCTAAATATCTCCGATCAAATCCAAACTAAACTAATGCTATTCTAGAGAACTCATTTCTAAGTCAATATGTGTGTGAAACTCCCTCCTGGAGACTTGAACCTTGCCTCCTACACCCTATAAGCACTTATACTTGTGAAGTGATCATCGCACCAAGGGAACTTCTTTTCAATATAAACAACCAATTATCTATAAAATAAAATAAAAATTGTACTTGGAAATTCTTAAAACGTCCTTTGGAAATTGGAATTTTCGCTTAGAATCCAAAGGTTTTTTTACTTTCTAAATTGTCAACATCTTTTTTGAAAAAAATATATCAATAGTTCTTAATTTGAACATATTTAAATTATATTATAAATTAATAGTAAATCATCCTAATTCTTGGTATTATTTGTTAGATTTAATAAAATTAGATATAACCAATCATGAATTTAGATTAATAAATTGAAGTCATAACATCACTTTGAATGAAATCAAATATAAATGAGAATTAAGAATTTTTTTTATACCTTAAACAAACTGAAATCAATTAAAATTTTAATGATAAGGAGATTAAAAGTTTTTGGGGCAAAAATAAATGGAGCAATTAGGTAAGAAAGTTATCTATTCTGAATTATTTTTGAAATCTCCTAATGCAAGTGTTTCACTGGATTTTTTTTTTTTAAATCTTATTTGATATTGTATTTTTATGTTTTTTTTTTTTTGGATGAGAGAGAAATAAAAATAGAGCAAAATTACATATTTAGATATGTTTTTAACAGATGTGAGTTACATATTTAGATCTATTTTTAACTTCAGATCGATAAAGTGTCAAATTTCAAACTACAGGTAGATAACGTAAATTTTGACCAAAATCACAGGAAAGTAAGTTGTAATTTATTGTTTTGTGCTAAAATTTTTATTGTGGACATTTTTGTCCAAATATTTTTGCCTCATTTTCTTCTAAATTTGAGGAGATTGTATTTTGGTTGGCCCAGTGAGTCCGGAAAAGAAACTCTTGAGCCCAGCAAAATCTCTCCCCTTTCTCACCAAACAATTTTTCTCCGTACTTTTCTATCCTTCCTATAATCACCCCAACCAAACAGTGCCTTATGTAATGTATTTCTTTCCTTTCTAGTACAATTTTTGTGCAGAAAAAAATTAAAGATAGAGGGGAGCAATCCAATCACTAATAAGTTTTTCTCAACGAAGGTAATTAAAAGAGACGAATCATCAAACTTAGAGGAGGAAAACTCTTGGGCCGAATCTTTCAAGACTGATCCACCAAAAAGCTTTTAAAAAGAGCCTGGGACTGATGACAATACACCATTTTGCACCCTTTACTGAAAAAGGTGACCAAGGCGCAAGGAGCAATACCAAAAAGCTTAAAAAAAAAAAAAGCCTGATACAGAGGACAACAACGAAGCACTTTCATTCACTGGAAAAGGTGACCAAGACTCAACATTTAGTGTTGTACATTCTCAAGATGGACGGAACGGCTAAGTGCCAACTGAAGCGGAGACAATGAGGAGTTTAAAGCTGATTCAGAGCAAAATAGTGATGAAACTAGCAAGCTATGCTCCACTCCGAAAGGAAGAAGGGAAACCTGAAGAGTGGTGGTGATAAACAACCCAGCCTATTTTCATACTTTGGGAAAAGCTAGTGTTATGTGCCCTGCTACGTAAATTTCCTGTGCATATGCTGCAGCTTGTACATAAATTTTGTTGTCAGTGTTGCAAGCTACAGATGAAGGCTTTTTTTGTAAAGTTGGCAATAGTTTGCAATCTGTTTTCTTCAAAAAACCCAACTTCGCTCATTTTCTGGAGGATTGTAAAAAGATTATAAGCCTGGGAATTTAACTAACGAACTCATACGGGATAATGTTCCCATCAACAGTAATGTGAAGTAGAAAACTATGTTATGGATCAACCAAGTGCAACAAAACTGGATTTTCATTTGTTCGTGTCATTAGTGTGCAGAGCATGATTTTTTTATGGTTAAGTTACACAAGCAGCAAATATTTCTTGACTCATAATTTTAACCTCCCTCTTATTAGCTGGAGTTCATTGACAAGTGCAGCACATAATTTTACATTTTATAGTTCTTCTATATTTTATAGTTTGTTTCTATATTTGGTTCAAACATGCAAGATGCTTGAAAGACAATCATACAAATTAAGTTGTGACAGCCTGACAGGCTTGGCTAGCTAGCACCATTTAGGGGCAGTGCATCTAATTTATGCAGTATTGCATTAACTCAATGTTGTCTTTTCATGCCTTCACAATGAGAAGGTATTTTCCCTTTTTGAAAGTAGAGGTCTGAATTCTACTGGTAATGGATGTTAAAGACGAAAATAAGTAGAAATTCTTTTTCTTTTAACAATATCGGCATGGAATTTGTCCTAACAAGATTATGGAGAGAGATGTTGTTTTGATCGATTATATCAATATATGACATTGTATTTATTTTTGCCTATCTAGAGTTACAAATATTTAAATGGTGATGAAATAGTTTTTGCCAATATGTCAAGTGAAAATAACTGCAAACCTGCAGTTTTATTCTAGTACATCATTACTGGAGTTCTAACAGTAACTACAAAAAAAAAAAAAAAAAGAGGAAAAAGAAGAAGAAGAAGATACTTTAGACAAATCTGATTTTTCTCATGTAAACACACTAGCATACTTTTTCTTGTTCACCTAGCCTGGAAAGAGCAGCTGACATTTGAAAATGAATAACCTGAAGAAACATCTTAAGATATTGCTTGTATAGTTTGACATGTTAGATACTGTCTTCTGAACCTAGAGCATTTGAAGGCCATCTCAAAACTGATCAGCAGCCTGAAAAACTCAATATTCCACATGCATGTTTCCCTGAAAACCAAGTTCAGAAGTTGATTAGGGCCAAAATGGATCATCACAATATTAAAAATCAATAGAGTATCCTTCAATTTCTTCAAGAAAGTGGGCCTGAATTCCCAAACACCGGCCCCCCACCCCCAAAACAACAAAAAAAAGGGGCAAAGCAACAACTTCAACAGAGAACCCAACTTTGGGTATTTTCAGATTAGACAGTAGCAAGCAAATCCAAGATTATCATTCTAAATTTCTACATTTATATATATGGATGTATAAAACTAATTGCACAATCAATAGCAGAATAGTCATTCAAAAAAACAAGATTCCTCTTTAGAATCAAGTCTTGTGTGAGAAGATGGCTAATAATGATTTTTTGAACATGTAAAAACTCTCTCTCGCACACACATAAACTGCATCCAACTAAAAATTCTGCAGAATGAAATTATACTTAAAACTCAAATAAAACCCCTCTCCCCTTTTTACCCCCCTCCCTTCGGAAAGTTTTTTGTTTGCCCATTTAGGGCTCACTTCACTTCCCTTCGTTCATCCATCCTCAGGGGGGATTCCAACGCTTGCTCTCCACTCTTCTATCATCCCTCAGATTCTTAGTAGAAGGTAGAACTTAACAATCCAAAGCCAAAAATTTCCACCTTGTGTATATGCCCCTTATCATAATTATTCTAGTATATTTTTTTGAGCAAACTATTTATACACATTCAGTTCAAAAGAGTTATCTTATTCCCTAAGGAAAACTGTTAAACATAGTTGAAATGCTTAAGTTTCCAAAGTCTTTCACCAAAGCAAATATGAGTGTCTATTAAGTCCTATATATTATCGATATCAAATATCTTTGGGGCATCCTTCAGTGAAAGCTTCTCAAAGAAGGGTATCCATCCATCAGGTAAAAGTCAGCTAGTGCTCTTCATTTTTCCTGGCTTGGGCCAGTTGTGAACATAATATACGAGTATACGACACTTAGCATAGGCCCAGGTGAAGTTTCAGCTAGTGATCTCAATAATTACTTGAATTAAAAGATTCAAGAATTTCTTCCAACACAAAGAAAGACCCAAAATACATTACTTCTGTCATCACTCCATGAGTGATTTTAGTCCTTGAAGTATAAAGTCCCGTAGATAAGAAGGGCAAACTAAAAAATAATCTGTTATCACTCCATTAGACACATTAGGGATTAAAAATTCTCACTTTTAATTTGTTAAGGACTAAAAAATATTACTTTAAGTTATTAAGGACTAAAAATGACCACTTCCACTTCCACGTGCATATTTCCTTGAAAACCAAGTACAGAAGTTGATCAGGGCCATATGGATCATCACCATATTGAAAATAAATAAAGAAATAACAGATTCTTGAGGAATTGGTGATACAATTTTTTTTTTTTTTGATAGGTAATAAGACATTTATTGAAAAAACTGAACATCATGTTCACAATGGTGAACACTCTGAACAAGAAACAAATACAACAAAATCAGGAACTAAAGTGAACAGAATGTAAGAATTCAGAAATTGGAATACAATTCGTAAAACCCCAAATATGAGCCCACTGAAACAAAGTACCGAAGAGAAGAGATTTTAAGAGATCTAAGAGTCTCTCATTGTCTTCAAATATGCGGGTATTACAGTCCCGCCAAACTAACCACATTAAACATGCCCAGACCATATTCTAAATGGTTGATAGGAATTAGTGACACAATTAACCTCAAATTGTGTTCATTCTGTAACTTTGCCTCCAATCAAATTTTTTTAAACTTAAAACATAAAAATAAAAAAGACGCATTTTACACTAACACATTCAAGTAGAAAACTTCTGGTCCTAAATAGAGATGTGTCTCTACAACGAAATGATCGTTAAGTTTCTTCAAGAAATCATTCTAAATCTCTACATCAATATATATATATATATATGTACAAACCAATTGCACAAGCAATAACCGAATAGTCATTCCAAGAAAAAATATACCTCTTTAGCATCAAATCTTGTGTGTGAAGATGGCTGATAATGATTTTTTGAACATGTCAAAACTCTCTACTTAGAGATAACCACATCCAACTAAAACCTCTGCTGAATGAAATTATACTTTAAACTCAAATAAAACCCCTCTCCCCTTTAACACCCTATCTCCCCCTTTTCCCCCTTCACTTCCCTTCAGTCATGCACCCTCCGGGGGGATTCCAACGCTCACTGTACGCTCTTCTATCAACCCTCAGATTCTTAATAGAAGGTGGAACTTAACAATACAAAACTTTCTGCCTTGTGTATATATTCCTTATCATTATAATTATAGTATTTTCGTGAGCAATCTATATATACACATTCAGTTCAAAAAGAATTATCTTGTTCCCTAAGGAAAACAGTAAAACATAATAGAAATGCTTAAGTTTCCAACGTCTATTACCAGAGCAAATACGAGTGTCTATTCAGTCCTATATATTATTGATACCAAAATATCTATGGGGCATCCTTCACTGAAAACTTCTCAAAGTAGGATATACATCCACCAGCTAAAGAGTCAGTTAGTGCTCTCCATTTTTCTGGGCTTGCGCCGGTTGTGAACATAATATACGACACTAAGCATAGACCAAGGTGGAGTTTCAGCTAGTGATCTCAATAATTAATTGAATTAAAAGATTCAAGAATTACATCCAATACAAAGAAAGACCCAAAATACATTACTTATGTAATCACTCCACGAGCGATTTTAGTCCTTGAAGTTTAAAGTTATCGCTTTTAGTCCCTTAGATAAGGAGGCCAAACTAAAAACTAACCTGTCATCACTCCATCAGACACATTAAGGATTAAAGATGATCACTTTTAAGTTTGTTAAGGACTAAACGTGAACACTTTAAACTTAAGTTAAAGGACTAAAATCGCTGATGGATTAAAATTCAGAGACCAACAATGTATTTTGCCACCAAAAAAAAAAAAAGAAGGCAAACCCAGATTGAGATTTGAGACAATAATGCAGAAGGCAGAAAAACCCAGATCGAGAATTGAGACAATAATGCAAAAACCGAAAAGAAAAGCATCGAAACGAATTCCATACCGAATGAATGAATGAATGTTATTGCTGAAAAGTTGCTCAGTACATTCCTCCCCTGGCACTATTGAGAATGGAGCCAAGCGTACCCAACACCGCAAAAGCCAAAAGTGGGCTAACATCAAGAGTGTCAAAGATGGGTGGGATGATATTACGAAAGAGATTGAGATAAGGATCGCAGAGGTCACGAATGGCGGACAAAGGTTGACGGTCCCACGGGATGTTAGGGAACCAACTGAGCAAAACCCTGACCATCAAAACCCCACTGTAGATGTCAAGCCATTTGGCGAGGCCAGCAGCTACAACAGTGAGAGGGGTGTTGAGGTAGCCAGGGGGACGGTCCTTGAGAGAAGCGAAGAAAAGGGTTGTGGTAGCGGCGGTGGAGAGTGAGAGAGGGAGTGGGAGTTTTGGGAGGAGGAGGCGTGTGGAGAAGGAAATGGCTATGGAGGCTATGGTGGTGAGAGTGGTGTTGGGGTGAGATGGGGTTTGTGGAGAAGGGAGAGTAGAGGAAGCGCAGACAAGGGTGGAGGTGGGTTTGCGGAGATAGAGGGAGAGGGGTTTGAGAGAAAAGGGTTTGGGGTTTGAGGATGGAGGGGTGAGGAGGAGGAGGGCTTGGGAGCTCGTCAGAAGAGAAGCCATTTTTTGGGGGAGAGATTTTGGGATTCTGTGACTTTGAGTTGAACTTTGATGATTGAAGCGACCTAAAATTGGATTCTTTGAGTGTGAAGGTGGTGTGGTGTGGCAGTTTTTTTGCTTTGCCACTTTGTTTTTTCTTTTTTTTATTATTAACGTCAAAATTCAAAATTTACCCTTTTAAGTTTTATTATTTATTATTTTAGTTTTTTAAGCGTCTATTTAAATACGATTTATTGTTAAAAACTAAAAACTAAAAATATTGTAAGGAAATCATTTTTAAATGTGTGAATAGTGCTATGAAACTCAGTTTTAAAGTTAAATTTACTGAAATCTGTACTTGTGAGTCCTTTGAGCAGTGCACATGACTCACAGAAAAACACCAAACGCTGGAAGAAAAATAATTTTAATGCAATCCAAACTTAACCTAAGTTTAGGTTTTGTCATTTTAGTTTTTTAAATTTCATTCATTCTTAATTAAGTTCTCCGTTGATAATCTGTTAGTTTCGCTGTTAACTACTCCATTTTGTACTTTAGTTAATATATAATATTTATTTTAGAAAAATGTTAATTGGAAAAAAAAAAAATAGAAGCTAAAGGGACATACACTACTTTCAGGCCAACATGCATTTCCTTCAAAGTCTTTTGAGATTCAGGAGGAGTTGATCAGTAGACAAAAATGGAGAGAAAACTGAAGGGAGAAAGTGAGATTGCTTAGTAGACAAAAATGTCCATGTGCACTTACATATGGGCAATTCATCCAGTTCCTTTTTTTTTTTTTTTTTTTTGTTTAACTAGACATGATTTTTATTTTTTAATAAATTGGGTGATTGAATGTTTTTTTTTTGGTTGTTTGTCACTTTTTTATTTGAATTAGCCATCAATTTTAACAAAGGTATATGACTAAATTTATACAAACTCACTTTTTTTATCTCTCCACTTTTTCACTCCCAACCAAACAAAAATGAGATAAATTAAAATCTTTTCTATCCTTCCACTTTTCCACTCCTCCAGCCAAACGAACCCTAAGAGATATGGTGATAAAGCATGCCTCCCAAAGAGGTGAAGTGGAATCCTTTTATGTCTTATTACATTTAATGATAATTCAATTGTAGATGGGATGTTAAATGTTGGATTGAAAAAGATGTTCTTAAGACTTCTCTAGGAAACTTCCTTTTCTATGAAAGGTCCTCAACTCACTACAAAAAAAAACTGTACTATTGCGACGGGCCAAAACTGCAGCAAAAGCCCAAAAACCGCTACTAAAGGTCCATTTGACCTTTAGCGGCAAGGGCTATTCCGGCGGTTCTACCCGCCACTGTTGCGGTGCCGCTATAGCAATAAATTGGCCATTTAGTGGCGCTTTTGGCATATTGCAGCAGGCAGAAAACCGCCGCCATATAAGGTTACCATTCGGGCCAAGTGACCTTTTAGCAGCGAGCATTAAGCGCCGTTATAGGGTTTATTAAACAAAAAACTCTATGCGCCTTTTAGCCGTGGTTACGCCTGCTGCTATATGTGTGAGGCTTTAGCGGCGGGCTAAAAACGCCACTACAGGTTTTTTTTTCTTTTCTTTTTCTCTTGGGTTCTAAAACCATATTTCTATTACAAATAACCTGTAATAATTTTAGCTCCACTAAGACAATACCACAAATGTAACTAGATAACACCACAAATGTCTCCAAACTAACATTATATTAACATATAAATATATTATCAAATACATAACATTGTCTATAACCATCATCACAAAATTAACAAAAGAAAGATGTGGTCCTTTGTACACAGAAAGGACTTCAACACTTAAATTAAACTAATACCATAATCAAGTTTCAAAGTGTTTCAAAATATCTTTCAACACTTGCAAAAAATGTATTTGTTCAAATGCGGTTCTTTGTACACAAAATGTCCTCAAACACCAACATAAAATTTATAAGCTGCTTGGTTGATGGGATGCAGATGATGATTTTTGGAGAGCTGGGGATTGTAGGATCGGAGGAACGTCCTACATACAGAAAAATAAAAAAGGAAATAATTAGGACACAACATTGAAACCAATGCCTATTATTATATCTTGAATGCACCTTTGATCCAGCATGCAATCAAAGTGATTACATAAAAAATAAAATAAAAACCAAGACAAAGAACTATACATGCACAAACACAAGGGTGCCAATTGTGTTTCCGCTACTCTTTCAATCTTTGTTTGCATGTTTAACGAATTAAGGTCTATCTTCAAACCGGTATTATTGCCCCTCCCCCCTCCTTCCCAAAAGATAGTAGAATGAAGCGATGGCCATATGAATTTGGAGATGAACATTGTCACCAAAATGATTACACAGTTGTGACTTAATCAATTGCTTGGATGCATATGAAACTTTCTAAACAATGATATGAAAGAATATGGTAGCCAAGAACATTGGAATGCTTAGAAGGGTTTTTTTAAATGAAAAAAAAAATACAAAACTTTACTTAAAAAGGCTAACCAGAGGTTGCAAATAATGATTGCAAAATGCATGTGATTGTGCCATTTTTGATGCGGATGTCAAATGCCTACCAATAAAGATATGACATCAAAACATTACCTAGTCAAAGTAATAATGATTGACACTACTACTTTATGGAAATTTTAGTGAATGTACTGGGAACAGAGCTTGAGACAATTGATAGCATTAAAAATACTTGGAAGTACTAGTACCAATGACTTCAAACTTCATTCAATTCAACAAAGCCTAGATCTTAACTACTTAGATGTAACTTAGTATTGAAACATTTTCTATTCTCTACTTGTCAATTACAAATTATGCAGTTATAAAATGTTATAATCACAAGATATAATAAAAGGAGGGTGTCAGTGGACACAAGCAATCCAATATATTCTGACTTTCTAGTCATTACGCAAGATTGTTAGTAGTTCTACATGTACACACAGAAAATTCCCAAGCCCTAAGGATATCACATCTCAGATCCCACCAACATGAAACTGGGTGTCCATGCCACTATGAAGTGCCTTACAATCATGTTGATAAGAAAGAATATGCTACTACAAGTTTAAAGATGTGGAACAATAATTACAATAGATTTGTTGCTATATCACAGACAGACTTATCTTATAGAAATCCACTTTTCTAAAATCAAGGTGAACATTATAGAAACTAAAGTCTTCACTAATATACTATAATTTTAACACCATGAAAAAAGCTTTGAGACTTGATTAAACCTTAAAACTACATGTGTTAGCACATATAAACAACTAGGATTACAACCCATAACCTCATATAACAATCATCACAACACAAGTCAAGAAATTCAATCACATATAAAAATCAATTACCACAACATCAATTCACTTCAAAGTTCTAAAACTCATTATATATATATATATATATATATATATACACACACACTTCAAGTTTAATAAACAAATACAAGCAATTAAACCTAACCTCATAACTCATTGAGGTAAAATATCAAACACTTGACATGCAACAAACACAAGCCTACAACTCAAGCAATTTTCATAGTTAGCACTATCAACTTTTCACATATATCAAAATCATTCCAAAGACATAAAGAAACTCAATTTCAAAAATCCATCTCAATCTTCCTCATGGATTAAAACTCATATGGTTGTCCAAGAAATACAACCCTCAAACCCACTAAGTTATTACCATAAACATCATAAAACAACAAAGCCCAAAGGATTTCATAGAAGAAAATGACAGAAAACTTAGATTTTTACCTCATCTATTAAATTAACCAAACTTAAAGGGATTGTCTTTCAAATGGGTATGTCGAACTAACCACTAGAACTCTCGGCGTCGCCGCTAGGGTAGGCTGAGCTCGGTGGCACTAGGCTAGGTGTTGACGTTGGCGTCAGCAAGTGGCTGGGCTGGGCTGGGTTGGCCGGTGGGCTGTGTGAGAGAGAGAGTAGGAGAGGTAGAGAGGGTTTTGTGTGAGGGAAATGTGAGTGGCTGAAAAATTTTAAGTGGGTGAAGTTTTAACTTTTAAGAGAGTGGGAAAAGTGAAACTTTATGCGGGAAAGGCAAAAAAAAATTTTTGCTGAAATTTGAGCTCTATTGTGGCGGTTATGGAAGCGTCACTAAAGGTTTGGGCTATTGCTATAGAGTTTAAAAATAGCACACTTCAATGTCACAATGCTGAAATTTATTTAAAATTTTTATTTTTAAATATTTTTTTTAAGTTTTAACCCAAAAAAAAAAAGATATATTTTGCTGAAGTGTTTGGGGGGAAGTGAAAATATATGCTGAAATTTATTTTAAAAGTGATTTTTTTAGTGATGGAAAAAAAAATTTTATATACCCCTGAAATCGCTAAAATGACAAAAAAAAAAAAAAAAATGCCCTCGAATCCTTTAGAATGAGGGGGGAAAAAAACTTTGAAACCTATAAAATGACAAAAATACCTTAAAATCAATAAAATGACCAAAATACCCCAAAACCTCTCAAATGACCAAAAATACTTTGAAACCTCTAAAATGACCACACAAACACAAAAAAAAAAAAAAAACCCCTAAAACCTCTAGAAAGACAAAAATACTCCCAAACCTCAAAAATGAGCAAAAGTACCCTGAAACCTCTAAGATGACCGGAAATAGCTCGAAATTGGTAAAATGACCAAAATACCCCCCCCCCCCACCCAAAATCTCTATAATGACAATTTTGGTTATTTTAGAAGTTAAGGAGTATTTTCGTTATTTTAGAAATTTCAGTATATTTTGGTCATTTTAGATATTTCAAGGGTATTTGGGTCATTTTAGAGAACAGAGCCAATCAAAGTTTTTTACCATGGGGGTACACAACACATGTCTATCATGCTTCATACTTAGATTTGAAATCTAACCGTTGGATTTGAAGAGTGTAATGAAAGGTTAATTTTGGTATATTATGGTCACAATCAAACAGTTGGATTTAAAGAAAGGAGCGGTCAAAGTTTAGTTAAAGTTGGTTAAATCTGGTCAAACTTAATAGATAGTCCCGAGACCACTAGACTTTGTGAAATTCATATTCAAATCTTGATCATTGGGATTGAAGAATATGGTGACATATTGGTGTTGGTGAAATTTTAGACTAATTAGATGGTCAAATTGAGAGAACATAGCCATATAGGTACACAACACATGTCCATCACGTGTCATACTTAGATTTGAAATCTAACCATTGGATTTGAAGAGTGTAATGAGGTTAATTTTAGTAAATTATGGTTACAATCAAACAGTTGGATTTAGAAAAATGTGTGGTCAAAGTTTAGTTAAAGTTGGTCAAACCCAATCAAATTTAATAGATGGTCCTGAGACCACTGAACTTGGTGAAATTCATATTCAAATCTTGATCATTGGGATTGAAAAGTATGGTGACATATTGGTGTTGGTAAAATTTTAGACCAATTGGATGGTCAAATTGAGAGAACTTAGCCATACATGTACACAACACATGTCCATCACGTGCCATACTTAGATTTGAAATATAAATGTTGGATTTGAAGAGTGTAATAAAAGGTTAATTCTAGTAAATTATGGTTACAATCAAACAGTTGAATTTACAGAAAGGCACGGTCAAAGTTTAATTAAAGTTGGTCAAACCCGGTCAAATGAGGTTTTGGATATTGAGTTTTTCACACTTGACTGAATCCCAACTTACTATCGATTTGGATATTGAGTTTTTCACACTTGACTGAATCCAATCACATTGATAACCCATTGACCATTGATCAACGATTCAACTTCAACATTTTGGTCTTAGTGGTGTGACTTAGCTACGAATTTGGTTGCATCAACTTGGCACTAGTGCAATGGCAAAAACAACCCAAATTTGACCACACCAACTAGTGTTTAACTTCGTTTATAAGACCACGCATTAGGTTTACCAAAAAAAGACCACGCATTACTTTCACATGGTCCCATTATTAGTATTACTTTTATTGTAAATTAATCAAAACTTACCACATCAACTAGGGCTGTCCAAATGGGTGCCCAAACTAACCCACATACTCAACTCGAACCAACTTGCCTAGATTTTGCTTGTTTTGACGCAATTGGTTTTTGGTGACGGTTTTAATGGTCCAAAACTTGCCTCAAACAGGTCAAGTGTCAGTTTTCCAACCAGGGAATACATCATCTCCAATGAGATAAGGTGAAAACACCCCCCGTCGCCATTTCTATCCAATTTCGACTAAACCTAACCACTACTAGTGGACAACGGAATAGTACAAGTCGCTTTTGTTCGACTGATGGTGGGTGTTGCCTTTTGATAGTTGATGTGATTAGGTCTAGTTCAAGTTGAGTAAAAAACTAACTCTAAATGACCCATGGACACCCCTAACCTCAACCGTCATGAATTTTTTTCATAAGACTAATTGATTTATGGAACCCCTCTTGAAAGTCTCTGGCCTATATTTCTCAGATGTTAGGGAATATATTTCAAAACAGCTGGTTGTCCTACCCTTTTTTACTTACCAAAAAAGAAAAGAAAATTTCACTTCGCTCAATTGACATATGGAATGGCTTACATGGACATGGAGCAGTATACGTTTACAAGGAAACAAAAGGCAACTGGGCGGTGCAAAAAGCATATCCCAATTATGGTGTTTGCAACGACAATTATGCCCCAGGAAATCTGCTATAGTACAATTCAGAGAGGCAGCCTATTTTCTAGCTCAATTGCAGTGCTGGAAAGTGGAAAACAACATGAAATCAAGACCAAATGTCAAAATTAATTTCTAACCCCTCCACCCCTCTCTTTTTTCCATTAGATGTGCTCTGTAGATGCTCCCAATTTTCTTTCTTTAGTCAAATTAGCTATGACAATTGACAGCATGTCCATAATACTATATATATATGTTCAAAAGCTGGTACAAACATTTTAAAACATACACATAACCTAAACCTTCATTCATCTTGCAATATTTTCTATGTTTATAAACCGCTATAAAGATAATATGCAATTTGTCTGTTCAATAATTATAGGAGTTGCTCGATCCCTTATTACACAGCTTAACAAGTAAAGAAAAAACCAAGCAAAGGAGATGTTGCTGCTAGTAATCAACATAATGGAAATAGATGGGGACGTAGAAAGGGTATTAAAGACGAATAATAAGCCTCCATCAACTGTCCATTTGGTGCCATGTCCATGATGAACTTCTTCAGCATCCTAAGAGGACCCATCATGACCCCCCATTGCACCACTGGCTTTGATGCTAAGCAGAACCCTCGCCGCTTATTTCCTAACCGTATGGTGCTACTCTTCCTCCGTCTAAGCCGCCTGCGTGGCCTGCACCACCCCCCCAGTGTTGTAGAATTTGATAACATGGAAATGGTTAGAGCACCTCTTCTCAACATATTGCCAGATAGTTTTGTGGTGGTTGTGCAGTGTGTTTTCTTCAATATTATGCTTAATGCTTTATATAGTGAGTAATAAAGATGAATCATTGATGTTAATCATGATGGTCATAATGACAGCAATTATAACAATCATGTTGTTTATGGCCTGATGCTAGTGTGCAATAAAGTATTAGCAATTGGGGTGATTTTTGTTCTACTTTCTTGATTAGGCTTATGGTAGTCATGATTAAAAGAGATGGGCTCCTGCTCATGAAAATGAGATCTTGGAACTTTATTTAGGTGAGATCTGTTGTTGTACATTGTGGTTTATGCTATTTTTCACTGTGACAAGTTTGAATGGGGAACCAGAGTTTAACTTTAGCAACCTCCCTTTAACTTAATTGAGAAAAAAATAGGGTGAAAGCAACATAAATAAAGAGGATTAGACTTCGTTAGTTTGTGATTAGAGATTTCATTCAAAAAAATCAGTTAACTTTAGTTAAAGGTTAGTTTAATAGTTAAAAGGCATTTCTTTCTTTTTAGTTTGGGAGAGTACGAAGGTTGCCTCTTGCTAGTTTTTTTGGCTAGAGAAACAAAATTACAAACACTATTGAATTGAATAAACCAATTTTATTGTCCTCTTCCTCTTTTACTGATATAGGTATAGCCATATAGCCATATAGGCTTTAAAACTACCCCTCCAAAAAAGAAAAGAAAAAATCAGTTTAGACTAAAGTTAACTTGTTAAAGTGTAAATATTTCTTTATATGAACAATCATTAACAATCATTTCTAATTCCTTCAATAAATTCAAAACTACATTCATGATCGATTCTGAATAAACTAATTGAAATAAATAGCTACTATTGATTGAGTTTAGCTTATGGCTTGTGGTGCTGTGCTTATCTTCTATGAAAATATTCTTTTTGGTGTAATGTGAGAGGATAAGCATTGTTTGCATAGTACTGATAATTACTTGTTTTGAGAATAGGTGGACTAAAACCTCTCACATAAATATGAGTTTTATGTGTGTAAAACCGACGTTTAGAATTCTCTTTTTTTTTTTTTTGAAAGAAAAATGTAGTATATTGAGTGTATTGAATAATTTTGGCAGTTTCTACCTCCCATGTTGTGCTCTTTTTCCCCCATTAATTTGAATACAAAACATACTGTAGAATGCTGGGGGAAAAAGAATACCTTCCAGGGTTTTTATTTATTTATTTATTTTTATAAATTTTAAATGTTTCAAAATAGCCGTTATGTGTCAATCCTATAAATGCAATCATTCTTGGAGTGGGGTCTAGCTAAATTAAACGGATAGACGATTCCAAACACTAAAAAAAAAAAAAAAAAGAAGTTCAGATTCCAAAGGGTAAAGACTAAAAAGATTAAAGAAGCCAAATTTTTTATACTTTTTGATATCACTTCGGAATAGTAGTTACATGGTGTTTTGAAATTTCCAAATGCATACAAATTGCTATAATAGCCAATAGTTACTAGATAGAGACCCTAATTAAAGATTCTAAAGGGGAAAAAAATATTAGTTTACCATAAGAATTTTACAAATTGTGGTGACAACGTATGTAAATGGGACCATATTCAATGTAATTGATGCATGCAACGTTAACAATATAATAAATAATTTTTTAATAAACTTTTTTACTGTGTTTAAAATTTAAAACATCACTTTATAATACCTATATAATAAAATTTGTAATATATTTAACATTACTCATGATTATGTAGGTATAAATTATGTTAGGTGTACACAAAAGTAGCGCAAATCAAAATTATAACGAATGATTAGAGTACAAATGTTCTGAATTAAAGTTAGATTCGTAATGCAAAAGCAACATGATAATAAGTAATGTTCATGGCGTAGGTAAAAACTAACGCTAATTATAACAGTAGTGGGGTTCATAAAAAAAAAAAAAACAGTAGTCGGTTTTTTGGGCTTGATTTTCTTTTGGGCTATTTGTGGGTGGGTTTTATGGGCTTGTTATTTGTATCTGTTTTGGTTTGGGCTTCAATTGATTCAAGCCCTAGCCTGACCTTCCAGAGCATTCTTTTCATCTCTCATCAAGCCCAACCATTTTTTCCTTCTTTTTAATCATCTTTTTGATCCAATTTGTACAATCAATTATCCGGCCACCAACTATAAAATATTGGTAAAGCAATTCATCAGAAGATAAATAGTGATATAGAAAGCCCAAGTCTACGTCCTTTTTTTTTTTTTAGAAAAATGTCTACGTCTTTTTTGTAACCAAATAATTCTTTCTTGAAGGATATAATAAAAATTCACAACAATTTCGTAACATTCCCCAAATTAACTATCACATAAGAGTTATAAAAAAAATTAATAACAGATTGTGATGATCCCAAGTGTGAGGTGGTAAGCTAATTTATAAATAAATAATTTTTTTTTTTAAATCTACCCCAAATTGGGTAGCCCAAATGTTGTGTATTTAAGCCTAAAAAGTATGATCTGTGTTGTGGTCCTTGTGCAAGTAAAACTTAGGGCCTGTTTGAATTGAAGGGGAATAGAGGAGGAGTGGAGAGTTGATTAAAAATATACTAATTTTTTTGCTAAATTCACTCTACTCTATTCTCCTCGCTCTCCCTCAATTCAAATGTACCATTAATTTCCAACAATTTCATATATTTTTCTAAATGCTGATTTGCTAAGTGGGCATGTGGTTGTTTAACTTTACATTATCTTGTATTTTGGTTTGTTAGTTGCTGGGATTTTTTCCCCGATCTGCATATTTGGGTTGTCTCAATCTTGCTGGTTGTGCAGTTTGGTCTATTTAGATATTGTTGCTGTTGGGAGTTGTTTGTTGTAGCCCTTGACTGTTGTGGCTGATTTTCATGATATTGTTGCTATCGATCATTTCATTTTTCTCGTTTAACGTCCCTATCTGGACTGGTACATGCTGTTCAGTTGATTGCCATGCATAGTATCATTTTTGTAAGAATTAATAGCTTTTCATAGTTTTAGAGGTTGAGAACTCAAATCCGCCAAGTAAAGAGTTAGGCTTCTTTTAATTTTCCAAACTGCTTTTTTTATAAGAGATTCTCAATCCATTTCGGGAACCATGCAAATTGTTTGAATTAGTCCACATGATATAGATAACAACTATACCAAGCCAGATTGCCAAACTTACAAGTCTCTCTCCCTCAAGACTTGCATGATCTCCACGATAGCGATCGAATAAATACCCAATATCTCTTTGAACCAATCCAGTGTATCAAATGAAAAACCCCTCGATCATCATCAAGTTCCCTTTAGTTAACGTACGTACTCAATTGCTTACATGTGGATGATTCTTCTAAGATAACAACATGAAGCATAACAAGCTAGCCACACAATATTAAGATACACAATCATAAGAGAATATTTTTTAGGTGATCAACCAGCTCTTATTTCGATTTCCGGATCAAACTCTCATTTGGGACCTTTAAAACTGCATTTTGAATCATTTTTCCTGGTCCATCTATTGGACTTTGGGTTTTCACAAGTAGTTGTTATTATAGATATTAACACATTTCTTTAACTAAATTTATGAGGTGGTATATGTTGTGATTGGTTTAATGTAACTTTCACAAGTACGGACGACTGGCACACATTTTTTCACTTATCAATCAGCAAATGAAAAGAAAACGTGTAAAATTGTGTGTACCTAAATTTTCTGAAGCAATAGTCAAGCTCAAACAAAAAAGAGAAACAGGAAAATAGTGCGGAAATCGGCACATACCCATCACAAAAGGTTGACGCAATGGCGTGGAAATTAACATATTCCCATCACATTACGTTAGGCCGGGGATTGGCTCCACTTGTTTTTGTTAAAGATTTGTGATTGAATTATGAGCAAAAGTATGAAAAAGAGAGCACATATGGAGGTTTATGTAATTCAGCTTAATGACATGTATCCACGTGATGATAATGGTTAAAATTAATAGTTAGGAGCTAGTTGAGTTAATAGATGAAAGCATCATGTCATTGGCATCATTAAAAACACGCGTGACATGTTGCATGAGGCTGACAAGGCAACTAATGTGACATCTATGCTAACTGATTGATATGACAAGATCTTGTGTCACTGACATGACATTATATTGATGAAGGGTATAACGTTTGGCTTGCATGCCAAAACTACTTTGACAAGTAGGATCATGTATCAATACTTTGCATAGAATTACATCATTGAGAAGAAATGTTATGTGACTAAGGCTGACATAACAACACAGTGTGACGTGCGTCATGGCATTTTTTTTTATGCTACTCATTTATCACCAAACTTGTTATGGCATTACAAAATGGTGCAATCTACGAGAATGATTCTTGCAATGAATAGTGAGTGACAACAATTTTGTAAAAATTGTGTTGTATTAACCATTCACTCTTTTCATTGTTAATTAATATAAAACTTCACTGACACGTGTACTCAACAATCTCCCCCTTAATTATGTGTGGGTTTTTGCCTTTTTGTAGATAAGGAACAAGTCCTATTATCTCCATTTTGCCTATAGGTTTTTTTCTTCATTATCATGTTATCTATGGGCCTCTCACTACAAGAAATCTGGGTTTAGGCGACGTTTTAAAAACGTCACTAAAACCCCAAAAACGTCACTATAGTATATAGCGACGTTTTTTTTGCGACGTTAAAAAACGTCGCAATATAGCGGTCGCTATAGATCTATTGCGACGTTTCTAAAAACGTCGCCATATGTTACTCTTTAGTGGCATTCAAAAACTTTTAGTGACGTTTTATAAAACGTCACTAAATAATATACCATTTTCGTATATAATGTAGGAAAATACATTTAGCGACGTTTTAAAAACGCCGCAAATAGTCACAACTATAGCGACGTTTCAAAAACGTCGCAAAAGCATTTATCCTCTTGTTTTATAGTGACATTTTTAAAACGTCACTATAGGATTGATTATTTGCAACGTTTTAAAGGCGTCGCTAAAAAGGATTTCCTCTTACTTGTTAGCGACGTTTTAAAAACGTCGCAAAAACCTGGTTTTTTTTTTTTTTTTTTTAATGCAATATAAACCTGCTTAAAAGTCAACAATATAACACAAGCTTGTAATAGATCAAATATACCTATTGATCATTAATATTCCACAATAGCACATTAACCATAGATTCAATATATATATATATATATATATATATATATGTTTAATACCAATACATGTATCATCTTGAATTGAACAAAATACTTGTCCATCTACAAAAAATAAAAAACAACCACCTAAATTGTGACAATATTAAACAAAGTACAATACTTCCAAAATAAATGTGGTTGTAACAGAACACTTGTCTACCTATACCAAAAAAAAAACAACCACCCAAACTATGGCAATATTATAAACAAAGTACAATAGTTCCAAAATAATTGTGGTTGTTCAAAACAACTATGTCATAACCCATGGAGTCCTTAAAACACTGCATGTACCGCTATATGCTAGTTTCTTGATGGGATGAAGCATGTGATCTGTAAGGAGTTGGAGATTGATGATCTAAACCAAAACCACCTTGAATACAAATTAAAGTATCTAATAAGTTCATAAAGAATTCATTTCGAGTAACAAAATAATAGTTGCTATACTTAAAAAATTTAAAAACCAAATACATTCTTAAAACATTAAAATTTAATACCTGACTAGCTTCTGAAGAATGATTTTGCTGATTTTGCACTAGTTGCATCAATTGAGTCATTCGCTCCTCCAAGTTTTCATAACGATTCACTTTCTCCGTCAAAGAAGCCACTTGATTCTCCAATTGAGTCACTTTAGCATCCCTTTCTTGGCTTCTTACTTGAGCAATTGTAGGAGTGCTCTTGGCAGGATGCATACTTGGGGTTGGGCCAAATCCCACACCTCGAACACGACCATTGCGCTCATTACCAAACACTTGAGCATATACATCATCTGGTGCCCATGCAATACTTCCAGTAAGGTCGGATGACTGCACACGATTTGAGGACTCACTCAACAGTTCGTTGATTTTTGCCTAATATTCAAAAGTTGAACACAATAACACATTAGAAATTAACAATGTTAATAGATTCAATATTACACTTAGCAAATCATGATATTACTTACAATGTTGCTTTCTGCTTTAGTGTTAACAGGAGTACCATCTTTACGAAGATGGAGTTTTACATATACCTCTGCACGCTCTACAGGATGCCCAAGTGTTGTTACCTAAATTATGGTCATTACATTTATTTAATTAGGAATAATGGTTTCATACAAACTTAAGAACAATCTAATAAGTCATTTACAAGATAATTATTGAGTCATTACCATTTCTTCTGCATATGAAGCAAAGTTTTTTGAACCACCAGTATGTACATTTTTTTGCTTGGAACGACTGTTCTTGTTTACCAAAGCAAGATCCTACGTTCAAAAAAATTACATATTTAAACAAAGTATTATTTGAATATATTTTTCATGGTAGATATTCAATGTAAAATAAGGATATCCATATGAATGTTCTTGTTTTGATGATGATGTAGAACAATTAAAGCATATCAATATAGAATAATACCTTCGTTTTTTGTAAATTCCAATGCTGAACAATGTCTTCATAATCTTCAAGAATTACATTTGGTGGTACTTGTGCTCTATTTCCTCTTCCTAGGAAATACTTCTTCTTCAAAGATGACTTGTGGTTCCTCCAACATTTCGCAATTGTGGACAATGTCCTATTCTTAATTGCCTCCAACCTAGAAGATAGAATAATACACATATAGTCTATAACTTCCTGAATACCTGAACAGTATCCCATATTTCTTCCTTAAATTCATCTGGCATTCTTGTCCAATTCTTATACTTAATTGGGCACATTTGGGGTTTTCGTGCAATTGTACCCAACCAACCTGTGAAGTGCCTCCCTGCCTTCTTAAGTGGCTGATTTGAACTAGTTAATGGCAATTCAATCTTGTGATTTTCAGGGAGATTCCAAATGAGTGAGTACTTGCTAGCACCGCGAGTAGCACGTACTGGTAGTGGCACAACTGTAATGAGAATAAAACAATAAAAGCCATTGTCGTGCAATATGAGATGTTTGTCAAACAATATTAACCATAATCACAAACATGATCTTAGAAATATATAAAATACCTGGATTTGGTGCATTTGATGGATTAGTTGTGGATGATTGGCCAATTTCTTGTTGTGACTCATGATCTACATCTTCATTAGAGGCTTGTTGTGACGACCTTACCGAAACGTCACGTATAACTAAATCTTGCATTTTTGTTTATACCTTTAAGAACTAAAATAAACAAAGAAGATTTATATCCATTTCTATCCATATCTTCATTTACACAACAAATTCAAAACCACTTAGTTTCATAAACATACAAATAAAATTATACATAATCTTATATTATAATAAACAAACCATATCAAGTCTATCTATATCCTCATTCACACAAATGGACTAAATCTTGTATCTCTACAAACTTAAGCAAAAACCATGGAAGTAGAATTGCACATACACTTAAATATAGTTCACAACATATTCAAAACCACATAGTTTCATAAACATGCAAATATGATTACACATAATCTTAAATATACTAAACAAATCATATCAAGTCTATCTATATCCTCATTCACACAAATGGACTAAGTCTTGCAAGTCACACCAAGGTCCTAAGTGTAGACATAAAGAGTCAAATTTCCATCCAAATTTCTAAGAAAACAAGGCATAATCAACAACCATAACTCAACCATATCTATCCAAATTTACACAATAAATACCTATAGAACAATATCATGAAAGAATAAACTAACCATTAGTCCATATTTCAATTACTTTAACAAAACAAACCTATGCTTCTAAGAAAACAAAGCAAAATTTTCAAATTTGAGAAAATGACTTGCAAGTCACACCAAGGTCCTAAGTGTAGGCATAAGGAGTCAAAATTCATAAGTAATTTATTAATACATTTGGTAACTAATCAATATCTCTTGATAATTGCCATTCAATTTGCATGTTCGACATGTGAAAGAAATGAAATAATCAAACTACAATCTATCACAAAACAATTATCAATGCAAGCCACCCGCTTGCTCCAACTAAACAATCCACCACAAAACAATTATCAATATAACAATATAAAATGCTTACAAGTATTGAAGTCTAAAAAGTAATCAACAACCATAACTCAACCATATCCATCCAAATTTCCAAACTTAATAAACACTCCCAATATGAATATAAACCGCCTTATAACACCATGCAAGCCACCTGCTTGCTCCAACACAACAATCCTCCCAATACAATTGTAGTAATCACAAATATAGAATGCTTACAAGTATTAAAGTCCAAAAAGTAATCAACAAATATAACTCAAAAAATATCCATCCAAATTTTCAAAAAATAGTAAACACTTCCAATATGAATGTAAACCACCTTATAGCACCATGCAAGCCACCCGCTTGCTCCAACTCAACAATCCACCCCAACGCAATTATCATAATCACAAATATAAAATGCTTACAAGTATTGAAGTTCAAAAAGTAATCAACAATTATAACTCAACCATATACATCCAAATTTCCAAATTTAATAAACACTCCCAATATCAATTGTAACGACCTTATAACACCATGCAAGCCACCCGCTTGCTCCAACACAACAATCCACCCAATACAATTATCAATATAATAATATAGAATGCTTACAAGTATTGAAGTCCAAAAAGTAATCAACAAACATAACTCAACAACATCCAAATTTTCAAAAAGAAGTAAACACTTCCAATATGAATGTAAACCAACTTATAGCACCATGCAAGCCACCCGCTTGCTTAAACTCAACAATCCACCCCAACACAATTATTAACATTTCAAGTACAAAGTTTTAAGCAAAAATTACTTACTATGCTCAAGACAAGCAATCACCTTTCTAAAAAAAGTCCAAGCTTATCACAATAAATGAGTACTTAACCTGCAAAATAAAAGAGGACAATTAAATAATGTGGAAGGCAAATAAAGGTGCCATTGCAGATAATTTTTATGAGTTAGGACGTGGAACAATTAGGCAAAAAAATAAAGAACCACTTTGCAGAAAATATTTGAAGTTTAATTGTATCTAAACTTTGTCATTTGGTACATATAAGGAAACTTACCCATTATGCCTAAATGTCTCAACTGAAAAAGATACTTCAAATCATCCAAATTTTGCATATGAGAATGCTATTGCAGAAAATTTTAATTCCTCATGGTGCATGAAAATTTAGTAACAATATATATATATATATAATGAGTCAATAGTTCCAGCTCATTAAAAATAATGCAAGACTTCAGAAGTCAATAAATTGCCATGAGTCCATGCAACATTTAATGCAAGATTCAGATTTCTTCACACATGCTTACATGTTGAATTGCATGTCTTTGGCTTTGTTGATCAAGTCAAACTTTCTAACATATGCATACATTTATTGCCAAGCTTGCATGTCAGAATTTTTTCCTTGCTTTTTGACAATCCATGAATGCCAATGGAGTCATACATTTCGGCTATGAAGAAAAATGCATGAATTTAGTTTATGTTAGTGTTGTTCCTTGCCTCTTTCTTTGACAATTCATAAAGAGCATTTAATGCTTGCTTGTAATGTCAATCCACTGACATTACAATTCAAGCCATTTCAATAGAATGAATTCAAGCCATTTAGCCAATGAACAACACAAGATTAATTTATCACAGTTAAAGAGAACATCCAACAATCAAACAAACAAATTCGACACAAATTTTGACAGTGGAAATCACAATATAGTAAAAAAAAAAAAACTAAAGGATCCCAATGAAATCATTTTCTCCAATGACATATTCGGTATTCCATAGCGGAAGTCCACCAAACTGATGGTTAGCAATGTCAATCAATTTTTCCTGCTGAATTTCTTTAGATATTGTATTCTATTGCACCATTGAGATTAAAAAGTTATTGCTTTATGTGCCTAATTCCCAGTGGGATGATATGGGATGGGTTCATAGAGGTTTGGACCTTTAGTATTTTGCATTAAATGCTTGAGAAATTAGAATATTTAACATTTTGACATAGAGAATTTGATCTAGGTAAATTATTGAGATAGTCAGCCAAGTGTTTGAAGTCTATTGCTTTCTATTCTTTATTTGGAACAAAAAAGGTTTCCTAACACTCCTTAAAAACACGAAAGTTTAAGAATAACTTGATAAAAGTTCTCATAAAATTTCAACTTAGGCTATCCCCATCAAGAAAACTAGCCAGACAATACCAATGGTATAAGCCGCATGACTTTTTGGACAAAATTATATTGATGAAATAATGTATATGAACAATATAATATAAAGCCATTCAATTTCAATCCCACTGACTTCATATTTGGTCTTCTTTCCTTCTTTCTTTTTCTTTTTTCCTTTTCCTTTTTCAAGTGATTGTTCTTTTTTAATATTTTCTTCTTTCACATAGCATTGAAGTTTTCTGTAATTTTTGAATTTGTTGTATTATTTTGAAGTGCTTACATGTTATATACTTTCCATGGCATTTAGTTTATAAAGAAGAGATAAGAGTTTACACGAAGAAATAAAGCCAGAAAAGAAAAAAGAAGAAACTAATTACAGCCAAGCAAAACCCAAACCACAACATCCAAAAGTCAAACACCCTACCCACACAAATCCATAGCCAAACTCCAAAAATCTACCAAGAACAAACCACAACCTCAGTAAAAACCCAAACACCTTAACCGAAAAAAAAAAATAAGAGAGAGTACCTGAACCTGAAGGAAGGCAAGCTTAGGAAGTGTGACAAGAATGGAAGAGTAAATGAAGCATCAAATGTGAGGAGCAAAGTGGCGGTGGGTGGTGGTGGAGGTCGACGACGGCCGCGGTGGCTTTGAACGTGAAGGTGGGTGGTGGCTAGAGCAGGTTGGCGATCTAGGGAAAGAGTGATCTGATCGGCGGCTAGACTAGGGTGGAGAGTGAGAAGAGAAGTTATGAGGGAGAGGGAGAAATGGGTACACGAATGGTCAAAGAAAAGAAAGAAAAGGAAAAAAAAAAGAGTGTAGGTAAAAAAAAAACAAAAAGGAAAAAAAAAAAAGTGGGAAATGAAAAAATGGGGAAAGTTTGTGCGGGAAGACTAAAAATTCTGGAGGGAAATATAGCGACGTTTTGATGGAACATATGGTGACGTTTTAAAAACATCGCTATAAATGGGTTAATTCTTTTTCTCTTTTTGCCGATGGAAGTACAGAGTTTTGCTAATAACTATAGCGACGTTTTCTTTAAACGTCACTATAAGCAAAATAAATGCCGCTGAAACAGTACTTTTTGCGACGTTTTAATAAACGCCGCTATTTCTCTGTGTTACAGCGACGTTTTGTAAAAAAACGTCGCAAAAGGACATGCTTTAGCGGCGCTAGCCAGAAACGTCGCAATATACTACTTATAGCGACGAATTTAAAAACGTCGCTAAAAAAAACGCCGCCTAAACCCGAATTTCTTGTAGTGTCTCATATGCCATTTTTCTCCAAATCCAACCACGTGGATCAATGCACAAGGTGACCTTATAACATACATATGGCACATGGCACCACACAAGTCCTCTCTCCTTTAGTCTATCTTGTGCGGTTGTGGCATGAGAAAGAGAATACGTGGTAAAGATATATACTTTGAGAAAGAGAAGGAAGAATACTTTTCTTTTCTTTTCTTTTTTGAGGGAAAAGAACGGGATTTATAAACGCAGGTATATTAGAATTGACACCACATTAGCAAATTATCTTGTGCTTATCACACAAAACATTCTTGTCCTTGGTGTTCGCGTGACGCTGCTCCAAGCTGCAAAAGGTGCATTGGTTAAACTATTTTTGTGCTTGACTATAGTCACAAACATAATCATACTTATTCGATTCTTAAGTGCTTACGTGACACTACTACTCCATGCCGCAAAATGTGAGACGATGTATGGCCATGAGACAGGTACACACACACACACACACATATATATATATATATATATATTGGATTAGTTTGTGTGCAGACCTGGTATGAACTTAATTGTTTCATTGTTTGTACCTAGCTAGTATATATGTTTTTCATTGAAGAAAGATTCCACTTTGCAGTCTTCTTCTAAAAACTTATAGTATCATGTTCGCTAGTTTTGGTAGTCAAAAGAAGCTATCATTACCTATTACCCCTAAAACTTGTCAGGGAATTGGAGAACCAATTTAGAGGGAAGGATGTGGCAGAGATGTTACAAATTTACAATATCATGCTTTTGTTAATTGAACTTTTTGTTTTGTAAGACAGTTTGAGTTATAACGAATCAGTTGATAAACTCCTGAGCTTAAATATTATAGTGTTTTAGTCAAATTTAATAATGGGACTGATGCATTTTGATTGTTTGCATAGAAGGAAATGAGTCTACTACTTCAGGGCAAAACTTGTTTTCAGTGCAAAACTTCTAAACCTTGGCTTGAAGTTGTCTTTGCATTCAAGGAGACCCAAATTAAAACTTACATAGGTATATTATAGCATAATATTTCGGGAGTATAATTATATAATACTCTCTCTTTTTGCTAATAACAGATTTCATTAATTGAATTCATAGTAAAACTTCTATTAATATAAAAGGAGAAAAATAGACATTATTGTAATCTTAAAATATTGCATAATCTCCAAAACTACCAATAATTGTAATAAAAACATCATTAAAAAAAAATTGATGTGCATGCATTGATTGATGTACGTTCTACGTACATGTTCTTTTATTGCACATTACGAGCATGTTTGGCTTCAGTTTTAACTTTTAGTTTTTATGTACAGTTTTTTAAAACTTAATTTTTTTTTCCTCATTTTTTCTTACTTTTTCAAATTTTTTTCAAAATATAAGTATATTTTAGTACATTTTTAGCAAAAATCTTTCATTAAAAAACTAAATAAACTACCTCAAACAGACACTACATGTCATGTCATATTGGTAGAGTTTAGATAATTGTTAATGTGTTGTTACTACTTAGGAATTATTTGCTAAAAAATTAGGTGTTTAGATCTTCTAGTGTTTGTGTCGGTCATCTTCATTTTCGAGATTTCAATGCAAATCTTGGTATCGATGGACTGGTTAGCATCATACGGTGAGTTTTGATTGCTTTTGTAGATTTGTTTTTCGCAATCTTGGAAAGCCAACTTTTTATTTAAACTTTAAAGGACGATTCTACTATAGTTGCTTGCTTGATTGCTTTTGTAAGTTGTTCTTCACAATCTTAGAAAGCCAAATTTCTATTCAAAGGACAATTTTATTATAATTGCTCTTTACATAATTCTACTTTGGCGGCAATTGAGAACGAGTTGCCAACTGCCAAGGGTATTTACCTTATGTTGTGGATACAAAGAAACAGGATTGTAAAACTTGATGATATTTACATAGTGTGCAAAGCTTCCTGAAATTTTTTCAAAGGAAATGAAGATTTAAACCATCAAATAATCAATATATATATATATATATATATAATAACTTTTTTTTTATAAGGACTAAAAGTTGGCAATTTGCTCACTTGAGGTTCACTTCGTTAAGCTTCCGTAACCCATCTCTATACCTTCATCATTAAAAACACAAAAAACATAACAAAAACATAAAAATCTAAATCTAAAAGCATATTTCTTAAAATGGTGAAGCTTTAGCTTAAAAACATTCTTCCTCTTTATAAGAACATAAGTCTATCAATCCAAACAAAACTATCGAGGGGATAGAAAAGATTGAGAAAGAAATTTGAAGAGTGTTCCATTCCCTCTGATTCCTCTCAATTTTGAGAGGAATGAAGATTTGAATTTTTAAGGGAATAGAGAGGAATAAATGTTCCCTCTTACTCATTCATTTCCCTCCCACTTAAACTCTCAAACAAGTGAGTGAACTTTCCATTCCCTCCATTAAAACTCCCAAACAAGAGAAGGGGAAAATATTCTAAAATTATTCTTTTCATTCATTTCCATTCTCTCCTCCCAAACGAGAGCTAAAGGATCAGTTGTTGGTATTGCCCTAGAATCCTCTGATTATCAAGTTGTTGAGGTTCAAAATTGGGCACAAACTAAGGCCCAAAGAAATAACACAGTGGGCTCATTTCACAAAAAAAAAAAAAATAAATAAATAAATAACAAGAGCTAAGAGAAAAAAAAGAAAAAAAAGGGGAAGACTGAGCTCACACAATAAAGAAAAGAGAAAAGAAAGAAGAAAATGGCAAGAGGCCTAGAGGATTGGGATCCAGTGACCCACGAAAGAACAAGAAAGGCTCAAACCAGGCAGAACCAGCGAACCAAAGAATGCCCAGTAAGAAGGGGTGGGCCGGGATCCCAGAAGTTCCCAGATTCCGGGGATCCCTGGACGCGCGAAGTAAGATTGAAGCAAATTCAAAGAGGGATAAAAGACAAAGAGCATGCGGGTCTCGTGCTCCAGACATGCAGTGGAGCCAGGAGGTACGAAGCAAAACGCAGGAGCCATGATTCCGACCATTTAGAGAAAGTGACAAGGAAGAGTACAACTGAAAAAGCTGGAGCACTGAGAAAAAAAAAAGCCAAATAGCTGAAGACCAGCCAACGGGGAAGTCTGGAAATAGAAAACTAGCCAAGGGACTTTCGTTTGGTCGCACCAAAAGCAAGAAACTATGAGAGAAAAAGGAAATGACATGACCCTGAGCAACCTGGCACGGCACGGACTCTAAGGGGTAAAAGGGAGAAATTACTAGTACCCCGGAACCCGAGCTGTGCTATAAAAGGAGGAGGGGGTCCATGCTACAAGGGGCATTCAAATTCAGATAGAGATTCATCTTTGATTAGATGATTCAGGCATTCACGGCCATTTTCTAGAGTCTCATAGAACTATAGAAAGAGCTCTGTAAAATTAAAAGAAAACAGAGGAACCGCTCCCGGTATCCCAGAGACAGACACTATAGCACATGTTCGGATTCAACAAATTCAAACTTTGCAAGTCTTGAAAGCTTAAATAGCTATTAAAGTCTGTAATTTTTGAGCTTAGTTGAACCTTGCATCACGTCTTAGTGAGCACTGTAATCATAACTAAAGAAAATTAATATAATGCAACTTACTAATTCAAGGATCCCTAACCTTTTCTTTCATTGTATTTCATTTTTTTGTGCATTCCTTTGCTGTTGAAATGTCATTCAATACAGATATTTTTGCTTGTTAGTTATTTGTATTGTAGGAAGCTTGTTTTGTGCACCACTCGGTTCTTAAACAGCCCTTTTAGCTGCGGTGAATCGAGCCCAGTCCACCAAAAAATATTTATTTGGCCCAAGATCCTTGGGCCACTAAGGGGAGAAGAAAAAGGCACCCTCACAGTTAAAAATATGTTCTCTCAATTCTTAGTGAATGAGATTAGGATTTTTCTCATACTTGGAGTGATGGGTTGAATCCTCTATTTATGGGACCTTAAGGGCATTGATCTCTTTGATTTTTGACCCTTGATTGTAGCTAATTATCTTAATCACCTTCCTTTAATGAAGTGACAGATTTACATGATATCCTCATGGAAAATCTGCTATTTCCTTTTGTGGTTATCCGTTTAAAGATCGACTATGACCTTGGCACTTAATTTTCCCACCTTAAGGGACCTTAAGGGCATTGATCTCTTTGATTTTTGACCCTTGATAGTAGCTAATTATCTTAATCACCTTCCTTTAATGAAGTGACAGATTTACATGATATCCTCATGGAAAATCTGCTATTTCCTTTTGTGGTTATCCGTTTAAAGATCAACTATGACCTTGGCACTTAATTTTCCCACCTTATTGGTTGTCTTGTGATATGGAAGGTCTTCCATTGGGTGGACGAATTCATACACTATCAAGGACAATTGCACTTGTTTCTCAACCAAAAAAAAAAAAAAAAAGGACAATTACACATTACCTTTTAAAAAAAAACAAAAAAACCAACAAAAAAAAAAAAAAAAACGATAATTACACTTTACCCATATGTAGTTTGGACTGTTTTAATATTACGTACATGTGATATAAAAGTATCACTTTATACACATGCAGGGATGGATCCAGGATTTCAAGTTAGGGGGTTGGAGTACAAGCAAAAGGGGAAAAAAAAATCCAAATAATTATCTATATAGTATTAACAAACTATCAATTAAGACAAATACACAAAATCATTGTTTCTTAATACATTTAGATGCAATCATCTACCAACAATGACAAAAAAATACAAAAACTATTGTCTTTTAATACATTATAGTGCAGTCATCTATGCAATCTCAATTGACAAATTTACTAGTTTTCAATTTATAAATTTATCTAATTTAAAAATATTAATTATAGCATTATGAGTTTGCAATATGGGCTAGTGGGCTAATAATCTTGGAGGGGAGGGGGGCCCAACTATAAATAATAATAAAAAATTATGCCTAGAAAAAAAAAATTATTTGGATCAGTAGGCCCCCCTTAGGTCTGTCCCAGTACACTTGAGGTAGTCTTTATTATACTTCTGTAACCCACCTTATCAATTTTCGTTAGGAAAAAACTTTTAAGACAAAATATAAAAGAAAATGGATCAAAAAGCATTTCATGAGAAACTGTTTAACCATTGTCCTAGGATTCATTAACACAAGATTTAGGGCTAATTTGAACATCACACTTTCAATAAATCAAAGCTCATCCCTATCCCATTGTACAGATTATTGACCACATAGATAAATGAGGAAATGAAGGATAAAATTTTAAGAAAAGTGAATAAAAAAGTTCTCGTCATTGTTGTTTTTCACACTCCCAGCATCACAGCAACCTAACTACCCTCACCACCATTAACAAAACCCATTAAGAAAAAAAAAAAAAAAAAAAACTAAATATGATATTCAACTACTTTGCCCTATCACCTTTGGGATGGTTTTGGGATTGATTTCGCTAGAGTTTCGGTATGGTGGGTGTCTTTTATCCTTTAGTGGTGGAAATGATGGGTATTTATAGCCAAATATACAAACCTTATGCTTAGTGGTCATGTTAATCATTTAAGAGCTAACCAGCCTTTGAGCCAGATATGGAATTGAGTGATTTTAGGGTTGTTATTGCTAAGTGGCATACGACTAAATAATAGGCGTACACCTAGGGCTGTCCATCAACCCGAAAGACTCGACCCACCCGACTAAACCGACCCAGCCCGAAAACCCACGATCGGACCCGAATGCTCAGACAGGTCGGATGCGGGTCTATTAGTTTAAAATATTGGGTTTTCAGTTCGGGTTTGGGTCTCATACTTCTTGACCCATGGAAATCAACCCGACCACCCATAAATTTAAAAGGAAATCATTTTGGTTTCCATCATTATTCATGCCTAATACTTGAAGGGTCTGATCTATTTTTGGCCAAAACTTCAGATTCTTTTTTCACACTCTCTCATCTCTCTCACAAATCACTAACCCTAGCCGTCAAATCACTAACCCTAGCCGTCGTCGCCAACTTTCCAAACTGCATTTGTCCTAGGTCGAGTCACTCTCAAGCCCCACCGATGGTGGATGTACTGATCTTGTGCAATATGATCTTTGCCATAGATCATCCTTTAATCAACTTCAAATCTCCTTTGAGGCTCTAATCTTGTGTAATTTGATGGTGGTTGTATTGATCTTGTGATGGATGCAGTGATGGTGGGAGAGGGAGTGGTTGTTGTGTGGCTTGTGCCGGTAGAGTCTTATATCTCCTCTTTCTCTCTCTTCGTATCAGTCTTAGATCTGGGTTTATGGTATTTTAGGCTCTATTTGGTTTTAGTCTCCAATTTGGTTTTGTGGTATTTTTTGTGTTATTGATTTCTCTAGCTTTGGATTATGGTTGTGATCTATGTTTTTCTTAGGTTTGATTTCTTCTAAGTTGTTGTACTTCAAACCCGAAATCACTCGATGACTTCGACCTACTCAACTGATGACCTGAGCCACCAGGTTTAACCCGAATGTTCGGTCGGTTGCGGGTCTATTTTTTGTTCACCTGATTCGATCGGGTTGGTTACAAGTCCACTCCAAACCCGATCCGACCCGACCCATGGACAGCCCTACGTACACCCTATTTTTTCCTAGGATCTATTTTGGACTTCAAAAATGGATTCAGACTTGCATCTTTTGGCCCATTGGACTTAGTACATGTGATGATCATTTTGGTAAGAGTTCAAAGCTTTTTTCATCATTAAGGTCAAGGACCTCGGGTATAGGCTAAAAAAAAAGGGTTATCTACAAATTTGCTAAGGACACGTTTAGTAGACTGTAACGGTAATTATATAAGAATAGGAATATGTATTATAAGAAATATAAGATGTTGTAATGTAATACTTATTACTATTCATTTGTTTGGTGACAACATAATAATAGAATCCTAAATACAATGAAATGAAAGCATTTTAAATCAAACTCAAGATATATTTTAGGAAATATCTTACTCATATAATTATATTTAGTAAAAAATAATATTTTTTAAATTTGAAAGAGAGATTAGTTATTTTTTATGATTTTTTTATTTTCATAATTGTTATGTGCATATGAAAATTTTGTTTATTTGAAAAATATATTAATTTTAGAAATTAATACAACTACTAAGAAATAGTTATTATAAGTTACAACTATGGTTTTAAAAACTAGACCGGGGGCAAAACTAAATTTGCCTCTGGTTCCTAGTTTTACTTAATTTTTGACTGGTTTTGGCTTGTTTTGACCGGCTTTTAGGGTCTTTTTTGGACCAGATTAGTGGCCGGTTATCTGTTCAAACGGCCAGTCTAGTCCAGTTTTTAAAACCATGATTACAATACTTTTAAGATGAATAGTTATTCCTCATTTTAAAGAATAGCTATTCATAAGGAATGACTATTTCTTGTAATAAAAATATAATCAAACTATTGAATAACTAAACCATAGGAATAACTATTACATTATATTAAGAAGTAATATATTTATAAAATGAGCGTAGTTAAAATGATAATATTAAGATGGATAAGTGGAAACACAAAAAAAGATAGGATTTAAAATAAACCTACTTAAAGATAGGGGTGACCTCTATTAATAAAAAGATGGTGAAGTGTTTGCTTGAGATGTTTTAGTTATATTAAGAGGAGAGCAACTAATAAACCGATGAAAAAGATTGGGTTGATTTAAGCTAAGGGAACAAAAAATAGTAGAGAAAGACAAAAAATAACATTAGTCGATATAATTAAAAAAAAAAAAAACATGTCAATTAAGGAATAAACAAAGAGCATGAATTTGAATATAATATAATGGAGGTAAAAAAAAAAAAAAAACATATGGTCGACCCGAACAAACCTGTTGAGAATTCATAACCACTTCTAAAAAAATGGGACTAAAGATTTGTTGTTGAAGTTGTAGTTGTATGTCGAAAAAATGGATTAAGAGGCTTTTCATCAATCCCATATGTGCATTTTTTCTTTTTTCTTTTTTTGCCCTTGATTGGTGTGGTCACAGCTTTGGAGATATTGAATTTTCTTGAGCATATTCTGTATTGCTATGAAATTTCAAAGTAGATTCTCAAAACAAATTTTTTTGTTAGTCAAGTCAAAACAACAACCAAAGAAGGCATAATTATTTCAAACGCATATCTTCTCCGTTTCTTCCCCACTTCAAACATCTTTATATTGGCGATCTTATTCTTATTGTAAGATAAGTTTGAAACTTGTAGATTATTGTCCATTTAATTTTCTAGTTTTGAAACTATGTTTTTTTACAGTACAGTTTCTTTAAATCACTTTTTTCTAAGTACGTCTTTTTCAAACAACTCATTTTCAAAAAAATAAATAAATAAATAAAACAACAACAACAACGCTGTATCAAATGCATAGGCTATCATTATTCCAATAAATATGATATGGGCCAAAGATTGCACATCGTTTGTTGGGGTGAAAATGGGAGGGATGGAAAGGTAGAGGAGAAAATGTTGTTTTCCTTTGTTTGGATCAAGAGAGAAAATAGAGGAGAGGGAGAAAGCAGAGAAGAAATCCCATGGATCCATAAATTTTCACCCCCATGATTTCGTGAAAAAAAAAAAGAAAAAAAAAAAGAAAAAGGAGAAAAGGGGTCCCAAATCTTAAATTACGCATTAACTCTTCAAAAGACCTTCGAGTCAAGACCAAGTAGCCACCGTGTTGTCACTATCCTTCGTCATCCACAAAATCTCATGCTAATCGACTTGCCATCCACAAATCTCTCTATGTCAACTTCGTTGCCCACAAAATCACATTGTAATCTCCTTCCCTATGTCATGAATGTCCTCTGTGTGCCTTGGTTGTCAGATCTATGGGTAGACCATGAATGTGTATTGATTTATTTCATTTTATTTTATGTGCATCAGTGTGTGTATATAGTAGGGGTACAACAACCTACATTTTCCATTATTTCATTTTTCTTTCCAATCAAATAAAAATATTTTACATCATTCCATTTTTTCATCTTTTTAACCAAACAGACAAATTAAAATGATTCTATATCCCACTTTTCTGTCGTTTTCCTCTCATAATTTTCTATACCCCTTTTTCCATTCCAACCCAAACGAGAGAGAGAGAGAGAGAGAGAGGATTCCACTTCATAATTCACTCACTAATCTGAATTAAGAACGACAATTTTAGTGTACTCATCGATTCGATATGTTTAATTTAAAAGAAATTGAGAAGTGAAAGGAAAATTCAAATCGGTTAAAGACATAAAAGGAAAAAGGGCTAAAGTCACATGTCTTTTGGGGCAAACGATAGAGAACTAAAGTCATCAAGGAAAAAGTAAAAGGAAAATATATGACTGCCATATCTATCTCTTATGATCTGTCAGATGGATTTGATTCACTTTGACAAAACAGTAACAAAATCTATGAGAATAAATGCCAAACGCGCCACTCTTACCAACAGTCCATGCAAAATTGCAATGAACTTCATACAAATTGAAACCCTTTCCTAAAAAGGTCTAGCCTAAGCCTCTAAGCATATCATGACTTCCTACAACACCTAAAACATCCCCAATAAGCATAGATAGGTGGGCGTTTTTAATACTTTGAATCAGCCACTCTCGGTGCCATTATTGACATTGAATAAGGTGTTGTTGTTGGTCTTCTGGCTTTGTTGCTTTGAAACTGGGTATTTGATAGCATTAAGTTCAACCTTCCTAAGAGCAGCTTTGCCAAGATCAATGCCACAGATGTCAGAAAGCTGAACAAGATACAGCAAAACATCAGAAAGCTCTTCACCCAGGTGCACTTTCTCCTCTTCTTTCCAACCAGGCAGTCCTTTTGGAACCTCTCCTTTCCACTGGAATATCTCAGATAGTTCCCCAACTTCACCAACCTGATCAAATATCATAACAAAAAATTACTTTAAAAAAAAAAAAAAATTAACATTACTACATATAGAAAAGGAAAAGGCAAAAAGCAAGATAATAACAGTGGGGTTCCAAAGATTTCTGTGATAAAAACAAAAGGGAAGATCTGTTTAATTACAAAGTTGAAGTTTGACTCTGGTTAAAAAAACATTCACCTAAACTCGTGAAATAAGAAAAGTAAAAACGATAAGAAATATATAGTATACATATAAAAGAACAATGGAAGCCTAGCCCACTTGCAAGCAAAAGGTACCCCATTAGAAAATTATATGGTTGAAACATTGGAATCATTACTACAAATTCTCTCTCTGTCAATCCAAGTTGCATTTCTTTTGGTCAAATCTCCAAAAACCCGTAAAGAAAGTGAAAGAAACAAATATACAAGACAACAAACAATACATTTCTATGTCACCCTCCCTCTTTTTTGGATCATACAAAACAAAGGGCTTATGATAAAGCAAAGGGGAGGGGGCTGTGTTTATTTACATACCAGAGCCAAAAGGAGGTTTCTGGGGCTGTGAAACTGTTCCCAGTCTCTCTCCTTAGCAAACTCTGCCATCTTCTTCTTGAGAAGATCAAGAGTAACACTTTCAGCTTCTAGAGGCCCAGTCATCTCTCTCCTCAGCAACAAAGAAAAATGCCACTACTATAAAAAGAGAACCAAAACACACAGATTAGAGAGTGAGAGACAGCTAGCTCTTAAAGCCCAAACCAACCAACCAAGGACAACTTTGTGCTCAAATTTCCTTGGGAAGGGACTTGGAATATTGAGAGAGAGAGAGAGATTGCCTATAAAAACAAATGGTTGCTTTGGTAGAAATAGAGGACTCCTTGGTTTTGTACTTATTGCCCTCTTGGGGCTACCGACTACCGGGTATGGAGGTAGCCAGATCATGCATAAATGGCTTATTACTTGAATTAAAAAAGGACACGTGTCGGTTTCCATATATTCTCGCCTCAATCCTAGGTGAGCTTCGTGGCTATGTAGGGACCATGTTTTCCTCTTCTTTGGTTTGGTTGGATATTAGAACTTAGAACATGTATTTGTGTATTGGGAGTGGGACCGCTTGTTCTGTCTCGGGAACTTTCCAATCAGACTCTGAATTCTGTATCTGCCATGTCAATACTCAACCTTTTTTTCTTTTTTGGTAAACTTCAATACTCAACATAAGTTTGTCGGTTCAACGCAAATTATCCCAAAATATCTTTTGGGCAAATTATCATCTTGGTTCTAATTTTACGCTCTGTGTTGAATTATTCTCTAACGTTTTAAATGAGTTAATATTTTATAAAATTAATATAATTAATTTTGAAGGCTAAAATGTTAATATTGGTGCCACTTAATCACCGCACATTTTTAGTGTGATGGTTACTCCGCAAATATAAATGTTTATAGAGTGTGAGAGGTAAGAGTCGGAGTTTAAGTGTCTAAGAGGAAGTTTCACACATATATACACTTAGATTATGCTTTAGTAGAATTTATATTTTATATAAAAAAATAAAAAATAAAATATTTGATGCCACCTAAGATGTCAGAGGGAAACCCGCATGGTTTGGAATTAAAATGATGCATTTAAAATGTTAGGCACCATTTTTTTTTTTTTTTTTGAGAAGAATGTTAGGCACCATTTTGACATATAAGTTAAACGAAATTGACCAAAATAACAATTAACCCAAAAAAGTTAGTGAGATTATATTCCATGGTTTTCATCAAACCTTCCATAGCTCTACCTTTAGTTTGAAGGAAAATGTTAACAAATATTATGGTATTATCTCAAATCTTTTTTCCAAAAAAAGAAAAAAAGAAAAAAGAATATTGTTATAAATGTGTAGACCATGGTTTTATAGAATACCATAGGCTACTGTGGTTTTGACATTACCATACTACCATCATGCATCTTTGGTAGGGGGTGGGGGTGCAAGGGTTGAGGTTTAAATCTCTAGAAGAGAGTTTTACACTCATATATACACTTCAATTATGTTAGAATATGATTTTTATCTCAGATAAAAAAAAAATTTATTCTAAACCTAATGTACATATACTGCCCCTAATTATTAAAAAAATGCACATATAAAAAAAGGTTACCACTTAATTTTTTTATTAAATATTAATTTTGACACATCTATCATTAGATTACATTTTCTTCTAAATAAATTCATAAAGCTATCATATAACAATTTCAAAATATGGAATCTTGTAGAAGGCAATTGTAAAATTTCATATATTTGCATAAATCATTTTGTGATATATTTAAGTTTTCTTTTGTTTTAGATTTTATATAATTTATGTTTCTTAATGACCACTCTATAAAAAAAATCTTTGAGCCGCCACTGCGATTGCTCTTTATCATTAGGCTAACATACCAATTAGTTTTTAGTATACACGTGGTTGGAACAGCAAATATCTTTTATCATATTACTTTATTGTTGTAATATTTTAATTATACACAAGAATTCATACATGAGAAAGTGAGTTATTATTGTTGTGGATGTTTCCAATGACATTTAGATCAAATTGTATTTTTTGTGTTCTCAAAAGTATATAGGTTTTGAATCTCTCTTCTCCACTTAATCGAGATGGTTATTGAAATAAAATACACACAACAATTAAATTATTATATAAACATCTGAATAATGTAATGAATCTTTGATTTGACTACGAGAAAATTTTTAAGAGTACTGCAATCATGTGTCCAACACCATAATTTTTTCTTTTTTTGATAACCCAACACCATGATTTGAATAAGGCATTTCTTGAGGGGAATAAGAATAAGGTTATAAGGATGTTACTCTTAATTAAAATATAAAAGTCAAAATGACATACCAAGTTAGCTTAGGGTGTCAATAAAAAGTTTGTTTCTTTGCGTGGCATTTATATGATTAGATTAGATAAGAACCATCCGATTCCAATTTATAATGGACATGGTATTAGCATCTTTTTCTTTTCTTCTTGATAATTTGAAAAAACGACATGGTATTAGCATCTAACAACCATTTGTAAGGTAGTACAGATATAGATAGATATAAATGCAGAGGTATCATATGTGGTTTTACCCAAATCTCAAAATGATGAATAAATTGATCAACAAATGGAGTTGTGCAAAGCTGTAAATAAGAGTTTTCAGGGTCTTATTTTTTTCCTCAAAGTGGATTCCCTTGTATTTAGAACCTACTAGGCTATTACTTGACAGACCATGACTTTATGGTACAACCAAATGTTTTTTCACAACTTTGTAAAATAAAAAATTCAGTCAGTCTCCAATTTTTCCACAATGCCTTTATTTTACCAAAATTCAAGGTTCTTTATGATCTGCTAAGATCCTAGCACATGATCTGACTATTTTCTTTCGGTGATCCTACTACACTTTGCATATAGCTAGAGGGAAGACGAAATAGGCAAATAGCTATTTTTGTATACTTTTTTTTTTTTCTTTTCTTTCTCATGTTCAATTTTGCATTCACATATAGGTATAGGAACAAAGGTATGAAAGCATCAATGGGTTCAAAAGAAGGCATATTCGGCAAAGTCTAGCCTCTCCATATTAATTTTGGGATGGAACTTAGCCATAATCTACTAGATCATGCACATAAAATACGTTTAGGTTAATTTGTTTAGGTAGAAGCCTAGAACTCTAGAAGGAAAACAAAATAAAAATGTAATTAATTAATATTTTTTTTGAAGAAATTTAAACCAATTTCAAATCTAGTAAATAAATCAATATCTATAATCTATAATATATTTTATGATATATATAAAAGGCTAAATTACAACTTACACTATGTAACTTTACCTAAAATTTAATACAGTCCTATAACTTTATTATTGTTCAATTAAGTCCTCTAAACTTCAACTTTATATACATCTTAGTCCTTTTGTTAATTTCCATCATAGTTGTGCCATTAGTGACTACCCAAATGACATAGTTTTATAAATTTATTATAAATATATATTTTAAAATATTATATATTATAGATTATATATATTATGGAACTAAAGTTGTTTGACTTTTTGTTAACCTCATAATATTGTGCAAAATAATGTTTTGAGGTCTCGCAATTTCAATTGTATTATATATTTTAACTCTCTACTAGAATTTTAAAACACCATATTTCTTTAAATTTTTAGAATATATAATTTCATATACAAATGGAATCATAATAAATACCCAATACTAAAATATCCATATACAAAAACAATCATTATAAATAAATATTAATAACTATCATAATTATCAAATTTCATATTTAGACAAAAAAATATATAAAATAGTTAAAACACCATTTGATTTTTTAATTGATTTCAAATTTAATTATATATTTAAACCCTTAATTAGTATTTTGTCACATTATATTTGATTTAAATAAAATATAGTTGTAACTATTAATAACTATCATAATTATAATATTTCATATTCAAACATAATCATAATAAATTTCTATTAGTAAATATCATGATTTTTAAATTTATAATAAACTCCTACTAATAATTACCATAAAATTTATATTTAATTTTTCCCAACAAAAAAACACATACATTTAATAGTTATGTAAAAAACAAAATCATACTAATAAATATCTATTAATAACTACCATAATTATCAAACTTCATATTTAATATTTTATGTACAAACACAGAAATAATAAATTTATATTAATTATTAACATAATTATCAAATTTCATAATAAAAATACATATTAATAATTACCATAATTAATAGTTCTATATATTTTTTTTTTGAGAGAGTTTCAACCTATGGCGTCCGCTCCTGATAATTGCTCTTTATTATCAGACCAAGACACCAATCAGTTTTTGGTATAGGCGGGGATTGAACCCCAGATCAGCAGATCTCTTATACAACCATCAGAGACTTTACCAGTTGAGCTAACTGGAACCCACTAATAGTTCTATATATTACTAATACACAACACATGACTACACTGACCAATAAAATACAATAATATCATTGGAGAATCTATTATACTACACCTAATAATTAACTATTAATAACTACCATACTTATCAAATTTTATATTTAATATTTCATATTCAAACACAATCATAATAAATTTCTATTAGTAACTGTAGGGACTCAAAATGGATTGGACCCAGAATATGAATGAGTTTTCAGCCCAACAAGCCCAAACAATAAATTTTTAGAGCGTGGGTACAAGAACTATGTCTACTTGAAAGGAAAGGTGATAGTTCTATTCAAATAAAAGACACTTCGAGCGGTTTTTATGATCAAGACTCTCCTCGGCTAGGTTTCAGTGAGCTTCTTGATGAGTTCTATCTTTCTACCCTCTTTTTTCCAGAAGTCCCCCTAAATGTCATCTGCTTCCATGTTATATACTACGTTCCTTACTCCTTAATCCATTTCCACCGTACACGTGTGGTTCCTATCCTGGGAACTCCTTTCTGTCCCATCCATTACCTACCGGAACCTTTGCTCAGTGGCCATAAAGGTTACTGTTCAGGTATCACCTCCACATTAATGCGGCTAGAGAGTTAGTTGGAACGCATTTAATGCGGAGGTAGTAACCTTGGAAGATATTTGTTATCTTTACCGACTCCTCCTTAGGTCTATATTCACATTCCAGTTCTAACACAACTTTGCGAATTACTTTGGACAAAATGATAGTTACATTCACATCGGACTGTAGTATCCGAGGTGAACTTCATCCTCGGAGGTGTCCCGTGCCACTATACGTGACTTTCATCCCTTTTCTGTATACTAATCCCTCAATAATTCTTTTAACCTATCCTCGGATACTTGAGTGTCCTCGGACTGGGCCGTTGGGCCCCAAGCCCATTTCTGATGATTCCTGTATCTCTTTAGATAACAGGCCCCACAGTAACTATAATAATTATTAAATTTATAATAAATTAGCTTTTACCCCATGCTTATGCATGGATGTATTTAAAAATAAACACATTTTTTATCATAAAAATATACATGAATACTTGATTAATCATATTATTATAAAAAATAAACATAATTAGATGCATGTTAAAATTTCTACCTAAGTTTAATACTATTTATAATCATTTTTATTTTTATTCTTAATAAGATAGAATGTGTGGTGATTTTTGTTGAGTAGATATATAATTGATTTTTTATTGTTGATTTTTATAATTCATTAATATTGGACTTTTAGTAGTTTGTATTCATTAACTCTCTTAACCCAAAAATTTAAAAAAAAAAAAGCTTAAGTGGACACATGACAAAAAAATATATATTAAAATTTTCACACTAAAAATTTCATATAAAAACAAAATCATACTAATAAATATCTATAAATAGCTACCATAATATTTCAAACTTCATATATAATATTTGAGAAATATTATGTTCACAATATTTTCACAAAAACTTCTAAGTGGCGGGTTGTTATTGGTGGGTAAAAAAGTAATTTCAATAATTAATGGGTTCAAATTAAAACCAATAACAACTTACAACCTATGATTTGTTATAAAAGTGTTGTGAAAATGTTGTGGACGACACTTCTCTTTCTTTATAATAAGTAATAATTAATAGACATTTATTGTGATTGTTTTTCTACATAAAATATTAAATATGAAGTTTGACCACTAAGGTACTTATTAATAGATATTTAATAGTATGATTTTGTTTTTCTATAAATTATTTTTTTCAAAATTCAATAAATATATTTTATGGTAATTATTAATAGGTATTTATTATAAATTTATAATTATTATGGTTATTAATAGAAATTTATTATAATTATGTTTGTATTTGAATATTAAATATGAAATTTGATAATTATGGTAGTCATTAATAGTTATTTATTAGGTTGAGTATATTAGATTTCCCAATATTATTATTTGAAATTTAGTGGTTAATGTAGTCATGTGTTGTGTATTAATAATAATATAGAACTATTAATTGTGATAATTATTAATATGTATTTTTATGACGAAAGTTAATTATGATGATAATAATTAATAGAAATTTGTTATGATTTTTTTACATAAAATATTTTAAATGGAGTTTGATGCTTATGGTAGTTATTAATAATATTTATTAGTATAATTTTTTTTACATGGAACTATTAAATGTATTTTTATTTTTCAAATTTAAATATATAATTTATAGTAATTATTAATAGGTATTTATTATAAATTTAATAATTATGATAGTTATTAATAGAAATTTATTAAGATTGTGTTTGTACATATAATATTAAATATAAACTTTAATAATTATGGTAGTTATTATTAGATATTTATTAAATATGATTGTGTTTCGATTCCCCAATAACACAACAAGACCTAGGTGGGCCAAGTTTAAAACTAATAACAGTTTGCCACTTATAATTTGTTTTGAATATAGTGTACATTACTCATTATCATAATGATCAAATTTCATAATAAATACACATTAATAATTATCATAATTAATGGTTCTATATTAATACACATTACATTATTACATTGATCAATAATGTTTTGTTTCATATGGAACTAATAAATATATAGTTTATATTAATGAGAAGTGCTATATCCACAAAATTTTCACATCAAATCATAAGTGGTTGGTTATTATTGGTTATAATTTGAATTTATCACTAAAATTACTTTTTTGCCCCGCCAAAACTTGTAACAATCTGCCGCTTAGAATTTGTTGTGAAAATGTTGTGAAAATGTTGTGAACATAACATTTCTCTTATGGTAATTATTAATAGGTATTTATCATAAATTTAATAATTATAATAATTATCCACGATGATTTCACAACAAGTCCTAGGTGGGTCAGGTTAAATTTTTTTCATAATAAATACATATTAATAATTGTGGGGCCCATGGGCCTGGTAGCCTCGGCCCATCTTGCATTTGGCCCAAGGCCCATTCCGAGGAAGGATGATCGTCCGAGGACGGTGTATGAAAACATGCACTTTTTTGGATCCACGCCGAGGACATCCTTGTCCTCGGCATACCGAAGCTGATTCCAAGTGAGGGAACAGGCCCAGGACAGGTTGTCACCTCCACATTAAATGTACTCATCTAACCCCCAGGCCGCATTAATGGGGATGTAACCCCTGGGCAGGGTAACATTGGTCATTGGGAACCACTCGAGTACTGATAAGGCCTCTGATGGGACGGACGGTCAGGAAAAAGGCAAGTGGATGATCGACAAATGGAAGAAAGGGATAGGAGGAGAGGAACTATATAAGAAGGGCGAGCAAAGCAGTAAGGAGGGGGTGGAACCTCCTCGGACGAGGGCCAATGAGCTACCCTTAGGAACGAATTGGGCTCATTCCCCTTCGGTGGTGAAGAGCGTTTGGTGCACTGTTGTTAGTTTGTTAGGGCCTAATTCTTCAACCCATGCTCTAAAAATTGTATTGTTAGGGTCCAATCAAAATTGAGTCCCTACAATTGACGCCGTCTGTGGGAAGAATTTGTGCACCAACAGACGCAACGGGCCATCGTTCCTAAGTAACTAGCTTGCGGAAGGTTAGCGACAAAGCTTTTGCAAAAAAAAAAAAAAAACCACTGCACAAAAGTAAGAAGATTCAAAGGAAAAGAAAAGAAAGATCGTATTATTTTATCAAATGAAAAGAAAACGTACAAGATACAAACAGAGGCTCAGACAGGCTTGTTTTAAAGCCAATTCTACAAATAGAGGCCCAGATGGGCCTGTTTTAAAGCTAACTAAGGGAAGGGGGGCTGCGGCCGGCCTCTTTCAAGGCTGCCAACAACTCCCGTGCCGGTGCGGTGGTGCTGGCACGAAGAGAGGAGCAGATGCAAAGGCGCCTGATGGCCCTTCCCCGTGATGTTCCCTTGATTCTCTTCCAGCCCCACGGTGGTTGGCCGTTGGAGATGGTAACACTTGGGCACCAGACATGACGTAATCTTGTGCATCTCCACCAACGCAAGCACACCCCGGAGAGGGGCGTTGTGTACTTCAGGGACCTCCCTCTTGGCCGCTATGCACGGCACCATCAGAATGACGCTCAAACTTTGCCGCGCCGGAGGTCTGGCGCGACCCATATCCACCACGGTTCTCGGTCGAGGGAGGAGGACCTTCAGCCTGTGTGCCCTCACTCCCATCCAAGGCCGTCCCATTTCTCCAAACTCTTGTCACAATTCTGGTAAGGTTATTGAAGGGGCTTTGAAGGTTGGTGGGACATATTTCTTGCTTTGTTAGAGGATTCGTGGGGGCATAGAAGGGCATTTCCCCCGTATAGCCTTTTATAGAGGGGGGAAATTGGTTAGAAATGATCTACACTGGATTCGAGAGAGGGATTTTCGGTGACATTAATTCTGATCATATTTCAAGGCGGTTGTCAACCGTTCGATCTGTATCAATTCACGAGGATATTAATGCGAGTGCGCCTTGCATGTCGAAACGTCAAGCGCGGAACGCGAACAGTCAGGAGGCGCCTCGTAATTAAAGAGGACAGAAACTTAAACTGAAGGCGGGGTTACCAACACGTGTAGGATTAGGATTCTAAGCCATTCTTGCCCAGGGCCCCGCGAAGTCAAGGGTCCAGTCCGCAGGATGAAACACGTCCGACAAAGCAGGGCCGAGGCTATTATCACGCTGAAAATAATATTTCCTACGCCGAGGATAAATTCTTTCACCTCAGCTATACCTGGGTACTAGACAGAACCAAGGTATTGCATGGTCCAAGGACTCAAACTTATGGGGAAATTTACAGAAGAATAGAAGTGTTAGACAGAACCAAGGCATTGCATGGTCCTCGGACTCAAGCCTATGGGAAAACTAACCACGCAGCTATACCTGGGTACTAGACAGAACCAAGGTATTGCATGGTCCAAGGACTCAAACCTATGGGGAAACTAGATACTTACAGAAGAATAGAAATGTTAGACAGAACCAAGGCATTGCATGGTCCTCGGACTCAAGCCTATGGGAAAACTAACCACGCAGCTATACCTGGGTACTAGACAGAACCAAGGTATTGCATGGTCCAAGGACTCAAACCTATGGGGAAACTAGATACTTACAGAAGAATAGAAGTGTTAGACAGAACCAAGGTATTGCATGGTCCAAGGACTCAAACCTATGGGGAAACTAGATACTTACAGAAGAATAGAAGTGTTAGACAAAACCAAGGTATTGCATGGTCCAATGACTCAAACCTATGGGGAAACTAGATACTTACAAAAGAATAGAAGTGTTAGACAGAACCAAGGCATTGCATGGTCCTCGGACTCAAGCCTATGGGAAAACTAACCACGCAGCTATACCTGGGTACTAGACAGAACCAAGGTATTGCATGGTCCAAGGACTCAAACCTATGGGGAAACTAGATACTTACAGAAGAATAGAAGTGTTAGACAGAACCAAGGCATTGCATGGTCCTCGGACTCAAGCCTATGGGAAAACTAACCACGCAGCTATACCTGGGTACTAGACAGAACCAAGGTATTGCATGGTCCAAGGACTCAAACCTATGAGGAAACTAGATACTTACAGAAGAATAGAAGTGTTAGACAGAACCAAGGTATTGCATGGTCCAAGGACTCAAACCTATGGGGAAACTAGATACTTACAGAAGAATAGAAGTGTTAGACAGAACCAAGGCATTGCATGGTCCTCGGACTCAAGCCTATGGGAAAACTAACCACGCAGCTATACCTGGGTACTAGACAGAACCAAGGTATTGCATGGTCCAAGGACTCAAACCTATGGGGAAACTAGATACTTACAGAAGAGTAGAAGTGTTAGACAGAACCAAGGCATTGCATGGTCCTCGGACTCAAGCCTATGGGAAAACTAACCACGCAGCTATACCTGGGTACTAGACAGAACCAAGGTATTGCATGGTCCAAGGACTCAAACCTATGGGGAAACTAGATACTTACAGAAGAATAGAAGTGTTAGACAGAACCAAGGCATTGCATGGTCCTCGGACTCAAGCCTATGGGAAAACTAACCACGCAGCTATACCTGGGTACTAGACAGAACCAAGGTATTGCATGGTCCAAGGACTCAAACCTATGGGGAAACTAGATACTTATAGAAGAATAGAAGTGTTAGACAGAACCAAGGCATTGCATGGTCCTCGGACTCAAGCCTATGGGAAAACTAACCACATGGCTATACCTGGGTACTAGACAGAACCAAGGTATTGCATGGTCCAAGGACTCAAACCTATGGGGAAACTAGGTACTTACAGAAGAACCAAAGGGTTAAACTAACTATTTGCAGAAGAACCAAAGCGTTAGCTAGAACCGAATTGTGATACGGTCCTCGGGTTCGTGCCCGAGGGATAGCTGATGGTCTCATGAGACTAAGTCCAGAACAGAACCAAGGTATTGAGCAAAATATTAGAGCACGGCAGGTAAAAGGAAGCATCAATAACTAGAAGCAAAGTATTGAATATTCATTTCAGATAGAAAGTGTATAATTTCGTTACAATGCCTCCGAGGCAAGAAGCAAAATAAAATGAAAAAGAAAGCGAATAACAGTGTATCGTGCCATTTGCCATTTCACCCCAGCCCAGTATGCAAATTGTCTTGAGGGGCTTGTCAAAAGGCTTCAACTAACGCCTAGGGACCTTGTCTCGGAGGGGCTACTTCAGAGGACCCCTCTACGGTAGAAGAAATCGGAGGAACCGAGAGTGTGGCTGGGGGGTTAGAAGGAAGCCTTACCACATCTTGGGGCACTTCTTGACCCTCGGTCCTAACCCCCTCCAACGCCCCATGGGGCCCGGCCTCCTCAATAGGTCTGTCAGCTGAAGGTGTATCCTCGGCTGCTTTGTTCTGACTTTCACCCGCCACCGGTAATGTAGTCTCCTCCTCGGGAGTAATGGGGATAACCTCACGTATTGCCGGGGGGTAATATACTCTTTCTGCCCTTCTAAGGTCAGACGAGGCATCAACTCCTGCTTGGTTGAGCGCTTCGGTCCAGGTCTGGGAGCAAAAACGCCTGCATACCTCAGGGATTTGGTCTTTGAAAGTAGCTTCAGTCTTAGCCACCCCTTCGGCAAAAGCCTCCTCTTCCGCTTGTTCTAAGGAATGCTCAGCATCTGTTTTCGCAAACACAACCTCTTCTTTGGCCCTCACGGCCTCATCCCTGGCATATTCGGCAATGCCCTTCGTCCAAATCGCATCGGCTAGCTTTTTCTTCAGGTCGGCGTTACTCTCTTCAGCAGATCGTAGTCGGCCTTCAACCTCTTGCAGTCGCTTCATATGATTCTCGGCCTGCTTTTTAGCTGCGGCTAAATCAGAGGTCGTGTTCTCTCTGGCCTTTGTCATCTCCTCCAGATTTTCGATCGCCTTTTTTAGATCTGCCTCAGATCTCTTAAGGGTACTTGCAGCTTTCAAAAACTTGTCACGCTCCTGCGCTAAAGCATTACTCTGGCCATCGACCTCCTCATCCAGCCTGAAAATAGCCTGGACAGCCTGCCAACAAAAACAGGTACGCTGTAAAGACAAGGGAAGGTACTAGGCAACAAAGTTCAAGTAGAATAAACAAGTACCAGGGGACCCACCATGCCTAGATATCTCTTAAGGTTAAGGGCAACCTCTGGCCCATTCATGCTCCTAAGCTCAGCCATGTCGGTAGGAAGGAGAAGAGACTTCTCCAGGGCGTCAGCTACGAGAGCCCCCTCGCCTCCCCGGGATTCTCGAATCGTCGCGTCATCCATCAAGGGTTGACCATGGAGCATAGCAGCGGGCAGTCAGGCCTGGGCCTCGGACTGCTGGACTGTCTCCTTTCCTTTACGTTGACCACCGAGTCTCAGTTGTTTGGATGGCCGGTGGATTCCACCTTCCTCTGGCGAAGAACGGGGCTTGCCCCCATCCATTGGGTCCTTGCCCTTAGGAGATCTCTTCATTTTTGGGTCGGAAGACTCCGACTGTGGGTCTGAGACTGGAGGGATAGAGGACGACCTGGTGCGCATAGACAAAGGCTGGGGCAGAGGTGATGGGGGCTTGGGTTGTGACTCTCTTGGCGCACCCTTCTTGGAGTTGCCCTCAAGCAGGTCAAGAAGGCTGGTTTGGGGCTGTCTCTTTAGACCCATCTCGGCCTGAATACCAACCCTTGGGGACTGAAGATCGGCTTCGGACAAATGGGGGTCCCCTAGATTACCAGAGGGATCTTCGGACTGATAAGCTAGGTTAAACGCACTAAATTCGTCCTCAGACGAGCTCAGTTCGACCACCTCTCCTGTCTTCTGAGGTTCCCCTTCCTCGGTCTCTGTTGCTTGATGGGATGAGGAAGATCCTGTCAACGGAATGCCTTCCGGAACATAAGATCCCTCAGAAAATGCAAAACCGTCTTCCACCACAGTGATTTGCCTAAGCCGAGGATCACGAGCCCTAATAACGTGTTTTGGGACCGTGAACAACTTCTGGGCTGGGTCGCATTCGAGGATCTGGTGGGCGGTTCTAACTTGGTTGTCGGCCTCGTTCAAAAAGAGTTCCGCCCTAAGAACGGCTTCCAAATCCTCCTTGTTGACTAGGTGAAAATGACGCGCGAAGGCGTGCGGATCTGCAGAAACAGAAACAAAGCTCCTGTGATCAATCAATCAAAGCAAATACGCAATAAAAAAAAAATACAAGAATCTGGACCGCCTCCTAATTCAAGTACCCTACCTGGCTCTCCCTCTACTGTCGGGCAGTGGAGACCGTCGTGCCACTCCCACGACACAATGAGGAAATCTTGAGTCAACCCCTTATTAGAATCGGGAAGGCACTGGATAAGTCGGACCCTATCGTCCCTCGTCTTCATATAGTACGTCTTACCCCTCAAGTGCTGAAGGTTGTAGCACCAGTTTACATCATGGTGAGTTAATCTCAACCCCATCTTCTCATTCAAGGCGTCTACACACCCTAATATCCTAAATACATTAACGGCACACTGGGTAGGAGTCAGCCGAAAATGCCTAAGGTATCCGCTCGTCACTGGCCTCATAGGGATTCTCATCCCTCCCTCTACGAAGGCGACTATGGGGATCACGACTTCACACTCGTTTCTTTTAATGTACCACTCCCCTTCCTCACAATACCTCAAACTCACATTACTGGGTATCCCATAATCAGCAATGAATTTCTTCATCATCTCGTCGGACTCAACCAACTTCTTAAACTTACCCATTCCTAGCAACGACTAAAGAATCCGAAAGACAAAAAGGGAGAGTAGAATCAAAGAAAATTTCGTACTACTGAGAGAAGAAGACTTACAGAAATGTGGATATCCTCCTCGGGCAGTGTGGGAGTTGAACCAGATTCAAGGTATATGCACCAAAAGTTCGCGAGCGCGCAAATAAGGAAGCCAAGCGGTTCAAGCAAGTATTTATATCCCCAATTTAAGTTCACCAAGCGTAACCTCCCGCCCATAAAAGCAAGAAGTCACCACCGAACGATTACCATCACACCGTTGGAAGTGGGAAACGTGGAGCCGCCCAAAAGTTAATGCGAGCGCACGATGAGTCTCGAAACGCCAAAACGTACATTGGGCAGGCGAAGAGTCACCAGCCTTGATATGGGCCGTGGTGGGATGGATCATCTGGAGGGCCCGTGGGTATCAAAACCCTCCTCCCCGTCCGAGGGAACGGGCAGCAAGATTTTGAGGGGCTATTGTGGGGCTCATGGGCCTGGTAGCCTCGGCCCATCTTGCATTTGGCCCAAGGCCCATTTCGAGGAAGGATGATCGTCCGAGGACGGTGTATGAAAACATGCACTTTTTTGGATCCACGCCGAGGACATCCTTGTCCTCAGCATACCGAAGCTGATTCCAGGTGAGGGAACAAGCCCAGGACAGGTTGTCACCTCCACATTAAATATACTCATCTAACACCCAGGTTGCATTAATGGGGATGTAACCCCTGGGCAGGGTAACATTGGTCATTGTGAACCACTCGAGTACTGATAAGGCCTCTGATGGGACGGACGGTCAGGAAAAAGGCAAGTGGATGATCGACAAATGGAAGAAAGGGATAAGAGGAGAGGAACTATATAAGAAGGGCGAGCAAAGCAGTAAGGAGGGGGTGGAACCTCCTCGGACGAGAGCCGAGGAGCTACCCTTAGGAACGAATTGGGCTCATTCCCCTTCGGTGGTGAAGAGCGCTTGGTGCACTGTTGTTAGTTTGTTAGGGCCTAATTCTTCAACCCATGCTCTAAAAATTGTATTGTTAGGGTCCAATCAAAATTGAGTCCCTACAATAATTATCATAATTAATGGTTTTATATTAATACACATTACATGACACATTGACCAATAAAATACAAGCAATATTATTGGGGAATCTAATATACTACACCTAATAAATAACTATTAATAAGTACAGTAATTACCAAATATTATATTTAATATTTATACAAACACAATCATAATAAATTTGGAGCAAGACTTAGGTACAGTACTTAGGTGCTGTTCCTTAGGTTCTCTTTTTAAAATTCTGTCATGTGGATTTTTTCTCATGGGATGGAAGTGTATTTTTTAGTTAAAGAGCCACATGGCTAAATCTTAAGATGGGAGCCTAATGAATAGTACTTAAGGTACTGTACCTAAGTTTTGTTCATAAATTTATATTAATAACTATCATAATTATTAAATCAACGATAAATACCTATTAATAATTACCATAAATTATATATTTATTAGTTCCATATAAAAACCATACTAATAAATATCAATTAATAACTACCATAATTTTCAAGCTTAATATTTTATATTTTATGTACAAACACAATCATAATAAATGTTTATTAATTATTATCATAATAATCAAATTTCATAATAGATAGATATTAAAAATTATCACAATTAATACTTCCATAAAAACACAACACATTACTACATTGACTAATAAAATACTAACAATATTATTGAGGAACCTAATTTAGGTATAAATGAAGAAAAATACTGAACATAAGTCTTAGGCTAAAATGTAAAAAAACACCCTTTAAATTTGATTGAAATTTATTTAAGTACTCTAACTTTACTTCTATTTAATTGAGTACTCTAAGTTTCAAATTTATTTAATTTAGGCCTTTTGTCTAATTCTGTTAAAAGAAATGCGGTTAAGTATGCAATTAACTATTGAATGTTTTTTTTTTTTTTTTTAATTCTCACATAAAAAATTTATAAATTTTTTTTATTAATTTTATAGATTTTTTTCATAAGAGAAAAATATTTTTTAATGGGAAATTTTTAATGAAATTGGATAGAATGCTTGAATTAAATAGATTTGAAATTTAGACGACTCAATTGAACGAAAATGGAGTTAGAGGACTAAAATGAATTTTAGTCCAACTTAGTGTGCGTTTGGCATTGACTTAAAAGGCCAGTTTTTTTTACTATTAAGCTTATTTTTGCTACTATTTATAGGCCTCATTGCATTTTTTGGTGCTATTCATGAGTCTCATTATACTATTTCAGCTACCTTTCAGTTTTATTTACGATACTTATAGCAAAAAGTTTTTAGTTACAGCTAAATAAGCTGTTCCTAAACAGATACTTAGAGAGTGCAAATTTGCATTTTTGCTAAAGTTTTTTCATCATAAGAAATGTTCATTATTAATTATAATAATTACTAAATTTTATATTTACATACAAAATGAAAGAGAATATTAAGTTTTTTTTTTTTTTTTTTGATGAAACCATAGTTTATTAAACTTTCGTGTGAATTACTGACTAGTCATTCACTAAATAAAAGGAATCTCATTTCTTTAAACACTCGAATAATCATATCCAACTTTACTAAATACTAACAATAATTAATAGTGATGATAGTGTCATTCTCTTTTCGGCGTTCACATAATCATTTTGGTCCTCACCAGAAGAAACATATATATTGAATGTAGACCCATGTGCAAAGCAGGTGAGATTGTAAAATGTGGCGCAGTCGGCATTGTTAATTGTTAATAAGTTCTAAATTTATAATTACCTTGGAACCACGCCAGGATAGGGCTACAGGCTACAAGAGTAACCATCTATATATAATGTGTACAAGTATATATGATATACTATCTGCATATTTTAAGATAGCAAGCTTTGCATGCTTTAACCCCTAAAAATATATATAATGTAATGTAAACTTTTCTTGATTGTGATGCCTTAGAATATTTTTGCAACAGTCCGATAAAGAGTTGAGCAACTATATAATATATATGACCCTAAAACTTAAAGGAATAATGAGGACTATATATAGTATGGTCCAACAATACTTGGTGGTTCCTGTTTCAATTGTCCAAAACACTGCACTACCAAGATTTTCTTTGACTTTTTCTATTTGAGAGAGAGGATCTCAATGTATATAAATATGAAGGATAACTTTCGTGCAAAAGAGAAAAACCTTATACTAAATTACAATAATAAGAAAGGAATAAACTATGTTTGTTGCAAATTGGAACGACTCTCCCTAAACTTGTTTAATTATATATTTTTATATGATATGAAAGGGATGTGGTTTTATTATCCTACTTAAAACCTAATCTTCAAGGGCAAGGTGTGCATTCAACCCACCCATATAAGGAACTTCACTTGAGTCAACCCAATGTAGTGGCAGCTTCAAAATTTTTTCTCAGAGTAGTTATTAGGAACTTAAATAGTTAATTATATAAAATTTAATAAAAAGATAATTTTAATATATCAACATCACATAAAATAAAATAAAATAAAAATACATAAATATATGAAGTTTTACAATTTCTATAACTACGAGTTGAGCTGCCAAGGAAAGCAAAGTTGCCGATGTCGTTGATCAGAACTCACTGCCACAATATCTCTCTGGTATCATTTTTTTAGGAAAAATGAAATTAGAGATTATTCTTATGAAACATATTGAACAAGTTACGAATCCGAATAATTATGGGGTTTTTATTTTTTATTTATGAATGGGCTTTTTATTGAATATTTTGTTCTTTTTTTTTTTTGGGCCAAATCTTGTGTTGTTTGGGCTATTTTTGTCGTTATTTGGACTAATTTTTAGAGTTGTGTTAAAGATACAACAAATTGTCACAACATTTTCACAATAACTAATGTGTCATTCCCCCATATATCAAAATAAAATCATAAGTATTAGACTGGGACTCATAATAGTTAAAAACAAGGGTGTGGAGAAAATTTTGTGAGATTTTGTTGTGTCCATAGAATTTATGTTAGGAATCTTATATTTGTTGTAATATCTTAATAAGTTGGGTAATGTACAGTTACACTTAGAAATTAATAATTAAAAAGGATTTAAAAAGTAGTGCATTAAAAAAGTTAATAAAAAAATCCAAATGATCAAAACATACCCACCAAGTTATAGTACTAGTATGCTTGAGTTTTTATATCATCTTCAGTTCACCCAAATATATTTGTCAATTAGAAGTATCATAAATATATAATGCTTATCACTTCAAATTATATCTCATATGGTGTTGAAATATTAGCATATGTTTGGAAAGGAAAGAGATGGAGGGAGAGGAGACTAGAGGAGGGGAAATTTAATGGAATGTACTAATTTTAGTATATTTTTGCTATCTCACTTTCTTATTCTCTCCCTCCCTATCCTTCCCTTCAAACATATATAGGATTAGTTATGTTGAAATGATTTAACTAGTTAATTATACTTGAAATAGTTTATTATCATTAGATAATGAATAAGGTATCGCCTAGAAAAAAAGAAAAGAAAAGAAAATATCTCATTTAATATTTATAATCGTTTTAAATAAGCTTAGTGAAAATGGGATGACATTTTTCTAATTATTTTAAGAATTATTATTTAAGGTTGCAACATGATGCAAGTATAATTATAACGTTTTGATTTTATATGGTTGAATAATGGAAATCGTATAATTATTTTATTAAAAAAATTAATATGTTGACATGCATGCACTACAAGAATTTTGGTCTTTTGCGACCAATGTTTTAGCGACGACCAAAAAGTCATCACTATTAGGCAAATATTAGCGACGATAATAAATGGTCATCGCTAATAAGTGTATTGTAGCGACAACACTAAGGTAGTCGCTAATAAGTCGTCGCTAACGCCATGGAGGGAATTTTATTTACTTATGGAAAATGGAGGGAAACTTTTAGCAACGACAATAAATTTTGTTGCGACGACATTTACATCGCTAAAATAAGGTTTATTTTAACGACAACATTTATCGTCGCTAATAATCATCTTTAGTGACGGCCTTATGTTTCGTCACAGATATGTAGCCAAAAATATATAGTAAGTATATTATATATATGCTTTATTTATCAGTGATAACACATTAGTGGTCGCTATTAGAAGACTATTAGTGATGACAAGACATGTCGTCGCAAATATATTTACCTAAATATAATGGAGGGTAAAATTTTCACTCTCAAAAAGTGGTGGGAATTATTGGAGGGAAGCATATTATATATTAGCAATGAATTTGGTCGTCGCTATAAAGGATCTTTTAATGAAGACAAAGATTGTCGTCACTAATATGTGGCTAAAACAATTTTGATATAATATGATTTTTTTTTTTTTTATCAAATCCTCCAAATGCCTCTTAAAATATTTAAAATGACATAAATTCCTTTAAAATATTTGAAATGATTAAAATACCATTAACCTCGTCAAAATGACCAAAATACCCTTAAACTTATATAATGACCAAAAGAAACTTGAAACCTCCAAAGTAAACTTAAAACTTTCAAATCAGTTATAAGAAAAAAGAAAAAGAAAAAAATGAGACAACGAATGGCTTGTTGCTTCAAAATACTCTCAAATCATAATGTTACCCATTTGAAACTTGAAATCGATAAAATAATAAAAATTGAGAAAGTTCTGATTCCACTCAAAATATTGACTAATTCTCATAGTTATCAAAATGTGAATTGCATCGTGAATCAATTTTTTATTTTTCTGTATCATGTGTCATAAGAAAGGTATTAGTCAATATTTACCAAACTAATAAATTCATTATAAATATATGAAAGGTATATTCATTATAAATTCATAATATATTCAACTAATAACCAATTCAATCATCAATTATGTAATAATATTTACCAAAAGTAAGTAAATAAATCAAATTAAAATATATTTATAACATACATATTCAAATTAATTAAAATCAAAAGTGATAATACATGATATATGAACGAAAAAAATAAAAATTTTCATCATTTTGCCTAATCAACTTTATCTAAGTTAATGTTAACATGGTGTTCATCATCTTTCAAAATTATTTCTTTATTAACATTTTCTAGCAACTACTCCAATACCCAATAATCCACTGAAAACCTTCCCACTGAACCTAATTTCACAAAGTCTAGTGGTCTTAAGACCATCTATTAAGTTTGACTGTGATTGACTAAGTTTAACTAAGTTTTGACTGTACCTTTCTCTAAATCTAACAGTGTGATTGTGACCATAATTTACTAAAATTAACATTTCATTACACTCTTCAAATCCAACAGTTAGATTTCAAATCTAAGGATGATGCGTGATGGACATATGCTATGTACCTTTATGGCTATTTTCTCTCAATCTAATCATCCAATTGTTCTCAAATTTCACCAACACCAGTATGTCACCATATTCTTCAATCCCAGTGATCAAGATTCGAATAAGAATTTCACAAAGTCTAGTGATCTCGGGACCATCTATTAAGTTTGATCGGGTTTGACCAACTTTAACTAAATTTTGACCGCACCTTTCTCTAAATCCAGCTGTTTGATTGTGACCATAATTTACTAGAATTACCCTTTCATTACACTCTTCGAATCCAACGGTTAGATTTCAAATCTAAGGATGACACCTGATGGACATATATTATGTACCTTTATGGCTATGTTCTCTCAATCTGATCATCTAATTGTTCTCAAATTTCACCAACACCAATATGTCACCATATTCTTCAATCCCAATGACCAAGATTCGAATATGAATTTCACAAAGTCTAGTGGTCTCGAGACCATCTATTAAGTTTGACCGGGTTTGACCAATTTTAACTAAACTTTGACCGCACCTTTCTCTAAATCCAGCCGTTTGATTGTGACCATAATTTACTAGAATTATCCTTTCATTACACTTTTCGAATTCAACGGTTAGATTTCAAATCTAAGGATGGCGTGTGATGAACATATGCTATGTACCTTTATGGCTATGTTCTCTCAATCTAATCATCCAATTATTCTCAAATTTTACCAACACCAATATGTTACCATACTTTTCAATCCCAATAATCAAGATTCGAATATGAATTTCACAAAGTCTAGTGATCTCGGGACCATTTATTAAGTTTGACCGGGTTTGACCAACTTTAACTAAACTTTGACCGCACATTTCTCTAAATCCAGTCGTTTGATTGTGACCATAATTTACTAGAATTATCCTTTCATTACACTCTTCAAATCCAACAGTTAGATTTCAAATCTAAGGACGGCGTGTGATGGACATAGATTATGTACCTTTATGACTATGTTCTCTCAATCTAATCATCCAATTGTTCTCAAATTTCACCCACACCAATATGTCACTATACTCTTTAATCCCAATGATCAAGATTCGAATATGAATTTCACAAAATCTAGTGGTCTCGGGACAATCTATTAAGTTTGACCGGGTTTGACCAACTTTAACTAAACTTTGATCGTGCATTTTTCTAAATCCAGCCGTTTGATTGTGGCCATAATTTACTAGAATTATCATTTCATTACACTCATTGAATCCAACGGTTAGATTTCAAATCTAAGGATGGCGCATAATGGACATATGTTTTGTACTATGTTCTCTCAATCTAATCATCCAATTGTTCTCAAATTTCACTAACACCAATATGTCACCATACTCTTCAATCCCAATGATCAAGATTCAAATATGAATTTCACAAAGTCTAGTGGTCTCGGGACCATCTATTAAGTTTGACCGAGTTTGACCAACTTTAACTAAACTTTGACCGCACATTTCTCTAAATCCAGCCGTTTGATTATGACCATAATTTACTAGAATTACCCTTTCATTATACTCTTCGAATCCAACGGTTAGATTTCAAATCTAAGGATGCGAGATAGACATATGTTATGTACCTTTATGGCTATATTCTCTCAATCTAATCATCCAATTGTTCTCAAATTTCACCAACACCAATATGTTACCATACTCTTCAATCCCAATGATTAAGATTCGAATATGAATTTCACAAAGTCTAGTGGTCTCGGGACCATCTATTAAGTTTGACCGGGTTTGACCAACTTTAACTAAACTTTGACCGCACATTTCTCTAAATTCAGTCGTTTGATTGTGACCATAATTTACTAGAATTATCCTTTCATTACACTTTTCAAATCCAACGGTTAAATTTCAAATTTAAGGGTGGCGTGTGATGAACATATGTTATGTACCTTTATGGCTATGTTCTTCCAATCTAATCATCCAATTGTTCTCAAATTTCACCAACACCAATATGTTACCATACTCTTCAATCTCAATTATCAAGATTCGAATATGAATTTTACAAAGTCTAGTGGTCTCGGGACCATCTATTAAGTTTGACCGGGTTTGACCAACTTTAACTAAACTTTGACCGCGCCTTTCTTTAAATCCAACAGTTTGATTGTGACCATAATTTACTAGAATTAACATTTCATTTCATTCTTTGAATCCAACGGTTAGATTTCAAATCCAAAGATGACGCGTGATGGACGTGTGTTGTGTACCTTTTTGGCAATGCTCTCTCAATCTGATCAACCAATTGTTCTCAAATTTCACCAACATTTTTACAGCAAATTCTAAGTGTTAGGTTATTACTAGTTGTTATTGTTGGGGCAAAAAAATAATGTTAGTGTTAGGTTCAAATTTGAACTAATAACAACTAACCACCTATGATTTGTTGTGAAAATATTATGAATGTAACACTTCTCATAAAAAAATGTGTGTTTTTTTTAATTGTCTTTGAATACTTGAAATACACACTAGGTTTAGAATAAATTAATTTAGTTTCTATACGTGGCACTTCTCATAAAAAAAAATGGTATGTTTTTATTGTCTTTGAAAACTTGAAATACATTATAGATTTAGAATAAATTAATTTAGTTTCCATATAAATCAAATATGATGGGCAATAGTATAGTGGTTAGTTCTTTGGTGTACCGTATTTGAGTTTTTTTTTTTTTTTTTTTTGAAGTAATAAAAAGAAAAGATGTGAAGTTTGTATTTATCTAGAAAAGATGTGAAGTTTGTATTTTTCTTAGATGTATACACACAAAACAATAAAGCAAAATATAAAATTATTTTATTCAAAATAAATTAATAAGAGGCTGAGCCGCTGAAGTTGGAACTTGAGAAGAAGTAAAGTAAGGTGAAGCACGTAAAAAAGCACAAAAACAATGTCACGTTGGATAAGAAAGTGTATAAGTGAACAGTAATAAGACAATACAACATTAAAAAGAAATGGTAAATGAACCCACAAATTATGTAAAAAATTATTACTAATTTTAATTTGAATTACTGCAAAAAATTAATTTTTTATTCATCAATATTTATTACTTAAAATTTATTGTAAAAATATTGTAGTAACAACTTTCAATTATAATTTTTTATTTTTTTTATATTATTTGTCTTGGTTAGCAATGGTATTAAATATATTTTAAAAAAACTAATTAGTTCCTATCAAAAAAAAAAAAACTAATTAGTCAAAAAAAAGTGATAAAACCCAAAAAAATTGACAGCCTACTTTTACTGTTTTTTCACAACTCCCAACCCAGCTTTTTATGTTCTCCACTCAGTCACGTTAATTATAGCTTCCCAGTTTTTGCTTATTCAATCCTTCTTCCAGTGTTAAATCAAAAAATCTGAGTCCCTTGCTATCAAAAGTCCACCCCTCAGATTCAATTCCCAATTTAATTTCAGTTTCTAGGGTTTCGCTAATCCCACCGGTGAGTGAATGCCAAAAAAAAGAAAAACAGAGGACCTTCCTCTTCCATCATCGTTCGAACAAGCTCGTAAGATTCATTCAACTGTCACAGACTCCGGCGCCGATCAGGTACACTCTCGGGCAAATTTAGGTGATTAGTGTGTTTAGTTTGTAGAAGATGGTACTGTACCTAGTGAGTCTGTGCATTGAGTTGAAAATTTGTTTAATTTGCTAATCTCGTTTGTTGTGTTTTTTTAGTTCTTGCTGCTGGGTGCGGTTCCATTTCCCAAAGATGTTCCACGGTTGAAGCAGCTTGGTGTGGGTGGTGTCATTACTTTGAATGAACCTTATGAAACTTTGGTTCCCACATCCTTATATCTTGTATACTCTCTCTACTCTCACTCTCTACCATTTGTTTCTTTATTCACTTTTATTTGGATCTTATGAACTAATAAAATCACTGTTGTCATATCATTTTATGACTAGGTGTAAGAAATTTCCGTTTTAAAACCAAAACAAAAAAAGTTGTATATACTTGGTTTATGGCTTAAAAGTATAATTTTATTTCCCGTTTTGGTTTCATGGAACATTTTATGAATTTATTGAATGTAGGCATCTATGTGAATTAACAGAATGTTGATTACTTAGCATTTTAAATCAGAATTTTTATTTCACTGCTGGAGATACACTTGTTCTTCCTAATTGATTAATGGTTCTCAGGCCCATGAGATTGACCACCTAGTAATTCCCACAAGAGATTATCTCTGTGCTCCTTCATTTGTGGATATTAGCCAAGCTGTGGACTTCATTCACCATGAGTGAATTTATCTCTCTGCTTTTGTCATAATTCTTTGCCTTCAACCCTTGAATTTGTAATTGGGAAACATAACTGAGCATTGAGAGTGTTTTTTTCTATTGTACTTTGCAGGTTAGCGATTTGGGAAACATAATTGGGTTGCCGCTACAAAGTGTGTAAAGGTTAGATATTTGTATTGTTTTTATGTCTATGGTTATTTTGTGGTTGAAGGGAGTTCAATTACACTAGTTGGACTGTCTTATATTTATTATTGCTTTTGATTTTGTTTCTGAAATATTGTCAAATATTTTGATATTTGTTTGTTTCTAATCCTAAAATTAACATAAAGTAGACCTAAAATAATTAATTGTTGCTTCCCCACAATATCCTCTCCTAGTTTTTGAGGAACTGCGTATACTGTGTCCATATCTTTATCATAGTTGTGTTCCATGTTTTGCGTTGGAAAATGAAAGGAAATGCTATACTTCTGCTATAAAACCACACTTCATTAGGAATTCTAGGCACTAAATGACGGGCTAGCTTTTGTGTGAGTCTAAAATTCTTTAGTTCAATGTTGAATTTGTTATGTGGTCCATTTATTCCCAATGAAATAAGTAATGCTGTAAGCATACTTAAAAAAAAAAAAAAAAAAAAAAAGGAATGGTCAAAAAGTTTTATGGTAAGTTATAAAAAAAATAGAGAGAAAAAAAAAAAAATCAAAACCGGCCAAAACCAGTTCTGGTTCACAGTTTTGGAGATTGAACCTCCTATTTATTGATTTTGACTGGTTTTTGAATTTTTTTCTGTTTTAGGGTAATCACTGGTTTGGTATAGATATGGCTAAACTAGTGGAATTAGCTGATCAAGTTTGGTTTTCAAACTATGGCTGTCACCCTGAAATTTTACAAATTGAGTATGTACAATGTACATATTCATTATAATTATTATTTTTACTTATCAAAAAAATGTTAATTTGTTTTTCAGGCACTTGTAGTCTTGTACTGGTCGGACTAGCTGAAAATAGTCCATTATGATTGCTTGTTGTTTCAATAACAAGCAATTTTGTTTATATTTTTTAATTGATTTTATTTCTGAAGAAAATTGGGTTATACTTGGTAAGTAGTTCACTTCTTTTATATTTATGAATTATGATAGAGACATCATAATAGAAAACTTGTTTAACTCATCAACCCACTTCATCTCAAGCAAGAATGTGTTTGTTGAAATTATGATAGGGACATCAAGATGGATAAAAGTTGGATGCATGAAACTGATAGAACTAGTACACGATATAGTGAAGGTGTTAAGCAGTTCATTAGCATGGCACGTGGTCATGCAGATCGAGTTGGTAGGATTAAGTGTCCATGTCGTAAATGCACAAATCGATATTATCAACATATAGACGCGGTGGAGACTCATTTGATTGTGAATAGATTTGATTTGAATTACACCGAATGGATATTTCATGGGGAAGAAGATCCGTTTTTTAAACATGTGCAAGCTGAGCATAATGATGATAATTCACAAGCAGAGGACATTGATGACATTGAAGAAATGTTAGATGACATTTATAGGGGGACATTTCCAAATGCAAATATAGGTGAATCCTCCACTTCTCCAGGTCCATCAAACAATGATTACAAAGCAAGACCTTTTGATCAATTGTGGGAAGATGCCCAACGTGAGCTTTATCCAGGTTGCAAGAAGTTTTCTAAACTCTCTTTTTGTATGAAGCTACTTCATATAAAAACACTTTGCAATTGAAGTGATAAGTCATTTGATTTGATGATTGACTTGATAAAGCAGGCGCTCCCAGATGGGGAGTCATTGCCAAAATCGTATTATGAAGCAAAGCAGTTTAGGCGAGACTTGGGTTTTAGCTATGAGTTAATACATGTATGCAAAAAAGTCTGTACTCTTTTTTGGAAGGAACATGCTGATAAAGAAGAATGCCCAAAATGTCATACTTCAAGATGGAAAGAGAACAACGGTAAAGGTAAAAAAATTCCTTGGAAGGTCTTAAGGTATTTCCCAATTAAACCAAGGTTGCAGCGATTGTTTAAGTTGAGTTTTGATGCAGGTTAAGTTTTGTTAAATACATGAAGCTTTCATATCTTCTCAGCTTTGGTATTTTTGAAAAATAAAAATGTTAAAGTTTTACTTGGATGTTAAAATTATTTTGTACACATTTTTGTCATCTACTTTAGTTCACCTTTACATTGGTTTATTCTTTTTATTTCAGGTTAAAATGTCGCACGCCTTGGGCTACTGATGATGTTGAAGGGAGATACTTTTCATTGCAAACTTGGTTGTATATCTTCTTGGTGAATTTGTCATTATTTTATTATTATTTGAGAGAGTAAACTTGAATTTAAATTATATATATGATATAGAACTTGGTTATTGTTTTTTCTTATTAGTAGTTATTGATTGAGTAGTTGTTATGCTTATACGAGTATTTGTGATTGAAAATTTGTGATGTGTGGAATTATGGTTTATTAAAGTCAGATTATTATGGCAGCGACCTGATTGTCCTTATCATGGGTTCCTCTTTTTTGGCCCAATTTTAAACTCCTGTTTATAACATGCAAATAACACCTTGTCTTCTACATCATGGAAATCTATTTGGCAAAATCTAATTCACAAATGGCTAGCATGTGATCCTTGTAGAAGATCTAGCTACCTGACCCACTCATGCTGTGAAAGTTCCTGATTCATCTGCAAAATATACTACACAATTGTCTGGTATTAAAGCACATTGTTTATGTGTCATTCTACATTTTGACAAGTGCCTGCACTTTTGGAACTCATTGTTGTGTTTGTTTGTTTGGATAGGAGATTGAGAATGAGAAACTTAAGTTAGAACATGTTTAGCTTTCAGAGAAGAATAGTGGGTTATGTGTGTAGAATCAAAAATTAGCTGAAGAGGCTGTTTAAGCAAAAGAATTGGCTTCTACTGCTGTTGTGGAGCTGAACAATTTGGTTGGTGAAATGTCAAAGCTGTCCAACATTTCGGTTTCGGGTCTCTTGGTCTTCAAAAGCTGTGAGTAGTCTCCCTTTTTTTTCCCTCCTTTTATGTTTACTTCTATAATTCAATGTTACTGTAAATTATTCCGTATAAATCTAAAATTTTAAAGGTGTCATCAGATGCCATTTCCTTGTAAAACCATGAAGAAGCCTGACATATTCTTGTTTATTAGGATGCTTGCCTTTTAGTTCTATCTTGCCCCTAATTTTCTTACACTTACAAATTAAACATTGCATCCAAATTTCTATTTCTCATTTTTTATTTGCAAAAGTGAACAAAATTTGCAATCATGCAAACTTATATAGGTATACTCAAACGTTAACTAATGTCGTAATTGAAATCCAATAAAGAAAAAATCATGCTATCAAGCATTGTTGTTTGCAGCTGGGGTTGTTATCTAGGGTTGAACAAGGCCCTCAAGAGGGGCTTACGTGTTCCTTGGTCTAAAGTGTGTGTGTACAAGTTGTACCAGCAGAAATACTGTTAAGTCTTCTTGGATTTCAACAAAATGAATGTCAGAAAGTCCTACAATCAAGGTGGTGATAAACCCTCATAGAAAAAAAATCCCCAAAACCATTGTTACATAATTCAAGTCTAAATAAAAAAAAAAAAAAAAAAACCATAACCCAATTACTTATGGTATGATATTCTGAGTAAAATAAGCTCCATGCTTTAGGTAGCATTGATCACTATTTCTTTGATTTGCTCTCTTAAATTTTCAATTACAACCTCTTGAGAGTGATGAAACTAGCATAGAGGTCAAAGATCAAACAAGGATATTCTAGAATTGGAGTCTAGTTTTGATGTGGGACCTAATTGGCACCATTCAGAAGCTTTTTATCATCATTGATGAGTCTTAGCAAGATGCATAATTTGGCAAATTCAAGATTTACTAAAATGAGAATTAATTGGCTATACCAAGCCCATGAGTCTTCTTTTTAATTTTCAAGTCCTTTTTCCTTTAATAGTTCTTCTATTTCTTAAGGTCTTAGATAACCAACCAAATTCATATAGAGATTGAGAGTTTAAGAAAACTCTAGCAGCTTTTCTTATAGCTTTGTGGGTGTGATTACAGATTGAGAGTTTAAGAAAATAGATGAACGTTTTTGACATCTTTTAATGAAAAACTAAATGGAAAAAGGAATGATGGAAAAGACTCTTTGTGATAATTGAACTATCATAACATTTTAAATTGTTACTTTTCTTTCACCTTCAGTTTAATTTAATGACTTTATTGCCTCCAAACCATTTGCTAAAGTGTTAACTTCTGTTGGGTCTTGTTTTGAAGGTTATGTTGAAAGTACCAGTGGTGGTTCGTCTTGAAGGCACAAACGTGATCAGAAAAGAGCACAATCTCACTCTTTTGTTCAACTTGTAAGTCCAAGGCGTTTACTGGACACTATGTGAAAGAAAGAAAGTTTTTATTTTTATTTTTTATAGAAGAAGAAACTAAACTCAAAGTCTGACACTTTAACTTTAGGGAGTGTCAAAGTTCACATCTTTCCTGGTTGTGTTAAATTGAGGTACTTTTGATGATCTCTCTTCATTTTACCTTCTGGGCATTCCTTAATTTTGGTAAACAAGTTGTGGGTATCTTTGAAAATTAGCAATTGTTTCATGGTTCAGTTGTGGGTCTCTGTGTCTTAGAGTTTCATGGGTTTTGAATGATTTTTGGAGTTTTTGTGTGTTTTGGGTGTAATTGATTGGTGAATTGTAGAAAGGGTCTTTATTTAATTTGAGTTATGGAGTACTTTTTAAAAGGAAACTAGTTTGGAAATATTGAGAAAATTGGATATGGAATTTTAGCTGTTACTTTTCTTTTCTTTTTCTTCTTTGTCTTGTTCCTTGTTGGCTCTTGTTTTGTGTTTTGTTCATTGCAACAAGTTTCAGCTTGGTTGCATATCTTCATGAGGAATTCGTTATCATTTGATTAGTATTTGAGTGAATAGATTGGAGCTTTTATTATGTATATGATATTGAACTTGGGTATTATTTTCCCTTATTAGTAGTTATTGATTGAGTAATTGTTATGCTTATATGAGTATTTGTGATTGAAACTTTTTTATGTGCATAGGATTGTGCTTTGTTATTTCCCAACAGGTACCCATGTAAAATCTAGAATGTAAATTTTAAAGAAAAATTAAAAAAAAATGTAAAATATTATTAGCGACGACAATGTCATCGCTAATATTTTATCATATCATTAGTGATGACAAACAATATCATCGCTAATATGCAATTTTTAGTAATGACATGTTTGTGGTCACTTATATATTATTATCTGTGACGACAGCAAGCGTCATCGCTAGTAATGACATATTAGTGACAACAAAAATGTCGTCGTTAATAATAATCTACTAGCGACAACAAAAAAATTCATCACTACTAATGAGCTAGTAGCGATGACATTTCGTCTTGGGTTCTCGAGTTATTTATGACGAGAATTGTCACTATTAGCGACAACTTTGTCATCGTTAATAGTATTGTATTTGCGACGACATTAAATCGTCACTAAAAAACTTTTTTGTTACCAAGTTCGTTTAACGAAAGTTAGCGATAACATTTTTCGTCGCAAATATAATTAGCGACGATATTTAAAGCATTAGTGACGACTATATGCCGTCGCTAAAGACCAAATTTCTTGTAGTGATGTGACATGTTAAAAGCCTTATAATTCAGTGGCATTATTCTTTTATTCTTTTCAGAAATTTCAGGTTAGATACCCCTTGCAAAACCTATTGTAAGGAAAAACAGAGGAAAAAAGAAGAAGAAAAGAAAAGGCATGCACACGACACTCCTCAAGTTTTCCTAATTTTAAAGGTGCATTAGTTCCCAATTTTATTATTAAAAATAATTATATGTTAGGATCACACAAAACTATATATCTAAATGTTAGAGTCCATAAAAGTTAGTCCAAAATTCTTGAATGAGCGTGGAATTTATAGAGGAGGATGTATCTGTTTTGAGTTATAATTCAATATAACGTTTTGGTGAATGTGACAAAATTATTGTCATGCGTAACCTTGTTACTGTTATAAAAAATAACAAACCAAAAAGATATATATATTAGTTAATTGAAGATTATTAGGGGCGTGCACACACATAAATTTATGTCTAAAATTCTTGAATGACTATGGTATTTATAGAGGTGGATGTATAGCTTTTGAGTTATGGTTCAATTTAACATTCTAGAGAATGTGACAAAATTATTGTCATGCATAACCTTGTTAGGAGAAGTACCTTATGTTAGGGTCATAGGCCAAATTGGCCATTTACCACTTTTCGCGGAAATTATTAGCAACATACCACTGTTTACAAAATAAGTAGCAATATACCACTTTTTTGAAACTTGAATTCATGAAACTCGAGTTTTCTGTGTAAATCGAGTTTAAAACACTCGAGTTTCATAAAAAAAACTTATGCTGATGCGGATTTTTTTATTGAAAAAATGCCACATGGAACTCGAGCTTGGAAAACTCGAGTTCCATGCAACACAACACTCGAGCTTAACAATATCGAGTTCTTTGTAAATACAAAACTCGAGCGCAATGCTCTTTTTTTTTTCTTCTATGGTACTCGAGCTTACCAAGCTTGAGTTTCTTGTAATATGGAACTCGAGTTTGGTAAGATCAAGTTCCTTATACTTTTTTTTTTGATAATCAACAAATAAATATAAACATAAAAAAATGTAATTTTTTTCATTTGAACGCACAAACATATGTTTTTATTTATTTAAATAGATGCATTATAAAATATAGATGTGCTACAACTCGCCAAGAAAAAAAGTTGCCAAAGCAACTTTCACATCATCAGCCAAACATTTAGATGTACAGAAAAAATCTTTCACATTCCTCTTAGAAACACTGCAAGTCAAGGACTTACATATCCAGACGTGGTAAGACGTAGGTTCTTCTTTATATCCAAGTGGTCCACTCTTTCTGCAATACTTATTAATCATTTGACCATATAGTAATTCGGAACAGGATTGATAAAGTAACAATATGTAGCTTAAACTTCTTTCGGTGTGCCCATGGCTAAAAATGGAGTGAGATTTTTCTTTTATATGTTGTTCTAATTTCTTATTGTAACTCCCAATATTTTAACCAATTTGAGCATAACGCTTCCGAGAAGTTAGAAATTGATGAGTGTGTTAAAAATGAATGAACAAGGGGTATGAGTGGCCTAAAAATTAATATTTTGAAATTAAAATTTCTATATTTTACAATGCTTCTATTTAAATAAATAAAAACATATGTTTGTGTGTTCAAATGAAAAAAAAATTACTTATTTTTATGTTTATGTTTATTTGTTGATTATCGAAAAAAAAAAAAGTATAAGGAACTCAAGCTTGCTAAACTTGAGTTCCATATTACAAGGAACTCGAGCTTGGTAAGCTCGAGTACCATAGAAGAAAAAAAAAAAGAGCATTACGCTCGAGTTTTGTATTTACAAAGAACTCAATATTGGTAAGCTTGAGTATTGTGTTGCATGGAACTCGAGTTTTCCAAGCTCGAGTTCCATGTGGCATTTTTTCAATAAAAAATCCACGTCAACACAAGTTTTTTTTTTTTTATGAAACTCAAGTGTTTAAAACTCGATTTACACAGCAAACTCTAGTTTCATGAACTCGAGTTTCAAAAAAGTAGTATATTGCTACTTATTTTTCAAACAGTGGTATGTTGCTAATAATTTTCGTGAAAAGTGGTAAATGGCCAATATGGCCTAGGGTCATATTTTCTATGTATTGGCTAATCCTTTGACAAAACGTACTTTACTTGTAATTAGGTAGATTTAAGTTGGGTTTAATGTATCAAGAAGTGCGTTACTCAAATATATCAAGTGGTATCATTAAAAACATGAAGATTGATCCAAGAAACAAGTGAAGAAAAGTTGAAACAGTGAGGCTTGACACTAATTTTGACACTAGCATCTATCGAGACTTAATGAAGAAGCTCAACACAAGCTCGACACCTCTCGATCTATCGAGCTGACAGATTTCAGAATATAGCCAGCAATGTTTTATTCTAAAAGACTATTTGTTTATGGATCAATATTATCTTAATAGGATTAAGAAAGCTCAAGATTTGTGTGAACCTAATTGGAATAGGAGAGCCCATCTAAAAGGCCCATTAAGCCCTTATTTAAATAAGGAGGTGGAGAAAGAAAACTCTAACCCTAGAAAGCTTTATAAGATTTTCTTTTTGAAACCCTAGCCTCCTCCTACAAAAGATAGAGATTTTGTTGCGTTTCTTGTATGTCTTTGGGTTTTGTAACCAAGTAAAGTCTCTAGCACCAACATTGAAGATCTTATTGGTGTTTCTATGTGAAGCTGTTTCAAATCAACTACAACAATCAAAGGGTTGTTATGGAGTTAGTTACGCACTTGGATTCGTGCAAAGTAGTTAGTTAAGTACTAGGATCCGTGCAAAGGAAAAAGTTTCTACAAGATCAAATCCAATTGGGGATTGGAGTAAAGGTTCAACTATAGGTTGAGATTTTGGAATAAGCCTGGTATTAGTAAGATTCCTTATACTTGTAACCTCTTGTTCTTGATTAATGGATTCTTAAGAGTGGTGACTTGAAATTCACCAGGTGGGGTTTTTGCCTTACGAGAGGTTTTTTCCCATTAGTTAACAAATCATCGTGTTATTTAATTTTCGCTGCATATTAGTTTATTTTGGTGTTTTGTTGGTGCCTCCATGATTACATGTAATTTGACCCAATTAATCAACTTGAGTAATTTTTGGGTAATTGAATTAATTAACCGAGATCAATCTATAACCCAACACCTTTCCTTAAAATTAAAAAAAAAAAGAAAAAGAAAAAGTGAACAACCTTTTTATAAAAAGATTATTCACTTTTTCTTAGGCCGAGTTTAAAAAGTGCGGTTATAGACTCCCTCAGGCCTATAGTGATGGGGTTTAGGCTACATTTGAAAACGCGGCCTAAAAAAACGCGACTATAGGCCAAATCGTCCTATGGCCACGTTTTTTGAACCTAAGGCTGCGTTTTACAAACGAGGCCACAAAATGTTTTTTTTTGTAGTGTTATTAGAATTTCTCATATATTCAATTTAAAAAAAAAAATCTCATATATTAAAGGGACAATATTAATCCAAAACCTAACACTTGCCGGAAAAAACAATGACAAAAAAGTAAAGGGACACGATGATAAAATTTACTGTTGTAAATATCGAGGAAGTGTTTGTGCTTTTAACAACATCGTCATGAATTGAACTTTGTCTCTCCCCCATATCATGGATATGCAGCTTTTGATCGATAACATACAATACAATAGTAGCCAATGATTTTTTTTGTTATATATAAAAAGTTTAAGCAATTATTTCATGTTATCTAGCAATTGGTATATCCTATTTTGTCTCTCTGAATATTTCCTCGCGTACTGAGCGTGTTACACACCCTTGTATAAACTATTGGAAGCCAAGCAAAGGTCAAAATGTTTTAGTTGTGTGTTAGCTCTAGACGTCTCTATTGTAGACTTGTTTTGGTCCTCTATTCATTATCAGATAGCAATATCATTGCAATATATAAATAACAAGGATTAAGGGGCTCTAAGACTTTATGATTAAGAGATATCAAAGAATAGGAGTTTTTGATATATTGGTTCAATAATTCAAAGAGATTGAGAGAATGGAGATGATGTAAATCATAGGACAAGAGTATGGCGGATTAAGAGGAGAAGCAACATGAGTATTGTATATTATAGAATACCTGTTAAGTTAAAAGAATCTTTTTATTTATTTATATAAAGATGGCTATAAGATCAATTGTGCTCTATGATATTGAATGTTAGGTTGTTAAAAAACAACATATTCATAAAAAAGAGTGTAGTTAAAGGAGAATGTTAAGACATATGAGTGAACATACAAAGAAAGATGGGATTTGAATGAGGGAATTTGTTTGAAGATAAGGGTAATCTTTATTGTTGCAAAAAAGATAAAATAATATTTTAGATTGTTTGGCCATGTTTAAAGAATAAATATTAATACACCAATGAAAAAAAGTGAGTTGGTTTAAATATATATATATATATATATATATATATATATATAGAGTGGAAGACAAAAAATAATAGGAAAAAAGGACATACCAATTAAAGAAGTGATAATGACTAATGAGTATGACTTCGTGTAGTATGGAATAACTAAAAAGAATATATACATTTAACCCTAACTAGTTTGTTGAGATTTATAATCAACTCTTTTTAATTTTGAGACTAGTTGTAATTATTTCAAGTTTCAAATTCTTAGATTTATGGCTAAATTATTTATTGCTTAACTAATCTCGTTGTAATCATTTGGGTTTTTTTAAACATAAGAATTTGTAAGTAATGTAACAATAAAATTTACACATAAGCCTAAAAAATTGATGTGTCAAATTTTAAACACAAAAAAAATTCAAAAATTTATTTATTATCGTTATCGCTTTAGTCTGTAAAATTTTTGCAAATAATAATAATAATAATAACTTTGGCTTTTTCCAAAATTTGTAATTGCTATTAATTTGTTGGTCACTTGGAACCTCCTCCTCCCGTAAAGTTTGGGTTGAATCCTCCTAATTTCTTCATTAATTTGAATATATATATATATATATATATATATAATCACCCTTGAAGAATTAAATAGCCTATAATTATTGTATCCTACAAGTTTGAATAGAAATGCACTAAAAACTGCCGTACACTTTTAGCACGATGGTCACTCCACAAGTATAAGTATTTGAGGGGTGTGGGAGGTAAGAGCTGGGGTTTAAATTTTCAAGAGAGAGTTTCACATACGTATACACTTAGATTAGGTTAGAGTATGATTCTCAAAAAAAAAATAAAAAATTAGGCTAGAGTATATATAATTTTTATCTTGTATAAAAAAAAAATACTAAAATTATGTCTTTGGTTATTTTTTATTTTTAAAATAAGAATATAAAAACAACGTGTTATTGGGTATTATACTACATTTTAAAATTTAAAAGATTGGCAACACTGATAACCATTTTAAAATGTAATTTTAAATTATAAAGTTGGATAAGGCTGAAAACGATAGCAACATATATAGAGATCTTTCAATAATTTTTTTAATCTTTTTTTTTTTTTAATGATGGGTAAAAAGTCTTTTCATGAACATGAAATAAAGGATCTGAGTTCAATCCTTGCTTATACCAAGACCAATTGATGTATTGCTCGATGATAAAAAGCATAATCATAAAAAATATAAGTCATAAATTGAAACTCTATTAGATAAAAAAAAAAAAAAAAAAACCATTCTTATTTGAAATTTAATAGAAGTACTATATACTAAGAAACTCATTAGTGATTTACTTCATTTTTTAAAACAAGAACTTAAAACATGAGTGTTTAAGGTTAAGGTTCTAGAGAGAAGAGTGATGCCTTGAGGATTTAAAAAATAAATAAATAAATAAATAAAATCATGCCATGACTTTTACGGTTACATACATGGACACGTAAGAATTATAAATCGTTTATTTTTACGTGTTGGTCAATACTCAATACCCACTCTTAAAAAAAAAAAAAAAAAAAAAAAGTTAGCCTGTCTTTTCTCAACAAAAAATAAAAAATAAAAGACAAAAATGAGATTTGTGTCTAATGAAAAAATAATGGTTGTTAATATTCGTACGAATCTGTTTCTCTTCAAAGTGAAATTAAATAGGGAACATTTAATGTGGGGGGTTTAGCTTGCTTAATGATCAATATGAAACCTACAAATAACTAATCTCAACAAATAGATCTTTCATACTTAATAAAATAAGTAATTTCAAAGAAGATCTTCCTCTTTTAATAGTTAATACCATTGTCAAAGAATCAAGTTAAAAGGAACAAAAACTCAGAGAAGACTAATGGACCTCTTACATTTGACCCGTTCCCTAATTCTTTGTTTCCTAGCTTCACGGGCGAGAGAGAGAGAGAGAGAGATTATAGGGAAAAAAAGTTTAGAAATTAAACTATACTTTTTATTCCAACCTCCATATGAACACGAAATCAAATATTCTAAAAAGCAAACAATATCATGCAAACATGTTCTTATAGATAATGATATATATCACATACCCTTGAAGATACCTCTAAAAAAAAAGAAAGAAGAGAACACTAGAGGCCCTTTGCTAAATTCTGTGTCTGTACAAGGCTATCTCACAGATCCCTTTTGAAGTTATATAGTCGTACACTTTAAGGAAAGATATGAAATCTTATAAGTCACAATCAAAATATAAAACTTTATCATGACCGAAAGTGAACTTCTTTAATCGTATTGTGGGCATCTATTAGAAATTTTCAAAGATACTCCATTTTTGAGGATTGTAATGTGACACTGATTTTTGGCTTTAGAACAAAGTAGTAGTTAAAAGCAAAGCTTAAAAAAAATATAATTGGGGTAGTTGACCCCATAAGTCTCGAGCCAAGAGTTGTCATTTTCACCTAGAATTGGTCATTTAAGACATGTTCTTGGGAATCAAGGCATAATCACATTCATCGATCTTCTGATATATATTAGTCAATTGAAAGGAAATCTCACGTGGATGAAAAAGGACAATTTTGTGTTCAGTGGCACATGAAATAGTCGGCAATGTGTGGCTGTGGCTATGGACAATGCCCACCTACAAACCGCGTGAAACTGAAAACGATACAACACTCTTTTCTTTAGCCCACCACATGAAAAACGTCACGTGAATTCTGCATGCATGGCTCCATTTTTCTCCTACAGCTGGGATCACTTAATTAGTGGAGTCGACTTTTACAGTTGTGCAGTGGCCCAGTGGGTTCCAATTAAGCTCAACAGATAAAGTTTATTGTCATTAAATAAAAGATTTAGAATCTAATTTAAATTCCGTTTACACTAAAAATTTATTAGCATCGCTTGACTTAATAATAAAAAACAATCATTGTGGAGTGGATGCATAAATTGAAATGGTCGTATCTTTCTAAAAAAAATTATATACTTTTACAGTTGTATCCCAACCAATAAAAAGAAGACATGGGGGAATTCTAGGTGGGCATGCGACTGAAAAGGGCTAAAGAGCATGAGAAAAGCATTAGATGCATGTGGTTATAACTACATTTCTATAGTTTTTACCCTAGCTGTTCTCCAAGATTGATTTACTTGTCAAATACATGTCTGTTCCTTTGATTTGGTTTTTATTATTTTATTTTATTTCTTTCGGACCTGATTGTTTTCACTCTGATGAATTTATTAATCTTCACTGCTAGTACTTCTTTGCTAAGAATGAAGCATTGACTGCCATATATGTAACTTGTTGTAATATATTGATTTTGATGGTCCAAATATTGGGCTTGGATATGATAATCTAATAAGAGCATGGATCACCTTCATCCGTTTTTGTTAGTCGCAGTCCATCAACTACTTCAAAGATGGACCCAATAATGGACTTTTTCTTGGGTCTTGGGCTAGTGGCCTTTTGACATTCTTTTATAAAAGGTTTTTGGTTCATCAGGATAGATGATTCCAAAATGGCCCATTAAATATGAACCGGCCTTTACAGAATGCAGTTTCGCTGTGGGCTTACACGCTACGAGGCCTTGAAGTCTTAAAGCACTCACGTTCAGCCCTTCAATTTTTTTTTTTTATAAATTTTTTTAATTGTTATTATTATTAACCAAATTGGCCAGCACTATAACAGTATAACCACAGATCATAAAAAAATAAAAAAATAAAAAATAAATAAAAAACTCCACTTACCCAGTTGTACATCATTATTCAAAAATTTGCAAAACATCATTGTATTGGTACTAGATTTGTGGCATTTTAAAATTATTGTTTATTCTCTCTCTGATTAAAAACACTCTCCACTAGATCGACTTAGCAAAACTATGGGTTGGTCATGGGGTGTGGGTGAGCATGAGCGTGGGTACTGGGTGTGGGTGACCAAATCAGTGAAGAGCGTTGATCATTATCTTCGGAGTTTGGCGACCACTTTGGACATAAACTATCGATAAGGTAGTATTTCATTGTGTACTTATTATCATTGATTGAGTAATCAATTGTAGTATTGCAAAAGCACGCTCTTGTACAAACTTAGTAAATATACAAAATTGTTTTAGCACAGGAATGCCATAATGAGACCTAGGTAACCCAAAACTCTTGTTACATATCCAAAGATCATATGATGTCATTGCCTACAAAATAATAGTTGGTTCTTAAATATGACCAAAGTGCAAAGTACATATCTTTTCATATTAGATACCACTAGACACTTCTTTCATTTCCAATGCATACAATCAATGATGCCTAACATCTCTGTAAATCCGTAGTGTGGGTGGCCAAATCAGTGAAGAGCGTTGATTATCATCTTCATAGTTTAGCGACCAATTTGGATATAAACTATTGGCATGGTATTTTCCCATCATGTAGTTATTACCATTGATTAAGTAATTAATTGCAGAAGTACGCCCTTGCACGAACTTCATAAATATAAAAGACTATTCTATCACATTAATGCCATTATGAAACCTAGGTAACCCAAAACTTATGTGCCATATTCAACAATCATATGATGTTATTGTTTACAAAATAATAGTTTTTTATTTTATTTTATTTTATTGAGATAGTTAAATATGTTGCTAACACTGTAGTTCGAACCCTTTCCTTCTAGACCCCAATTACTTTATAAATGTGAAGGTGGCAATTAAGTTACAAAACTCTTGGAATTTACAAAATAATAGTTGGTTCATGAATATGACCAAAGTACATATCTTTTAATGCCACTAGACAATTCTTTTATTTCCAATGCATACAATCAATGTTGCCTAATAGCCCTGTAAATCTATGGTGTGGGTGGCTGAATTGGTGAACAATGTTGATCATAATCTTCGGAGTTTGGTGATCACTTCGAATATAAACTATCAGTAAGGTTGTATCCCATTATGTAATTAATACCATTAATTGAATAATTAACCGTAGAAGCATACCCTTTAAACTTCCAAGTTAATGGCACGTCCTTTAAATCTATTGAACCCGCCACCCATGTATTCTTGAGGATTAATTATTCCACTTGAATTGTTGATGTAATTATTTGAGTACAATAATCTTTTTTTGCTATTATTTTTGAATAATTTCTTAATGCACTAATTATGATTGATATTTACATTTATGAACAATCGTGATGCCATATTAGAACACACTAATTAATATAAATAATATATTAATTACGGCAAGACACCGCCAAATAATAATAATAATAATAATAATAATAATCAATTTATAAAATAAAATAATCAATAATAATAATAATTATTATTATAAAATAATCAATTTCTCCATTGGCTGTTATTAAAATACATATCATATTATATATAATAAAAGTTGGGCTTAGACGCTGTGGTTGTACTACATGGCTTCACCAAATTGCAGAAATTTTAATGAATTTTTAGATTTTAAGAATAGATATATACATATTTTTTGGATAAATATGACAAAAAAAGTAATGAAAGAAAGTGGTATTTGATTTACAACTATAACAGTTGTGTCTATCTAAAATGTTATCAACAAACCCTAAAATCAGAAAATAGATATATATATATTTTTTGTCCTTATCTTTTTCTCCTATAATTTCTAAGTTGATAAAAATTTTAATTTGATTACAATCCAAATTCTTCATATAATTCTTTTATTATTAATTTATCTATAATTTCTAAAATAAAATTTAGAGTATACTAGAGTAGTTAAACTAAAGTAGTTAAAGTGAAAGAATAGTTAAATAAGGACTCTAAAGTCTAGAGAGAGATCAATTTTAAATCTTTTTTTTATAAGGATATAACTTCTTAATTTGGTGAAATTTTAATGATTATGAAACAACTCCGTGTTGACACCGACACTCCACCAGCCAGCCAGGATGATGAAAATCCCGTATGCCAGTATGCCACAACAAATAATGAGTAAATAAAATGTATTTTTTTATTATAAATAATCGCAGCTCCCACGTGCAAAATCCAAATCCCATCATAATGAGAAAGAGATTGTTTATAATATATATATATATATATATATATATATAAGAGAAATAGATTACCGTTGCCATCTATGGTTTTAGTTGACACCATCTTGATCTTGATGAAATTTTTTTTCCTACGTTTCTTTAAAAAACGTAAAAGGAAAAAAAGATTAGATTTTTTATTTTTGTCCTAATCTTTTTCTCCAATAATTCCATGATTCTATTTTTTTATATAGAGTCAAGGGAGAATATTGCTGCTATTTTGGCCAATGGTCTCAGGCAGTTTAGTTGTTCCTGGGAGTAAAGTGCACGGCAGTGTGTCAGGTTGTTATAGGAAGGGGCATTCGTCTATATCGAAGGAGGAACGGGATATATAAGTTAGCTCGTCCGGTAAGAAAAAGTGCAAGTGACTTCTAGGATTTCTAGTTCCGTGCCTCTCAAACTCGGTTAAACACCAGTTTGTTATATAGGTGCTCGCAGGATCCAAAGCATACCTAGTATCTCTCAATGTAAGAACTCTCACTAGGGAGGCTTGCTTACCTTATGACTTCAACTGGAAGGTCGTAGTGTCTTAATTTCATTTATTAATTAATTCATTCCATGAAACATCAGCACCTGAGAGAGGGGCAGAGGCACAGACGAATGACCAAGCGTGGAACTAGTCTTAGTTGCAGTGAGATTTGTGGAACTAATCATGCCTTTACACGTGCTATCCCTCACACATTTCAATAATAGATTTATGAGAGTGTGATAGGACTCAATGCCTAAAGCGTAGTGATTTAGCCTTGGTGGCGGTCACTGCTGGTTCGAAGATCAAACACCACAGACAACATTCTGGAACTTCCAAACCAAAAAAATGCAACATGAGAAGGAGCTTTTTATGTTACGCTTCAATGAAAAACTTCGGATCCCAGTTGAGCTCACGACAGAAGACTTGACGAATTAGGCAGATCGGGATATCAACGCTTTTGCCAAGCGATGGTAGGGCTTGTTTGAGGCCTTCCTTCCTTATAAGAGAAGTTCTTTTGTCACAAAGATCATCTCTTTGGCACTTCTGCTTTCGGGGTTAGGTCAAAGCTCTCAGCCATTGGCGGGAATTTCGCCCGCATACGATCACCAATTCTCCACAATTAAATGGTTCTGCAGGTATCCCCTCACCTAATACCCGCTACTCAGGGTTGAAAGGCGATTCGCCAAGCTGGGGCAAACAAAGCCGTCCGGCCCCCTACCGGATTAGGAATGCCCCAACGACAAAGGAACGAGCATTTTTGGGGACTAGCCCGCTTCCCATTACTCAAGGCATGTGTTAAGCAAATAGCTAGCGTTCCTTCTGAGCCAGGATCAAACTCTTCTTTTGAGTATGATTTGGCAATTGGTCTTTCCTCTTTTAATCGCTTGAATCGATCCAACTGGGAATCTTGAATCGACTTCAAGTTGCCGGTGCTATAGGTAGGAGTACATTATGGCAGGATCAGTCACCCAGGAAAACCAACCCTCCTTGCATCGTCGGAGAACAATGTCGGGGATAGGGTGAGAACCTTCCATTGGTTACGCCCTTTAAGTGTTGGTTCTTCCATATTTAGATTAGTTGAAGATCTCAATATGAAATCCTGGGCTAATTGATTCTTCTTCAACTCTATCTGTCAATGGGGAGATCGGATGAAGGACTCTAGCTAGAATGGGATGGGAGGGCTTGTGATCTGCTCTATGGGTTGGATTAAATTGGAATTGTCTGGGTCTAAGCCCCTAAAGAAGTTAAGGGCGACAGCCCTAAAAAAATAAAATGGAAAGAGCACAGATAGGATCACATACTTGGTCACCCGATGCTATGGAGGGTCCCACTCCAGTATCCGCTTCGATTCATGCAGCTACTATGGTAACAGCCAATCTTAGTTGTTTTCAACTTTATCTCCTTCTCAATCGGTAGGGCTCTTGGAGGAAAGAGGCCTGTGGGTGAGATCGTGTGTGGTATTAGATTGACTGAACTCGCTCGAGGTCTCTCGATCATCCTATTGTACCAATGTTTATATTCCGTTCTAGGAATAAGGTAATGAAGTCAATCTACGGGGAGTTCTCATTAAATACAAAGACAAAGCAACTTTCGCCCTATCCTGATAGGAAGGGAACTTATGAAGAAGACTGACCTGTGCTTTTCCTGCCTTAAAGTATCTTGCTGCCTAAAACTTTGCCAAGAAAGCGCTGCTTTACGTTTGATCCTATGTGCCCAGAGAATGCTATGTAGCAGTCAAAGGTTTTCTGGAATGCTGTTGGAATCGTCCTTTATCCTTCTTACTTTTTGAATCATACCTACCTACACACTCTCTCTTTCCAATCATGATTTGAACCAAGTTTAATAGGCAGTTTTTTTTTTTTACTATGCCTTACTATTGATTAAGGGTCTTCAGGAAAAGCAACAACAGGGCCCCTCTTCCATCAATAGGTACTCCCAACACGTCGACCACATGCCCTAGCATAGCCTTTCCCACAGGAACATCCACAATAGATCTAGTGCGCTTGACAAGAAGGAAGCTTTTTAAGCCATTTGCACATTAAGGGGAGCGGAGCCGATGGGATTTATCGAATGGTAATGAAGCTTGCCAAGGTCACTCTTCTAGCTCGAATCAAGAACTAGAAGAATGATTAGGTTACCAGTGTCATGAAAGGGCATTTGAGGCTAAGGAAGAATTGGAGGAAGTCCATTACTGAGAGAAGTGGTGATCCCGTCTTGCTTGCAAGACCATTTTGAAAGGGGAGTTGGATCATAAAGAAGAGTTTGTTCCTTTGTTTGAAGAAGAACAAATTTATGCGGTTCAAGCACAGCAGAATGCACAGAGACAACAGAGCACCTGGAATCAGTAAGCCATCCAGATAAGGCTTTTTACACCTTGGGGAAAGCCCATACAGCAGAACGAGACCCTTTCATAAGGAAAGAGTTCTTGTTGCTTCAAAAAAGATCTGGTGAAGAGCACCAGTGACAATTTCTTTCTTAATTGCGCAGGAATATGAACAAAACACGTGCATCCAAACACTCGCAAATGCCTATAGGATGGTGCTGCCCCAGTAAGAAGTTCGTGAGCTAAAAATGAAAGTGTTCGCAACGCATACCGAAAAATGAAGCCGACCATTAATGACTAGTTCGAATGCCCCCCCAGTCCAGGCACTGATCTATATCACTCCAGAAGAAACGATATAAAAGTATTTACCTTTTCCTTGGTGAGTCGAAGTGGGGTACCTGCCCATATACCCCCCAAAAAAATGGAGTAGTTGAGCGAAAAAATCGGCATCTTCGGAGGTTACCCGTGCGTCAATCTTGCTTTTGAGCCGGAGTTTGCTCATTTTAGTCCATACAACGCCTTCCTGAGTCGACTAACTAGATGTGAAGAAACTGAAATAGTATCCAGATCAGCAGGAGAATTAATGCTCTTAAAAGTTGATGCATTTACCCTCTTAGTGAGTTTTATGACTCGGCTTAATGAAAAGAAAGAGAGGTAAATCTTACCCTCAGAAAGAGGGACTAGATCCCAAGTCTATGTCCGCTCTGACGCCAATTCTTCTTTTTTTCATCAAAGCTCATCCTAATCTTCGTCGAGATTACTGCCTTAGCTCTCAGAAGAAGAAGGCGAGTCTCCTTTCCTCACTTGCCTTTTATTTATTCGTCTTCATTGTTATTATAATTGTAATTTTGGCTAGTATACTAGTTTTCTTTTATATATGGATGGGCCTCGAAAATCAAGCCCGTGCTCAGGACGGCAAAAACAAATTCTTAAATTAACTTATACTACGCTATTACTTCCCATCAATAGAGATTTTTTTTAGGTGATTACAATCCAAATTCTTCATATAATCCTTTTATTATTAATTTATCTATAATTTCTATAAAAAAAATTTAGAGTATACGTAGAGTAGTTGAACTAAAGTAGTTAAAGTGAAAGAATAGTTAAATAAGGACTCTAAAGTCTAGAGAGAGATCAATTTAAAATCTTTGTTTTTGATAAGGATATAACTTCTTAATTTGTTGAAATTTTAATGAGTAGGAAACAGCTCCGTGTTGACACCAACACTCCACCAGCCAGCCAGGATGATGAAAATCTCATATGCCAATATGCCATAGCAAATATTGAGTAAATAAAATGTATATATTTTTTAATAAATAATCGCAGCTCCCACATGCAAAATCCAAATCCCATCATAATGAGAAAGATATATGTGTATATATATATATATAAAAGAGAGAGAAAGAGATTACCGTTGCCATCTATGGTTTTAGTTGACACCATCTTGATCTTGATGAAATTTTTTTTCCTATGTTTCTTTAAAAAACGTAAAAGGAAAAAAAGATTAGATATATATATTTTTTCCTTATCTTTTTCTCTTATAATTTCTAAGTTGATAAAATTTTTAATTTAATTAAAATTCAAATTCTTCATATAATCCTTTTATTATTAATTTATCTATAATTTCTAAAAAGAAATTTAGAGTATACGTAGAGTAGTTAAACTAAAGTACTTAACGTGAAACAATAGTTAAATAAGGACTCTAAAGTTTAGAGAGAGATCAATTTTAAATCTTTGTTTTTGATAAGGACATAACTTCTTAATTTCTTGAAATTTTAATGAGTACGAAACAGTTTCGTGTTGACATCGACACTCCACCAGCTAGCCAGAATGATGAAAATCCCATATGCCAGTACGCCACAGCAAATAATGAGTAAATAAAATGTATTTTTTATTTATTTATAAATAATCGCAGCTCCCACGTGCAAAATCCAAATCCCATCATAATGAGAAAGAGATTGTTTATAATATACATATATAAAAGAGAGAAAAAGATTAACGTTGCCATCTATGGTTTTAGTTGACACCATCTTGACCTTGATGAAATTTTTTTTCCTACGTTTCTTTAAAAAACATAAAAGGAAAAAAAGATAGAACTTGCATTTTTTTCCCCTACTTTTTTGTTTTTGGTGGATAAATTTGTATCTTATGTCATCTTTTTCTTAATAACAAAGTAAAAAAAAAAAAAAAAAAAGTATTTGAGTTTCACCTAAACTACTTCTTTTTGTCAAAAGTGGGGTTTATACCATATCCTTAATCTGTTCTCTTGGAAGGCAATAATACTACTGAACTAATTACATAATATGCTTTAATCTTATCTTTCATGATCTTGAGCTTAGCAGTGCAATGGTAGTATGGACTGCTCATTGGTGAGAGTTTTAAGCTTGAACTTTTAAAAAAAGAAAAAAAAAAGAAAAAAGAATTGGTTGAACAGGTTTTCTGTCTAGTAGTTGACATGCAGCATCCAGCAAAAAATAAGGGGAGAAAAAGGAAAAAAAAAAAAAAAACATCAATCATATAATACGTTATGAATCTGATAGTGAAAAATGATTGTTTCACACGCCCTTAATGTACACTGTTTCACACATTGTCCACATTTTTCATAGTAAAGTATCAATAATTTTAAAAAATATTCATGCTTTACACATGCATGTAAAAGAGTACAGTGTAGATACGGTTGGCCGGTTGGGAGCAAAACAATCATAGCTCTATGATAATATGTCCACCCTTAAAGTTCTGATAGGAATAACTTAAAAAATACAAAAAAGTGTAAAATATGTCTGACAAACAATTGCAAAACTTATAGTCGAGAGTAGAAAAAGTGAGGGGTAATAGTTGAGAGTAGAAATTGGAAGTAGAGTGATGAACAATCGATAGGTGACTCCAAACTTAGAGTTGAAAAATGCATTTTAGCCTAAAATTAATTATTGAGTTATTTTTTTTTTCTTGATTCATAGTGAGAGAGCGGGGGAGAGAAAAAATAAATAAATGAAGAAAAGAGGTATTCAGTGATTCCATCCATATAGGATTCATATCCATACTTTTGAATTCATATATGTTTGCTAGTTTAAACTTTAGAGCATCTATACATTTTAGAAACACAATTTTATGTAGAGTATATAAGAAGATTATTGTCTCACACTTTATGAAGTACACTCCGTACATACAATATTCATATATTTAACCCAAGACGGTGTGTTCATATATTCTTGTTCACATTTCTCAAGAATATCCATGTATTTAACCCAAGACGGTGTATTATTTGAGTGTGAGACAATCAAAACTCAAGTGTATACTGGAATATTCTCGAGAAAGGAAGACAGTGGGCGAGAAGGCAAGTGCAATTTGAATATGAACTATGTTGCAGCTAGTTTGCTGGTTATACACTGAAAATGGGACCTAGCCTCCATACTCTTATTATGTGTGGTCTGCCTTATTTAATTCAGTTTGTGCCCGTTTGTGCAAATCATGACGAATGAAGCCAAATAAGTTAGGGCATGTGATTCTTTGCTCGCTAATGTCCAACTTTCGGGACCATTCCATGTGCCCACTTGCAGACCCCTCACTTTTGTCACTGTAGAAACACCTTCGCATCTCGCAATATATGCCCAAAACATCTTAGTCCTTATGTACCAAACAAAAAATTTAGGCCGTAAAGTCTGGATGTTTTGGACAAACTGGTAAATTCTGACTGTTATTCCCACAATACTCACTCTTGTTGATTACATTGGTAAAACTATAGCAACATAAACGAAGAGTTTCAAATGTGGCTCGAGTTTGAAAAGCTCTTTTTAAGTGATTCTACGGAGCAAAAGATATTTCCAATATGGAGTAAGAAGTTATTTTGAATGGCAATGTATGCAGTATCATACAATGGAGAATGAAAGAACAAGAGGATGGTAATATCACTTTTCATGAAAATATAGAATTATTATCAAAAGTAATTACAAATCTAATTATTAAAGAAATAGAAAATGACTATATATATAATGATTATGATTGGTGCCACCTTAACAATTAATCAATATATCTTTAATTATCTTTAAGTGATTTGTGACATATCAATTTGTAAAAAATTTAAAGTAAAAACTTGTAATATTCATAACATTACCAAAAAAAAAAAAAAAAAAGACCATTCAAAAACTTAAAACTTAAATTTTTGATATGGAAACCGGTAAGTTTTACCAATTTGACTACAAAAAGTTTACAAAGTATCGTGACAATGAATATAATTAATGGCATATCACAACATAATAGATAGATTTTCAAATTACTTTATTTGTTGGGTGTTCAAGAAATTAACACGGTCAAATATAAACCCTACTAGTGAAGTAAAGAATATCCCCAGTATTATGCTTTAGACATACATTCTTGAACATGTTGCTTGAACAAAGTACAAGGAAATAAAGAATATAAGAAGAAGAAACAGTGCTATTTCTTAAGAAACTCGAACGATATATAATAAATTAACAAATTCATGTAGACTGCTAATTTTGACATCCATTAAAAATGGTTGCATTGTAAAACAGTGTTGAACTTGAACCCACGTAGAGAAAAGAAGAAAAAAAACTGGACTCTCGACTCTGCAGTCTGCAACCAGCAAACTCAACTGGAGTAGTAGTCTAGTAGATGCTGAATTTGATAGATAAGATTACCTATGGCAAACACATTTGTAGTGGTAAGCGCTATTGACTGGGTCGTTCCCTTCAACAGGCACTTGCTCGGCTCTGCACCTGTACTTGCACCCTCTACATTCATTATAAGTACATGTTGGTGCTGTGGATCCTATCATCAATCTCCTTGAATTCCTCATCATCACTCTTTCACTGCCACCCTTTAGGCTCCAATACATGTAAATGTGAGAATTAAGCAACCAAACGATTTAAAAAGTACAACCAAATAATGTTTTTGTTACAAATAATGCTAGCTAATTTTCACCTGCAAATGTAGTTCTCTTTGTGGTTGAGATGAATGAGAAGCACTTAGAGGATGAGGTAGTTCTTGCTGATTTGTAGAACCTACAAGACAAGAAGAAAAAGCATAACATATTTAATTCTGGCAAAAACTTAGAATAAAGATAGGCATTGGGAGGAAGAGAAGCAGAAGATAATTGCTTTATTATCTTGGAAACCAGACAAAAGATAGATATACTAGCTACTAGCTTGGCCTATCTCATTATGAATGGAAACTTGGTGCAAGGAAGGCAAGCGAAGCTTAATTTTAAAACTCATTCCATTCATAGTTTTCCTTAGTTGGAAAGATGAGATAATTTAGAGAAGCATGTTTTACATTGAAAAGCTAGGCCAAACTGACTGTAAAACTAGGATATTTTTTACAAAAGCTCAGCAGAAATGGAACATATATTTGGGAACAGGAGAAAACTATAGGAAAAAGGTGAAATACTGTACGATAATTGGAACCCATTAAGGAAAAAGGAATTGAACTGAGAAAGAATTAGCTAGTAGCTTATTACGACCTTGTGTAACATATGCTGCCATGATTAAGGTGATGAGTAGCAACAGTAAGTTGCTTAGTTTAATGTTGGCCATTTTTTTTTCCTTTGGTATTGGAATAACTTTGAAGGTGATGAATATGTGGTCAATATAATTGAAGGATAAATATGAGTGCGTGTTTGAGAGAGAGAGGAGTGGTGAATTAAATAAAGACCATAAGAGAGACTGCAAAATCTACAGTGATTCAGAGGAGTACACTGAAGAGGTCCCAGACAGAAAGATCCCCTACTGAGGCTAACTCATGGAATTTCTGGACAATTCATTAAAATTACGAAAATGCCCATTTATTTTTCAACATTTTATATGCCAATATTGTTTTTTATTTTGATATTTTGTGGGTTGAAGGGGAATTTTTAGTAAGAGAATCATTTGCAGTTGCAGAGGCTTGGATGGGTAGAGATATCTTACCCACAAAAATCAGCATCAATCCAGGTTATTCAGTCTTGGTCTTGGATGATCCACCAAAGATCTTGAATGAATGTGGTAAAAAAAATGAAAAAGACTTGAGATTCTTGTTTAGATTAATGTAGTCAGTGGACCTTGAATGCCAAGTCTATGTTTAAAATATGAGTACAATTTTCAACAAAACCAATTCTCAACTATATATTCAGACTTAGGAAAAGGTGTTTCAGAACTTTGATTTCCACATATCCCTGTTTTTTTTTTCATTAATATATTGGGAGATATATATATATATATATATATTTTTTTTTGCCACATATCCTTTCTTAATTGCAAAAGCTTAAGGGTCATGCATGTCAAGTTATCCAAATTACATGTTATAGCTTAGAAAAATATGGAAATTAACACAAGAAATCATTCATGTGACACTACAAAAAAAGAGGACTATAGCTGCATTTGAAAATCGCAGCTATAGACCGTAAAAACGCAGCTATAGGCTATAGCTACGTTTTCCATAGCCGCGTTTCCAAACACATCCTATCCTGTGCGACTATAACCCCCTGCGGGACCTAGAGCTACGTTTTTAAAAACACAGCCCAAACCGGGTTTATAGCTACGTTTTCTACACCCTATAGCCGTGTTTTTACACACTCACAGATGCAGGACCTATAGCTGTGTTTTGTAGAAAATGCAGCTCTAGACCCTGACATTGGGTTTTCCTGTAGCCGCGTTTTTAAAAATGCGGCTATAGTTTTTTTTTTTTCTTTTTTTTTTCCTTCCTAAACACATTCCTGCCCAAAACAAGACTTGTACACTCAGATGCAACCAATTGGAACCAACAAAACAAATTGCCTACACTCAACAATTCCCAACCAATTGCCAGCAAACAAAAGAAGTTCATTGCCAAAAAATTAATTACAAACAAGTTCCCAACAACAGATTTTTACATCACAAAATCTCGGACCCCTCAAGGATTTTTTACATCACAAAAAATTGTCAGCAAGCATCATGGTACTTCATCAGCCGATTTCTAGCAAGCATCATTGTACAATCAATTATCTGTGACAATGAGAACACCGAAAATAAGATAACGTTTTAAGCTAAAACAAACAGACTCTAAACAAATAACCAAGTATTTTGCTCAGCCAATCTATTAACAAGGTCAACATCCCTTAAATTTGTAGAGTCATTATCATATATGAGGCTTACACATAGTCTTTTTGCTTGTATCCATTTAAAAGCATGACATCTTAAAACAAGACTGAGAGTGAGACATAATTCACTAGTTGCACTTTTAAAGGTTTAAATCTTTCCAAACTCTATACAGTATCATAGATTCCACTCTCTTCAAATTCATATATACACATACATATACATAATCCATATTCACTGCCGTTTTATAAAATATAACAACAAATGTTATAATTTCTTAGATGGAAAGCTACCTTCCAGTAAGGTTCCTTCATATTCAAGCTCACTAGTCATCAAATTTCAATTCTTTCAAGTTTCAACAATAAAATGCGAACAATACTGCATGTCGAGTATACCATGTTCTAATTAACCACATTGCTATTGTAGTAGCTACGATGCTTGAAAGATCATTTGTCAAAAGATGGTGTTATCTTTTTCCTCTAGTTGGTACCTAATGACTTAGTGGGTTTGTAGTGAACAATAAAAAATACAACTAAAGAGGCAAATACAAATTGCATGAGACACATAACAATGGCGAATTGAATATTTTTTTTCTCAAAAGCATGTCATCATTCAAAACATCAAAAAGCATATTTGATCACCATGTAAGATCATGTGAATCACGTCATGCACATAAAATCACATTTATATGAGATGAAGGTATAATATATGTTAGGAATAATTTTTCCAATTTGCATTTAAGAGCATTTGCACCAACTTGTGCAAAAATTCTTGTTTATTTTAGTATAAAAACTTACTTTTTCTATTTTACATACTCACTTTTTAAAACACCCCAGCTTAAATTATCTATTTTACACTACATTTTATTAAAATATCAATTTATTTTTTTATTTTTTTAATTGTTTCTTTTTTTTCACACATAACAACCGCCATCTACTCTCTTTCTTCATTCTCAAGATACGTGAAAAAAGAATAAATAATTAAATGCAAAATGAATAGTGCTAGTATAAATTTACATGGTTATTGTAGTCAACATATAAATTTGCACAATTATACATAGACTGATATGAGTTATTTTTAGGCAAAATATTGTAAATTCTACATATTTTTCTATTATATACAGATTGATGTGAATGCTCTAAGTAAGCCAAACTTAAAGATGAGTTGGCATAACATTCACAAACAAAAATCCAAGTGTCACGTTTGGAAATAAATTACTTAATCAACACATAAATAATACAAATAATGGTTGAATTGACTACTAATTTATAAACATATTACTATGAAATGAAATGATTTTTCTTTTATAAAAAAAGATTGTACTTGGTGCGCCAAACTACCATTTTTGCAGGATATAGAAAATGTGATTGGTAAGAAATATTACTCCCATTTTTTTATTTTTGAAGAGGCTAATTATTTAACTCGAAGCTGCAAAATATCACTTTGAGTAAAGGCACTTGTTATCACATTATGAAAATCAAGAAAAATACATCCAAACATTTTGAATTTGTGTATTTAAACTCTATGGTTTAAAAGTAACAAATTAAACTTATAGTTTTCAATATAATAAATTAAACCATGAGATTTCAAAAGTAACAAATTAAATCTTATTTCACTTACATGGAACACCAATATTGTTTTGAGATTTAATATATGTCTAGAGTTTAATTTATTACTTTTTGAAACCTTAGAGTTTAATTAATAATTTTGAAACTATGAGATTAGTTTATTATTTTTGAAGATCTTGGCTCCACGGTTTAAATTACTACCCCTAAAAGGTTAACTTTAAATCCAATTTTTTGTGTGTTGTTTTTTTGTGTTTTTTTTTTCTTTGTGTTAACTTGTGTTTTTAAAGACACTCCTTGCAAGTTTCAAAATACAAATTGGTATAAATTAAAACTCTTGATATGAATATGTCCCTTATCATCAAGAGCTTACTAATTCAATGACATTACTCGTTAGGTTTGGATCTCTTTCCACTATAATTGTAACTATCGTATAAAAAAATAAGGGAAAATTTACATTTTTTTTATCATAAACCATCACCCAATTATGCTTAACTCCTTAAACTATCAAAATGCATAATGACCCCCCAATTTTAAAAATACATTACACTTAACCTCATACTATATGTTTTGTTGTTAAGTCTAACATGATTTAGTATTGAGAGACCAATTTACCCATTATCCATTTGATTTGGAGATGGGTAATTTGGTATTTTAATGTTAAATTTCGTCAAACTTAACACCAAAATAGACAATAAATGGGACATTGTAACCAAGCTATAATTTGGGAGGTTAATCATGTATTTCAATAGTTTATAGGGTCAAGAATAATCGAGGTAATAGTTTAGAATGAAAAAAATGTAAGTTACCCAAAAATAAATAAATAAATAATACAACCTTTATCAACATTCCTTCCAAGTTGGGTTTCTCTTAACGTTGCCAAATTTAAAGATTAGGCAGATTTGGAAGTTGGGAACTCCTCCTTCCCGCGAATACCCAACGCTTGAAAAGATTCCAAACCAAACAAAGCCTCCCACCTCTTTCTCTCTGTTTCTCTCTAGTCCTATCCAATGTTGCACAAACCAAAACTCGCCGACGATCCCTTTCCTTCTCCTTCAACCTCTTTCACTCTAATCCAATGTTGCACAAACCAAAACTCGCAGACAATCCCTTTCCTTCTCCTTTAACCTCTCCCTCCTCTGCATCACTTCTCACTCAAGGTATCTCCACCATGCTATTTAAGCTCGCCTCCAAAAACCCATCAACCATCTTCTTCTTCTTCTTCTTTTCCTATCTTTTCATCTCCAAATGGCCACCGAACAACAACAACAACAAGAGCAGCCACAACATGAACAACAAAAACAACAAGAAGAAGCTGCAGCGATGCTGGTTGAAGTGACTACTTGCAAGTACTCCAACCGGGTCTTGTTGAAAACCATATTGGAGCGTGATGATGGTGGTGTGGGATTGGTTGGTAAGAGAGTTTTGATAGGGGGGTGGGTCAAGTCTTCTAAAGAGGAGACTAAAGAGCCCGTGCAACCGCAACCGCCACCGCCACCGCCACCACAAGCTGTTGAAAAAGACTCTAAAGTCGAAATTAGCTGTGTCGAAATCATTCAGTCTCGGATACCATTTTTCCGGTCCATCATAAATGTTTTGGGGATTGGAAATTACCCTGCTCGTGAGAAGTTGGAGAAGCCGGCTCCTAGGCCGCTGCCGCCACCACTGCCTTCCATTGCTTTCTTGCGAGTTAGTGATGGTTCATGTGTTGCAACTCTTCAGGTATGTACATTCAGTTATATGGAACAATAGCTTTTATTTTGCTATGGAAAAATATGATGATTGATTACACATCAAGTTAGCTTCATATTTAGGAGAATTAAAAGGGGTCTTCTTTATTTTTCATAGAGGCCTTTTGGTTACTATATTTTGTTCATATAAACTATGCATTCTAAATGCTTGTTGTTATGCAAATCGATTAATGGGATGGTAAGACTCTTGAAGTGATAAATAGTTTTAGAGTTTGGCTAATCCTGACCTTGTCATGAGTCAAAACCACTAGTTTAGAGAAGAATTCAGAGGTTTTGGGCTTTACTCTCATAAAAATTAAACCCCAAAATTTTATTATAGTATAGACTTGGAGAATATAAATAAAATGACTCTATAAACTAGAGGCCAGGACCCTAAAAAAAGCCGTACCTATTACACAAAACTCTCATATTTGTGGGTTCTGTGAGAGGTGATTGGTAGGCAGCCTTACCCCAAAAAAAATCTTTCTAAGTTGTTGGCTGCACTTTGAAACTGAAGGTATTGAGCATAAATTCCAACCTTTTTTTATTTTCTTTTTTTAGTTTTGGTGGAATTGCATATTCATTCTTTATTGAAGGCACATCTATCATAACAAGTTTCAAATCATTTATTGATCAATAAGAGTTTCGTACCAGATCTTAGGACTTTTATATCATATTCTAACTAAAATTAAAATCTATCAGGTTCTTGTAGCCTCCAGTATAGCTCCTCCCTCCCAGCTCCTGCCTGTTGGAACTTGTATATTGGTAGAAGGTGTATTGATGCAGCCATCGGTACCGAGAAAACATGTTATCGAGCTTAAAGTGGAGAGAATTCTTCATATAGGGACAGTGGAACATGATAAGTATCCATTATCAAAGAAAAAAGTACCATTTGAAATGTTAAGGGATTATTCCCAGTTTCGACCTCGGACAACCACGGTAAGTTAACTAAGACACTGCAATTTTATTGAATTTATTTTAGTCCTTTCTGGGTTTTTCTTAGTATGTATCTATAATTTTTGAACCCATAGTATGTACTACCACGTGACTTCTAGAGGTAATCCAATTTTATTTCTTCTTTTTTCCCCACCCACTGCTGAGATACTTTTGTGTTATAATTGTTTTTGACTGGTATGGATCTGTGCACTTACGGATGTTCAATAGAGTAAATCATAATAACTATACCTATATTCTAAATGCGGTATTTCAATTTCTTTTATTACTTTTGGATAGGGATGGCCATGGGTAGGGTATGGATCGGGTATACCCATACCCGACCCGAAAATTTTACCCATGGATACCCGATTATCAATACCCATTAATATCCATACCCGAATCTTACCCGAATATATTATCCATGGATATCCATACCCTACCCGAAACCCGAAACCCATTTATTTTTTTTTTTTTAATTCAAAACATTTTAACATAAAAACTAACCAATCTTAAAAAAGAAAAAACTAATCAATAAAAAATTTTATGGATTAGTTTGTATATGCTTCTTTCTTTTTTTTTTTCTTTTTTTTTTCTGTTTTTGTTTTTTTCTTTTTTCTTTTTTGAGATAGGGACAGAAATTTAATAGATAAAAAATAAAATAAAATAAAATAACTCTGGAACATTCATAAGTGGTGCATCAAAATAACTCTGAAAATTTTCAGTCTCAAAAGTAGCACTCATTACAACTAGCTTCTGATCAGGTCATCCCTAAACTAAAATTTTAAAAATAAAATAAAATAAAGAAGCAACATTTTTCTCTGCCTCTTCAGTTGTTTGTCAGCAAATTCCAGCTCCTAAAATAAATCACAAAATACTACTATTTCCATGGTAGTGAAGATCAGCATGTAACATTGCATTCCCAGCATGTAACATTGCATTCCCATCATGAACTCTTAACAGTGCAGGACCTGTCAAAACAAACATAAATAATATTAAAAATCTAATGTAGTGATTCAAGGATAATCAAGGATATCACATACACCCGAACGAAATTTACCATGAAATCCACAAACTAAATTATCCATTAAATAAATAAAAGCTAAACCCAGTTGATATTCTGAATGAAACTAAGATTGACACTAGGAATTTTCACATTCCAAAGGAAATTTAAGTAATCAAATTAAAAGCCCAATAGAAAATTAACAGAGAAAAACACAAGCCAGGTATAACTATAGCCATATTTGGCAATTGAACTCAACAAAAGAAGTAGAACCCAGTTGAAATTTCATCAAGAAACTTACATTCCCAGCAGAATTATTTACATTTGATCACAAATAGAAGAACTTGACTAACACCCAATTGAAAATTTACCAAGAAATCCACAAACTAAATTATCCAATAAATAAATAAAAGCTAAACGCAGCTGATATTCCCAATGAAACTAAGATTGCCACTAGGAAATTTCACATTCCAAAGGAAATTAAAGCAATCTAATTACAAGCCCAATAGAAAAGTATCATAGAAAAACACAAGCCAGTTATAACTATAACCAAATTTGGCAAATGAACTCAACAAAAGAAGTAGAACCCAGTTGGAATTTCATCAAGAAATTTACATTCCCGGCAGAATTGTTTGCATTTGATCACAAATTGAAGAACTTGACTAACACCCAATTGAAAAAATTACCAAGAATCCACAAACCAAACTAAAGTAAAACCCAATAAAAATTCATAAGTAAAACTATAAGTAATCAAATTTTTCAAGTAAACATGTAAGCAGTGCATTCCTTTAGAAAGTATATAAATCAGACTATCAGAAGTACAAAACTTATAAATTTCTAACAAAGAAATTAAGAAATACCATTGACTCAAATAGAAAGGGAATGCTATTCCAAACATACAAAATCAAAATCTAACACACACCACCAGCCGCTGGTCTGGACTTTCTTTCTATTTAAAATCAGAAAGTCTTTTCAATAACTCTGTTCAGCCATTAAAAGAATACCTAAAAAAAAAAAAAAAAGAGAAAATGAAACACTCTAATTCAATTTCAATTTTGAATGCTAGCCACAACAAGCCATACGATAATGCAGTCAAAAACCAAATCTAACACATACCCAGTTGATAAAATTCAATCAAAAACCAAAATTGACACATACCCAGCTGAATTCAAGCTCTAAAATCAAAATCTAACACACACCGCCAGCCGCTGGTCTGGACTTTCTTTCTATTTAAAATCAGAAACAACATTAACAGAATCCGATCAAAAGCTTATTCTATCAAAGAGCGTATTCTCGGCATCAATACACTAACTCCTGGCAAGATCCGATCAAACAAACAACATGCAAAGAACAAAAAACTCACCAGTTGACAAATTCAGTCTAGAAAAGGAAACAAAAGCTAATTATCAACAGAATCCTCCCAAAACGTCAAACCCAGATACCCACAGAAAAGAATTTTCTTTTGAAGCCAAAATAGCAAAAAGAGGGAAAAAGAATGAATCATTTACCTGAGGAAAGAGAGCGGTAGGAAGACCCAGTTGATTTGTAGAGAATGAGGAACGAGAATCAAGCAAAAACTCGATCCCAAAACCAATAACTGTGAGAGACAGAACCTTCCCAAAACGTCAAACCCAGGAACCAATAGTGCAGAAGCAGTGAGGAGGGACAGAGAGAGAGACAATGACGGTGAAGAGAGGTGGAGACTGGAGCTCTGAGAGAGAAAGAGTGACGGTGAGGACTGAGGACTGAGGAGAGGCAGAGAGAGTGTGACTGTGTGACTGTGTGAGTGACGGTGAGAGTCTGAGAGAGGTTAGGGGTTTTTTTTTTTTTTTTTTTTTTTTTTTTTTTTTTTTTTCGGGTCGGGTATGGATATTATCCAAACCCTACCCGAAAAATTCGGGTAATATCCATACCCTACCCGATTAAGCTTTACCCATGAAGAACCGGGTATTACCCGAAATATTTGGATCGGGTAGGGTTGGATATCCATTACCCAATGGGTATGGCCATCCCAACTTTTGGAGTACTACTTCTTGGAAATAGAATGTGTCAATGAGCTGATTATATCTTGTATCACACAAATTCTATAGTAATATAGCTTATTAATGTTGTCATCACATTTTTGCAGCCTTATTAAAAGCTCGCACTTACATTATAGTATAGCAATCATATTGAAACTTGATTACACTTACGAAACTGTACCTAAGTTTTATTTATTTGACATGTTTCACATTATCTAGGTGGCATCTGTTGTGAGAATCAGTAATGCCCTGACTTTCGCGACTCACACATTCTTCCAAAACCTTGGCTTCCTTTATGTGCAAGTACCCATTATCACGACCACAGATTGTGAAGGATTTAGTGAAAAATTCCAGGTTACAACTCTTCTTGGAAAAGCAGATATAAAGGTGAAGCCAAACACCCGTAATGACACTGATGGTGTTAGCCCTGAAGTTATTAAGTCTTCTGTAAAGGAGAAAAGTAAGGTAATTGAAGAACTAAAGAGGAGTGAAAGCAATAAAGAAGCACTGACAGTTGCAGTTCAAGATTTTCATAAAACAAATGAACTAGCATCACAGTTAGAAGCAAGAGAAAAATCAAAACCTGGAACTTCACTGAAGGCTGATATTAACTTTTCTGAAGATTTCTTTGCCCGCCAAACTTACCTAACTGTTTCTGGTCGCCTACATCTGGAGAGCCATGCATGTGCCCTTGGAAATGTTTACTCAGTTGGACCCAGGTTTAGAGCAGATTCTACAAAACATGTGGCAGAGATGTCAATGATTGACATTGAAATGGCTTTTTCACAGTTAGAGGTATAAGCTCATCTTACCCAGCATTTTAAGTATTTCTATTGGTCTTCATAATATAGAGTTTGTACGTCAAATGTAGTCCATAGGTTGATAATTTATTCTGCACATCCTTCTTACAACCTCCCTATTGTGATAATGTCATTTGTTTAATTTGGACTTGAACAAGTTTCAGACTTGCAATGTATTATTACCAAATCTCCACAGTAGAAAATGTCTACACTCTTATATTCTTTTTTCATATAATTATAAATGATTGTGAAATTTTCAGGATGCCATGAGCTGTGCGGATGACTTTTTCAAGTTCCTTTGCAAATGGATTTTGGACAACTGTTCTGAAGATTTGAAATTTGTTTCAAAAAGAATTGACAAAACCTGCATTGCTCACCTTCAATCAATGATATCAACTACAATTGAAAAGGTTTCCTACGCTGATGCAGTAGATTCTTTTAAACAGGTACATTCACACTATTAGTTCCTTAGGCATGTTATCCTGACAATCATTTTCACCCAAAGCAATTTTTAACTTATATTTATATTGAAATTTGCCTCCCAGGTTGCAGATAATAAATTTGAAAAGAAACTTGAGTGGGGTGATGCTCTTACAGCAGGTCATCTAAGGTACACCTATTTTTTTCATTATTGGATTTGCCAATGTTTGAAATGTAGGAAGTGAGGCCTCTACTTACTGCAAGTACTCACCTTCTTTTTATGTAATAACAGTTACTTGGCTGAGGAGATCTACAAGAAGCCTGTAATAATATACAACTATCCAAAAGAAGTTAAGCCCTTTTATGCTCGCTTGAATGATGACAGAAAAACAGTTGCAGCATTTGATATGGTTGTACCAAAGGTAAGCCCAGAATGAGTTTTTTTGTGCGTCTATTAGATTGTGAATGACCTTTAACTGAGGTTTCCTCATTTGAATAAAATTCAAGTTTTTATATAGGCTGGTTGTATAAATTTTCTTGCAGGCTGGAACTTTAATTTCAGGTAGCCAAAATGAGGAGCGTTTTGATATGTTAAGTTCAAGGTAATGACATTCTAGTTTACCCTTATCTAGCCATTTTTAAGGGCATTACGTCTTGTAAATTCATTGAAGCAGATGTTGTAGAAGTTCACAACTGCATCTATATATCACATGATGGCAAGAAGAATTCGTAGTCACACTTATAGTGCATAATTATGTATTTATGTTTACTGTCTGCTCAATCAATTTGTGGCTAATGTTGCTGGTTATATAGTCTAATGGCCTCAAACTTGTTCCTGTTTCCTCATAAAACTGCAAATATTAACATCATATTTTTTTGTTGACAGAATAAAGGAATTGGGTTTGCCAAGAGAGCAGTATGAGTGGTACTTAGATCTTCGCAGGCATGGAACAGTCAAGCACTCTGGATTCAGTCTTGGGTTCAATCATATGGTTCTCTTTGCCACTGGGCTGACTGATATTAGAGATGTTATCCCCTTTCCTAGAGGCTGTGGCAAAGCCAACAACTAATCAGGTTTCAGGGAAAAGAGACACTTCCTAAATGAAGATCTTCTAAATTAAATTATTTATTTGTTATGGAATGAAGAAGTCTATTAATAGATCTTGTGTACATATGTGAGAAGTGTATCCTATATTCAGAGTTTATCTTGTGCAATTGAATGCTTGGTTGTTCACATGAATACATAAATGTATATGACCAAATATCATGTTAAAAAGGGGAATACTCCTTAAGTTTGCACTCATTTATTTATTTTTATTTTTTTTAAAAAGGATTTAGCATTGCTGTAGTGTACGTAAGTTGTGTCAACAGCCACATGACAATTCCAAGTACTTCTGGAAATAAAATAAATTCTCTTTGGTCTCAAATCTCTATTTGAGGGCTCACACACTTTTTACATAACAGATTGGGAACAAAGAAAGGCATGCATGCAAGTCCATTTTAGCAAAGCTGTAAACACAAATACTTGGAATTAGGAACATAAAAATATTTAACAAAAGACCTTGGCCCATTGGAAACACAAGGAAGTACCACTTGACTAAAGGTCATTGGCTGAACATGCATATATACTATATATACATATGACTATATTATTTGTGTGAAGCCCTCATGCCTGTGGCTTCAATTCAAACATGTAAATGTCACAAATAGCAATACTTATTGAAATGAACCAATTCAGCTAATAAGCATGGGCGGCTCCATGACCAGCCCAGGGGGTTCAAATGAACCCCCTGACTTGGTCCCAAAAGAAACATTATATATTATTTTTAATTTTTTTTATCTCTATAATAAATATTTTGAACACCCTTACCTATATTTTTTTGTTAAGCCCAATTGAAATAAGCTTGAATATGATCCTTAATTTTTATGTTTTCTTAGTTTTTCTCTATGTCCAATCAAGTAGTTTGATAAGTGCTTTACACATTTTCAAGTCCAAGAAATATTTTTCTACACTTCAAAAGCAAAAATTATTACAAGAGTATTATTTTTCTTAGTTTCACGCTTAATCTCTGTTAGAAGTAATGTGTGGTTAAATGATTAAATTTATTGTATCCTAATAGCTTAAGCTTTTAAAACAATTGGTAATTGAACACTCTCAACCATATTCCTAAGTGTGTTACTATTCTTATTTATTCTATATTTTTTTTATTCAATTGATATAACTTATAAATATAATAATTTATTATTAATTTGTTAAAAATGTATGATCAGATATATAATTCTATTGTTTATGTTTCCAATGATTGTTGTCTTAACGAACTTTAAACTGTTAATAACTTTTTAGACTATTGTATAACATAGTTGTATTGTATATAACGTGGAAGTTGTATTATAGAAAAACAAACAAAACAAAAAAAATTATTTATCTGATTTTTTATTCGTCCATACCTCACCAACAAATTCCGGCTCCACCATTATTGACCCCCCTAGAAAAAAATCTTGGAGCCACCACTGCTAATAAGCGATCAATATTAGCTGATATTTGTTTACCACTACCAATATTAGTGTCTGTATTGCAAAACTGACCTGAGGGGTCTTCAGATTCAGCATTGCAAATGCAGAGAGCTAGTAAGAGAAGAATTTTGTAATTCAAATTCATACTTCTCTTTTGTAGCAAGCTCACGTAAAGTTAAATTTCATAAGGTCCTTTTTTTAGTAGGCTGAGAAGTGGATGCATCATTCATGTGATGTGAGGATACCACTGCAGACATTCTTGACTTGTTTGCTTACTACCACCTTGTGAGTAGAAAAAATAAGATATTTTTTCTAGAAGGTCGTCCCTCTTTGTTTTTTTGTTATAGTTAGCTCCTAATACTGACCGTTGTATGTTTATGTAATAGTCATATGTTAGACTATGCTTGGAAGAAGCTGGCTGCAAGAAAACAAGAGCATTATCAAAGTTCAAAGATTCTTGCGGGTTACAGTTAACCAAAAAGTTATTTTGTCATTGAACAAGAGTCAGTTAGATTCAAACCCTACCTACAAAAAAAATAAACCCATGAATTAATATCTTAGCATGAGATGGTGAGTAATCATCATATAGCAAATTCTACAATTGTCCCATCATATCTAAAAATAAAAATTAATTAATTAAAAATAAATTCTTACTATAAGCGGGAAAAGGGAATTCGAACCTATGTTCACTACACAGAGAGAACCATTTAATGCAACTGAGCTACAAAACTTTTAACAAATTTGAAGATTTCTACATAGTTGATTAGCTATCTGATGTCATAGAACAACACCACTAGTGCCTTTTTTAGCTATTTAGTCATTGGAACTCAAACAAATTCCCCCACAAAATATATTACATATTTTTAATAGATTAACGGCAGCCAGAAGGATAAATTTGTCTACTTCTGCCAAATTTGTACTTGTTAATTTAAAAAATAATAATAATTGGTGCCCCAAAACATATCTCTTTTTGTTTGAGTGGCACAAATAATTTCTTGGTGAAAACATTGAAAAGTTAACTATGATTACAGTTTTTTTTTTAAAGAATTTCACATGTAAAGTTAGTTCTTAAACAAATCATTGAGGTGATCATAATCCTATTGAACATACAAACAAAATTTGAAAAATCACGTAATTAAGAGTGTAAGATCAATCTAGTCTTAAAAGTGATTGATTTTTTCGAAGGTTCAGAATGCACAATTGATGTCAATCACAGATCATTGATTGATTATATGGTGTGTGCAGACCATGGTCCATGGCCGTGTATAATTTTGACTAGATGTTACCGTACGTGTTACTAGGGAAAATGCCAAAGTTGTTGAATGAATATCATAACTTCTACGTGTACTATTAGGTATAGTTTTATTATGATGCATTACTATTGTCTAGTGGGTATAGTTTTATTATGATGCATTATTATTGTCTAGTGGGTATAGTTTTATTAGGTATAGTGCTACTTGCTTCCCTTTACATAAGAAGTCATGGGATATCCTACATTCAAGATGCCCCAATTAAAAACCGTTGATGAAACCAAAGACCCATTTTCAAGTGGTGCTTAATGAGATCATGTGTTGAATGTTCCAAACCACATTGAAGGGGTAATATGATGGAAACAAAGCATAGTGGGTTCATTTGCCAAATTGAGTATATTGTCTGTCAACCACTTCATAGGGGGATAGAGACACATGAAGCCAACTACATATATACCTCAAAAATGATAAGCAAGAAAGACGTTTGAGTATTTACTAGATTACGTCTCTAGTTTCAATGAAAAGATTCTGCGGAGTGATGAAGCAGATGAAAAGGTAGCATTAACTAGGAGTCTAACCAAGAATTTTTACTTGGAGCCCCCCCCACACACACATATATCCTTCTAAAGATTGAGATTAAAAGTGTTTTAAATCTCAACCATTGAAAGTGAAACTTATAATTTTATTGACCGTTGATTCCCCCCCCCCCCCCCCAAAAAAAAACCTATTTTGCTCAAACCAACCAGTTTTTCACTTTTTTTTTTTTTTTGGTAAATTACAGAATTTGTTATGTGTTTTCCCATTTGAGACTCCCAAATATCTAGAGTTTATTTTTGTTAATAAAATATTCATATTGTTATTTGAGATTACAAGAAATATCAATGATTTTCTCATACAGTCCAACACAATAAAAAATGTTTTCTAACTTGTTCTCCGGCTTGCAAGCTGATACTAGAAAACAAGTCTGTTTTCTATAAGAACAAACGAAATATTAATTTTGAAAAGTTAAGGATAGTTGGAAAAGATTGATGAAGCACACACTCCATTATGTGTTTGAATGAAGTTCATTGAAGAGTAATTCTTAGATACTCCTAGAGCACGGAAAATGGTGTTTCCTCCTCTCACATTCATGGTATGGTCCATTTTACTATACTCCGAGACTACTTAAGAATTTTTCATCATTGAATGTGTCAACCTATATTCTTTTTGCTATGAGTAGATTTTTTTCTGAATAATCATTAAGTTTATTCCACAAAAGGAAAGGTATACATTAAGGCATGTGACCAAGCCCAGCTCTAGTTAGAGTAGAGGGCAAAGTTGAGATAGGGACTGGCCCAAACTAGTTACAATTCAATCCCCATCTCGTAGTGTTCTAGCTCATTCCAATTCCCTATGAACAAAAGAAAATTTGTGTAACACCTACTAAGTCTCCTTCAAAAACTACTCATCTCAAATTAACTTCGATTGCACATATGACATATGTTTTCTCTTAGAAAAGCTCGTTCTTAGCTTCAGAGGAGGGGTCCGGAATCAAATTGATACACCCAAGCTTTTGCTATGAGAGAAAGGGAAAATTGCTCAAATTTTTTTTCTTTTTTTTGGAGAATGAAAATTGCTCAACTTGAACGAAGGATTCATGTACATAGAAATTGTAATACCCCAAATAGGAATTAGAAAATTCTATTTCCAAACAAACCATAATAGTGTCAATCTTCCAAACAAAACATTTGAAATAAAGAAAGTGGGTTTTATTTCCTTCCCCTATTGCTTGTGTGTGTGTTTGTTTCTCAAAAAAAAAAATAATAAATAAATAAATAAAGTGGCGATAAGACTATCTAAGATAACACTTCGGGACATAGACTGAGCAAAATTGGATCCAAACTCAATAACATATATGAACTCAAAGGAAAAATATGGGTATGGATAGAGATATTTTTTACTCGTGAAAAAACGGGTTAACATGAAGCTAACCCGCTAAAATGAAGTTGAGTAAAAAAATATAAGTATGGATTGAGATATTTTTGCCCCATGAAAAATGGGTCAACTTGAAGCTAAACCCGTTCCGTTGAAATGATGAGTTAAGTTAGGTCACCCATGGGTCACACAAGTTTACCTAGAATTTATTTTGCGCTTTTTTGCTTGTTTTGGATTTCTAACTCTTTGTAAAAATGTTTCACACTTCTACCACTTCTTTTTTCTATTGCCTTTCTTTTATTAGTTCTTTTCTTCTTACAGACACTTATTGATTTTTTTTTTCTTAACAAGATCGATGCTTGAAGGCTGTTTAATGAACCTTGGGTTATGTAAACTTAAGAATTTATGTGTATAACTTTTATTTTTTTAGCATTTTTGCTCATTTGTTCTCTTATTTGTATTTGGAAAATCAAAAACATAATATTATTATGTTTCATTTTTATTTTATATTATTGTTGTTTGCATGTGAAAAAGAAAATTATGGGTTTGACCCACCCTAAAAAGACCGCATAAGGGCCATAGTTTTTACAAACAGTCTCTCACCTGAATCCAATCAATCCAACCCGTTTACTAGGCCTAGGAAGAAGTACTTGAGGCGTGCACAAAGTTTCTAGTGTAGAGCTTGCCGACCTTCAACTTCCAACCGTCAAGCACTAAGTTGTTCTCCTTAAGTCCTAACTTTAGGCTAAATTCAAGTAATTATTGGGATGGGTAAACATTAGGTATAGTACATTAAAAATGAAACAACACACAATATTAATATTCAACAATATATAAGATTTAGTAAAAAGTGAAATATTTATATGGACAAATATAATACAAGCTTACCTTACAAACACTAAAAGATAGTAGATAGACTAATTCACACTTAGCCTCCATTTGGAAAGCACGTTTTGTGCCCCACGTCTGCATTTGGCATTTGAAACAGTGGGACCCACGGCTACTGTTCACATTTTAAAATTATTTTGCTACAATGTTTTCAACAAAATAAGCGGTATTCAAATAAACCCTTAAACTAACTTTACAAACACTAAAATATAGTAGTAGATTTTTATTCTTTAGATTAGTAGGTAAGAGACTCTAATACCAGTTACAACCCCCAAAGAGGAAATTTAAGACCATATGGAAGGAAGTAATATTATTGCATTTGTAGCTCTTTTCAAATGAATGGCTTCTCTAGTATAGGAAAATGAGTCATTTTTAGGTATTTTCAGAGCATGGTGAATGATGTTTTCTCTTCTCATATTTATGGTGGAGTCCACTCATTAGATTTATGGTGTGGTCTATCATAAATATAAGAGGATGGAGCACTATTTCACTATACTCCGCTCTATTTGTTTCAGCGATTTCTAAAAAATAAGTCAATTTCCAAAAAGTATTTTCTATAAAACTATATTATTTTCCTATGTTTGATAGCAATCTTAAATGAGTTAAAAAATAATCTCCTAACTTTCCTTATTTAGCTTACTATGAGATAAAATTGTTTTCCAAAAAAAAGAAATTAATAAAAAAAATCTGTAAAAAATCAGTCATATTTTTATGTTGACCAAAGATAATTTTCCTTTGATTCGTTTTTCTAATGTTACTAAACACTGAAAAACATAGAAAATTATCTATACACAAGATTTTCCATTAAAACAAATAGAGCATCCGAGAGTACCCAAGTATTTTCCTGAGAAAAGAAGATGCATCAAGACAAAATACAAAAAAAAAAAAAAAAAAAAAAAAAAAAGACGGAGAAGACTAAAGAAGACTATTATGACAATAGGTGACCTTATAGTTAATGAATGGATATCTATCAAAATAAGAAAGAATCTTCTAGTATAGTTGGAGAATCTAATATATTTGAGTAATACTAGAACCGATTAGGAACACAAATACTTGGAATTAGGAACATAAAAATATTTAACAAAAGACCTTGGCTCGTTGGAAACACAAGGAAGTGCCACTTAACGTGAAGCCCTCATGCCCGTGGCTTCAATTCAAACATGTAAATGTCACAAATAGCAATACTTATTCAAATGGAACTTTCAAGGAGTTATTGCAACATCCTTATTTCCTTAACAAGGGCTGATTTGGCATAGGGACTATGGCAGTATGGCCATAACAGTATCAGCCAGAGTATCGTTTGGCTTTGAATCAAGAGGAAAGAAGAATGGATAGAGCTCATATCGGACATAACAACTGCTATATAGAACTCTGCATCCTTTTCGGTCTTTGCAAAATTTTTCAAAATTGCCCGCAGCAATGGCCAGACACTGTGCACAATCTACCGGAGCCAGGTCTCTTGTGCATTGCACCAATGCATACAGTGTCACAAATGTTGACAACTTGGTCTTACCTTTCCCAAGCCCTTCATTCTTAGTCTCAACAGCTTGTGCTCTTATCTGATCAAACAGAGTTCCTAGTTCTTTGTTAAAAGTATCAGGATCAGTTACATTTTCCACATTCCCATATAATATACCATAAGATGTATCAATTTCTCCAGTGAAGCTTTTAATGTTGTAACGTAAAAAGCAATAGTCATACCAAATTCTTGCATCGGCTTGGTTGGGACAACGTTGGCGGATTTGCTTTGCTGCATCTTGGACGCAACTTGAGCAGTCTGTTCTGCTCACATCCCCTCTGCATTGAGCTAGGCCAAAAACTTGGTCTTGGTTTTTACCATATGAAGTAGCAATAAAGCCATTGGAGGTGGTTTTGGAAACCAATTCAGCTAATAAGCTATCAATATTGGCTGATATTTGGCTACCACTACCAATATTAGTGTCTGCATTGCAATACTGCCCCAAGGGATCTGCAGATTCAGCATTACAAATGCATAGAGCTAGTAAGAGAAGAATTTTGTAATTCAAAGTCATACTTCTCCTTTGTAGCAAGCTCACACCAAGATTCATTTCATAAGGCCCTTTTTATTAGGCTGAGGAGTGGACTTGGCAAGTGGATGCATGGGGACACCGAAGCAGACATTCTTGACTTATTTGCTCACTACCACCTCATTAGTGGAGATAATAAGACATTTTCTTCCAGAAGATGGCCCTCTTTGTTTTTTGTTTTTTTGTTATAGTTGCTTCACAATAAAGACTTTTTTGAACGTTATGATAGAGTCTTAAGTTGGCTATACTGTGAAGAAGCTGCCATCAAAAAGAGTATTATCAAAATTCAAAGATCCTTGCATGCTTCAATTTTGCTAACTAGTAAAATCTCTTGTCGTCAAACAAGTGACTTGGGTGGTAGGGTTCAAATTCCACCAACACCAAAAATAAATTCATAGTATGATCTTAGTCTAATAATAATGAGCAATCATTATGAAGCAAATGTCATATGTTATCAGATCTTTAAAAAAAAAAAAGATCAAGAATTTTTTCTTACAATAAGTAGGGGAGGGGGATTCAAACCTAGGTTTTCCAGATAGAGAGTGCCAAGAAATGCCACCAAACTGTAACACTATTGAAAAATTCGAAGATTTATGATTGGCTAATTAGCAGTCTAAGATTTAAAATTCGAAGATTTTTAATAGCTATCGCAGAAGCCACAAGGATAACTTATCGACTTATGCCTAATCTGTACTTGTCAATCTAAAGTAATTAGTGCAGCAAAACACTTTTTTTTTTCCTTGAGTTGCATAGAGAATTTCATAGTGAAAATTTAACTATGATTACAGTTTTTGTTTTTTATGAATTAATCGACAGAACTAGCAAGATCAGTCTTCAGCTTCTTTATCTCCTTCCTCGCCACTTTTAATTGATCTACAACAACTGCGTTCTCAGTTTCAGACTTATTTAACTTCTAAGGGCTACCTTAGCCGCCTTAGCACAATAAGAACAATCCTCGTCAGCTCATTGTAAGCCGTTTGAAGATCCTTCTTACCTTTGGATTTGTCTTCCGATCCCTCACTAGCCTTAAACTCTATGTCTTCCTTATCATCTACATCAGAGGGTTCTCCATAATTCCCACCAACAACTTTAGCTATAGCAGTAGAAGCTATGAAGTTTCCTTCTCTATCACTATTGTCCTCAGAACTGGAACTGTGTTACTCAAAGTAGCATTCATAGCTTTACGTTTGGACTTGATATAATTTGGTCACTTTTTTACGGGTGTGTCTATTGACATTGCACTCAAAGCACTTTAAAACTTGAGATTACAACTCTTTCACAGTCTTTTATTTAGTCTTTCTTAACTCTAGAACTCCCACTGGACTCTTTCCTAAACTATTTCACCTTTAGTTCCTTAGATCACCTTTAATTCTTCTTTAACTTCAGAAAATTTTTTAAGTTCTTTCCTAACAGAACTAGGTTTTCGTCAACGTCATCATCATTGGATGAGTAGGAGTCTTCTTCTTTAGCAGTTTTTAGGACTATATTCATATATTTCTTACTGTGGGCATGGGTGAGTTCATAGGCTTGCAAAGACCCTACAAGTTCATCTATCTTAAGAGATTGTAAGTCTTTGCTCTCTTTTACGGAAATAACCTTAGAAGGGGACCTCTCAAGCAAAGTTCTCAAGACTTTCCTAACTATCTTAGGTTCATTGATTTTTTCACTTAGATTGAACTTTGAGTTCACTGCTTCAAACTTGGTGGTTAACATGTGGAGTTTGGGGTTTTTTGACTGCTTAGTGTCTTCATGAGTAGTTTCTAGGATAGACCAGGCTTACCTAGTAGTTTCTACATTCAAAATCACCCTAAACTCATTTGGGGACACAACCAAATCTTGAAGCAAATCTCAAAGTTTTTGTAACAGGGTTTTGGTTGACCAAGAGTCTACTAAGACTCTACCGAAAGTTTTTTATTTGGTTTTCAATTTCGCAAGGCCAATCCTTCATTCTTGCACGACCGAGCTTGTCATTCTTGCACAATGAACAGAAGCTTCAACCTTCAGCCTTCATTACCACTATTTACATTACAATATCAAAACTCCGCAATACAATTACTTTGCTTATGGAATTAGCCAACGCTTAAAAATCCTAACAAAAAATATTATTGTTTTAAATTAAAGTAGGAAATAGAAAATCCGATCCTTAAACATGTAAATTTCACAAATAGAAGTATTTATTGAAATATAAAACTTTCGAGGAGTTATTGCAACATATATGTTTCCTTAACATGGCTCATTGGCATAAGGACTAAGCTTGGAAGTTTTATGGATAAACTATAGCCATAAGAGTATCAGCCATGGTATTGTTTGACTTTGAATCAAGAGGAAAGAAAAATGGATAGAGCTCATATCGGACATAACAACTACTATATAGAACTCTGCATCCTTTCCGGTCTTTACAAAAGGTTTCAAAATTGCCAACAGCAATGGCCAGACACTGTGCACAATCTATCTGAGATAGGTCTCTTGTGCACTGCACCAATGCATATAGTGTCACAAATGATGACAACTTGGTCTCACCTTTTCCAAGCCCTTTATTCTTTGTCTCAACAGCTTGTGCTCTAATCTGATCCATCAGAGTACCTAGTTCTTTGTTAAAATTTTCAGGATCGGTTACATTTTCCACATTCCAATAGAATATACCAAAAGATGTATCAATTTCTCCAACGAAGCTTTTATTGTTGTATCGTAAAAAGCAATGGTCATACCAAATTCTTGCATCGGCTTGGTTAGGACAGCGTTGGCGGATTTGCTTTGCTGCATCTTGGATGCAACTTGAGCAGTCTGTGCTGCTCACATCCCCTCTACATTGTCCAAGACCAAATACTTGGTCTTGGTTTTTACCATATGAAGTAGCAATAAAACCATTGGAGGTGGTTTTGGAAACCAATTCAGCTAATAAGCGATCAATATTAGCTGATATTGGGCTACCACTACCAATATTAGTATCTGTATTGCAAAACTGACCGGAGGGGTCTCCAGATTCAGCATTGCAAATGCAGAGAGCTAGTAAGAGAAAAATTTTGTAATTCAAATTCATACTTCTCCTTTGTAGCAAGCTCACGTAAAGTTTCATTTCATAAGGTCCTTTTAATTAGGCTGAGAAGTGGACTTGATTAGTGAATGCATGTGAGGATAAAACAGCAGACATTCTTGACTTGTTTGCTTACTCGCTACCACCTTGTGAGTGGAAAAAATAAGATATTTTTTCTAGAAGGTCATCCCTCTTTGGTTTTTTGTTACAGCTAGCCCCTAATAATGACCGTTGAATGTTTATGTAAAAGTCATTTGTGAGACTATGCTTGGAAAAAGCTGGCTGAAAGAAAACAAGAGCGTTATCAAAGTTCAAAGATTCTTGCGGCTACAGTTAACCAAAAAGTTTTTTTTGTCGTCGAGAGTTAGATTCAAACCCTACCTAGAAAAAAAATAAACCCATTAATTAATATCTTAGCATAAGATGACGAGCAATCACCATATAGCGAATGCTACCATTGTCCTATCGTATCTAAAAAAATAAATCAAATTTTTTTTTTTCTTATTATAAGTGGGAAAAGGGAATTCAAACCTATGTTCTCTATAGAGAGAACTACTGAATGCAACTGAGTTACAAAACTTTTAACAAATTTGAAAGATTTCTAATTAATTGATTAGCTGTCTGATGTCAAAAAACAACACCACTAGTGCCTTTTATTAGCTATTTGGTCATTGGAACTGTTAAAATTGATACAATTTGTTCAAGGCTTGAGGAATTATCTGCTGGGACTAGTGCAGGGCAGCAATCCAATGGTGGAGCAAGCCAACAAAGCAAAGAGACAGCTGGTAACTATACTGATGCAAGTGCAAGCACAATAGCATTATCTCTAGCAGACAAGGACAGCCACAACAATAAGCAATTGTGGAGCAAACGTGCAGCAGAAGCATCAGATACAGAGCACCAGTGGGATGTGCTAGAAACCATTGAGACAATACCTTATCATGAAGTCTTCATACATAGCTTTGGAGACTATGATACACGTGGCTTGTAACAATTAGGCTGTGATGTATATAATGAAAACACTATTGTATTGTTAGCATAGTTAGTAACTGATTTACTGATTTTATGGATTTTAGTCTTTGACGTGTATATATGTATATATAGAATAGCTTTACTGAATTGACATTAGTTGCTTGTATCAATTCAATTTTCTGAATAAATAAAATTCTGAGAGTGCTCCAGATTTTATAGGAACTCAAAAAAATTCCCTCACCAAATGTATTACAAATTTTTAATAGATAAGCGACAGCCAGGAGGATAAACTATTCGACTTTTGCCAAATCTGTATTTCTCAATCTTAAAAAATAATTAGTGCCTTAAAACATTTCTTTTTGTTTGAGTGGCACAAAGAATTTCATGATTAAAAGCTAACTATGATTACTGTTTTTTTGAAGAATTTCAGACGTACAGTTATGAAACAAATCATAGAGGTGACTTTGACCAAAGGGTCAATTCCATAGTAGCAGTGTACTCCAACCATGAGGCACTAGTGATCATAATTCTATTGAACATACAAACAAAATTTAAAAAATCAGGTAAGAGTGTAAGACCAATCTAGTCTTAAAAGTGATTGATTTTTTTCGAGGTTCAGAATGCACAATTGATGTCAATCACAGATCATTCATCATTGATTGATTATATGGTGCTACAGTTGTGTAGACCATGGCCGTGTATAACTTTGACTAGATGCTTACTAGGGAAAATGGCAAAGTTGTTGAATGAATATCATAACTTTTAAGTGTACTATTAGGTATAGTTTATGATGCATTACTATTGCCTAACTAATAGAGACCATAGGGGAAACTATAGGGGAACCTAACCCTCAAAGTAATAGGGAGGAGTCTGTCATGTTCAGGTATTTAACTTGGATTGAACTTGTTGCGCACACGTTATTTTACACATGAAAAAGCAACTATTATCGTGAATTAAATTCTTGTGACTTCAAGTCACGATTTTCGTTGTTCTTTTGTGTGTACAAAATTATGTAAAATAACTTGTGTGTAATAGTATTTGTTTCTCCCTCCAAAGTCATGGGAATCAGGGATATCCTAAATTCAAGATGCTCCAATTAAAAGCCATTGACAAAACCAGAGACCCATTTTGCAAGTGGTGCTTGTTGAGATAATGTGTCGGATGTTTTAAACCACATTGAAGGGCTCGGCAATAATAGTGTGCAGTAAGTGGAAACAAAGCATAGTGGGTTCATTTGCCAAGTTGAGCAGATTGTCTATCAGCCACTTCATAGGGGGATGGAGAAACATGAAACCAACTACATATGTACCTCAAAAATGATAAGCAAGAAAGAAGATTGAGTATTTACGAGACTATGTCTCTAGATTCAATGAAGAGATGCCGTGGAGTGATGAAGCAGATGAAAAGGTAGCATTAACCAGGGGTGTAGGTGTAGATAAGAATTTTTACTTGGGGCCACATTATAATATTAGTGAGACTCTATGTGCAATAAAGTACTAGAGTATATCTTATGTATAGATAGAGAAGGTGTGCCGTACAAGTAATCTACAACTATAGACCTAAGCCTATTAGGTTTACATAGTATTCTAATAGCCCTCGAACTCATATTGGATGAAATGACAAATAAAGTGACAACCAATTTCAATATGCTTGGTACGCTCATGAAAGACGTCATTGTGGGCAATCTGAATAGTATTCTAACAATATCAAACTAATATATGTATACACACATGCACCTGTATGAATGACCTAAAAATATTCCAAAGGTTGAGATTAAAAGTGTTTCTAATCTTAACCATTGAAAGTGGTATTGTACGTGCACAATATTGCACCGAATCTCAATCCCTCTTGGCTCCCTTTCTCTTTCTCTACAAACCGACCATTGATCTATTATTGATAGATCATTTGATCAACCATTGTTTCTTTTTATTTTTTTTCCCCAAATAACCTATTTTGCTCAAACCAACCACTTTCCTAATTTTTCATATAAATTCCAAAATTTGTGGTGTGATTTCCCATTTAAGACTCCCAAATATCTAGAGTCTAATTTCCTAAATAAAAGAGTTTATTCATATTTTTATTTGGGGTTACAATAAATATTAATGATTTCTCATACAATCCAACACAATAGAAAATGTTTTCTAACCACTACACACCCTTAGTGCGATGGTCACTCCACAAGTTTAAGTGCTTGTGGGGTGTGGGGGCAAGGGTTGAGGTTCAAGTCTCCAGGAGGGAGCTTTCACACACATATACACTTAGATTAGGCTAGAGTAGAATTTCTATCTTGTATATAAAAAAAAAAAAAAAAAAAAATTGTTTTCTAACTTGTTTTCCAGCTTGCAACCTAATACATGAAAACAAGTTCAAATAATATTTTCAATAAAACATGTATTTTTTTTTTCAGAAAACGTTTTCTAACTAATGAAACATTAATTTTGAAAAGTTAAGTACAGATTGATAAAGCACATAATCCATTTTGTGTTTGAATGAAGCTCATTGAATGTGTTAATGAGTAGTTTTTTTTTAATTTTCTTCTGAATAATCATTAAGTTTATTCCACAAAAGGAGAGGGGGATACATTACGGCAAGGGCATGAGCCCAGCTCTAGTTAGAGCAAAGGGCAAAGTTGAGATAGGGATCGGCCCAAACCAGTTAAAATTCAAGCCCCATCTCGCAGTGTACAATTCCCTATGAACAAAATAAATAAATAAATTTTGTGTAAGGAATGAGTTATGACATATAGTTTCTCTTAGAAAAGCTCGTGCTTAGCTTCAAAGGAGGGGTCCAGAATCAAATTGATACACCCAAACTTTTGCTATGAGAGAAAGGGAAAATTGCTCAACTTGAACGAAGGATTCACAGACATAGAAATTGTAATGCCACAAATAGGAATTAGAAAGTTCTATTTCCAAACAAACCATAAAAGCATCAATCTTCCAAACAAAACGTTTGAAATAAAGGAAGTGGGTATAAGACTATCCAAAATAACACCTCGGAATATAGACCTAGATAAATTGGACCTGGATTCGATAACTGCTTGCTCACTCCCAAGTGCAGGAGATTGTAGCAATATAATTCTCGGAGTACCAAGGTTGAACCACAAGTCCTTTCTGGGTTTTTCTTAGTATGTATCTATAATTTTTGAACCCATAGTATGTACTACCACGTGACTTCTAGAGGTAATCCAATTTTACTTCTTCTTTTTTCCCCACCTAGTGCTGAGATACTTTTGTGTTATAATTGTTTTTGACTGGTATGGAACTGTGCAATCATAATACCTACACCTATATTCTAAATGCAGTATTTCAATTTCTTTTATTACTTTTGGAGTGCTACATCTTGGAAATAGAATGTCTCAATAAGCTGATTATATCTTGTATCACACAAATTCTATAGTAATATAGTTTAGGCAAAAACCACATTTTCATCCCTACATTTTCAAGCGATTTCCACTTTGGTCTCTAACTTTTTTTTCCACCACTTTTAGTCCCTGTCCTAGAAAACGCATCTCGTTTTTGTCCTTACCGTTACATCACAGATAGAAAATGCACACGTGGCAAATGACAGAATTAAAAAATATTAAAAAAAGGATTCCTTTAATTTTAAAATAAAATAAAATTTTACTTATCATTTAATTATTTAAATAATAATTGTTCTTCTCCCAAAGAACATGGTTGCCTAGAAAATTAAACTATAAATCCACATAAGAACACATGCCCAGATTTTCTAGCATTTTCTTGCCCTTTCTTGTCAACCAATCACAAAAACACAAACACAAACTGATTTCCAGCAAGAACAAAAACACAAATACAAACCCAATAACAGATCTTCCTTGTCATCCAAACACAAAAGCAACAAACACAAATCCAGTTAGAAGCAAACAATTAAAAACAGTTTCATCTAAGTGTTCTTCTTGCGCATTACCTCTCATCCTTTTTTCCCATTTCAAATCATTGACATATATTATTTTTTTATTTCATATACGAGTCTCTGACTCTCTCTCTCTCTCGCACTCATTGGCCACTGCTTTCCCTCTCTCACACTCTCTGCTGTCTCTCTCTCTTTCTCTCATGGCTTGAACCTCCATAGACAAACTCAAGCTATGCTACTCCTTCCTCAAACCACCGTTCACCACCTCTAGAGTTCACCGTCGTGCATCACTGGCTTTATCTCTTTCTCTTTTTTTTTTTTGTTCACCGTGAGGCATCCAAGGCCAAAACCATAGTCTTTGTCCATCGCCGTTGACCACCACCACTACGAACGGTGTCAAATCTTGGTTTCTCCACTGTTGATTTCGAGTTTGAGAACGAAACTGAGGTTTGTTATGGGTTTGTTTTATGGTGCGTTTGCTGTGAAATTTCTTTGTATTTTTGGGTCTTGACTTTGTGGGTTTGGCCGGTGATTGGTGAGTTCGGTGGTGCAAGTGGGTTTGGCCGATGATTGGTTGGTTCAGTGGTGTGAGTGAGTTTCACCGGTGGAGTTGGTGGTGCAAATGGGTTTGGTGGTTGAAGGGTTAGGCTTTGGCGGTGCCAATAGGTTTCGCCTATGATTGGTGGTGATATTTGGTGGTGGCTGGTGGGATTGGTTGTTTGCTTCTAATTGGGTTTGTGTTTGTTGCTTTTGTGTTTGGATGACAAGGAAGATTTGTTGTTGGGTTTGTGTTTGTGTTTTTGTTCTTGCTAGAAATCAGTTTGTGTTTGTGTTTTTGTGTTTGGTTGACAAGAAAGGGCAAGAAAATGCTAGAAAATCTGGGCATGTGTTCTTGTGTGGATCTATAGTTTAATTTTTTGGGCAACCATGTTCTTTGGGGGAAGAACATGAACAACAATTATTATTTAAATAATTAAATGATAAGTAAAATTTTATTTGAAAATTAAAGGAATCCTTTTTTTAATATTTTTTAATTTTGCCGTTTGTCACGTATGCATTTTCCATCTCTGATCTAATGGTAGGGACAAAAACGAGATGCGTTTTCTAGGACAGGGACTAAAAGCGATGGAAAAAAAAGTTAGGGACCAAAGTGGAATCTCGTGAAAATGTAGAGACGAAAATGTAGTTTTCACCTATAGCTTATTAATGTTGTCATCACATTTTTGCAGCCTTATTAAATGCTCACACTTACATTATAGTATAGCAATCATATTGAAACTTTATTACACTTACGAAACTGTACTTAAGTTTTATTTATTTGACCTGTTTCACATTATCTAGGTGGCATCTGTTGTGAGAATCAACAATGCCCTGACTTTCGCGACTCACACATTCTTCCAAAACCTTGGCTTCCTTTATGTGCAAGTACCCATTATCACAACCACAGACTTGTAGGGAATTCAACCCGAAATTCCCAACCTATGAGAAACAAAAAATAGAGAAAACACACGTCAAAAGAAAATAATCACACGTACAAGACAATATTTACGTGGTTCGGCAATTTGCCTACGTCTACAGAGTGCAGGGATTTCACTATTATCAAGAAAAAATACAAAGTACGGCTACAGTTTTTCACTATCTCAAAAACAACAACAAGACAAAACCCTAATCACCAAAAACAGTTTCTATATCCTGCGCATAGGATTCACAATGGGCTACAAAAGGGGCCAAAAATTGTCCATGAAGGCTCTCGCTTGGGCCTATCGGCCTAAGCCTCCTCTCCATGGACTAAGCCTTAGAAAATCTCCCATTAAAAAACCACGCAACATTATTCAGGTTGGGTCGAGTCGTCAACCGAATCAAACATAACTAGGCTTCACAAAGCCCAACAAATCTCCCACTTGGAGACTAGTTCAATCACCAATATCAGCCGCTATCTTCCAAAAACAATCCCTCATCCTTGCAACTCGTCCTCCTGTCCTTAAGCTAGAAGACCAACTAAAGCTACACACAGCTTCAACTTCTTAATAGTGACACCCTTAGTCAACATGTTTGCCGGGTTCCTAAATCCACAGATCTTCTCAAGTATTACCAACTTATCTTCAACAAGGTACCAGATAAAGTGGTATTTTGTCTGTATATGTTTTGACTTTGAATGAAAAGCTGAATTTTTGGCAAGAAAAATTGCACTCTGACTGTCACTGTGTAGAATGCCCATCTCCTGCTTCTTACCAAATTCATCTAAGAAATCATGTAGCCAAATCATCTCCTTTCCAGCTTCAGTTGTTGCAACATACTCAGCTTCTGCAGTAAACAAAGTAACAATCTTTTGTAAATTTGAAGCCTAGGATATAGCTGTACCACCCAAAGTAAATACAAACTCAGTAATACTCTTTCTACTATCAATATCACCAGCAAAATCAGCATTTACATAACCTTGCAGTTTTAAACTTGCACCTGTGAAGCAAAGACATGTATTTGATGAACCCTTCATATATCTCATAATTCACTTGATTGCCTCTCAATGCTGCTTTCCAGGCCTACTCATAAATCTACTTATAACTCCCACTGCATGTGCAATGTCTGACCTTGTACACACTATAGCATACATCAAGCTACCAATAGCTGAGGCATAGGGCACCTTGCTCATTTGGTCCCTTTCATCTTCTGTCTTCAATGACTGTTCTTTGATTAGTTTGAAATGACTACCTAAGGGTGTGCTCACTAGTTTAGCTTCATTCATGTTGAACCTACTGAGAACTTTCTTCACATACTCTGACTATGAAAGCTTCAATGTACCATTAGCCTTGTCTCTAATGATTCTCATACCAAGAATTTGCTTTGTAGCTCCCAAATCCTTCATTACAAACTGTTTTGACAATTGCTTCTTTAGATTATTAATCTCCTCAATGCTAGACCCTGCAATAAGCATATCATCTATATACAACAGTAAAATAATATAAGAATTGTCAAAGAACTTAACATAGCAACAATGATCAACTTCACATCTCTTGAACCCAATTCTATACATAAAATTGTCAAATTTCTTGTACCACTGTCTTGGAGCTTGTTTTAGGCCATACAAGTTTTTTCTCAGTTTGCAAACTAGATTCTCTTGTCCCTAAACAATAAACCCTTCTGGCTGAATCATGTAAATGTCTTCCTCCAAGTCACCATAAAGGAATGTCTTCTTCACATCTAACTGCTCAAGATGTAAGTTTTCTGCAGCCGCCATTCCCAGCACCAGTCTAATTGTTGACATCTTCACAACTAGAGAAAATATCTCTGTGTAGTCAATGCCCTCCTTCTGCTAGAACCCTTTAACAACTAATCTGGCCTTGTAACGTTTGCTACCATCATGCTCATTGTTTATTCTGTATACCCACTTGTGCAAAGCCTTCTTTCCTACTGGCAATTCAGTCAGTTCCCATGTTTGATTCCCCAACAAGGAATTCATCTCATCCTTCATGGCTAACTCCCACTTGCTTGAATTCTCATCTTGCAAGGCTTCATCATAACACTCTAGCTCACCACCGTTAGTCAACAGGAGATAATTTAGAGCGGGTGAATAACGTTGTGGAGGTCTAATGGTCTTGGAAGATCTGCGAACTTCAGCTATAGGTGTACTCTGATCTACCTGTGAATCTACATTCTCCTTATCTTTTTCACCCATTTTTCGGACAATACTTTCAGTCAATTCATCTAAATTGACAAATTCAGATTTATTTTGATCTATCTCTGTAACATCTGGCACTACAGTTGACCTGTCCTTATACATAACCTGTTCATTAAATATCACATTTCTACTTCTGATGATTTTCTTGTTTTGTTCATCCCAAAACCTATAGCCAAATTTCTCATCACCATAGTCAATGAAAAAACATATTTTATACTTTGCATCAAGTTTACTACGAGCATCAGAATCAATATGAACATAAGAAACACAACCAAAAACTTTTAAATGGGAAAACTTTACCTCATTACCACTCCAAACCTCCTCGAGAAGTCTGAACTCCATGAGAACTGATGGTGCTCGATTTATCAGGTAAGCTGCAGTGCTAACAGCATCAGCCCAGAAAGTTTTTGGTAGTCCAGCATGCAACCTCATACTCCTAGCATGCTCATTGAGAGTTCTGTTCATGCGCTCAGCCACACCATTCTACTGTGGTGTCCCAGGAATGGTATTTTCCATCCTAATTTCCTGTGCAACACAATACTCACTAAACCCTCCATCTATGTACTCTACTCTATTATCTGATCTCAAACATTTTAGTTTTAAACCTGTTTCTGTCTCAACCATGGCCTTCTACTTCTTAAAAGTTTTAAATACATCAGATTTATTTTTCAGAAAATAAACCGATACCTTTCTACTTGAGTCATCAATGAAGGTGATGTAGTACCTTGAACCTCCAAGGGATGCAACTGGAGAAGGCCCCCACAAATCAATGTGTACTAACTCCAATTTTTCAGCCTTAGGTGTTCTGCCACTTTTCAAGAAACTCACATTTTTATGCTTTCCTAAAATGTAGCTTTCACACATGTCAAAATCAATGGATTTCAATTCTGGTAGCTTTCCTCTTGACAGCGGCATCTTCATCCCTTTCTCACTCATGTGACTAAGCCTACGGTGCCATAAGCTTGTATCAGTACTTGCTTCAGCAACTGCAACTATATCTCTTGGACTTGAGGTCATATATAGAGTGTCAGTCTTCTTTCCACGAGCCAATACTCCTGCTCCCTTTATAACCTTCAAGCACCACCAACAAATAATATTGCATGCCCTTCATCATCAAGTTGTCCAACAGAAATCAGATTTCTCCTCAGGTCAGGAATATGTCGAACCTTCTCTAGTAACCAAACAGACCCTTGGGCAACTATATCTGAAAATCTCCCATACCCACAACATCCAAAGTTGAACCATCAACCAAATACACCTTACCAAAATCACCTGCAACATTATTCTGTATGATTTCTCGGTGTGGAGTGGTATGAAACGAAGCTCCTGAGTCCAAAATCCAATCATCAAGTGGACTGTCTATTGCAAGAAGTAGTGCATCCTGTACCTCTTTTGTTACAACATTAGTAGAATCATTTTCATTCTTCTTAGGACTTTTGCATTGCCTCTTAAAGTGACCTGTTTTCCCACAGTCCCAGCATTGTACTTGTTGGTCTGATCTAAATTTACTTCTGTACCAATTAGAATTTCTGAATTTTAATTTGTTCTGATTTGAATTTCTGTCATTACCTCTGCCTCTTGTCTCAAGGTTTAGGGCAGAACCAGATCCTGAGGTTTCACCTGCATCTCTTCTGTGAATCTCCTCAGCCAGAATTAAATCACGTATGTCATTGTACTTCAGCTATTCTTTTCCTGTAGAATTGCTCATTGCCATCCTTATTGCCTCCCAACTGTTTGGCAAAGAAGCCAAAATGCTCAGTGCACGGATCTCATCATCAAAATCAATTTTTACAGATGACAATTGATTTGTGATAGTGTTAAATTCATTCAGATATTGTGCTACTGATGCGTTCTCTGCCATCTTCAGATTGAACAGTTTCTTCATTAAATGCACCTTGTTGTTTGCTGACTGCTTTTCATACATACCAGACAAAGCCTTCATCAGATCTGCTGTGGTCTTCTCCTTTACAACATTGTGTGCAATAGACCTAAACAGAGTTAACCTGATAACTCCCAGTACCTGTCTGTCAAGAAGAGCCCATTCCTCAGCCTTTATAGTCTCAGGTTTTGTTCCCAAAAGAGGCAGATGCAATTTCCTCCCATAGAGATAATCTTCAATCTGCATCCTCCAATACATGAAGTCTGTGCCATCAAACTTTTCTATTCTAGACGTCTTTCCTGCTTTCTCTGCCATTGCTCCCACTCAAACCTAACCCTAGGTGCTAATACCAGTTGTAGTGAATTCAACCCGAAATTCCTAACCTGTGAGAAACAAAAAATTGAGAAAACACACGTCAAAAGAAAACAATCACACGCACAAGATAGTATTTACGTGGTTCGATAATTTGCCTACGTCTACAAAATTGTAGGGATTTCACTATTATCAAGGAAAAATACAAAGTGCGGCTACAGTTTTTCACTATCTCAAAAACAACAACAAGATGAAACCCTAATCACCAAAAATGATTTCTATATCCTACGCACAGGATTTACAATAGGCTACAAAACGGGCCAAAAATTGTCCATGAGCGCTCCAGCCACAGGCCCAAGCCTCCGCTACATGGACTAAGCCTCACTAAATCTCTCATTAAAAAACCACGCAACATTATTTGGGTCGGGTCGGGTCGTCAACCAGATCAGACATAACTAGGTTCCACAAAACCCAATAAGACTGTGAAGGATTTAGTGAAAAATTCCAGGTTACAACTCTTCTTGGAAAAGCAAATATAAATTGCCAAACACCCGTAATGACACTAATGGTGTTAGCCCTGAAGTTATTAAGTCTGCTGTAAAGGAGAAAAGTAAGGTAATTGAATAAATAAAGAGGAGTGAAAGCAATAAGGAAGCACTGACAGTTGCAGTTCAAGATTTTCATAAAACAAATGAACTAGCATCACAGTTAGAAGCAAGAGAAATATCAAAACCTGGAACTTCACTGAAGGCTGATATTAACTTTTCTGAAGATTTCTTTGCCCGCCAAACTTACCTAACTGTTTCTGATCGCCTACATCTGGAGAGCCATGCATGCGCCCTTGGAAATGTTTACTCAGTTGGACCCAGGTTTAGAGCAAATTCTACAAAACATGTGGTAGAGATGTCAATGATTGACATTGAAATGGCTTTTTCACAGTTAAGAGGTATAAGCTCATCTTACCCAGAATTTTAAGTATTTCTTTTGGTCTTCATAATATATAGTTTGCACATCAAATGTAGTCCATAGGCTGATAATTTATTCAGCACATCCTTCTCACGACCTCCCTATTGTGATAATGTCATTTGTTTAATTTGGACTTGAACAAGTTTCAAACTTGGAATGTATTATTACCAGATCTCCGCAGTAGAAAATGTCTACACTTTTATATTCTTTTTTCATATAATTATAAATGATTGTGAAATTTTCAGGATGCCATGAGCTGTGCGGATGACTTTTTCAAGTTCCTTTGCAAATGGATTTTGGACAACTGTTCTGAAGATTTGAAATTTGTTTCAAAACGAATTGTCAAAACCTGCATTGCTCACCTTCAATCAATGATATCAACTGCAATTGAAAAGATTTCCTACGATGATGCAGTAGATTCTTTTAAACAGGTACATTCACACTATTAGTTCCTTGGGCATGTTATCCCGAAAATCATTTTCACCCAAAGCAATTTTTAACTTATGTTTATATTGAAATTTGCCTCCCACGTTGCAGATAATAAATTTGAAAAGAAACTTGAGTGGGGTGATGCTCTTACAGCAAGTCATCTAAGGTACACCTATTTTTTTCATTCTTGGATTTGCCAACGTTTGAAATGTGGGAAGTGAGGCCTCTACTTACTGCAAGTACTCACCTTCTTTTTATGTAATAACAGTTACTTGGCTGAGGAGATCTACAAGAAGCCTGTAATAATATACAACTATCCAAAAGAAGTTAAGCCCTTTTATGCTCGCTTGAATGATGACAGAAAAACAGTTGCAGCATTTGATATGGTCGTACCAAAGCTAAGACCAGTATGAGTTTTTTTGTGCGTCTATTAGATTGTGAATGACCTTTAACTGAGGTTTCCTCATTTGAATAAAATTCAAGTTTTTATATAGGCTGGTTGTATAGATTTTCTTGCAGGCTGGAACTTTAATTTCAGGTAGCCAAAATGAGGGAGCGTTTTGATATGTTAAGTTCAAGGTAATGACATTCTAGTTTACCCTTATCGAGCCATTTTTAAGGGCATTACGTCTTGTAAATTCATTGAAGCAGATGTTGTAGAAGTTCACAACTGCATCTATAAATCACATGATGACAAGAAGAATTCGTAGTCACACTTATAGTTAGGGGTGGCAATTTTTACCCATATCCATGAACCCACCCATTACCCATCTTATCTAAATAAGTCTTAACCCAAACAATCCATTTGAATATTTGGGTTAAATGGGTAAAGACCCATTTAGTTATTTAATTAGATGGGTCTAAATGAATAAATCCACTAATACCCACTAAACCCATCTAAAATTTAAATAAACAACATAAAATCTAAATTTCTAGAAAATGACCAAAATACTCTTGAAACCTAATAATGACCAAAATACTCCCAAAATCCAAAAAATTACCAAAATACCTCCAAAACCCAAAAAATGACCAAAATACCCACAAAACCTAAAAAAATTACCAAAATTGCCATTTTTTAGGTTACGAGGGCATTTATGTCATCTTTTAGTTTTAGGGTTATTTCAATAATTTTTAGATTTTTTGGTTATTTCGGTAAATTTCTAGGGTTCAGAAGTATTTTGGTAATTTTTAGGTTTTGGGGTATTTTGGTAATGTTTTAGGTTTTGGGGGTATTTTGGTCATTTCTTGGGTTTCGGGGGGGTATTTTGGTCATTTTTAAGTTTCGGGGGTATTTTGGTCATTTTTTGGGTTTCAAGTGTATTTTGGTTATTTTTAAGTTTCGGGGGGTATTTTGGTCATTTTTTGAGTTTCGGGGGTGTTTTGGTCATTCTTGGGTTTTGCGGGTATTTTGGTCATTTTTTAGGTTTCGGGAGTATTTTGGTCATTTTTTGGGTTTCGAGAGTATTTTGGTCATTTTTTGGGTTTCGGGGGTATTTTGGTCATTCTTGGGTTTCGGGGGTATTTTGGTCATTTTTTGGGTTTCAGGAGGTATTTGGTCATTTTTTGGGTTTTGAAAATATTTTGGTCATTTTTAGGTTTCGGGGGTATTTTGGTCATTTTTTAGGTTTCGGGAGTATTGTGGTCATTTTTTGGGTTTCGGGGTTGTTTTGGTCATTTTTTGGGTTTTGGAAGTATTTTTGGTCATTTTTAGGTTTCGGGGGTATTTTGGTCATTTTTTAGGGTTCAGGAGTATTTTGGTCATTTTTTGGGTTTTGGGGATATTTTGGTCATTTTTGGGTTTTGGAAGTATTTTGGTCATTTTTTGGGTTTTGGAAGTATTTTGGTCATTTTTAGGTTTCGGGAGTATTTTGGTCATTTTTTGGGTTTCAGGAGTATTTTGGTCATTTTTTTGGGTTTTGGGGGTATTTTGGTAATTTTTAGGTTTCGGGGGTATTTTGGTCATTTTAGAGATTTTGGAGGTATTTTGGTGATTTTAGTGGGTTTTAAGCATATATGGTGATTTTAGAGATATCGGGGGTATTTTGGTCATTTTAGAGGTTTCTTGGGTATTTTGCTTATTTTAGAGATTTTGGGGATAATTTTAGATGTCCAATAGTATATTGGTAATTTTGGAAGTGTAGGGGTATTTGTATCATTTTAGGTATTTAAGGGTATTTTGGTAATTTTGGAGGTCAATAGGGTATTCAAGTAGTTTTAGAGGTATTTAAGTCATATTGGGTTAAATGGGTGGCTTACTAATTAAATGGGTTGGGTTGGTAATGGATAATTAATTTATATATAAACGGGTCATAAATAGATAAATGGGTAATTACACACCCAACCCATTTATGACCCAACCCATTTATGACTCAACCCGCTCATTTGTCACCCCTACTTATAGTGCATAATTATATATTTATGTTTACTGTCTGCTCAATCAATTTGTGGCTAATATTGCTGGGTATGTAGTCTAATGGCCTCAAACTTGTTCCTGTTTTCTCATAAAACTGCAAATATTAACATCATATTTTTTTTGTTGACAGAATAAAGGAATTGGGTTTGCCAAGAGAGCAGTATGAGCGGTACTTAGATCTTCGCAGGCATGGAACAGTCAAGCACTCTGGATTCAGTCTTGGGTTCGATCATATGGTTCTCTTTGCCACTGGGCTGACTGATATTAGAGATGTTATCCCTTTTCCTAGAGGCTGTGGCAAAGCCAACAACTAATCAGGTTTCAGGGAAAAGAGACACTTCCTAAATGGAGATCTACATTAAATTATTTATTTGTTATGGAATGAAGAAGTCTATTAATAGATCTTGTGTACATATGTGAGAAGTGTATCCTATTTTCAGAGTTTATCCTTGTGCAATTGAATGCTTGGTTGTTCACATGAATACATAAATGTATATGACCAAATATCATGTTAAAAAGGGGAATACTCCTTAAGTTTGCACTCATTTATTTATTTATTTTAAAAAAAAAAAGGATTTAGCATTGCTGTAGTGTACGTAAGTTGTGTCAACAGCCACATGACAATTCCAAGTACTTCTGGAAATAAAATAAATTCTCTCATTGGTCTCAAATCTCTATTTGAGGGCTCACACACTTTTTACATAACAGATTGGGAACAAAGAAAGGCATGCATGCAAGTCCATTTTAGCAAAGCTGTAAACACAAATACTTGGAATTAGGAACATAAAAATATTTAACAAAAGACCTTGGCCCATTGGAAACACAAGGAAGTGCCACTTGACTAAAGGTCATTGGCTGAACATGCATATATACTATATATGCACATGACTATACTATTTGTGTGAAGCCTTCATGCCTGTGGCTTCAATTCAAACATGTAAATGTCACAAATAGCAATACTTATTGAAATGAAACTTACGAAGAGTTATAGCAAGGGCTGATTTGGCATAGGGACTTAGCTTGGAATTTCCATGAATAAACTATGGCCATAACAGTATCAGCCATAGTATGGTTTGACGTTGAATCAGGAGGAAAGAAGAATGGATAGAGCTCATATCAGACATAACAACTGCTATATAGAACTCTGCATCCTTTCCGGTCTTTGCAAAATTTTTCAAAATTGCCCACAGCAGTGGCCAGACACTGTGCACAATCTACCAGAGATAGGTCTCTTGTGCATTGTACCAATGCATATTGTAACGCCCCAAAATCATAAATAATAAAAGTCTATTCAATCTAAATAATTCATAAAAAAAATATTAAATAAAAGAAAGCAGCAACTTAAAATCTCATCACAAATGTTAGACCTCTAATCCACCAAATACAAAATATCCTCAAAATAATTCTCCAGTACAATGTTTAACGCTATAAAAATAATAATAATATTCTCAGTTCCACAAAATAATTTGTAACTATTGCCTTCCAAGAATCTCTACTCCAATAATCCCTCTAATGTATCTGTAAGGGGAAAATAAAGGGGGGTGAGATAACTCAATAAGTGGAATTCACTAACATTGGGGTGTGGGAACAAGCATTTCAAATAAATAATTCTTACAACAAATTCATAAATTGTAACTTATCAATATTTTATCATCAAATATTTCATATAAAAGAAAATATATCTGTAAAGTTGTTATTTACAACTATGTATTTTGTTGGCTTTTATTCCGTGCCAAATTTGATTGTAATTATTATCAATCGTTTATACCCTGTATCTATTGTGGGATTTGTTGTAAGGGTTGTGTGATAGAGAGAGAGTGTGAAGACTCAAGCATTTGAAGGCTGAAGAATTCTCGCGGGTATGTCACGACCTAGCTTCCTGCGAAGTGAATCATGTGCAGGGCATATGCTAGAATGCGAAGAGTCAGGTCAGGTGGAGACAGCTGTGTCTCACGAGTATCTCGCGGGTAAGGCCTTCCCGCGAGACACCCGCGAGAAAATCTATTCTGCCAGCCTGTACAGAATGACTCACACTTTCTGTGCCTATCCTATATATACCCTTATTACCCACAAATGTTGAGGAATGCTTCAGAGAGAAAACCCTAGCCAAACAAATTGAGAATTAGAGATTGTCATCCCCACCTTTCTCTATACATTTGCTTGTGGTATTTCCTCAACTCTTCCCTCTCCATTTCCATACCATTGAGAGGTTGATAGCCCAAACACTTACCACGCCCTTTGAGAGTGTTGTGTGACATTTTGGTGCTGCTGGGAAGCATTGGAAGAAACCAAGGATGGCAGATGCAACATGGAGCTTGTTGCGGGATCCGGAGAGCTAGACAAGACACGGTTCCGAGAAGCCTTGTTGGAGTAGGAGCTTGGAGGGCTTAGGTACATCAGGTAAATTAGGCTTGGAGGGTCTCTTGCTAACCCATGTATCCCAACTGATTGTCTAGTGGATCGATTTCCGCTTGGAGGGCGGCAGAGAGGTTTTTCGCCGAGTTCTTCGGTTTCCTCTTCAATAACACGTCTCGGTGTTATCTGTGTTTGCATCTCTCTTCCCTACTCTTGTTTATTTCATTTTTACTGCTGTGTTGCTTTAAATATGGATTAGAGTAGTTGTCTTGCTTATACGCTTGTGTTTACACTATTCCGCACTTAGTATTAAGTTAATGTAAAATCAACCAAGCCGTAACTTTAATTTGGGGGTCTAAATTGCTCGTGTGTTTTCGACACATTTCCGAGCTTTCAATTGGTATCAAAGCGGGTACACTTGCTGTGGTTTAAATACCTGAGTGTGATCCTTGACCCTATTTGAGATGGACTGGTCTCAATCGCTCAATGTTCCACCATTTTTTTATGGGAACAATTATGCTTTCTAGAAAGTCAGAATGAAAGCATTTTTATGCTCTATAGATGATACCGTTTGGGATGTGGTTGAGATAGGTTGGACTAAGCTGGAGGATCCTAAATCCACTTGGGATAAGGTAGCTCTTGCAGCAGCCAATGCTAATAGTAAAGCCTTAAATTCTATTTTTTGTGGTGTGTCTCCTGATGAATTCTACAAGATCTCTCATATGACGGTAGCCAAGGAAGCTTGGGAGATTTTGGAGATGACATATGAGGGTACGAAGAAAGTTAAGGACACAAAGCTTCAGATGCTTACCACCAAATTTGAAGAGCTCAAGATGGGTGATGATGAACCATTTGATTCATTCTATGGGAAGCTCAATGAAATTGTAATTGCTAAACTCAATCTTGGGGAGAAAATTGAAGATACTAAGGTGGTGAGAAAAATATTGAGGTCCTTGCCTGAAAGTTTTAGAGCAAAGGTTACAGCCATAGAAGAAAGCAAAGACTTGGATGAGATCAAAATCCAAGAGTTGATAGGGTCTCTCCAAATGTATGAGCTAGGACTGCCTTCCCATAAGGCGAGTAAATCGCTTGCTCTTAAAACCATCACCGAAAGAATAAATGATTCCTCCGAAGAAGATGGGGTGGAGAAGGAAGTAGCATTTCTTGCAAAGAACTTCCGTAAATTTCTGAAGATGAAGAACAGTGGTAAACCGTTCAACAGAGGGAAGTTTTCATCTTCAAGAGGTGATAGGAAAAAGTTTAAGAGGAAAGAAGGGAAGGATTCTCAACCTCCTTCAGACATTGTGTGCTATGAGTGCAATGGCCATGGACATCTAAAGAAGAAGTGTCCAAATTTTCTGAGGGGAAAAGGCAAGGTTTATGCCACAACGCTCAGTGATTCAGACTCTTCTAATTCTGACTCGGAAGAGAGCTGTGACGGAGAGGGAAACTACTCCGCCTTCATAACCATTGCTTATGTGAATTCCTCGGATGACTTGGGTGCACTTGTGAAGGAGCTTGGTGAGCATTCTGATTCAGAGTCTATTGGGATTGTGGAAGAGTCAGATGCTGAAGAGGAAGAGAATACAGCTGGTTTTCAAGAGAATTACTCCTTACTTCTTGAGAAGTCGGGAGAGTATGCCAGGGTAGCCAAGGCAGCTGTAAGGAAAATGAAGAAAGCTGAGGAAGATTACAAAAGCCTGTTGGTCAGATACAAGAAGGCAAAATGTGAAATTGAAGCACTTAATGGTGAGCTATCAGAAGCTTACATAAAAGTGAGATTTCTTGAGCAAGAGGTAGTGCAAGCTCATGCCAAGATAGATAGGGTCTCCTCCAGGAAGTTAGATGATGTTATTTCATCTCAAAAATATGCCTCAGACAAGTCCGGATTGGGATATACCGAGGAAGTAGCTCATCAGAAAATGTCACCAAAGAAGTGAAGTTTGTGAAGGCAAACGAGACAGTTGTAGAAGAACCTATTCCTGAAAAAGTTAAGGATGTAAAGAAGAAGAATGTGGTTGAACAACGGATGGTGAATAAGCCCCGAAATCAATCTGATGTCAAACATGAAGCCAGAGGAAGATCAATTCCAAGATCTCAACGAGGTCCTAGAACGGATTATGTGTGTCATTATTGCGGATTGCAAGGACATACCAGACCCAACTGTCAAAAGCTAAGATCAGACAACAATGCAAGCGCACCTCGGTCACGAGGAAGGAGAAATGACATGAGGTCTTGGGGTGGTGAGCAACCAAGAAGTCAAAACCATGATCCAGGAATGATAGACGTGATGAAGATGATTGGTGCCTTCACCAACTGCTTGGAGAGTTTCACCAGAAGGTTTGAAAGTCCAAACTCTCGTACCCAATCCGTCAAGGATATCACCCCAAACGCACGTGACGTGTGGGTGAAAAGGGGTACTCATGCATAAGCATTATAACATGTCCATGCATAAATTCTTCCAATGTTTAGGGACATTTGCTGTTGCATCATATCATGCATTGCTTTCATTTTACTGTTGTTCTTTTATCTGTTTGGTTTGTACCAGCTGTTTTTTTTTTTTTTTTTTGTTTGTTTGTTTTGTTTTATCTTACTTTTCTTGTTCTGTTTTGGGTGTGTTCAAAAATTCAAAAACCCATAAAAATTGAAAAATCTCAAAAGTTTGATCACTTGTTTTGTGTATGTCACATGTGAGTTTGGCCTAGTACCTTCGTACTTATGGCGTAGTGCATTTACGATCTCGACTTGTTATGTATGCACTCATTTCTTTGTGGAAGAAATCTTGACCACTATGTGTGACTGTTGTAAATAGATCTTCAAGCTTGTCATGAATGACTAGTCAATAGTCTTGTTGGTCTTGATACTTGCATAGACTTGTGTCTATATCTCTTCCCACTTTATTTTTATGTTTTTGCAAAAAGAGCTCACCAAATGAAAAGAGATATTGAGCTGTAAAAGCCTGTCGCACACACTAGTATTCGACTAGGAAAAAGGGAAAGCGACTCTTATTAATGTGTTTTGTATGGTGCTCAAAAAGCCAAAGGCTAATCATCAATGTTGAAATATCATAAATTTCAAGCACCAATCTCAAAATGAGATGCTTTTGTCCAAACAAAATAAAATGGACTACTTGTTAAGCCTTATGCAGAAGCCAAATGAAAAGTTTCTAAGTTATGTATTCAATGTGTGGGAGGTCATATATACTCATTTCTATAATGGAGATAGTCCACTTGATTTCATATCAGTTGTGTATGACTTGTTTAAATTGATCATTGAAGCTTCGCTCTGGTCTAAAGACTATTCCACATTTGATACTCATACACAACACACAAGACTTTGATTCAATCAATGCCTATCTCATTTGTGTGATTGTATATGTTCAAATGTGATGTGTATGCTCAAGTACTTGTTGATCAAACCCAAAAAGATTTTTGAGTGGTTTATATGTTTTTGAAAGTGATTTTATCCTTTCGTGTGTTTATTTGTGGTCAAATGCATATTGTGTGATTTTCATCAAAATCTGGTTCAAGGGTTGTTTCGCGAGAAGCTCGTGACTTAGAGCTTCCCGCGAAAAGTGTTTAAGGGAACTAAACTTTTTGCAAATTTACACAGAGACTTTCGCGACTGTTTCGCGACCAACAGCTTCTCGCGAAATGCTGTTTTGCAAAAATTGGAATTTTTCCAAATTCAGGCAGAAGGTATCGTGACTGTATCGCGATTGTTTCGCGACTTAAAGCTTTTCGCAAAAGCTTTTGTGCTTCAGTGGTCATTTTCGCAGCTATCTCGCGACTGTATCGCTACTCTCTAACCCGCGAAAAACACGTGTTTTTAGTTTTATATTGCTGATGTGACAGTTTTTCAAATCACAAACACTTCCCTCGCATAACCTCCTTCGAATCCTTTTCAACCAAAAATTCAATTTCTTTCAAAACCCCATCAAGTTCAAGTATCTTTTCTGCATTTTCTACTGTAAGGTTTGTTTTCTAAAGCATTTTCCTTCTAGTTTCTCTCAGTTTATGCAAAATTTTGGGGATTTTCGAAAATTTGAATGTTTTTCTAAATTGGGTGAAAATTCTTCAAATTCTTTAATTGGGCTGTGTCCCATTTGATGATTGTGCATCTGTGTTGGCCCCTTGTGGCATTTTAACATGTATTTAGGCATGATTTCACCATGTTCATGCATTATTCATGTTATATCTGTATTTGTGCATGTTAGGTGTTTGACATAATGTCTAAATGACATTTGTGCTTTGAATTGGACTAATCTTAGTTCCAATCATTAGTCTAGGTCTTTTGTCCCATGTTTATCATTTTTTTTATCAATGGCTATGTGGTTTTCACACTTTGCCCATTTTGTGCCTCAATGTCATGCCATGCACACACTAGGCACACACCTAGGCACCCTCTAGGCACCCCTCATGCATCAGCACATGCACACACATGCATCAACACATGCACACAGACACACACATGCACAGTCACTATTTTTCATGCATTGTGTTTGTGTTTTATTGGCTTGGTGGTTTATGCATGTTGCACAGAGTTAACTATGCTCTATTTTAAGGTCTTTCATTTGTTTTAGAGACTAACTTGAATCTAATCAAGTTTTGTGTTATGTTTTGTGCACTTGTTTCCCATCTGTCCTATGCAATTTTGCAGATGTCTCCAACTAAGCATGCAGCAACAAAGAAACCAACTTCCAAACGTGCTCGCATTGATTCTGATCACTTCAAGTCGGCTGATGCTGATATGAAGTACAATGACTGCTATAAGCACAGAGCAATCATCATGGAAAGGGTGGTTCAGTTGGAAACTCTTCAAGACACCTTCATTCCTGATGCGTTCAAAGAACGAACTTGGACCAAGCTGTTGAACCCAACTGGGGTTGTCTATTCAAAGATAATCAGGGAGTTCTTCTCAAATGCTACTATTGAAGGAGATCGTATTGAGTGCTGGGTGAGGCACAAGGAGTTCATAATCACTAGGGACAGCATTCAAGATTTTCTGGAGATTCGTCCTACCTCTCAGCCAATGTCAGTTCAATATGACAAGAGATTGGGTTCTACTGAAGATATGATAACGACTCTTGGTGGTTCATCGAAGAAATCATCTATGGACACAATCCGGTTTTCACCAGAGATGAGAACATTGAGTTATGTCATGATCCATAATCTGTATCCGGTCACCAACCTCACCACACTATCAGCTCCATGGACGAGGTTTCTCTTCGACCTCTTCACCAACAAGGAAATTGATATATGCAGTCACATCTTCCACGTTCTGAAAATGAGCATTACAAAGCAGAATTCAAGAACCATAATGCCTTTTCCCTCATTGATCATGGGATTAATCGCTAAGACGAAGTTGAAATTCCCAAGTGGTCTCACTATGGTTCAGAGGGACTATCCCATTGGTGCTCATACATTGACAAGGAGCACAACACACATCAAAGGCTCCAAGACCGGTGTGCATACCATTCCACAACCACGGGTTCAGCAGGATGAAGGTGAAGATACAGAGGAGAAGATTGATAAGTTCACCTCTGCTCTAGAGCCCTCTGCACAGCCATCATCATCGGCTCCACCAAGGTTTAAGCAAACTTGATCAGTTACTAGCTAAAATGGATCAGATGTCTACAGTGCTTAACTCCCATGTGTAGCACACAGCAGATCAGTTCGCATACCTCCAAGGACAGATCACCGCATTATCATCACAGATTCAGGACTTGTCCTCTGCTCATAGATCAAACTCCGAGTTCGACCAATTCTAGCCCTTTAGCCATTCTGGTCAAAAAGGGGAGAAAATTTTGAGGGGGAGCTGGAGAAGAGCTTGCACAGTGTTAGGGGGAGCAGAGCCTTAGACTTATTCTCATTGGTTATTGGTTGTTGACTCAAAGACGGTTTTATTAGTTTATGTTTTGTTATCTACTTTATGATTATAGTATTTACTGTTACTGTTTTTGGTTTAAAGCTTCTGTTTTAATTTAAGTATCATTGCACATTTATAGGCTTTTATGGTTTGTGCCATGCATATGCAGTACCTTGTTTATATAGCCTTTATGCTTGTGTACTTGATGTTTAATGTCATACACTTTACTTTAGTACATCACTCTTGTGCCCTTGTAGGATTGTTCCTAGATGCATATACGTTCTTTGCATTGGTTGAGTGATGAACACTCTTGTGCCCATGTAGGATTGTTCCTAGATGCAAATACTTCGTGTATTTCGCATTGGTTGAGTGTTGGATTTGCAAATGATACTCTTCAAATGAGCTTATCATCCTGCATATCCGGATGTTCATTCCTTATGTGAATGAGCATAGTGATCACTTTTGTATAGTGATTGCTTGTTTGATCTTGCCATAGTCTATTGTTTTTATTCCATTTTGCTTGATCATGCTAATATTGCTCCATATGCGTTTCAAGTTTTTCTGCATACAATGATATTATTGTGTTGTTGTGTTTCAGGAGTTACTTGTTCATATGTTTCAAGAACTTATCAGAATCTAGAATTAGGTGTGAGTGAGTTTTGCCTTTGTTCCCAAACTCACGTTTAAGTCTAGAGTATGTTTTAGGGTTTTGTCACGGAATAGCCAAAGGGGGAGATTGTAAAGTTGTTATTTACAACTATGTATTTTGTTGGCTTTTATTCCGTGCCAAATTTAATTGTAATTATTATTAATCGTTTATACCCTGTATCTATTGTGGGATTTGTTGTAAAGGTTGTGTGACAGAGAGAGAGTGTGAAGACTCAAGCATTTGAAGGTTGAAGAATTCTCGCGGGTATATCGCGACCTAGCTTCCCGCGAAGTGAATCATATGCAGGGCACATGTTGGAATGCGAAGAGTCAGGCCAGGTGGAGACAGCTGTGTCTCGCGAGTATCTCGCGGGTAAGGCTTTCCCGCGAGATACCCGCGAGGCAATCTGTTCTGCCAGCCTGTACTGAATGACTCACACTTTCTGTGTCTATCCTATATATACCCTTATTACCCACAAATGTTGAGGAATGCTTCAGAGAGAAAACCCTAGCCAAACACATTGAGAATTAGAGATTGTCATCCCCACCTTTCTCTATACACTTGCTTGTGGTATTTCCTCAACTCTTCCTTCTCCATTTCCATACCATTGAGATGTTGATAGCCCAAACACTTACCACACCCTTTGAGAGTGTTGTGTGATGTTTTGGTGCTGCTGGGAAGCATTGGAAGAAGCCAAGGATGGCAGATGCAACATGGAGCTTGTTGCGGGATCCGGAGAGCTAAACAAGACACGGTTCCGAAAAGCCTTGTTGGAGTAGGAGCTTGGAGGGCTTAGGTACATCGGGTAGATTAGGCTTGGAGGGTCTCTTGCTAACCCATGTATCCCAACTGATTGTCTAGTGGATCGATTTCCGCTTGGAGTGCGGTGGAGAGGTTTTTCGCCGAGTTCTTCGGTTTCCTCTTCGATAACACGTCTCGGTGTTATCTGTGTTTGCATCTTTCTTCCCTACTCTTGTTTATTTCATTTTTACTGATGTGTTGCTTTAAATATGGATTAGAGTAGTTGTCTTGCTTATACACTTATGTTTACACTATTCCGCACTTAGTATTAAATTAGTGTAAAATCAACCAAGCCGTAACTTTAATTTGGGGGTCTAAATTACTCGTGTGTTTTCGACACATTTTCGAGCTTTCAATATCTTTATATTGTGAGTCATCATAATATATATATCAATACCTTCATATAAATGATTTCCTAGGCTTTTCTCATGGTCAACGTTTACACCCCGTTGACAGGGTTGTGTTGTCCCCTTTTTGGGACTAAAACCTCCTTTTCATCCCCTTTCTTAAAGATGACTCCTTTGGAACCTAAAGGTGCACTCCCTTGCTAAGAAGCTTCCTTTTTGGATCCTCAATAGTATACTTTCTTGCTAAGGAGCTATCAAATGTGCACTATCCCCTTTTCTAGGACCGTCCCTTGCTAAGGACTAGCTGCAATATGATTGTCCCATGCTAAGGACTAAATACAATACTGAGCTTTTAATCATGACTTGCCATAGGTTTTCAAAACATATTCAAGATGCTCACAAAAATAATCCATTCTTAATTCTCAAAAACATAAAGATATATTCACACATACAAGTTTAAATAAATTTAGGTTGTCCCACAAGTTTTTCATAAAACGAATAGCCAATGTGCACATCAAACATTTATAAAATATCAATTTATATATAGAATCAACATATTTCTTTGATATAAAATATTTTAATAATCAAAATTTGTTTTGGGAAAACCCCCAAAATTAGTAAACACCACTTACCTCTTAGTTGCAAAAATAAAAGAAATCAACCGATCCCGTCACTAGGTCCATCACCAAGAATCTTAAAACCTGGAAACATAAGGAACAAGCTTATTAATTGTTGTGAAATTTTAAAATAATCGCAAGTGTACGAACCGTACTGAAGTATAGTTTGACAAGAACGAGGTCGAACCCACAGGGACTTGAATGAACGTAGGAAAATTAATTAAACCTTAACCAAATTAATCCTAATCTAGTTTAATAAAAATTGGTTGTTTTGAAATTAAATAAACTAAGCAAATAATAAAATTAAGCAAATAGTTTAACTAAGCAAAAGATATAAAGCAATAAAAAGATGTAAACAATCAAGGGAAAGAAATTAAGGTTTTGGAATCCGCCTTGTAAGTCATATCAGCATATATTTATGATCCTTAATTTTTCCCAACTCACTACATGATAATCTAGAAATCAATCTTGCTATCATGGAAAATATCCTCATTAAAATCCTTATTTTAAAAATCAAAAGCATGTTCTTCTTCGCTTCTTAAGTATAAAACCAAATCATCAATTGTATCCGTAGCCAAACAAATCACAAGATATATCCAATTCTAAAAATCAAATCATAACTTGTATCCATTGACAGACAAATCACAAACGATATCCAATTTTATAATCAAGAATTAATAAACCAAGCATTCAATTAATTAAGACAAATCCTAAATCATGAGAAAAACATGATTGAACTCATATCTAGAATCCCATCTTAGTCAATTGATATGAAGTAAGAACAATTTAAATCATTAAAGAACAACTATTGTGGGAAAAAGTAAATCACATAAATATTGCAAGTAATCCTTAACAAGGTTTCATCCTCAACCCTAATTATAAATTTAGCTACTCATGGTAATTGAAATAAAACAAAAGAATAAAATACTAAGCATTAAACTAGACAAATAAAATAGAGAAAGAAATAGTCACAATGCTATCATGGAGAAAAGCTACAGAGAAGCCACATGCGGCACTGCCTCTTGCTCCAATTTTCTGTTTTGCATCTCAGCCCTAGCACTAGCCTCCCTGAATTTTGCCCTAAAAAGCCTTTAAATAGATCAAGGAATCCTATTACAAGTTGAATTCCCGTTTGGAGAAAATCCCAGATTTTTAGGCTTCATTTAACCGACTATTTTGGCCCATTTAACTTCAGAATTTAGGCTCTTGGTAAACTACAAAGTTGTAGCCCTTTAAGTTAACTTTCTAGCCCAACTTGAATCATCTCGATTGGATATCTGAGCCGAAAGTTATGTCAAAAATACTAACTGATGTGCAGGCTGGAATCCTAATCCGAATTGGACTTGGATTTGGTGCAAATTTCCTTTAATTCCTTACTCCAATTGGACTTAAATTTAATATTCATGCCTGGCTGGATGTAAGTTGGTTTGATTCAATTGGCCTAGCCCCACTTTGCATGTAAAGCTCTTATTACCTGCAACACAAAAATATTACATAATCAGTCACAAAATAACATAAAAGTAAAACTAAATATGTAGATATGTGAGTATTTTATTGTATATATTTCATGCACATCATTAATAACAAGACCTATCGCAATGTCTATCATCATATTTGTCTCCAAAATCGAATAGGATCCCCTAAAACAAATCAAATGCACGAAAGCCTAGCTTGCCCAACCTAAGACAAGTACCCATTCCCAACCGAGAACCAAACAAGCATACAAACTCATAGTGCCATAGCACAAAACCAAAGCATTTTAATTCTCCATTGCAAGCAATGTGCACATATAAACATAAAACACATCAATTCATAATAGGGCTAGCATATCTCATGAGTTTCCCTTTAGAGCACTAAATGATTAAACCAAACCATTATTAGACTTAACTAAGTAAAACACATGTCGAAAAAAGCACATAAATTTACAAACCAATCTATTCAACAAAGATTTGAAGTAAATTCCACAAAATCCCTGCATTTTCATTGCACTTTCAGATTCAATACACAGCAGGTCAGCCATTTTGTAAAAATTGTTTGGTCCATGAAAAGTTATCCGATTATATGTTTGGTCCATCTTATATGTGTGGTATGTAACATCAAAAATTCAGCCCAAAATGATTTTTCTGTTATTTATTAAAAATCATGTATTACAGCTAACTCAAATCTGTCAGGGACAGATTTACAATTCCAAAATAAAATTACTCTAATCTTAGTACTATGCCAAAAACTTTCAAATTTGATTAACCTCAAAGCTACATGTTTTAGCACATGATAACAACTATGAATTAACCAATAACCTCATATAATAGTCATCACAACATGAGTCAAGAAATTCGATCGTCTAACTCATATAGGCAATTTCCCAAACACTTGACATGCAACAAGTACATGCCCACATTCACATATGTCAAAGCCAATCAAATGTAAAGGAAACACTTTGGAATCAACTCATGCAACAACAAAACACATACAGCTGCTCTAGGAAACCAAACCTCAAATACCCATTAGTAAATAGACAACCAAAACACCCCATCAAAGCAAACACCCCCAAATAGTTTGAAATTTTCAGATTTAATAAAAACTCTTGCTGCCCAAATCCTCATAACCCTCTAAACTTCCAATACTCACCAAAACCATCAAGTATATACCATAAACTAACAAAGCCCAAAGGATTTCATAGAAGAGAATGACAGAAAACTTAGATTTTTACCTCATCTATTGAATTAACCAAACTTAGAGGGATGGTCTTTCAAATGGGTCTGCCAAAATAGCCACTAGAACTTTTGGTGGTTGATTTTGATTGGAAAAGAACATTCCATGAATCAGCCAAGATAGAAATTTAAGAGGCAAAAGTGAATAAACTTCACATGAGGATGAGAGAGAGGATTTTCGGCCATGGGGAATGGGAACACCAAAGGAAAGAGGGAAAGGTGATGGGAGGTGGCACTCTAGAAAAATAGAGGAAGCCAACATGGGTTACATATAAGGCTAGGGCTAGGCTTGGGTCTTATCACAAAAATGCCTCTACTTAAATAATTTCCAAAACAACCATTTTATTTGTTTATTTATTTTGTAAAAGGCTGGGGTGTTACACATATAGTGTCACAAATGTTGACAACTTGGTCTTACCTTTCGCAAGCCTTTCATTCTTAGTCTCAACTGCTTGTGCTCTAATCTGACCAATCAGAGTTCCTAGTTCTTTGTTAAAAGTGTTAAATATATTATTAGCAACGCGATGTGTTATACCATGTTGTATATGCTAGAGTGGATGCGGAAAAGAAAGCACAGAATAGGAACATCGAGAACAAGAGAGTTACGTGGTTCAGCCTTGTCGGCCTGGATTCACGGAGGAATCTCTTAAGGGTTACATCTTTATTGTATAAAAGTGTAGTACAATAACCTGTGTTACAATGAACCCTAACATGAGTATATATAGACGATTAAATCCTAGACTACTAGTACAAGCAGGAGTGGCCTTGGGCCTATTACATTGGGCTAATATGTCTAATATATATATATATATATATATCTAACACCCTTCCCTCAAACTCAAGGCGGAAGTTCAATGAAGGCTTGAGGTTGGATAAGCATGAGAAGATCACTTGAAGATGCCTTGAAGAAACCACAATGAAGAATGTGCCAATTGACCAATTTTGGAGATTCAAATGAAGAAACAGAGTCCAAAATCGGAATCTACGTGAAAAACCGAGCAAGATAGGCCATTTCGAAAAATTTGACTTTTGGTCAAAGGTCAACGGTCAATGCTTACGGGTTAGATTCGGGTGGTCTGGGTCGAGTCGGTCCAAGTCAATAGTCAGCTAGGTGACGTGGTGCTGACGAGGCAACACTGCTGACATGGGGAGCTGCGTGGCTGATGATGTAGCTAGGACTGACATGGATCAAGCTGACATGGACGTGCTTGCATGGCTGCTGAAGTGGACATAATGATGTCAAATGAGATCAGCAAGTGTTTTCAATGCGTGGCTGGAGCGTGAGATGTCATCGGCGCCTAGAAGAGAAACAGAAACCCAAGTGGTGCTTGTGGGCGCGTGAGAGGTCAAATGAGGGCCGAAATCTCAGGTTCCGTAGATCGGCGGACGAGGAGGCCGACAGGGCGGTGCGTGTCTCTAATGAAGATTTGCGATTGATAATTTCGATGCGGCGTGTGGGAATTTTTTGAAGCTAACTGCGACACATGGAGGCGCGTGGCTAGGTTTCAGGTGATCAGATTTCTGGGTTTTCCTCATGGAAGGCCGAGGAGCACGTTTGTGGTGTTGGTTTCATCAGGCGATGCTTGGATTTGCACAGATCTGATAAGTTAAGTCACGGCTTGCTTGGTTGTTAGATTTTGACACAACACAGAGCCATGGTGGCTACGAGATGCTGTGGAGTCTAGATCCAGCAGACAAGCATGTGTGATTTTAGATGGTGGTGTGCACGCAAAATCTTCTTTGCTTGCTAGAGCATTTGTTTGATGCCAAGAACGAAATTTGGCTCTGATATCATGTTAAATATATTATTAGCAACGCGATGTGTTATACCATGTTATATATGCTAGAGTGGATGCAGAAAGAGAAGCATAGAATAGGAACATCGAAAACACGAGAGTTACATGGTTCAGCCTTGTCGGCCTACATCCACGGAGGAATCCCTTAAGAGTTACATCTTTATTATATAAGAGTATAGTACAATAACCTGTGTTACAATGAACTCTAACATGAGTATATATAAGCGACTAAACCCTAAACTATTAGTACAAGCAGGAGTGAGCTTAGGCCTATTACATTGGGCTAATATGTCTAATATATATATCTCTAACAAAAATTATTAGGGTTAGTTACATTTTCCACATTCCCATATAATATACCATAAGATGTATCAATTTCTCCACTGAAGCTTTTAATGTTGTAATGTAAAAAGCAAAAGTCATACCAAATTCTTGCATCAGTTTGGTTGGGACAACATTGGCGGATTTGCTTTGCTGCATCTTGGATGCAACTTGAGCAGTCTATTATGTTCACATCCCCTCTACATTGAGTTAGGCCAAAAACTTGATATTGGTTTTTACCATATGAAGTAGCAATAAAACCATTAGAGGTGGTTTTGGAAACCAATTAAGCTAATAAGCGATCAATATTAGCTTATATTTGGCTATCACTAACAATATTAGTGTCTGTATTGCAAAACTGCCCCAAGGGATCTGCAGATTCAGCATTACAAATGCATAGAGCTAGTAAGAGAAGAATTTTGTAATTCAAATAAACCGAGATTCATTTCATAAGGTCCTTTTTATTAGACTGGGGAGTGGACTTGGTAAGTGGATGCATGTGGGGACAGACATTCTTGACTTATTTTCTCAGTACTACCTTATGAGTGGAGAAAATAAGATATTTTCTTCTAGAATGTGATCCCTCTATGATTATTTTTTTGTTATAGTTGCTTCATAATAAAGACTTTGTTGAATGTTATGATACAATCTTAAGTTGACTATGCTGTGAAGAAGCTGGCTGCCGGCAAAAACAGCATTATCAAATTCGAAGATTCTTGCATGTTTCAATTAACTTAACCAATAAAGTTTATCATCTCAAAGAAAAACTAGTAAAATCTCTCGTTGTCAAACAAGTGACTTGGTGGTTGGGTTCAAATTCCACCAACACCAAAAAGAAATTCATTAGTGTCTTAGTCTAATAATAATGAGCAACAGTGGCAGCGCCACGTTCAGCTCAGGGTGTTCCCAAGAACACCCTGACTTGAAAAAAAAAAATTATATATAATAATTAAAAAAAATTTATTTGTTTACCCTTAAAAAAAAATTAGGAACACCCTCAAATTAAAAAAAAAAAAAAAAAATTGTAATAGAGCAAGAGGCAAGCCCACGGATTCTCAAAAAAAAAAAAAAAAAAAAAACCAAACAAACCAAAACCCAATATATTGAAATCAGAAACCAAACGGACAAACACTAATAGATGTTGAAAGAAAGAAAGAAACCTAACTTAAAGAAAAATACCTAACCCAACGGACGAAGAAGGAGATCGCCACCACTGAACGGAAGACAACAACCAATGGACGGAGAAGGAGATCGCCAGATCAGGCCTCAAACTCGAGCTCCAGAACGCCAGAACACATCAGATCAGAGATCGGTCTTCCTCGCCTCAACGTGCTGCCCGATGGCGCTGCCCCTTAGCCTCAGGCCTCCTTGCTCCCTCAACCTCAAGGTATTTCATCTCTGTCTCAGTCTCTCTGCTCTTTATCTGAAGAGTAAAGAATGAAAGTGAAAAATGAAATGAGACTTAGACTCTCTCTCTCTCTCTCTCTTTAAGACTTTGAACTGTGATTGTCTGTTGCTTTTGCCTTTTGGTTTGCTTAGCTTTATAAATTTTAATTAATATTTGCCCTGTTTTTGGAGCTATCCCTTGGTGTTTATGTTGGTGTTGGTGAGATAAATTAATTGTCTTTTAGTGTTGGTGTTGGTGTCTTTTGGTGAGATACAATTAATTGGCTTTATCAGATTGGCTCTAGTCTTTTGATTGGGGGCCATGGGGCATTGTGGCTTGTCTATTGAATTGGGGGGTGGATGGGGGCATGGGGCCGGGGTAAATGCACATGGGTGTGTGACTGTGTGCTAGTGCAGTAGTGCAATTAATAAACAATCATTTAATTAACCAATAATTGATTGGGGGAAGCAACTAATAAACAATAATTAATAATTTAATTAACCAATACATTATAAAAAAACAAACAAATTAAATTATGTTACTATGTTAGGCTAAACGACAATTAATAATTTTATAATTAATGAAACAACAATATAACAAATTATAATTTATAAAAGACAAACAAATTAATAAAACAACTAAACAATAATAATTAATAATTTTATTAATATTTCAAATGAACTTATAGTAGAAAGAAGTTTTTCAGCAATGAAATATATAAAGAATGAACTGCGCAATCAAATGGGAGATCAGTGGATGAATGATTGTTTGATTGTGTATATTGAAAAAGATGTAGCTTGTAGCATTGATAATGAGACTATCATGCAACAATTTCAAAATATGAAAACTCGTAGAAGGCAATTGTAAACTATATGTATTTACGTGTTTTTTTATTGTTGTTGTTGTCAATATATGAATTTCTTTTTTTATTAGATTGTGTAATTTATGTTTTTTAAGGAACACATTGGGAAAAATTCCTGGAGCCGCCACTGATGAGCAAACATTATGAAGTAGATGTCGTATGTTTCAAATCATATCATATCTAAACCAAAAAAAAAAATCAAGGATTTTTTCTTACAATAAGCGGGGGAGGGGGATTCAAACCTAGGTTTTCCACATAGAGAGAAGCAAGAAAAGCCACCAACCTACAATACTCTTGAAAAATTCAAGGATTTATGATTGGCTGATTAGCAGTTTGATGTCACAAAACTGAAAACAACATGACAGAGCCTTTTAATAGCTCTTTAGTCATCGGAACTCAAACAAATTCCACCACCTAATGTATTAAAAAACTTTTAATAGCTTTAGTAGCAGCCACAAGAATAAACTTTATCAACTTATGCCTAATCTGTACTTGTCAATCTCTAAAAGTAATTAGAGTAGCAAAACACATTTTTTTTTCCTTGAGTTGCATAGAGAATTTCATTGTGAAAATTTAACTATGATTACCCTTTTTTTTTTTTTTTTTAATGAATTTTATCAACAAAACTAGCAAGATCAGTCTTTTACTCCTTTATCCCCATCCTTGCCACTTTTAGCTGATCTACAACAACTGCGTTCTCAGTTTCAGACTTATTTAACTTCTTAAGGGCAACCTTAGCCGCCTTGGCATAATTAGAAGAATCCTCAAGCAGTACATTGTAAGCTGTTTGAAGATCCTTCTTACCTTTGGATTCATCTTCCGATCCCTCACTAGCCTGAAAATATGTCTTCCTTATCATCTACATTAGAGGATTCTCCAGAATTCCCATCACCAACTTCAGCTGTAGCAGTAGAAGCTATAAAGTTTCCTTCACTATCACTATTGTCCTCAGAACTAGAACTCGTAGAGTTACTCAAAGTAGCATTCATAGCTTTACCTTTGGACTTGATATAATTTGGGCACTTTTTATGGATGTGTCCATTGACATTGCACTTGAAGCATTTCAAACCTTGAGATTACAAATCTTTCAATCTTTCTCTTAGAGTCTTTCTTAACTCTAGAACTCCCACTGGACTCTTTCCTAAACTATTTACCCTTTTGTTCCTTAGTTCGCCTTTGATTCTTCTTGAACTTCAGAAAATTTTTAAAATTTTTTGCTAACAGAACTAGGTTTTCCTCAGCACCATCATCATTGGATGAATCAGCCTTCTTCTTTAACATTTTTTAGGACTATAGACTTACTTTTCATACTGTGGGCATGGGTGAGTTCATAGGTTTGCAAAGACCCTACGAGTTAAGAGATTGAAAGTCTTTGCTCTCTTTTACGGTAATAACCTTAGAAAGGGGCCTCTCAAGCGAAGATCTCAAGACTTTCGTAACTATCTTAGGTTCATTGATCTTTTCACTTAGTTTGAACTTTGAGTTCACTGCTTCAAACTTGGTGGTTAACATGTGGAGTTTGGAGTTTTTGACTGCTTTATTGTCTTCACGATTAGTTTCTAGGATAGACCAGGCTTAGTAATTTCTACTTCGAAATCATCCTAAACTCATCTGTGGACACAACATTGTATACTGCATTCACGGCCTTATTGTTAAAATTAGACTCAGCAGATTCTTCTTTCTTCTACTGTTCAATGGGTGTCTTAGTTTGGTCCACCCTTTCTCAATTGACAATCAAACTCTATCATTAATGGATTTAAGGAACGCACACATGCCAAACTTCTAATATGCATAAAATTGCTGTCAAAGTATGGCAGGATAGTCAAAGATTGTCCTTATTCATGACAAACTGGGTTTAAGGATCACACAAAGGAAATAAATCCTAACAATTGAACCTAAGCTCTGATACTAATTGAAAAATGTGTTTAGACCCGTAAGTACGGCTTACTACAAATTTTATTAATTTTGCAATTAATAGTCCGATTAATCAATTAACCAATTACAATTGTAATGTGGATAAAGAATAAAATTATCAGTCACACACAAGAGACGAGAGATTGTTCACAAAGTGAAAACCCAATAAGGAAAAACACTCTGGGGCTTACTCCAGTTCATTAAATTCACTATGAAGAAGTTGTGATACAAGCTAACTTCCAAGACCCTCAAGTGCATGTAATAGACATTGTATATGAGCTTCCCACTCCTACTGCAACTGCTGAACCAGACCACATATTCGCAGTAGTCCAACGCTGCAAGTCGATCACCAGCCAAAAAACCAATCTCTAAATTACTCCAAGGCTACTTGAAGTTTTTTTTCCTTCTCTGTGGTTTCACAGAGCACTCCAATACACTTAATAGGTGATCTTAGTGTTTGGGTGGAAATCTCCTCTCATAAATAATTCAATTGGAGATAGTTGGAAGATAAAGAACACTCACAGATAATTTTTCTTTGTTTTCTAGTAGCAGTCTTCCTTCTCAAAAAATTAGGGTTGGTATAGGGTTTTTATATAAGTAGGGTTTGGGTTAGAGGTGGTTACACAACCAAATCTTGAAGCAAATATCAAAGTTTTTGTAACAGGGTTTTGGTTGACCAAGAGTCTACAGAAACTCTACCGAAATCTTTTATTTGGTTTTCAATTTCGCAAGGCCAAGCATTCATTCTTGCACAACCAAGCTTGTCATTCTTACCACTATCTACATTACAATATCAAAACTCAGCAATACAATTACATCGGTTATGGAATTACCCAACACTTAAAAATCCTAACAACAAATATTATTGTTTTAAAAGTAGGAAATAGAAAATCCGATCCTTAACAATGCAAACATGTAAATTTCACAAATAGAAGTATTTATTGAAATAAAACTTTCGAGGAGTTATTGCAACATATATGTTTCCTTAACATGGCTCAATGGCATAGGGACTAAGCTTGGAAATTTTATGGATAAACTATAGCCATAAGAGTATCAGCCATGGTATTGTTTGACTTTGAATCAATAGGAAAGAAAAATGGATAGAGCTCATATCGGACATAACAACTACTATATAGAACTCTGCATCCTTTCCGGTCTTTACAAAAGGTTTCAAAATTGCCCACAGCAATGGCCAGACACTGTGCACAATCTATCTGAGATAGGTCTCTTGTGCATTGCACCAATGCATATGGTGTCACAAATGATGACAACTTGGTCTCACCTTTTCCAAGCCCTTCATTATTTGTCTCAACAGCTTGTGCTCTAATCTGATCCATCAGAGTACCTAGTTCTTTGTTAAAATTTTCAGGATCGGTTACATTTTCCACATTCCAATAGAATATACCAAAAGATGTATCAATTTCTCCAACGAAGCTTTTATTGTTGTATCGTAAAAAGCAATGGTCATACCAAATTCTTGCATCGGCTTGGTTAGGACAGCGTTGGCGGATTTGCTTTGCTGCATCTTGGATGCAACTTGAGCAGTCTGTGCTGCTCACATCCCCTCTACATTGTCCAAGACCAAAAACTTGGTCTTGGTTTTTACCATAGGAAGTAGCAATAAAACCATTGGAGGTGGTTTTGGAAACCAATTCAGCTAATAAGCGATCAATATTAGCTGATATTTGGCTACCACTACCAATATTAGTGTCTGTATTGCAAAACTGACCCGAGGGGTCTTCAGATTCAGCATTGCAAATGCAGAGAGCTAGTAAGAGAAGAATTTTGTAATTCAAATTCATACTTCTCTTTTGTAGCAAGCTCACGTAAAGTTAAATTTCATAAGGTCCTTTTTTTAGCAGGCTGAGAAGTGGATGCATCATTCATGTGATGTGAGGATACCACAGCAGACATTCTTGACTTGTTTGCTTACTACCACCTTGTGAGTGTAAAAAATAAGATATTTTTTCTAGAAGGTCGTCCCTCTTTGTTTTTTTTTGTTATAGTTAGCTCCTAATACTGACCGTTGTATGTTTATGTAATAGTCATATGTTAGACCATGCTTGGAAGAAGCTGGCTGCAAGAAAACAAGAGCATTATCAAAGTTCAAAGATTCTTGGGGGATACAGTTAACTCAATCAAAAAGTTTTTTTGTTATTGAGCAAGAGCCAGCTGGATTCAAACCCTACCTATAAAAAAAAACAAACCCATTAATTAATATCTTAGCATGAGATGGTGAATAATCATCATATAGGAAATTCTACAATTGTCCTATCATATCTAAAAAAATTAATTAATTCATTAAAAAAAATTCTTACTATAAGCAGGAAAAGGGAATTCAAACCTATTTTCACTACATACAAAGAAACATTTAATGCAACTAAGCTACAAAACTTTTAACAAATTTGAAGATTTCTAAATAGTTGATTAGCTCTCTGATGTCACAGAACAACACCACTAGTGCCTTTTTTTAGCTATTTAGTCATTGGTACTCAAACAAATTCCCCCACAAAATATATTACATATTTTTAATAGATTAGTGGCAGCCAGAAGGATAAACTTGTTGACTTCGGCCAAATTTGTACTTGTCAATAAAAAAATAATAATAATAATTAGTGCCCCAAAACATATCTTTTTGTTTGAGTGGCAAAAATAATTTCATGATGAAAACATTGAAAAGTCAACTATAATTACTGTTTTTTTAAAGAATTTCACATGTACAGTTAGTTCTTAAACAAATTATTGAGGTGATCATAATCCTATTGAACATACAAACAAAATTTGTAAAATCACGTAAGAAGACCAATCTAGTCTTAAAAGTGATTGATTTTTTTGGAAGTTCAGAATGCACAATTGATGTCAATCACAGATCATTGATTGATTATATGGTGTTGACTATTGTGCAGACCATGGTCCATGGCCGTGTATAATTTTGACTAGATGCTACCATACGTGTTACCAGGGAAAATGCCAAAGTTGTTGAATGAATATCATAACTTCAACGTGTACTATTAGGTATAGTTTTATAGTTCCGGTTAATATGTGCCCTAAGGACACACATTAATTGTACATATAAGGGAATAGTTTATTAATTTTGTTTTGCTTTTCCACAAGACAGCAATGACTTTTATGGGATCAAGAGAAAAGCATCTGACAAATTATATTTTTTCTAAAAAGACTAAACTACCCTTCACTCATTTCTCCTCCTCCTCCTCGAAAGTTGAAACACAAGTTAACCGAAAACAACCTCTTACAAAAATTCTCATTAAAAAAAAAAAAAAAAATCCTCTTACAAAAATTACAACTCATACAAATTTCAGATGTTACTAGAACAAAACCAGAACATATAATTAATAAAAAAAAAATGACTAAAATAAAAAAATGACTATTGTGCAGACCATGGTCCATGGCTGTGTATAATTTTGACTATATGCTACCATACGTGTTACCAGGGAAAATGCCAAAGTTGTTGAATGAATATCATAACTTCAACGTGTACTATTAGGTATAGTTTTATAGTTCCGGTTAATGTGTGCCCTAAGGACACACATTAATTGTACATATAAGGGAATAGTTTATTAATTTTCTTTTGCTTTTCCACAAGACAGCAATGACTTTTATGGGATCAAGAGAAAAGCATCTGACAAATTATATTTTTCTAAAAGGACTAAACTACCCTTCACTCATTTCTCCTCCTCCTCCTCGAAAGTTGAAACACAAGTTAACCGAAAACAACCTCTTCCAAAAATTCTCATTAAAAAAAAAAAACAAAAAATCCTCTTACAAAAATTACAACTCATACAAATTTCAAATGTTACTAGAACAAAACCAGAACATATAATTAATAAATAAATAAATAAATGACTTAAATATTTTTTTAAAAGAAATCGATATGGGTTTTAAATAGTTGTGAATCTCGGCACAAGAACTGTTCAAAGCTAAACAACTATTTGTTGCCGACGACAGGAGGGGCCTTGAAATGGGTGCGTCGGCCAGGCGTGGTTCATGATCGGGTGTTCCTGGAAGCCATCCCCATTTCATGCTTGAGTTCTGTTTGATTTCAGTGATCTCTATCTATTGAGGAAATGAAAGAAAGAAAGAAAAAATACAGAGAAAGAGATGGGATCTGAGAGAAAATTAAGGAAAGAAAGAAAAAAAAATGTAGTGAAACTGAAAGAGAAGAAACACTACCATTGAATAATACAAGAAAACAAGTCTGTTTTCTATAAGAACAAACAAAATATTAATTTTGAAAAGTTAAGAATAGTTGGCAAAAACAAGTAAAGTCAATGAAAAGATTGATGAAGCACATAATCCATTCTGTGTTTGAATGAAGCTCATTGAAAAGTAATTCTTAGGTACTCTTGGAGCACAAAAAATGGTGCTTCCTCCTCTCACATTCATGGTAGGGGGTCTATTTCACTATACTCCGAGATTACCTAAGAATTTTTCATCATTGAATTTGTCAACCTATATTCTTTTTGCTATGAGTAGAATTTTTTTTTTTTTTTTTTTTTTTTTTCTGAATAATCATTAAGTTTATTCCACAAAAGGAAAGGGATACATTAAGGCATGGGCCCGAGCCCAGCTCTAGTTAGAGCAGAGGGCAAAGCTGAGATATGGATCGGCCTAAACCAGGTACAATTCAAGCCCCATCTCGCAGTGTTCTAGCTAATTCCAATTCCCTATGAACAAAAGAAAATTTTGTCTAACACCTATTAAGTCTCCTTCAAAAACTACTCATCTCAAATTAACTTCCATTGCACATATGACATATGGTTTCTCTTAGAAAAGCTCGTTCTTGGCTTTAAAGGAGGGGTCCGGAATCAAATTGATACACCCAAGCTTTTGCTATGAGAGAAAGGGAAAATTGCTCAACTTGAATGAAGGATTCACGTACATAGAAATTGTAATACCCCAAATAGGAATTAGAAAATTCTATTTCCAAACAAACCTGTTAAGTTATGATTTTTATCATAACATTAGTATTGGCTTATTCCATGACAAAAATTGTTGAAATTGCAAAAATTTATTTCCTTGCATTTTTGTGGGATTTATTTGTAATGGGTTTAGTATTAAGTGGTGGAGATTTGATCAAGATAGTTAAAAGTCACATGAGAAGCACATGCCAGAAGCTGAAGAGTCAAGTGCCAGCTATGGAAGTTGAAGAGTCATGTGCTAGCTGTGCCAGCTGTTTTTGCGACTCAGTTAACTCGCGAGTGACTTGCGAAAAACACTAGTTTGAGGATTTTTGAGTGTGACCTATTTGTCCATCACCTATACTATATATACCTTCATTACCCACAGAAATGGCAAGGAGCCTATTGAGAGAAAAGCCCTAAGAAAGGTGTCTACAACACACCCACCTTATTAGAGAGAGAACTACTCATTCTTAGAGAGAAATCTTTGTAGTCTCTTCTCATTCCCTTTCCCATTGTTATACCCATTGAGGGGAGATTTGTACCCAAACACTACCCACACCCATTTAGAGTGTTGAGATTGTTTTTGGAGCTTGGGAAGCATTGGAAGATGCCAAGGATGGCGGATGCAATATGGAGCTCATTGCAGGATTTGGAAAGCTAAAGAAGACATGGTTAGGCTTAACCTTGTTGGAGCAAGAAGGTTGGAGGGCTTAGATGCATTGGGTAGATTAGGCTTGGAGAGTCTATTGCTATTCGTGTATCCCAACTTTATTCTTTAGTGGATCATTTTACCGCTTGGAGGGCGGTGGAGTGGTTTTTCGCCGAGTTCTTCGATTTCCTCTTCAATAACACATGCCGATGTTATCCTTGTGTTTGCAGCTCTCTTCCCTTACTCTTTAACCATTAATTGCTGATGTGTTTGTGATTAATTATGTGTTAAAGTAGTTTGCCAAATTGGGTATTGCTTATATTTCATTTTCCACACATATATTGTTTGAATATAAGCTTGTGTTAGTTAATTTGAAATTGGGGGTCTAAACATTTACTAGTGTTTTACACACTAATTGAACTTTCAAAACCATAATAGCATCAACCTTCCAAACAAAACATTTGAAATAAAGAAAGTGAGTTTTATTTCCTTCCCCTCTCCCTTGTGTGCATGTTTGTTTCTCAAATAAATAAATAAATAAAGTGGGGATAAGACTATCTAGGATAACACTTCGGGACATAGACCGAGCAAAATTGGACCCGAACTCGATAACATATTTAAACTCGAAGGAAAAATATGGGTATGGATAGAGATATTTTTTACCCATGAAAAAATGGGTCAACCTGAAGCTAACCCGCTAAAATGAGTTGAGTAAAAAAATATAGGTATGGTTAGAGATATTTTTGCCCCGTGAAAAATGTGTCAACTTGAAGCTAAACCCATTGAAATGATGAGTTAGGTTAGGTCACCCACGGGTCACACAAGTTTACCCATAATTTATTTTGCGCTTTTTTGCTTGTTTTGGATTTCTAACTTTTTGTAAAAATGTTTCACACTTTTACCACTTCTTTTTTCTATTGCCTTTCTTTTATTAGTTCTTTTCTTCTTACAGACACTTACAAATTTTTTTTTTCTTAACAAGATCGATGCTTGAAGGCTGTTTAATGAACCTTCGGTTATGTAAACTGAAGAATTGATGTGTTTAACTTTTATTTTTTTAGCATTTTTGCTTATTTGTTCTCTTATTTGTATTTGGAAAATCAAAACATATTATTATTATGTTTCATTTTGATTTTATATTATTGTTGTATGCATGTGAAAAAGAAAATTATGGGCTTGACCCACCCTAAAAAGATCGCATAAGGGTCATAGGTTTTACAACCAGTCTCTCACCTGAACCCAATCGATCCAACCCGTTTACTAGGTCTAGGAAGAAGTACTTGAGGCGTGCACAAAGTTTCTAGTGTAGAGCTTGCCGACCTTCAACTTCCAACCATCAAGCACTAAGTTGTTCTCCTTAAGTCCTAACTTTAGGCTAAATTCAAGTAATTCTTGGGATGGGTAAACATTAGGTATAGTACATTAAAAATGAAACAAACACAATATTAATATTCAACAGTATATAAGATTTAGTAAAAAATGAAATATTTATATGGAAAAATATAATACAAGCTTACCTTTCAAACACTAAAAGATAGTAGATAGACTAATTCACACTTACAAACTTACTTAACGTGAAGCCCTTAACGTTTCAAGCAAAGAAGTAAACATAAATACTTGGAATTACATAAAAATATTTAACAAAAGTCCTTGGCTCGTTGGAAACACAAGGAAGTGCCACTTAACGTGAAGCCCACGTGCCCGTGGCTTCAATTCAAACATGTAAATGTCACAAATAGCAATACTTATTCAAACGGTACTTTCAAGGAGTTATTGCAACATCTTTATTTCCTTAAAAAGGGCTGATTTGGCATAGGGACTATGGCAGTATGGCCATAACAGTATCAACCAGAGTATCGTTTCGCTTTGAATCAAGAGGAAAGAAGAATGGATAGAGCTCATATCGGACATAACAACTGCTATTTAGAACTCTGCATCCTTTCCGGTTTTTGCAAAATTTTTCAAAATTTCCCGCAGCAATGGCCAGACACTGTGCACAATCTACCGGAGCCAGGTCTCTTGTGCATTGCACCAATGCATACAGTGTCACAAATGTTGACAACTTGGTCTTACCTTTCCCAAGCCCTTCATTCCTAGTCTCAACAGCTTCTGCTCTAATCCGATCAAACAGAGTTCCTAGTTCTTTGTTAAAAGTATCAGGATCAGATACAAATTCCACATTCCCATATAATATACCATTATATGTATCAATTTCTCCAATGAAGTTATTAGTGTTATAACGTAAAAAGCAATAGTCATACCAAATTCTTGCATCGGCTTGGTAGGGACAACGTTGGCGGATTTGCTTTGCTGCATCTTGGATGCAACTTGAGCAGTCTGTTGTGCTCACATCCCCTCTACATTGAGCCAGGCCAAAAACGCGATATTGGTTATTACCATATGAAGTAGCAATAAAACCATTGGAGGGGGTTTTGGAAACCATTTCAGCTAATAAGCGATCAATATTAGCTGATATTTGGCTACCACTACCAATATTACAAAACTGCCCCAAGGGACCTGCAGATTCAGCATTACAAATGCATAGAGATAGGAAGAGAAGAATTTTGTAATTCAAAGTCATACTTCTCCTTTGTAGCTAGCTCACACCAAGATTCATTTCATAAGGCCCTTTTTATTAGGCTGAGGAGTGGACTTGGCAAGTGGATTCATTTCTTCACTTATTTGCTCACTACCACCTTATTAGTGGAGATGATAAGACATTTTCTTCCAGAAGATGTCTTTGTTTTTGTTATAGTTGCTTCATAATAAAGACTTTTTTGAACGTTATGATACAGTCTTAAGTTGGCTATGCTGTGAAGAAGCTGGCTGCCATCAAAAAGAGCATTATCAAAATTCAAAGATTCTTGCATGTTTCAATTAGCTAACTAGTAAAGTCTATCATCTCAAAGAAAAACTAATAAAATCTCTTGTCGTCAAACAAGTGACTTGGGTGGTTGGGTTCAAATTCCACCAACACCAAAAATAAATTCATAATGTCTTAGTCTAACAATAATGAGCAATTATTATGAAGCAAATGTCATATGTTATCAGATCTAATAATAATAAATAAATAAATAAAAGATCAAGGATTTCTTCTTACAATAAGTAGGGGAGGGGGATTCAAACCTAGGTTTTCCAGATAGAGAGAGCCAAGAAATGCCACCAAACTGAAACACTCTTGAAAAATTCGAAGATTTATGATTGGCAAAATTAGCAGTCTAATTTGTTAAAAAACTTTTAATACTTTAGCAGAAGCCACAAGGATAAACTTATCAACTTATGCCTAATCTGTACTTGTCAATCTGTAAAAGTAATTAGTGCAGCAAAACACTTGTTTTTCCTTGAGTTGCATAGAGAATTTCATTGTGAAAATTTAACTATGATTACAATTTTTGTTTTTTATGAATTTATCAACAGAACTAGCAAGATCAGTCTTTAGCTTCTTTATTCCCTTCCTTGCCACTTTTAATTGATCCACAACAACTGCGTTCTCAGTTTCAGACTTATTTAACTTCTTAAGGGCTACCTTAGCTGCCTTATAATAAGAACAATCCTCATCAGCTCATTGTAAGCCGTTTGAAGATCCTTCTTACCTTTGGATTCATCTTCCGATCCCTCACTAGCCTTAAACTATATGTCTTCCTTATCATCTACATCAGAGGGTTCTCCATAATTCCCACCAACAACTTCAGCTATAGTAGTAGAAGCTATGAAGTTTCCTTCTCTATCACTATTGTCCTCAGAACTAGAACTCTTAGGGTCCATTTGGATACAGATGAAAATTGAAAACACTGTAGCAAAATAATTTTTAAATGTGTGAATAGTGCCGTGGGACCCATTTTTAATGAAAAAGTTGATAAAAATTGAGAATTGTGGGACCCGTGAATAGTGCTTGGTGCACTATTCACTGGCTGAAAAGTCAAATAATGCGGCTACTGTTCAATGAACAGTAGTTGCACTACACCTGAAACGCTTGAAAACCAAAAAACAAAAAAACAAAAAACGCAAAACTCTCAAAACGCAGACGCCATTGCCAAACGGACACTTAGTGTTACTCAAAGCAGGGGCGACGTTATGTAGAGTTCAGGGGTTCAAATGAACCCCCTGAGCTGGCATTTTTTTTTTTTTATAATATATAATATTCTTAATTTTAATTTTTGATTTGTCCCTCTTAAAATGAAAATTTGAATACCCTGACCCTAAAATTTTTTTTAGCACAATTGAAATAAGCTTAAATATAATCTTCTTAACAATATTTTGGTCTTTTTAAACACACAAAAAAAGCCCAACAACCAAAAAAAAAAAAATCATCTTAAACCTAAAAAAAAAAGCCTATTTAGATCTTAACAAATTTTAAATAAACTAATAGAAAATTCTTAGTTTACATTGTATATATAAGATTTACATTGTCTCTAAACAAATGTGTATTGTACATTTTTTGCAAATTTGTATAATATTGCACACATTTGTTTAGTCTACAATATAAATCTTACATTAATAGTACAATATTTACATATCATTGTCCTAAACTAATAGATAAAAGTATTTTAAATAGTAATAACTAAAGTTCACTTAATGAATTTTTTTTTTTTTTTTTTTTTTTTTGAAGAGCTTAATGAAAATAATTAATATGTTCATTGTATTAAGAAATAATGTGCTAAATGAACTTATAGTTTATTTTTTATTCTTTTACTCATGCATACTATGGGCAAATTTGTAATAAGAAATCTTTGTAAAGCACAAAATTCATCTTTTATCTAAAATACATCTTCTTGTTGACCCCCCTAGAAAAAAAAATCCTGGAGCTGCCATGGACTCAAAGTAGCATTCATAGCTTTACGTTTGGACTTGATATAATTTGGTCACTTTTTTACGGATGTGTCTATTGACATTGCACTCAAAGCACTTCAAAACTTGAGATTACAACTCTTTCACAGTCTTTTACTTGGTCTTTCTTAACTCTAGAACTCCCACTAGACTCTTTCCTAAACTATTTACCCTTTATTTTCTTAGATCACCTTTGATTCTTCTTTAACTTCAGAAAATTTTTTAAGTTCTTTGCTAACAGAACTAGGTTTTCCTCAACGTCATCATCATTGGATGAGTAGGAGTCTTCTTCTTTAACAGTTTTTAGGACCATGTTCTTATTTTTCATAGGTTTGCAATGACCCTACAAGTTCATCTATCTTAAGAGATTGTAAGTCTTTGCTCTCTTTTAATTCAAATTCATACTTCTCCTTTGTACGTAGCAAGCTCACGTAAAGTTTCATTTCATAAGGTCCTTTTAATTAGGCTGAGAAGTGGACTTGGTAAGTGAATGCATGTGAGGAGAAAACATCTAGCAGACATTCTGAACTTGTTTGCTTACTACCACCTTGTGACTTGTGAGTGAAAAAAAATAAGATATTTTTTTAGAAGGTCGTCCCTCTTTGGTTTTTAGTTATAGCTAGCCCCTAATAATGACCGTTGAATGTTTATGTAAAAGTTATGGGTCTGTTTGGATTGAACTTATTGTTGCTGAAACTGAAAACTGAAAACTGAAAACTAAAAACTTAAAACACTGTAGCAAAATAATTTTTAAATATGTGAATAGTACCATGGGACCCATTTTTAATATTTTTTAGTGCGTGAAGAGGCTGTGAGCAGTGATGAACAGTGCGTGAACAGTGATTTTTGTCCCCTGCACAGTAAACCCATGTGATGTTACTGTTCACGCGCAGGGGGAAAAAAAAAATCTGAAAACGCAGACTTGTAAACGCAGACGCCCAATCCAAACGGCATCCATATTTTAGACTATGCTTGGAAAAATTAAGCTGACTGAAGGAAAACAAGAGCGATATCAAAGTTCAAAGATTCTTGCAAGTTTTAGTTATCTCAACTAAAAAGTTTTTTGTCATCGGACAAGAGAGCTAGATTCAAATCCTATCTAAAAAAAATAAACCCATTAATTAATATCTTAGCATAAGATGACGAGCAATTATTATATAGCGGATGCTGCAGATGTCCTATCATATTTAAAAAAATAAATCAAAAAAAAAATTCTTATTAAAAGTGGGAAAAGGAAATTCAAATTTATGTTTTTTAACAAATTTGAAAGATTTCTAATTAATTGATTAGTTATCTGACGTCACAAAACAACACCAGTACTACGTCACAAAACAACACCACTAGTGCCTTTTATTAGCTATTTGGTCATTGGAACTCAAAAAAATTCCCCCACCAAATGTATTACAAATTTTTAATTGATTAGCGGTAGCCAGTAGGATAAACTTATCGACTTCTGCCAAATCTGTATTTTTCAATCTTAAAAAATAATTAGTGCCTTAATACATATCTTTTTGTTTGAGTGGCCCAAAGAATTTCATGATGAAAAGTTATGAAAGATTTCTAATTAATTGATTAGTTATCTGACGTCACAAAACAACACCACTAGTGCCTTTTATTAGCTATTTGGTCATTGGAACTCAAAAACATTCCCCCACCAAATGTATTACAATTTTTTAATTGATTAGCAGCAGCCATTAGGATAAACTTATCGACATCTGCCAAATCTGTATTTTTCAATCTTAAAAAATAATTAGTGCCTTAATACATATCTTTTTGTTTGAGTGGCACAAAGAATTTCATGATGAAAAGTTAACTATGATTATTGTTTTTTCGAAGAATTTCAGACGTACAGTTCTGAAACAAATCATAGAGGTGATTTGGACCAAATAGAGTCCATTTCATAGTAGTAGTGTACTCCAACCATGAGGCACCAGTGATCATAATTCTATTGAACATACAAACAAAATTGGAAAAATCACGAAAGAGTGTAGACCAATGTAGTCTTAAAAGTGATTGGCGGTGATTGGAGCAGATCAAGGGGAAGGAACCTTTGAACCCAGCCCTTTTGCTCTTCGGGTTCTCCCTCGACTAACGATGAGCAGAGCAAGGGGCAAATCTTCAAGGTTTTAATAATGGATGTCGTGGGTTCTTGATCCAATGGGAGACATTTGAGTTTTTGAATTTTTTAGATTGATTTGATAATTTTTTGGATTTGATTATTTTGTTTGGGTTTGAGAATATTGGGGGTTTTGGTTTGTTTTTCCTGTGGGTATCAGACATGATCTTCATTAACGATTCATTTTCTCTCTCTCAAAATTCAACCGATTTGGATTTTTTGTGTTTGTTTCCCAATAAAATTTATAGGTTTGAAGGTTAAGGTTTACTTTGTTCGAGATCGGTTTGGTTGTTGGGTTTATGGGTTTTCTGGGTTTGGTTGTTTTGCTGGAGATTTGGGTTTGGTTATTTGTTGGAGATTGATTTTGCAGGAGATCTGGGTTTGAGAGTTGTAGCTGGAACTGTAACTACAACCTCACCCATTTGGGTTTGAAACATTTTGCAGGGATCTTTTTTTTTTTTTTTTTCTTTGCTATGTGTTTTTGCAAGTTTGTTTACTAAGAAAATCAAAGATAAGAAAAAAGAAATCTTAGATATTGTAATTTTTTTGGGCAATGAAACATATAATATGAACAATCATGTTCTTCCGAAAAACTAATGAAATTTTTTTTTATAATTTATTTAGGTTTTAATGTTTGTTTTTAATTTATTTTATTTTTTTGTTCAAACATTTTCTGAGGTGGCATTTCTTTTATTATTAAAATGCTGATGTGGCATTTTTTAAATGACAAATAATTTTTTTTTTAATATTATTCTATTAGCCATGTAAGCATTTAGTGTACCAACTGTGCACTAGCTCCGTTTGTCACATAGAATATTTATGTTAGTGAAATGACGGTATGGACTAAAATAGAACGCGTTTTTCATTTTGAGGACTAAAAGTGATAAAATAGAAAAGTAGGGACCAAAACAAAAATGAGGCTAAAATAGAGGGTCCAAAAATGCATTTTCAATCTTAAAAAATAATTAGTGCCTTAATACATATCTTTTTGTTTAAGTGGCACAAAGAATTTCATGATGAAAAGTTAACTCCGATTATTGTTTTTTCGAAGAATATCAGACGTACAGTAACAAATCATATAGGTGATTTGGACCAAAGAGTCCATTTCATAGTAGTAGTGTACTCCAACCACGACGCACTAGTGATCATAATTCTATTGAACATACAAACAAAATTGGAAAAATCACGTAAGAGTGTAAGACCAATCTAGTCTTAAAAATGATTGATTTTTTTGGAGGTTCAGAATGCACACAATTGATGTCAATCACAAATCATTCATCATTGATTGATTATATGGTGCAAACAGTTGTGCAAACCATGGCCGTGTATAACCTAACTAATAGAGAACATAGGGGAAACTATTAGGGGAACCTAACCCTCAAAGTAATAGGGAGGAATCCGTCACGTTCAGGTATTTAACTTAGGGTTGAACTTGTTGAACACACGTTATTTTACACACGAAAAAACAACTATATAATCGTGAATTAAATTCTTGTGACTTCAAGTCACAATTTTGGTTGTTCTTTTATGTGTACAAAACTGTGTAAAATAACTTGTGTGTAATAATACTTGTTTCTCCCTCCAAAGTCATGGGAATCTAGGATATCCTAAATTCAAGATGCCCCAATTAAAACCCATTGACGAAACCAGAGACCTATTTACAAGTGGTGCTTGTTGAGATAATTGTCAGATGTTTCAAACCACATTGAAAGGGTCGACAATAATAGTGTGCAGTAAGTGGAAACAAAGCATAGTTGGTTCATTTGCCAAGTTGAGCAGATTGTCTATCAGCCACTCCATAGGGGGGTGGAGAAACTTGAAACCAACTACATATATACCTCAAAAATGATAAGCAAGAAAGAAGATTGAGTATTTATGAGACTACGTCTCTAGATTCAATGAAGAGATGTCGTGGAGTGATGAAGCAGATGAAAAGGTAACATTAACCATGCAACCTGGGGTGTGGGTGTTGCTAAGAATTTTTACTTGGGGCCACATTATAATATCAATTAAAAGTACAAGAGTACGTCTTATATATCGATAGATAAGGTGTGTTGTACAAGTAACTTACAACTATAGACCTAAGTATTCTAACAGCCCTCCAAACTCATATTGGTGAAATGATGTCAACTTGAGTATGGGAGTCAAAGCATGAAAGGGCCCTAGTGGAGGAGGCTTAGTGAACATGTCTGCAAGATGATCTTGGCAAGAAACTTATTGCAATGATAGGGCAAAGTGTAGATAATGACAAATTAAGTGACAATCAATTTCAATATGTTTGGTATAATCGTGAAAGACGCCATTGTGGGCAATCTAAATAGTATTCTAACAATATCAAACTAATATGTATATACACACACGCCCTCGTATGATTGACCTAAAAATATTCCAAAGGTTGAGATTAAAGATGTTTTTAATCTCAACCATTGAAAGTGGTATTGCACGTGCACGATATTGCTCCGAATCTCAATCTCTCTTGACTCCCTTTTTCTTTCTCTACAAACCGACCATTGATCTATTATTGATAGATCATTTGATTAACCATTGTTCTTTCTTTTCTTTTCTTTTTCCAAATAACCTATTTTGCTCAAACCAACCACTTTCCCACTTTTTCATATAAATTCCAAAATTTTTGGTGTGATTTCCCATTTGAGACTCCCAAATATCTAGAGTCTAATTTCATAAATAAAAGTGTTTATTCATATTTTTATTTGGGGTTACAAGAAATATTAATGATTTCTCATACAATCCAGCACAATAGAAAATGTTTTCTAACTTGTTCTCCGGCTTGCAACCTAATACAAGAAAAAAAGTTCAAATAATATTTTCAATAAAACATGTAATTTTTTTCCAAAAAACGTTTTCTGTCAAAACAAACAAAACTTTAATTTTGAAAAGTTAAGGACAGTTGGCCAAGAAAAGTAACGTCAACAAAAAGATTGAATGAAGCTCATTGAATGTGTCAAATAAGAATGAGTTGATTTTTTTTTTTTTCTTCTGAATAATCATTAAGTTTATTACACAAAAGGAGAGGGGGATACATTAAGGCATGGGCCCGAGCCCAGCTCTAGTCAGAGTTGAGGGCAAAGCTAAGATAGGGACCAGCCCAAACCAGTTACAATTCAGGCCCCATCTCGCAGTGTACTAGCTCATTCCAACTCCCAATGAACAAAAAAAAAATTTGTCTAACACCTATTAAGTCTCTTTCAAAAACTACTCATCTCAAATTATATTCTATTGCACATATGACATATGGTTTCTAGCTAGTGCTTAGCTTCAAAGAAGGGGTCCCGAATCAAATTGACAAACCCAAGCTTTTGTTACGAGAGAAAGGAAAATTGCTCAACTTGAACGAAGGATTCACAGATATTAGAAAATTGTATTTCCAAACAAACCATAAAAGCATCAATCTTCAAACAAAATGTATGAAATAAATAAAGTGGGGATAAGACTATCCAAAATATCACCTTGGAATATAGACCTAGCAAAATTGGACCCAGACTCGATAACCTATCTGAACCCAAAGGAAAAATATGGGTATAGATAGAGATATTTTTTACCCGTGAAAAAATGAGTTGACCTGAAGCTAATCCGTTGAAATTATGTGTAGGTTACCCCACGGGTCACACAAGTTTACCCCTTTTTTTTTTCAAATGGAATTTATTTGCTGCTTTTTTGCTTGTTTTGGCTTTCTAACTCTTTGTAAACATGTTTCACACTTTCACTACATATATTCTTTACTTCCTTTCTTTTCTTAGTTCTTTTCTTCTAATAGACACTGCAGGTTTTTTTTCTTAACAAGGTTGATGCTTGAAGGCAATCTAATGAATTTTGGATCGTGTAAACTTAAGAATTTATGTTTATAAATTTTATTTTTTAGCATTTTTATATTTGGAAAAAGAAAAACATAATATTATTATGTTTCATTTTTATTTTATATTATTATTGTTTGCATATGAAAAAAACGAAATTACGGGTTTGACCCAACCTAAAAAGATTACGTAAGGTTCATAAGTTTTACAACTCATCTCACACCCGGACCCAATCAATCTAACCCATTTATCAGGTCTAGGAAGAAGTACTTGAGGCGTGTACAAAGTTTCTAGTGCAGAGCTTGCCGACCTTTAACTTCCAAGCATCAACTACTAAGTTGTTCTCCTTAAGTCCTTATTTTTGGGTAAATTTAAGTAATTATTGGAGATGGGTAAACATTAGGTACAGTTTATTAGAAATGAAACAGTACACAACATTAATTTTCAACAATATATAAGACTTGGTAAAACATGAAATATTTATATGGGCAAATATAATACAAGCTTACCTTACAAACACTAAAAGATAGTAGTAGATTTTTATTCTTTAGATAAGTAGGTATAAAACTCTGATACGAGTTACAAACAAAAGGAGGAAATCTAAGAACATAGGGAAGGAATGGATGGATACCTATCAAGATAACAAATAGTCTTCTAGTATAATTGGGGAATCTAATATATTTGAGTAATGCTAGAACCGATTAACAACTGTACAAAGGCGGTGAGTAAAGTTTGAGTTTTTTTATTGTAATCAATCAACTTTTTAGATGCAGTTACAAATAAATCAATTAAAAAAATTATTTATTTATTTGTTTTTATTACTTTTCAGCCCTAAATACCACCTTGTTGAAAGCATATTGGCTCATGTTAACAAAAGCCCTTATTGGCTAAAGAAGCTTTACAGTTTGTGGTGAGTCATCATTGAAGTGAGAGTTACAAGACAGACCCACCTAATCCGCTTTGTTGATGGTATCCATTTTCAATGGAAGTGCCTACCGAACCAACTTCATGAACCCTCATATGAATGCAATTAAAAGCTATTAAATAAAAGCACGTACAGTTAACTTCTCAGATCACCATACACGTATTATATATTCTGATAACTTCCTAATGCTTGTGAGATAAGATAGCACATGACTGAACAAATACTCCTAACAAGCATCTTAAAATATGCTCATAATAACTCCTACCTACTTTTGATACGGTGGTTACTCCATAAATATAAATACTTATAGAATGTGGAGGGTAAGAACCGAAATTTAAGTCTCCAAAAAGAAACTTCATATACATATATCCTTAGATTAGGTTAGAGTAGAAATTCTATCTTGAATAAATATATATATATATATATATATATGTGTGCACATAATAAGTCAAATCTTTTAAACAAAATTTTCTTCTAAACTAATTTAGAGAAGGAAAACACTAAAAGAATTACAAACTTTACAGCATAAAATTTACAAACTAATGTGACAATTAAAGTGATTAGTGGGTCTTAACAACCTTATAAATAAATATTTAAATTGTCTCTTTATGATTGGTGACACATCAGTATGTAAATTTAATGTAGTAAAAAGTTACTAACCTTATTACATGCGTTTTGCGAATGCGATGAAACTTTTTTTTTAGTGGTCCTATTTTGTAGAAAAAAAAATTCTATGTTTTTATTTTATATATATAAATTTTATTTTGAAAATCTAATTTATAAATGGATAAAAAAATTTAAAAATCATCAAAAGAATAACCCTATTTTTTAGACAAAATTTGAGTAGAAGTTATCAAATTATCATTTAGTTTTACCTCTACTTAAATATAAAGATATGAAAGCATTTTTTTCCCAAAAAATAATAATTCTAAACAAAAGAAATCTATTAAATAGAAGAATAGTAATAGCAATTGAGACGGCCTTTTTTATTTTTGGTAATAAGTATATTCTCTTTTCCCTCATTTTTATTCCTAGGTTTTGAGACTAGACAAGACTGAAGTTGTCTTTTCCCGGCCGCCTACATAGCACTATTCTTTAGAAAATCCCTACCACACATTAGGTTGATGAACTTTTGAGGTGTAAACCATATTATCCATTATTTTCATATGAAAGAATTTCCTCACTTATTAGTGCATTTGTATTCGACTTTTCAAAAATTTAAATAGAGTACTGTATACAAAATCACCCTTAAAATCTCCTATCTCAGTCTTGTTTTTTTAAGGTGTGTTTGGTAAGAAATTTTTAATAATATTATTTAAATTTTATGAAAAGATGTGTAAATAAAAAATATATATATAAAAATACGTGTTGTGATATTTAAATAACAGTTTTCGTTGTTAAAACTCCGTTACTAAACGAAGCCTCAATTTTGTGCAAAATGCAAAGTGTGGTAGCTTTTTATAAAATTTTTCACTAGTAAATAAATTTATTCTCAAATTCTATTTAGAAATATCAAATATATAACTTTATTAAACTTTTCAATCATAATTTTTTAGTATTTGGTTACTTCATTCAATAAATAGTGTTTATTTTAGTTGTATAGTCATTGAGTAATGCGATGGGTTCATTTTAATTTGTAATTTTTTTTCTAAAAAAATAGATTTTAAATGAAAAAAAAAACCAAATGTTAAATAAATATTCTATTAATATTCAAAGTATAAGAACAGACTTCACTTAAAATTGTCGCCTTATGCCCCACAATACCTTGAGCCAGCCCCGCACCTACTATTAACAATCAACCATGTTAGTTGATGCAAAACTTTTTTTGAAAATATCTATCACACAAGCTCAATTATAAACACAATACACACTTTAATTTTATGATCAGAGTTAGTTCTAGTTAATTTAATTGGTAAAAAGTTTTGTTTCAATATAATGATACGAACTTTATTTATATTTTAGTGTAATGATATAAAGCTATCTCAGTAGTGTAATCTAAAAGTTAAAAATCTAAAAAAAAATTATAAACTAAAAACGCGTAAAACAAACATTTTTATTTTATTTTATTTTTATATGCATAGACTTTCTCATTAGTTTTTTGCCCGGCAATTACGCAGTTTGTCTGCATTAATTCCACTGCCTATGATTGATTGATTAGTCGGTTACCTTTCCTCCACTCCTCCAACTCATTACATAACAAAAACAAACTTCTCATTTACCATTTACACGCATATCTCCTTTCCCAACTCTCCACCTCCACAACCAAAAAAAAAAAGCAAGCAAGAAAGACCCAACACTTTTTATAGTCAAGCACACACAATTGTATACTGATAACATTTGAGAATCCATTGATTGATATTTTTATATTACAAATGGATGAGCATTCTTCAGGCGGAGAGGAGTACTTGTTGAAGATAGTTCTCATTGGTGACTCTGCTGTTGGCAAGTCCAACTTGCTGTCACGCTTCGCTCGAAACGAGTTTGATACCAACTCCAAGGCCACCATTGGTGTCGAGTTCCAGACCCAGGCTGTGGAAATCGATGGGAAGGAAGTGAAAGCCCAGATCTGGGACACTGCTGGGCAAGAGCGTTTCAGGGCTGTCACTTCTGCTTACTATAGAGGCGCCGTGGGTGCTCTCATTGTCTACGATATCACTCGTACCACCACTTTTGACAGCGTCAAAAGATGGCTCGATGAACTCACAAGTATGGTTTTTCTTTCTTGATTTGTGTAAATCTTTATTGGGTCTCTGCTTTTTTTTTATCGAATTAAGATTTATAACGAGTTTGCTTTGCTGTTGATGATTTGTTTTGGTTATTGAAAATGGGTGATTTGGATATTGATGCCTTGCTTGTTACTTCAGTAAAACACTAAATCATAGGTTTCATATGAATGGCTGATTATAGATTGTGTAATGAAAGATTGACTTATCTGTTGGGTATGCACATGTGAGTCCCAAGTCTCACATGGAGAAAAAGTAAAGGAGTTGAGGAATTAACAAGAATAAGTGAGCCCAAATCCATAAGTTTAAGCTTTTGAATTAACTAGTGTCCTTAAGTAGTTGGGAAATTCAATGTACCGAGTTAGGATTCTTGGGCACGTGTAAATATGCTTGCTCCCGTGAATGTAGGCAGACTGCCGAACTATGTAAATCTGTTTATTGGTCTCTATTTACATGACTAACATTGCTTAGATCAGGAATCTTCAATGTGTTTCTCTGTTAAAACAAATCTTTATAATTCTACTGGAAATGACTCTATAAGCAGCAAATTTTCATATTGGTATTCTTTTCTGGTGCAAGCTGCATTGTATTAGAAACTTACAAGGTCCAATAGCAAAGATGAAAAACACTGGTGGTTAGCTTTCCCCCTTATTTTATATTCCCCTTACGTTAGTTTTCTTTGCGTCCATGACTTCTACTACACCATGAAGAATGTTTTTCACCAGTAGTTTTATTAATGCTCATGAAAATGTTAGCACAGCTATCAAAAACACTATTTTGGGCTTTTGTATACAAAACAAGCATCCTTGCAAAACTAATGGTTTTTCTGGCCAAATCTGTATTGGAACATGAACAAGGCAAGTGGAAAAAAGCTGGAAACAGATTAAAAACTAAAGTGACAAAACTTTTAGCTATTAGGTTGTAGCTGGAGCTTATGGTGTTGCATCTAAAATTCCATTACTGCTGGATAGATTACTCAAGGTGTTGCATCTAGTTTTGTTATGTTAGGTTGGTGTCTTGGTGACTGCATATATTAGCGGTCAATTATCCTTTACTGTGTTGAAAATCTTGTTTCAGGGGCATTCCTATTTCTAATTGGTGAATTTGAGGGTAATGAGCCAACTTTTCTCCTTAGTAAAGTGTGATGATCTTACTCTTGGATATGTTAATCACTTTAAAATGCATATCCCTTGCTTTTTTGTTTAACTTTCTATTAAATCTTGCTTCATTGAGGCATATAAATTTTCAACTAGAATTTAGGCCTAACATACTATCTCAGTTGAAGGAAGGCCACAACAAATTTAGCACAGGATTTATAGATTTTACTTCAAACGAAACTCTATATTGTTTCAATTGTTTCCCTTCTAGAATTTGTGCCGTGCCACCTCTCTCTCTCTCTCTCTCTCTCTCTATGATGCCATTCTTTTGCAATCTTTTATGTTTATCATATGTTTTTTTCTTCCATTTGTGGCCCTTGATTTGTAATATGAAGATAGTTTCTTCTATGTTCAACTCTAAGGTGAATTAAGTGAACTTTTAATTGGATTAATGCAGCTCATTGTGATACCACAATGGCAAGAATGTTGGTTGGGAACAAGTGTGATTTGGAGAATATTAGAGCTGTAAGTGTAGAGGACGGCAAAAGCCTAGCAGAAGCGGAAGGACTGTTCTTTATGGAGACATCTGCACTTGATTCTACTAATGTTGAAGCTGCATTTGAGGTCGTCATCCGGGAGATTTACAACAATATCAGCAGAAAAGTCATTAATTCCGATTCTTATAAGGCTGAGTTATCTGGGAATCGAGTAAGCCTGGTTAATGGAGATTCGTCAAAGCAAAGTCAGATGTTCTCTTGTTGTGCTAAATGATTTTTGTTCCTTCAGTTTTACACTACAAATTTATACAGTGTTTCATTGTGTTCTTTTCCCTTTCTTTCTGTTAGATAATTACCTGCCCAATTCAGTCTCTCCAGTAAGTTTATTTTATTGGTTCTAGTGCTTTCATGAAATGAATCTGTATCAGATAAGATTGTACTTGGAACTTTAGTTTCTTTTCTTGTTTTCTATTATGGGGTCGAAAGTATAAGCACAAGGATTTGCAATAGTGGTCTTTAGATATGCTCGCATATGCACTAGACAGCCTAGACACATAATGAATGTTTCTGTATCTAGTACTTTGGGAATTCCTATTTTTCAGACTCTAATTCATTGATAAGCTTCTCTAATGATTTGCCTGTGGTATACTATGTTGTGACTTTTGTGACTTCTAAGTGAATAAGTATGGTTTGATTTAAATTGCAGGTGTCCCTATTTGATTGGATATGTTACAATAAAAAATTCACATGTCAAAATATGAAATTTGGTGTTACCACTTTGATCCTGTTTGTTTAATAGCTCATACACAACCCACCCACTCCCTTTTTTTTTGTTGAACTCAACAAATGAAAGGAAGAAACATCAATCTAGCTGAAGTACTAATATTTCGTGCGGAATTTAGAGCATGTAGCCAGAAGGGAATAGAGTTGCTATTTCTGTTGATAGCTCTCATTCTGTTGCTAAATTCCACTTCTGCGAAAATAGATTTTCTCTGCTGTAGATTCAAATTTTGGATGAGAAATTAGTTGTATATCTTTTACAGGATGTATTAATTTGATGTGATTAGTAGTATTTTTTGTTCTACCAAAAAATAAGATCAATGTTCTACCACTAAGCCTCTGATTGTTGACTAGAGACCTTTTCAGCAGGTAAGTGCCATTTAAAATGAATTGTTACAGCATGATTTCCGGGTGTTTGGGATGCACAACATTCTACATTTTTGTTAATTTGTCTAATGGAACCAAGCCGCTATGTGATGTTGACATTGTTGTTTCCATCATAGGAGATTCTTGACTATTTTAGAGGTAGTTCATCTAGAGTGGGTTCTTCGCAGGGAGGCAATTTGCTGTGGCCTACTTGAAACTGTGGAGGTGGTTCATCACAAAAAGGGCTGTTGCCTACTAATATATTTAAGCTTTCATGAACTAATGCTTGGGCACAGGTCTCCCGTACAGGAGTAAATCTGCAAAAAAATTAAATGAATAAAATAAATTTTGAATTTACTAATATATGAGTACCCAAACATGTATCAGAAATATATAGATTAAGAGGAAACCAAATCACCAACGAAGCAAAAGTATACCTAGATAGTACCGGTCAAGAGACAACACACACAATAGACGAATTGCACATTCTTGAGACGAAATTCACAGTTTTTTAGCCAAGAATGCCTAGCCAGTTTAACCAAGTTCATCAGCTCACAATTTTCGGGAATATTTTTCAGCATATCTGCTTTTCCGATGGAAACCTTGTCCTCAGCATAACCCTTCATCTCTGCAGTATCAGCAGCATCTTTACATAAATAGCATACACCATCAAGAAAAGATTCCAGATCCACCTTAACAGAAGTCACATTCAACTGGCCATTATCCAGCCCAGAAGGTAAGTTCCACCCATGATCAACCTTCATGCAGACATCAAAATTGCCAACCTCACTGGAAGAGACAATATTGGCCATTGCTGAGGATGAGACATCTTCAAACTTAGGCCTCTTCAGATCTGGCTGAAGCCCATCCAATGAAACTTGCATATTCAAATCAATCTCTCTCTGCATTGTATTTGATATACCTTTATCTTCTAGTTCAACAAAAAGTGCACCGTCCCAGCTCAAGTCAGGCATAAACACCCCAGCAGAAGCACCTTGATGAGTTAAAATTTCCCTCAAGGCCATGACACTACCGCGGCGAACCTCCCAAACTGTCATTTGAAAATGAAAAGAAATAACAAGAATAAGAAGCATAATGACCCTGATGAAAGATCTACATCTTGTGAACCAAACCCCCCTCCCCCAACCAAAAACAAAAAGACAGAAGGGGTATAAAGTCACTTACCTGGATCAAACATATCAAGGATGAGTTACTCAAAAAAATTACGGAAGGGCCACCGCCCATCTCCATCAAGCTCCAAACTGTCTTCGTCATTACTAACATCCAAAAATGGCTGCATGAGAAGCCAAATGCAAAACTTCGTAACTTATGGAAGGGCCACTGCCCATCTCCACCGCCCAGTTTCTGGCCTTTTTGGAAATTTGTAGTCCAATGCCTTCAGCATACGGTCAGTATCATGCTTCTTATTAAACTTTTAAAGCGCACACTACCAAGAAGCGATGGTATCAAAAATGAACAAGAGAAAGAGGGGTAATTTTAAACTCAACACATCTATATTTTCCTTTCCTAAATAATATTTCATTATTAAAAAAAAAATTAATTGCAAAATAAGTGGGGTACGCACATATCAGTTCCCCATCTTATTTACACAAAATAGCTAATATATTTTATCACTATAATTATATTATTACAAGAACAAGACTCTTAATTGTAGTGGTACATAGAAGGAAAAGAAAGAAAATGATGGTCACAATTTAATAGAAGCACCCAATATAGAAGACAAAATCTATGTTTACATGACAGCAAGACACTTGTCTCAATTTAAGTATTTGCTACACACCTTTTTCTTACTTGTAGTGTTATAAGCTCTGCCAGCAGCTTGGCACCATAAACTCATGAATTGAAAAATCCCAAGCATCCAGAATTAATGCCAGAAAATAGACTGTATAAAGAAGTAAAGAATGAAAAAGGAGAGTTGAGTCTTAAAGTAATTAACAGAAGAATTAGATATTTAATACATCATGGATAATTTTTCTTGTTATTTTAATTTCATGCCATCTTATGTGCATCTTTAGGCCTCAGAGTTTATTATAACAAATTCCTGAATACTTGTGTTGTACCCAGAATATACCTAACCCACGTAGCTTTAAGACCTCTAGACAGAGTTGGTGGTTTCCTTGGGCTTTGCATCCAAAGGCAACCCATGTTTGGGAGGGTTTTTGTTTTGTTGTTTCTTTTTTTTCTTTTTCTTTTTTGGGCTGTGAGGGGAAGGTGGGCTTCATTGGACAAGCTAGGCCAGACTGTCTCATGAAGGAAACTAGAATCTACATCCTAGGGAGGAATGATTTTGTAGCCTAATTCGTTGTCAATCTCCTTTATGGCCTGTTTAGATAGAGGAAGGAAGGAGGGGAGTGGAGGGGAGTAGAGTAGTATTGGTTAAAAATAAACTAATTTTGTGCTAAATCTACTCTACTCCATCTCCCTCCCCTCAATCCAAATGGACTATTAAAGTTTTTTGAAAATTCGAAGCCGACAAGATATGATTTCCATCTTCCTTTTCGAGGATTACTTACTTTGCCGATGAGCTTACCGTAGTCGATGTTACCAGAAGTTTAGTTTTGGAGTTCTCACACTATTTCTAAATCAGCATAGGAGGCCCGACTTGCTGGGTGTGGCACTTGCATGGGCTTTTGCAAATAATCCCAAGCTAGTAGATTTAGCCTCGAATACAAGGACAAAAGTTTTCTTGTTTGAAAATTCGACCTTGGCTCAAAGCCATTCCCCATATTTCCAGTCTTCTTTTCTCAAAGTTCCCTTGCTCCTTAGCTAACATTCACAGTCTCAATCATCATAAGCTACTGTGGGGATGATAGTCCAAATTTGTATATTAGGCCTTGGGCCTCATTCAAGGATGTGGATATGTCCGAGGAGAAGCAAATGATTAGAGGAGGCCCCAAAGTTGAGAATCACGGAAGAAAAGAATGGAAGCATATAGTCCGAGAAGTATCCCCTTCTCGGATATGATGAATATCAATCAAGCAGGTACTTGGGCGGTTAGGGTGACCTTCCAGGAAGTTCCAAAGATAAGGATGAACTTCAGGTATGTACAAAGATGATAAGAATACAGAAATATCTAAAAGAAAAGCTGCTACCACCGCATGAAATGCACTGCAGCAACTTTTCTGGCCGCATTTATTTGGAGAAGACCCCTGAACAGTACAGTCTCAACCACCACCATTCGCAGAGAGCCAAAGAAGATGCCTGATGGGACATATACTAGAGTGAAGGCTTAGATGATGAACAAGTGTACGATCAAGATGGTCTAGAAGACCTCTCATGGGGGGGGGGGGGGAAGATAAAAAAAATTACTGTACAATTGAGGTCTATATTAGCTTTCAGGAACAGTGATTCAAGTGATAGTTCATCTCCTCGGACACTGATTTCATCGAGTTTTACGTGTGTTTTTGTGCTTGTTCATCTTTTAAATCCTTACTAGTCGTTCTTCAATTCATAAATAGCTCAGCTCTTTCACCCACTCTCTACAAATTTATTGTATTGGGCTCACATCCCATATCTTTTGGGCTTGGGCTACAAATCATAACCCTACAATTGGCGCTGTCTGTGGGGAGAGCTTGTGTGATAGTGAAGGCAACGGTCAACTATGGCAGAGCCAAGTCCACAACAAGCAGAGTCGAGGGCATCCCAACATGGTGATCATTTCCTCAACCTTGAACGGAGAGGTGACCGTGAAGGAAGTGTACACACCATACATACTGAGGGGAGTCAACCTCGAGGTAGAATTCATATCTCCCATGCGAAGAGCAACAGGGGTATGCAGCTAGAGATTGACCAGTTGAAGAAGGAATTACGCCATACAAAGAGGAAGTGAGCTTCCCCTGACAATGACGTTTCTTCTGATGATAGAAGAGACACTAGTTATAGGCAGAGGTCCCAAACCCCACCCAACGAAAAAGAGCTTCATAACGAGCGGCGATTTAAAAGCCCGCTACACAGGGGCGTAGGGAATGATGCTATGAGCAGAGCCTTAAACCAAATCTCCAAGTCTCCATTCACGCGTAAGATTGAGGGGGCAAGGCTTTCCCGGCATTTTCATCAGCCAACATTCACCATTTACAACAGACGCACAGATCCTGTTGAGCATGTGAGCCATTTCAACCATAGAATGGCTGTCTATTCCAAGGACGAGGCCTTAATGTGTAAAGTCTTTCCATCCAGTCTCGAGCCCATCGCGATGAGGTGGTTCGATGGCCTAAAGGCAAAGTCCATAAACTCCTTCCATGAGCTCACTCAAGCATTTGGCTCCAGGTTCGTGACCTACAAGAGAGTTCCTAGTTCATTAGCTTCCCTCCTGTCCTTAAGTATGCAAGAGGGCGAGAATCTTAAAACGTACTTCGACAGATTTTGGGAGCTGTTCAATGAGATTGAAGGTGATTTCGACAACGTGGCCATCAGTAATTTTAAGCTCGGCCTTCCATCCGAGCACGGTTTAAGAAAGTCCTTGACTGGTAAGCCCGTTACTAGCATGCGTCAGCTCATGGATCGAATTGATAAGTATAAAAGAGTTGAAGAGGACCAGCGGCAAGGGAAGGGAAAGGACAAGGTTATCCCTCAGGAGATGAGGGATTTCAGGTAGGATCGGTACAACAATAACAAACCGCGTAGGAATTTTGCTGGGCAATCAGGATCAGCAAATCTTCAAGCAGTCAACGCCGTGTTCTGAAAGCCAGTTCAGCAAGTCTTGGAAAAGATTAGGAATGAGCCGTTCTTCAAACGACCGAATAAGATGATGGGAAACCCTGAAAGACGTAACCATAACCTCTATTGCCAATACCATCAGAATCATGGGCATACCACAGAGGATTGTAGGAGTCTGTGGGATCATTTGGACCAACTCGTCCGCGAGGGCAAATTAAAACTACTCTTGCATCACTTCAGTGGTCAGGGGAGCCAGGCAAGTTCGGAGTCTCGAAGAGATGATTCTTCAAGACCCCCTTGGGAACTATCAATGTCATCTTCGCTGCACCAGGGAGAACAGGATCTTGCCTGTCCAGGGTAATGTCTGTAGCCCGTCTATCCACAGGGGACGTCAATCAGGATCTAAAGAGGACTAAAATGGAAATTCCACCAATCCTAGGCTTCTCAAATGAGGATAAGATTGGAACCATCCAACCCCATGACAACGCTTTGGTAATCACCCTCAAAATTGGAGGGTATGATGTGAAGAGGGTGATGGTGGACCAAGGCAGTGGAGCTGAGATAATGTACCCTGGCCTTTATAAGGGGCTGAACTTAAAATCCGAGGACTTAACGCCCTATAGTTCCCCTCTGGTGAGTTTTAACGGAAAGGTCGTTGTCCCGAGGGGCCAAATACCACTACCTGTGCAAACTGGTTTGGAGGTAGTGGAGGTAGATTTCATTGTTGTAGACACGTATTCACCCTATACAGCAATCGTGGCCAGACCCTAGCTTCATACACTAGAGGCTGTTTCTTCTATTCTGCACCAGAAAGTTAAGTATCCGTATGAGGGCCAGGTTAAGGAAATTTTGGGAGATCAATCTGTGGCCAGACAATGCTTAGTGGCGGCCATTTAACATAAGCCTGAGGCTGAGTCCTCGGCCCATGCTGGAAAGGATTTATAGCAATTAAAACCTCCGGCATTGCCCATCGGTGATACGGCCAAGGAAGCGAGGTGTGAAGATTTGGTAAAAGTTGCTATCGGGGACTATTCGGAGAAGTTTTTTTTGGTTGGATCTCAATTACCTCCCCAAGAGAAGGAAGAACTGATAGAATTCCTCAAAAGAAACATAGATGTATTTGCTTGGAGTTCCTATGAAGCCCCAAGGGTGGATCCAGAATTCATCTGTCATCACCTGAATGTCAACCCATTGGTCATCCCTAAGAAACAGTCTCCTTGGTGCCCATCCATGGAACACGCTGATGCAGTACGAAAGGAAGTAACGAAGCTCAAGCGAGCTAGAGCTATTAAAGAAGTATTTTATCCTGAATGGTTAGCGAATACTGTGGTGGTGAAGAAGAAGAATGGGAAATGGCGAGTGTGCGTAGATTTCACGGACTCGAATAAAGCTTGCCCTAAGGATCCATTCCCCATGCCTAAAATAGACCAACTAGTGGATGCAACTGTAGGCCATCCTCGGATGAGCTTCCTGGACGCTTTTGAAGGTTGTCACCAAATACCTTTAGCCTTGGATGATCAGGAGAAGACTGCTTTTGTTACCCCCATTGGGAACTACCACTACAAGGTGATGCCATTTGGCTTGAAAAACGCAGGATCTACATACCAAAGAATGATGACGAGGATGATTGAGCCTACATAGATGACATGGTGGTGAAAAGCAAGGTAGTTTTTGAGCATGTGGGAGATTTGGGAAATGATTTCGAAGTGCTTAGAAAACATAAGCTGCATTTAAACGCATCCAAGTGCTCATTTGGCGTGGGATCAAGAAAATTCTTGGGTTATATGGTAACTCATAGGGGGATTGAGGTCAACCCAGACCAGATAAAGGCTATTAACAATTTGCAACCAACTCAGAATCCCAAAGAAGTCCAGAAATTGACTGGAATGGCCGCTGCTTTGAACCGATTTATCTCTCAATCAGCAAATAGGTGTAGACCTTTTTTCTTGTTAATCAACAAGTGGAATGAGTTTGAGTGGACTGAGGAATGTGCCTTAACTTTCCAGCAACTTAAAGACTATCTAGCTCGGCCACCAATCATGTCCAGTCTTAAGCCAAACGAAGTCCTATTTGCCTACACTGCTGTGCCCCTTATGCTGTAAGTTTAGTGTTGATACGAGTTGATCTTGGTGTACAAAGGCCAGTTTATTACGTGAGTAAGTCACTGCATGAAGTCGACATTCGTTATCTGCCACTGGAGAAAGCCATCTTGGCAATAGTGCTTAGTACACGGAAGCTGCCTCATTATTTCCAAGCACATACAGTTGTTGTCCTTACCCAGCTTCCGCTTAAAGCCATACTCCGAAGTGCTGACTATACAAGGAGGATAGCTAAATGGAGTACACTTCTAGGGGCTTTTGACATCAAGTACATGCATCGTAGCTCCATAAAGGGACAAGTCCTTGTGGATCTGGTGGCCGAGTTCACTGAACCCCCATTAAAAATATTGAAATCAGCACAGAACATGGATAAAAAATCGGTTGGCATGATCTCTCAACAAGGCCCCTCACTTTAGGAGGTGTATGTCGACAGTGCAGTAAATCAGAAAGGTTCCGGAGTGGGTTTAGTGCTGATATCCCCTGAGAAAATCGTTATTGAAAAATCATTGAGACTGAACTTCATGGCTAGAAATAATGAGGCTGAATATGAAGCTCTACTGATGGGAATGACAATGGTTCAAAGAATGGGAGGAAAGATAGTGGAAGTGTTCTCAGACTCAAGATTAGTCGTTGGCCAAGTAAAAGGAGAATTCGAGGCGAAAGATGAAAGAATGCAAGGATACTTGAGTCAAGTTAGATGTCTGCAATCAGAGTTCGAATCTTTCAGCCTGCTACACATCTCCAGAAGTGGTAACGCACATGCTGATTCTCTAGCCACGCTTGCAATCTCCTCGGCACAGAATCTGCCTCGGGTTATCCTCATTGAGGATTTGTACAAACCCACGGAGATAAGAAGAGAGACAATCCGAGTCCATCAAATCAGAGCCGAGCCAAGTTGGATGGACCCTATAATTCAATTCTTGAAGGAGGATACTTTGCCTGAAGAAAGGTTAGAAGCTGACAAAGTACGGAGGAAGGCTACTAGGTTCTGGCTGTCTGAGAACCATAAATTATACAAGCGTTCCTTTTCAGGGCCATATTTGTTGTGTATACATCCTGAGACAGCTGAATCACTCTTCAAGGAGTTACATGAAGGAATCTGTGAAAGCCATACTAGAGGCAGATCCTTGGCACATAGAGCCATTACCCAAGGCTATTGGTGGCCAAATATGCAAAAGGAGGCCCATGAATATGTTAGAAAGTGCGATCAGTGTCAACGGTTTGCACCAAATATACACCAATCAGGGGGAATCCTTAATCCATTATCCAGCCCGTGGTCATTCACTCAATGGGGCTTAGATATTGTAGGTCCATTCCCTAAAGCAGTGAGAAACAAGAAGTATCTGCTAGTCGGCACAGATTATTTTACCAAATGGGTTGAAACTGAACTTCTAGCTAATATCAGAGATGTGGACGCAAAGAAATTTGTCTAGAAAAATATTGTCACTCGGTTTGGGATTCTTCATACTCTCATCTCGGACAATGGCCTTCAGTTTGACAGCAAAGCGTTCAGAAATTATTGTTGTGAATTGGGGATCACGAATAGATACTTTACCCCTGCTTATCCTCAGGGGAATGGGCAAGCGGAAGCTGTTAACAAGGTCATAGTAAATGGATTAAAGAAAATGCTAGATGATGCGAAGGGCAAATGGGTGGAAGAACTGCCACATGTCCTCTGGACATATAGAACTATGCCTCGTAGGTCTACTGGAGAGACCCCCTTCTCAATGACTTATGGGGCTGAGGTTATTATCCCTCTGGAGACTGGTTTCCCAACGTTAAGAACTAGTTCATTTAGTCCGAGTAGCAATAATGAGCAGCTAAAGAAGAATTTGGACCTGATTGAAGAAATGAGGGAAAATGCACTGATCCAATTGGCATATTACCAACAAAAGCTCAAACAAGATTATGATGTCAACGTAAAGCTAAGGCCTTTATCACCTAGCGATCAAGTGTTAAAGAAAGTTGTGGGCATTGCAAAGAACCCAGCTTGGGAAGAGTTAGGACCCAATTGGGAAGGGCCATACCGTATTACCTCAGAGGCTGGCATCGGGACATATTTTTTAGAAGACTTAGATGATCATGTAATACCGCACCGACGGAATGTAAAAAACCTAAAAAGGTATTATTATTAAACGAGTTTTCCTTCATCAATATGCTTATCTGTTATATAAAGGTTTTTGTATTTTCTGTTGTCATTACAATTCTTGTAAGTGTTTAAACTTAAATTCAATCATGCATGAAGTCCTCGGACCAGATGGTATGAGTTAGTTAACACTCCATTACAGTTCTTATAAGTGTTTAAACTTAAATTCAATCATACCTGAAGTCCTCCGACCAAATGATATGGGTTAATTAACACTTCATTACAGTTTTTATAAGTGTTTAAACTTAAATTTAATCATGCCTGAAGTTCTCGAACCAGATGATATGAGTTAGTTAACACTCCATTACAGTTTTTATAAGTGTTTAAACTTAAATTCAATCATGCCTGAAGTCCTCGGACCAGATGGTATGAGTTAGTTAACACTCCATTACAGTTCTTATAAGTGTTTAAACTTAAATTCAATCATGCCTGAAGTCCTCGGACCATATGATATGAGTTAGTTAACACTCCATTACAGTTCTTACAAGTGTTTAAACTTAAATTCAATCATGCCTGAAGTCCTCGGACCAGATGATATGGATTGGTGAACACCCCATTACAGTTCTTATAAGTGTTTAAACTTAAATCCAATCATGTCTGAAGTCCTCGGACCAGATGATATGGATTGGTTAACAATCTGTTACAATTCTCTTAAGTATTTAAACTTAAACTCAGTCATGCCTGAAATCCTTGGGCCAGATGATATGAGTTAGTTCACACTCTATTACAACTTTTATAAGCGTTTAAATGGATCCTAAATCATGTCAAGCCTCACAAACCATATTCATGGGTTAAAATTAACGCTCAATGGTGTTCTTTGTGAATGTTAAACACAACCCAATTCAGGTAAAGTCATTAAGTACGGAAATATGCCCAATGCTTTAATCAGGTCTTTAGATTAACACCCCCGAGTAAGACAAAGTACTTAATTATTTACTTATCAGAGAACATGGAAAACATCTCTATCTTCCATTGTTTACTGAATTCATTACTAATTTTTATACAACCTAGTTTTTGCCAATACTTAATTGTCTGCATAATTAGCAAGGTATCGTTGTTGATTCTGCTCAAGTTAAAGTGGCGGCAGGTCAATATTATTTGTAATAACAATAAACCTTATAGTGTGGACAGTGAAGATATAGAAAAAAAAAAAGAACGCTTTCATTGATTAGAAAGAAAGTATTTTACATTCCCTTACACAACAACAACAACAACAACAACAAAAAACAACAACAACAACAACAACAAAAAAAAAAAAAAAAAACCAAACAAACAAACAAAGGTCTTAATATCTAAGTCTTCCTTTTAGAGGCCAAGGGGTCAGTAGGTTATCTTGGCTGAGAGGCAGCAGCATCTGGGGCTTGATCCCTGGGTTCAGGAGTAGTTTTCTTCTTATCTTGGTCCTTACTCTTGACCTGGAGATCCTTGGCCTTCCCACCTTGGCCACCAATTTGGTTGGACTCCTTAGGAGCTTCAAGGAGAGTAGGAGGGGCTTGGTCAACCAATGGTTGCTCTGATGCCTTCGGAGCTTGTTCAAAATGAGAGGAATCAGGACCTGGGAGTTCATGAATGTCAGGATCGTAATACACACTCTCAGGGACTCCAGCAACATCTATGGCTTTACCCCAAGAAATATTGCAGTAGTCCCTGCATACCACAGAGAGCTCCTCTGTAAGTCTGACTTGAGTCTCCTCCATCCCAAGCTTATATGTCGCTTGCTTCTTAGCCTCGGCTGCCTCCTTGGCCAGTTGGGCAGCCTCCCTGACCCTTTGAAGCTCAGCGCGAAGATTTGTCACCATCTGCCTCTCAGTAGCAAGGTTAATCTTGGTTAAGTGCAGCTGCTTGCGTTGATCTTCGGCCTGCCTCTCCGCAATCTTGAGGCCAGCGTCAGTACTGTCCCTTTCTTTAATAGCTTCTTTCAGCTGCTCAGACAGCCTAGCCTGGTCCTACTTAAGATTACCCAAGGCTTTTTCGATCTCAGACAGAGAATGGGCCTCCACCTTGGCTGCGTTGCGGGCATCCTTAACCCATTCTTTAGCCACATAAACCCGTTGGGTAATCTGCATAACAAAAACGGAACGACTCAGTATAAGGCAAAAAAAAAAAAAAAAAAAGGTAAAAACGATTGAATGTGTACTTAGAGAAACGGATTGAATCACTTACCAAAGCCAAATCCCTCTTGAGGGATAAAAAAAGCTTTTGCTGATTGAAACGCCGGTAAGCGTCCATATCTCTTGGCAAGAGAAGGGGCTACTCTAAGGCCTCAGCAATGTGGCCTGCCTGCCCTCATTGGTAACTTTTGACAGAAGTGTCCCAAACGAGAGGAGCACCATCTACCTCCAACTTAGGAGCCTATATGCACGGTGGCCGGTGCACATCAGCCGCGACCGCGAGAATATCCTCTCGGCTCTCAATAGAAGAGGATTGTTTTCCTTGCTGATCCTTGACTACTTTTTGCTGCTTGTTTCCCTTTAAGGGGCCCACCTTACCTTCCTCAAGGGTTGCATTTGGCCTTTTCTTCTTCGGCTCAGGGATTGGCTTTAGGCCGAGGTCAGCAAGAAGCTGAGGAGGGGGTAGGGGAAGATTGGCTTCAGGCTGGGACTTATTGGCTTCTTTTGGTTCGGAAACTTTGTTCCTTGCCTTCATAAGGTCCCTTAGACTCTTGCTGCCCGTATTCAAAGCCATTCCTTCTTCCTCTTCTGAGGAGTCGTCTGGAAGGGCAGTTATTAAAATAGGGGCGCGGACGCTGGATTGCCTGTCGGTCTCTTCCTCGGCGTCCGAGAGAGGAATCACCTGAGCCTCTCTAGGCTCCGCTTCTTCAAAGCGAAAATTGTCAATTTGCTCCTCTAGTGAAGAGGTTGAGGAAGCAACTCCTTCTCCTACCGCGGCTACCTCAAAGGGAACCTGTTGAACTGAAGGGGCATGTAGGGGAACACCCTGAGGGACTGGATGGGGTACTGGTGGAAGATAGTGTACAGCCAAGAAATTAGGCCGAGATACGTCTATCTGAGCTAACCGATAATCGTTCGCCCTTATAGCGTTGCTGACCTCTTGAAAGTTGTTTGAAAGGGGTTTGAAATCCAAAATTAAATGGATAGCCCAAAGTTGCCCATCTTCACTTACAAAAATCTGGGATCTAAGCAAGAAGTTGAGGGCAGCTACGTTGGTCAAGCTGAGCCGAGGAGCTACATGCCTTCTATCTGTTAATACCACAACAGATCTAAGCATAGTTAGAAGCTTAAAGTGAAGCATTAATACAAAGAGAAGAAGAACAAAGTCAATAATGAAGAACTTAAATCTATTGTTAGGGAGCCTAAATCTAGGGTATCCCACCTGGCTCTCCTGGTTGGGTTGGGCAATGAAGATCGTCATGCCACGCCCCTAAGACGATCAAATAGTCGTCTTTCATCCCCTTGTTAGACCTAGGAAGACAAAAGATGAGCCTAACGATGTCAGACCGGGATTTAAGGTAAAATCCCGCCTCTTTTTGTGTATGACACTCATACATATGGACTACATCGAGCCAAGTGAGCCCCAAGCCCAAATGCTGGTTCAGGGCATCAACGCTACCTAGGATCCTAAAGAGGTTAGGTGCACATTGGTGGGGAAAAATCCTATGGTTACGAAGGTAGTCTCTTGTAATGTGACCCATGGGGAGAGTCATTCCCCCTTCTATGAAAGCTATCATAGGGATTATGACCTTTCCCACTTCTCGGTCAGTTGCTATCCCTTCTGGGGAACAGTATCGCAGGGCTACTTCCTGCGGTATGTGGTATGTTTCTTTAAACATCTCTATCTTGGCAGGACTGTCCACTAAATATCTAAATCTACCCATCTCGGATCAATAAAAATGGAAAATACTGAGAATGACAACTGGGAAATAAGAATTTGAAAGCCGAGGAGAAAAAGAAGGGGTTCGAAGAAGTTAGAACTTACATGAACTATGGTGGAAGATGATCCTTGAAATCTACAAAAGGGTTTTCAAAGACGTCTAAAGAAATAAAATTTCAATGATTCAATGGGTTTTGTGAGTGTGAATGCTTAAGTTCGCTGAAGAGTCTGAGAGATTGTGAAGTAAAGGAAAAATGATCTCCTTGGAAGCTTTATATAGGGGGCAGAAAATGAGTGGGAGTTATCTCGCCCAAACCCTGAGGAAAAATGTCATATGTTGGATTAATGTTTCACCGTTGGATGTCAAAGACACAGCGCCGCCTAGAGCAATTAATAACGCTTCTTGAATTCTGAAACATCAGTAGCAATGATGAAGCACCTAAAACTATGCTCTCACACGTGTAAACACAGGTGTTTTTACATTTCTAGCCCTCATTTCTGTGGCAGGTCAGAATCCCACTTTTTCTCCTCGGATGTGAGGGAAAAACTAAAATTTTGAAGGGCTATTGTGGGGATGAAAGCCCAAATTTGTATATTGGGCCTTGGGCCTCCTTCAAGGATATGGATATGTCCGAGAAGGAGCAAATGATCAGAGGAGGCCCCAAAGTTGAGAATCACGGAAGAAAAGAATGGAAGCATATAGTCCAAGGAGTATCCCCTTCTCGGATACGATGAATATCAGTCAAGCAGGTACTTAGGCGGTTAGGGTGACCTTCCAGGAAGTTCCAACGATAATGATGAACTTTAGGCACGTACAAAGGTGATAAGAATACAGAAATATCTAAAATAAAAGCTGCTACCACCGCATTAAATGCACTGCAGTAACTTTTCTGGCCGCATTTATGTGGAGAAGACCCCTGAACAGTGCAGACTCAACCACCACCATTTACAGAGAGCCAAAGAAAATGTCTGATGGGACATATACTAGAGTGAAGGCTTAGATGATGAACAAGTGTACGATCAAGATGGTTTGGAGGGCTTATCAACAAAAAAAAAAAAAAAAAAAAGATGGTTTGGAAGGAAAATATATAATGTAGAAGACCTCCCATGGGGGGGGGGGGGGAAGATAAAAAAAATTATTGTACAATTAAGGTCTTTATTAGCTTTCAGGAACAGTGATTCAAGTGATAGTTCATCTCCTCGGACACTGATTTCATCGAGTTTTACGTGTGTTTTTGTGTTTGTTCATCTTTTAAATCCTTACTAGTCGTCGTTCAATTCACAAATAACCCAGCTCTTTCACCCACTCTCTACAAATTTATTGTATTGGGCTCACATCCCATATTTTTTGGACTTGGGCTACAAATCGTGACCATACAGCTACATTCTAAAACCTGTAACAAAAATTGGGTAACCATTCAAACTTAAAGGCAACTCATCCAATGGCCTTACCACTTGACCATATTTTCCAAACTTGACTAAGAGGTTTAGAGATGTCAATTCGAACTCTCACCCGTAAGTAGATACCTTTGCCACTCTCTTCTTCAGATTCCGTCATATGGAGGAGCATTCCTAGCGAATTTCCTATTAAGTCACGAATCTCCGGAGTCAGGAAATGGATTGGGAGATCATGGAGTTGTACCCAAAAGGAAGAGGATTGGAAGGGAAGAGCAAAGATACAAACATTCTTTACCACCCTCTCGAGAATAACTAGATTTTTTTCGTAAAACCATGGCTCATGTTCCAAAACTCGCTCAAGATCATAGTCTTCCTCAAAATCAAAGAACAATTTATTTTCTCCAATGTCTTTGATCTCAAAATCTTTTTTGTGTTATCTAGAGGGGACGAAAAGTAGCCACATATTTAATGTTTGCCACCCGGCTACTTGGTCAAAAATTTAGCAACTACCAGGAGACAAGGGGAAATCAATTCCTTAGAACATTTCACACCATTCTCCACATTTTCTGAAAGGTTAAACTTGTTCCCTAGGCCTTCTAGTGCTTCCATGGATAGTCTATGGTATTGAGAAAGCATGAAAGAAGAAGAAAAATGGCTTAAAAATAAGAAGAAATTTTTTTTTTACTAAGCAGTTAGCCACTAAGGGCTACTAAGACTTGTATGAGGACAAGGACAGAAAAGCTCCACTGGTCTAGGAGTCAGCGTGGCTAACATTTGAAAACAGAGAGCGATTAAAAAAGTTTGAAACTATGTAAATGTGAAGAGATGGAAGAGAAAAAAAATTTAGTGGATACTTTAAGGTTTCTTTTTGAAAGTGTAACTAGTTGAAAGGGAGAGAAGATAGGTACTTGGTGCAACCACGACTACTATAACCCATCTTTAATTATATAGCACATCTATCTATCAATAATATATTATAAAAGTTGGATTCCATAACTAGTAGATGCATCTTATAATGACACTTATTCATTTTCAAAGCATATTACAATGACACATGCGTGACAAATTTCTATATTTAATTGGTATGATATGGACAAACTATGCCACATGACAAAAAATCATATGTAAATGTCAATATGTTTGCCATAGTACTAGACACGTGACATATAATTATAAATTTTGAATGAAATAAATGGTTTTCTTTAGTTTAGTATTTAAGTTCATGTTTTTATTCTTATTTATAACCACTAATTCTTAATTTTTCATTTGCCTTTTATTTTTTAAAACATTCCCCTTCCAAAGGCTATTCAAGTATTTTGTTTTATAAAAAAATTGTTGAAAATATACTTTAATTGAGTAATATATGTGTAATCTAATTACCTATTGATACTAATAAATAAATAAAAAAACGTATTTTCAAACCTTAATTAAATACATCACAATTAGAAAAGAAGCCTATAAGTCATTTTATTTTTCTCACTTCTTTGACACATGAAATTAAAATTGTACACATATAACAATTAAATGTATACAATATTATCCTAACTTTTAGCTTTTGATGTTTTTTTGACACAAAGGTATATATATAATTTGCTTTGGGTATGAAAGCTCGGAAATGTGTCGAAAACACACAAGCTGTTTAGACCCCCAAATTAAAGTTACGGCTTGGTTGATTTTACACTAACTTAATACTAAGTGCGAAATAGTGTAAACACAAGTGTATAAGCAAGACAACTACTCTAATCCATATTTAAAGCAACCCAACAGTAAAAAGGAAATGAACAAGAGTAGGGAAAAGAGATGCAAACACAGATAACACCGAGACGTGTTATCGAAGAGGAAATCGAAGAACTCAGTGAAAAACCTCTCTGCCGCCCTCCAAGCGAAAATCGATCCACTAGACAATCAGTTGGGATACAAGGGTGAGCAAGAGACCCTCCAAGCCTAATCTACCCTCTGTACCTAATCCCTTCAAGCTCCTACTCCAACAAGGCTTCTCGGAACCATGTCTTGTCTAGTTCTCCGGATCCCGTAACAAGCTCCATGTTGCATCTGCCATTCCAGGCTTCTTCCAGTGCTTCCCAGCAACACCAAAACTTCACTTGACACTCTCAAAGGGTGTGGTAAGTGTTTGGGCCATCAACCTCTCAATGGTATGGAAATGGAGAGGTAGGAGATGAGAAAATTCCCAAAACAAATGTGTAGAGGATTGTGGGTATAACAATCTCTAACTCTCAAGGTGTTTGGTTAGGGTTTTCTCTCAGAAGCTCTCCTTAACATTTGTGGGTAATGTGGGTATAAATAGTGTAGGCACAGAAAGTGTGTATTAGACTGGACAGGCTAGCAGAGCAGAATGTCTCGCGAGTGCCCTGCGGGAAGGCCTTACCCGCGAGATACTCGCGAGACACAGCTGTCTCCATCTGGCCTAACTCTTCGCATTCCAGCACGCGCAGGACACATGATTCATTTCGCAGGTAGCTAAGTCGCGATATACCCGCGAGAAATCTTCAGTCTTCAAATGCTTGAGTATTCACACACTCTCTCTCTATCACACAACTCTTACAAAGAAATCCCATAATAAATACAGGGTACAACAGATTGAATATAATTACAATCAAATTTGGCACGAAATATAAGCCAACAAAACAAATAGTTGTAAATAACAACTTTACAGGGTATTAATAAGAAGTTTTTTTTTTCCCATTTATATCACATCATTATTTTAGTAAGTAGAATTATATTTACTTCCAATTATCTATACGTATAATGTTCATCCTCTTCTCCAACATTTCATCTTCCACATCCCCTCTTTCTTAGTGAATAAGTTTAATTTTCTTGTTCCCCTCTATATTTTTAGATATAAATATGTTTTGTCTTTATCCCTATTATAACCAACAAGCTTAAGTATTTTGATGAGAGATTTTTTTTTTCACAATTGCATTTTTATTTTTATTCTCCACTATTAGAGGTATCTCTCTCTCTCTCTCTCTCTCACACACACACTTTGCTATTAATCTCTAACCTTATTCTTCGATTTGTTTTAATACTTATCATTTTACATATTGTTTTTTGTATATGGAATTCAAGATTGAACGATATTTGCAACAAAAGCTTGATTTATGTATTTTTATTGTTTAAAATTTATTATTATTATTTTGATGCTAATGCGAATATATTTTCTTTTGGTGTTTTAACTAGTGGATGATTTTTTTTCTTTGAGAATCAATTAGTGGGTAATATTCAATTTGTTTTTTTTGTATAAATTTTGTCCAATTGTGATCCAAATGTTTATTCATAGTTGCATGATTGTGGAATTCACTATGTATATGAAAGTTTCTAATAGTTATGTCAACATTTTTGTGTACAATATTTGACTTATAATTCTTTATGTTCATCATTAAATTATACAACATTTTCATTTCATGTTCCAAATAAGAAGTTTTATCTCCATTTTATGCAAGTGCAACCTCCTAAAAAATGGTTACATATTGTTTTATATATTCTTACTGAAACTCACTACTAACATAAATGGTAAAAATTGATGCTCTACATTTAAAGAAAAACAATTTTTTTAGATGTTTCACTTTCCCTAGAATTTGTATCTCATTATTAAATAAATTTTACTATCATGTCTTTTTCTTTTGTTCACATCAAGATTGATATAAATATTGTAATATTAAAATTATAAATAATGTTAAAATATTAAGAAATTTTGGTTGACATTTTAAGTAATATTATTAACTCAATAATAGAAATAAAATTTTACTCATTGTTTCTTTATTAATGCCTATTAATTAGCAACTATTGGAAGCAAAAACAATAAATTTTTTCCAGGATTATAATTAAATATTTGTTAAAATGTTAATTTTACTTAATATTTTAAATAGCAATACTTATGAGTTTCCATGCATCACCATAATTACAATACTAATTTACACACAAAAAAATGTTTTAAAAAAAAAAATTTGTGCAATGCATGGGCCTATCACTAGTTATTTAAAAATTTTCTTTTCTTTTTAGGCCCCCATTGTAATGAAAATTCTTGACTTTGTGTTTGAGCCATTATTCTTTTGAAATGTTTGGGAGTTTAATTTAAGACCCAATTTATCATTTTGGCCCGCAGGATAAGCCCAGCCCAAACCGATGCTCCTTACCGAAGTGAATAAACCCAACTTTAACCGATTTAATTAGGGGCCCTCACTTTTTCTGTTGGCTTTGGGGTGAACAAATTGAAAACCCACACCTTCTATTCTGTCCAAACTTGTCCGAACCAAACTCCTTATCCAGTGGCCCGGACTATTTGGAATGCATTACAACTTTACAAGTAAATGCAGCCCCTAGTGCGAGTCTTGAACCCAAGCCTGTATGGCTTTTTAATACACGCAATGATTCTCTTGAAATTGGAGACTTATCAAAGTACTTGATCGAAAAGAAAGAAAAACTAAGAAAATGTATAAGGGAGAAAGAGAGATTCAGAGAAGAGAATGAGGAAAGAATCACAGATGTAGTTACAAATTTGTTGGTTGTATCACTGTTATAATATTCTGCTGATGAAGAAGAAAAGTGCGGTGAAAAACGACTTCATTCCACTACTAATGCCAAAGTCCCTAGAGATTTTTACTTATTAATTTATTTTTTAACAAATGAGCGAAAATTTGGAAACATTTTTTTTTCTTTCTTATAAAATCAAATATTTTTAAGAGTAGTCTTATTAAAGCAACACTTTCACAAAAAAGTGATGTTAGTAATGAGTCTAGATAAAAACCAATTACCACAACTTTAATTGTGAAAGTAGCACTAAGATGATCATATTCAAGTTTATTAAAGCTAGGTTTAAAAAAAAAATTAGAGTCAGGGTGTTCAAATTTTATTTTAAGGGTTCAAAACAAAAATTTATAAATAATTTTTTTTTTTTTTTTTTGGGGGCCAAGTCAGGGGATTCATTTGAACTCCTGAATGTACCACAACCTTTGGTGTGGAGACTGGGTTTATGTTCTTTGTCTTGTACCTGTCTGTAGCAGCTAAAGTTGCTATGTCTTGTGTTGTCTTTAGTAGAGGTTACTATGTTGTCTGCTGGATTTGTGTTCTATTTGGTTGAATAAAATTTTTTTACTGATTTCTCCTCCCCCCACCCCACCCAAAAAAAAAAAAAAAACTACTAATTACATTTAATCTTAATGTTTCTTTGTTTATGTTTGAGGAAGTTGGGCTTCCAATCAATCTTTTAAAGTTCGATTCTTATATTGCTTATTTTGAACTAAAATGCAGATGTCTATTCAGTGTCATAACCAAACTAAACCAACTTCCATAACTGTTTTGATGATGAATCGGCCTCAGCCATCCTTTCCCTCCCCTTGCCTACAAGATTCAAACTAGACAAGCACATATACCTTTAGTTGGAGTCCATTGGAAGAGGCTATGGAAGATCAAAGTTCAAGAAAGATTAAGAATGATTCTCTGGAGAGAATTGGAGCTAACACTCTTCCAACCAAAGAAAACATATTCAGGAGGATCGACTCTGATAAGGAATAAAAATAGCAGCATTGTAGTCTTAATCCGTCAGCGTATACTAAGGCTGACGGTTAGACATCGCCTTAGGCTTAACCCGTCAGCGTACGTCAAGCTGACGGTTATACAGCCCCACATGCTTAACCCGTCAGCATACGTCAGGCTGACGGTTATACAGCCCCACATGCTTAACCCGTCAGCATACGTCAGGCTGACGGTTATACAGCCTCACATGCTTAACCCGTCAGCTTACACTTATGCTGACGGATTCATGTGACGAAGGATAACCCTAGAAGCTGACGAGAATGACACCCCTGTCCAGGCTGACGGATCATGAGGCCGACGGTTCAAGAAAATCCTTTTACTTGGACACCACGCCTAGTGATAGAATCCTATAAGGAAAGGGTTCCGCAATCTACGCTCACATGAATTCCTATATGGAAAAGACTTCTACTCCAAGGAAGAGAGGTCAACCCTCTACTACTATAAAAGCCCCAATACCCTCACAAATCGAGGTACGCACAATTAACCCCTCTCTAGCACTCTAGAGTTGAAACAAGTCCTAACTTGACCTTCGGAGGGTATTTGGCCGGCACCACACCGGTGCTCTCTGTTAGGTCTTCTCCTTTTTGTTGTGCAGGTGTAGTTCCAAGCGTACAAGCATTGTGCAACTCACTGGTGAGATTTTCGGCATCATCAGTTGGCGCCGTCTGTGGGAAACGACAACGCTGTAAGCCATACTACCGTTTTCCGGACTAAAGAGTTGCATGGTACTCACTCGCTCAATGGCAACTACTAACGACGTTCAAGAAGAGGAGCAACCCACGACTGCCCTCGAGAGACAAGTACGGACTCTTGGTGCCGCCGTGGAGCGCCTCACCAAACAAAACCACGACTTGGAGGAGCAGCTGCGCCAGAAGAACGCAGCACTGAACGACCAACAAGGGGATCAGGAGGGGAACAGCACTCCCAAGAAAAATCAGGAGAAACCGGAAGGCAGCCACGCCCCAAGCAAACCAGAGAGGCAGAACTTGAGCATGCCATCCCTCACGGATGCAACTCCACCACATGTTGTCGCAGAGATGCAGGCAATGAGGGAACAGATGGAGGTTATGATGAACGCACTTAAAGGACGGGTGTCCAGTGATCTTGACGACCTAGTCAACCGCACTGACTCGCCCTTCACTGTGGCTGTGAACTCTTTCCCCTTACCCCACAAATTTCGCATGCCGCATATCGACAGCTATGATGGAGTAAAGGATCCTCTAGACCATCTAGAAACCTTCAAAACCCTAATGCATCTTCAGGGTGTAGCAGACGAGATCATGTGCAGGGCCTTCCCCACAACGCTCAAAGGCTCCGCGAGGGTATGGTTCAGCCGACTGACGCCCAACTCCATCAACACTTTCAAGGAGCTAAGCGCTCAGTTCACTACACACTTCATTGGGGGCCACAGGTATAAGAAGTCCACGGCATGCCTGATGAGTATCAAGCAGCGAGAGGACGAGACGCTGAGATCCTACATAACACACTTCAATAAGGAAGCACTATCAATTGACGAAGCCGACGACAAAATACTTGTAGCAGCCTTCACCAATGGGTTGCGAAAGGGTAAGTTTTTGTTCTCCCTATACAAGAACGACCCGAAGACCATGTCGGAAGTACTCTACAGGGCCACTAAGTATATGAATGCTGAGGACGCGCTGCAGGCTCGAGAAGAGAAACCAAGAAAAAGGGAAAGACAGGAAGATGCCCGGCAAGATCAAGGGCGGAAGAGGCCAAGAACAGGAGATCGAAGGGACGAGAGACGTTCAAAACCTCCGGGGGGAAGGTTTACAAGCTTCACCCCGCTAACCACCCCGATAGATCAAGTCCTAATGCAGATCAAGGACGAGGGGGCTCTGGCCTTCCCTGGAAAGCTAAAGGGAGATCCTAGCAGACGCTCTAGAGACAAATACTGCCGCTTCCACCGAGACCACGGCCATGACACAGCCGATTGTTACGACCTGAAGCAGCAAATTGAGGCCCTCATAAGACAAGGGAAATTGCAGAAGTTCGTAAGCAAGGAAAGAATGGATCCACCACCTCAGGAACAGCCCCCCCGACGGGACAATGACCGCCCTAGACCGCCCATTGGCGAAATCAGGATGATTGTAGGAGGGACGCCTGCCGGGTCATCCAAAAAGGCTCGGAAGACGTACCTCAGGATGGTCCAAAATGTCCAGCTGACGGGCTCAGTACAAAAAATGGCACGGAGGGAAAGCCCCGTCATTGGGTTCTCCGAAGAAGATGCGCGACGTCTTCACCACCCGCACGATGATGCGCTCGTTATTAGTTTGCAAGTGGGGGACTACAACTTGCACCGAGTGTTGGTTGACAATGGAAGCTCAGCAGACATCCTATATTACCCCGCATTCCAGCAGATGGGAATCGGCAGAGAACAATTGATCCCGACGAATGCCCCCCTCGTCGGTTTCGGAGGAACGAGGGTGTTTCCCCTGGGTGCAGTCACACTGTCTGTAACGGCAGGCAACTATCCGCAGTAGATCATGAAGGACATAACATTCCTTGTAGTCGACTGTTCGTCGGCCTACAATGCCATCTTGGGGCGACCCACCCTCAATTCATGGAAAGCGGCAACCTCAACTTATCACTTAATGATCAAGTTCCCCACCGAGTACGGAACAGGTGAACTGCGTGGAAATCAGGTGGCCGCGCGCGAATGCTACGTGGCGATGATGGAAATGGATGATCAACTCCAAGCCATGAGCATAGAAGAGCATCGAAATACGACGGAACCCGTCGAAAAGCTTGAAGAAATATCCCTTGACGACTCCAGACCTGACCGAACAACAAAAGTTGGCACCCTTGCAAGTCCCATGATCCGACAGACACTTGCAGCCTTTCTCAGAGAGAATCGGGACGTGTTCGCTTGGAGTCACGAGGACATGCCAGGAATAGATCCTTCAGTCATGGTGCACAAGCTGAATATATCACCATCCTTTCCACCCGTTCGGCAAAAGAAGCGGGTGTTCGCCCCCGAACGGGATCGAGCCATAGCTGAAGAAATTTGCAAGCTACAGGAAGCAAACTTTATCAGAGAAGTTTACTACCCCGACTGGCTGGCCAACGTAGTGATGGTCAAGAAAGCTAGCGGGAAGTGGAGGATGTGCGTAGACTTCACCGATCTAAACAAAGCATGCCCCAAAGACAGCTACCCCCTCCCGAGGATCGACACTCTAGTAGACTCCACAGCTCAGCACCAGCTTTTAAGCTTCATGGACGCTTTCTCCGGCTACAACCAAATCAAGATGCACGAAGCCGATCAAGAGAAAACTTCATTCGTGACCAGCCAAGGCCAGCAAGCGTTCGAAGAGTTGAAAGCTTATCTCTCCTCCCCCCCCGTTGCTGAGTCCCTCACAACCGGGTGAAGAACTTTTTCTCTATCTTGCTGTCTCCCCAGCCGCTGTCAGCGCTGCCTTGATCAGAGAAGAAGAGAGAGTGCAGAAACCTGTGTACTACACCAGTCGAGCGCTACGCGGAGCTGAAGAAAGATATCCGCCCATGGAAAAACTCGCATTTGCGCTAGTTACAGCCGCACGCAAGCTAAAACCGTACTTTCAAGCCCACACGATGATCGTCCTAACCGACAAGCCTTTGCGACGGGCAATGGGCAACCCTGAAGCCGCTGGGCGATTAGCACTATGGGCTATAGAATTAAGCGAGTTTGACATCCAGTATCGTCCACGAACCGCCATTAAAGGACAGGTCGTTGCAGACTTCATAGCTGAGTTTACAAATGGCGAAGACAAGGGGGCAGAAGAGTCACCCCAATGGAGCATACATGTAGACGGGTCCTCCAACAGGCAGGCTGGGGGAGCCGGCATCGTACTACACTCACCCGAAGGAGACATGGTCGAGTGTATGATCCGCCTTGAGTTCCCTACCACCAACAACGAGGCGGAGTACGAAGCTCTGATAGCAGGACTTGACCTCGCCAAAGCTGCAGGAGCTGAAAGAGCGATCATTCACTGCGATTCTCAAGTCGTGGTCAACCAGATAAATGGGGATTATGAGTGCAAAGGCGAACGGATGAAAAAATATCTGGACCAAGCAAGATGGAGGGTCAGCGAGCTGAAGGCCGAAATCACACAGATACCGCGAGGAGAAAACGAGCAAGCCGATCGCCTAGCCAAAGCCGCTTCAGCCGAGCATATGGCCACCCTCGGTAGCGTACTCTCTTTCGTTCAGCTCTCTCCGCTTATAAATTCTGTCGATGTACAGGAGCTTGGTTCCGAAAGCAATTGGACTACGCCATTAGATTCCTACCTGAAGAACGGCGTACTACCGGATGGAAAGGAGGCTGCAAGAAAGCTGAAGGTTCAAGCAGCAAGGTTCGTCCTAATAAGAGACATCTTGTACAAAAGAGGTTTCTCCCGCCCCTACCTACGATGCTTAGGTCCTGAAGAGGCAGATTACGTCATGAGGGAAGTGCACGAGGGAATCTGCGGAAACCACTCAGGATCGAGGTCGTTAATCCACAAGCTAGTACGAACAGGGTACTTTTGGCCAACTATGCAGAAGGATGCCGAGGCCTATGTAAAGAAATGCGACAAGTGCCAAAGGTTCAGCAATGTTATCAGACAACCATCTGAAGAACTTACCCCGATGACGGCGCCATGGCCGTTCGCTCAATGGGGACTGGACATCATGGGACTGTTTCCTACGGCAATACGACAACTAAAGTTTCTGGTTGTGGGCATCGACTACTTTACGAAGTGGGTCGAAGCTGAAGCCTTGGCCACCATTACGGAGAAGAACGTACGCAGCTTCGTCTGGCGATGTATCGTATGCAGATTTGGCATCCCTAGAGTCTTAGTCTCGGATAACGGGAAGCAATTCGACAACGAGGCCTTTCGGGACTTCTGCTCACAATTAGGGATACAGAACCACTACTCCTCCCCCGCCCACCCTCAAGCCAACGGACAGGTCGAAGTCACGAACCGATCCTTGTTGAAGATTATCAAGACTCGGCTCGAGGGGGCAAAGGGTATATGGGTTGAAGAGTTACCAAGCATACTTTGGGCCTACAGGACAACGGCAAGGACACCGACACAGGAGACACCATTTCGGCTAACATACGGGAGTGAGGCAGTCATCCCAGCCGAAGTCGGCCTCACCAGCTACAGGGTGCACAATCATAACGAAGGGAAAAATGACGAAGCCCTACGTCTACAGCTCGATCTAGTGGACGAAGTCAAGACAGCAGCAGAGCAAAGGCTCGCGCGATACCAGGACTGCATGGCCAAGCACTACAACTCCCGGGTCAAGCACAGAGACTTCCAGGTTGGAGACCTCGTTCTAAGAAAAGTCATGGGCGCAGCAAGAGACCCAACTCAAGGAAAACTCGGCCCGAATTGGGAAGGACCCTACCGAGTCACGGCGTGGCAGAGGAAGGGCACCTATCATCTGGAGACACTGGACGGACGGAAGCTACCACACCCTTGGAATGCTGAACACCTGCGAAAGTACTACCAGTAGAGGCGATGACATGAAGAACAACACCTATCTTTTTATTTTTTAGATTTACTGTTTGCTTTTAAGTATTCGCTACAATAAGCCCAACGGGCATGTCTTTTACTTTGGTTTTGCTACAATAAGCCCAAAAGGGCAGGTTTTTCCTTTTTTAAGTATTTTTTATGCAGATGCATAACAATAAGAGGGATTTATTCAGAACGACTGAAGTTTCTACTTGCAAATCAAAATTAGTAAAAGACCGACGAAAAGTGGCTAAGTCCACAAATCAGCAATTAAGCTGACGGCCTAAATAAAAGGCTGACGAAAAGTGGCTAAGTCCACAAATCAGCAATTAAGCTGACGGCCTAAATAAAAGGCTGACGAAAAGTGGCTAAGTCCACAAATCAGCAATTAAGCTGACGGCCTAAATAAAAGGCTGACGGAAAGTGGCTAAGTCCACAAATCAGCAATTAAGCTGACGGCCTAAATAAAAGGCTGACGGAAAGTGGCTAAGTCCACAAATCAGCAATCAAGCTGACGGCCTAAATAAAAAGCAGACGAAAAGTGGCTAAGTCCACAAGTCAGCAACTAAGCTGACGGCCTGAATAGAAGGCTAACGAAAAACGACCAAATCCACAAAGTTGACAAACCAAAAGGCTGACGGCCTGAAAACAACACCCCACAAAGTGGACGAGCCAAAAGGCTGACGGCCTAAAAATGACCAAATCCATAAAATGGACAAGCCAAATAAATGAACGGTCTAATATGACCAAGTCCACAAAAGTGACGAGCCAAATGGCTGACGGTTCAAAACGAAGTCCACAAAACGGACAAAGCAGTAAAACTGACGGTACACTAAACTAAAAAGGGTCCACAACCCTGATTTCAATCTTCCAAATCAAAACATACGAGTAAAACAAGCCAAGCAAAAGTGATTACATACAATCAAAAGCAAGCGACGCTGTAAGCAAATCAAAAGCCCAAAAAGGCATTAAAAAAGCTGTTAAAATATTACAAATAGGGGCCCAAAGGGCACTCGATAAAGCTGTTTGCTAGACAGATGAAAAGAAAAAAAAAATGGATTACAAGTCGTCACTCCAAAAAAATTCTACTTTTTGACAGAAGGGTCCTCTCCGTCAAGCAGCACCACAGGAGGGGTCGCGGTAGTTGTTGGAAGGATCACAGCAGGCTGGGCCAGGACGACTCCACTACCTCCGTGAGGAGAATCCGCTAAGTCATCTGTACCTACGGTGACGGAACCAGTAGCAGGCGTCATAGGCTGGGCGTCATCCAGGGAGATACCAGAAAGATCCAACTCGGGAAAAGCTGACGCCACCTGTCTGAGGCAATCATCAAATCCCATGCCATAATATCCGCCACAGGAATCAATAAAGGAGTCCGACGCCTTGAAATTGTTTACCGCGTCAGCCCCTGCTGTCTCAAGCTGTGCACGAAGAGCCGTTAGCTCCTTCTCAAGCTCACCCTTCTGACGACCCTCCTCCTCTAGCTTCTCCCTCACTTCCTTCAGCTCGACGTTAAGGACACGCATTGCCTCCTTATATTGAGCCTGCTGGTTTCGCATGTTGGCATTGTGTTTATGAACGCGAGCGACGACTCCCTCCTTAGCCACGCACCTGTCCTGAAGTGCCTTTACACGAACCAGGGCCTAGAAAAGGATACAACCGTTAGTCATGTTAAATAATAGTAATAATAAAAGAAGAAACATCCAAGAGAGATGGCTTACCCGGGTGAGGTCAAACAAAGCTGACGACCCCAACTCATCCGTCGCCAACAAGTCACAAGGATCTATGTCAGCAGGCTTGATGAAAGACTCCACTGCCTCAACAGCAAAATCCTTGTGAGTTAGCAGGCAACGGGGCCCCTGCAGGACGGGACCAGAAGAGGTCATTACACCTTTCCCTGCCCCATGACTGGACTTAGGTGACGGCCTCTTTGGGGGCTCACTCCCGGAACCGACGGCTGCTTTCTTAGGTGGACGGCTGTTATCCCCGTCAGTCTTCCTCTTGGAGGAACCCTTAACGATCTTGGGGGTCGACGAGGGTGCCGTCTCCTCCTGTGCCTTCTTCTCTTCCTTCAAACGGGCAGCTGCGGCCCTTATCCGTTGCTTGGCCACGTCCATCTCTACGAAAGAAACACGTTAGTAAAAACCGACGGTAATAAAAGGATGAATTCAAAGATAAGGGTAAGGTACTCACGGTGACGGGAGAGTTCTTCCAGCCTGCGAGCCTCAGGCGTCGGTACAGGACCACCACAGTAGGCGTGAAGATAGTCGAGGGTGATTAAGTCCCGACACGACCGCTCCTCTAAAGGAATCTCCAAAACCCGACGGATTAAATCCTCTTGCTCACCAGTGATGGAGGGGCGAATGAGGGCTGAAAAGTGCAAGTAAACCGACGGCGTTAGAACCATTAAAAGACCAAAAATTATTACTTGCATAAACTAAAGACAAAAGCTGACGACTAAGACCTGACTCTTTTATAAACGCCCAAGTATTGTCAAAATAGCCGTGGGGTATCGTTTCCCATTCTTCCTGACGACACACCCAGTCCGTCCCTTCAACGAAAAAGAACCTGCTCTTCCAGACTCTATTCGAATCCGGCGTCTCAGACACCAACCTGAGACCTCTCTCCCTGACGGCAAAATGGTACATCCCTTTGGAAGAAGAAAGGTGCCGAGGTCTATAACAGTAAAAGAATTCGTCCAAGGTAAGCTGACGGTTTCCTCCACTCAGACGACCCCACAACACCTCGGCACCTATAAAAATCCTCCACGAATTCGGAGCAACTTGGCTGACGGATAGACCAAGAAAGTCAACTAACTGACGGTGTAATGCCGTCAGGGGTAGTCTAAGACCAGCAGCAAACATGGCGTCGTACATACCGACGTCTGCAGTTCTTCCCGTATAACATTTTTCACCATCTTCAGGCAGACGGATGGGAATATGGTCGGTGATTTGGAAACGGGTCCGTAACTCATTAAAAATTTTAAGAGTCATCTTGGGAAGAAACTTATTTACAGCCCACTCTTGGGGAAGGATGAAGGGACGGTTGCCTCCAGGACTCACAGGAGTCCCTTCACTGGACCCGTCATCACCTTCATCCCGTTCACTAGACCCGTCATCACCTTCATCCCCCTCACTAGACTCGCCATCACCTTCATCCCCGTCACTATATCTCTCTCCTTCCACTTCGTCACACCCCTCACCTACTTCCCTCTCCGGGCCATTGTCTCCGTGACCTCCTACCTCCTCGATGGGAGTTTGGGCCGACGTCTCCCTCTCTGAAGACCAAGACGAGCTCCCTGACTCACTACCTGAACCAAACACCTCGTCGTAGCCCGCTCCATCGCGGACCGACGACCGGTCACTCGACGCGTCACTCGACATCTGACTACCTACAAGTGACGGGTGTAATCTAAGCACCTAGGATGACGACTCGGCTTAAAAAAAAGATAAAGCAGGAACAAAAGGAGAAGAGAACTTACAAGTTCCTCGAAAGTGACGGCTGAAGAAGTGACGGAAACAATGTTGGCAGGTGCTGACGGAAGATAAGCGACGGATAGCTCTCCAGGAATCAGGGAAAGTGAAATAGTGAAAATGGGGAAAGGTGGGCCATCTATATATATAAGGGAAATGCACGGAAGACGAAACGACGCCCTCAAACCAGACGCCGAGCCAACCAGAGCACGCCACGTGTCCTAGCATTTAATGTTGGAATGATAGCTTATAAATTATTCTCTCTCCTGGTTAAAGCAGTTGGTAGGAACGGATGAAAACTCCATAACCCGTCAGGTATGGCCGACGGAGATATGGAGTAGGGGGCAACTGATAAGGAATAAAAAATAGCAGCATTGTAGTCTTAATCCGTCAGCGTATACTAAGGCTGACGGTTTTACATCGCCTTAGGCTTAACCCATCAGCGTACGTCAAGCTGACGGTTATACAGCCCCACATGCTTAACCCGTCAGCATACGTCAGGCTGACGGTTATACAGCCTCACATGCTTAACCCGTCAGCTTACACTTATGCTGACGGATTCATGTGACGAAGGATAACCCTAGAAGCTGACGAGAATGACACCCCTGTCCAGGCTGACGGATCATGAGGCCGACGGTTCAAGAAAATCCTTTTACTTGGACACCACGCCTAGTGATAGAATCCTATAAGGAAAGGGTTCCGCAATCTACGCTCACATGAATTCCTATATGGAAAAAACTTCTACTCCAAGGAAGAGAGGTCAACCCTCTACTACTATAAAAGCCCCAATACCCTCACAAATCGAGGTACGCACAATTAACCCCTCTCTAGCACTCTAGAGTTGAAACAAGTCCTAACTTGACCTTCGGAGGGTATTTGGCCGGCACCACACCGGTGCTCTCTGTCGGTCTTCTCCTTTTTGTTGTGCAGGTGTAGTTCCAAGCGTACAAGCATTGTGCAACTCACTGGTGAGATTTTCGGCATCATCAGACTCTATGAACCTTGCATGCCCTCTATGATGTCAGGATTCAGAGTCAAGCAGCCACATATTCTTCAATTGCTCCATTGCTAAAGCCATTTGGCATTCTTGTTGTTGGGGGATCAGAGCAAGTGAGCATCAAATTTCTTCTGGTGAGGACATCATCAAACTAGTCCTAGACCCCCCTAATGCCATGTGCCCTTTTGAAGGCCTATCGATGATCTCTCTCAAAATGACAATTATTCTGGATGAAATATGGCAACTTAGAAACTAGGATCCACAGACACGGACACAGACATGGGAGAGGACTTGGACTTTTCTTTTGATAGCATTTTTGCATTTTCTGCTAGACGAGACAACCAAGAAGCACTTTTGGTGCTGAAGAAGGATTGAAAGATATTAGGTATTCTACACGTTGCTTTCACTTATATATGGAGTGAAATTCACTCGCTGCGTGTATAACTTTGATAGACAAATAATGTATGAAATAGGAGGCACCAAACATATTTGGGGCCAGGGTTTGAAATTTGCATAATAGTGGTTGTAATATATGCCTTTCCTTTTCGGTTAAATATGCATATTGCATGCCTTTTTTCATGTATTTAATTTGTTTGAGATAGGGCTTTAAGTTTAAATTGTAACTTTTGTATTAGGTTCATCTTCATTTGAAATGGATTTATTTCATGGCAAAGATTAAACATTACGAAGCTAAAGATGTAACGAGTGCCACATTCTTTCTGTACATTGTCAAATCCAAGAAATCAAATCATAATTGTGAAATAGAACACCCCCCACCCCTCCGCCCACTAGTTGATAGGAATGTACTATAATTTCTCTTCTCATTTTAGCCAAAAAGACACAGACACCGTTGTCACACAAACCACCCAAAATACCATTCGCATCGTTGCTTGAAACCACCAGATGATTCTTAAAAATAGAGTTGTTGGCCAAAAAAACAAAGATGCTGCCATTTGCAATTACCAAACCCATAAACAAACAAATAACATAGATCAAACCCATAAATTATATTCAGCCATGAAGATCTAATCAAGGAAGTTAATAAAAGTATTGAATCATCCAATACAATTACTTATTATCCTACCAATCAGTCCACCAATACAAAAACACATTCAAATAGTATCATTCTATATATCAGACTTACTGGTGAAAATAGGTCATTCTAGCTGGTAGATCAGTACCGAATCAAAATTTCAACTATGTTTCTCTGTTTTCTTTTTATTAAGTTTTTTATTTTATTTTATATATATATATATAATTTTATTGTTTTGTCCACTCAATGTGAATGCTATCAAATAAGTGAGAAGGAAACTAAATGTTGAATTCAACTTTTCAACTTTTTGTTGTTTAGTGCGAATGATGTAAATAAATTAGGAGAAATTGATTTAACTTTTCAAATTTTGTCATTTAGTGTGAATATCTCCACCCAACATCACATTGATATATCAAATCAAGTCACTTTATGGATATATCAAGTCATGTGATCAATGGTATTATTAATATATAAAGTCACGTGGTTACATGGCCTTCTTATTATTATTGGTTAGACCTAATATCATTTTAAAAAATCTTAAATTTTAACAAATTATTGAAACTTTGACTATAAGCTTATGATTTCATATATTTTCCTAAAATTGTGTTTGGATATTTGTAAGACCGCTTGAGGTAAAATTGGAATTTTACCATCCCTTGAATGTAGGGCTCAAGTTAGTCACGCTATGCCTCATAGAGAGTCCAAATAGGAGTGAGCGAAGGATAACATCCTCTATTGCCCATTTCTGCATTATGAGTTGGAGAACCAATCACATGTCAAGTAGCATTAAATAAGATTGATGGTGAGTGAAATAATAAATACAAAAATGCAATGACTACAACCATACGGTAAAAGAGGCTTACTTAGTTGACCTCCATAGCTAGGGGTGGTCATTGAGGTACGATCTTCTTGGTAGTAGGTCTACTATGTTCTAAGCCATTAATCTTGGACTCACCATTCATCCAAATTCCAAATTAGGGCTCTAGATTTTTAAGACCTACAATATTCAAATCTAAAGAAAAAAAGACAATTTGGATTTGAATATCAGGATGCTTGATCTAGCCTCCAAGCTGTAAGTAGCTTTCTTGATCAATCTCCACTTTTAGTCATTCTAAAAAAAAATTTACTTTAAGTACTAGTATTTTTTTTTTATATATATATATATAGAAAGTGCTAGTTTTTATTTTTTATTTTTTTGAGTACTAGTTAATATATAAAGAGACAGACACTTTATGATTTCATCACATATTTCAAATATTATTATTTAATATATATTCACAAGCAGCAAATCATTGTAAATGATTTATTTTTATTTTATTTGGTTGTAGTGAAAATTTTTTTTTTTTTTGGTAATAAGTTGCAGTGAAAAATGACTGCATGTTCCTAAGATTCTCCTATGGTCACTTTTTGTTAGATTATTCACTCTAAACTATTGTGGATATGGCACACGTGACATGTCACCTATATCACTCATTCCATGGACCAAAATGAGAAAAAAGCAAAAATAGAGGGCAAAATCGAGAAAAAGGTTAAGAAACAAGGGACAAAGCAGTCACATCACATTTAAAATTGAAAATGTAACGATAACTTTCCAAAACATCCTGTTGTTCTTTCTTCCCTCACGTTTGCTTTAAACACTAGTCCCAAACGGTTCAAATCCCACGAAGGAAACAGAAGGCAAAAACAAAAGGCAAAAAAGGTCACAACATTTTATGTAGAGAGTATCTTATATAGAAGATTCAGAACAAGATCTCTCTTAGATATGTCTATGTCCAAAGGAGTAGAAAAAGAAGAAGAGACAGGGAGGCTTGTTATGGGCACTACAAAAGTGGTGTACTACTTAGAACCATTGATGTCAAAAGAGCTTCTCTGTATTAGATATTATTCATCAATATAGGCTTACTGCAACTGCAACTCTGTAATGTGTAAAAGAAGTTTTGTACATAAGATAAACTACATGTAGTTTTATGTATGGTTAGTTAGACTACACACCGTTTTACTGTATAGAAGTTAGTTAGGAGTTTTACAGATGGCACTTGTAGATTCTGTTTCCTATATAAGAAACAGAGTTTGTATTATTTCATTCAATGAATTCAACGCATATACAAGAACTCTCTCTTCATTATTTCTGATCAGTTTACTCCATTGATGGAACTTACTGCATGCGTGAATTCTGATATGGTATCAGAGCAAAACTAGTTGAGAGCTTCATCTGGTACTCTTTGAAACTCTCTAAATTCACTAGTTCAATCTGTTATTTTAGTGCTTAATTCCTTCGGATCAAGTAGAAAATTTCTTCTTTGTTTTTCTCTTGATTCTTGATTCTTGCACTGTTTTTCTTTTGTTTGTCTCTTCCCTATTTCGTTCTTGAATTTCATTTGCAATTTCTGGCAATTGAATTCAAAGCCTAGAGATTATGAGATTGGATTTGGGATTTTCTTCGAATCTTGTTCTATGAAAATCTTAGGGTTTCTGTAATTTTTTTTTTTAGAAATTGATTGATCAGAATCTTGATTCTTGAGGTTTCATTATTGATTCTTGAGGAATTTTTGGCATTACCGCAATTGCTTGTGTAGTGGTTGAGAATCTTCATCGTAGAATATTCAATCTTGATTGTTTAGTCAAAATTTGAGTTGGGGGATATGAGTGATAGCACATCAAACACCTCTGTTCCAATTGTTCATCCATGGGAAAACTCTTCCAGTCCTTATTTCTTGTCTAATAGTGACAATCCAAGTGTTTCTCTTGTTGTTCAACACCTCACAGAAGAGAACTATGGTACCTGGAGTAGAGCTGTTCTCATTGCCTTGGATGCTAAAACAAAGCTAGGCTTCATTGATGGTTCTTTACCAAAACCTGAGTCTGTTGATCACCCTTGTTATTTTGCTTGGTGTAAGTGTAACAGTACTGTTCTTGCTTGGTTGTTTAATTCTGTTTCGAAGGATTTGCAATCTAGTGTGGTTTATTTCAAGACAGCAAGGGAGGTCTGGTTGGATTTGCAACATAGGTTTGCACAAGGGAATGGTCCTCGTATCTTTGAGTTAAAGAGAGAGATTTGTTCTTTGACTCAAGAAGATTTGACTATCAATGGTTATTACACCAAGTTCAAGAGTCTATGGCAAGAATTCTCTGAATACAGGACCTGTTCATGTGGACATCAAGCAGAAGAGTGTGTCCTGTCTTTTCTAATGGGTCTTAATGACACCTATACTTCAGTGAGAGGACAAATTCTGCTTATGGATCCTGTTCCTTCATTGAGCAAGGTTTTCTCTCTTTTGCTTCAAGATGAGAAACAACAGAAAGATTCCCACTACTGAAGCTTCAGCCTTAGCAGTCAAGAACAATGGTTCTTTTGTTAAAGGATTTAACAAGGGTAAGTCTGGTAGACCTCAGTGCACTCACTGTGGAGTTTTGGGTCATGTTGTTGATAAATGCTACAAATTACATGGCTACCCACCTGGCTACAAATTTAAGAACAAGGGACAGCAAAGTGGACATTCTTCTTTTGCCAGCAATGTTGTTTCTCCTGAATGCAACAATGAAGGAAGTTTCAGTCTCACTAAATCAGAATATCAATAGCTCCTTGGTTTTATCAACTCTCAGAACCATTTCGGTACACAAGCTTCACAAGAATTCACTTCTAGTGTTCCTCAAGTAGCCACCATTATCACTCAACCTCCTTCATAGCCTTTTTTGGATCTTCAAGGGCATGAGATGTCAGGTATCAGTTCTTCCATTCCTCCTTTATCTCACCTTTCTAGGGTGGTTTCACCTTCTTTGGACTATTCAGTTTTTTCTTCTCAAGTTGACACTACTCATCTTTGTTCCACTGATTGGATTCTTGATAGTGGAGCAACAGATCATATGATTCATTCACTTCAATTCTTTACTTCAGTCACTTCCATTGTCCATTTTTCTGTTAAACTTCCTAATGGGGACATGGCTAAGGTCACTCATATAGGGACTGTCAAGTTGACTTCTACGTTGACACTAGATAATGTGCTTTGCATTCCATCTTTTTCCTTTAATCTTGTGTCTATCAGCAAACTGACACAATATTCTTCTTGTTGCTGTGTATTTCTTTCTCACTATTGTTTTATCCAGGACTTACAGCCTTGGAGGATGATTGGGCTGGGTAGAAAGCAAGGAGGCCTTTATACATTGGAGCTTGCTGACATTGTTCTCCCAAAATCTATTTCTACTGTGCTGTCCAAGCTTTCTTCTTTCAGCTTAATAAATTCAGTAACCTCTTGTACTTCTGCTTCTGTACTTGATAGTACTAGTCTTTGGCATAGTAGGTTAGGACATCCTTCTTTTCAAAGATTAGCCATTTTACAAAAACTTGTACCTGATGTTATCAATTGCAGCAATAATAAGTCTTTTGATTGTCCTATTTGTCCAATTGCCAAGCAAAAAAGGTTACCATTTCCATCCTCTGTTCATATTTCTAATTCTTGTTTTGATTTGATACATGTTGACATTTGGGGACCTTATTCCACTCCTTCCTTGAATGGTTCAAAATACTTCCTTACTATTGTGGATGACTTTAGTAGATGCACTTGGACTTTTCTCATGTCACATAAGTCTGATGTTTCTCATTTAATTCAATCTTTTTACAATTTGGTAGTTAATCAGTTTCACAAAACTATCAAGATTATTAGATCTGATAATGGTCCCGAATTTGCCTTGCATTCTTTCTATACTTCTAAAGACATCATTCACCAATTATCATGTGTTGAGACACCCCAACAGAATTCCATTGTTGAGAGAAAACACCAACATCTTCTGAGTGTAGCTAGAGCTTTGAGGTTTCATACTTGTTTACCATTAAAATTTTGGGGAGATTGTATTCTTACTGCTACTTACCTTATCAATAGGATCCCTAGTCCCTTATTACAAGACATTACTCCCTATGAAAAGTTGCTAGGACATCCACCTATTTATTCTCACCTTAGGGTGTTTGGTTGTCTTTGTTATGCCTCTACCTTAGCTAGAGATAGAACTAAGTTTGATCCTAGAGCAAAATCATGCATTTTTCTTGGTTATCCACAAGGTGTTAAGGGGTATAAATTGTATGATCTCAAAACCAGGTCTTGTTTCTTGTCTAGAGATGTTGTTTTTAAAGAGTCTATTTTCCCTTTCAAATCTTCGATTTCCAGTATGTCAATGCTCCTTCTACTTCTTCTCATTCTGTGTTTCCTCCTCAACCTTCTATACCTGACCATTCCTCTCATTTTCCTACTGCTTCTACTAAGTTTTCCCCTCCAATTTTACTTTCTGATATGGCTGTACCACCTGATGACTTTCCTAATTTGGTTCATTCCAATGATGTTTCCAATCAGCCTGATTTCCCTGATTTGATTCATCCTATTGATGCTTCTACTTAATCTGATTCTATTGGTCTTATTCCTCTTGAACCACACGTTCCTGATGTTGTTCCTGTTAGGCAATCTTCCAGACATCACAAGCCTCCCACTTACCTAAGAGATTATCATTGTAATCTTGTTACTGCTCCTCTGTTGGCCTCAGCTGCTCTCAATCAAGCAGATGATTCCATTGCTCCTAGTTCAGGTATTTTGTATCCCCTTTCATCTACTCTTTCTTACACTAACCTGTCACCCTCTCAAAGAAATTTCTCCATTGCACTCTCTGTTCACAAGGAACCTGATACCTATGCTCAGGCCACTTTAGATCCTAAATGGCAAGAGGCAATGCAAGCCGAGTTTGATGCTTTGCAAGCTAATAATACCTGTTATGACTCCTCTTCCTCCTGGCAAGGTTCCCATAGGGTGTAAATGGGTTTTTAAGATTAAACTCAAATCAGATGGGTCTATTGAGAGGTATAATACAAGATTAGTTGCCAAGGGGTATACTCAAACTGAAGGGGTTGATTTCTATAAGACGTTTTCTCCTGTTGTGAAGTTTACCACAGTCAGGACCCTACTTGCTCTTGCTGCCATTCAAGGTTGGCATCTTACTCAATTAGATGTCAACAATGCTTTCCTCCATGGTGACTTACATGAGGAAGTTTACATTGTTCCTCCACCTGGTTTTGGCAACAAGGGGGAGGTGTGCAAGCTTACCAAGTCCTTGTATGGTCTTAAACAGGCTAGTAGGCAATGGTTTGCTAAACTATCTTCAACCATCATTATTCATGGCTTTGTTCAATCAAAGTCAAATTATTCTATGTTTACTAGAGTTCAAAAGGGTTCCATTATCATATTGCTAGTCTATGTTGATGATATATTGATAGCAAGCAATGATATGGATGCTGTGAATACTTTCAAGCAGTTTTTGGACAATAAGTTTAAGCTTAAAGATCTTGGTACCCTGAAGTTCTTCTTGGGACTTGAAGTGGCAAGAACTACTAGAGGAATATCTTTGTGCCAAAGAAAGTTCACCCTTGAGTTACTATCAGACACGGGGTTATTGGCTTGCAAACCCTCAAATGTTCCTATGGATCAATTACTCAAGCTAAGCTGTTTAAGTGGAGATAGTGTACCTAATCCTTCCCTGTACAGAAGGTTGATAGGCAAACTTCTCTATTTGACACTTACAAGACCAGATATTAGTTATTCTGTTCACAAGTTGAGTCAGTTCATGAGTGCTCCTAAAATGCCACATCTTCAAGCAGCCTACAAGATATTGAAGTACTTGAAGAAGACACCAGGACAAGGTCTTTTTCTATCTGCACAATCTGAATTGAAGCTGAAGTGTTATTGTGATGCGGATTGGGCTGCTTGCATTGACAGCAGAAGGTCAATCTCTGGTTTTTGTATCTTCTTAGGTGAATCCTTGATTTCATGGAAATGTAAGAAGCAGCAGGTAGTCTCAAGATCTTCAGCAAAATCAGAATATAGAGCTATGGCTTGTGTGACTAGTGAGATAGTTTGGCTAATTGCTTTGCTTGACACTTTTGGTCATGCACACAAAGGACCAGCTTCTCTCTACTGTGATAGCAAGGCAACACTCTACATTGCTGCAAATCCTGTATTCCATGACAGAACCAAGCACATAGAGATTAACTGTCACTTCATTAGGGAGAAGATTGAAGATGGAGTGATCAAGACCTTCCATGTGCCTACAAGACATCAGCTAGCTGATTTGTTTGCTAAACCTCTCCACCAAAAGCAATTTTTGTTTCTTTTATCCAAGATGAACCTAATCAACATCTACGGTTCATCTTGAGGGGGAGTATTAGATATTATTCATCAATATAGGCTTATTGCAACTGCAACTCTGTAATGTGTAAAAGAAGTTTTGTACATAAGATAAACTACATGTAGTTTTATGTATGGTTAGTTAGACTACACACCATTTTACTGTATAGAAGTTAGTTAAGAGTTTTACAGATGGCACTTGTAGACTCTGTTTCCTATATAACAAACAGAGTTTGTATTATTTCATTCAATGAATTCAACGCATATACAAGAACTCTCTCTTCATTATTTCTGATCAGTTTACTCCATTGATGGAACTTACTGCATGCGTGAATTCTGATACTCTGCAAATTCCCTGACAAGTCATCGGCTTTCAACTTCGACTACACGCAAAGCTCAATATGGTCCCCTTTGGTCCCTCGGGCTTACAGTGCCATGGACTTGGATTCTGATTTTGAAGATTTGGATTTCATGACACCCACAAATAGAAAGATCTCATTTGGTGGTGGTGCTATGGTGTTGAGCAACAAAACCAAGTTGAGGAAAGTCACTTCCAACATCAAGAAGAAGCTCAACATCAATCTTAATCTTAATGTTTTGAAGATGAAGCACATGCACAAGAACAAAACCAAGGCATCTGAGTTCTCCCCAACTTCTCTAAAGCCCACTTTTACTTGTTTCCAACACACCACAAAGGTATTTCTATTCCTATTTCTTTCTAGAGAATTTCTATTATTTTGTTTTCTTTATTTCTATATTTTTTAATCCGAAATTTTGAGATAATTAACCTGAAATTGATAAGCCCTTTTGAGAGGAAAAAAAAATTGTAGGAAAACTTTGTCTCTTATTGAGTGCAATTTATTTTGGTTCATCATCTGATTAAAAACAAAAACAAAAAAGCATTTTTCTTATTATATTTTACACTATTCATTACAGGCTTGGACTAAGGCGTTGAAAGTTGCCTCTAAACAATTCAAGAAAAAGAAGAAGAAAGATCCACGGCCCATTTCAAGATGATTATTCAATTGGAAATTTCTCTCTTTTTGGTCAATTCATTCAAATCCGTATTGCCCTTGCAGCAAGTAGGTACACCGTACAATCATGTTATTCAAAAAGTGTAAAACTTTTATTAATTCTTGTAATGCACAATATTTCAAGGCCTTTTCATTCCTATTATGAAATCAATTGCTCAAGTTAATCTTTTTATGGTGGAGGATAGGGTGGCAGTTTGGCATCAATATACGTGACATTATTGAAGGAATTTAATTTTCCTAGAGTTTTACTGGGTATAGAAGAAATTCTTTTCTACGCTTTAATGAGAATCAGAATCAGTATCCATCATTCTTAGATCAAATAATTGGAAGAGAGGGACTCCAAATGAAATTAAATTCAGTTCTTGTAGTTGGAGAGGAGAATGGAAACTAAATAAAGAGATTGAAATAGTAACGGCTAGTTGGAGTTGTGTGGGATGAAAGTATTCCTCTGAGTCGGTGATAACAAAACAGAGAGTGAGTCTCTCTCCGTCTCCGTGTGGGAGTCGGAGAGTGATGTAGTAAATTTTTGTATATATATCCCACTTTGGCAAGAAAAAACTAAACGCAAAAATACTTTCTCTTGAAGATTTCAGTACGCAAAAAATACTCTCTCTTGAAGATTTCAGTAGTCATGGCTATGGCTATGCTTTTGGGTTTAGATGCAAGAACTCGTGTGGCTATGGGTTTAGATCCTAACCCTCGTATGGGTTTGAAGAGGACTCTCTCTTCTGGGTTTCCTTCAAAGCAGCAAGATGATGGTAACAAGAAGGAAGCGATCTCAACGTTGTCTTCTGCTGCCAGTAATAGTGAAAAGAAAGAGAGGATTGTGGTCAAGATTAATTTGGCTGCATGGCGGCAAAGGAAAGCGCAAAAGGAGGAAGAGGAGAAGAGGAAGTCATTGGAGTTGAAACTTGAAGCATCAAAAAGAAAGCTACAACTTGGATACCAACAAGTTCAAAAGGCCAAAAGAAAGATTCAATTGGTGGATTTGAGAGACATCCCTAAGCCTGAGCCAGAGATTAATCTTTCCAAGAAATCCAAGTGCTATCACCGTCATTGATGATCTACATGTTGATGATGATTCTTTTTGTATATGATTTTTGAATTCTTTGTACTTAGTTCATGAAGTAATCAAGATGATAATTTTACAATTTTAATTTGTTACGTTTGAATGTATATCATTTGTTTGTATTGAACGCAAATCTATCCGACTCTGAGTCGGAGTGAGCAAAAAAAGGGATTTTTATTTATCATTCACAACCCAAACCATAAACAGAGAGATTTTGTTCTTTTTATTCTTTTATCTTTTAAGAGAGACGTGGTTTCTTGTTGTAGAGGAGAATGGAAAGCAATTCAAGAAATTGTAATAGTAAGTCTGAGAATGAAGGTTTTATAATTTAAAAAACTCAATCCCTGAAACTAACTAAGTGCAACATTTATTTATTTTTTCTTACTCTCCATTTTACCCCTCACTTTTACATTTTTATTACTCGTACGTGACACTTTTTTTTTTAATACAAATATTAATTTTATTTATTTTAACTTCAATTACAATCATGATTTTAAAAACCGGTACGGTGAAAAAACCACAAAATGAGTTAATTACCGGTTTTATGGTCGAACCTCCCCACTTCACCCTGCGCAGGTTTTCCCTGTCCCGTAAAGGTTGTGGGGTGGGGATGGGGCAAGATTTTAGTCCCGCACCACGGGACTGGGTGGAGATGGGTTTAAACTTTTTAGACCCGCCCCGCCCTGCGTTGCTAAGGGTTATAATTGTAAATTCTTCATACCCTAAAACCATACTGTAGGGACTGGGTTTGAGCACTCCTACTGTTGAGTGAGCGGACTCAAGCCCAGCTAGCCCAATACAATGAATTTGTAGAGAATGAGTTCAAGAACTAGGCTCTAGCAAGCGGACAACGTCCAATGCGATGTTCGCCACCATCGAACGCAGACGAATCGGAATTATCCTCCAAAATCTGTCCTCGGCCCGGTCCGAGGAACTTCATGGTAGTCCTTCCCTCCTCCCCCCAAAAAAGGGGGTCCCCTCTTTTATCTGTTTCTTCTCCTTATATAGTCCTCTTCTAACGATCCATTTCCTCCACTTGTTGATCATCCATGCCTCTTTCTAACAGCCCGTCCCATTAGCCACCTTACCAAAACTCCCAGTGAGTTGCAGCAACCGAGACAGCGTTGCTCAAGGGTCATTTCCCCATTAATGCTGCCTGAACATTAGCCGTGCGCATTTAATGTGGAAGTGACAGTTCAATCCTGGTCTTGCTCCTCGGCCATTCTTCCACGGCTAATGTGTTGTACTTGGACTTTCTCCTTAGATGCCCCGGAGGGCTGCCTATGGTAGCCCGTTACTTCCTTCTCCCACGATCCTGCTTTGCCAAGGACATGGCTATCCTCGGCGAGGGCACTGGGATTCCTCCTCCTCGGTATGGGCCTTGGGCTTGGTATAAAGTGGGCCACTGGGTTGCCAAATTCTCCGACCCCACACATACTATTTAAACAAATATATCAATATTAGCTTATTTTATTCTACACAATGTAGTTCTCTGCCTTTATTTTGTTATGTGTTATACTATGAGTTTTTTTTTTTTTTTTATGATTGTCTTGTTAAACACTTTGATATATTATTCAATTTTTTCTAAAAATTGATTTGATTTGATGAGATAAATTTAGTTGTAATTTCAAGTATATTTTTATTAATGAAATAGGTTTCATTAAAACAATTATACTAGTTGTAGGGCAAATTAACAAAAACTAGAGTTTTACGGGGTGGGGCGAGGCTTCGCGGGCCCCAAGGGGCGGGGATAGGGTGAGAAAGTTTTTCCAATCATGCAAGGCGAGGATGGGGCAAGACAAAACCATGCGGGGCAGGGATGAAGACCCCATCCTTCAGCCCCGCCTCACCCCATTGCCATCCCCAGGACTCGAACCAATGATGTCATAAATAATTTAATTATTATTTATTTAAATTATATAAATAATTAATAATTTTTTAATATACTAAAACTAACAAACCAATAGTAATAAATATGTTTCTTTTAAAAAAAATACAAGTATATAAGTATATAACATCTTTTTAAAGAATTTAACATAATAACATTACAAAACAATCATCCTTAACATTATAAACTTTCAACAAAACCAAATAAATAAGTTCATTAGTCATTACATTTACATCCAAATGGAAAATAGCAAATAAGTTCATTACATCCAAATAGCAAATAAGTTTTAAAGTTTCAAACAAACAACTACTAAGTTTTAAGACCCAAGCCCCATTTATTATGAAGAAAATTGAAATCAATATCATCATTTGAACCAAAAACATGAACAAAACGGAGAACTATTCTGGTCACGGAATGGAGAACCTGAGCTGAAGCCGAAAACATGAACGGAGAATCTGAATGAAGGTGAGAGAAATGAAAAAAAAAAAACAGAGAGCAGAGCTGATGAAGCCGAGAAGCAGAGAGCAGAATCAAAATCAAAAGAAAAGAATATTACCTGATGAAGCCGAGAAGCAGAAAGCAGAGATGAGAGCTCAGAGGGAGAGGGCGAGACCAAGAAGGAAAAAAAAAAAAAAAACCTTTGGATTTAGAGATGAACACTTCGAGATTTTGGTCGATTTTGTCTGTGGCTTTGATGAGGAAAAAGAGAGGGTTATTGGGGTGTTCGGATTTAGAGATGAGAGTGGAGTGGTTGATGAGAGTGAGCTTGAATTGAGCTTAAGTGAGGCAAAGAGGCAAAGAGTGAGGCGTGACTACATGAGATGAGGTTGAGGGCTTGAGGCGTGAGATGATGAGAGTGTGAGAGTGTTTAGTCAATTAGTCTTTAGGGTTAGTTTTTACGTTTTAGCCAAAACGACATAGTTTTAGGCTGGGAAAAGGAAAAAATATCCCAACCAGTCATAACCGATATGACCATACCAGATCCCGGTTCTCCGATTGAATCGGCCAATTTTCAAATTTTCTCGGTTTTAAGGCAATTTTCGATTTTTTCCCATAATCGAACCAGATTGAACCGGTCGGACCAACCGGTTCAGTTTTTAAAACCATGGGTAAATTTAATATGTGGCAAAATTTAGAAAAATGAACCAAACTAATAGGACATAAGGAACAGTATCTAAGTTTTGCCCATAAATAAGTAAATACCACATAATGTACAATAAGTTTTTACGATACTAACTCAATAACAACATTTCATTGTTTCTAATTCATTCTTCTTTACCTCAAATTATACTTTATACCCTAAAATTTCATAATGCACAGTTAGTACTCTAAACTATAACCTGTGTTACATTTTACACCCGGCAGGAGATTTTGCCGTTATTTTGGATGGAAAACCAAAGTTTAAGGTGCAAAATGTGATCGGGAGTATACTTTAGGTATAATTGGATCTTTTTACGTGGTATCATCCATGATAACGATAGAATTGACCAAGAGTGTAAAGTGTAACACGAGTTAAAGTTTAAGGTGTTGTGCATTCTAAGGGTGCAAAGTGTAATTAAAAGTATAATTTATGGTGATAAAGTGTAATTTATCTCAGTCTTATTTAGCATGTATGATAAGTTGGACTATGTTTTAACGTATAATAGAGTGATGCTAAGGTTGCATTTGACATAGCTTAAAAAGGCAGCTTTTTTAACTATTCAACTTATTTTTGCTACTATTCATGAGTCTCATTGCACTTTTTGGTACTATTCATGAGTTCCACTATACTATTTCAGCTACTTTTTAACTTTATCTACGGTACTTTCAACAAAAAAAATTCAGTTTCAGATAAATAAGTTATTCTCAAATAAACTCTAAAAATACTTATTCCTAATAATATTACAGATATTACAATTTATTTCTTATATTAAAGTGTTAACTTTTGAATGTAAAACGAAAATACATGTACATTGCACAACTGGAGGTTTTGTAAGTTGTTATGCTCTATAACTATCTTCATATTGGATTTCATTAATTGGCTAGACCTGGAGAGTTTTTTTGTCTCTTAAGGATTTCTATTCGTATTCACATCTTGTCTCTGTGTATGTGCATTATGATTTATTATTCTGTTGTGTTGTTATTGTGCTTGCAATTTAAATTGAATTAATTAATCACTTGGTTAAGTTAATTTGGATTAAAATTAGTAGTAAGCCATTTTAAGGGTCTAAATGTGAACTTTCATGTTCAAACCCTCAAAGAGATTTTCACGTCAGAGTTTTCTTTCATAACCATACTGTTGTGTTCAATATTTTTCGTACTATTTAATGCAATATTGGTTATATGCAATGTTGTTAATCAAAATCCAATCCAAGAGCATAATCGATTAAGTTATGTAATAAAACTTAACAAAAATTATAGCCCTCAGAATGTTTGGATTTGAGTTTAGAAGATCTAAGATTAGCTTTAAAAATGTAGATAAAACTAGGTGCTACACAAGATAAAACACATTCATCTAACCACCCAAGTAATAGCTCAATGGTTTAACTGTTTAAGACCGTGGAAATGAATTTCTATATGACCCTCGTTTCAGTATTATTGGCACAAAATATGTTTTTTTTTTTTAATTTAAATTTCTAGTTTCTATAATTCCAAGAGCGCCCTTTTTTTTTTTTTTTTGATGAATTTGATATATATATATATATATATATATCGATTGTACCATAGATGCATGACAACAATACTCAATAATTCCCCCTAACATAGTTTACAATTTTCATCGTATTGTACTCAGAGCAACTCTCTCTCCAAATCTAAGAAAAAAATAGGTGCTCGATTGAAATCCCATTTTAATTACTAAGGATTCATGCGGTTCCAACAAAAGGAGAACAAGGAATGGAAAGCTCTCCTTCCAACTCTTATGCCCTAAAGAATGCTAATTTTAAAAATGAGTGATTGGCTCTTACTACCCACTACCTAATAATTTTCCATATATATCACGCCGAAATGATAAATAAAGAGACTGAAGACTATTAATTAATTTATAAAAACGGAAGACAATTATTCCATCCAACAATAAAGATTACATGCTGGTAGTCTTGTAGGCCATACTGACAAACATAGAGAACAAGTGAGAATAGATAGAATGGTAAATTTATTTTATATATCCTCTATGACGTGTTACAATATATATGCATATTGAAGTAATGCTAAATCGCTAATAAGGATATGGAGGGTGAGGCCAAGGTGGTGGAGGAGGACCTGGTGGTCCTGGTGGTGGTGGCAGCGCAAAAGGATCCGGTGGTGGTGGTGGTGGATGATGAGCAAATCCAGGAGGTGGTGGCCCTAGCGGTCCTGGTGGAGGTGGCGGCGCAAAAGGATCTGGTGGTGGCGGCGCAAAAGGATCCGGTGGTGGTGGTGGTGGTGGTGGTGGTGGTGGTGGTGGTGGAGGGTGCCTGTGGTGACTCATTCTCTTGAAGCTCCTACACAAACGTGACAGAAAGAGTTGGGTGGAGTTTAGTGTGAAGGGCAGGATTGGATTATAAAGTAATTAATGGTACGTGGAAGGTTGTAGAAATGGTCTCAGACTCAGACTAGTAGTTGGAGCTTAGACTTGTGGTTGGAAAACACTTCTGCTAAACATGCTACATTATGAATTTTGTTGTACATCCAAACGTGTGATTTTCCATTTGGTAGATGTGCTATGAAGTGGAGATACAAATCCTTCCATGCCAAGTAATCTATTATTTTTGCCACATGTTTTGTGATAAGACCCAACATGTGAATGAATTCAATATCTTAATAACAAGATTTTTTTGCGGTCAACAGATTTTTTTTTTTTTTTTTTAGAGATTTTCAACCTATAACGTCCGCTCCTGATAATAACTCTATATTATCGTACCAAGACACCAATCAGTTTTTAGTTTAGACGGAATTTAACTTCAAATCTCTTATACAACCATCAAAAACTTTACCAGTTGAGCTAACTGAAACCCACGTAATCAACAAATTCTTAATTGTGAAGGAATTGAGAAATCCATCGGCAAGTAAATATGTGTCTATTAAGTTGGTCTGCATAACCCATGGAAATGACTAGTTTGTGAAGCTGGATTCCAAAATCTATCTATAGATTATCTTTTTAAACTTGCGGTCCCACTCCAAATCCTTAAAAAGTTTGAGTTAAATAGTACGAACTAAGCAAATCGTGCAGGCCCAAGAAGGGGTAGGCCCAATCCAACTGGCAAAGATCAAAATTGCAACCATCTATACAGTGCGAAATATAGTTGGTATGTTAGAGCACCTGCATTAGTGGGTGTAAAAATGTGTATGATACAAAAGGTGTTAAAATTAACACAATTTTTCTCCAAAACTACCCACATTAGTGAATGTAAAAATGTGTATATTTACACACTTGCTACGGTAACCGTGTAAATATAAACAGTTACTATAGCTATGTATAACAATTTTTTTTTTTCTCTTTCACCATTCATATTCTCTCTCTTTCCCAACAGACACAGCAACCTAGCAAAAGAAACATAGCATCCCAACGGACACAACAATCCAACAAAAGAAGAATAAAAGAAGAGGAGGAGAAACACCCAACCACCAACCCAGCACCACCCAACCACCACCACTGCAACCCATTTTGACAGTTGATAATCCACCACAAAATTGACCCAAAATCAACAGAAAACCAAACCAAACCATCAAAAAACCCAACTCAAAATCAAGCCAAACCCACCGAATTTGCCGTCGTTGCTGCCACCGGATCTGCCGCCATTGCTGCCACCGAATCTGCCTTGATGCTACCGCCTCAGATCTACTTGCTTCCGTCGCCGGATTTTCTACCATGTGTGAGTTTTGGGTTTGATATATGAGAGAGGAAGAGAGTTCAGAGAGTACCAGACCTTTTGGTTTGAGACATAAGAGAGGAAGAGAGTTGAGGGAGTCCCAAAGGCAAAGAAGAATTGAGAGAGAGAGAGAGAGAGAGAGAGAGAGAGAGAGAGATAGATGAGGTTAGGATGAAAAAGATAATTAAAAAGATAGATATTAATAAAATAAAATAAAAAATATTATTTAAATAGAAAAGATTGTAAAATAGATGAACTGATGTGGGTGTTTGGGAAAAGTGGTAGTGTAAAATAAAAAAAAGTAGGTTCTTAGTATAAAATAGATGGAAATATTTGGCCGGACTGATGCAATTGCTCTTAAAGAGGCTAAGCATGGTCAATCTTTTTCTATAATTTGCTTGCCCAACTCACCAAAAATTCTTGGGTTACTAATTTCCAATTAAGTAGTTTCCTTGCGCAAAGTAACATGGATACAAGTGAGAATCTTTAGGTATTAAATCTCTTCTTTTCTTATAAATATGCGTTTGGCATTAGCTTAAGTGTTAAAAAGTGTTTTAGTGAAAAATATAATGATTAATAAGAAATGAGTCAACTAATACTATATGAAAATTATTAATACAATTTCTCATTTAACCTTTTTAATTTTATGATAAATAAGTTCTTAACATTATGATTTTTGGCTTTTAATTAGATATTATTCTATCATATAAGAGTATATAAATCTCAATAAGAAATGGTAATAAAAATTTGAAAATTTTAAAGACTTTCACTTATGCTAAAAATTTGAATAAATAATAATTAGACACTTGTACTACCTTAGACATGGCAAAACGGGCGGGTCGGGTCGGGTTCAAGTCGGGTCAATTTGGTTGCAAGTCAAACGGGTTGCGGGTCAAAACGGGTCATTTTAAGCGGGTTAAAAATGGATTCGGGTCAATTGGGTTGCAGGTCGGGTTGGGTCGGGTTGGCCCATATTTTTCACATGAATTTTTTTTATTAAAAAAAAACATGTATTTGCCATTTGTAAAGTCATGTAACAAATTACTTGATGTAAAATGCATTACTTTGAATTCACTACTTATATCAAGAATGAACTCAGTTAAACTTATTAATACTTATTCAATAATTTTAAAATTATACAAATCCTAACATTGCTATCTAAAAAAAAATAACATACAGATAAGTAAACATCCCAAAATATTAAAAAAAAAATTACAAATGATTTATTGGATAACTCATTTGACAAAGAATAAAAACATATAAGAAATTTACAATCTTGAAAATTAATTTTATAATCTATTATCAATTGTGGTTGGCACTCTATTTCAATTTAAGATATACATTAAAGTTTGATTGTTTACTTATTTATACATAGTCTCTATTATGAATATCATATCATTGTTAAGCAACACACACTCTAGAAAATATCATAATTTATTTTGAAAAACTGTTTATTTTGGACATAAATTGTTAAAAAATAGGTCTAAGCATTCATAATTTATGCTAATTTGATACTTTGGCTTCACTATTTTCACACTTGTGAATGTTTCTCACACATGTCTACAATTTTAAATCTATGTTTTTAACTATATTGTAACCAAATTATCTTGGCATATACTTTACTATTTGATATCTAAAAATCTTTACTCATTACAGAATGCTCAATCATTCATCTTTCAATTAATTTGCATGCAGTTATGTAAATGTCTCAATTGTTTCCTTAAAGCTCACAACAAACAATTAAACCAATATTATCTTAATTTTTTTTTTTTTTTACCAAAAAAAAAGTTTTAAAAAATGGTTCAGGTTCGGGTCGAGTCGCGGATCGAGTCTGATTGACTTGCAAAAAACATGGGTCGGGTCACGGGTCAACCCGTTTTTGCATTAATGCATACATATAGATACATTTAAAATTAAACACAATTTTTTTTCTTAAAAATATAGATAATTAGTCAAATTATTTTTAAAAAAAGTAAACATAATTAGTTACATATTAAAATTCTTACCTAAATTTAATACTACTTATGATCATTATTTTTTTCTAATTTTTAATAAGATAGAACGTGTGGTGATTTTTGTTGTGTGGTGATTTTTATTGAGTATATGTGATTGTTTTTTTTTTTTTTAATTTTATAGCTCAGTAATATTAGATTCTTAGTATTTTGCACTCATTAACTCACTGGGCACAAAGATTAAAAAAGTTAAGTAGACACATGGCACAAACTTAAGTGGATAATTATGGTGTGACCCCTACATAAATTTAGACACATGGTGCAAAATTGGATTCTAATTTCAAATTCTAATTGAACTTTCTCTAAGCTTTACCTATTAATATATACTAGTATGTAACCCCATGCTACCGCACGGGAATAGATATATTATTAATCATGAGTTTATTCATGTTTAATATACTCAGTTAAGTCTAAATTCATATTATTAACCAGAAAATTTTATTAACAAAACTTAGCAGTATATATATTTTACACAGAAAGATGAACCTTGGTGAAATTTTCATAGCTTAAAAAATTTTAAATTTGAAAAAAAAAAAAAAAAAAAAAAAACCCTCAGATTTGTACTCATTTTGTAGTTTTACGATGGGTCATTTTGTAACATGATGGGCATTTGTGTGAAGAAAAAACCTCTAAAGTTCCATGGCTAATAAAAGAAATTCTCCCCAATCTCTTTTTATAGAGAGATGGGTTTGTGCGTGTTTTTATACATCCTTTATAGTTGAATTATCACGAAGCAAGTCCAATAGATTTAGATTGGTACTACCGATTCCCAAAGCATGAGTATTTAATGTGTTATTAATTTCATCTCATTGGCTTCTACACATGACAACAAAATTAAAAATAATTAGATTGTACACGTGTATAGTAAAATTGGACTCCAATTTCAGATTCTAATTGAACAATTGAAATAATAATATATGATAGTAACAACAATAGGAAAATTCAAATAAAATTTCGAATTAAATTGTAACAATTTGAATAAAAAATTCCAGTAGAAAGACAGGGTGGAGTGATCCACTCCAAGAAGGCGACCAAACTTGCGTAAATATAGAATAATAAATCTCTCTCCGGAAAATTTATATTGTTCATAACCTTTACCTTCACTGAAAATTTTAAAAACATAGTGATTCACATCTGCCATCTAGACATCTACAGCCGAGTCCTCTCCAATTCCGTGAGATTCCATTGATCACTAAGTTCCTTTGCAGCCTGCAAAAAGTATCATCCATCGGTCCACAGCAGTGCTTTCTTCATTGTTATAGGTGCCAAACTTGAACAAAAAACCAAATATAAGGATAGTGAATTTTAGGCATAATGTGCATCTAATCACATATTAGCAATTTATAACAAATGTAAAGATGCAAACTTTGTAAGTGAATAGTAAACAAAACTCAGTGTCAAAACCAAGAAGAAAGCACTTTAATCAGAAACTCAGTGCAAATGTAAAGATGCAAACTTTGTAAGCAATTTATAACAAAGATGCAAATTCTGGCTTTGCTATCTTTTTGAAAATTATGTAATGTACCCAAACCAAGTTCTTATCACCAATATTAATCTCTTTGGTTTTCACGTTTGACTGCAAAATCAATAAAAAATTTAATTAGCACAGTAACTCACTTGACCCGATACATAGAAGTGGTGTTAATGAGAATGAGCCCACATACATTTAGCCACATAATGCAAAATTCAACTTCAATTTCACTGATATTAATCTCTTTGGTTTTCACGTTTGACTGCAAAATCAAGAAAAAACTTAATTAGCACAGTAACTCACTTGACCCGATACATAGAAGTGGTTTTAATGAGAATGAGTCCATATACATTTAGCCATATGATGCAAAATTCAACTTCAATTTCAGATTCTAAACACATAACACAAAATTAGAACTCTAATTAGAAATTCTAATTTGGTGTGTACACGTGGCACACAATTAAAGTTCTAATTTGGAATTCAATTTCACACTCTCTCTGCTTCACCTATTATTATATATATAGACTAGTGTATAGCCTCGTGCATATACACGGGTACAATTAAAAACAATCACAATTATACAGTTCAAATTATATATATTTTTTAGAAGATATTCAAATTATGTATGGTATTAGCTTACACTTTTTTTAAACCATACATTTCTAAAATATGTAATGGTTTCTCATATATAATTATATATATATATATATATATATATATATATATGTATGTATGTATATGATTTAGAATTTATTTGGTTTTAAACTCTTCGGTTTTTGCACCTAATAATTCACTTGCCATAAAAATAAAAAACTTAGATGGACACGTGGTGGAAAATTAAACCATACATTTCTAAAATATGTAATAGTTTCTCATTATATAAATATGATTTAGAATTTAGTTGGTTTTAGACTTTTCGGTTTTTACACCCAATAATTCACTCGCCACAAAAATAAAAAACTTAGATGGACATGTGGCAAAAAATTAGACTCCAATTAAAATCCAATTTAGAATCTAATTGTATTTAGACTCTTTGATTTTTACCCTCAATAATTCATTTGGCACAAAATTAAAAATTAAATAGGACACGTTGCGCAAACTTGAGAATCCAATTAAAATATCATTGATTTTTGCACCTAATAATTCACTTGACATACAAATTTAAAAATTAGATAAGATACGTGGCACAAAATTAGACTCCAATTTAAAATTTAATTGGATTTTCTCTCAGTTTTATCTACTATTATTATTATTATTATTATTTATTTTTTAATTTTTGTTGGTCTTTTGGCTCCTGATTATTTCGAAGAAAACAAGAATACCACCCCCCCTTTTTTTAATCTCATCTTTTAATACATTTACTTGTTGATTTTTTTTTTTCCTTTTTTGATTGTTTAAGTTTCTCTTAATTTTAATTTTAATTTTAATTTTATTTTAGTACGTTGAAGTCTAAACGTGCATTGTACAACATAGTTGTGGATTTTGTTCCGTTTCAGCCAATAAATATTGTACTAGTAAGCAAATTGGAACGAGAAACCCCCTATTTCCACCTCAAGCTAAATTCTAGTACATTCAAGGTCATTTAGGTCAAATTACATATTTCTCCATTTTTTTCTTAAAAAAAATAAATAAATAAATAAAAGAGAGGAAAAACTAAAACTTTGTTATTTTGAATTGAATCTTATTATATTTTATTATTGATGACAAGTAATTATAAATGTTAAATAGGTATTTATGTTATATATGTATATATATATGAGTGATAAGCCAAAAAAAAACTGAAATAGGCCTGTTTCAAATGACAAATTAGAACGGTTCCGAAACGGTATTCAAAACATTGTTGCATAGTACGTGTCTCTTGAATAATGAATTGGAATACAAATAACATGTTCGACTGGTGATTTGCGGAGTATAAAGTGGGACACAAATAAAGAGACATAGGATTTGTATTCAATGAATTGTGTGTCTATTTTATATACTATTAAGAAAATAATTATAAGTAACTTTTTCTTTTTGGGAAAAAAAATCATATGTAATAGGGGAATAAGTGTAAATTCATACCTTTCATCCTCTCACTTGTTTTTATTAATAATAATAAATAAATAAAGTATATTAGATTTCTATCATTTCACTTTTCTATCCTCCCAAGTGAACACATATGGCAAAATATAAAATCTTTTTTATTCTCTCACTTTCCTATCCTCCCTATATTTTCCATCTTCCCAAGTAAATACAATTGATTTTTTGATGTAGGCAGAAATAAAATCTTAGATCTCTTATTTGAGGGTAATAAATTTTACCATTTGAACTAACTAGAATACATGTCTATTCGAGATATAATGAATTAGAATTACTTTTGGAACTTATGGAACCAAATGGATCAAACATTTAGACATGTTCTTGCCTTATAAAATTTGCTTTCTGTTATAATATTAATATATATATCAATTTAATTTGGTAAGGCCGATGGGCTAAAAAAATTTGTCACGGCTGGGTCGATCTCAAATGACATTAAAACCGAAATTGTGAAATCTGAAAGCCTTCGGGCCTAAACAAAAAAAAAAAATTATACATGGGTTGGGGCAGACCGGGATTGCGTCAGGCATAAATCATGGCTCTTTGTTTTTGTTTTGCTTGGGTCAAGCATATACCTGACTGGATCTGGTCCAAGTCTTCAAGCTTAGGTCCAAAACCAACTCATGAGTCAAGCCTGAACCAAAAAGAATTTACTTTAAGCTTTTTTTTATATATTTTATTTTATTTTAAGAAATTACTTAAAGCAGACTCAAGAGTGACTACATTTTTTTTTTTTTTTGTTTTGAAAATGAAGAGTCACTACACTTAAATCTTCACATGAGCAAAGATAAAAATGACCCCAAGGTCACTTAAATTGTATAGTATTTGTACAACAAGAGAAAAGAAAAACATTGGAAATTCCCCTAATTCATAAAATTCATCCAAAATTTACCAAATACACATAAAGATTATTCACTAAAATTAATTTGAATTACACCTTAAAAATTTGTGTGCATTAGTTGTTGAATGAAATTCTTGTCTATAAAAATAGTTCTCTTGATTTGACACAATAAGAGGAAAAGGAGGAAATTTTATTAATTTATTTATTTATAAATGAAGAAACGGATTCATATGACTCTATGAAAATGAAATGAAGGACGGTGATACTTCATAGCATATTGATTATTCAAGAGTTGGATGCATATTTTATTTTTCGAATTCAAGAGACTTAATTATATGTATGAGTAATGCTACAGACACAAATTATTTTACATCATTTTTACAAACTGCTAATGTGGTTTTAGTAATTTTCAAATAATTATTGATAAACATAAATGTAATGTTAGTAGTATACCCATATTAGAACTAATAAGAATTTGCCACATCAATAGTTTGTAAGAAGATTATAAAATAATTTGTAACTATAACATTACCCTTACATGTATATCATTTATACGTGCTTCCTAGTGACAATATTAGGACTCTTTAGAAGAAAAGTTTTGCGTGTAAATGGTTGATCTTGGCCAAGCAAATGTCAAAGTCAGTCAAAGTATCAATTTACAATACACCAAGCAGAGAGCGAGATAGAGAGAGAGAGAGAGTTGCAAAAACAAAATGTAGGGTTGGTGTTGGCGGGAATAGCAACGGGCAATGGTGGTTTCAAATGCCAATTTGGTACTGTATGTCCTAATGAGGAGCCATTCAATCCAAGTCCAAGAGTACCACTGTGAGGTTCCCCAATATTTGATTTTTTTTTTAATATATAATATTATTGATTGTGTTTTCTGTTGTGATGGAGCATTTTTAGCTCTTCATGTTAAGTTTAGATACTTGGTTTCTTCTTTGGCTTTGTGGGATTGTTTATACCCAATCAGTTTGTTTGGCTTGTTTACTGATCTTACAGATGTCAAAACTATGTCCTAATGGGGTTTATGTGGGTTCTGTTTGGAGAGATTAAAATATTCCTTTTTTGTCAAGGTGTGGAATTTGGAACTCAGTCTTTTATAGCTTGGAAATCACTTGCTATAGGTAGGATATGCATGGTCATTATACTTATAAAAAATAAAAAATAAAAAGGATATGCATGGTCATTATGGGTAGCTCTTTGGTATGCCCTGAATTCTTTGTGGCCTTAAATTCAGGGGCGGACCTTATGCATTTGGGGGCCATGGCCCTCCAAATTTTTTTAAAACCTCTTTAATTATAAGTAAAATTAGGCTACAATCATTTTGAGTTAAGAGCTAGCTCCCACAAGATTAAAAGATTCCCCCCCCCCTTCCAACGCATCACTCATCAAATTCTCCCCACCCCAAATCCCAACTGTGCAATCATAAAAATTAACTCCTCTTGTCTTTCCCATTCTTCTCTAAAGCATGATAGCCACATCCATATTTTTTAAGTTTTTAGTTATTCAATTTTTGTGAAAGGATAATACTGAGGTGTAGTACATTAGATTACATGATTAAACTCATATGTATTGAATTTAATTGTCCTTAAAAATAATATCATTGTTTGTATTTTATTGGACATGTTAAATATGTGCTTGAATTTAATTGAAAAACCTAATGTATTACACTTAGGACATTGTACTTAAGTTTTACACTTTCTCAAAACTATTATAATATCTCCTTCCACTTTACAATTTCACAAAAGACTCTCCTCATCACTTGGTGCTCTCTCTTCAGTTTCTCTTCATTAATTCTTTCCTAGGATGCTCTCACGTAATCACATTTTCATTAGTTTCTCCCTCTTCCTTAACAAAGAGTTTTCTTATTTAAAGCTAAGCAAATATTGAGAAATACCAACTTCTTCTTTTTCTCCTTCTTCTTCAGCAGTTTTGTTGTATACTTATATTTGATTTCTATGAATGTTATGGACTTAGGTTTTTTCAAAAAAAATAGGAGAAACTCAAGAAAAAAAAAAGACTTAAGATGCTTAATTGGTCGATTAACTTGTTAGTATTTTGATTTTTGAGTGCTATAGAATTACACTGACAAAAAAATTCTATCAATAAGCTTGTGTTATAGATATACTGTGTTTTGAGTTTTTCATTGAATCGAAATGATAGTTTTACCTTGGCTCCCCAAGCAAAAATTCATAAACTACGCCCCTGGCCTTAATTGCTGTGTAAACCCCACAATTTCTTTTGAAGTCTTTATGACTGGCTCTCCAGTTTTTGGTTGTTCCTCACCACTTCCCACTTCACTAAATTCCCCATAGAAAACAAAATTGAACCATTAAAGGATTACTTTGTGATAGTTTATACCTCTCTGCCCCGTTGATCCTTGATAACGTTTGGTCACAGGTGTAATGGTTTTACCATCCAATTGGCTGGATTATTAATTGATTATATGACATACTAAAAATAAAGATAAAAGTCCGAAATGATTTTGTAAAAGCCAGAGAACTTCTCTATTTAATGATTAATGTTTTTAGGTTGGTAAGCTTCAATGCTCCTAATGGGGTTTTAAACCCACAACTTCGCCTTCCATTTATTTGTATGGGAGAAGCAAGTGTCATTTAAATTAGAGCTCATTGGCCTCGTTGATGGCTAATGTTGATTAACTGTCTCACTTGATTCTAACTTAAAGGCTTGACCGAAACTACCTTGCCTAGATTTTGCCCATGTTGTTCCATGTTCAGGTTGCCTAGGATTAATAATGTGTTTGTGCCTTCTTTATTTCTGAAACAATCTTTGTTGGCTTCATCAAATGACTGAATTGAATCAGTTAATCATTATACCATGTCTATGTTGATAAACAGTTGGGATGTTTTTCTTTTGCAGAAATAAAGGTCATCATTTGAGCAATCCTAAAGAGTTAGTAGTATAAAACATGTCAGATTAAAAGGCCTGACATATATGGAATTTATATTTATGAACAGTCCCAATTATTTTTTTTAAAAATAAGATAGTTTCTTTCTTCAGGTTCACAGCCATATTGAAAATATTGTAATTTTGTTGTTTAAGGGCAATCTTATATAGATTTGCTTTATGAGTTGTGTTTAGTTGAGTTAAGATTTTGTTGGATTGAATGTCAGTTTTGCAATTTTTTTTTTTTTTTGATGAGTTGGATCTCAGATTTGCATTGTCAGTCCTTGTGGTCTGTTAGTGTTTCGATAAATTCATGTAATTTGTGTGTTTAATCGTATGGTCCCCGGTTGTATACTCCCTGTATACTTGGGCAACTCTATTTTTTGAGGGCAATAAAAATTACATTACTTATCAAAAAAAAAAATTGTTCGGTGGGTCACAATACTGCCTAGTCATTTACAGTAGGTCTTGACTGGTTGAAGTTTCTTGTTGGCTTTCCTAGCAAGTTTGCTTGCTTCCAAGTTTACTTGGTCTCTGCTCTTTATACAGGATTGACATATATTTGAAGGTATAGGATAAATTATCTGAAAAATTGCTATTGCTTGATGTCTGTTGCTTGATGGTAGGTTCTTGTTCTCTCTCTTTACATTGTACCTGCTGTATATTACTCCAGCCAACCTTAAAATTTTCCTTCTATTTGGATTTTGGTGGTATGGTACTGAACTTGTACAGCACCCCGTTAGATTTGTTGTGGGAGCCTCTTTCTTATGTGGCTTTGAATATAGCCTCCACGCCTGTACTCTGAGTTGGTCATGCGGATGGTTTTTTGTTATTGTTGGTTAATTCTTCAAAAAGTCTGGCTTTTAGGCTTTAATTTCTTTTAACAATGTCTGATTTTCAATTTCCTTCTCTCCCATTCTGATAAAAATTGAAGGTGTTTGGGGCATTGGCAAGAAAAAGAAAATTGAGATTAATAAGTGATGTTATGGCATAAGATACATGTCTAATCAAGTAAAGTGCCAATTGAAAGAAGTTTGAGTGTTAAAAGTAATTGGAGCTGTTGTAGGTGCTAAAGCAATTATTATAAAATTTAATCAAGACCTTTCATTCTTTGCCTAAAACGGCCTATCTTTCACTTTTTAAAAAAGCAACATAATTTGCCTATAACCTCACACCTGAGCCCACCACATACAATCTGCAATTTTAAATTTTTTAATGACGTGTGAGGTGAGGCCAATTGTTGTGAATTTTGGTTGACCCCAGGACTAAATGTGCTCAACTTTTTATTAATGGGAGATAGTTTATAGTGGGGTATATTCTTGAAATCATCAATGACATTGTTCACCAACATATACAACCTGTACATCCAGAAGAGATGGCATAGGTTCAAAACTATAAATAAACAAATAGAACTTCAAAGAGAAGCCTAAGCCCCTTTGCCTATATGAAGAAATGCCTTGTAAGATGATTAACTTAACTCTAGTATTGACAAAAATGGCCACATGGGAAAACTAAAAATAAAAATAAAAAATTACCAAACTCTCAATTCTGAAAAAATTAAAATTAAAAAAAAAAAAAATGGAGTAAATTTTCAGGGCTTCCTCAAGGCAGATGTTGCACCCATCACAACAGCCAATACAATACCAAGACCAGCACCGAGGGAAGCACCCACAGCTGCAGCTGTTAAGGAGGATGCCTTGACCTGAGCATCTCTACTTGCTTCTATAACCATTGCTTGTTCTCGTGCTAACTCCACCATAAGTCTATCTTTAGCAAGTTCCTTTAATTTGAAAAAAGAAAAACATTAGAATTAATATTGAAAAGAAAACCATATGAACAACAAACCACAACACATATTACAACATGGTTATTAATAGAACCAGAGAGCATCAAAGTAACCAGTAAAATGGTTTTTGGGATAATCAACTAAAGTAGAACCAATATAGAAAAAAGATAGCAGAAGTATATGACCTAACCAACAGCAACAAGTCACGAAGTTCCTAAGTGTCCTAGACTAGATTCATACATGGGTGATTAATGCAATCCAGCGATAATGAAATCATTCATGAAACTCTCCAATATTCCAAACACCCAATTTTTTTTAATCAACCCTTGTTGCAGACCCCCTCCCTCCCCCACCCCCAAAAAAAATATCATTAAAAAAAATAAAATAAAAAATTCAATGCCCAAATTCATTTTTGAATATTGTCAGCAAATTCAACACTCCTTGCTACTACATCGAAATTTGTGCCCATAGTCATAACTTAACACAAAACCATTAGTAAGAAGGGGTTCAAACATTACATACTGTTAATACAAAATCAATTTAAATGCTTTTACCTGGAAAGAGTCTTCCTCTTGGCTTCGAAGCACACGGTGGATTAGCTGACAAAGAGAGGCAACACCCTCCACTGAAAGAACAATATCTTTCTTCTGGAAAGGCCTCCGAACAAGATTGATCGGGGCAAAAATAAGTTTTTGAGCACCCATCCTCCCATCAGAATCTCCGCCAGTTGCACCCCAAGACAAAGAAGCACTTGCGACACCAGGCATAACATATGGACAGGAATTGATAACTCCAGTTGAGCTTAAAGATGCTTGGTATGCCTGCACAACAGCATCTATTGCTGCTTTTTGCTGATGTGCACTGACAGAAAATTTGTTTGTTATGGCAAGAACCCAAGGGATTCCTAGAGATCTGGCCTCATCCAACAGAAGAGAAAGGACTGGCTTCTGTTGTGACAAATCTGAGTGATTGTATCGAGGTATTTTATGGGACAGGTTATGCACAAGAACAATCAGATCTGCCTTCCGACTAAGATCACGAATTCCCATCCATAGTTCATCTCAGAAACAAGAAACTTCCCTATTCAGATCCTGCTGTGAAAATAATTAAATAAATATATGAACAGGGGGAGAGAAATTAAAGACAAAAAGTCAAGAAATATACTAATAATAACCATGAGAGAGAGGATAAACACATGAGAAATCCTTCTCGACCTAATCAGATCAATGATATAATTAGAAGCTGAGAGCATACTCTGCCTAAACTCCATCTACCCTAATGTTAGATGCCTTATCTCATCATAATCATTAACTAGCATGAAGCATCTACACTGCTTCATGAGTTGGTAAATATAAACACTTCAACAAGGTCCTTTTCAATGTAAACAACTTAACAACCTCCGGTAGAAGAATGTCCACCTCCACCCATTCTTTATGGCAGGATATAGTATCCTGTGAACTACAGTTAATTGGCTCCCCACAAGTGAACTAATATCAAGCATGTCCAAGATGGATAATCAAGGTCAAAATGCAAGGGTCACTACTTTTCTTTAATTTAAGTTATACATGCAAGTGGATCTCAAACCCACAACCTTATCCTCCACCTTACTCTTACAAGCAGGAGGTGTCATTTGAACTAAAACTCATTGGCATGCTTGGGTCACACGGAACAGCTTGATCAGCTATAAGTGTAGTATGGTACACAATTGGTATAAATTACAGTATTTTTTTTTTTTTTGATAGATAAGAAAAAATATTATTAATAAAGGACTTCTTTATGCAAACAACATAAAGCAGCCAAAAAATACAAAAGAAAACAGAAACTATATACAAGAAAGAAGTGAATCTACAAACAATGGGTGAGATTCACTAGATGTGAATCCCCAAACCCAAGACCAATCAAATAAGGTGCCAATGTTAAAGTGTAATAGAGGAGAACAAAAATGCCCTATGAACAAAAATGCCCTATGAACAAAAATGCCCTATAAACAAGTAACATCTTTTACAGTAAAAAAAAAAAAAAATGAATACCTGCAAATTGCCCCAGCTGAAACACAATAGCATAAACCACCAGCAATCCCTTCTTGATCATCACTCTCAGGAAGCTTATTCTCAACATTGGCATTAGTGTTTACTTACTTTGACTAAGTATTGCCTTAAGAAGAGAAGTTTTACCAGCACCCTACATGGCCCATAAGTCATGTGTCACTATATAAATAACCAAAAAAAAAAAAAAAAAAAACTTCTTTTGTAAATCATATTTTTCATATATATTTAAATATCAGTACCTCAAGGCCAAGTAACCGGATCCTACGAGTTCTGACATGAACCTCCTTAGAGAGAGTAGCAAAATCACTGGTGCAGAACACAAAAAAATCATTCAAACCTTCAGGGTGAATAATTTTTTCATCACGAAAGGAGCCTGAAGTTTTTTCATGATTGAGATGGGCAGCATCTGAATCAATAGAAGAAAACAAAGGCATCAATGGATCTGCCACTATCTGATGCTTTGGTGGTTGTCTCAATGGCGCTCCAACCAAAACTCGCATTTGTTGTAATTCTCACTCCATTTCACAATTTGAAGAATAATTTGGAACTGAGGGGAATGATTCCACTCTAGTAGAACACCTGAATAGGAAAATCATGATGTATCTCAAACCAAAAGACACCCATGTAGGTTCTGGGAAAAAAAGAAAAAGACTACACTACCCACCTGCCCCCCCCCGCCCCCTCTTTTTTTTTCATTCTCAAGCTCCGCCCACACATATGCATATGGACAGGTGGAGAGTAGAGTTGTGTTACAGAAGAAAATATGCAATCAAAATTATGTTGGCCAAAAACAGAACAATTAAGAAGTAAAAACCATAAACACTGCACCAAGTGTCAGGACAACTTCAACAGCAAGACATGGAACTCAATTAGATACCATTTCATAAAACTCTAATGGCCATACAAAATCCACTACTGTGAACCAGAACGCACCATTTGTCAAAATGGGATGTTGATCATTCTCTCTAAAACATCACCAACAATCTCAAATGACTCATAGCTTCTGTAGTGTTACCTTCCTAAGAATACTCTCATTCACAAAAATACTCGGGTGTTAAAAATAAATAAACAAATATCAAATCCTGTAGATAAAGTTGAAACAAAATAATAGCTGAACAATGCCATATAGTAATACTCTCCACCTATGGCTAACCTAGTTTCTCAATTTTCTTGAGCCTAGCAATTGGCAGTTGTGAGTAATACAAACAGATTGGGGTCAACCCCACAAAATCCTTTTCTCAACCAACCAAGGAGAGGCTACTGGAGCAAATAAACACATATACTTGATAATAAACACAAAGCTAAACCAATCTGTGGGGAATATATATATATATAAAGTGGTTCCATTTTGTCTCGTGCGGCATATATGGCATGAATGAAACATGAGATGCTTTGAGGGCCAACAGCTTAACATAATGAAGTTTTTGTTTTTGAAGTCATTATATGAGTGGCAGCCACTTGTATTGGAATTTAAAAGAGTTGGGACCTCTCAGGTCATTTCACAAACTTATAAGCAGTGGAGGGACAAAAAGGTAATTCCCAGGAACTCAAACTTACTAGCAAGTCAATAATGTCACAAACAAATGATCAGAGACCCCTACAAGAATCAATAGACTACAAAAAAGCAATGAAAAAGAATGAAACAACTTATACAAGCCAGCAACATCTTATCCACAGAATTAGATGCATTTTGCATGCTCATTTTTAGCATTCATGACTTCAAACTGGTTCTACATTTATTCAACAACTTTTACATGTAACACAATGTCAAAGCCCTAAAAGGCTAGAACATGGTTATCTTTCCTTTTCCCCCTCCATTTGTACTGAGGTTATACTTAATTCTTTTGTTGTCATTTCTCCTTCTCAACAATTTTGTTTTCAACCCCTTAGATTCCCATTTATAAATTTGGAGTAGTTTAGTCAATGCTCTCATTCAAAGCTCTCAACTGCTGACTTAAATCTACAATGCATTTTTTTCTTGGGTTGATGCCACATTCCGGCCCTTAAGTTCCATCTTCCATGTCTGTTGCTGTGCTACCTTCTTGAAACACCATCCCTTTACTCTGACATCTACTCTTCTAGCATTGATGGATCTCTTGTGTTGGTACAGTATTCATCCAGCTCTAGCTACTAACCAACCATTTGCTTCCATAGATGCATTTCTAAGTGTCCACTTCCTCTGTCCTATTAACCTGAGAACTCTTTGTTAATTGCTTTTCTGTAGTCTTTCTTTTTTTTATCTTTTTTTTCCTTCTTTAATTTTTTTTTATATATTTGAATGGTAAGCATACTTGCACTCAGTGGGCCTTGAATCCACTACCTCACCCTCCATCCCATTATTGTGGGAAAAGTAAGTGCCGTTTAAGCTAGAACTTATTCACTTTTATAGTTTCCAATATTCATGATACTTCTTATTCCTTTTCTTCCCCAATACAGTGCATTTGGATTAGCTATTTGCTAAAAGTCGGCAAAAGTACTAGTGTACCTAAAAAAAGTGAGGTTCTAAAAAAAGTACATAAGCAAATAATGTAATAAAAATATAGGAGAAATTACATTTTACCCCCCCCCCCCCTCTCTAAACTATACCACCTAAACTACGAGAATGCACACTTGACTCCACTAAACTATACCGCTTTTTACACTTACCCTCCTAAATTATACTCTTTTTATACTTACCCCCCTAAATGATAAGAATACACACTTCCCTAAACAATTACCAATAAGATGGGGTATAAAGTGTCACACGGATAATAGTTTAGAGGGGTAAGTATAAAAGGGGGTATAATTTAGGGGATAGAGTGTAATTCCCCCAAAAAAAAATATATATATATATATATATATAAATAAAATAAAATAAAAAACCTAATCCAAACTCATAAGTCAAACTTGTTTGAAGAAAGCCATTTTCAAGAGTGACCTTCTATCTTGCTGCAGTTTACCCAGGTACTACATATAATTCCAACCATCTTGCTAGAGGCATTACTTGCTCTTTGCAACCAAATCCCAAAAGGGACTGAGTCTATTTTATTTCTATAGCCACTAACCCAGAAGAGGTTTGTTCCAAGCTATCACATAACAAAAGCAAGACCATTAATATTTTAAACTACAAAAATCCATTTTCACAATTAAGGGACATGCTTCATATTGAGACCATATGGATATCTCAACCAATATGATGATCTCCTGTCACTAGCATGGCTAAAATAGTTAATAGAGTTTGTTGGGGAATTTTTTTTGGCTAAGGATGGGACAGGAGATCATTATCAAAAACTAACCCAAGGAGGCATAGTTAATGCAGACTCACAATGAAATATATCAGCGGACACCAAAGCATTCAGAGTACTGATATAATTTCAGCTTCTTTTCCATCTCTTGTGCAATGTTCATTTGTTACAGCTTAATTCATAAATATAGGCAGCTTACTTTCTTAGTTACAGCTTTGTAAAGATTCACTTTTTCCTAAGAACAGTTTAGTCAATCAAACCCAGCTTATTTCTATCTGGCAAAAATAATCTACGAAAAACAAACGGACAAATAAATGAAGCATGAATTCATTATATATACCTGCCCAAAAGGTACATGCTAACTTTCCACTTGTTGCTACCTCTGGTGGCGCTTTATCAGTGTCAGAAAATGGCTTAAGGGAAATGCCATCTGAACCCTCTTGGATTACAAGAGACTGGCCCAACTACTTCATCTTCAACCCAAGATGCTGCAACGGAACCCAATCCCAAAACCAACTGCTCCCCCAAATTCTCTTTTAGCTTATCTATCCCTTCCTCACGTTTTAACATAGATATATTAGTAGATTCAGCATCAGAAGGCATCGATTGAGCCTGTGCATTATAATGATGAAAATACGCAGGAGACAAGATCTTCTGGAATACAATAACTCTTGAAATAGCGATGCCAACCTTTTCTATTAACATAGCTGAAAGAAAAAATAAAATAAAATATGGATGTGTTATCTTAAACTAATAATTAAATAAATAAAAAAGAATAATATCAGGAACTCAAATATTCAGAAATAATATAATTACTAAGAAGATGCCTACTCTTTTAAAGCAGCATTTCCAACTGGGGGCTGGGAGAATGTTATACATTTAACTAAAACTTTCTCACTCTCCTTTGAAGATGATGAGGCAGCTATAACCCTCAAAATGGCAAGGGTAGCTAATGTTGCTACCTACAAAGACAAAATAAGAGCAGATAATAAATTTATTAATTAATTATATTTTTTTAATAATATACAATTAATTGAGTAGACCAAGGGGCAGCAGCCCAGATACACTGACTACATCAATTAATTATATGCAGAGAACTGGCTAAAACTGAAGCAAAGCAGTCTAATCAGACTTACTGCTCCACCAAGCGAATGTCCACATAATACAAGCTTTCGCTTCTTCTTCTGAGCAAGTCTGTATAACTCCAAAGCAGGTATCCCTTTAGCACAGGCCAAAAAGCCCTGAAACAATTAGAAAGAGAAAAAAAAATAAGAAAAATACACAGACAATTATACAAACTAAGAGCATCTGTAGAATCTAGGAATAACCAACCAATACATTGGCATAAAGGGAATTAGATCTGCTTAAAAAACTCGGGAAAAAAAAAAAGTACAATGCGCTAACATATTTGACATATGTCGATGAAACACAATCAACAAAACCATGAAAACAATAACTGCTATCTTACTCGGTGGGCAGCAGGTTTAGATTTATCTTTTAGCTGCTTAGATTTTGATTCAAGGGGATTCCACAAGTTTTCCAAATTTCCTTTTCGACTTTCTTGTTGTTCAGACTTAACAGTTTCAATCTCCTCGGCAACTTCCATAATATCCTCATGAAACATAGCACCTTGCAGTATGTTTGCATCAGCCATGACATCCCCTGATTTGCACAAAATAAAATTCATACTTATAAAATTATAGAGATTAAGATAACTAAATCAATAAATTCTATCATTCTTACTTGTACTACTTCGTTCCAATAAAGGAAGCAAATAATGTGTCACCAGCTTCTGCCAAAAGATACCTGCAACACCCAAGATGAAAAAGAAGTTATATGATAAACAGAAAAAATTAAGAGTGATTATTCAAAAAATGAAAATAAAAATCACTTTGGCAAAAGAAAAATGAAAAAAAAGACAAGACTATGCACAGGTAGACAAATAACTTTAGTAATTTAAATGAAACAAGAGTAATTTCATGGAAATTTACCATCACCACTATCATTCATACCATTAACTAAAATAACTACAGAATTTTGAAGTTTCAACCTTTATAAAGTTTCATACTTTGGTTTGCACCAACTGCCACTGGAAACCACACATGACATATCTAAAGCATTTTTAGGCAAAAGGCATAAAGATCTTCTAATTCATCAGCATCTTCCGTGTTTTACATTTATTAACAGGAAAAAAATCTCTTCTACTTGGAAGATTATCATTGTACATAGGACATGAAAGGGGTATGGTACACCACTTGACATGTGGTATGACGTGATTTATGCTTATATACATTGCTCAATAAAAAATCACAAAAGACTAAGGTAATACAAAGTCCGAATATTTATAAATGTAGCCTTCTTTGAGTGGACACAGGCAATCAAAAATAATTACAAATGGAGCTTCAACTATTGGAGTTCAATGTAATAGGTGAGAAATATCTATAATTGAACACAAAAATGTACACAACTGCCTCTTACCATATTCAAAGCATATCCATGGAGCACAACACAAAAAATCAGAAGAATAACAAATTGCAGTAAAATTGATTCATCAACTTACTAGTTATGCATTGTCCGACAATGTTCTACTAGAGTTGTATTCTTGGCTAATATTCTTAAAAACGTCTTTCATTGTTGGCCTTCCATCTGGTTCTTTTTTTACACCGCGTCTTGCCAATTTATAGGCATTTGCGAGTTTCAACTTTTTTAGCTCTGCGGGAGCTGAAGGCCGCTAGTCCAACACATCTTCATCAGCAAAAAAATCAAATGACCAATTTGATTCCTTCTTCTGACATGATGAAACCATATCATCTAAATAACTCGCCATGGATGAGTTCCAATATTAGAACTCCAAAACAATAGACATCAACTTTTGGAGTCAATCATTGTTCCAACACATTCTGCAAAGACAAAGACAACAATCCAACATTAGTTATAATCTAAGCCCTATGGTACTTCAAGAAAGTAAGAACTATATTACCAGGAGGAATGTATCAGGTGTGCCTGCACATCGTGTCTCATATGGGGTATTAAAATCCACAAGTCTGGCTAGCCCGAAATCTTATATTTGTGGCTCGTATTCATCATCCAACAGAATATTTTTGTTATTTATATCACGATGGATAAATTGCTTTTTGCAATTATGGTGCATATAAGATATCGCTGCTGCCACATCTTTGATGACTTTAAACCGGCTAGACCAATTTAGGCCTCTAGCAGTGTCTTCATTTCTCAACACACCTGCCAAGCTCCCCTTTTCAAAGTACTCATATATGAAAAATGAGACCCTTCTATGTATGCAATAACCATAAAGCTTTACAATGTTTCGATGTCCCGTTCCCTCCAGTGCTTGTAGCTCCTTTAAACTTTCTTTGTCATATCCTCTACCATCAGGCAAGGCATGGAGTTTCTTAACAGCTACACTGCCAATTGATTCCAACTGCACTTTGTATACACTCCCTTCTCCTCCAATACCAATGCGAAATTTGTTATGAAAATCCTCCGTGACTCGAATTATTTCGTCAAACAATTTTTTTCCTTCAGCAGAAGATTGAATGGGGAGGTCGTCTTCATGAACTTCACCTTGTTGGTGAATCTCTTGTGAGTATTTTTTTCTTCCATAGATCAAGTAAATTACAATGAAAATGAATGGTACAACTCCCAAAGAACCAAAAATAAATGAAACGACATAAATTCTACTAGCCAAAACATGGTGGTGTTTCTTGGAGTCACGGCTGCACTGTGTCATCCCTATTTGATTGCCACATAATCCTTTATTCCCCTCCAATGCTTCAATGGGAGCAAGTAGAATGCTGCACTGTTGGGAATAGGGCCTTGCAATTGATTGAATGAGACATCAGCATACATTAGCCACCATATCTTCAAAAGAAGAAGGAATTTCACCAGAGATGTTGTGGGAGATGTTCAGCATCACTAAGTTTTGCAAAACATCTATATTGCTAGGAATTTCCCCGTTAAGAAAATTGTGACTCAAATCTAGCTAACACAATTGTGCAAACTGTACTAGCTGATCAAGAATATTTTGATTGAACTTATTGTAACTCAAGTTCAAGTAAATAAGTTGTGTGAAATTACCCAAACATCTCGGTATTGGCTAGCTAAACATGTTGGCAGACAAGTCCAAAAAGAGAAGCTTGGTTAAAGCTCCTAATTCTTGTGGAATGATGCCGGAAAGTTGATTGCCATTCAATAGCAGCTTGAAAAGGGACGTCAACTTCCCAAGTTGCCTAGGAATTTCCCCAACCAATCTATTCCAAGACAAGTCAAGTACACCTAATTGGGTTGAGTTTCCTATTATTGCCGGTATGGTGCCAATGATGTTGTTATACGTAATAAGGAGCATATTTAGCTTCGAACAACTTGCCCAATTGCTTGAGATTTCACCAAAAAAATTATTATGACTAAGATCAATAAAATTGAGCCGCGGATAGGCACCAAAATCTTCAGACAGATTTCCACTCAATTTATTTCCTTTCAATTGTAACCTCAACAAGGCAGAGCAATTTCGCAAGCTTTTGGGTATTTGACCACTGAATTAGTTGTGGCTTGCAATGAACTTTCGAAATAATCCACCTTGGCAGATATTTTGAGGCAATGAACCAGTGAGTAGTTCATATCGAGTATCAATGCAGTTAAATTCACCAAGTTTCCCAACTCTTGAGGAATGGTTCCAAACAGTTGATTATCACGAAGGAACAAAGTTTCCAAATTCATCAACTTACCAATTGAAGCACGCACTGGTCCAATAAGTTTATTTTCATGTAGTTGTAATCGTTTTAAGGAATTTAAATTTCCTAGCTCCTCAGGAATACAGCTAGAAAGATTATTTGTATTAACATGGAAAAGTTTAAGTTGGCTAAGAGAACCTTTGGAAGCTGGATTCCATCACTCATGAGTTACTACATGACAAAGTTATGGCAAAATTGTAGAAATTAGTGTAGTGCTAGATTTACTCTTTGGAACAAGCTACAAGCAGAGAAGTCAGGAACCATGTCTTTAATATTCCAATTTCCAAACAAAATATATAATGGGTTCTACTCATGAGCCTATCACATTTGCAAGTGCCATTGATATTGTGTTATACTTTCAAGTTGCTCTCTGATCATAATTCCTGAACTCTCATTACTTGCGTGAGGTTGGGTTCAGTAGTGTGTATAATCCTGTTCTACTTGAGTAGTGTTTCCTCTTTCAAGCATGGCACCAATGTCATTTTCGGTTTTCTGCATAGCATTATCATTCATGTTCACGGTTCTGGCAGCAGACTCTACTTCTCAAGCCAGTGGTTCGATAGAATGAAAATCATCACTCGTTGCTCGAAGCCAACAAGTACTCCCTTCTTGGACATTTGCTCCAAATAATGGCAGCCCATGCAACTGGTTGGGTGTTATGTGCCATCGTGGTGATAGCATCAGGGTTCAATTCCAGCTTCCATAGGTTCTCTTAGCCAACTTAAACTTTTCCATGTCAATACAGATAATCTTTCTGGCTGTATTCCTGAAGAGCTAGGAAATTTAAATTCCTTAAAACGATTACAACTACATGAAAATAAACTTACTGGACCGTGATGCTATCACCACGATGGCACATAACACCCAACCAGTTGCATGGGCTGCCATTATTTGGAGCAAATGTCCAAGAAGGGAGTACTTGTTGGCTTCGAGCAACGAGTGATGATTTCCATTCTATCAAACCATTGGCTTTAGAAGTAGAGTCTGCTGCCAGAACCGTGAACATGAATGATAATGCTATGCAGAAAACCGAAAATGACATTGGCGCCATGCTTGAAAGAGGAAACGCTACTCAAGTAGAACAGGATTATACACACTACTGAACCCAACCTCACGCAAGTAATGAGAGTTCAGGAATTATGATCAGAGAGCAACTTGAAAGTATAACACAATATCAATGGCACTTGCAAATGTGATAGGCTCATGAGTAGAACCCATTATATATTTTGTTTGGAAATTGGAATATTAAAGACATGGTTCCTGACTTCTCTGCTTGTAGCTTGTTCCAAAGAGTAAATCTAGCACTACACTAATTTCTACAATTTTGCCATAACTTTGTCATGTAGTAACTCATGAGTGATGGAATCCAGCTTCCAAAGGTTCTCTTAGCCAACTTAAACTTTTCCATGTTAATACAAATAATCTTTCTAGCTGTATTCCTGAGGAGCTAGGAAATTTAAATTCCTTAAAACGATTACAACTACATGAAAATAAACTTATTGGACCAGTGCGTGCTTCAATTGGTAAGTTGATGAATTTGGAAACTTTGTTCCTGCGTGATAATCGATTGTTTGGAACCATTCCTCAAGAGTTGGGAAACTTGGTGAATTTAACTGCATTGATACTCGATATGATCTACTCACTGGTTCATTGCCTCAAAATATCTGCCAAGGTGGATTACTTTGAAAGTTCACTGCAAGCCACAACCAATTCAGTGGTCAAATATCCAAAAGCTTGCGAAATTGCTCTGCCTTGTTGAGGTTACAATTGAAAGGAAATAAATTGAGTGGAAATCTGTCTGAAGATTTTGGTGCCTATCCGCGGCTCAATTTTATTGATCTTAGCCATAATAATTTTTTTGGTGAAATCTCAAGCAACTGGGCAAGTTGTTCGAAGCTAAATATGCTCCTTATTACGTAAAACAACATCACTGGCACCATACCGACAATAATAGGAAACTCAACCCAATTAGGTGTACTTGACTTGTCTTGGAATAGATTGGTTGGGGAAATTCCTAGGCAACTTGGGAAGTTGACATCCCTTTTCAAGCTGCTATTGAATGGCAATCAACTTTCCGGCATCATTCCACAAGAATTAGGAGCTTTAACCAAGCTTCTCTTTTTGGACTTGTCTGCCAACATGTTTAGCCAGCCAATACCGGGATGTTTGGGTAATTTCACACAACTTTTTTACTTGAACTTGAGTTACAATAAGTTCAATCAAAATTTTCCTGATCAGCTAGTACAGTTGTCACAATTGAGTCAGCTAGATTTGAGTCACAACTGTCTTGAAGGGGAAATTCCAAGTAATATAGAAATTTTGCAAAACTTAGTGATGCTGAACATCTCCCACAACAACATCTCTGGTGAAATTCCTTCTTCTTTTGAAGATATGAAGTGGCTTATGTATGCTGATGTCTCATTCAATCAATTGCAAGGCCCATTCCCAACAGTGCAGCATTTCTACTTGCTCCCATTGAAGCACTGGAGGGGAATAAGGGATTATGTGGCAATATAGGGATGACACAGTGCAGCCGTGCCTCCAAGAAACACCATCATGTTTTGGCTAGGGGAATTTATGTCATTTTATTTATTTTTGGTTCTTTGGGAGTTGTATCATTCATTTTCATTGTAATTTACTTGATCAATGGAAGAAAAAAATACTCACAAGAGATTCACCAACAAGGTGAAGTTCATGAAGATGACCTCCCCATTCAATCTTCTGCTGAAGGAAAAAAATTGTTTGACGAAATAATTCAAGTCACGGAGGATTTTCATGACAAATTTCGCATTGGTATTGGAGGAGAAGGGAGTGTATACAAAGTGCAGTTGGAATCAATTGGCAGTGTAGCTGTTAAGAAACTCCATGCCTTGTCTGATGGTAGAGGATATGACAAAGAAAGTTTAAAGGAGCTACAAGCACTGGAGGGAACGGGACATCGAAACATTGTAAAGCTTTATGGTTATTGCATACATAGAAGGGTCTCATTTTTCATATATGAGTACTTTGAAAAGGGGAGCTTGGCAAGTGTGTTAAAAAATGAAGACACTACTAGAGGCCTAAATTGGTCTAGCCAGTTTAAAGTCATCAAAGATGTGGCAACAGCGATATCTTATATGCACCATGATTGCAAAAAGCAATTTATCCATCGTTATATAAATAGCAAAAATATGCTGTTGGATGATGAATACGAGCCACATATATCAGATTTCGGGCTAGCCAGACTTGTGGATTTTAATACCCCATATGAGACACGATGTGCAAGCACACCTGGATACATTCCGCCTGGTAATATAGTTCTTATTTTCTTGAAGTAACATAGGGCTTAGATTATAACTAATGTTAGATTGTTGCCTTTGTCTTTGCAGAATGTGTCGGAACAATGATCGACTCCAAAAGTTGATGTCTACTGTTTTGGAGTTCTAATATTGGAACTCATCCATGGCGAGTTATTTAGATGATATGGTTTCATCATGTCAGAAGAAGGAATCAAATTGGTCATTTGATTTTTTTGCTGATGAAGATGTGTTGGACCAGCGCCCTTCAGCTCCCGCAGAACTAGAAAAGTTGAAACTCGCAAATGCCTATAAATTGGCAAGACGCGGTGTAAAAAAAGAACCAGATGGAAGGCCAACAATGAAAGACGTTTTTAAGAATATTAGCCAAGAATACAACTCTAGTAGAACATTGTCGGACAATGCATAACTAGTAAGTTGATGAATCAATTTTACTGCAATTTGTTATTCTTCTGATTTTTTGTGTTGTGCTCCATGGATATGCTTTGAATATGGTAAGAGGCAGTTGTGTACATTTTTGTGTTCAATTATAGATATTTCTCACCTATTACATTGAACTCCAATAGTTGAAGCTCCATTTGTAATTATTTTTGATTGCCTGTGTCCACTCAAAGAAGGCTACATTTATATATATTTGGACTTTGTATTACCTTAATCTTTTGTGATTTTGCAATGAGCAATGTATATAAGCATAAATCACGTCATACCACATGTCAAGTGGTGTACCATACCCCTTTCATGTCCTATGTACAATGATAATCTTCCAAGTAGTAGAGATTTTTTTCCTGTTAATAAATGTAAAACACGGAAGAGATGAATTAGAAGATCTTTATGCCTTTTGCCTAAAAATGCTTTAGATATGTCATGTGTGGTTTCCAGTGGCAGCTGTTGCAAACCAAAGTATGGAACTTTATACAAGTTGAAACTTCAAAATTCTATAGTTATTTTAGTTAATGGTATGAATGGTAGTGGTGACGTTAAATTTCCAAGAAACTCTGAAAGTTTCTTTTGGTTGATACTTGATAAGCATTATGTTTCTAGTCTGGTAAAGCTGCATAGAGTTAGTTTGTTCTTTATTGTAAATGCAATGTGTTCTAAAGTGTAATAATTCTATTTTCAAATTGATAAAATTTACGTACATATCATTTATGAAAAAAATTTGGTAAGACTTGGCAATTCAATATGTTCAAAAATTTTATGACTTTTAGTGGCCAAGATGTTGCTCATCATGGATGAAGACATGATCTAACAAAGGGAGCTTAAGCAAGAAGGCTAAAGTACTTAAAGAATTGTTGGACAAACAACCCATCAACACATTGTGGGCAAGCTGTCATGAACTCAATGACACGGCCTAAGCTTCACAAACATGACAAACACGCATATAGACCAATATCAACAATTTCTCTTTTTTTTTTTTTTTTTTCTTGAAGAATTAAGACATTATTCTCAAAATGCAAAGCTCGGCCAAGCATGGCAAAGCATAGCTATTGCCATGACAAGAAGCTAACCAAATCCAAACACATCAAAAACATTACCATGGCCTATTACATAACTAAGGTAAGGAAAGGAAAAATTATGCACAGAGAACAAAAAATATAAAATAGCCCTTTTTGGCATTTTCACAAACATTTATATGCATAAGCACTCTTATAAAAAACTGAAACTTTGAATGCAAAAAACCCATCCCAAATCCTATTTACTAACTCAATCACATGCAATTCAATATTATCTTCTCAAATCATAAAATCAAAAGAAGAAAGAGAGGAAAAGAACCTTATGGACATTTGCTTTCATGTCCTTGAACCTTGAAAATCTGACCTCATCAGGATGTTGTTCTATTAAGAAAAAACAGAACAGGAAATTTGAAAAAATTGATCAAGAAAACACAATCAATAGAAGGAATGAATGAATCAAAGTGGTAAAAAAAAGGTTACAAAGAGATTTACCTGCTGCATGTGTGATCGGTAGTCTTTGGAAAGAGAGAGCTTCAGTTTCACAACTCAAAGAAGCTCAACAAATCATAGCCACAGTCCATAATCGCTAGCTGAATAGCAAAAGTTAAAAGGTAATAACATGTACATTTCAAATATCAATTACATGGCATAATTCAACACGTTTGATTAATTCAAAAGTTAAGAGTAACAGCACGTTTGATTAATTCAAAAGTCAAGCAAACACTTGATACCCATTCAAAAATTGATAAAATAAGAAATAACACATATCCTTTAGTGAACAAGTAAGCAAAATAATTTGTATGCATTGGAAAAGTATAATTTGTTAAAAGAACCTAAAATTGTAATGACAGTGCTATTTTACCTTTATCTAACAAAAGTGACATATCCTTTAGTGGGAGCCATAGAAAACTGCTAACTCATATAACAAAAATATATATTAAAAAGAAAATTGAGTCAATGGGGAGTAAAAAGTATAAACAACAAGAATATACAACTACAAACAAAGCTATAAAGATAAACAATCAAACAATTATCATATTGCTTGGCCACAATTAAGGGTAGAGGTTTTTGATCAATCAAAATAAGGGTATTATCCAAAGCTTTAGCAAAAGAAGTGAGGCAAATTTCGGTTTCATTGAATTTGGGGTCTGTTGAGTTTTAAATACAAGGGGAAAAAAAAAAATCAAAGAAAAATTAGAAACCTGGAATTGAGCTCTTTGGTAATGTTGGTCTTCAATTCCTTAAAACATCCAACTTCTCAAGAACAATCCTTAAAAAGAAAAGAAAAAAAAAAACATATTACTCTCACAATTTAGTAAATCATGACGAAGGCATATTATTATTGACTAATCAAGTACACGCAATTTTTTTTTAAAAAAAAAAGAAGAATAAAAACAAAAAAAATTTGAAGGATCAAATAAAGTCAAATATATATATGAAAAAAGCTGTTTTTTCTATAGCATAGTGATTACAGATTAAATTTTTTATGATATAATTAACAACTATTAGGTTAAAATGCTTGTAACATTATCAAATTAACTCAATGATAAGCCTTTTCAATCCAAGTACTCATTTAAAACCACAAATTATCACAAGAATATTAAGTATCTAACTAACACCTCTCACAACAAAATCTCTATACATAACCGTTCTATTACAAAACAAATTCACCACCGCATTTGTGCAAACTGCAAACATAATCTCAAATAACTATTCAGATGTACTACACTCACTTAGACATTAAAATAAATTAACAATCAAAGACAACACATGCTGCTCCTAAGGTTTTATTTATATTTAAAAAAAATTGAAGAAATTGCTCAATACCTTGTTCTTAATCAATTACCACATAACATATATTTAATATATATATATATAAGTTGGGAAGAGGAACACCTCAATTATGACAATCCATTTTCCAAAACAAACTAAAAATTACAGCATCACATCCATCCAAATCATTAAACACAAAATATTTCTAACCAAAAAAACCTCTTTCATAAATTTTTTTCACAAAATTCTTTCTCAAATAAGCCAAAGAGACAATAATTCATCCATTGGTTATACACAAAAAAACCAAGCCCCTCCTTCATATATTAAAATTTTAAGCATTTAAACCTGAAATCAAAGCAAGCATGAAAAATACAACTCACCCTTGCTCTGCTGCAGCCTTGGAATCACAAACCTCTGCTTAATGACTGTCAGTGTGAACAAAACAAAAGCCTATAAATCTAAAATCCTCAGCAGCTTATAACATTCAACAGAACCATGAAAATATAAAGAATAGGTCACAAATTTTTTTTACCTTGTGCCATCTCAAGGACCTCAGTGGATTTTTAGCTAATACCCGGACTCACCGAGGCTTGAAGTAAACCACAGGGCCCCTTCAGATCAAAGACAGAGCCTCTAATCTCTTTACCTACAACAACCAAAAAGGCATTCTACTGAAGATTACAGATTACAATGATTCATCTATGAAAAACCAATCCTACTCCACAGAAAGAACACTTGCATACACAAATTTCATAGGATATTAGTAAAAAAAAAAACCCAAACTTTCATTCATATACATACATACATAATTACATACATGAGATCACAAAAGAGCACCTAATAGCAAATATTAACACACAAACATTATCTAATCCGAGCAAAAACCCAAACTTTCAATCCCAGGCTCAAAGATAATTGCAAAGAAGAACACCTACAGATAGCAAACACAACACAAATTCAACTAATCAGACTAAAAAATATCCAAACTTTTATTCATATAATCTAAAAATGGCACAAAATATTCTGACCCATCTGAGTAAAAAACCCAATTTTCCCAGCAACCATGATTTTGTAGTACCAGAAACCAAAAAAAGTAAATAGAACAGAGTTGCAACCGTCCATCTCTAGCACATCCACCACCCACAGAGATCACAAATAGCGTTTGAGCTCTTGAGCTCCATTTTTTTTTTTTTTTATCTCTCATGCAAATCGGCGGCAAATGTTCTTGAGTTCCAAATCCTTCTTTGATCGATACTGAGGCTGGGTTGTGAAGGAGTTCAAATCACAGGACAGATAGGTGATTTGGGAGGAAGAAGAGAGAAGAAAAAAAAAATCATGTGTAGAGAAAAGAAGATAAGAGGGAATAACTCAGAGTTTTGGTAAAGAATGGTTAATACCCATATTAGCTAATACGGATCTTTGAAACCCACAAGGAAATAAATACAAACACATATCTTGATAATCCCAAAAAAAAAAAAAAAGGAAATTTTGAAGAAACGGAGAACCAAATCTCCTTTCTTTATCAAAACACCCGTATTAGCAAACAATCAAAGATTGAAACCCACAAGGAAATACAAACATAGATCTTGAGAACCCAAAAAAAATACAAGGAAATTTCGAAGAAACGGAGAAAAATAAATAAAAAAAGAGATACCTACTGTAAAAATTAGTCGGTCTTTCTTCCCATGTTTTTTTTTTTCCTTTCTTCCAGAGCCGATCTGGTCCTGTCGTCTTGAAATGATAGAGAGAAAAGAGAGAGAAGAGACACAGAGAGTTCTAGAGAGAAAGGAGAGAAAGAAGTTATCTGGAGAGTTCCAGAGATTAGAGAGAGAGAGAGAGAGATAAAGAGGGTTCCAGATCCCTTTGGTTGTTTTATATATTCAGCTAAAACGCTTCAGTCCTCCACAAACGGACAAAATAGAAGACTCACCAAAATATTACTGTAGATAAACAGTGAAATACGTTATATGCACAGCATCAAATTACTGTAGAATCGATAAATTAATGTAGGTATTTTATAAAAATAAATGTGTAAAATAAAAAGTAAAAAAATAAATTTTTAATATAAAACAGTAGAAAAATTTACAGGTTGCTGGAAGAAAGAACAACGGGATGTTTTGGAAAGTTACTGATACATTTTCAATTTTAAATGTATTGTGACTGCTTTGTCCCTTTTTTTACCTTTTTCTCGATTTTGTCCTCCATTTTTGCTTTTTTCTCATTTTGGTCCGAGGAGTCAGTGATATAGATAGGTGTCATGTCACGTGTGCCATATCCACTTTAGTTTAGAGTGAATAATTTAACAAAAAGTGACCATAGGAGAATCTTAGGAACATGCAGTCAATTTTCACTACAACCAAATAAAATAAAAATAAAGCATTTACAACGACTTGCTGCTTGTGAATATATATTAAATAATAATATTTGAAATATGTGATGAAATCATAAGTGTTTGTCTCTTTATATATTAACTAGTACTCAAAAAATAATAATAAATAAATAAAAACTATCACTTTCTATCCAAAAAAAAAAAAAATACTAGTACTCAAAAGTAAATATTTTTTTAGAAGAACTAAAAGTGGAGATTGATCAAGAAAGCTACTTACAGCTTGGAGGCTAGATCAAGCATCCTTATATTCAAATCCAAATTGTCTTATTTTCTTTAGATTTGAATATTGTGGGTCTTAAAAATCTAGAGCCCTAATTTGGAATTTGGATGAATGGTGAGTCCAAGCTTAATGGCTTAGAACATAGTAGACCTACTATCAAGAAGATCGTACCTCAATGACCATCCCTAGCTATGGAGGTTGACTAAGTGAGCCTCTTTTACCATATGGTTGTAGTCATCGCATTTTTGTATTTATTAATGCTACTTGACATGTGATTAGTTCTCCAACTCACAATGCAGAAAGGCCAGTAGAGGATGTTGTCCTTCACGGCTTCACTCACTCCTATTTGGACTCTCTATGAGGCATAGGGTGACTAACTTGAGCCCTATATTCAAGGGATAGTAAAATTCCAATTTTACCTCAACAGAGGTCTCACAAATATCCAAACACAATTTTAGGAAAATATATGAAATCATAAGCTTATAGTCAAAGTTTCATTAATTTATTAAAATTTAAGAGTTTTTAAAATGACATCAAGCCTAACCAATAATAATAAGAAGGTCAGGTAACCACGTGACTTTATATATTAATAATACCATTGATCACATGACCTTATATATCCATAAGGTGACTTGATTTGATATATCGATGTGATGTTGGGTGGAGATACTCACACTAAATGACAAAATTTTAAAAGTTAAATCAATTTCTTCTAATTTATTTACATCATTCACACTAAACAACAAAAGCTTGAAAAGTTGAATTCAACATTTAGTTTCCTTCTCATTTATTTGATAGCATTCACATTGAGTGGACAAAACAATAAAACTTTTATTTAAAAAAGAAAAAAAAAACTTAATAAAAAGAAGACAAAGAAACATAGTTGAAACTTTGGTTCGGTACTAATCTACCAGCTAGAATGGCCTATTTTCACCAATAAGTCTGATATATAGAATGGTACTATTTGAATGTGTTTTTGTATTGGTGGACTGACTAGTAGGATAATTACTAATTGTATTGGATGATTCAATACTTTTATTAACTTCCTTAATCAGATCTTCATGGCCGAATATAATTTATGGGTTTGATCTATGTTATTTGTTTGTTTATGGGTTTGGTAATTGCAAATGGCAGCGGCTTTGTCTTTTTGGCCAACGACTCTATTTCTAAGAATCATCTGGTGGTTTTAAGCGACGGTGCGAATGGTAGTTTGGGTGGTTTGTGTGACAACGGTGTCTGTGTCTTTTTGGCTGAAATGGGAAGAGAAATTATAGTACATTCCTATCAACTAGTGGGCAGAGGGGGGGGGGGGGGTTCTATTTCACAATTATGATTTGATTTCCTGGATTTGACAATGTACAGAAAGAATGTGGCACTCGTTACATCTTTAGCTTTGTAATATTTAATCAAAGCCATGAAATAAATCCATTTCAAATGGAGATGAACCTAATACAAAAGTTACAGTTTAAACTTAAATCCCTATCTCAAACAAATTAAATACATGAAAAAAGGCATGCAATATGCATATTTAACTGAAAAGGAAAGGCATATATTACAACCACTATTATGCAAATTTCAAACCCTGGCCCCAAATATGTTTGGTGCCTCCTATTTCATACATTATTTGTCTATCAACGTTATATACGCAGTGAGTGAATTTCACTTCATATATAAGTGAAAGCAATGTGTAGAATACCTAATATCTTTCAATCCTTCTTCAGCACAAAAAATGCTTCCTGGTTGTCTCGTCTAGGTGAAAATGCAGAAATGCTATCAAAAGCGAAGTCCAAGTCCTCTCCAATGTCTATGTCCGTGTCCATGTCTGTGGATCCTAGTTTCTAAGTTGCCATATTTCATCCAAAATAATTGTCATTTTGAGAGAGATCATTGATAGGTCTTCAAAAGGGCACATGGCATTAGGGGGGTCTAGGACTAGTTTGATGATGTCCTCACCAGAAGAAATTTGATGCTCACTTGCTCTGAACCCCCAGCAACAAGAATGCCAAATGGCTTTAGCAATGGGGCAATTGTAGAATATGTGGCTGCCTGATTCTGAATCTTGACATCATAGAGGGCATGCAAAGTTCATAGAGTCGATCCTCCTGAATATGTTTTCTTTGGTTGGAAAAGTGTTAGCTCCAATTCTCCAAAGAATCATTCTTAATCTTTCTTGAACTTTGATCTTCCATAGCCTCTTCCAATGGAGTCCAACTAAAGGCATATGTGCTTGTCTAGTTTGAATCTTGCAGGCAAGGGGAGGGAAAGGATGGCTAAGGCCGATTCATCATCAAAACAGCTATGGAAGTTGGTTTAGTTTGGTTGACATTGAATAGACATCTGCATTTTAGTTCAAAGTAAGCAATATAAGAATCGAACTTTAAGAGATTGATTGGAAGCCCAACTTCCTCAAACATAAACAAAGAATCATTAAGATTAAATGTAATTAGTAGATTTTTTTTTTCGGGGGGGGGGGGGGGGGAGGGGAGAAATCAGTAAAAAAATTTATTCAACCAAACAGAACACAAATCCAGCAGACAACACAAGACATAGCAACTTTAGCTGCTACAGACAGGTACAAGACAAAGAACATAAACCCAGTCTCCACACCAAAGGTGGCGGTACATACAGGGGTTCAAATGAATCCCCTGACTTGGCACAAAAAAAAATTAGGCTAAAATGCAAAACTCACCCTCTAAGTTTCACATTTTTTTCATTTCAGTCCTTTAAGTTTGGGTTTTGTTATTTCAGTCCTCTAAGTTTTATTCATTCTCAATTGAGTCCTCCGTTAGTGTTCTGTTAATTGCTGCCGTCAACTTACCAAAACAACATCGTTTTGGTCATTAGTTAATTTTTTTTTTTTAATTTTACAAAAACATTAATTAAAAAAAAAAAAACATAAACTAAATTCCCCACGACTGAAGAACAAATATTCCCCACCCCACTGATACCTGAGAGACAGAGGGAGAAAGAGGGGGTAAAGAGATACCAAAACCAAAGAGACTCATATGCTCAACCACATTTTATCCTACAAAACAAAAACACAAACCACATTCTGAGCTCAGAAACAGACAAAATAGATGCATTACAATGATTCTTGAACCAGTAAGCACTTTCATGTGCAAACTGTTCGACCCTGTCCTTACCAAGATTCAAATTAGCATTGCTATCCTCCAACCCACAACTAGTCTCCACCAACACATGTGGATCATTGTAATGCCTAACAACTTGAATTTTGCCCCGAACACGCTTATATGGATCCGAACAATTGAAAATCTCAGACTCCAAGAACATGCCATCGTAGCCTAATTGCATCATCAGTGCTGCATCAGCCGGAGTCATGATGCCTCCGGTGGCAAATTGAACCATTGGCAGCCTACCCATTTGCTTGGTTTAAGCCACGAGATCATAGGGTGTCCTTTTTCTCTCTCTTTCCCCCTATTTCTCCCTTAGTCTCTTGATGACTCGATCTCTCACTGGCAGTTTTTTTTTTTTTATAAAGTTTTTGTTTAATTAAGAAATAAAAAAAAATTAAATATTAATTAATGACCAAAACTGCGTCGTTTTTGTAAGTTGACGGCAACAACTAACAGAACACTAACAGCAGACTTAATTGGGAAAGAATGAAACTTAAAGGACTGAAATGACAAAACCCAAACTTAAATGACTAAAATGAAAAAAATGTGAAATTTAAAGGGTGAGTTTTGCATTTTAGCCTTAAATTTATTTATAACTTTATTTTTTTGAACTCTTAAAATAAAATTTGAACACCCTTACTCTAAAATTTTTTAAACCTAGCTTAAATAAACTTGAATATGATCATCGTAGTGCTATTTTCCCAATTAAAGTTAAGTGGTAAGTTGTAACTGGTTTTTATGTAAACCCACTACTAACATCACTTTTTTTGTGAAAGTGTTGCATTAGTAAGACTACTCTTAAAAATATTTGATTTTATAAGAAAGAAAGCAAAAAATGTTTCCAAATTTTTGCTCATTCGTTAAAAAATAAATAAATAAATAAAAATCTATTGGGACTTTGGCATTATTAGTGGAATGAAGTCGTTTTTCACTACACTTTTCTTCTTCATCAGCAGAATATTATACCACCGATATGACCAACAAATTTGTATCTACATTTGTGATTCTTTCCTTATTCTCTTCTCTGAATCTCTCTTTCTCCCTTCTACATTTTCTTAGTTTTTCTCTCTTTTCGGTGAAGTAGTTTGATAAGTCTCCAATTTCAAGAGAATGGCGGTGTATTAAAAAGCCATACAGGCTTATTCAAGACTCCCATTAGGGGCTGAATTTACTGGTAAAGTTGTAGTGCATTCCAAATAGTCCGGGCCACTGGATAAGGAGTTCTGCTCGGACAAGTTTGGACAGAATTGAAGGTGTGGGTTTTCAATTTGTTCACCCCAAAGCCAACAGAAAAGGTGAGGGCCCCTTGCATCAAAAAAATAAAAAATAAAAAAGTGAGGGCCCCTAATTAAATCGGTTAAAGTTGGGTTATTCACTTCGGTAAGGAGCATCGGTTTGGGCTGGGCTTATCCTGCGGGCCAAAATGATAAATTGGGTCTTAAATTAAACTCCCAAACATTTCAAAAGAATATATATATAATTAAAAAATAATGGCCCAAATACAAAGTCAAGAATTTTCATTACAATGGGGGCCTAAAAAGAAAAGAAAAATGTTTACCAAAAAAAAAAAAAAAAAAAGAAAAATTTTAAATAACTAGTGATAGGCCCATGCATTGCACAAATTTTTTTAAAACATTTTTTGTGTGTAAATTAGTATTGTAATTATGGTGATGCATGGAAACACATAAGTATTGCTATTTAAAATATTAAGTAAAATTAACATTTTAACAAAGATTTAATTATAATCCTGAAAAAAAGTTATTGTTTTTGCTTCCAATAGTTGCTAATTAATAGGCATTAATAATGAAACAATGGGCAAAATTTTATTTCTATTATTGAGTTAATAATATTAAATAAAAGGTCAACCAAAATTTCTTAATATTTTAACATTATTTATAATTTTATACACAGTTATACACACGCTTTTTTTTTTGAGAAAAAAAAATATATCACTTAGAAAGATTGTTATACAAAATTTTAATGTTACAGTATTTATATCAATCTTAATGTGAACAAAAGAAAAAGACATGATAGTAAAATTTATTTAATAATGAGATACAAATTCTAGGGAAAGTGAAACATCTAAAAAAAATTGTTTTTCTTTAAATATAGAGCATCAATTTTTACCATGTGTGTTAGTAGCGAGTTTCAGTAAGAATATATAAAACAATATGTAACCATTTTTTAGGAGGTTGCATTTGCATAAAATGGAGATAAAACTTCTTATTTGAAACATGAATATTACCCACTAATTGATTCTAAAAAAAAAAATCATCCACTAATTAAAACACCAAAAGAAAATATATTTGCATTAGCATCAAAATAATAATAATAAATTTTAAACAATAAAAATACATAAATCAAGCTTTTGTCACAAATATCATTCAATCTTGAATTCCATATACAAAAAACAATATGTAAAATAAAAATAAGGGTCGTCAATGGGCCGGGTCGGGCCGGCCCGACCCATTTTTACTTGGCCCATGGGCACAATGGGCTGGGCATAATGGGCTATTAACTAGTTAATGGGCCGGGTCGGGCTGGGCCGAAAGTGAAAACCTCAGCCCATGACCCTGCCCATGGGCAATGCCCATTTTGTCTTTAGTGAGTTGGGCTATCGGGTTGGGCCTAATAGGTTACCCATGGGCTTGTGTTAGCATATTATTTTATTATTTTTATAAGGAAAGAATTAATTTTTTATAAGGGAATAATCAATCTATTTTTTTAAAGGAAAGAATTAAAGAATTTAATACTTAATTACAAAGAATTTAATTTTTTTTATTAAGGCTTTAAATAGTTTTTTATTTTTATCTTTAATAAAAAAAAATGTCAAATGGTTAATTCAAATTTGCTAGACTACTAGAAAAATATATATTTAGTAAACTAAGTTTAGCACAATTACTTTGAGTATCTTAGTGGTTGAGGGAGTTCTCTTAAGAAATTCCTCTATAATATCTCAAGATCAATCCTTCATCCTTCATACATTTCCTATATATTTTTGTTATGAATTATGAGTTATTGGGCTGGGCCAACGGGTTAGGCCAATGGGCTGGGTAACGGGTTGGGCTATTGGGCTAGCCCATCAGGTACCCATGGGCATAAAAACTAGCCAACGGCTTGACCCATTGGGCTAGTGGGCTACCCATGGGCCTCAATAACAACGGGCCGGGCCGCCCATTAGCTCGGTGGGCCGACGGGTTTCAGGGTCGGGCTGTGGGCCGTGGGCTATTTGATGACCCTTAAATAAAAAGTATTAAAACAAAACAAAGAATAAGGTTAGAGATTAATAGCAAAGTGTAAGTGTGTAAGTGTGTGTGAGAGAGAGAGATACCTCTAATAGTGGAGAATAAAAATAAAAATGCAATTGTGAAAAAAGAATTCTCTCATCAAAATACTTAAGCTTGTTGGTTATAATAGGGATAAAGACAAAACATATTTTTATCTAAAAATATAGAGGGGAACAAGAAAATTAAACTTATTTACTAAGAAAGAGGGGATGGAGAATAGGGGTGTGTCGGTTCGGTTTCGGTCAATTTTCTAAGCGTTGGCCAACCGAAACTGAAATTTTCGGTTTGCGAAATTCTCAACCAAAACCGACCGAAATAATTGGAAATCCATCGGTTTCAGTTGGATTTCAGTTTTGGTTGGTTTCGGTTGGATTTTTCGGTTTCCTTATCAAACCCAGAAAATATTAACAAACCCAAAAAAAATAAACAAACCCAGAAAATCCCTTTGCTTTCCCACGTTTTCTCACCACCCAAACACCAACAAACACCAAGCACCAAGCAAAGTAGCAAACACAAAACCAAAAAAAAAAAAAAAAAAAGAGAGAGAGAATGGCGAAGCAGCGTATCGGCGAAGCCAAACTCACAACTTTCTACCTCGAAACCCAGAAATCATGAAGAACAAAACCCAAACCATAAAGAACAAAACCCAAACACCCAGAAACCTTGAAACCCAAACACGAAGAACAAAACCCAAACCACGAACCCAGAAACCTTGAAACCCAAACAGAAACCCACAAAGAACAAAACCCAAACCACGAAGACAGAAAAATCAAACCAGAGAGGCGGCGACAGCGAAGGAGGCGGCGGCGATTGAACCCAGGTGGATTTCAGTTTTGGTTGGTTTCGGTTGGATCTTTCGGTTTCCTTATCAAACCCAGAAAATATTAACAAACCCAAAAAAAGTAAACAAACCTAGAAAATCCCTTTGCTTTCCTACGTTTTCTCACCACCCAAACACCAACAAACACCAAGCACCAAGCACCAAGCAAAGTAGCAAACACAAAACCAAAAAAAAAAAAAGAGAGAGAATGGCGAAGCAGTGTATTGGCAAAGCCAAACTCACAACCTTCTACCTCGAAACCCAGAAATCATGAAGAACAAAACCCAAACCATGAAGAACAAAACCCAAACACCCAGAAACCTTGAAACCCAAACACGAAGAACAAAACCCAAACCACGAACCCAGAAACCCACAAAGAACAAAACCCAAACCAGAGAGGCGGCGGTAGCGAAGGAGGCGGCGGCGATTGAACCCAGGTGGCGAAGACACCAGGCGGCGGCGACAACGGGGTTTGTTGATGTTTTCTCTCTGGATCTTCGGGTGGGTTTCTTGATTCTTGTTCTTGATTCTCTCTGAATCTTGCTCTTGGTGTGCGTTTTTCATTTCTTGCTTCTTGATGTTCCCAACGGAAGTGAGAGAGAACAAAACCCAAACGTCGGCTGAAGAAAGAAAGAGGGAAGCTGAAGAAAAGAAAAGAGAAGACGTCGGCTGAAGAAAAGAAAATGGTAGAATAATCAAGGGTATTTTGTATTTATGCTACTACTAGGGTTTTAAAAAATAAATAGCAAAAAATACCCCCACGTCCCGCGCGAAGCCTCGAACCACTCCAAGCTAGCTAAGCCATAAAAGGAATACCATTATGGCCACTGATCCATTGTGTTTCAATATTACATAAATATATATATATATTCGGTCGGTTCGGTTTGATTTCGGGATAAAAAATCCAGCACCGAAACCGAAACCGAACCAAAAATTTGGCAACGGTTCGGTCGGTTTGTTCAGTTTGTCGGTTTTTTGCACATCCCTAATGGGGAAGATGAAATGTTGGAGAAGAGGATGAACATTATACGTGTAGATAATTGGAAGTAAATATAATTCTACTTACTAAAATAATGATGTGATATAAATGAAAAAAAAAAAAAAACTTATTAATACCCAAAGCAAATTATATATACACCTTTGTGTCAAAAAAAACATCAAAAGCTAAAAGTTAGGATAATATTGTATACATTTAATTGTTATATGTGTACAATTTTAATTTCATGTGTCAAAAAAGTGAGAAAAATAAAATGACTTATAGGCTTCTTTTCTAATTGTGATGTATTTAATTAAGGTTCGAAAATACGTTTTTTTTTTATTAATATCAATAGGCAATTAGATTACACATATATGACTCAATTAAAGTGTATTTTCAACAATTTTTTTTTGAAACAAAATACTTGAATAGCCTTTGGAAGGGGAATGGTTAGAAAAATAAATAGGTAAATGAAAATTTAAGAATTAGTGGTTATAATTAAGAATAAAAACGTGAACTTAAATACTATACTAAAGAAAACCATTTATTTCATTCAAAATTTATAATTATATGCCAAGTGTCTTGTACTATGGAAAACATATTGACATTTACATATGATTTTTTGTCACGTGGCATTGTTTGTCCATATCATACCAATTAAATATAGAAATTTGTCACGCATGTGTCATTGTAATATGCTTTGAAAATGAAAAAGTGTCATTGTAGGATGCATCCACCAGTTATGGAATCCAATTTTTATAATATATTATTGATAGATAGATGTGCTATATAACTAAAGATGGGTTACAGTAGTCGTGGTTGTTAGGTTCTAAGGTCTTAGGATTTTATGTATTTAGAACTCTAATTTGTAATGTTGGCAAATCATGATCAAAACATTGTATTTAGTCTTGTTTAAACTTGCTCAAAGTTGGTTTATTATTGTACAGTTGGAATCGAGTGGCTGCAGAAGTACTTGGGACTTTTGGCCTGGCTCGATCGATCGAAGAATAGACTCGATCGATCGAAAATCGCACAGGTTGAATTTTCTGCAGAATTTCCAACTCAGCCCTACTTCATTAAACGTTTAGGGTTTTGTGTTTTTGCCCTAAGTATATAAACAAAACCCTAGCCACGTTTTTGGAGGTTGTCCATATTGCTTTGTTGCTCATACATTGCTGTTTTGTGTGAATCTCTTGTGAGATCTTTGAGGAGCTTTCCTTTACACAAAACTTAGGGTTTTCAAGGTAGAGATGATTTCAACATCTTGAAGATCATTATAGTTGCAACCATTGGAACTTAAAAGAAAAGCAAGCGGGGAGCTTGTAGCTGATTGAGGAATTCAAGAAAGAAGTAGTCCGTGGATTCGGAGCCTGCGCGTGGTCGTGTCAGGAAGTTCTACTGGTGGGTAGCATTAGGAAGTCGAGCGGGGAGCTTGTAGTCCTTTTGTAAGAACTTCAATTCTTTCATAGTGAATTCTGTTATGCCTTGAGGATCGGTGGGTCAAATCCTCCCCAGGTTTTTACCGTGTGGTTTCCTGGGTGATCATATCTTGTGTTATTTATTTTCCGCTGCATTAATATTCTTGATATGATTGTTTGGATTGTTTTAACCTAGAATTGCTTAATTTGACTAAGTAACAACTTGGCTAATTAATCTAGGCTACGCAATCTGGTTGTTTAAGGGGTCTAAATTCCTATCAGTGGTTACACCAATTGCCTATCTTCTCTCCCTTTCAGGACCTTGTTATACAAATTTATTAACCGATCTCAAACTAACTCTGTAGCATCTCACAGAATATAATGTTAGGACAGGAAATAATACACTGCTTTGGAATGACAAAAGAGAAGAAGGGCCAACCAGTTACTAAGGTTGATTTTTCAAAGGCGTATGATAGATTACAATGTGACATCTTACTGTAAGTATTAAGATCCTTGGGTTTTTATGTGAAATTCATTCACCAAATCTAACAATGAATACCAACATCCAAATACACAAGCTAATAAATGGGGTAATCTCAAGCTGGTTACTTCTAGGAATCAAATTATGCTCATTTGATTGAGGCAATGCTAGATTTTATTTCCTCCGCATAAACTAGTATTATTAAGACTAGTCCTCGTTCATTACTTTCTTGGCAATATTCTTTGACTAGGTTTGGTGGGCTAGGAATCAAAAAGTTTTTTAAGTAAAGGATTGTGAACATTTAAATCTTGAATATTATATTAATATATTATATTATATTATATTAAAAGTAACAATTGAACTACAAAACTGTTGACACCAATCTTTGTAGTTAAATTATATTTATATTAAGAGGTGACAAGAAATATTGTACCTAGTCAGGCCAGCACTTTCACAAACAAAATCGGGAGTTTTCATCTCAAAACTCACCCAAAAATGAGCCTCCATAACCATAAAGTAGATTCTACAAATGAAATACCTCCAGCAAAATTTCATCTACCTTAGAGAACCAATGTTTATATCCAAAGCACCCTCACAAGATATAAGTTCTTAGAAGATAATCTTGAGTCAAGATTATTAGGTTGGAGAAGTAGATGTCTATTATGGGTTGACAGATGCACATTGATCAAATTATTGGCACAAGTCATCCCAAACTATTCTATGGTAACATTTGATATCTCTACCTAAATCTGTGCTAAATTGGATGAATTGTCCAGAAAGTTTTGGCGGTGCCCTAAGAGCACAAATGGAAGGTTTCTTGCCTGAAAGGCATGGGACAAATTAGTCTTCCATAAAGACAAAAGAGGCCTAGGATTTAAAAAATCTAAAGAGTTCAAAAAATTGCAAAAATTTTCATGAATGGTGGAGAGGGACAACTTATGTATGAACATCCTTAGATGCAAATATAATATAGAGATGACTGACTTTGAAGGAATCCAAAAAAAAAAAAAAAAAAATCTCACAATACAGAAAGCAATAAAGGAAGCCAAAACATTGGTTACAAAAGATGCCTACTGCGTGTTAAAAGATGACTCTTCTTTTAATGTATAGCTGCACCCCTGGATTCCTTAGTTGCCTAAATTCAAACCTAAGCAAAAAATATGAGAATGTTGATCAGATTCCTATGATAGGATCAAATCTTTTCAACATTGAGTTGAATTGCTAGAAAATTCACTTTCTCCAAGATTTCTTTGATCCAAAGTCAATCCAAGCTATTCCTAGGATTCTTGTTGCAATGTGTCACCAGCTTCTGCCAAAAGATACCTGCAACAACCAAGATAAAAAGAAGTTATATGATAAACAGAAAAAATTAAGAGTGATTATTCAAAAAATGAAAATAAAAATCACTTTGGCACAAACAAAAAAAAAAGACAAGAGTATGCATAGGTAGACATATAACTAACAAAAGTATGCATAGGTAGACAAATAACTTTAGTAATTTAAATGAAACTAGAGTAATTTCATGGAAATTTAACATCACCACTACCATTCATATCATTAACTAAAATAACTACAGAATTTTGAAGTTTCAACTTGTATAAAGTTCCATACTTTGGTTTGCACCAGCTGCCACTGGAAACCACGCATGACACATCTAAAGCATTTTTAGCCAAAAGGCATAAAGATCTTCTAATTCATCAGCATCTTCCATGTTTTACATTTATTAACATGAAAAAAATCTCTACTACTTGGAAGATTATCATTGTACACAGGACAAGAAAGGGGTATGGTACACCACTTGACATGTGGTATGACGTGATTTATGCTTATATACATTGCTCAATAAAAACTCATAAAAGACTAAGGTAATACAAAGTCCGAATATTTATAAATGTAGCCTTCTTTGAGTGGAAACAGGCAATCAATACAGTTTCTCCCTCAAGCTTCCTTGATTTTCTAGATATGTTAAATTTAAGAAACTAATTATCCAATAATGTCCTACTAGAAGATGCATTGTCCGACAATGTCCTACTAGAGCTGTATTTTTGGCTAATATTGATAAAAACGTCTTTTATTGTTGGCCTTCCATCTGGTTCTTTTCTTACACAACATCTTGCCAATTTATAGGCATTTGCGAGCTTCAACTTTTCTAGTTCGGTGGAAGCTGAAGGGCGCTGGTCCAACACATCTACATCAGCAAATGAATATTTCTTTTTTTGTTTTTTTTTTTTAAAAATCAAATGACAAATTTGATTCCTTCTTCTTACATGATGAAACCATATCATCTAAATACTCGCCATGGATGAGTTCCAATTTTAGAACTCCAAAACAATAGACATCAACTTTTGGAGTCAAAATTATTGTTCCAACACATTCTGCAAAGACGAAGACAACAATCCAACATTAGTTATAATCTAAGCCCTATGTTACTAGAATAAAATAAGAATTATATTACCAGGCGGAATGTATCCAGGTGTGCCTACACATCATGTCTCATATGAGGTATTAAAATCCACAAGTCTGGCTAGCCCAAAATCTGATATATGGGGCTCGTATTCGTCATCCAATAGAATATTTTTGCTATTTATATCACGATGGATAAATTGCTTTTTGCAATCATGGTGCATATAAGATATCGCTGCTGCCACACCTTTGATGACTTTAAACCGATTAGACCAATTTAGGCCTCTAGCAGTGTCTTCATTTCTCAACACATTTGCCAAGCTTCCCTTTTCAAAGAACTCATATATGAAAAATGAGACCATTCTATGTATGCAATAACCATAAAGCTTTACAATGTTTCGATGTCCCGTTCCCTCCAGAGCTTGTAGCTCCTTTAAACTTTCTTTGTCATATCCTCTACCATTAGGCAAGGCATGGAGTTTCTTAACAACTGCATTGCTAATTAATTCCAATTGCACTTTGTATACACTCCCTTCTCCAATACCAATGTGAAATTTGTTATGAAAATCCTCCGTGACTCGAATTATTTCATCAAACAATTTTTTTCCTTCAGCAGAAGATTGAATGGGGAGGTCGTCTTCATGAACTTCACCATGTTGGTGAATCTCACCTTCTTTTATTATTTGTTGACCTTGTGAGTATTTTTTTCTTCCATAGATCAAGTAAATTACAATGAAAATGAATGGTTAACTCCCAAAGAACCAAAAATAAATGAAACGACATAAATTCTACTAGCCAAAACATGGTGGTGTTTCTTGGAGTCACGGCTGCACTGTGTCATCCCTATTTGATTGCCACATAATCCTTTATTCCCCTCCAATGCTTTAATGGGAGCAAGTAGAAATGCTACACTGTTGGGAATAGGGCCTTGCAATTGATTGAATGAGACATCAGCATACATTAGCCACCATATCTTCAAAAGAAGAAGGAATTTCACTAGAGATGTTGTTGTGGGAAATGTTCAGCATCATTAAGTTTTGCAAAATATCTATATTGCTTGGAATTTCCCCTTCAAGACAGTTGTGACTCAAATCTAGCTGACATAATTGTGCAAATTGTACTAGTTGATCAGAAATATTTTGATTGAACTTATTGTAACTCAAGTTCAAGTAAAAAAGTTGTGTGAAATTACCCAAACATCCCGGTATTGGCTGGCTAAACATGTTGGCAGACAAGTCCAAAAAGAGAAGCTTGGTTAAAGCTCCTAATTCTTGTGGAATGATGCCGGAAAGTTGATTGCCATTCAATAGCAGCTTGAAAAGGGATGTCAACTTCCCAAGTTGCCTAGGAATTTCCCCAACCAATCTATTCCAAGACAAGTCAATTACACCTAATTGGGTTGAGTTTCCTATTATTGCCGGTATGGTGCCAGTGATGTTGTTATACGCAATAAGGAGAATATTTAGCTTCGGACAACTTGCCCAGTTGCTTGAGATTTCACCAAAGAAATTATTATGGCTAAGATCAATAAACTTGAGCCGTGGATAGGCACCAAAATCTTCAGACAGATTTCCGCTCAATTTATTTCCTTTCAATTGTAACCTCAACAAGGCAGAGCAATTTCGCAAGCTTTTGGGTATTTGACCACTGAATTGGTTGTGGCTTGCAGTGAACTTCCGAAGTAATCCACCTTGGCAGATATTTTGAGGCAATGAACCAGTGAAGTAGTTCATATCGAGTATCAATGCAGTTAAATTCACCAAGTTTCCCAACTCTTGAGGAATGGTTCCAAACAGTTGGTTATCACGAAGGAACAAAGTTTCCAAATTCTTCAACTCACCAATTGAAGCAGGCACTGGTCCAGTAAGTTTATTTTCATGTAGCTGTAATCGTTTCAAGGAATTTAAATTTCCTAGCTCCTCAGGAATACAGCCAGAAAGATTATTTGTATTGACATGGAAAAGTTTAAGTTGGCCAAGAGAACCTATGGAAGCTGGAATTGAACCGGAAAGACTATTGTTTTCAAGACTTAAGCTAATCAAAGATTTCATGTTGCTAACTTCATGTGGAATTGGGCCTGAAAGTAAATTGCAAAATAAATGTACTAATGTACATTTTGTAAGGTTCCCAAAGGTGGAAGGGATTGGACCTATTAGGCACATAATCATCTATATAAGTTTGAACTTTCAATTGTAACCTTAACAAGGCAGAGCAATTTCGCAAGCTTTTGGTATTTGACCACTGAATTGGTTGTGGCTTGCAGTGAACTTTCGAAGTAATCCACCTTGGCAGATATTTTGAGGCAATGAACCAGTGAAGTAGTTCATATCGAGTATCAATGCAGTTAAATTCATCAAGTTTCCCAACTCTTGAGGAATGGTTCCAAACAGTTGATTATCACGAAGGAACAAAGTTTCCAAATTCATCAACTTACCAATTGAAGCAGGCACTGGTTCAGTAAGTTTATTTTCATGTAGTTGTAATTGTTTCAAGGAATTTAAATTTCCTAGCTCCTCAGGAATACAGCCAAAAAGATTATTTGTGTTGACATGGAAAAGTTTAAGTTGGCCAAGAGAACCTATGGAAGCTGGAATTGAACCGAAAAGACCATTGTTTTCAAGACTGAAGCTAATCAAAGATTTCATGTTGCTAACTTCATGTGGAATTGGATCTGAAAGTAAATTGCAAAATAAATGTACTAATGTACATTTTGTAAAGTTCCCAAACGTGGCAGGGATTGGACCTGTTAGGCATATAATCATCCATATAAGTTTGGACTGCATATTTATCATGATGAATTTGTGAATTTGATGATGAACATGATGGGTATACATAGTTGATACCATAGTTATGTGATGTTATGTGTTTACTGCCTTTTAATGATGTGATATGCTTGCTGCCAAGATAAGATGAGATGACAAAGTATGTTGGATGTTGTATATGCTATACAATGAGATAATGGCATGTCTATCTAGATGAATGTTAGGTTTTGCATGTAGAGAAGATGGATGTTATGTGATGATCAGATACATGTGACATGTGATGTATGATGATATAACATGCTTAGATGAATGTTAGGATGTGATGGTTTACCATGACAATGAAATGTTAACGAGATATGATACGCCAAGATAGATGAATGGTAGGTTGTATGCTAGATGCATGTTATGGTAGACCTAGAGTGTGTGTGTGTGTGTGTGTGTGTGTGTGTGTGTGTGTGTAGATAACCTATTAGAGAACTCTTTGATAGACTTAAGATATAGAACACAATTAGTGGAGGCAAACCTAATGGACAGGTGGAATTAAGTGCCTAATACCTTCCTATCCCCATGCCTAAAATCTGGACACGTGATTTGGTAAAATTAGTCCCTTCACAAAAGGTGCTCATATTTATGGTCCCTATACCTAATCTAGGTGGCAACTCCATTTACATACCTTCTACCTTGGTCTACTCTACCAAGGCATACTCTCCAAGCCACATCACGAACACTTGTGCCCACACATGGCTTTTTTTCTTTGGATTCTATTTGGTTACTGAGGAACCATATTTTTCATATTATGGCCAACCTAACATTATGAACATTGCCAGTAGCATTGGAAGTAGGGTGATGGAATATGTGTTTTGGCTTTGGCTAATGAGAAACCTTGAGATGTGAAGGTGACCGAAAACTTAAATTTATGGAAACTACTTAATATAAGATAAATCAAATTGAATGTAGATGTTACTATGAGAGACCACGCCCCTAGCCCAAACCTTTCGAATTCAGTTTGGTATAACTTGCACAAATGGATGAGGTCATGTTGGTGGCTCTCAAGAGTGGAGGTTGTACTGATGTTATTATCCCTTCTAAATTAAGAGTTTTAGAATGAAGTGGCCACTTATATTAATAGAGAAAATAAGAAATTGAAATTGAAAGAATACATCTTTATTAATAAATTGAAATTGCATATCTCTTGAAAATAACTAAAAAATACATGGTTTTGATATTAGATCCAATCTAAGAAAAATACCTAGTTTTGATAAACTCTAATCTAGGATATGCACAAGTTATTTTAATTGAAAAATCCTAGAACATGCAAAGAGTAAGAAAACCTAGATCTAACATGCTAGCAATCAAGAACACATGAAAAACTTGAAAATAAAACATGCTTGAATCTAAATAACTAGGGCATAATTAAAAAGAAAGGTTTAGAAACCTTACCTGCATGCATGAGCACTCCCGAACACCATAATTAATTAATCAAATTTTACCAATTTTGCTTAGAATCAATAAATGCCTTTGTCTCTAGATTGAATTAAGTAATGTAACCTCACGATAAGCTATATCATCAATCAATAATATTATGACACATCATAATTTAAATTGGAATAAAAATAGACCAATTATAGTGAAAAAGAGTTCATAGTCATGTACATTCATAATCTAATTTATGCAAGTGATTTTTTTTTTTTTTTTTTACAATTAAAACTTATTTATTTGATCACTTTCAATCATATTGTACGAAAAAAACTTATTCTGAAAAAAATTTTAAACAGAATTTAACTACTGGTTCAGCAATTTTAAACAAGTTGGCTTTAGAATCTTTCAAAAATTAAATTCTTTTTTTATTATAAAATGTATGGGCACGTTTTGCAGTCCAAACCCAAAATGTAAGGAGTGTTAGCCCAGTGAGTCCAGTACAATAAATTTGTAGAGTATGAGTCAAAGAACTAGACCCTAATGAATTTGACAACAGCTAGTATGGATTCAAAAGAGGATCAAGCAAGAACGAGGCACACAGAACTGAAAGAATTCATTATCCGAAGAGGTAAATCTTGCTATAAATCAATTAAACTAATTACAAGTGCAACTTTGATTGCTACAGTATTCTCTCTTTATTTTTCCGATCTCCCTCTCATGGAGGGTCTCTTACATTATATAGATCCCCTTGGACCATCTTGATCCTACACTTGTTAATCATTTAATCCCTCACTTGAGTGCATGTCCCATCAGACACCCTCTTTGGCTTTCTGTGAGTGGTGGTAGCTAAGGCAGCACTGTTCAAGGGTCTTCTCCACATAAATGCGACTAGAAAAGTAGCTACAGTGCATTTAATACGGTGGTAGCAGATTTCCCTTAGATATTTTTGGGTTTCCTTCCTTCTCTTATGTTCATGAGGCACGTCCTTATCCCTGGAACTTCTTGGAGGGTCACTCTAATCGCTGGAGCACATACTTAAGTTGCATTCATCATATTCGAGGAGGAATTCCTCATAACTATTTGTTCCTCCTCGGACCAGTCACGTTTTCAGTCAAGGCCCAAGGCCCAATATATGATTTGAGCCCTTAGCCCTACATAAAATATGAGGCATAAAAATGCAAAAAAAAATAAATTATAAAATTCCAATCACCTAGATTCACTTATATAACAGAAAAAGAAAATGGAATGTTCAATTGTCTTCGACAAGTTCTGATCTCGGTGCTCAACTCTGAAAAGAGAGAAGAATAGGAGAAAGTGACGAAGTCACAGAGTGGATGAAATTAAAGAAAAAATTGCATTTGCTCTGTGACTTTTTAAAAAAAAAAAAAAATTTAGGCGAAAACCACATTTTCGTCTCTGCATTTTCACGTGATTCCCACTTTGGTCCCTAACTTTTATTTTCATCACTTTTAGTCCCTATCTTGAAAAATGCGTCTTGTTTTTGTCCCTGCCGTTACATCAGAGATGGAAAATGCACACGTGGCAAACAAGGTGCACTGTTGGCACACTAAAAGCTGATGTGGCCATTAAAATATTATTAAAAATAATTATTTGGCATTTTTAAATACCACAACAGCATTTTAATTAATAAAAAATTAAAAAAATTAAAAAGCCCAGAAAATAAATAAAATTTTTAAAATAAACATTAATCTAATTAATTTTTTTTCCGTAAGAACATACATCCTCAAGCCCATAAAAGTTCAAAACTAGAAAAATTCACATCTTGGTGGACTTTGGAATCTTTTGATCTTAATTAATTATTTCTTAATCTAAATGAAGAACACACTAGTAAGAAGAGAAAACAAAATCAAAATCACCCACATCACAATAACCAAGAACCCAAGCTCCAACATTCCAATCCCCAAAATTTTCCCTCATTTTCTCAGCTACCAAACAAACACACAAAAAGGAAGTGTTATTTAAGCTATATAACCACATCAACCTCACTAAAACTAAACCTTTTCCATTTCCCACATCAAAATAACCAAGAACCCAAGCTCGAAATCCCCATCATCGAAAATTTTCCCCCATTTTCTCAGCCACCAAACAACCCCACCAATTTTTTTTTTTAAAAAAGCTCAAAGGTGAAATTCGAGGATCACCACGGGCTTCGAGTAGGCCCAGTCGCTTTGGCACTCCTCGAGCTGCTCCACTGCAGTCTCCCGAACCACCATCGACGGCCCGCGCATCACACGGCGGCTGCTGCGGCCTGGCGGAGGCTCTGGCGTTGCACGAATCGGTGTTGATGATTGGGTTTTCTCTGGGTTTTGTTGAGAATTTGTGGTCTGGAATTTATGGATTTTGGTTTGATGATTGGGTTTTGTTTTGTTTTTGATGTTGGATGATTTAGATGTTTTGTTGTTGATTTGGTTAGGTTTTGATTACTGGTTTTGGAGATATGTTTGGGATGAAATTCTATGTATTTAGTTGAATTTGTGTTATGAGAAATGTTGGAAAAGAAAATCTTTTGAGTACTATGTTCTTCGTTCTTGTGATCTGGGGTTGTGTTCTTGTAATCTGGGTTTAAGTTCTTGTTTATTCATGTTCTTCAACATGAATAAACAATCACGCTTGCTTCGGAGAGAGGTTGGTGAGGTCGATTGCAAGCTCAGGGGTTTGGTTTTTTTTTTTTTTTTGAGATCCGAATCTTAGGTTAATGTTTATTTTAAAATTTTTATTTATTTTCTGGCCTAGTTTTTTATTTTCTGGGCTTTTTAATTTTTTATTAATTAAAATGCTGATGTAGTATTTAAAAATGTCAAATAATTATTTTTAATAATATTTTAATGGCCACGTCAACTTTTAGTGTGCCAACAGTGCACTCTGTTTGCCACGTGTGCATTTTCCGTCTCTAATGTAACGGCAGGGACAAAAACGAGACGCGTTTTTCAGGATAGGGAGTAAAAACGGTGAAAATAAAAGTTAGAGACCAAAGTGGGAATTACGTGAAAATGTAGGGATGAAAATGTGGTTTTCGCCAAAAAATTAATTTATTTTCAGCCTTTGGATTGCAATTTGTCCACATGTCCTACATCCATTTTAAAATCGGAGAGAATGGAGGGATTTTAAATGAGTGGGGAGCCGGACCCGGCCCCTTTGTCCACATACCCCCATACCTAAAACAGATTGTCAAATGATCAGTATTCCTACTATTTTGGATTTTCAGAAATGTTGAATGGTTAATGAACAATGTATGTAGGTAATTGTTGGCTGAGTAGATTGACTTCTGGCACAGATTCTTATTAGCGGTTCATTGAAACTTTATGGAATTGTAGGATGAGAGACTCAATCCGTTTGGATTATTTGCTGAAAGTTGGTTAACATATAATTATACCTAGATAAAAAAGTTAAACCTAGAAAAAAATGAGGTTTTAAAAAGTTGTACATATAAGTAAATAACCTAAAAGCTAAATGAAAAAACTGCATTGAAACGCACCCTAAGCAAGGCAAAGCCCCTAGCACCTGTAAGTTCTTAGCTGAAAACAAGCTTAAAGATGCTAGTATTTGCATTTTTTCTGCTTGAGTTCTAGCCTCGAACTTGCTATGCTTACTCTGTATCTTGTGCTTGTACTTTTTTTTAACCTTCTATTTTGGGATTATATGATATATCTTATTGTTGCATGGACAAAGCCTTTCTCACATTGATATGCTCTGGAAACTTTTATAAGGGAACATTTACTTGGAAATTGGAATCTCGGTGAACTGTAGTTGCTCTTCCAGCAAGCATGTATTTTTTAACCAGATTGAAGTTCAAAAAGAGTTTACATAAGTTTTCCTATATTTTTGTAGGACTTGGCCTTTTGAAAACCACCCTTTCACTGGATGCCTGATAATGAAAGTTCTGAAAAGTCTTGGCAGTGTGTGTTATGAAGTGCTCCGGTTTAATATTTAACTGATCATGAGCTGTAAACATCAGTGTATTTGTTTGCTATACCATTTGTACCAAAAAGATAACTGTAAATTACTAATGAGATAGATCTGTAATTTCTAGTACAATGCATAACCGGTCCAATTACTATGCAAATAACCATTACTTGCACGGTTACGAATTATTAAACATAAGTTGCGTGGTATGATTTAAAGTTCATACATAGAATCTGTTAATAACAATTATTATCTGGCGTAATTGCAGCCATCCATCATAAATTGTGAGGCTATTTGCATTGTATATCGTCAACTATAAAATGACAATCCAAGTCCTAGTTTGAGATCAATCTGCAATATCTACCCATAATCCAAATTAGTGTCCAAATTAATATTACTGAAGGTATATTGATCTCTAAATTAGGAGGTTGATTATAGAATTATTGTTGTTTATGATAAATGTTGCAAATGTCTTCATAGGTTAGGAGGGCCGGGACAGTATCATCCATTAATATGTTAATTTAGACATTGATTTGGTGGATGGGTTGAGCATTTCAAATTAATCTGGAATTGGGTTGTCGATTTTTAGAATTCGGAAATCTCTCTTCCTTAGGCGTTGCGATTTTATGTTTAGTAGCTTTGGGCTAGCGAAATCTTTGGAGGTTTGGGTATCATAATTTATAACTAGAAAGGGAAAAATGGATCCTCATGGCCCAACGAATCCTTCAACATAAGGATTCTCACAAATTTTTAACATATTTTAAAAAATTGTCAGTCAGCATTGCAAGGTTCTGTCAATTTGTTTTATCGATTTGTATTGAATTATTACTAATTATAATTATGAGAAAATATAATTTTTGAAAATCTATTTATTATATATAACTTTATACGTTTCTATGATCCAAAGCCGAATGGTGTTAGGCCGGCCTAAGATAATTTGAGGTCTAAGGCTAAAATTTTTAAATGGCATTTTTATATCTAAATATCACTTAAATAATATTTAATTTATTTTTTATATTATAATTTTTTACTTACGATATAGATTTTACAAACTAGCGTATCACCAATAAAAATAAAAGTAAAAAAGTTATTCAAACATTCATTTATTAAACTGTTTAAGTGGCACCAATCATATTCCCCTCACATCAATTTGTAAGTTTTTGTCGTAAAATTTGCATTAGTTGTCGCATTTTTCATTTACTTAATGGTGTTTTGGTTGTATTTCTATTAGTTCATATTTTTTTTGGGAAAAAATGCTAAAATTATTACAAATTTTACTACAAAAAGTATACAAACTAATGTGACAGTTCAACAAAAAAATAATTGAGTATTAAATTACTTTTTTCTTATTAGTGACATATCAATTTATAAGACCTATGTAATAAAACTTTTAATATACTAGTATAACTCTAATATTTTGATTGTGAATTTTGGTTGACCCCAGAACTAAATGTGCTCAACTCTTTATTAATGGGAGATAGTTTATACTGGGGTATATTCTTGAAATCATCTATGACATTGTTCACCAACATATACAACCTGTACATCCAGGAGAGATGGCATAGGTTCAAAACTTTAAATAAACAAATAGAACTTCAAAGAGAAGCCTAAGCCCCTTTGCCTAGATGAAGAAATGCCTTGTAAGATGATTAACTCTGGTATTGACAAAAATGGCCACATGGGAAAACTAAAAATAAAAAAAATTACCAAACTCTCAATTCTGAAAAAATTAAAATTAAAAAAAAAATGGAGTAAATTCTCAGGGCTTCCTCAAGGCAGATGCTGCACCCATCACAACAGCCAAGACAATACCAAGACCGGCACCGACGGAAGCACCCACAGCTGCAGCTGTTAAGGAGGATGCCTTGGCCTGAGAATCTCTACTTGCTTCTATAACCATTGCTTGTTCTCGTGCTAACTCCACCATAAGTCTATCTTTAGCAAGTTCCTTTAATTTGAAAAAAGAAAAACATTAAAATTAATATTGAAAAGAAAACCATATGAACAACAAACCACAACACATATTACAACATGGTTATTAATAGAACCAGAGAGCATCAAAGTAACCAGTAAAATGGTTTTTGGGATAATCAACTAAAGTAGAACCAACATATAAAAAAGATTAACCAACAACAAGTCATGAAGTTCCTCAATGACCTAGACTAGATTCATACATGGGTGATTAATTTTTTTTTTTTTTTTGATAAGTAAGAATGTTATATATACGAATGGCTACTCTATGCATGAAGAACACAGAGCAAACCCAGAAAATACAAGAAGGAAAAAACAAAGAAAAAACAAAAACGAAAACCAATCCACAGATTAATTACAAAGAGAAAGAGAGTTAAGGAAAGAAGGGAGAGAATCACTAGTCGTGAGTCCCCAAGCCCGAGACCAATCCAAAAGAGTCCCACTAAAACAAGCAAGCATCTGATCACCGGAACTATCCAAATTCTCAAAAGTCCGCCGATTCCGTTCTTTCCAAATACACCAAAAGATGCACAACGGAACTAAATTCCATATCTGAGACGAGTGCTTCCCCAACCAATTCCACCAGCCAAAAAGCAAATTTGGGATCGATCTAGGTACAACCCAAGACAGGCCAAAAGTTGTAAAGACAAAGCTCCATAACCGATAAGCCATCTCACAATGAAGAAGTAAGTGGTCTACCGTCTCTCCACATTGTCGACACATAATACACCAGTCCACAAAAACCAATCTCCTCAATCTCAGATTATCACCTGTTAGGATCTTATTCCAAGCTACACACCAAACAAAAAAGGAAACTCACCTAGGGGCCTTTACTTTCCATATAGCTTTCCAAGGAAAGGCAATTGAAGGAGAATTCCTTAATTTGTTATAATATGACCGGATATCAAAATCCCCATTAAGCTTCAACTTCCATCTCATCCGATCTCCCACATCCATTGGAGGAGTAATAGCTCCCAATATACGAAGAAAATGCAGCCCTTCATCCATCTCCCAATCATTAAATTCTCGAATAAAACGAACATCCCAAATTCTTCTATCCTCCACCCCCTGCCTTGACAAAGAAACTTCAACAGATACCTCCTTATCAATGGCAATACCATACAACCTTGGGAAAGCCAAATGAAAAGGTTGATCCCCACACTACCCATCCTGCCAAAACCTCACTCTATTCCCCAACCCAACAACAAACTGACAATTTTTGCTAAAATCCTCCCATCCCATGCGAATACCTCTCCACAAACCACACCCATGAACTCCCCTACCCAGTATTGAGGTCCAACCCCCCCATTCTTCTCCATATTTTGAAGCTACCACCCTCCTCCATAACCGACCCTCTTCCTTTCCAAACCGCCATAACCATTTCCCCAATAAGGCCTTATTGAAAGTAGTAAGTTTCCTTATCCCCAAGCCACCATTGGCTATAGGTGCACAAACTTTATCCCATCCTACCAGATGAGGTTTGCTATCACCCCATAGAAAGTCCCTCTGCAACTTTTCAATTCTATTAGCCACATGAGTAGGAATTGTGAATAACGATAGAAAATAGGTAGGAAGACTAGATAGCGTACTCTTGAGTAACATCAATCGACCCCCCTTAGACAAATATAGCTTTTTCCACCCGGCTAATTTCCGTTCAAATTTTTCCAAAACAATACAAGGGTGATTAATGCAATCCAGCGATAATGAAATCATTCATGAAACTCTCCAATATTCTAAACACCCAATTTTTTTTAATCAACCCTTGTTGCAGACCCCCTCCCTCCCCCACACCCAAAAAAAAAATCATAAAAAAAAATTCAATGCCCAAATTCATTTTTGAATATTGTCAGCAATTTCAACACCCCTTGCTACTACATCGAAATTTGTGCCCATAGTCATAACTTAACACAAAACCATTAGTAAGAAGGGGTTCAAACATTACATTCTGTTAATACAAAATCAATTTAAATGCTTTTACCTGGAAAGAGTCTTCCTCTTGGCTTCGAAGCACACGGTGGATTAGCTGACAAAGAGAGGCAACACCCTCCACTGAAAGAACAATATCTTTCTTCTGGAAAGGCCTCCGAACAAGATTGATCGGGGCAAAAATAACTTTTTGAGCACCCATCCTCCCATCAGAATCTCCGCCAGTTGCACCCCAAGACAAAGAAGCACTTGTGACACCAGGCAAAACATATGGACAGGAATTGATAACTCCAGTTGAGCTTAAAGATGCTTGGTATGCCTGCACAACAGCATCTATTGCTGCTTTTTGCTGATGTGCACTGACAGAAAATTTGTTTGTTATGGCAAGAACCCAAGGGATTCCTAGAGATTTGGCCTCATCCAACAGAAGAGAAAGGACTGGTTTCTGTTGTGACAAATCTGAGTGATTGTATCGAGGTATTTTATGGGACAGGTTATGCACAAGAACAATCAGATCTGTCTTCCGACTAAGATCACGAATTCCCATCCATAGTTCATCTCTGAAACGAGAAACTTCCCTATTCAGATCCTGCAGTGAAAATAATTAAATAAATATATGAACAGAGGGAGAGAAATTAAAGACAAAAAGTCGAGAAATATACTAATAATAACCATGAGAGAGAGGATAAACACATGAGCAATCCTTCTCGACCTAATCAAATCAATGATATAATTAGAAGCTGAGAGCGTACTCTGCCTAAACTCCATCTATCCTAATGTTAGAGGCCTTATCTCATCATAATCATTAACTAGCATGAAGCATCTACATTGCTAATGAGTTGGTAAATATAAACACTTCAACAAGGTCCTTTTCAATGTAAACAACTTAACAACCTCTGGTAGAAGAATGTCCACCTCCACCCATTCTTTATGGCAGGAGAAAGTATCCTGTGAACTACAGTTAATTGGCTCCCCACAAGTGAACTAATATCAAGCATGTCCAAGATGGATTATCAGGGTCAAAATGTGGGTCAATACTTTTCTTTATTTGTAAGTTATACATGCAGGTGGATCTCAAACCCACAACCTTATCCTCCACCTTACTCTTACAAGCAGACCTTACTCATACAAGCAGGAGGTGCCATTTGAACTAAAACTCATTGGCATGCTTGGGTCACACGGAACAGCTTGATCAGCTATAAGTGTAGTATGGTACAATTGGTAGAAATTACAGCAATTTTTTTTTTTTTTTTTTTTGATAGATAAGAAAAAATATTATTAATAAAGGACTTCTTTATGCAAACAACATAAAGCAGCCAAAAAATACAAAAGAAAACAGAAACTATATACAAGAAAGAAGCGAATCTACAAACAACAGGTGAGATTCACTAGATTTGAGTCCCCAAACCCAAGACCAATCAAACAAGTAACATCTTTTACAGTAAAAAAAAAAAAAAAAAAATGAATACCTGCAAATTTACCCCTGCTGAAACACAGTAGCATAAACCACCAGCAATCCCTTCTTGATCATCACTCTCGGGAAGCTTATTCTCAACATTGGCATTAGTGTTTACTCTACTTTGACTAAGTATTGCCTTAAGAAGAGAAGTTTTACCAGCACCCTACATGGCCCACAAGTCATGTGTCACTAAATAAATAACCAAAATAAAAAAAAAAGAAAAAAAAAGAAACGTCTTTTGTAAATCATATTTTTCATATATATTTAAACATCAGTACCTCAAGGCCAAGTAACCGGACCCTACGAGTTCTGACATGAACCTCCTTAGAGACAGTAGCAAAATCACTGGTGCAGAACACAAAAAAATCATTCAAACCTTCAGGGCGAATAATTTTTTCATCACGAAAGTAAGTATTTTCATGATTGAGATGGGCAGCATCCGAATCAATAGAAGAAAACAAAGGCATCAATGGATCTGCCACTATCTGATGCTTTGGTGGTTGTCTCAATGGCGCTCCAACCAAAACTCGCATTTGTTGTAATTCTTGCTCCATTTCACAATATGAAGAATAATTCGGAACTGAGGGGAATGATTCCACTCGAGTAGAACACCTGAATAGGATAAATACAAAATCATGATGTATCTCAAACCAAAAGACACCCATGGAGGTTCTGGAAAAAAAGAAAAAGGCTACACTACCCACCCACCCACCCAACCCCCCCCCCCCCTTTTTTTCATTCTCAAGCTCCGCCCACACATATGCATATGGACAGGTGGATAGTAGAGTTGTGTTACAGAAGAAAATATGCTATCAAAATTATGTTGGCCAAAAACAGAACAATTGAAAAGTAAAAACCATAAACACTGCACCAAGTGTCAGGACAACTTCAACAGCAAGACATGGAACTCAATTAGATACCATTTCATAAAACTCTAATGGCCATACAAAATCCACTACTGTGAACCAGAAAGCACCATTTGTCAAAATGGGATGTTGATCATTCTCTCTAAAACATCACCAACAATCTCAAATGACTCATAGCTTCTGTAGTGTTACCTTCCTAAGAATACTCTCATTCACAAAAATACTCGGGTGTTAGAAATAAATAAACAAATATCAAATCCTGTAGATAAAGTTGAAACAAAATAATAGCTGAACAATGCCATATAGTAATACTCTCCACCTATGGCTAACCTAGTTTCTCAATTTTCTTGGGCCTAGCAATTGGCAGTTGTGAGTAATACAAACTGATTGGGGTCAACCCCACAAAATCCTTCTCAACCAATCAAGGAGAGGCTGCTGGAGCAAATAAACACATATACTTGATAATAAACACAAAAACTTCATAATAAACACAAAGCTAAACCAATCTGTGGGGAATATATATATATATATATATAGTGGTTCCATTTTGTCTCATGTGGCATATATGGCATGAATGAAACATGCGATGCTTTGAGGGCCAAGAGCTCAACACAATGAAGTTTTTGTTTTTGAAGTCATTATATGAGTGGCCAACATGCTCAATGTCTTCTTCAATTAAGGAGCTCCCAGATTTCACGGACTCCCTAGGCTCTAGATAACTGTTGTGTTTTTTTTCTGGTTTGTTTTTATTTTCTTTAGCCCTCTTTTCTTGTATACATCCCATGTACTTGATTTGAATTTTTTTTAATAAATTTATGTACTTATAAAAAAAATAATTGATAACCCCATTATTGAATTACACATTCTATTGATTCTTAACACATACATAGCATGCCAAATTTCATGTCAATGATATATTACGTACTACATGTCTATAAATTCATGTTTAACATAAATTTTTAAAATAGGAAAAATTTGAAAGCAAAACATTTTATAAATAAGATAGTTATTGACATCTAATCATCTTGATAATATGCAAGCTTGGAGATTTAAAGGCATAATCCAACGGTAGATTTGTCAAAAATACTAATCCAATACAAAGTTATATTAACAAGATTTACAGTAAGTGTACCTTGAACCTATATAGTAGTCACTAGAATAAAGAATGTGCAATTCACTTTGCAATTTAATTTATGATGATCATGAGGCAATGCTCCGGCAACAAAAAAGCTTAGAAGATAAATAATCCTTTAACGTGATCCCTTAATGTATGAACGCACTCAATAGAAACCGGTACAGAAGTGAAGAGCATATTGGTCAGGTCAAAGCTCAAACAGGTGTAGCAAAGAAACAACTGAATCAAGAAACATTAGTGAGAAGCATATATTTAAAAAAGGGAAGAAAAAAAAAATGGCCACTGCCAAAAGTATCAGGAAATTAGGTCTTTGTGTTCAGTATAGGTGATCTATAAAACACGACAACAATAACCAAGCCTTGGTAGTCAGTCCTAAAGGTGATCTAAAAAAGACACTGATCATGAATGATGATATGCACAATGACAATGAAGCAATCCTGGCAGGTTGCACTAAAGTCATCATATCCTAATATATCATATTGGATGTGCTTAATTGTAAAATTAATTCACAAAAGAAGGGTGGGGAGAGCCATAAAAATTGCCAAGGACCATACCAGTTACCATTCACTTGAGCATGAACCAGTGTACACAGATGCAACCCAAATCCAGTGATATCGACTTTTAAAGGTTCTCCATTCTTCCCGCCAGGTACTCCATTCCATCCAAGAGGAGCAATTGAAGTAGCTGTGCGAATAACTGGAGACTCTACAATATGCCCAAGCTCTACAGAGCCTGCAACTGAAAGACCAAGCCACTGCTGCAGATGTGTATACTGCTGCAGTTGCTCCATTCCCAAGAAAGATGAAGGATTATCACCCATGCATAGGTCATAGATTCTGCAACAACAACAAAAAAGACAATTCCATCAAATATGAGACTTATGAATCCTGAAATTTCTTGCTAATTATGATTCCAAAAATGACCATCCACCGTTACATATCCAAGTAGAGACTGCAAGGAACTATAATGATTTCAAGATCTTCTTGAAAAAAATTTATATAACTTGCATTAGTGAGAGGGTGAATAATTGTAGTTTATTGACGAACTTAAACTGTTTTATATGTTATAAAACACATTGAATAAATCTTACTACAGTATTAGTAATCAATAATTTTACTAACAACCCTTGAATTGCCTATGAAAATTCCTTGGTCCAATACCAGGGAAATTACGCAAACAAGAACCTACCAACCAATGTAAACATTGACAACCAATTTGGTAGAAAAAGGGAACAAAATACAAGCACAACTAAATTGCGTGATTAACTCATTAACAAATGTAATAGGTATATTTTTTAATAAACAATGATCCACACCTCTGAAATCGGAGCCTATATGACCTCATAGAATGCGATTGAAACCGTTCCCTTAATTCCGCAATCACAGATCTGACCTGAAAATGTCTTTGCCAGAATAAAGTAAACAAAATGAGAGATCCCAAAAGATACTACTACCAGCTACCACTCAGTATCACAAAAGGTTGTTGAAATCATAAGATTTAGGCCGCAGAATTATTAAAAATCTTGCGACCCCCAACCAAGAGAGAGAGATTTCTAAACAAAGGAAGACATACCAATGTCAACTTCGAATACTCAGCACCTGATAGTGATTCTACTGATGAATTCCCCAAGAGATAAAGCTGTAGTAAATAAATAGATTCCAACGAAGTCAATAAAATAAAAATCAAACACACCAAAATACAGACCCGATAAAAAGAACAGATGTGGTAAGACTGAGTTCAAGACAACTATTATGGCAAACAACATGTAATGATGCCTCTGATGTTGGAGAGAGAAAACAGACAAGGACACTAATACCTCACACAATAGAATATTAATTGCCAGCGAAATTTACTTTTACATAAATTACTCTCAAAGACTGTGTCGAACTTGTTTGGGGGTAGAAGACTAGAAGGCAGCCACTTGTGTTGGAATTTAAAAGAGTTGGGACCTCTCAGGTCATTTCACAAACTTATAAGCAGTGGAGGGACAAAAAGGTAATTCCCAGGAACTCAAACTTACTAGCAAGTCAATAATGTCACAAACAAATTATCAGAGACCCCTACAAGAATCAAAAGACTACAAAAAAGCAATGAAAAAGAATGAAACAACTTATACAAGCCAGCAACATCTTATCCACAGAATTAGATGCATTTTGCATGCTCATTTTTAACATTCATGACTTGAAACTGGTTCTACATTTATTCAACAACTTTTACATGTAACACAATGTCAAAGCCCTAAAAGGCTAGAACATGGTTGTCTTTCCTTTTCCCCCTCCATTTATACTGAGGTTATACTTAATTCTTTTGTTGTCATTTCTCCTTCTCAACAATTTTGTTTTCAACCCCTTAGATTCCCATTTATAAATTTGGAGTAGTTTAGTCAATGCTCTCATTCAAAGCTCTCAACTGCTGACTTAAATCTACAATACATTTTTTTCGGGTTGATGCCACATTCCGACCCTTAAGTTCCATCTTCCATGTCTGTTGCTGTGCTACCTTCTTGAAACACCATCCCTTTACTCTGACATCTACTCTTCTAGCATTGATGGATCACTTGTGTTGGTATGGTACTCATCCAGCTCTAGCTACTAACAAACCATTTACTTCCATAGATGCATTTCTAAGTGTCCACTTCCTCTGTCCTATTAACCTGAGAACTCTTTGTTAATTGCTTTTTTGTAGTCTTTCTTTTTTTTTTCTTTTTTTTCCTTCTTTAATTTTTTTTATATTTGAATGGTAAGCATACTTGCACTCAGTGGGCCTTGAATCCACTACCTCACCCTCCATCCCATTATTGTGGGAAAAGTAAGTGCTGTTTAAGCTAGAACTCATTCACTTTTCCAGTTTCCAATATTCACGATACTTCTTCTTATTCCTTTTCTTCCCCAATACAGTGCATTTGGATTAGCTCTTTGCTAAAAGTTGGCAATAGTACAAGTGTACCTAAAAAAAGTGAGGCTCTACAAAAAGTATATAAGCAAATAATGTTATAAAAATATAGGGGAAATTACACTTTACCCCCCCCCCCCCAAAAAACTATACCACCTAAACTACGAGAATGCACACTTTACCCCACTAAACTATACCCCTTTTTACACTTACCCTCCTAAATTATACTCTTTTTATACTTACCCCCCTAAATGATGAAAATACACACTTCCCTAAACAATTACCAATGAGATGGGGTATAAAGTGTCACACGGGTAATAGTTTAGAGGGGTAAGTGTAAAAGGGGGTATAATTTAGGGGATAGAGTGTAATTTCCCCAAAAATATAAAAAAATAATTATTAAAAAAAAAAAAAAAACTAATCCAAACTCATAAGTCAAACATGTTTGAAGAAAACCATTTTCAAGAGTGACCTTCTATCTTGCTGCAGTTTACCCAGGTACTATATATAATTTCCAACCATCTTGCTAGAGGCATTACTTGCTCTTTGCAACCAAATCCCAAAAGGGACTGAGTCTATTTTATTTCTATAGCCACTAACCCAGAAGAGGTTTGTTCCAAGCTATCACATAACAAAAGCAAGACCATTAATATTTTAAACTACAAAAATCCATTTTGACAATTAAGGGACATGCTTCATATTGAGACCATATGGATATCTCAACCAATATGATGATCTCCTGTCACTAGCATGGCTAATATAGTTAATAGAGTTTGTTGGGGAATTTTTTTTGGCTAAGGATAGGACAGGAGATCATTATCAAAAACTAACCCAAGGAGGCATAGTTAATGCAGACTCACAATGAAATATATCAGCGGACACCAAAGCATTCAGATTTCAGAGTACTGATATAATTTCAGCTTCTTTTCCATCTCTTGTGCAATGTTCGTTTGTTACAGCTTAATTCATAAATATAGGCAGCTTACTTTCTTAGTTACAGCTTTGTAAAGATTCACTTTTTCCTAAGAACTGTTTGGTCAATCAAACCCAGCTTATTTCTATCTGGCTAAAATAATCTACGATAAACGAATGAAAAACAAACAGACAAATAAATGAAGCATGAATTCATTATATATACCTGCCCAAAAGGTACATAAGAAGGTAAATAGGGCACTCTACGCCAGCTCTTGCTATCCCCACCTTTAATGTCACCTTGTTCTGCTAACTTTCCACTTGTTGCTACCTCTGGTGGTGCTTTATCAGTGTCAGAAAATGGCTTAAGGGAAATGCCATCTGAACCCTCTTGGATTACAAGAGACTGTGGCCCAACTACTTCATCTTCAACCAAAGATGTTGCAACCCTCTGTATTTATTCAACTGTCTCATTACACCCTCCAAAGGAACAAGCCTTGAAAGCCTCCAAAATGAACTCTGTACAGGACCCAATCCCAAAACCAACTGCTCCCCCTCATTCTCTTTTAGCTTATCTATCCCTTCCTCACGTTTTAACATAGATATATTAGTAGATTCAGCATCAGAAGGCATCGATTGAGCCTGTGCATTATAATGATGAAAATACGCAGGAGACAAGATCTTCTGGAATACAATAACTCTTGAAATAGCGATGCCATCCTTTTCTATTAACATAGCTGAAAGAAAAAATAAAATAAAATAAAATAAAATAAAATAAAATAAAATAAAATAAAATATGGATGTGTTATTTAAACTAATAATTAAATAAATAAAAAAGAATAATATCAGAAACTCAAATATTCAGAAATAATATAATTACTAAGAAGATGCTTACTCTTTTAAAGCAGCATTTCCAACTGGGGGCTGGGAGAATGTTATACATTTAACTAAAACTTTTTCACTCTCCTTTGAAGATGATGAGGCAGCTATAACCCTCAAAATGGCAAGGGTAGCTAATGTTGCTACCTACAAAGACAAAATAAGAGCAGATAATAAATTAATTAATTAATTATATTTTTTTAATAATATACAATTAATTGAGTAGACCAAGGGGCAGCAGCCCAGGTACACTGACTACGTCAATTAATTATATGCAGAGAACTGGCTAAAACTGAAGCGGAGCAGTCTAATCAGACTTACTGCTCCACCAAGTGAATGTCCACATAATACAAGCTTTCGCTTCTTCTTCTGAGCAAGTCTGTATAACTCCAAAGCAAGGTATCCCTTTAGCACAGGCCAAAAAGCCCTGAAAAAATTGGGAAGAGAAAAAAAAAATATATCAGAAAAATACACAGACAATTATACAAAATAAGAGCATCTGTAGAATCTAGGAATAACCAACCAATACATTGGCATATAGGGAATTAGATCTGCTTAGAAAACACGGGAAAAAAAAAGTATAACGCGCTAACATATTTGACATATGTTGATGAAACACAATCAACAAAACCATGAAAACAATAACTGCTATCTTACTCGATGGGCAGCAGGTTTAGATTTATCTTTTAGTTGCTTAGATTTTGATTCAAGGGGATTCCACAAGTTTTCCAAATTTCCTTTTCGACTTTCATGTTGTTCAGACTTAACAGTTTCAATCTCCTCGGCAACTTCCATAATATCCTCGTGAAATATAGCACCTTGCAGTATGTTTGCATCAGCCATGACATCCCTTGATTTGCACAAAATAAAATTCATACTTATAAAATTATAGAGACTGAGATAACTAAATCAATAAATTCTATCATTCTTACTTGTACTTCTTTGTTCCAATAAAGGAAGCAAATAATGTGTCACCAGCTTCTGCCAAAAGATACCTGCAACAACCAAGATGAAAAAGAAGTTATATGATAAACAGAAAAAATTAAGAGTGATTATTCAAAAAATGAAAATAAAAATCACTTTGGCAAAAAAAAAATGAAAAAAAGACAAGAGTATGCATAGGTAGACATATAACTAACAAAAGTATGCATAGGTAGACAAATAACTTTAGTAATTTAAATGGAACTAGAGTAATTTCATGGAAATTTAACATCACCACTACCATTCATACCATTAACTAAAATAACTACAGACTTTTGAAGTTTTAACTTGTATAAAGTTCCATACTTTGGTTTGCAACAGCTGCCACTGGAAACCACACATGACATATCTAAAGCATTTTTAGGCAAAAGGCATAAAGATCTTCTAATTCATCTCTTCCGTGTTTTACATTTATTGACGTGAAAAAAATCTCTACTACTTGGAAGATTATCATTGTACACAGGACAAGAAAGGGGTATGGTACACCACTTGACATGTGGTATGACATGATTTATGCTTATATACATTGCTCAATAAAAACTCATAAAAGACTAAGGTAATACAAAGTCCGAATATTTATAAATGTAGCCTTCTTTGAGTGGAAACAGGCAATCAATACAGTTTCTCCCTCAAGCTTCCTTGATTTTCTAGATATGTTAAATTTTAGAAACTAATCTTTTGTATTTGTTTCTAGGCAATATACATCCCATGTACTAGGAAACCCTTTTACATTTTTTTTTTTTAATTATTGATATGTTTATTACGTATCAAAAAAGTGTAGCCTTTTGTTGCCCAAAATCTTAATATACACAATGTCTCCATATAACCTAAAAATGTGCCAATCGAAAAAGGACAAAAAGGAAACAGTAAGAGGGTAGCAGCTAACTATGTTTTTCAGAAATGGTAAAAGATATTAGAAAGACAATCCAGCAATCATTTTTAACAAAAAAGGATTAGGAATACATTTGGCAGTATAGAGAAATCTTTTAAATGAAAATTAAAAGATATAGAGCAGAATAAACCTGTGAGGAACATGATCTGAAGAAGGCTGCACACGCTCCAAAGAAACAACTTGCCCTCCAAAGTCGGCCTTAAATTTATTTACGGCCCGTACCATGTCAGCAGCAGGTCTCTTCATAATGAAGAATAACATCGTAAATATAATCAAATTCATTTTCAGTGCCTACAGAACATTTATTCATAACTATTCCACCAAAAAAGACATGTCATGATTATCAAAGCTTTTGTTGCATTCCAATTTTGTAAACTGTAAGGTCAACTGAGGATAACTAACACACATACATGACACTGACAAACATCTCTCCCATTTAATTATAGCCACATTCTAATCTGAATGACAAAAGGGCTCAAGGGAAAACAATGTTGTAGTGATCCATGAATTACCTCAAGAAATGCAAGATAACTATATATAGTTCACTGGTGTTTACGTGCAAGCAAAAGTGAGGAAACAATGGACCATCGCCTTCTTCACCATACCTTATTAGGGTGTTGCGGTCATTAGTATTTTCTTTGTATGTGATCTCTTGGGTTATGCCTAAGTTGGTAGTGTGGTCAATTGCATGTTGGAGAGGCTATTTCAAGAGACATCAATATTGTATTGTTTGAACTGAGAGAGAGAGAGAGAGAGGAAAAAACTTCAAGAGTTTGGAATGCCATACTATTACTACCATTATGCTTGATGTGTGCTATCTGGAGTGAGACGTATGCTTGGATATTGTGGAATTGAATTCTCATTTATTGACTTAAGTCACTATTTTTAGATCACTTTTCATCTCGATGCATCTTTGAATTTCTTGATTTGATTGATCTTTGTACATTTAAATCTTAGCTTTTCTTCTTTACTTATCTCCTATATACTACTCAATTATTATGGCTACACTTTTCTAGTCATTTTCATTAAAAGTTTATACATTTTTATTATTATTATGAAAATTTTACAATAAGGGTCTATTTGGATACTGCTTATTTGCTGAAAACACTATAGCAAAATAATTTTTAAATATGAATAATGCCGTGTGGGACCCAGTTTTAAAGGTTGTTTTGCTAAATTCCGTACATGCGGTCCCGTGAACAGTGCACGGGACCCACCATTTTTCAGCAAAACGCAGAAACGTGCGTTCCAAATGCACACTAAGTGGAGAGCCTTAGTATATGTCAAGTTTGAAGAGGAGTCCCTTAAAGAATTAGAATCAGATACAGTTAGTGAAATATACAAAAGGATGAGAAGAAACATTGCCTAGAGCATTAGACCAATCATATAAAGTATGCGAAATTAAGAACTTCAGCTCAATTGTAAAAAACTCAACACCATTGAAGGAATTATTTCTCTCTCTCCAAACGATCCACATAGAGCTAAGCAAGAAAAATAAAACATAGTTATAATGTACCAATGAGCTCAAGCTAAAATAGCAAGTACTCCTTCTATAATAACGGGATGGAAGGAGAAGTTGTGGGTTTAATACCTATAAATATAGGTATACAGTTAAGGTAATAAACCCCACTATTAGATTATGTTCTCTTTAGGCCTACTGCACTTCATATATTGTATTAGTTATACTACTAGTCCTAGACTGCCTATAAATATAAATGTAGTAGTTGTACATTTTGGTTATCATTCAAAAGTTTTAACACCCCTCTTAATCAAGCACATATTAATCTCTCTCTTTTTTTATGATAGGTAAGAAAAAATATATTAAAGACACTACAATATGCAAGAAAAGCACATAGTAGTCAAAAGGTACAAAATTAAGATGGGAAAAACAAAAAAGAAGAGAACTAAAGAACAAAGGGATGGAGTCACAAGATGTGAGTCCCCAAGCCCGAGACCAATCAAACCAATAACCAATGAAAGAAGCAAGCAACTGGTCTCCCAAACTCTCCACAACATATTAATCTCATTTCTCCTTCCTGTCCTCAAACTTCCTAAAAACCAAGAAACCCCATTAACAAAAAAAACCTAAACTTGTCGTTTAAGAAACACAAACTCCAAATCCTCAATTTCCTTTCCATTTCTTCACTTTTCTAACAAACCCAATAACCAATTTCAACTTCTTTTTTTTTTTTGGTTGATAAGTTAACCAATTCCAACTGGGTTGGTCTCAGAAAATGAATTACTCCTAGACTATGCCTATAAATGTAGTACTTGTACACTTTGTTTATCATTCAAAAGTTTTAACACCCCTCTTAAGCATCCACATATCAGTCTCATTTCTGAAGTCCTCAAATTTCTTAAAAACCAAGAAATCCCATTAACAAAAAAACCTAAAACTGTCGTTTAAGAAACACAAACTCCTCCAAATCCTATATTCCTTCCCATTTCTTCACTTTTCTAACAAACCCAATAACCAATTTCAACTGGGTTTGTTTTCTTTGTTTGATAAGTTAACCAATTCCAACTGGGTCGGTCTCAGAAAAATGAATTATTCATTGTTCAACACAAAAAAAAAAAAAAAAAAAAAAAAAGACCCATGTTTTGTTTCCCATAAAAGAAGCGAGAAGCTTACCTTGTAAACGCATTCGGAGAGAACCATGCAGCAGAGGATGTCTTGCAAGTCAGAGACAGACTCAGCCTTGAGAGCACGACAGAGATGTTTGAGTTGCTTCTTGCGACGCTCGTACTCCTCCTGGATCCGCTTCTTCTGCTCTCTGTCGTTGCTGTTCCATGGCCACTTCATCACTCGCCATTGTAGCGGACCCCACGAGGAAGAGGCATTGAGGATCTTCGCTCGTTGCTCTCTCATCCATGTCTCCACTCGTTGCTGTATGCCCTCCATTATTGCATACTATTTTTTGTCCGTACACAAACACAGAGATTTGTTTTTAAAGAAGAAGAAGAGAAGAGGAGAAGAGGAGAAGAGTGATTGTGATTGTGATTGTGATTGTGTTGGGAATATCTCTATGGGTCGATATTTCAATACAAGCATATGCCGCGGCTTCAATCTTTTTTTTTTTTTTTTTTAAAATCTTTTCTTCTTCTATTCGTTCCCAACTTAACTTCTCCAAATTTGTTTTTTTAGACGAAACTTCTCCAAATGATTGCGTGTGGAATTTAAAATGTATTTTTAGATAGGAAAAACCAAATTACTATTATTTTATAATAATAAAAAGTGTTGTGTACAACATTTTCATAATTTTACATTTTAAGTGATAATTTGTTATGAATTTTTAATTTGAATCCACCACAAAGAAAATTACTTTCTTGCCCTTAGTTACAACCGGTAACAACTTGACACACATAATTTGTTGCAAAAATGCTATGAACATAACATTTTTCATTTTATAAATGGTATTACAAACATATGCTCTTAGGATATATATTAGTAAGCTATTTTAATAAACCTTTTTATAGGAAAATGAAAAAGCGACTAACTTTTTCGACAACTTTTTTAATTTCCTATAAGAAGTTTTCTAAGATGAATTATTAATAGATGCCCTAACCTGGCCCTTTATAAATTATTTCGAAAATCAATCTTGTGTCAAGAGCTTGGGTTGTCCATGGGTCAAGTCAAGACGAGCTTAGGCTCAATCCAGACACAACTTGATCCCGTTGAGTGGCAAAAAACAAGACTTGCACTAAACCAAAGAGAAGTGACAAGTCAAGCTGAGTTAGTTGTCCACAGTGGTTATCGATTTTGGATGAAATCAAAGGACACAACAACAAAGAGAAATTCTGGCTGATTTGGCCAGAGATCCAAAAATCATGAGATCTCTACCATATGTAGTCGGAGATTTACAAGATCTCCAAGAGATGAGCTTTCTCAACTGAATCGAATCAGATCAATCCCAATCGAGTTGGTTGAGTGGAGCATGTATGTAAATAGCCCTATTAAGAATTTTGTAACTCAAGTGGTTGGCCACTTGACATTTTTTAGCGTTTTTAATGCAAACATCTAGCTTCAAATCCTTCTCCTTATCATATGGGTAAAAATTACTTTTCTCTTTACAAATTTTTATTTATTTATAAAAGGTTAGAATGATATTTTGGGTTTCAAATCTATCACAACAATTATTATATAAAATTTAAAAATAAAATAAAATTATAAAATCTACCCCAAATTATAGGGTATTATACACTTTACACCTTAAATAATGAAAAATTATAATTATCACTCCAATTGTAACAAGCCTTACAAAGTACATCTTACGGTCTAAGGTTAAGTGCCCGATTAGTTTTTGCTTTTTGACGAAAAATTATGATAGTATTTTGTAAATTCTTTTTTTTTTTTTTTAGTAGGATTTAAAAATCGTGTGTTTGATCCCACTATTGTGATTTTCTGCCTTTTCGTACTGGACCTCCGAGCATCAATTACAAATCACACTTTAAGAAAAGCACTTTTCTAAAAGCCCAAAACCAAAAACCCTCTCTTAATGATATTGCCTCCCTAATCCCTATAAGCGAATTGATTCTCAAAACAAAGAAGGACAAGGACTTGTTTGCATATTGGTTACATGTGTCAAGATATTAAAAGGGCATCTGTTCCTTCCTCAAATAAGTTCTTAACGTTTCTCTATCTCACACGCACAGAAAAAATAAAAATGCAAATCCTTCTCTCTTTCTTCAAAACCCCAGCTGATACAGAGTTAACAAAAAACAAACTGATACAGAGTTAACAAAAAACAAAAGAGACGTGTTGAATGGTAAAGCTCAATGAATTTTATTGATAAGGAAAAGGGCCTATAAATAGGCAATACATCAGAATGCTTTATCTAGCATTAACCATAACTTCTATAAAATAGGAAAGCACTATCCACAACTTCTACAAACTAGGATAGCAACGTGAGGCACTTTCTCAACATGAAATCTGGCTGAGATCAAATAACAAAATATCTAAATTAAGACTTGGTCAAACTACCAAATATCTAAAGATACTTCCAATAAATATTATAAAATAAAACATTTAAATCTTAACACTCTCCCTTAAACTGAAATCTGCAGAAATCAGTTTAAAATAAAAATCAACCCTCTACAAGTCTTCCTTTGCAGCAGCATGTGAACACACTCCAAGTAAACCACGTAACTTCACAAATGCAGCCAACTTGAGAGGCTTGGTCTGTATATCTGCAATCTGGTCTTCACTTCGACAATAAACCACTTTGATTGTTCCATCATTGCTGAGGTCTCTTAAGAAATAATATTTCACATCAATGTGTTTGCTTCTTCCGTGTAGTACAGGATTCTTAGAGAGTTTGATTGCTGAGTTGTTGTCACAAAAAACTGTAGTAGCTTCAACTTGCTTGAACTGTAGCTTTTCAAGAATTCTTCTCAACCAGATAGCTTGACAAGCACAAGCTGTTGCAGCAATAAATTCAGTTTCTGTAGTTGACAAGGAGACAATTGGTTGCTTCTTAGAGGACCACGATACAGCCCCTGTGCCCAACATAAAAACATAGCCCGAAGTGCTCCTTCTATCATCTTGATCTCCTGCATAATCACTGTTAGTAAACCCAAACAATTCTAACTTTTCAGCCTTCTTGTAGAACAGCCCAAAATCTCTAGTTCCTTGCAAGTAACGAAGGATTCTCTTAGCAGCTAACAAGTGCATTTTTGTTGGATTCTCCATATATCTACTTATTAAACTCACAGAATACATTATGTCTGGCCTTGTTGCAGTTAAATACATCAAACTGCCAACAATTTGCTTGTAAAGTGTACTGTCCACCTTCTTCCCTTCATGATCTTTGTTTAGCTTCTAGCCAAACTCAGTTGGAGTGCTTACAGGATTGCAATCCTTCATCTGAAACCTGTCCAAAACATCTTGCACATACTTCTTTTGTGAAATAAAGATCCCATTAGCTGATTGTACTACTTCAATGCCAAGGAAGTAATGCAACATACCAAGATCAGACATTTCAAATTCAACCATCATAGATTTCTTAAAGCTTTCAAACATGGCTGTATTATTTCCAGTATAGATTAGATCATCCACATATAAGCAAACAATGAGCATCTTTCCTCCATCTTCAATTTTTATAAACAGTGTATATTCATAAGGACATTTTTGAAATCCTTCCTTCAAAAAATAAGTTTCTATACGATTATACCAAGCCCGTGGAGCTTGTTTTAATCCATATAGAGCTTTTTTTAACTTATACACTTTATGCTCATTGTCAAGTTTTACATAACCAGGAGGTTGATCGATAAATACCTCTTCTTTCAAATCTCCATGGAGGAATGCTGATTTCACGTCCAACTGGAAGATAGGCCATGAGTTTTGAGCTGCCATAGCAATCACCAATCTGATTGTATCATGCCTTGCAACCGGAGCAAAAACTTCTTTATAATCAACACCAAACTCCTGCTTGTAGCCCTTAGCTACCAAACGTGCCTTGTGCTTGTCAACCTCACCATTCTCCTTCAGTTTTGTCTTGTAAACCCACTTTACACCAATTGTTTTCTGCCCTTTTGGAAGATCAGCCAGCTCCCAAGTATCATTTCTTTCAATGGCTGTAATTTCAGCATCCATAGCCTTTCTCCATTTTGGTTTTGTGACAGCCGCTTCAAAATTGGTAGGATCACAATCTGAAAACAGAGCAAAGTGAATGAGTGGATCTTCAGATTGATCAATTCCAGTTACATCATAATCATACATCCATGCTAGTCTTTTTCGAACACGTTGAGGCCTTTGTGATTCAGCTGCAAGTGGGCTTTGATCAGCTATTAGAACATTTTGAGTGACTTCCTCTTCTTGCTCATTCTCAATAGGCTGCTGCCCTTTCTCTTCATCATCAAAATCTGCTGGAATACTTTCTTTAACACCATTTTGATTCCATAACCAAGTGCCTTCTTCATCAAACACCACATCACGGCTGATGACAATTTTCATGGTGCTAGGATTGTATAGTTTATAAGCTTTTGACTTATCACTAACACCAAGAAAAATGCATTTTTCTCCCTTGTTATCTAGCTTCCTCCTCTTCTCATCTGGAATATGGGCATAGGCAATACACCAAAAAATCCGGAAATGATCTACAGCAGGTTTCCTTCCGCTCCATGCTTCCTCTGGTGTCATATTTTGAACAGCAAATGTAGGACTTCTGTTCAAAATGTGAATACTCCAATTTACAGCTTCAGGCCAAAAGGATTTTGGAATTCTCCCTCTTGTCAACAAGCTTCTCACCATATTAAGGATGGTTCTGTTTTTCCTCTCTGATACACCATTTTGTTGTGGTGTATAAGCAGCTGTCAGCTCTCTTCGAATGCCATGATTTTCACAAAAAACTTCAAATTCGGTTGAGCAATATTCTCCACCACGATCTGTTCGGAGGGTCTTAATGGTGTTTCCAGTTTCATTTTCCACACAAGCCTTGAAGCTTTTAAATGCACAAAAAGCTTCTAATTTTGCCTGCAAAAAATAAACCCAAGTTTTTCGAGTATAATCATCAATGAAGGTAATTAAGTATCTTTTACTTCCATTAGAACATGGTGTTATTGGGCCACATATATCGGAATGAATTAGCTCCAAAGCTACTTTTGCTCGCCATGACTTCCCTTTGGGAAATTGAGAATGATGTTGTTTGCCAACAACACATTCCTCACAAACTTGGGAAGGAATACTAATCTGAGGAAGACCTGCCACCATATTTTTCTATTGGAGGGTCTTTAATCCACCAAAGCTCAAGTGGCCATAACGAAAATGCCACAACCAAGAAGAATCTTTTACTTCAGCTACCAAACAAGATTGCACACTTGTAATCTTCAATGGAAACAACCTGTTTGTACTCATTTGCACAACAGCAATGGCTCCTCTAGTAGGATCATAAATCTCACAAACACCCTTTTGAATAGTGATTATATAACCCTTTTCTTGCAATTGACCAGCACTTAACAAATTGCTTTTCAAGTCAGGAACGTAAAAGACATTAGAAATTGTTTCTACAAAACCATTATTGGTTCTTATCTCTATATCACCCTTTCCCATCACCTTCACAGTAGAACAATCACCAAAACGTACTGTAGAATGAAAGCATTCATTTAAATAAGAAAAAGAAGACTTACTTCCACACATGTGGTTACTGCAGCCCGTATCCACATACCAAACATCAGATTCAGGTTCTTGATTAGCTTGCACAGCCATTAACAAAGTTTCCACTTCCTTCTTTTCAGCAAAATTCGATTGTGGTTCCTTTTCTTTGTCTTTAGGCAGCCTAGTATAACATTCAGAACGATAATGACCAAATTTATGACATCTAAAGCACTCTACCTTGGATTTGTCAAAATGTTGATCTCGTCCTCTGCCTTTGCCCTGAAATTGTCCATCATCGGCTTTGAAATACCTGCTGCCATCTCTATTGCCTCGATCTCCCCTTCCTCTACCTCTACCCCTTCCTCTAGAGTTTGAGAAATGAGTAGAGATAGAAGCCTTTAGAGCTTGCTCCTCTGAAGTTGAACTTCGATTCATCTTCTGTTCATGGACCAGCAAGGAACTCTGTAGTTCATCAAGAGAAAATGCATCTGTCTTTCGATTCTTCAATGGAACACACGACATAATCAAACTTTGGTGTCAGAGAACGCAATATCTTTTCAACAATGGTGACATCTTCCATCTTCTCACCATGAAAGTGCATTTTGTTGCTAATCTCCATAGTCCTGGCACAATAGCTGGTGATAGATTCTCCATCCTTCATTTGTAGAGTCTCAAAATCTCTTCTCAAAGCTTGAAGCTGTGCACACTTCACTCTAGCAGAGCCTTCATATTTCTTCTTCATGGAATCCCCAATATCTTTGGAAGTTTCTTTGCTAAGAATTGTTTCCAAGACGGGACGATCAATTGCTTGGAAAAGATAATTTTTTTGCCTTCAAATCTTTGAGCTTTCTCCCTTCCAACTCTGTTTTCTGAGCATCTGTCAAGACTGTATTTGGTGCTGGTGCTTGAATTCCAGATTCAACAATCGGCCAATACTCTTTGGACCGTAGGAAATTCTCCATTAGCATACTCCAATGGTCATAGTGACCATCAAAACGTGGGATTGCCGCCTGCACAAAATTTGAATCTGAAGCCATCAATACTGTTTGGGGACTCTCTCTCTTGCTTTTCTCACTGGCTCTGATACCATTGATACAAAGTTAACAAAAAACAAACTGATACAGAGTTAACAAAAAACAAAAGAGACGTGTTAAATGGTAAAGCTCAATGAATTTTATTGATAAGGAAAAGAGCCTACAAATAGGCAATACATCAGAATGTTTTATCTAGCATTAACCATAACTTCTATAAAATAGGAAATCACTATCCACAACTTCTACAAACTAGGATAGCAATGTGAGGCACTTTCTCAGCATGAAATCTGGCTGAGATCAAATAACAAAATATCTAAATTAAGACTTGGTCAAACTACCAAATATCTAAAGATACTTCCAATAAATATTATAAAATAAAACATTTAAATCTTAACACCAGCAACGCTCTCTCTTCCTTCCTACGATAATATTTTTCCTTCTTACCCATAGCTCTTCATCAGTTCCAATTTTCTGGTAGTATTTGAAAACATCAGTATATAGTATATACCCCGTTTATTGATTTCCTTTAAAAGCTTTTAATAACATGTAGAAATCACATTCTGGCCCAAAATAAATGTGATCCTGCGTGAGCCTTAAAACAGTTAGGTCTGTGGACCCATGACAAATTTTAATGTTTGTGAGGTTGAATCAAAATGGAATCATCTTATTTTGTTACAGAGAAGATGCAATGAATTATAGTGTGAAATTAACCTGTACCTGTAAAGTTAGTAATTTTATTTTCTCTGTAAAGTTGTAAAGTTAGTGATTTCTGGCATTGGAGATGATATTTGAACGTAGTTAAGTTTTGAACTAAACCATTTAGACTTGTGACATGTAGCATAGAATCATATGACAGATCAAGGGATGTTAACTTGGAAAGCTCTGAAAATTTTGACGAAATCTGGCCAGAAAAAAAATTAGTTAGAGAGGTTGAGATATGTCAACCTAGAAAGATGGCTGTTCTTTTCACTTCTCACTGCAACTCAAAATCCCAAATCACCGCATCTCAAACCCATTTTTGCCAAGACATTGAGACACAACAAAAACCACCACCACTGCCACAAAATCTCTGCCAAACCACCACCAAAACTTCCGCCAAACTCCACAGATTGCACAAATTGTTCAAACCCATAACCATCAATTTCTCCAACCCACTCAAATTCTTCACACGAATTCAACCCTCATCAAAATCAAATTCCAAAAACCCATTAAACCCCATTCAATGAGAAACCCATAAATTCATTACCAAAAAAAAAAAAAAAAAAAAATGAGGAACCCATAAACCAAAATCAAACCCCAAACACTCATCAAAATCAAATCTCAAAAACCCATTAAACCCATTCAATGAGAAACCCATAAACCAAAATCAAACCCCAAAAACCCATAAAATTCCCCATTCAATGAAAAAGCCCAGAAACCAACCCACAACTGCGAGCTTTAGCCATGGTGGAGCAGCGGAAGGATGTGGCTGGGTATCTGAGAAGAGAGAAGAACAGAGGAAGGAGAGAGAGAGAGAGAGAGAGAGAGTTGGTGGGGTTTTGAAGAGAGAGAAGGATTTGTTTTATTTTTTCCCTAAGCCAATTGTTGGCGTCCACTAAGCTCTGGTGAATATGTGGATCACTCACTCGAGTCGAGTCATGGTTCATTCTTGACATGGACTGGAAACAGATTTGGATAAGGATAACAAGAGAGGACAGTTTAGTAAATTTATCTATATTATGATTGATGGCAAGTTTATATTCCAAATCTATATTATGATTGATGGCAAGGATAGCAGATTTGGGATAAGGATTATTTTGTTAAAGTAACCAATTCTTGGAAACCCACCTATCAAATAACTTTACTCTTAAGAATTGCTTAGTCGCAAAGCAATATCACATATGCTATTCTATCATTAGTGTTCTACCCAAAAATATATATCACATATGCTACGTATGTGTTGGGAGATTTTTTAAATTTCAACTTTGGTGGTGATAATTGATAAGAAACTGTTGAAAATATAAGAAGTTATTAGTACTTTCTTCTCGATAAAAAAAAGTTATTAGTACTATTTTAAATTTCGAATTCAAAAAAAAAAAACAAAAAACAAAAACAAAATCATGTTTATTACTACCTTTATTAAAATAGAGCCAATTTACCAATTTGTTCCTACCAACTGATTTTGCAAAAATTAAAATAAAATCCAAACTACTAGACATAATAGAGTTAACTTGGACAGAACATAAAATTGACAGTAGAGAAACAAGTCTTAAATCTTCCAACATGAAATCTGTACAGGACCCAACCCAAAATCAACTGCTTAAACTCAACAATGATAACTTAGTAGTAAAATAAATATAAAATCCAAACTACTAATTCTCTTTTATTCTCTATCCCTTCCTCACATTTAACAATGATAACTTAGAAGAATCAGCTTCAGCAGGCATCCATACTATAGAGCCTGTGCATTTTATTGATGAAAATATATTGGAGACAGTATACAAGGTATCCTCCAAATACCTTAAAAAACATAAGTAGCATTTGTTCACTTGTACAGACCACAAATCTTTAAACAATATTCAACCCTTGTTTGTCATGTAAAGTTTGGCAGTACAATGATGTTTTCAATTTCACCCATTACTACTATCTAAATGCCAATTTAGGACCAATGCACATGATTTCTTCTCCCTTTATACTGACATTACTTCTATAACATTTGAATAACTCTATTGCAGTGGTAGTGATCCGACGACACCCATGTATGTACAAGACAGAGAGACGGCTGCACCCATCTCTAAGAGCCAGCAAACCATCATCACATAGATTACGACACCGGTTCACATGAAGTTTCTCCAAATTATGGCAGTTGAACGCAATTGCCTCCCACCCAGTTATCGTCACCCCATGGCACAATGCTAAGTTCCACTCCTGAAGTAAAGGACACCCCTTAGAAATTGCCATAATAGACTCATCGCCAACAGCTCTGCACATGCGAAGATTAAGGATTTTGAGACTTGTGGCAAAACCTGTTCCAATTGGTGCCAAATCACCTCCTTTAATCCTACAGCTTACACCAGAAATATTCAAATACTCTAGCCCACGTCCACTAACAATCCCCATTATACCCTCCGGTTCAAGCTTACAACAATCTGCTTCTATATAAGCTAAGGTTGATGAACACCCTTTGAAGCCAATACCACTTACTTCCGAAGAAGAAGAAATCCTAACCACCTGAAGCTGACGGCATCCTTGAGTAACAGCCTTTAGTCCATGGTCAGAAATATATGCACAGTATGATAGATTCACATCCTTTAAAGCTGAGCAAGCATTAGCCAAACTTTCTAACCCAGTATCAGTGATATTGCATCGGTAAAGGCTAATAACTGTAAGCAAAGGACAGAAAGTACCAACGAGAAACAGTCCACGATCAGTGATTTCAAGACAACAATCCAGAAAAAGAGTACGCAAATTTGAACCACAGTGTTCCAACTGTCTCAAGTCTAAATCAAGCAGTTGTGTGCAACCAGAGAGGGACAAAGACTGTAAATATTGAAAACGGGTGAACAGCCTGCGTAGATGGAATGAGTTAATAGGACTGGTTTGGGATAACGAGGAGCGGATGAGTTGGGTGAAATTGGTGATTGAACACTGGAATTGCAAGGACCGGCGACTTAAATTTTGTATATTGAGCCAGCGACGGCATGTTAAACCAAACGATTCACGATCACAGCTACAATCAAGCCATTGGAAAATTAAAAAGAGGCAATCGTCAGGCAGATTAAGGATGAAGGAAATACTATCTCTAGAAGTGCTTTCCATTTCAAGTTGTTAACCCTCTTAGCACTCTTCAGATGGCTGTAGAGCTTCAACCTTTATGCCGAACTTTTCATAAGCTGAGATAGATGAGCTGGGCAAGTTGAAGATAAGAAGAGCAGGTGCATCTCATATACATGGCCTATATGAACTGCATTTTTGCGGCTGAGGAGTTTACTTTGAATAGTAATGAGCCCCCAGGGAAACAGTTTACGTTGTCAACCTGCGTAAATCAACTGAGATCAAATGATATGGAGAACAGAAATCCTTCATTTATGTATTTTCAGTTAGAAGATGTAAAATTTAGAAAATCCACAGGACCCACAACTGCAAAGGATAGAGAAGGGATAAAATAATTTTCTACATGACAACAAATCTCAGGGAACCACAATCTACAACATAATACTTATCGCTTGAAAAAAAAAAAGAATATAAATTGAAAATCAAAAGGCATTGAAAGGTTTGAATGCTGGCCTACTTAACTATGTAAATTAATATTTGTCAAAGGAACCTTTCTTGCTTTGTTGCTTTTGAGAAAGTTTATAACTGCTTGATGCAGTAACCATGGCATGATTAGAAAAGAACTACTGCCATTGGATTTCCAAAACTATCAATGAGATTGGGCTCAAATGGCATTTCCTTCCATCATAAGAATGGAGTAAAGGTTTGAGTCTTGGGTTCAAGTATGAAATTAACTTATCAATAAAAACAATTGCAATTCAAAAACTAAGGCTTTGGGCCTTGTGATAATCAAGAGCCTCGTGCAAGCTAAGAAGTCTATGGTTAAACATACATGGTACTAGTTGTTTGGACATTTCACTTATTAAGTCTTGCACAATAAAAGTTTCACCTTCTGCACTCTTATGAGTGATTCCAATTTAAGCCAGACCTGATAATCCACTTCTTTAAATCCTAAAATCCATTCTTATCAAACAAAATCCTTTCCCCTATCAAAAAATCATAGCCGTCAAGCTACAAAATCCACAATCCATTACAGTTCATAACGTCTGAAAATCACCTCCTCTTTCCCATATCAGACCTATAACCCTTCTATTACAAACATCCAAGTCTTAATAACCCATGGTACTTCTCTACCCATCTTGGCACCAATTACGCAATAAATACCTATCAGTCCATCACCTTAAAACCTTTACTTCACTTCCACATGACAAAACAGCCATTAGCTCAAGATGTCAATGTTGTCATCCTAGACAGTTGTATAGGTAGTTATCCCCAAGACAAAGACAACAACTTCAGCAGATATTTGATGAAATTTACAACTAAAATCTTTTCCTGGACAGTATTACTAATAGCATCTTTCTCTATCTTACTAAAATCCTCATTCCAAACAAAACAACTAGTCATCATAGAAGAATTTGACAGTTTCCTCATTACTAATAATATTTTTTGCAAAGGAATTCACTTTAATAATTGTCCACCCAAAATCAATCACAGTAAGGATTCAATATCAAATGGGTTCTCAAAAAAAAAAAAAAAAAATCAGAGATACCTTAAAGTCTTCAAAAAAATGGATGAACTTCAAAAATTCATAAGATGGGACCAACAGAATACAGACACAAGGAGAAGATAAGATTTCTTCCGAGCGATCATGAAATAAACAAAAAGATTCTAGTTGTTTGTTGTTGGTTTACCTGGGTGTAAGGGAACTTAGAAGTCTTAACTTGGGAGATGCTGAGGTGAGGATCAGAGCAAGTTTGTTAATCCCTCATGATAAGAATAAGATAACCAATGGATATTTTGTACTAGATAAGGCGTTTCGGGAAATTCTTTTCCTGTGTTGGCAGATATTATAATTTTGCAATGCAAACCCGTGTATATGTAATTTTGTACGCCCACTTTTGGTGTTATCCATTTTTTTTTTTTTTTTTCGGTAATCTTGGTGTTGTCCATTACCAAAAGGCCACTGGCCACTCGAAAGCTTGGTTGAGTAATGCAAACGATCCACTTTTTTTTTATCTCTAAAAAAAAAAAAATATATATATATATATATATATACACACAAACACTAGCCTCTGTACAAGCGGACGCGACACTCTTCTACTTTTTTTTTTCTAAAGGTTTTAATAATTTTCATTAAAATAAGTCGTAATTGTTATATTTTCCAATAACAAAAATACCTAAGGTTAGGGGTGTGCAGCTAACTCGCCAAAACTAACTCAATCCAACCCAACCCAACCCAGTAGGTTGGGTCGATTTTTAGGACTTGGTGAGTTGGGTTGGGTTGGGTTACAAAAATTTTTTTGATAGCGGGTTAGGTTGAGTTTTGGTCATAAAATTCCAAACCCGACCTGACTCACCCATATATTTAATATATATTTAAAATATATTATATAATTAATATTTTTTTTAAATAACCAATTCTTCATATCTTATATAAAAGTCAATTAGTTCAAACAAACCCTAGTAAATTACTATTGTTGTTTAGTCATTAGTGTTGTTTGCCTTTAAGGAGTTACATTGATACTAATCTTTGGATTTTTTTTACATATTTATATTTTTTATTTTTTATGCTCAATTTAATAATAATAGTAATAAAAAAATTGTCCAACCTATGGGTTGGGTTGGACTTATGTGATGGGTTGGGTTTGGTTGAAATTTTTTTAACCCACCATGGTGAGTTGGGTCAAAAAATCCCCTTAATCCAACCAAACCCGACCCATGCACACTCCTACCTAAGTGAGTAATGAGATTTGTACAAAAAAAATTATTCTACCCACAAACACATAAATCTTATCACACCCCTAGATACTTCTATGATTGGAAAATGTAGAAACTCTAAATTATGATTTATAGTGAATGAAAATTATTAATCTTTAGAAGAAGAAAAAATAGAAGAGTCTTTGTTGGGTACACACATTTGAGTAAAGTCTTATATTAAAGAATGAGTGGTTAATATAATATAGTTAAGTTTATGCTCATTGAGCTTAGGCCTTTTAGGTTAAGTGTGTCTCTATATATTATATTAACTACTCAATATCTTTGTAGTGTTTATCTCTACAACAACCTCTAAGTCTAGTATTTTATAATCATCATCTATTTTTTGCAATTCTTTTAATGCAATAATCAATGTTTTAGGTGATTGGAATACTATACTATAATTCGATAATAACCATTAGGGAAAAAAAAAATTAGAAGAACATCTTAAAATTTTACATAAAGTAAAAATACAATAATGAAATTGTAACTATAAGGACACGTTTTGGAGCCCAAGCCCAAAATATGAAGGGATCTTGGCCCAGTGAGCCCAGAACAATAAATTTGTAGAGAGTGGGTTAGAAAACTAGGCCCTAATGAGTTGGACAACGGCTATAACAAATTCTAAAAATAATCAAACAAAGGTGAACAGAAGTTCTCTAAGTAAATTTATCCTCGGACCAGTCCGAGGAGGTTTGTTCCAGTCTATATTGATTGAAAAATGTTACAAATATAATTCCAACTGTTACAATGTTTTCTCTTATGAATTTTTCGATCCCCCGCTAGAAGGAGGGCCTCTCATGTTATATAGTCTTCTTTTTACGATCTTGATCCTACACTTGTTGGTCATCTAAGTTACTACTTGAGTACTTGTCCCATCGGACACCCCTTCAGTTTCTCTGTGAGTTGTGATAGCCAATGCAACACTGTTCAAGGGTCTTCTCCACATTAATGTAGCCAGAAAGTTAGTTGTAGAGCATTTAATGCGGTGGTAGCAGCTTTCCCTTAGATATTTCTGAGCTCACAGCTTTCTGGTACACTCGAGACACATATCCCTATCACTGGAGCTTCTTAGAAGGTTACCTTGAACCTTAGGGTACACATTTGAGTTGTGCTTAACCTATCCGAGGAGACATTCCTCCTCGGACCATCCTCCCCTTCGTATCTCACTCATTAGATTCTAAGCTTGACCCATATAACACCATTTATTTGTTCTCGGATTACTATGCTCTCGGCCAAGGCCTAAGACCCAATATACAATCTGGGCCCTTAACCCTACAATAGCCCCACAAAACTTTGGTTTTTTTCCCTCTTATCTGAGGAGAAAAGTGGGGTTTTGATTTTTCACGCGATAATATTATTTTGCCCTTTGATTTGCACACATGGAAGTGTTGTTTTACGCTCCCCATAATTGCTACTGACGCTTCAGAGCCCGCAAGGCATCATTAATTGCTCCAAGTGGCGTTATGTTCCCCACATCCAACGGTGAGGCGCTAATCTAATGGCTGATATTTTTCCTTGGGTTTTGAGCGGGATAACTCCCACTTAATCTCGCCCTCTATATAAAGCACCTGGAGAAATCATTTCCCTCATTTCACAAGTGTTCAAGCTCTCCGGAAATCCCAAGCATTCAAACTCACAAAGCTCTCTAAGTTACTAAACTTCCCACACCTTTTCTTTAAGAAATCCTCGAAAATCTTTCTAAGAGTTTCAGGGACTAACACACATCTTAGTTCTTGTAAGTTTCTATTTCTTTAAACTTTTCTTTTTCTCCTCGGCCTTCCAGTTCTTATTTCTTCATTTACCAATTTCAGTAGTCTCCCTTTAACTCGTCCAAACGGGTAGATTTAAGCACCTAGTAGACTCTCTTGCCAAAATAGAGGCCTTTAAGGATAAATACCACATACCATAAGAAGTCGCCCTGCGATACTGTTCCCCAGAACAAATAGTGACACACCGAGAAGAGGGGGAAGTCATCATCCCTATGATAGCTTTCATAGAAGGGGGAATAACTCTCCCTATGGGTAGGATAACACGGGACTACCTCATCAACCATAGGATATGCCTCCACCAGTGCGCACCCAACCTATTTAAGGTCTTATGTAGCGTTGATGCTTTCAACGAGCATCTGGGTTTGGGCTCACCTGGCATGATGTGGTCTACATGTACGAGTGCCACTCCCTCAAAAACGCAGGATTTTATCTTAAGTCCCATTCTGACGTTGTCAGACTAGTATCATGTCTACCTAAATCTAATAAGGGTATGAAAGACGACTATCTAATAGCTTCAGGAGCGTGGCATGATGGCCTTCACTGCCCCGTCCGAGAGGGAGAACCAGGTGGGATACTTTAGAGTTAGGTTCCTTAGCAAGAGATTTAGATTCTTTAACCCTGACCATGTCATCATTTCCCTTTCGTTTTGCTTTCTTTTGATGAGGGATTTTAACTTTCTAACCATGTTTTGCTTTTCGGCTATTTTTGCAAACAAAAGGTATGTAGCGCCCAGGCTCAATCTGACCAACGTTGAAGCTCTCAACTACTTGCTGAGGTCCAAGATCTTTGTAAGTGAGGTTAAGCAGTTGAGAGCAGTCCATTTAATTTTGGACTTCAAGCTTATCTCGGAGATATATCAAGAAGTAGGCTACACCATAAGAGTAGGTGACCAGCGGCTAGCTCGGATTGACGTGTCACGCCCAAATTTCCTGGCCCAAGAAGATCTTCCACCAGTCATACTGCCACTTCAACGAGTTCTGCCTGAAGCAGCGGCAGCACCGGACAATTCCACTTTGACGAGGATGAGGAAGAGAGGGCAAACCCTATAATCCAACTCCCGGATTCCGAGGAGGAATTAGACAGGCAATCCGATGCCCACTCTCCCAGGCTCATCATTGCTCGTGTAGATCCTAGTTCTGAGGAGGACAAGGAGATGGATACCAACCCGAAGAAGGGACTGAGGGGTCATTTTTCTGCGAGGAACAAAGGGGGGTCCTTTAGGGATGCTCCCAAATCCCAAGTTCCTGCAAATCTCCCACCTCCCCCTTCTCTCCCTGTGACTTCAGTCAGGCTGCTCCCTAATCCTGACCTGAAGAGGAAGAGGAAAATGCCCGAAGTGCACGAAGTGGAGGAGGGCGAGATGGTTCCTCCGAAGGGGGCGAAGCAACCCAAAAATGCCAAAGACAAACGGGCTTCCTCCGTAGACAGCAGGGAGGACCCCCTTGGGGCTGAAGTGTGCCGACAGCAACGCATCTGGGCTCCTCGGTTGGAGCTGGATGGTGTGGCCATCCCATGGGATGCTATAGTTCGAAGCTTCTAGGGAGGGCACCCAAGATACACTGCTGAGGCCCTAGAGTAGCCTCTTCTCCTTTCTAGGGATATGGACGCTCTCGGCGCTTCAAGCAGCCTGAACTCTTCCTGTCCCTAAAGAGGGACCTTGCTATGATAAGTAGTCTAACAAATCTTCGAATTAAATGCCGATTTTTATGCTAACAGATCTGGCAAATCTTCATTCGTGGTTTTTATGCAGGTCACCCAGCAGGTTTTTGTGGCTGAGGAGTGGGTCAGGGACGCTCGCAATGAGGCCAACGCTGAGGCCCACTCCCGTGCTGAGGTTAAAAAATCCCTGAGGGCCCTTAAACAAGAACATGCAGAGCTGTCTAATAAGCTAATCGAAGCGGATAGGGCTCGTTCAAGTGCCAAGGCCAATTTAAAAACAATTGAGAGGCAGGCCGAGGACCAGCTTCAAAAACTGCATTTAACTGAGATAGACCTGGCCACCAAATGACAGATGGTCCGAGACCTTAAGGCGGAGCTGTAAAAGGCCAAAGATGCAACTCGGATGGCCAGGGAAGCATCTGAGGCCACGGAGATGGCATCCCACAAACGTGGGGTGTGGGAGACGGAGACTCGATTGGCTGAGGAGATGGCAGGGGTTTGCAGGGACTATTGTGCCGAATCATGGGCAGAAGCGCTCAATCGGACAGGAGTCCCTGCAGACTCTGAGCTGAGGAGGATCGAGAATGTTTTCTTCCCCGAGGACATTCGAGAAATCCCAGCAACGCTCCTTCCTTCCGTTGCTGATCCTCTCCTTCCTATCCAAGCCCTACCTCTGATGCTGAGGTCTTGACGGGGGCTGGAAAGGGTAAGGAGGTTCAGCCAATGGTTAAGACCAATCAATTCGAGGACGACCTCACTATCAAGGACGTGGTTTCCAAGACCAAGGATGCGGAGGCTAAGTCCAAGGCTGGTGATGCTCACTCCAAGGCTACTGATCCCAAGAAAAGTCCTCCACTAGCAAAGGCCTAGATTTAAGATTTTCTTTTGTGGTTTTCTATGCGTACGTCTTTCTTGTAATGGCATTTTGCCACCAAACATAATGTGTTCCCCTTTTTGTTCAATGAAAATGTTTTTCTTTTTACCTCCCACAACTTTACTTTATGTGCTTTGACGCTTATTACCATAAATAGCCTTAAACAGTTGCCACTGTGTCTTTGATAACAACCAACAATAGTACACTGCTAACAATTTAAGCAATTTAATCAAGTACCAGCAATAAAGAGGTTTACCATATATCTGCATTGAGAATGGAACCCCTTGGTAATGAAAGTTGAACATAATGGAGATACATAATATACTATGTGGAAAATAAAAGGGACAAACAACTGTCATCCTACTTATTACTAAGATAAATAACTAAGGACTTTAACTTACTCAAAGCTACCAATCCGAGGAGTTGGGCATAATCCTTGATCTGTTTTTTCACTCAGTAAATGACCAATAGATATTACAGTGTTAATTTTTCCCAAGTATGTGATCCGGTGGATCAGTCATGACTAGGATTCTGTTTAACACGAAAGATGTCATAGAGTGTTAATTTCCCCAAAGTATCTGGTCCGAGGACCCAAGCATGACTAAGGTTCTGTTTAATCACTTAGAAAGATGTCATACAGTGTTAATTTCCCCAAAGCATCTGGTCCGAGGACCCATGCATGACTAAGGTTCTGTTTAATCACTTATAAAGATGTCATAGAATGTTGATTTCTCCCAAACATCTGGTCCGAGGACCCAGGCATGACTAAGGTTCTGTTTAATCACTTAGAAAGATGTCATAGAGTGTTAATTTCCCCTAAGCATCTAGTCTGAGGACCCAAGCATGACTAAGGTTCTGTTTAATCACTTATAAAGATGTCATAGAGTGTTGATTTCCCCAAAACATTTGGTCCGAGGACCCAGGCATGACTAAGGTTCTGTTTAATCACTTAAAAAGATATCATAGAGTGTTAATTTTCTCAAAGCATCTGGTCCGAGGACCCAAGCATGACTAAAGTTCTGTTTAATCACTTAGAAAGATGTCATAGAGTGTTAATTTCCCCAAAGCATCTGATTCGAGGACCCAAGCATGACTAAGGTTCTGTTTAATCACTTAGAAAGATGTCATAGAGTGTTAATTTTTCCAAAGCATCTAGTCCGAGGACCCATGCATGATTAAGGTTCTGTTTAATCACTTATAAAGATGTCATAGAGTGTTAATTTCCCCAAAACATCTGTTCCGAGGACTTAGGCATGACTAAGGTTCTATTTAATCACTTATAAAGATAATAATGGGAAGTACGATGTATTTACACAGTAAATGAGCATATAACAAAGGAAACTTTCATTAATAATGATACATTTTCAGGTTGTTTACATTCCAAGGTCGTAGTATTACACGTTCATCTAGGTCTTCGAGAAAATAAGCTCATATACCAGCCACCGAAGTGATGCGGTATGACCCCTCCCAGTTGGGCCCCAATTTTCCCCATGCTAGGTTCATTGCAAAACCTAGAACCTTTCTCAACACCAAGTCTCCAGGCGCTAATGGTCTTAACTTCACATTGGCATCATAGCCTTGCTTCAACTTGTACTGGTAGTATGCCAATTGGACCATTGCATTTTCTCTCTTCTCTTCAATCAGGTCTAAGCTTTTTTCTAACAATCCGTTGTTATTTTTTGGATCAAAAGAACTTGTTCTCAACGTTGGGAAGCCAGTCTCTAAAGGGATAACAGCTTCGGCTCCATAAGTCATTGAGAAGGGGGTCTCCCCTGTTGATCTGCAAGGTGTTGTTTGATATGTCCAGAGGACATGCGACAGTTCTTCCACCCATTTTTTCTTTGCATCGTCCAACCTCTTCTTAAGTCTGTTCACTATGACCTTGTTAACAGCCTCGGCTTGTCCATTCCCTTGGGGATAAGCTAGGATGGAGTATCGTTTTGTAATTCCAAGATCACAACAGTACAGCCTGAAGGCTTTGCTATCGAACTAAAGGCCATTATCTAAGATGAGGGTACGAGGGACCCCAAATTGAGTAACAATGTTCCTCTAAACGAACTTCTTGGCATCTACATCTCTGATATTCGCCAAGGGCTCAGCTTCAACCCACTTAGTGAAGTAGTCTGTGCTGACTAGCAAATACCTCTTGTTCCCTGCTGCCTTGGGGAAAGGACCGACAATGTCCAAGCCTCATTGAGTGAATGGCTAAGGGCTGGATAGAGGATTAAGGACTCCTCTCGATTAGTGTATGTTTGGTACGAATCTTTGACACTAGTCGCACTTCCTTACATATTCTTGTGCTTTCTTTTGCATGTTTGGCCACCAATAGCCTTGAGTGATGGCTCTGTGCTACAAGGATCTTCCACCAGTGTGGCTTTCACAAATCCCTTCATGTAACTCCTCAAGAAGTAATTCTGTTGCATTGGAGTGTATGCATAGCAGGTATGGCCAAGAAAAGGAGCGTTTGTACAATTTCTGATCTTCAGACAGCCAGAACCGAGAAGCCTTTCTTCGTACTTTGTCAGCTTCTAACTTCTCTTCGGGTAGGATATCCTCCTTCAAGAATAGTACTATGGGATCCATCCAACTAGACCCCACTCTAACTTGGTGAACATGAACCACTTCTCTGTTCACCTCTGTGAGCTTGCATAAGTCTTCTACAAGGATGACCCGAGGTAAGCCTTACACCGAGGAGGTTGCAAGTGTGGCTAGGGAATCAGCATGTGTGTTTCCACTTCTAGGGATATTTGACAGGTTGAAAGATTCAAAGCCTGATTGCAGATGTCTAACCTGACCTAAGTACCCTCGCATTCTTTCATCTTTGGCTTCAAACTCTCCTTTCACTTGGCTAACGACCAACCTTGAGTTCAAAAACATCTCTACAGCTTTTCTGTCCATTCTTTGAACCATGACCATTCCCATCAGCAGAGCCTCATATTCAGCTTTGTTATTTGTGGTTGAAAAGTCCAGCCTTAATGATTTCTCAATGGTAATCCTTTCGGGGGATACTAGAACTAGCTCCACTCCGAATCCCTTCTGATTTGCTGCACCATTAACGTATACTTTCCAAAATAAGGGATCTTGTTGGGAGATCATGCCAATCGCTTTTCCATCCATGCTATGCTTCTCCGCTTCTACTTCCAATAGGGATTCAGCAAACTCGGCTACTAGATCTGCGAGGACTTTACCTTTGACAGAGGTACGAGACATGTATTTAATATCAAAAGCTCCTAGGATTGTGCCCCATTTGGCAATCCTCCCCGTGTAATCAGCGATTCGGAGTAAAACTCTAAGTGGAAGCTGAGTTAAGATAACAATGGTGTGCGCTTGGAAGTAATAGAGGAGCTTACGCGTAGCATGTACTACCGCCAAAATGGCTTTCTCTAGTGGTAGATAACAGATCTCAACCTCGTGTAGTGACTTGCTCACATAATAGACTGGCATTTGTATGCCGCTATCAACTCGTATCAAGACCAAACTTACAGCGTGAGGGGCCACATCAATATAAGCAAACAGGACCTTATCCATCTCAGGACTAGACATGATAGGAGGACTAGACATGATAGGAGGCCGCGAGAGATAATTCTTAAGCTGCTAGAAGGTTGAAGCGCATTCCTCCATCCACTCGAATCCCTTCCACTTATTTATCAACAAGAAGAAGGGTTTGCATCTATCCATTGATCGAGAGATAAACCGGTTCAAGGTAGCAGTCATTCCGGTCAGTTTCTGGACTTCCTTAGGATTTCGAGGTGGTTGTAAACTGTTAATTGCTTTAATCTGGTCGGGGTTAACCTCGATTCCCCAGTGAGTTACCATGTAGTCCAGAAATTTGCCTGATTCCACACCAAAAGAGTATTTGGAAGTGTTAAGGCGCAACTTGTGTTTCCTCAGAATTTCAAAAATGGTCCCGAGATCTCCCACATACTCGGACACTACCTTACTCTTCACCACCATGTCATCTATACAGACTTCAATACTCTTGCCCAATTGTGGTTCAAACATTCTAGTCATCATCCTTTGATAAGTAGATCCTGCATTCTTCAAACCAAAAGGCATTACTTTGTGATGGTAGTTTCTAGTGGGAGTGACAAAAAGTCATTTTTTCCTGATCATCCCGGGTTAGTGGTATTTGGTGGTACCCTTGAAAGGCATCTAAAAAGCTCATCCGAGGATCACTTACAATTGTATCCACCAACTGGTCTATCCTAGGCATAAGGAAGGAATCTTTTAGGCAAGCCTTACACACTCGCCATTTTCCACTTTTCTTCTTCACCACTACAGTATTGGCCAGCCATTCAGGGTAGAACACCTCCTTGATAGCCCCTACTTACTTAAGTTTTATCACTTCGTCTTTGACAGCATCAGAATGATCCTTGGATGAGCGCCGAGGTGGTTGCTTTTTAGGGGTGACAGAGGGATTAACGTTTAAATGATGACAGATGAAGCTTGGATCCATCCTTAGGGCCTTGTAAGCATTCCACGCGAACACATCAACATTTGTTCTAAGAAACTCTATCAGCTCTTCCTTCTTTGGAGGAGGCAGCTGAGCCTCGATCTGAAAAGAACTTCTCCGGATCATCACCAACAACGACCGTTTCTAAATCCTCACACTTCGCCTCCTCGACTGATCCGTTGACAAGCAGCACCAGAGCTCTTAATTGCTATAAGTCCCCTTCAGTGAGGACTCGGCTTCGGGTAGCCTAATTTGACCCCTCAGAATGACAACCTTCCCATCAAAACTCACTAAAGGAGAATCGTAGGCTGTTAAGTCCTCGGGTCTCAAGTTCAGCCCCTGGTACAAATCGGGGTATATAATCTCAGCGCCACTACCCTGATACACCATTACCCTCTTCACGTCATATCCCCCAATCCTAAGCATGACCACCAAAGCATCGTCATAGGGTTGTATGGTTCCAACCTTATCTTCATCTGAAAAGCTCAACGTTGGCTGGATACTCACTTTATCCCTCTTTGGCTTAGAAATTGAGTCCTCGACGGTCAACCGAGCGACAGACATTACCCTAGAGGGGCAAGACCCGGTCCTCCCTAGAGCGGCGAAGATGACATTTATCGTGCCTAAAGGAGGTCTGGAAGAAGCATCTCTTCGGGGTTCGTGGCCAGTCTGGTTCCCCTAGCTACTGGAATGATGCAAGAGCTGCTTCAACTTTCCTTCTCGGACTAGCTGGTCCAAATAGTCCCACAAATTTCTACAGTCTTCTGTGGTATGTCCTTGGTCCTGGTGATATTGGCAATAGAGGTTCTAATTGCGCTTCATAGGATTTCTTGCTATCTTATTTGGCCATTTGAAGAATGACTCATTCTTAATCTTCTCCAGAACTTGATGCAACGGTTCCTGGAACACCGCGTTAACCGCCTGAGTATTGGCAGACCCTGACTGCTCAGCAAAGTCCCTTCGAGGCCGGTTGTTGTTGTATCAGTCAGACCTGAAATCCCTCCCCTCTTGAGGGATAACCTTAGCCTTTCCTTTCCCCTGTTGCTGGTCTTCCTCAACCCTTTTGTACTTATCAATTCAATCCATGAGTTGGCGCACACTAGTGACAAGTTTTCCAGTCATAGATTTCCTTAAACCATGCTTGGCTGGGAGGCTGACCTTAAAAGTACTGATGGCCACATCGTCAAAGTCAACATCTATCTCGTTGAACATCTCCCAGTATCTGTCCGAGTACATTTTCCGGGTCCCCCCCTCTCGCATGCTTAAGAACAGCAGGGAATCCAAGGGCCTAGGGACCCTGCTACATGTAATAAAATGAGAGCCAAACGCCCGGGTAAGCCCTTTGAAGGAGTCTATGGAATTTGCCCTTAGGCTGTTGAACCATCTCATTGCCACGAGTCCCAGACTGGATGGGAACACCTTGCACATCAAGGCTTCGTCTTTGGATTAAACAGCCATTTTTTTGATTGAAATGACTCACATGCTCCACAAGGTCCATTCGACCATTGTAGATAGTGAACGTTGGCTGGTGGAACCGTCGAGGAAGTATCGCCGCTTTAATCTTGTGCGTGAAGGGCGACTTGGAAATCTGGTTCAATGCTTTGCTCATGGCGTCATTTCCTAGGCCTCTGTGAGGTTGGCTCTTGTATTTGCATTTGTGATGGTGTTCTTCATTGTAGGAAAAAGACTCGCTGAGTGGAGTTCTTGACCTTCGCCTATAACTAGCATCCTTTTCACCCTCAGAGGAAATGTCAAAGTTGGAGGGGGTTCGTTCTCGCCGTGTAGAGTGCAACTTCCTCTTTAATTGGTTAATCTCCAGTTGCATGGCTCTGTTATGTTGCTTTTGAGAAATGTGACTTCCAATTCGAGAGTGACTTTTGCTTGTATGCGTAGTATGCACGCTGTCCTCTCGATCTCTCCTACACTCAAGGTTGGCGAAAGGATTTTCACGTTGGGATGCTATGGATTCTGCCTGGTGTAGACCTGAACCTACCATAGTTGACCGTTGCACTCATTATCACACAAGTTTTTCCCCACAGACGGCGCCAATTGTAAGGATACGTTTTGGAGCCCAAGCCCAAAATATGAAAGGATCTTGGCCCAATGAGCCCAGAACAATAAATTTGTAGGGAGTGGGTTAGAAAACTAGGCCCTAATGAGTTGGACAACAACTATAACGGATTCTAAAAATAAAAAAACAAAGGTGGACAGAAGTACTCTAAGTAGATTTATCTTTGGACCAGTTCGAGGAGGTTTGTTCCAGTCTATATTGATTGAAAAAGGTTATAGATATAATTCCAACTGTTATAGTGTTTTCTCCTATGAATTTTTTGACCCCCCGCTAGAAGGAGGGCCTCTCATGATATATAGTCTTCTTTTTACAATCTTGGTCCTACACTTGTTGGTCATTTAAGTCACTACTTGAGTGCTTGTCCCATCGGACACCCCCTCAGGTTCTCTGTGAGTTGGGATAGCCAAGGCAGCACTGTTCAGGGGTCTTCTCCATATTAATGCAGCCAAAAAGTTAGCTGCAGAGTATTTAATGCGATGATAGCAGCTTTTCCTTAGATGTTTCTGAGCTCACAGCCTTCTGGTACACTTGAGACACATGTCCCTATCACTGGAGTTTCCTGAAAGGTTACCTTGAACCTTAGGATACACATTTGAGCCGTGCTTAAACCTATCCGAGGAGGCATTCCTCCTCGGACCACCCTCCCCTTCGTATCTCACTCATTAGATTGTAAGCTTGACCCATCCAACACCATTTATTTGTCCTCGGATTACTATGTTCTCGGCCAAGGTACAAGGCCCAATATACAATCTGGGCCCTTAACCCTATAGTAACTATAAAACTAATTAAAAATTGCATGTGAAAATATTTATGGAATCTATTATATATAAGTTGATGAATGGATGTAGAAACTTGAAATATTTACATCAAGGAAAATTGTAAAATAATAAACTATGTTAGTAACATAGAACAAATCATCTTATTAAAATTCTGCAGGCTATAGTGGAGAAGTTGGTGGAACAATGTTTTGTGTTCTCCTTTCTAATTGCTTTCCAACAATATTTGCCATGAACATATTTTCAAACTAACAAATGTGCTGTTTGTTTTTTTTTTTTTTAAACTAACAAATGTGCTACTTGTTTCTCAAAAAAAAAAAAAAAAAAAAAAAAAAAAAAACAATTGTGCTACTCTTGTGCTATTAATAAAAAATTTCATATATCAAGATTTATTAGGATATGTTTGTACAACTGCCTTTTTTTTACTAAAAAAAATCCTACTATTTTGACTTTATTGTGCAAATATAGATGAACCCCCTAAAAATCAAAACAACTTTTTTTTGCACACTGAAATCATGCTAAAATTTAGCTTGCCACTTATATTCGTGTAAACATTTTTTTTTAACGCGATGGAGTTTTTTATTTATTTTATTTTTATCATCTGCTATGATGGAGCTTAACTCTAAGAATTTGTGAACAAAACATTTAGAACAGTTTCAAATAACATTTTCTCTTTACTAGAAAAACCAATTGAATTCAAAGCTAAAAAGATTCTAAGATCCCATTAAAGATGGACATCAAAACTCATAATCTGTGAGAATAATATAGAAATAGATTAGCATGGAGTTCAAGTCTTTTATTTCTTTTTCTTTTTTTGAGATAAACTCACTTTATTCTCTCTCCCCCCCCCCCCTCTTTTTTGATTTTTCACTCCTCATTTCTTTATGCTTGTAAAAAATAGATTAGAATTAGGATAATAATTATCTGACTCTATCATGAAAGAGTCAAATGACTATCATCCTCATACTAAACAAAGAGCCTCAGAGCACGCATGAAGTATGTGCGATGAGGCTAGTTGTCATTTATTGCATTTGGTTGGATCCTATGCGCAAAGTTGAATAATGTATATAGAATGCATATGGACCGACCTTCATCTAACTGAGTTTTTCTAGGACCACACATTTAGCTACACACTTTGTCACAACTTCCATAAATGTTAATTTGTGATTGGATTACACCACTCTAAGCTGTGACAAAGTGTGTTGTAAAGTGTATGTCCTTAGACTTTTTGTATCCAACTTGGCCTAAACTTGTCTACCATTTCGTTAATAGAACCTTGTTCTTATTTTTTCAAGAATAGGAGAAGAAGCATTTAAACTCATGATCCATATTTTCAGCCATTGTTGCATCTTTATGGTTTATCCCATAAAATGTCGAAATGTTCAAGATATATTCTTTTTTAACAAAATATCACCACACAAAATGACATTGATAACTAATATGAATTTATTGAAATCAAAGTACAAACTAACAGTTTGTAACTTTGAAATTGTTAAAAGAAATTAGTAACCGACCACTTCATTTGAAAAACTCCTAGCTAACCACGAATTCAACCAAATTTAATAAAAAAAAATACAATGTAAATTAATAAGTTTAAAGAATTGATGGACAAAATTGCCAAATGCTCTTTTCGGGCAAAAATAGAAGCTCTTTGCCCCATTTTCCAAACTAATTAGGGAAATGCCCCTCTTTTATAACTCGATTTGTGATAAATCGAGTTTTAAAAAAAAAAAAAAAATTCTGGAGCCCTATAGCGGTATTTTTAAGGACCTATAATGACATTTTAAGGACCTATAGTGGCGTTTTGTAACTCGACCTCTATGAAATCGAGTTATAGGCAATTTTTTTTTACCTATAACTCGATTTTATAGAGGTCGAGTTACAAAACGTCACCATAGGTCCTTAAAACGTCACTATAGGCTCCTTAAAAACGCCGCTATAGGGCATAACTCGATTTATCACAAATTGAGTTTCAAAAGAGAGGCATTTCCCTAATTAGTTTGGAAAATGGGACAAAGAGCTACTATTTTTGCCCAAAAAGGGCATTTGGCAATTGTTTCCAAGAATTGACAATGTTAATAGTGAAAATATGCATTGCCCTTTTTGTGACTAGAAAGCATAAAAAGGTTAAGAATCTTTTAATTTGAAGGATCAAATTTAAAAGGTTTTTAGTCAGGATATTCCAAAACTTGTCTCCGTGCTCCTTAAATAAAAATTTGGGTTGCAAAGCTCTCTTCTATAAGGTTTCAATCAATATTGCCATGTTATTTTGTTGGGACCTAAAAACAATGAAAATTAAACTCAAAATTCAAAAAACTATCCAAAAACAAATGATAATTAAAATAAAAGCATAATTTTGTGCAAGTAGCTTCTCAACTTCGTGGACAATGGAAGCCAAGTTTATAATACCGTAAAAGTTTACATGCAATCTTGAATAGAGGTGAGAATTTAGGATGAATATGAAAGTGGAAAAAGAGTTACCGTTATTTTTCAATCCAAAACCTAGCAAAGAGTGAGACTCTGCAAGAGAGAGAGGCAAAGAAAAAGAATAAACATGGTATATAAGTATATTAGGAGAATAAAAAACAAGAACTTAACCAATACATCTTTGAAGTTATTAACCCAAAAAAATTATGGAAGGAGGAAAAACCCATATATATTGCACAAAGTGAACAATTTGAGAGAGCCTAGCTTTGTATTAATATATTTGTAAAGTTGAGAGAAATTAAATTCATCACCCTCCATAGAAGACCAAGCATTGAACAATGTTTGGTTTGAAAGGTCTGCGTGCCTCTACTCAATGTTCATGAGATCAATGGAAGGAAATTAATGGTTAAGAGATTCAAATAGTTTTAAACTTGGGAAGTGGCTAGATAAGCTATTCCCAAACAGATTGAATTTGGCCTTTTGTTTTTTTGTTTAATTTTTGGATAAAAATTGAAGATAGGTGGAGAGATGATAATTGATAACTGTATTTGGGCTTTTGTTTTTCCAATCACAAAATTACCTAGGGGTCTGATGAGTGTTATGCATTTGTGGGTGAAATAATTTTTTCATCACACCCTTAAGTATTTTTGTGATTGGAAAATGTAGTAATAACAAATCATAATTAATGCAAATTATTAACCTTTACAAAAAAATAATAATAATAGAAGAGCCTTGAGCACACGCGCAGAGACTAGTTTTGGATAAAGTTTCTTCTAAAATTTTGTAATTAGCTTAAATTTTGAAAAGTTGAGTGTGCTAAAAACTTGGGGAGTTGGTTGTTTTAAGTTTTGCTAAAATATATGTAATTAAAATATAAAGAATCAGACATTTTAGGGTAATTTCCCAAAAATATTGGTACTGTAAAATTTCGGTGAGAGACTATGGTTTTTCCAATTAAAAGGAGAAGAGAAAAGAAAGATAGTTGTACGTGTGTTATGTGGATGTAAATTGCCTAAGCAAATGTGAGTTAGCGGGGGTGGTTAAAGTTTAGGGGTTTTATTTTAGATATTTATCTCCCATTAGTTGAAAACTTATATATAAGTGAGCAGGACAAGAATATTTTGGGCATCTAAAAGTAAGAGTCTAGATAAGAGAAACCCCTTTAAATAGTAGTATAGAAGTGTGTGTATATATATATATATATATTTTTTTTTTTTAGAATCCACATAAAATATGAAGTATTGTTCATATTTTATATATAAGTGTGTATGAGTTTTTTTAATTTTTTTTTTTTTTTTATATAGATAACTTCAAACTTTTTATTCAACAATAAGAGACTTTACATTTTTTTGTTGAATTTTTTTTCCCAATTGAACTAATTAAAACTCACATAAAATATGTTATGTTGTGAATAATGTTGCCGTTGATCCACTCCAGACTTATTAGTATAAATTTCACCACTCTAGAACCCCATCGCCTCTCCCCTACGTGTGTGTTCGTTTCTTTTATATATTTAATTTGATCTTTTGAAAAATGGTTTAAAATCACATAGCTTTGGTTCAATGTGAGGTATTTTTTCAAAAAAAAAAAAAAAAAAAAAAAAAAAAAGAAAAGAAAAGAAGAATATAAAGTTACCATTGAATGTGAGTTACCAAGTTGTTGTCAATGCTTGTCAAAAGTGACAAACAAATGTAAAAATCAAATAACAAAAATGGTTAGCATGTGACATTACAGAGTAGAGGGTTAATATATAACTGCCACCTTATCACATTGCCTATGGTCATGAGTGATGCTCAATCATACATGACTAGATAGGTCAAGGGCATATGAAGAATTTCATTTTTCTTTAAGAAGTTACATTATTCAAAATTTTATGGAGCTTAGATATAGCATTCTTACCTTGTAGGTTTGGCTTAACGGTTACACAAACCCTTTCTTATTCTATGCAAAAAACAAAGAAAAATATTTTGTTCACAATTATTTCACAACAAATTTTATGTGGCATGTAGTTACTAGTGGGCAAGAAAGTAATTTCAGTGATAGATTCAAATTAAAAACCTGTAATAACCTGCCAATTAAGATTTGTTATGAAAATGTTATGAATGTAGCACTTCTAAAAAATAAATAATGGATGGTACAAACGAGAGAAACATGGTTTAGATAATATGCCTACTGTAAGTAAGTGGGAGTGTTGGCATTGGACTAGACATGTTGAGCTTGCCTTGATCTGAAGGAAGCCCATATGATTTGGGCAGTCTATACATTAAGATGAAAACCTTAAGCCTATGGTTGTATGCATGGGGGATAAATTATAGTTTTCGAAGAAAAACACTAAAAAATTTAGCCTCCCTATCAACCAACCACTTTATAGTTTGAAACCCTATTTGTGTGCTTTCTATTGTTCTAGGTTTCCATCAATGAAAAATCTTGGGATTTGGTATGTGGACAATTGTGGGTGCTTGTTTTTTATGGTTCCTCTGCATTGGTAAGTCGTTAGAGCTTGTGAAGGTCATGGTAGTCCCTCTGGTTCGTTCATCATTTGTTGCATGTGCTAGGAAAAAAAAAGGCTTAGAGCTTTTTTGGATGGGATGAGTTTTGAGTGATATCACTCAATTTTCTGTTTCCATCATCCAAATTGTGTGGGTCCCACGAATGAGCATTTGTTTGGATGAGTTTTGAATCATTGTTTTCATGACTCAGTGACTCAAAAAAAATGGATGACAGTCATGGAAAGTGAAAACAGCTGAAACCTATTTTCAAGAATCAAAAACTGAAACTCAGTGGAATGTCCGTAAATAAGATGAGACTGTGAGCCCCAAAAGCCAGTGCATTGTCACATCTCGCCGGTCACTCTCTCTTTTCTTTTTCTTTTTTTCCTTTCTTCTCCACTTTTCTTTCTTTCTCTCTTCTTCTTTCTCTGTTCTTCTTTTCGTTCTTCTTCAGAGCAAAAAGCTCATACTTACCGACCACTCACACGCACGACGTTCTTTTTGCTTTCTTCTAATTCAATGTTCTTTATGTTCTTTCTTTTTTGTTCTTTTCGTTCTTCTCCCACCGGTCACTCACACGCCGACCTAAGCCGAGAGATCATCGACGTCAATCTTCGATCACACATCGAAAAGCTCCACCACGCGCTTGTTCTCCTCATCGCTGCTATCGTACTCGTTCTTCGATCTGGCCGGAGCGTCGAAATTGGCATCCACAGCAACGGCGGATCTCCATTGGAAACAATTGGAAATGATTCGATCTAGAAGCTCTGTTGTCGGTGCCGAGAACAGCTCCGTTGGAAGCTCGTTTTTTATCTGGAAGCTCTTTTTTTATTTTTATTTTTTATTTTTTATTATTTCGTGGTGTATCATAAATAAGTATGAATGGAGTTTTGAATTTGGCGTGATGAGCTGCTTTAGTTGGTGTTAAATTGTTGAGAGTTTTTGTTGTTTGTACTTCTTTGGTTAAACTGTGAATGAAGTTTTTGTGTTAAACTGTGACTGTCGTGGTGGCAAAATAAAATGTGCAGTGAAGAAAATGGTGGGAGATGAGGGTGAGGCGGGTAGGCTAATAGCAGTCTCTGACCATTACTCTGGTATGGGTCCCACAAAAAGTAAAAAAAAATTGAGTGATGAAAAGTTGAAAATATGTGCCAAACGGGTGGGATTAGGAAATTGAGGTATTTTAAGTGATGAGTGATGAGTGACGAAAATTGAGTGAGAAGTGATGAGTGATGAAAAAAAAAAAAACCAAACAACCCATTAGCTTTTGTGTGAAACAATAAGGAATGTGGCTTAACTTATTATACATAAAATATAACTTATTATACATAAAATATAACTTATTATACATAAAATAATTAAAATTTTCAATAAAATCGAGAGCATATAAAGAAAAAAATAGTAAACTAACACTGTGTTTGGTTGCAAATGGAGGAAGAGGAGAAAAGAAAAGATGAAGGAGAAATGTTTCCTTTGTTTATGTTTGGAAGTAGGGAGGAGAAGGGAAAAAAAAAAAATGTTTGTCTGGCTTGCAAAAGCAGGGAATCGGAATTAAGAAAATGTGTTATTTACTTTAATACCCTCATTAATTGAAAAAGTGAGTAAAAGGCAAAATGGTAATTTTGAAAGAAATAAAAAGTAAAAAAAATGCGGCTGCATTTTCCCGTTCCACCTTTCTCTCCATTTCTGCCCAATTTGGGCAGATTGGAAAAGGTGGGCCCGGAGGAATCTCATTACTCATATTCTTTTTTTTATGAGAGGGATCTCATATTCTTTGTTTTCTTTTCTCTCTAGCCAACCAAACAGTAGAAATAGAATCCCTTCCCTCCTCTTCCTGCCATTCCAAACACAGCGTAAACCAAACAGTCAAACACTGCCTTCCTAAGGTTTATAAGTCCATCTTCTATTATTTTTTTTTTAAAAATTTTAAAAATGAACTTTACTCAAAGTATGATCGAAACGATACTAACCTCAAGTTCATGAAACTTAAAAGTAAGTAGGATTTTGTTATTATTATTTTAAAATGAAACATTCCCTTAAGAAGATCATAGTGTGATAGGGTTTGAACATCCCTAGTTTAGGAAAGTGTTATTTTGTAAAATATAAAGTAAGGCTAGTACAATATGTATTTATTAATGTACAAAGTGTAAAACTTGAGAAAAATTATATTATGTATCGTGTTTAAGGTTTTTTTAATTAAATTTAATAGCGTGGGTACATTGACATATCCTTAATATATAAAGGAGTCCTCAGCCTCCATAGCAATATCCGTTAGCAATTAAGCATCACTATTACATTCTTAGGAACAACATGAAATGAACATTTTCTAAAACACACATTAAGCTCATGTTCTGTAGCAAATACAACACCAATCTCGAGCACACTTAGCTTACTTTATTTATCAATTCAATCATACGGTTGAATTAAAAAACTCTTAACAAACCCAAACAAAATAAACATGAGTAGGAGTTGATTAAAACATGAGACCTTTATTCACACACAAAAAAGGGGAGAGATCATTCAGCAAAAAAAAAAGAAAAAAAAGAGAGGGATAGATCTAAGATAAGAAAATGGTCTAACAATTTGTCTTTTCTTATGAGATATATGAAATTCAAAGTTCAAAACTCTCGTAGCAAATATTTTAGTTCACTCGCAATTCTCATGAGATTTATGAAATTCAGAGTTCAAAACTTTGCCAAATATTTTAGTTAACTCGCAGTTGAATAAAAAATAATTAAGTTCTCAAAGAACTTTGGACAACCTTGTTAGTAAAATAAAAAAGAAAAAAAAAAAAAAAACCTAAGAAAAACGGTGAGATCTATTAGAAGAAAGTGGTACTTATAATATCGTTGGTTTCTTTTTCTTCACTCTCTCTCTCTCTCTCTTTCGCTCTCGCTCTCGCTCTGTCTATATGCTATTCTTCTTGCCACGCTCGAGTCTCGAGTTTTGACCCAAACCGCTACCCACACGCCTCTTTCTCTCTCTCATTCACTCACTCAGTCATTTGGCCGGCCGGCTGCCACTTCCAGCAAACTCCGGGAATTCTTTTCCGGCCAGTCGCCGGAATATTCAACGAAGGCCCCCCCCAACTCTTATTGGCTCGACATCTACTGGAAAAGTCACGGTAAATAATAATGATACTCAGAAAAAAAGAAAACAACTTTTGGTTTTAGTTCTTGATTTAAATACTTGGGTTATGACCAATTCTTGATTTTTGTGTATTAATATGCGAAACCCATGAAGATTTCATTTTGTTGAAGTTGGTAGGGCCCCCAAGTCCCCATTTTGATTTTTGAATTTTTATGGGTTTTTGGATATGTGCTAAAATCATGGAAATTTGAACAAGACTTGAAATGCCCTTTGTCTTTTTCTGGGTTTTCTTAGGAATTATGGGATTGAACTCTTTTTTTTGGTGATAAATATATGTAATTTGATAATGGAGACATTGATTTTTTAGGTTTTTTTTTTTTCGTGGGCTTGTAAGGATTTGGAAAATTTTAAACCTTGTTGGGGTTTATGGACCCTAATTTTAAAAAGAAGTTGTAGTGCATTAAATTACTTAGTCAAGTTGCAATTGGGGTGCATTAAAGTTTGATTTTACTAAATCAACTCTAGGGCTTTTAGTGCTGGAACTTTGATTTACTCAAGTTTAGTGACTGGTCATGGAAAGGGCATGTGTGACCGAGTCTAAGTAGATTAATTTGGACTTTCTGTGCAAAAAACTGGCACTTGGGGCTGTTTAGTGTTTAGTGATGCATGTGGAATCTGGTTTCGCACTGTTAGGGATTGATAAAGCTCGAGTGGGATTAGTTTGCAAAACTGATCTATGTTTTCCTTGGTATAGCTATGTTGTTGAGATATTATAGTTTTTGGCGGGCTTTAAGTGGAATTTGGGGACTGCCCTTTCCTGGTTTAGGGTCTGCCTTGACCATTTGGAAGGCTTAGGCCGTGATTGTGGACATTGGACTCTATGTGAACTAGGGGGTTCAAGCTGTGACATTGTTATTTGCTTTATGAATATCTTGGAAATATGATTTCTAGGGTTTACTTTTCTAGTGCTCTATTCTTGTTTTCGATTCCCATTTTGATAATCGTGCACTTTATGAGAAAGATTAATGCAATCGTTGAGATTATCACTAGAAATGGAAAGCCAAATGAAAAGAGTTAGTGAATATTGGCCCACTAGTGTATGTTGATGAAAATAGATTTGTGCCAGCAAACCCTTTTTGCTTGATCTTGGTGTGGTGCTTTTTGGACTGTTTTTCCATCATAAAGTTCCTTTTTTCTCTTTAAATCGTCTCTCGATTTTTGTCTTTCTGTTGTATGTTGCTGTTTTCCTTTTGTGCTCATCATCGTGAACACCTTGTACTTTTCTTTTTTCCTTTATCAATAATATCACTGTTATTACCTATCAAAAAAACAATGTTGATGAAATCTTGTGTTTTAAACACTCAATTAGAGTGAGTCAAAAACCTTAGCATTTTAAAATTTGGCTTTTATTTTTTGTCATTTATTTTTAGTTTCCTTAAAATAAGTTGGAACTCAAACCTTAAGGAAAGATGCCCTCAAGGCACTAGATTCATAGTTGCCTGAGGTGCTAGGTGGCTATAGGGTGCTTGTGCAAGCTAAGAAATTCACCAATATCCGAAGTAGTTGATACACATGAAAGTACATTAAAAATCAATATATGGAAATTTATACCACACGCACTTTATGTTAGATCTCTCCCTCTACCGCTTTCTCATTCGGAGGAGTAAGTGCTATTTGAGCCAAAGTTCATCGACTTATAACTAGAATATAGTCTAGTGAACTTTAACTTAATATGAACATATTAATCATTACTACCATTATTTGGATGTTATTAAGTACAATATAATCTAATGAACTTTAACTTACAATAGGTATATTTATGCCAATGAGATCTAGTTCATATGACACCTCCTCTCTTTGTAAAAGTAAGGTGGAGGGTGGGGTAGTAGGTTAAAGACTCATTGGGTGCATGTGTGTAATTACCGAAAAAAATAATAAATTAAGCATATTTATCATCCTTAACACCATTCTTTTCATTTTGCATTATATTGAAATGAACTGGAAAAAAATGTATTCCCTGGGAATTGAATCAATTAAAAGAGAGATTCTTATGATTTGTAGGACACAGCTTTATTATTGAGACCCCCATGTGACACAGAAGCACAAAAATATCTTTCTTAAATTTTAAGTTTTGAGTGAGGCCTTAATTTGTTATGAACAGACTTAAATTATGTGGGTCTTATTATTAATTTTCCTTTTTTTTAGAAAGGAGATACTTGATTATCAGAACCCTGGTTTAGTTTAAGTGGAGTGTGGGGCTGCTTGAATTTTATGATTAAAGTACCTTTAACAACAGGTTATTTTAATGAGCTGCTTGCTAGCAGCCTACCTCCTATTGCCTGAACCATAGCACTCATTTCAGTCAGAAGGTCAGTGTGGAGTGCACCGTTAAAGTTATCCATCCTGTTGGCCTTGCCCAGGCACCTAGGCAAGTGCCAGCCTTGCTTTTAACTACATTGAACATCTTTGTTGACAAAGTAGTAATTAGCAAACAGTGATGTCAATATTTAAAGTGTGGATGGGAGAATGGAGATTCAAAAAAGTCTTTTGATAGGCGATTTTTCTCTCTCCATATTGAAAGTTTGTGTAGTATGACTGGTGGACATCTAATAGTACTTAAAGTAATTGGTGACCATGGACATGTACATAGAGAATTCCATGTCTAACACATAAGAAAAGACAAGTTTCGAGTTCCCTTATGACAGAAATAGGCCATTTAATGTATATGCTTAGTTTCTGTTATAGTATTGTAGAGACTAGAGACCTATTCATGTTCTTTCTACAATTTTTAGAGTAGAGATTCTATTGATTTTGATGGTTGTGGCAAACTGCAGTTGATAATGGTCCACTGTTTTGTGAAACATTGACACATGGATCCTGAAGGCAAGAATTTTGGAAGAGGTAAAGATTTATTATATATGTTTTCTTTGTTGTTTGTCTTAATGTGTTTTATTTCCTTGAAACACTTGTTTGACTGAATCTGGATTTGGTATCATATTTGTTAATTTGGTCTTGTGTATAGGAGAACTCTGTATGTGGACATTGCAATATCTACACGTAGCAATTATTTTTCTGCTTATGACCTCTTATCTTGCATAGTGCACTTAGTGTTAGATGACCACCCTTCATTTAATTATTAACAGAACTAAGCATGTTATTTCTTATGTGTTAATGTACTTATAAAAAAATATTCTTGTGTGTTAATGTAATATATCTTATTTCTCATTTTGTGTTGGTAATATGCATTTTGCACGTGCACTTGTGCTAACATATAAAGTATTTATTCATTGCAATTTGATTCACTTGGAAACTGTTTGACTTAACTAATTCTACAATGAACATTAATAAATAGTGAAGAAGGGCTATCTGCAATTTTGTTTAAACTTGATGTTAGATTATTTGTATAATTTTGAGCCTTTTCTTCTTTATGGGGTGTTGGCCTTCCTTACCCAAACACCCATCCAGACACTGATGCAGAATGGGTTTGCAGAACTAAAAAATAGATGAAAAAAGAAAGAAAGAAAGAAAACACTTGGCTTCACCACCTGAGGATACTTGTCATCACCACCAAGCTGTAGAGAAAACTCTAATACCAAGATTTTTATTCAAAATGTACTGCTCAAAACTATTTTTGGAGTCTCTTATAAATAGGCTTCAAGGAGTAAATCAAGCTACAATTACATCCCATAAAATCCTCAGTAACGTTAAACCCAAATTCAAAAAGCAAAAATAAAAAAATCAAATATGAGATCAGGTATCTTCCTGTACCAGTCACAGAAGCATGCATATGCCCGCATATACACAGTTTAAACAGGGTGAATAAGGAAGAAGAAAAAAAGAGAAATTTGTACATGATCCATGGATTTTATATATGGAGCATAATGGTGGAGCCAAGAGGGTTGAGGGGGGCAATTGCCTCCTGGCCCCACAAAAAATTCCTCTTTTATACTTTATTTTCTATATTTTTCATGCATTTTTTTTATGCCTTTGAAAAAAAGAAGAAAATCTTTCATATTTTATTAATGTTTTTTAAGGTTCAAAAGTAAAAGAAGGATATGGGGAAAAAAAGAAGCAGCAGCAAAATATAGAAGAAAAATTTATTACAGGAGAAACAATAATTACTATTATTTTTCAAAAGTGTTAAAGATCTTAAATTATTTATGTAATAATTTGTTATTTTTATGGGTTTTCTAACAATATAATACCGCTTAGTATTCACATGAGTGGCATTTTACAAATTGGTCTTAACTCTTAAGTGTTCTATATATAATGTGTGTGTGTTGTGCTAGTGTACAATGTCTATCTATGTATGTCCGTGGGTGTATGAAGATATATGTATGTTAGTTATAAATTTTGCCCACTCCTCTCCCTGCAAATCCTGGCTCCGCCAATGGTAGAGAGCCTTGTGACATCTTAGAACTGTCTTGGTGTGGTAATACATGCAAGACAAGGAATGGGCCAGGGATATTGTCTTTTTCCTCTAGAGGTAGGTTTGGAAACATTACACATGTGCCTTTGGTGGCATCATGCACGGAAAAGCTTGCCTATTTACGTGTGTTTCTGCATCTGTGTATATTTGTGTCCATTAGGCAGGACTTCACAGGGTTTTGCACTTTTGCTTAATTGTTAAATTGTGAGACTTGCATAATACTTGGTTTGTTGGGATCTAGCATGGAGACAGTTTGTGTTGCTTGAATCTAATACCAACTATATGATTTTGTTTCTTGGGAACATGTTTATTCTGTCTCTCTCTCTCTCTCTCACACACACACAGACACACACACACAAACACACACTTACAGATACATTAAAACATTATTCTATTAATTAACACAGTTGTTTACCTAGCAAAAAAAAAATCAAGTAACTTCTAAGTAATTTAACTAATTAACTAAATTAAATTTTTTAAGGAAATGCATTGCACCTTCAGGTATTGGTTGACAAATGTTGCTGCAATTACCAATGGTTGAAAGTTATTAACTTTATGGATTATAAGATTTTAGTAAAAACCTGTTTTCTCTCTCTAAAAAAAGGGAAATATGCTTGCTATGTATAACATGGAAAATTCTAGATAAGTTGATTCTTTAGTGCATTTTGCTTAAAGCGCAGGAGGGTTGGAACAGAAGATACTAGATATAAAAATTTGGTGCTGCCTGGGTATCCTGTAAATAGTTGGGATGGTTCAGGACGGTGGGATTTTTTTTTTCTTTAACATGCAGGAAAGTTTAATGTGGTGTAAATTTGGATTATAAGATGGCTTAAACTATCTGGTCATGCTTTTCAGCTTCATCTACCTTGCCTTTGGGCTCTGCTTTTTTCAACTTCAAACATATTCCTAGCAGAAATGGTTTCATTATAAAATATTTCCAGGGAAATTGTTTTATCTTCCAGTAATTGGTATCCTGAAAATAATTTTCTAGTTTTTTTTTTTTTTGGTACCAAAAATCTGGAACTCTAGCTTAAATGGCACCTCATTCCCTTGTAAGAGCATTGTGGAAGGTGAGGTTATGGGTTTAATGCCCATTAGGTTCATGTGTAACTTACCATTACTTAAAAAAAAAAAAACAGAAGCCCACAAAAAGTTGGTAGGTAGTGGTGGTTAGAGTGGGCCCCCGTGTTAGAGTGGGGAGGGGGCAGGTAATCATAAGCTATTTTTTACTTCTTTAGTTATAATTTTCTGTTGAATATGCAAAAATTTTCCTTTGATAGTCAATTTCAGTTGCATCAAACATAGGAAAATACAGGAAATAAATTTCGTGGAAATCTAATGCATGTATTTGCCTCATCTTTTGGGAACATTTGATTGATGTCAAATGATCCAATTCTGTTTTCAGTTACTTTTTGCCTTTTTGTTAAGTTTGTTGGCCTTTTCACTTTGCACCTTTTTTTGGGGTTCTTTTCTCCCTCCTTTTGGATGACATGCTGTACTATTTGGGCTTTAGGACCAAGGGAACTGACTGGTGCTGTAGATCTCATAAATCACTACAAGTTGTTGCCACACCATGATTTTTTCTGCAAGAGATCACTTCCTTTGTCAATTTCAGACACACATTATCTTCACCATGTTGTGGGAGACACAGATATCAGAAAAGGAGAAGGGATGCAATTGGATCAGCTTATTCAGAACACATCTTATTCCAGAGATACTAATACACGGATACAACCATTTGATCTCGATATTCTGAAAGAAGCCTTTCAATTAAGGGAAACTGCTCCCGTTGATTTGCCCCTTGTAAGAAATCCATTGCCTTGAAATACTTTTGGTGCTTTAAGATAGTTTCTTATATTTGGATGAGAATACCTGTCATGTGGTTGGTTCCCAGAGTTAATATGGTCCTGTAATGGGTTACATCTGTTTTTTAAATGCTGATCTTATTTCTTTTGCTGTCTTTAGGCAGAGAAGGGGATCCCTACCATTGCAGGGAAATCAAAAAGTGAGTCCAAGGACAAGAAGCATAAAAAGCGCAAAGACAAAGATAAGGATAAGGATAAGGATAAAGAGCATAAGAAGCACAAGCACCGTCATAAAGACCGAAGTAAAGATAAAGATAAAGATAAGGATAAAGAGAAGAAGAAGGATAGAAGTGGGCATCATGATTCTAGTGCTGATCACTCAAAGAAACACCACGAAAAGGTTGGCTAAATCTCTCTAGTAACTATGTATTCTTGAACATTTGGGATGATTTGAGAAAAATGGGAATGCTGTGAAAATCTACTGGGTAAATATAGTCAACAAGTTTTTTTAAACTTTCAAATGGCCTTCTCTTTTTCAGCCTTTAAAGTTAAGCAATCAGCTATAGTTAGGTATAGACTGCTATTTTCTGTCCAATTTAAGGTTAGATAACTAATGCTGGTGGCAACAAGCTCCCATAAGAGTGACTTTAATATCAAGATTAATCGAAATTAATTTTCTGGGTTCTACATAGAAGTTGAGTTGAAGTTGTCGGTTGAAATGTAGCGTTCATGGCATTAGGTTAGAATACATGGTCTAGGGCACTAAGTTTGCTATTTTTTACCCTTGTGAGGGTACACCTGTAATTTGCATATCATTATCTGAGTATAATAGAACTGGTGTTAGGGTTAATCAAATAAACCTAACACATGATTTTTCTCCAAAATTCAATACACTATAGTGGCATTGTTCACAGCAGTGCTGAAATTTTGGTTTTTAATTATTTGTGAGTCCAAGTAGTAGGGATTTCTGTGTCTTTTATTTACATTTTGTTTAGTAATAATGTGTGGTCCAGATTAGTTTGTTTTAAGGTCAAGATTGAGAGTTGTTAGAATTATACGAGAGGCTCATATAGCTTTGTAATGAGACTCTTATTATCATTGTCATGTAACACAATTTTGACAGCTGGTCTTGAGTTTTAACTGAAAGTCTAGAAAACATGGGGCCTTCTTCATTAGGAGTGATTCCTAGGAACCTACTCATTTTATGCCAGTAATTATTTTCTTATTTCCACCCTATGTTTCTTATTTTCTAGCAGGTGTGACCAAATCTGTATGCCCTTAATTCCCAAACCAATTTCACCAATTCTTGAATCTTTTTGATAGCTAAGTAAAAAATATTATTAAAACACTAGACTAGAAAATGCATCATCCAGTACACAGGACATCTACTTGAGGGGCACCACAAATCAACAAAAATTACAACATTCAAGAATGTCAAGCATATTAGAGAATAAATGATCACTTAACAAAGTCATCCACTCATACAGGGAAAATGTAAGATCATCGTATGTAGTTCAATTCCTTCAAACATCAGTTTATTTCATTCTCATCAGATGGTTCATGTTATGCATAAAGGGATCACTTTCCAAATATCACTGCTATGGTGCACCACTTCATCCCAAATAAGCAGAACACTAGGGACCATAATTCTCTGGCAATATCACAATGTAGATTAAATGGTCCATTGTCTCTCCATCCTTCTTACACATGCAATACCAGTCAACAACAATTATGTTTCTTCTTCATTAGTTATCTAACGTGAGAATTTTCCATAAAGCAGCTTTCCATATAAAGAATGCACACCTCCAAATGTTTTAATATTCCAAATGCTTTCCCATGGAAAAGAATGCACACCTCCAACATTAAAGACTCTATAGTAGGATTTTGATGTGTTTCTTGTTAGCATCCTGCAGATCCGTTCTTCAGCCTACCTTCTAATCTTACTGATAAATGAGGTTGAAGAAATCGGTTAACAAAATCAACTTCCAATGTTGAAAGGCTCTAATAAAAGCAACATCCCACTGAAAGTTGCCTGCATTCCAACACAAGTAGTTCGCCAATCTGGAAATGCTTCCTAAAGAACCCTATCCCCACACTACTTGTCTTGCCAAAACTGAACATTAGTACCACTACCAACCTTTTTCTTTTTTGATAAGTAGTACCACTACCAACCTTAAAATTGATGAATCTGGAAAGTTTGTCCCAACCCTTTCTAATATCCTTCCACAACATACACCGTAATGACCCCAGCCCACCCTCAAGCACCAACCTCCCCACTCACAATTATATTTTTTCTCCACTATTTTCCTGCAAAGAGCATCCTTCTCTGTGGCAAAACTCCAAAGCCATTTACCCAATAAATATTGGTTGAAAGACACCAAATTCATCTTTAACAAGCCCTAACAGATTTTCTAAATCATAGAATCTTTGCTGATATCCTGCACGAATTGGTCTGGGTTCTGGTTATGCCACCATGAGATAACTCATCAAACAAACTAGCACAATCAATCATTGATAAATTACCTTGTGAAAACTAACCATCTTTTCATAAAGTCTCTCCTGACGTCTGTCTTGAAACGGTTTTTCTCTTTAAAAACATCCTCAACTCTTACAATGCATCATTGTAGCCCGGGCTAAGATCTGGAATTCAAAAGGAGATGTTGACCATGCAATTTTCTGATCTCTAAGAAGGTATTGATACAGCTTTCATGTGGGAAAGAATCATAAGGGTTTTGAGATCTAAGTATCAAGTGAAGAAAGCTGCAGTTTGCAAGCCTAAACAGTGAGCAGGAAAAGCAGCAAAAGAACATAATCAACAAGTTGAAATGCCTAGGTGACTTTCTGATGAAATTTTAAATGGATGAAATTTTCAAAAAGGTGAAGCCCCTCAATTGATTGACAAAGATGAGTTTAGACATGAGAGCAAAGAAACAGAGGTCAAACAGGCTGTTGGAGCAAAGGAAACTGATAGTTCAGCCACAGAATATTTCTTTCATGTCAAATACATCTCTAACAATGTCCAAGAATTATAATTATAGAAGAGGATAAAGTTGAAGCAAAGGAAGACATTTTGTTCAGTAAGAGTTCAAGATCCAAGATCCAAGATCCTTCTTTCTTGTTGCTACGAAGAGTTGTCAAGAAGAATTAAAAGGGTGATAGATGGAAACAAGAAAAATAAAAGAGTTGGGAAAGCCTATTTCAATAGTTCAACCTACACTATAGGCTAAGAATGTGTAATTTGCAATGTTGGTTCACGTTGTTGATTTTATAATTGCTGGAAATTTCAGTGCTACTATTAAAAAAAGGTCGTTCTAGTGTCATCATGGTTTACACCAATAAAGAAAAGAAAGAAAATTTCAGCCCAAAATTTGTATCCTATGTCAGTGGTGTTGTTCAAGAAGTTTGGAACTCTATTACTTCAAAGCTCAAAAATCATTCTCTTTTTTGATAGGTAGTCATACTTTTATTGAAAAAAATTGAACATCATGTTCACGATGGTGAACACTTTGAACAAGAATCAAAGCTCAAAAATCAAGTTCAAGTTTATCTAATCAGGGGAGAAAGTGGCATGAAGCCCCCAGAAGAGCAAACTTAAAAATTGAGTTTATCTGAAATTGTGGTCCAGATTCTACATAGGAGCCAAATTGAAATTACTGGCCAAAATTTTTTGTTCAAGGCACTGCTGAAATTTAGATTTTTATTATTTTTGGATCCAAGTAGTAAGAATTTTGGGGTCTTATATTTATATTTTATTTAGTAATAAAGTGTGATTTAGATTAGTTTGTTTTGAGGGTCTAAATTTGGAGTTATTAGAATTTTGATGGCTGGTCTTGAGTTCTTTCAACCCCTACGAAGTGTGACACTTTCTTCACTAGTGTTGTTTTTAGGAATCAGCTGGTGTGATGCTAGTGGATATATTTTTTTGCTTTCCACAATATGTTTCTGATTTTCCTGCACGTGTAACTAAATCTGTGAGCCCTTAATTCCTAAACTGATTTCACCATTTCCCAAATCTTCTACAAAGGCTAATCCTAATCTTCTAATTCCTACAATCTTCCATTGACATTCAATATTAATAGCCCTATGGTTTTTGACAAATTTAAAAAATTTGCCTTGCTCTGTTTATTCATTGAAAAATTAATTTAAGGTTTCAGTGTTTTCCCATAATTGAGTCTATTTACTGGATTTTTTTCTCAGAAAAGGAAGCATGATGGAGATGAAGACGTTAATGACATTCACCGACACAAAAAAAGTAAGGTAATATATATAAACAAGAAGCGTTAGCAATTCGGATGATTTTGTTTTTGTTTTACTTTCAATCCTACTTCATTGTTTCTCGTATGAATTGAATAATTTTGGCCATTATTTGGCTATAATTAAGCTTTGTGTATTAACACTAATTTGTTGCAGCATAAAAGCTCAAAAATTGATGAAATGGGTGCGATAAAGGTAGCCGGCTGAAGGTGGCATAGAATAATTTACTTGTTCTCAATGGTTCTTGTTAGAGAGTTTGGGGGGTCTTTGGCTTAACGATGTCCAGTTGCTTGAGGTAAAACACCATGACATAATATTTAATATTAATTCTGATGAACACTTGCCCAGCAGCATACTACACAATTATGATTCCTAATCTCCCTCACGGTATTCATGATACACCTCAACTTTATGTTTCAGTAATGGTAATTAGCCTTGTAATCAACCACACTATTCTCCTCCCCTTAGGCCTAAGCGCATATACACAATCCCAGATTTCCAACAATCAAATTTAGTTTGGATCCTTATCTGTTGCAGCTAGCTCTTGTCCCAGCTAGTCTATCCTTAATATCCAGCTTATCTGTTAATCCCTCGTTTGTTTAATAGCAAGCTAAATTTGCATTTATGAATAAAGCAAGAAGCTGTTGTTTCTTCATATTTTTCTGTGGCCTTGCATTACTCTCTCTATCTCTCTGTGTGCGTGTTTTGGTTTTCTTCATTTGTGTTCAGATTTATTTGGGTCTTAATGGTATTATTATTTTGGCAAAAATGCAAATTCCACTTCAATTAACTTGTTACTGTTAAGTGTCCAATTTTGAATTAAATTTTTTTTTATTTAATTCAAAATTTCAAAAAATAATAAAAACAATTTTTTGATAAGAAAAAAAAAAGGAAAAAAAAAAGAAAAAAGATCTGGGTGGTGTGGAAGAAGCAACAAGATTGGGAAAAGATTTTCTTGTTTTACTTACATAGAAAATACCCAAGTGGAATTGAGAATCGGTTTTTTTGATATTTTGCTTATACCTATACCTATTTGTTTATCTGCCACAATGATGGAAGTGAAATCCCTGAAATAAAAAATAACCCAAATTGGCTCCTGGGGTTGGGTTAATGTTACAGGGGGCATGTTTTGTGCAAATGGGTATTCCCTTTTTAGAATTTACTCCAGTTTAATTGCTCATGGGTGCTCTTTGTATGAAAACAGCCTGGGCATCACCATGCTACAGTTTAATTGTTATCGTGCTTTTATTTTGGTTTTGGTTATGGGGTTGTACTTGGTTCCTGATCCTGTTGCTTGCCTAGATCTGTTTTTTTTAAAAAAAAAAAAAAAAATTATTTTTAATATTTTTTGAATAAAGAAACTATATAAAAATAAAAATAAAATCAAAATTAGACACTTAACAACAACCACTTAACAGAAGTGGATGGGATGGGAGGCTTAATTGATCAAATTTTCAACTTAGAGGACTTGATTGAACAAAAGTAAAGTCAGATATCTGAAATGAATATTGGTCAAACTTAAAGAGTATAATTTGCATTTTTTACTATTATTTGTATTCTGCCTTTAGCAGCAACTGTAATCTGTAATCTTCTCTACATGGTAGACCAAACCTAGAAATGTCTGTGTATACTACAGTCATTACTTACATTACATTTTTTTTATACAGAACGGCTTGTGAACTGACTAAAGATTGTGAAGATAAATTAGCCTAGTGATGGCATCTGATGTAAGGTAAAAATTGCTAAAAATGAACTCTTTTGTATCATAACAGTGGTCTAATATTATTGGTAGTAATGTGCAAGACTCTTTACTTTTTTTTTCTTCTCAGTTTCTGTGGCGCATTGGATTTCTCAGCGTGTATACATTATTATAATCTTTCTCCTGTTTAGAGTTTTTAAGCTGACATTAATGATAAGCTTAAATTAGAGTTTCCAGCTTTTGAGTTTTAGGAAGACTAGATTGAGAAGGGGATTGTGTACATATTCCCTCATGTTGTAGCAATGACTAGCATGTCTGGTTATGCAAAATGATTGTAAGGGCTAGGGCTATGTTCTCACATTAATCCTCAATTCATTTAATTAATGTATTCTTTGTATATACAGTAAACTTAATGACTGGGTCATCGAGGGAATCATTATTGCTGTTGGTTGATATTTTGAGGCTCAGAATGATTCTTTTCTTTGTTGTTTGTCAGTGATGGGGGCTTCTTAACATTTTTGCTTAATTAACATTCATGTCTGGGAGTAGCAATTACCAAAACCAGGGATTCTACCGTGCAAATGGATGATTCGCATTAATTTGCTATCAGCATTAATAAACCTGGATGATTCATAGTTACTTGAAATTGTCATTAATTAACCATTGGTCTTTGTTGCCAAAGTGAGATATCTCTCGTTTTTTTATAGGGAGAGGTCTACATGATATGGAGATTTTAGTAGATGTAAGCCAGTCGCCTGTTTGTATATCTTCGCGCAGATACTCAATTCACTTGTTCAAGATCAAGCTATTTTGGGTTAGTGGCTATGGAGGGAGAGGCGAGTATAGGAGAGTAGAGGACAGGAGAGGGGAAGGTAGTTGGTATGTACTAACTGTGGTGGATGAATTCTTGTGTAGGAGAAATCATGCGAGGGGGGATGATTGACGGTCCAGATTGCCTAATTTGAGTGTTACTGTAAGACAAAGAAAACCTATCTTTGTGAGATAGGCCTGGTTGAAACCACTCTGATGGTTAAGTCAATGTTTAAAAATTTGAAAGAATGAGTAATAAAATTTTCAAGAGTTTTTCCTAATACCTTTTATCAGAGTATGAGATCCCTTCGTATAGCTGGGGACCTTGCCTTTTTCCTGCCTAAACCGTCCCATGGATTCAGGCTTTTAAGGGGATATGGTGCTTGTCACTTTGGGCCAATTGAATGGGGAGCTCTCTAGGGCAGCTCACCTTAGGCCGACCAAAGGGTGACAGGCTCCACCATGTTTAATGCGATGTCAGGTTGTTGGTGGCACAATAAATGCTGGTTAACGATTGTTAGATTATGGGTGACACTTCTTTTCAGATGGTGGCTCCAATTTGGCCTGGCAACTGGTGATTCACTGAGGCAATGCTTGTGGTCTGAACTTTCTCATTAGACTTTGGTTGTGCTTGTTCGGTAACGTAACTCCATACTCATGAAACTCATGACTGCAATGTCTGGTCCGAATCTGGTGTATTCTAACTATCAAATGATAGGGTTATTGGTTAACAGCAATCGGCTCTCCTTGTCTGGTTAAATTGGAAGCTTTCCTTCTTCCTTTTGGCTCCTCTCCCTTAAAGTTCTCTGAAGTTTTTTTTTCCTTCTTAAATGGTAAGATGGTTAGCTCTTCCTGATTTCATGATAACCCATTTTCGAGGTAATTTTGACTTGGCTATAGGTCCCATGTTTCCAAATGAGGCTCATTTGATGCTGCTGAATGATTTAGCTGTGCCACAACTGGGAAATGAAAGGGCTTGGACCATACGTGAAGTCTAGGCTTCTGAACAACTAAACAAACAATTTACTTGATTGGTTCTGTTTGTTATGTGCCTATTGGGTATTAGCCAAAGCAACCCCAGTCTTCATTTTTCAGTTGAGATGCCCCAGGCCTAGTTTATTCACTTGGAAAGTTCTGGGCCTGTCTCATTGACTGCCCAAAATTAATGGGCTATCCTGCTATGTTTCACAATGACACGTCCAAAAAGGAGTTTGGACACCTGTCCTGCAGTGATTTCCCCCCTTTTTTTTTATGAACAAAAAAGGTCTCATACAGCGCAATTCATTGCCCTGACCCACTTAAACTTGAATTCTATGGTGTGGTACCACTGAAGCTACTTGAGGCTATCCATGTGGCACAGTATTTAAACTGAAGCGCCATGACTCGAACCACAATCCTCGGACTCGCAAGGGTGATGGTTCAAGGGACTCCTACCATCAGGCTGCCACCCTTCGGTGGTCTGCAGTGATTTCCCTTGCAATAATTCATCCAACTCTTGGTTATAAGATAGGACAATAATGCAGAATTCTTGCTGCCCAAAAAAAAAACTATTGCACCTTGCACATTACCTGTGTATTACTGCTTCTAATCCCTGAATTGGTTGCTTATAGAATTGTGTGCACTTTATTTTAAAGGTACTCTCTTTATGGAAAGAGGAACCAAGCCCTCAAAAATAATTCCAATGATGCATGTAATGACAAACTTGATATGGCACCACGTAAGTAAAGAGAGCCTCGACGTTCTCTGTGGAGAGAGTTTGGGCCAAAAAGAAGGGCAATGAAAGCTCATCATTGTTGTTTGATAGTGATTATAAAACTGTCAAACAAATAATCATATAGAGCTAAGGGGTCAATTGAAGACTCAACCATTCATTTGTATTAAATAATTGGTATCCAACTCCATTACCATTTACTTTGGATTTACCTAGTTGCACCAATTATGATCAGTAAGACCTAATAAAACGCCATTGATTAAACTTCAGTCGCAACAACTACATGGTCCCAAAAACAAAAAGAATCAAACTAGATAAATCATTAATTGTGGCCAAGGGCGTGGGGGCTAGCCCAGCTAAATTATGTCTATCCAGAAAACCCAGTTAGTAGTAGTTACTCAAACTTTATTGTGCAAAAAATGACTCACATGTGTAATTGTTTTTTGAACTAAGCCACATTGGTAATCATGTTTGTTGTCAAAATGTAATGACAGTAACTTTACATATTTTTAGATACTCTCTTAGGATGTAATCACCTTTGAAATTAAATCTTTTTTTGGTTTTAAGAAATGAATGTTAAGGAAGGATAATGCTATAGCCTATAGTACATAAACATCATTCCACTTTAGTTTTCTTTTTCTTTTCCTTTATTTCCTTTTATCTTTTTGTGGGTATCCTAAAAAGTTTGTTACTTTGTCCCTTCGAAAGTAAAATAGGCTCTGCATTGGGAAATCTAAGATGCTACCTTCGTAAAAGCAAGAAAGTTGCACCAAAATTTGATGATGATAGTGCTGTGCATGCCAGTAGATTCTAAGCAAGGAAGTAGTATTATGTGGTACACATTTGAAAGTAACAGACCATAAATTGTCTCTAAAGGGGAAAGGCAATGTTTTTTTTTGCTATGAACATGGGATAATGTTTAATAAAAGAATCAAGCATGGTAACAAAGTTAAAATAAAAAGCTTAAAAGCAAAACAAGAGAAGTGGAAAGAGCCAAACATGTCCTAAAGTCAGCACATTGTAGCTTTCTCTAAAATGTGTTTTAAGTCTTACCATCTATGGCCTTGGTTTCTCCAATTTAGAATCAAGTTAATCAATGTGGGAGCAAAAGGCACAGTATCAGATTTTAACCAATTAATGATAGCTAATTAATGCCTAATAAAAAGTCAAGTCTCTAAAGAAATAAAGGGAAAACCCTACCACCATAAAAGTTGGAAGGCCTAGCTAGGTAGGTATGTCCCAAAGCTAGTTCAGTCATCTCTTGCACTAAAAAGTGATCCCTAAGAATTTGAGGGAAACCCCACTATTCATCTGCCCTCATCAAGGCATTGTGTCATATTCATGAACATTATATAAATAGTATATATTTTGGGTATGGTTTACTTATTTATTAAGTTTGCATATTTATTCCTTTGTGCAGTTGAGCTATAAGTATAAACTGCCAAAAGAACAGTCGAGTACTGAATATTTTGCAGAACCCTGAAGTTGTGATCTTGATATAAAGTGATGCTACAAATTAGAAGGGAAAAGATGACAAAAAAACAATAGGATGTTATGAAAAAGAGCTTATCCCTCTATCATTCCTCATTCTTTCCGTTCTTCACCATGAATAAATATTATAAAATATAATTTCTCTTTTCTTCTTTTATCTTTTTTTTCTCAATACATTAAGAATAGGGTGGGATCCCCTGTTATTTTAATTTTCCAGCTACTTTTATGTTTTGGAGTGTATCAAACCCATGTCATCTAGGGCGGGATTAAAAAATTTTCAATGGTGTAACGACTAATTTATATGTCTTGTGCTATTGTGTGAGTAAGGGAAAAAAAAATTCACTTGCTGGGTCTTTTCCAATGTCAAGTGTCCACTTGAAATGATAACAAGACAAACAAAAGGTGACATTGTTTCCTGTACTACAACTAATTTCAATCTCATCAAACCAAGCACTATTTAATTCACATGAAAAATTTTCAATTTTCTTTGTGGAAAATTGTGGTTATCAGATTCACAGATTTTTTTGCTATTAGCCTGTTATGATTTTATAACTTTGTCCTAATAATTTATATATGCTTATTAAAAAAAAAAAGTTCATAACTCAAGAATTGTGAAAAGATTTTGCAAGTAGGCTTTAAGTATTGTTTTGCTTTGAACAATGTTTTTCAATAGGCAAGTATATTGTTCTAAAATTAGTTTTTTTTTTTTTTTTATAAGAGGAAATTAGTTTTCTCTTGATAAATTTATTGATAACTGAGTAAAAACCCAATAATTTAATCAACTTTCACACTTTTCTATGAGCAACCTAATATGAATATTTTACTAGCTAGTAAAGAAACAGAGCATAAATGCAAATATTTTACTAGCGTGGATGAATAACCTCAATACTTTCTATCTCATCAAACACAAGAAAATGCAAAAAAGTACTTTCCACTCAAATGAACGGCGTTATTAAGTAAGGACAGGAAATCTAGGAATGATTAGAATATTTAATGCAAACATATAAATTAATGATAGGATCATATTAACAGATGTCCTTAGATTAGACATGTGAAAATTTTTTATTTTGTATATAAAAAAAGAGAAATGCTAATGAGTGCTCTTAAGGCACTAGTTAATAATTTATTTAAATTTTTTTTTATGAGAAATGAAAAAAAAGTAATTAATATTTTGACAACTTTTTTCATTTTCTATAAAAGTGGTATCAAAACTTTCCTAAAATTGATTATTTAGGGCACTCATTAGCATTTCTCATTAAAAAAAATAATTGTTAATAAATCATAATAGGAAAGTTTTGACAACACTTTCATGAAAAATATAAAAAATCGTTAACAATATTTATTATTTTATCATTCTTCCAATAAAATATTTCTAAAAATGATTCTTAAACCAATACCTAAGGTATTGGTTAACATGTAATATTGTTGTCAATAAATTATGATAGGAAATAGTATCGGAGCTAAACTTTTTTATTTAACAATTAAATTAATTAAGTGTAACTGAATTTTAAATTTTAGGGGTCAAAAAATTGTTTTACTTCTCCTTCCGTCTTTCCGCACTAGACCATGACTGACTAATAAAGAATGTCATTTGGATAACAAGTTTTTGCATAGGGACCATTTTTAAGAAAAACAAAGAAATAAAGTCATCATTTTTTACTATCTAATTTATCATTCAATTTTAACATATTAGTAGATTAAAAAAAAAAATGTTTTCCTACATTACACAAGCATAGTACTAATCTCTTTAATAATTTAAATATACCTCTACTTTTTTGAAAAATCTTTAGGGGATGTAATTGTAGTGCAGCCATTCACTTGTATGTGACTCTACAATATATTGACATCATCTATTTATGAATCAGTTTACCAAAAAAAAAAAAAAAAAATCTATTTATGAATCCAATAATTTACTTTTTTATTGTAAAGGCCAGACATTAGATCCTCCCTCATGGCTTTTAATTCTGTTGCAATATCTCAAGTTCTTTGAGTTGTGAACAATCTAACTCAATTCTTATGATATATTTGGAATAGAGGGAGATAGAAGGAGAGGGATGGGCAAGGTGATCGAGAAAAAATATAATAAATTTTGACCTATTCTCCTCTCCCTCCATCCAAATATAAGGTTAACTTCTTAGGCTTCCAACTATAATTTTATGGGATGAGTAATTCTTGTGCCACACCAAAAGGCATAACTTTGGCCACAACTCGCCCATGTGGCGAGTTGTAGTTAGTGGAAGGGTGATAGTGGGTCCATGTGAGAACACCCCTCTACCAACCACAACTCACCACATGGGCGAGTTGTGGCCAAAGTTGTGCCTTTTGGTGTGGCACTAGAATTTTTCTTATGAGATTTATCCCCCATTTTCAATAAGCAAGGAGAAAAAGAGCGCAAAATATTACAAAACAAAAGAAACTTAAATTGAGTTACTTGTTCAAAAAACACACATGTAGGACTTAGAAACCACTAAAGCCAGCAGGGAGGAGCTTTGGAATGTTATAATCCAACATTCTAGTTCCTTGGACTATTTTACAGTTAACAATTTAATTCATTTCTTATGATATGTTTGGAACAGAGGGAGAGGAGAAGGGAAAGTGGCCATAATATATTAAAAGGTGGGATTTTCCCCCATCTTCAATAGGCAAGGAGAGAAAGAGTCCAAAGTAAACTTAGAGTTACTAGTCCAAAGAAAATAAACATGCAGAACTTAGAAGACAATAAAGCAAGCCAGCCCTGATGAATAAGGGCTATAAAAATGGAATGTTCTTGTCGAACATTCCAGTTCCTTGGACCATTATTTCTTAAGCACAGTTGTATGTAGCTCTTCAATTCATGTAAAAAATGAAAAGGATGCTCTCCGCCAAGCTGGCCCTTGTCTTCTTTTCTGGCATTTGGTTTTTGTCTTCACTCCTTAGTCCCTTATTAAACACTTAAATATTTTTTTGACATCAGAACAAAACAAAGTCCAACTAAACTAAACACTACAACTAGTGTCACTAATATATACTGTCCATCTTTTGCTCAAGCAAAGCTTCCTTGTTTCCCGGGGTAGCCCTCACATTTCTTTCTGCTATATATGTTTGGACAGATATGATTTGGAGCAGGAAGTAGTAGAAAACAGTAACACACACACACACACACATAAAATAGTAATCACCATAATATAAAAAACAATGCAATATTAAACTAATGGATATAAATGACATTTTTTAACTTTTGGCTTCAGTTGAATGTTCTTAGGATAGTATATTTATGAAATTTCGCACATCACCAAACATGTGCTTGAACTTAAACTGAGTTTTGAGTTTTCAAATCGAATAGGACTCACAGTCTAATTCAATAATAACAATTAAGTAACCTAATCCATTGAGACTTGCAACTTGCAAGACTAAGCTAGTGGAAAAAAAAATGTTCTATTCTGAAAAATGTAATTTGAATATATACTTTGGGATGATTGAATTTTTTTTTTTTGGTAACATTTAAAATATGGGATCGATAATCTAATAAATAGCATATGTGAAACAAAAACAAGATGACTTTAATATTTGATATTGCAATAAGTTTGTCTTAATAATGAATTTTCAAAGAAAACAATTTTGTAAATATGTTCCCAAAGCAGTTTTAACAATGTTTTCTTTTTCCTGTGCATGGCTTTGAAAAGGGGGTTAGGAATCAAATTATAGATAAACACAATAGAAGCAATCATGCCCTTAATCCATCAAGTCATGCCTAACCGTTGCCCTTAAGATATAGAACATCGAATCCTTAAAAAGATGATAAGATTTGGCTGATTCCCAAAAGATTAGAGAAAAAGAAAAGGGCTAAACAATATATATTATTCCTTACTGTGGCTTTTAAATTCTTGAAACTTTAGTTTAGTGAGGGAAAAGCTTACTTTCAAAAGCTTTTGGTGTTTTCTATGGTTTTTTCCTTCCTCTTTTTTGTACTTCTTTTTAAAAAAAGAAAAAGAAAAAAAAACTATAGTGTTTAGTAAGTATCCATGGCCTATTGAAGGAGAGAAAAAGTCAATTGATTTGAAAATCAATACTAGAAAAGCTAAAAGGGAGACAGAGATCTAATCAATTATCAATTCATGTTAATTATTGCATGGATGCATGCTACGGTATCCATCAGACTAATAACGACCATATTACAAACCACCAAACAATATATAGCTGGCGATATTGTTTTCTTAATGATGTAGATCGATCTCAGAATTAAATCTGTCTGAAAGATAAAGTTGATTGATAGTGGAAGTCATTTTCTTTAAACTGTTGAAACAATAATTGTTAAGAGTCTTATGCTTACTAGGGAGAACTGGTTTGAAATTCCCTTATATACACCAAAAATATTAAAATGGTGGTAAATGTTTGTTGCGCACGTCAATACACACAGATTTGAAAATTGTGTGTTTAAAACATGATTTTAATTATAATTAAAAAAAAAAAAATTGTGTTTTGAATACATGATTTTAGCTTATGTGATGCATATATATAAACCGTATACATCAGCGTATAATTAACAATGTTCTAAAATGATAACTTAGACGTGGAGAACAAATAAAAGAGGAAGTATTAATCCTTCAAAAGTATTCTACTCTCATAATAGAACCTAAAACTAGATAAAGAATCCTACCTACCACACCAAAAACCAACCAGTAAAATTGATCGAGGTGCTTTGAAGGTTAAGTCAAATTTAGCATTATTTAGATAGAATTTTACTAAGTAAAAGTATTAGTTTCTTTTTTTTTTTTTTTTTTGATGAGAAAGTATTAGTTTCTTCACACCTTCATTGGAATTTTGTTAAATCATATATCATTGTCATGAGGACATGATGCGGATTTCACTTTTTTCTAAATTCAAAGGTTAGGTTAATTATCTCCATGCCGTTTGAGGAAGCTCGAGGAGAGGTGGTTGAAGGACATCACCTTCTCCCTTTCCTGGGTTATAGAACTAATCACTTAGCAGCATTTCACTATTAATTGATTTTTTAGTTATAAGAATATATTAGGAGTATAATGTGATAATAAATACTATGATTTATAGAATTATGGAAAAACCAACTACAGTATTTGAAATTTTCAATTTTAAAAAAATGCAAGTAATTCAAAAAGCCACAACTAAGTTTCAAGATAACATAGTCGATGATTTTCTAATGGAATATTTAATTTTATATATTAATGGAGAAATTATTTCAAAATTTTTTAGTACTCAATCATTCATTGATAGATGATTTCAGGATTAAAAATGTGCCTAGTTCTGTTTTGATAGATTATTGAGTTGAAATATATAACGAAATACTTATTCTTTGTTTTTTTTTTCTTTTGTTTATATTATTTTTAATAATATATACTTGTTTTTTTTTTTTTTTAATTTAGTTTTAAATTTTAGTATATTTGTTATTCTTGAATAGTGAATTTTTTTATTTATATTTTGAATTTGAACCTTTCCAAAAATAAATTTTTGGTTCTATTCTTGCGTGGCATTATCAATATTTTTTTTTTTTTTTTGTTGAGAGAGTTTCAACCTATGGCGTCCGCTTCTGATGATAGCTCTTTATCATCAGACCAAGACACCAATCAGTTTTTGGTGTAGGCGGGGATTGAACTCCAGATCTCTTATACAACATCAGAGACTTTACCAGTTGAGCTAACTGAAACCCACCGTGACATTATCAATATTATACCAGCTCACATCAAATTATAAATAAATGATTCAAAATTTGTATTACAAAGAATATGCTAATAGGCGAGTGATTCTTCTTCATATGATCATATTTCGTTGAGAGAGAGAGAGAGAGAGAGAGAGAGAATATATATCATCATCATTGCATCATTACCATATATTAATAATTACTTTTTCTTCTTCTTCTTAAACAATCATTACTCTTATTCCTATATTTTATATGTACCAATACATGCAGCAACTTTATAGTTCCACTAAATACATAATAAGTTAATAACTTAATTAAACACACTACACAGTCTATGACATATTTTCATGGATGGGATTGATTTGTCTCCCACTTCCTTATCACGTAGACCATTTGAAGATAGACTAATGAGAATTACAATGATTCACAATAATCAAAATTGATGCCAACAAGCTGTTTTAATTTCTTATGAAATTTCTTAGGCTTCCTTATTCTTTGGTAAAATTTTAAAATTTCACTAAAATAATATCTTGCTAATAGGGTAAGATTTCAGTCCAATACTCATGTGCATGGAATAAGATACAAATTAAACTGATATGTGACAATTTTGAAACACATATTTGTGTTTGTATTGCGTTTAATGCACAAAAACACTGAACGTAAGCTAAATCTCTTGCTAATATAGATATATTAGCCAATATTTTCCTACACATTATTCAATATACCTGATATTTTTGCAATACTTTTGATATTTAAATACAATGTATTAACAAATATATCTTTGGATGATATTACAAGATATTGATCTTATTTCTATTGACAAAAACCGATATTCCATGTTTATCGATAATAATATTATAATTAGTCATATTTTACAGTGGACAATGGGTCAACATAAAATTTGAAAAAGAACTTAATTATTTTTAGTTTAACTACCATGAGCGAGTTGGTAGAACCAAGCACATGTGATGAATATATTAAATTGATGTCGGTTCGATCATGCCACTAATGCCATCAAAGCAAAACAACCTTTGTTAAAAAGATTGAATTCAATAATATGAATCATTGTCCCCCCCATTTCAATTTAATAGCATTTTATGAACGATTGAAAACAAATAAGAGTTGCATACTATTTTTCTTTTCTTTTTTTTTTAAAAAAAAAAAGAGGGAGAAAGATAAATAAATAAAAAGGAGTCAACAACTTCTAGCAGATCCATGCATTTGGTAGGTCGGACTTGGTATTCATCCATGGATTTCCTAAATTTGGTAGTTACAATACAATGGCTATTTGTCTATATATTGAGTTTGAGTATTTTTTTTTTTAGATGCCTTGAGTTTGAGTATTGACCCATGTACATGTTGCATCTCTATAGGCAAAGAAAAAGAAATAATAATTAAAATTGTAACGTTGGTGTTGTCGGTGCACCCTATTCGACAATCCCAAGTCCTCACAAAAATGAAATAGTAATAATAGTACCATTCAACAAATGAGTACGCAATCTGTCAGGAAGGTCCCAGACCAGACCTCCACGACTCGATAGCTCGTTTTGTCATGTGCCATAGCCCACAGTGCCATGTGATCAACGAGTTTCTTTTTGCTAGGCCAAGTCAAGTCATGTCATTTTTTTTTTTTTTTTTTAAGATAGTTTCGGTCTAAGGCTGTGTTTGTTTTGGTGATAAATGATTTTAGGAAATCATTTACCACCTCAGCCCACTGTTTGGAAGACAAGGAAAATAACATTTTCCGGAAAATAAGCTTCAGTTGACCAGAATTTTCACCTTTGACCCAAAAGTGATTTTACGATTTTAATTTCCCTTCAAATCACTTTCGGAAAAGAGAGAGCCAGAGAGGGAGAGAGAGTGAGAGAGAGAACGAGCGAGAGAGAGCTCTGATCCACCACCACAGCCCATCGCCGGCATCCACGATCTTCGACTTTGTCGGCGCCACGAATGGACGAACCCACGAACCCACGATCTTCGACTTCGTCGACGGCGCGAACCCACGATCTTCGACTTCACCTTCGCGCCACGAACTGATCTTCGACTTTGCCGACGAACCCAGAGCCCAGATCACCACCGAAAACCGACCCACCGAAGATCGCACCCCACCAACGAACCCACGAGGCTTCGACCTTCGACCTTCGAACCATTGCCTTCGACGACCCAGACCCAGACCTTCGAACCATTGCCTTCGAACCATCGCTCTCTCTTCCTCGATCTCGTCAATGACTCCGTTTTTTTTAGTTTGATTGTTGTTGTTGTTGTTGTTGTGTTGTTGTTGCCGGAATTTTTTGTTGTTGTTGCCGGAATTTGCTATTGAATGGTAGGAAAATAGCATTTTCCTAATACAACCAAACACATAAAAATATTTTCCACAACAATTTTCATAATACACCCAAACATTTAAAAATATTTTCCTTTTCCGGAAAATAGCATTTCCGGAAAATAGGTATTTTCCAGAAAATATTTTACGGGAACCAAACGGACCCAAGCGAGCTCTTGATGATACTCTTTATCATCAGATCAAAACACCAATTGATTTTTGGTGTAAATGAAGATTGAACCTCATATATATTTTTCAACCATCAAAAACTCGACCAATTGTCATTTAAATTTATATTGAACACGTCTCAAGTTTAGGTTCACAATCAAACTAAATTATTTACTTTTTTGGGAACAAGTTCGAACTTGTTTGTGATTTACTTAATTAATTTATTATTTTTTATATATAGTAAATGTGGGGGAGAAAAGCCCAGCCCAACTTATTGGGCCAAAGGCCCTATCCGAGGACCACTGTTCGCCCGAGGAGACCAAGACGCAGCCAGAGGCCCATGTGAAAGGGGAATGTCCGCAGACGAGCACGTGTACCGTCCGAGGAGACCAGCACGTGTCAAGCGATCTGTTTAACAAGTGTCAGGGGAGAAAAGGTACCTCGGACACGTGAGAAGGTGACAGGAATAGAGAAATATCAAGGAGACAGACTTCAACCACCGCATTTAATGCTCTGCACCTACCCACCTGGCCGCATTTATGTGGAGAAGACCCCTGAACAGTGCATCCTCAGCTACCGCCACTCAGACAGGGCTAAAGGGGGAGTATGATGGGACATGCACTCAAGTGGGCGCACAGATGGTGAACAAGTGGACGGTGGAGATGGAGAAGGGCAGCACTATATAAGAGAGAGAGGTATCTGATAGTGGGGATCGAGAATCAAGAGAGAGAAAAGAGCATATAATTTTACTGTAGCTCCAACATTTGTAACTTAAGTTCATCAATGAAAATCGCCTCCTCGGACGAGACATTGATCACTGTCCGAGCACTCTTTTATTCAGATTTCCCCATCTTCTATGCCGTTTAATACTGTTATTTTTCATTACTAGCCTAGCTCTTTCACCCACTCTCTACAAATTTATTGTTTTGGGTTCAGTGGGCTCCAAACCCATACCTCCTTGGGCTTGGGCTGCAGAATCTGACCCTACAGTAAACATTATACAATTATTTTTTAAACTCTTTATAATTATATGCCAATAAATTACTAATATCTAAATTTTAATTGATATTGTATTATTTGAATCAAATAGAAAGAATGACTTTTATTTATGAACTTATAAAAATCAAATTCATTAACCTTGTAAAATTGTATTATATAATTTGACTACAAAATGAACTATTTTTATCATCAATAAATTATAAGTAGTAATTGAATATGTCTTTGTTGGTAAGTTGAGCTTCTATTTAAGCCAAATGATGGGTGTATGTGGAAGGGAATTGGAAATGTGTAGTTCTTGACTAGCTATGGATGCATGTATTTTTTAACCAGGACTTTTAGTTTCTACATGACGCATGGGGAGAAGAAGGGTGACAACATTAGAAAATTGTGGAAATCATGTTATCAATGAGTGGGCAACTTGGGTCGACTCGTCAAGGGGTTGATTATATACATAAAAAAATTTATTTTATGAGACCATCTCATGAAGTGTTTCATTTATAAGTCATAATATGTGAGTTTCTCAAGTGTGTGAGACTTGTCAAATATGAGAATAATACTTCATAAGACGGTTATATGAGATATTTTTTAATGCATGTGTTGTGAAATAAGAAATAAAAGTTAGTATAGTCAATTCGAGATGACCAATCTCCTGAACTTGAGAGAGGAAATTGACATTTTTTATTTATTAATTTTATGTTTAATTATCATTAATGTATTTAACCTATATAAATAGCCAATAATGAGATAACCTCATGTATAAATCCTAAAATATAAGAACTAATCCTATCCTAAAACATAAGGATCAATTTAAATACAAGCAAATAACAAAACTAATCTACTATTACCTTATTCAGATAAAGATCTATCACCAAGCTTAAATTTAAATACTTCAAATTCAAATAAAAATTTATACGGCATATTATCTTAGGTAATAGCATGAGAGATGTGAATCAAATTATGGATGCGGGAAAAACTCACAATTGAAGATAGAAGTCACTGAGTATATGTTTGGATTGTATTGAAAATAGCAGAGTTGAAGATGGAAGCCACTGAGTATATGTTTGGAGTGTATTGAAAACAGCATACGTGCGCGGTTACAATTTTTTGTAGATTCTATATACTGTTTATGAAACTTGCAAGTACGGATTTCAATAAATTTTTCTTTAAAACTAAATTTCATAGTACTATTTATACATTTAAAAATTATTTTGTTACAGTAATTTTAATTTTCAATTTTTAATTTTTAGCAATAAATATTATCCAAACAGCCATAAGATTGTCGGCAATTTGATGATTTCTGTGTTTATTGTGCTTTTATACTTCTTGGCGCCCAATCAATTGTGATGTGATGCAAACTGCAACGGTAACTGTGTCCTCTCTGCTATGACAAGTTATGACCAACAAAAAAGGTATAAAGAATGGTAGGCAGAGGGGAGAGAGAGAGAGAGATGAGATCTCACCGCAGTTGGTGTTATCATTATTTTATCCATATATATATTAACAGTACTCATTAGCGCTAGCATTAGCACACACTTAATTTTTAATTTAATTTAATTTTTGGTTTGGAAATGAAATTATTAATATAGAGCTGTTAAGCATATACACATGCAGAGAAAATGGACAAGAACTAGAAGACCGTTTTTCTTGACTTCCAAATCCAATGAGACACTGATGATCCACACTCCAATCTCATGCGTTATCATCGGGTGCCAAATAAATAAAAAAACCAGTCTAATCTAAGAGTCATGCCCACTACTTCTTCCACTACTATGTCGCTATCGCCAAAAGTGAAAGAAAAAATTAATTAAATAAAACCTTTTTTTTTTTCCCTAGCCGTGTAAAAGAAACAACAGTTCTTCTAAGTTCTAAAAGGTGAGATATTTTGGCAATGAGACATTGGAAAACACCGAAAAAAAAAATGTTTTGGAACTTGTATGCTGAATACTTATTTTTGCATTAATTAACTCGTACTAGTATATCAAACAGGCATATAGATGATATAAATATAAATTAATTAATACTTGTGAAATGTTTTCGAACTCTCAATAATGGGAGAGATTCAGCAAAAAAATAAAGAGAATTCATTCAGCCAAAAAAGAAAAAAGAAAAAAAATTTGATAGGAGAGAATTCAAAAAGCCATGCAAGCACAATTATTGTTTTTCAAAACGCATTGACTTGGGTTAGCAATCAAGCATGGATTTTCCACATTGTGTCTCCACTCTCCTTTCAGTCCTGTGGGCATAAGAGGATGCTTTAACTACATACTTTCTCCGTTCCACTTTTTTTGTCCTGTTTAAAAAGTTAAATTTTTTTAAGGAAACATCATTTATCGTATTGTCTACTTTTTAAAAATGTATAAGTTTCCAAAACTACCCTTAAAAAAATTTATCAAAAAATTGAATTAGTAAATTAATAGAGGTATAATAGGAATATTAGTAAATTAATGGTTTTTATTTTTAGAAACAGGACAATATTTTGGGACATCTCAAAATGAAATAGAGGACAAAAAAAGTGGGACGGAGGGAGTATATATTAACCAATAACCATCCCTGTATTTTAAAATATTTTATAAGATTTTTTTAATGATTTATATACAATATTTATTGTGGGGGTAAAAAATAATGAAACCTTAAAGGAGGTTTTCATGGATCTAATCATCACAATTAATTTGTTAATAAGGGGGTAATCCACAATGAGAGAACTAGACAAGTAAGATCAAAGATTGAAATGAAACTCTTGTATATTAATATAACGTAACTGAACTTCTGCCGAGATTACAAGCAAGATTAGCCAAAGTAAGAACACTCTCTCTAGACTCTCTCTCTCTCTCTCTCTTGTGGTTCCACCTTCAATAAGTGAGAAAAAGGCTTATTATACCCTTCCTTAGATCATCCTTCTTATAGTGGAATACCAGGCTGGAATACTTAATTAATGCGGAGGTGACATTGCTTGCGTGCCAATTTTTTTGGTTCCTTGGCTTTTTAGGCAATTCCTCCATCAGCGGCTCTCTGGGTAATTCCTTCCTTGGCGGATTTTCGAATCAAGAATAATCGGATAGGACCTTACCTTGGTTTAGTAGGTTTTCATCGTTTTTGCTTGGGTGCAGTGGATCCAAACTAACTGGGTCTTTCCCTTTATCCTCGTCACAAGAACCTTCCATGGGCCTAATACTTCGGGTTGCGACCAGAGCCCAACATCTTAGGCATTACTTGGGTTGTTACATGGGCGCAAAATCTCATGCCTACCTCGGGCTTTACAGGCTCAACATCTTTGGCTTGACTCCTTTGTGGAGGGGATCATTCTCCCACATTTATTACATGTTATAATAATTAACAAATCAAATTCAATTATATTACATGTTATTAGAAAATGAGAAAATAAAAATGATTAAAAATAAAGTCATATATAACTATTAATATTCTTTTTAATTGCCTAGCATAATATTCTTTGTTAAAGGAGGTTTTCGCGGATCTAATCGTCACAATTAATTTGTTAATAAGGGGGTAATCCATAATGATATGTATATTACTAAAATAATGTAATTGAACTTTTGCCGAGATTACAAGCAAGATTAACCAAAGTAAGAACTCTCTCTCTCTCTCTCTCTCTCTATTTTTGTTCGACCTTTAGTAAGTAAGTGAGAAAAGGCTTATTTATACCCTCTCTTAGATCATCCTTCTCCTCAGCGGATTACCAGGCTGGATGTTAGCAAATTCTTGTCCTATTAGGTGTCTCTTCGCTTAATTTCATGATGAAAATGAACTTTTGGGGTGTCCGATTTAGGCTGGTCATTCATTATTAAATGCAGCATGCATTAGGTAAGAACATCTAATTAATGCGGATATGACTATTACTTAGATTGAGTGCCACTTTTCCTGGTTCCTTGGTGGCTTTCTAGGTAATTCCTCCTTCAGCGGATTTCTAGATCAAGAATTATCGGATAGGACTTTACCTTGGTATAGTAGGTTTTTGCCTTCTTTGCTCAGGTTTAGTGGAGCCAAACTAATCGGGTTTTTTACTTTTATCCTCGTAACAAAAACCTTCCGTGGGCCCAATTCCTTAGGCCATGACCCGAGCCCGACATCTCAAGCATTACTTGGGTTGTTATATGGACCTAACATCTCATGCCTACCCTGGGCTTTACATGCTCAACATCTTTGGCTTAGCTCCTTTGGTATAGTAGGTTTTTGCTTTCTTTGCTCAGGTGTAGTGGAGCCAAACTAATCGGGTTTTTTCCTTTTATACTCGTCACAAAAACCTTCTGTGGGCCCAATTCCTTAGGCCGTGACCCGAGCCTGACATCTCAAGCATTACTTGGGTTGTTATATGGACCAAACATCTCATGTTATAATAATTAGCCAATCAAAAAATTTTTTTTTGAGAGAGTTTCAACTTATGGTGTCCGCTCCTGATGATAACTCTTTATCATCAGATCAAGGTGTAGGCAAGGATTGAACCCCAGAACTCTTATACAACCATAAAAAACTTTACCAATTGAGCTAACTGGAACTCACATATATTAGCCAATCAAATTTAATTATATTACATGTTATTAGAATTTATAACTATTAATATATTTTTTAATTACCTATCACAATTTTTTTTTAGAATCTACGTAACACATATTTTAGGCTATTATATATATATATATATATATATATATTTCATGTCATTGAAAGGAGTTAAAACTCTAAATCATATTTAGGGTCCGTTTGGATAGAGCTGAAAACTGAAAACTGAAAACTGAAAACTGAAAACTGAAACACTGTAGCAAAATAATTTTTAAATGTGTAAATAGTACCGTGGGACCCATTTTTAATAAAAAAAATTGCTGAAAAGTGAAAATTGTGGGTCCGTGAACAGTAATTTTGGGTTGAAAAGTCAAGTTTTGCGGCTACTGTTCAATGAACAGTAGCCGCTACAGTAATGCTACAGTGTCAATCTGCTGAAAACGCGTGAAAAAAAAAAAGAAAAAAAAAAAAAAAAGGCTGAAACGTGAAACGCAAAACGCGTTCAGCCCAATCCAAACGGAGGCTTAATGTCATTTGACAGGTAATTTATTTAGTAATCTAAAAAGGATGGAAGAGGGTGTTGTCCTTGACTCACTAATACTCGATCTTGCTATGGGGCAAGTGACTTAACCCCCAAATTCAAAGTAGAACTAGAATTCTAATTATATCTACAAGGAAGGTCTTACAAATATATAGACTTATTTCTAGGCAAAATTATGAAAAATTAGGAGCTCGCCCTCTTTAGAAATTTTCTATCATCACAATTGTTTGACTTAATCTTTGGAGGACCTCTTACCAATCGCTTAGGTGTAGTAAGTAGATTTCTTGAAACATTATTGGGGGGTGTAGCTTGGTGGTTGTAGTCTTTGTATTGTTTTATATGGCGTTTGGCAGAAGCTAAACAGTTCAAGTAGTTTCACAATTTCACTTTAGCAAATGTGTTGTGTCTATGATGATAATCTCATTAAGACCCCGATAGTACATGTGATATTACATATTGCTATTACCTGGTATGTGGTCAATGAATTGGCACCCACATTTTTTTCATTAAAAAAAAAAAAGTTTCTTGAAACAAGTCTACTCCCAATGGTCATCTATCATTCATTCGTTCTGTACTCAAAACACAAAACCCTTATATCCAACTGGAAACTCACAAGTGATTTTGATTTCATCATTTTGCATTTTATTTCCCACAAAAGATAAATGAAGCAATTTATTAATAGTGTGCTTATCTTTTTTCTTTCTTTTTTGAAATAACAGTGTGCTTATCTAGTTTTTAGAAAATCATAATATTTAGGTGGCACTGTGGCAGTAGTAAATATTTACTTCTTTCAGAAAGGAAAAAGAAGAGGAAAAAAAAGAAAAAAAAAAGATGAGCACGGTTGAAGGGAAAAGTACCAGCAGAATCTTAGCTGGATGCATAGCAGCTCGCACCTAATTTCCTGCTGACCTTTTCCCACTCTGATTCTCACCTTTTCACACCCTCTTCATCCATCTTCACCTTCACCTTCACCACCATCTCAATCTTCATCCACCTTCACCACCACCTCTCTCTCTCTCTCTCTCTCTTTCTTATCTGCAAACAGCAAATGAAACACACTCACACTCACACTCTCACTCTTCAGTCTCTGAAAAATTAGTCCACATTCCCACAAATCAACCATAGCCTCTCTGTCTCTGTCTTCTTCATCTGAGCCGGTAGCGTTAATGTGGAAATACTACAAGTACAACACAATGCCCACCATTTCCATCACAATCTTCATCCTCTTACTACTCTTATCTTTCACACCCAACCCCATATCCTGCACCCACATTCACACTCACAACCGCAGAATCCTCCATGAACCCTTCTTCCCACAAGACTCTCTCCCTCCTTCACAACCCCCCACCGCCACTCCTCCTCCTTCTCCGCCCACTAGGACCACCCCAAAATACCCATTTTCCGGTTCTACCCCTAAATCATCTCCATTTTTCCCATCCTACCCTTCTCCACCGTCAGCTCCTCCGCCACCTTCTACATCCACCTTCGCTTCCTTCCCAGCCAACATCTCCTCTCTCATCCTCCCCCGCACCTCTTCTCCCAAACATAAATCTACCAAAGCCGTCGCCGCCGCCGTCTCCGCCGTGGTAATCCTCCTCGCCATTGCCGTTTTCTTCTTATTCTTCCACTGGAGACGCAGGAGGATCCGCGGTCTCGACGACGAAGACGACAAGACGTACCTGTCGTCGGAGGTCCAAACAAATGCAGAGGAAGCAAGGCCCACCACTGCGACTGCCAGCAAGAGAGTGAGAGGAGCTTCCACTTCAGCAAGTTCTGAGTTTTTGTATCTGGGTACTTTGGTGAACCCTCGTGGAGGAGCTAGGATTGATGATAATGGCGGTTTGGATACTCGGAAAATGGACTCGCCGGAGCTACACCCACTTCCGCCGCTTACTGCTAGTGCTAGACAAGCCGAGGAAGAGGACGAAGACGAAGAGTTTTACTCGCCGAGAGGGTCATTGGGTGGGAGTGTGAGTGGAACTGGATCTGGGTCTCGACGAGCTTTCGCTGCAATGGGGAAAATCAGCGATTCGAGTTCGAATTCGTATTCGTCTTCGTCATCGGAATCGGGATCTCCTGCTCGGTCTCACTCTATCAGTCTCTCGCCGCCTGTCAGTTGGAGCCCCAAACCCAAGTCCAGAGAGGAAAACCAAAGCCAAAGCCATAACCAAGCTTCGGCTTCAGCCTTGAATGAATCAGCATTGAATGCAGAGAGAGCTCTGGGTTCATCTCCTACAAGAATATCGAATGCCTCAGATCGAGTTAGGTACTCACCGACACTGCCTGCTTTATCATTAGAGGTGGGTTTGGGTTTGAAGGAGCAAAACCCGGATGCAACTTCTTATTCATCATCACCAACATTATCTAATGCTTCTGAGCCAAAAAGACAGTCTTTTTCACCGAGAGATGCAGACCCAGTTGCTGAATCTCCAATAATATCCATGGCTTCTTCTTGTTCTTCATCGCCATTATCCAATGCTTCCAATCCAAAAAGGCAGTCTTTTTCGCAGAGAGAGCCAGAACCAGTTGCTGAGTCTCCTACAATATCCAATGCTTCTTCTTCTTCTTCATCGCCCCGATTATCAGTGTTGAAATTGCAGTCTCTTTCTCCACAACAACAATCTGAGAAAGGTTCAGTCGGAAGATACTCGCAGAAAGAGGTAGGCTCGGTTGCTGGATCACCAACAATGTCCAATGCTTCTTCTTCTTATTCTTCATCGCCGCGATTATCCAACGGTTCCCAGCCAAAAAGGCAGTCTTTGTCACAGAGAGACGCAGACCCAGTTGTTGAATCAGCGACAATATCCAGTGCTTCTTCTTGTTCTTCTTCGCCACAGCGTGATTTGGAGCAAAATACAGTTGGCTTATCCAATATTTGGGACTCAAATGCGCAGTCTGTTAAGGTTCACGCTCCGCCACTACCACCACCACCGCCGCCGCCTCCTCCGCCACCGCAGCCTCAGTACAGAAATTGGGCAGCTCCGAAACCTTTGACACCGATCTCTAAGCCGCCACCGACGCTATTGATACCGCCTTCAAGGCCTTTTGTATTGCAAACCCCACCAACAACAAAAACAATAACAGAGGTTTCTCCAATTGAGTTGCCACCGGCCTCTTCAACCATAGAAAACAATGAGGAAACCCCAAAGCCAAAGTTAAAACCTTTACATTGGGATAAAGTCAGAGCCAGTTCTGATCGTGAAACGGTTTGGGATCAACTCAGATCTAGCTCTTTTAAGTATGTTACTCCTCTTTTCTTTTTCGTTTTCCTTCTCTTTTTGTCTTTTCATTATTATTTTGGATTTTAATCTACTTTCGGTTTACTTGTTTTTCTTGTCCTAAAACTGTTCAGTTCTATACTTGTTTGTATCATATTTGTTGACTAATTGTATATTGAATTGGGCTGCTGCAGATTAAATGAAGAAATGATTGAGACATTGTTTGTGGTGAATGCCCCGAACCAGAAACCTAAAGAAACAACTCCACGATGGGCGGCTCCCTCACCAAATCAAGAGGACAGAGTCCTTGATCCGAAAAAGTCACAGAATATCGCAATTTCATTAAGGGCGCTTAATGTGACCATGGAGGAAGTCTGTGATGCCCTTTTAGAAGGTATCTATAGTCTATCTTGTCTTCTCATTTAATTTTCATGTTGACTTCTTGTTTCTGGGAAAATTGTTGTTCCTCTTATGCAAATGTTATGATTAGAACATATTAACTGTCACATGCTTTAATAATGAAAAATCAGGTTGCTTTTGATGTCTAACAGTTTTTATTCTGAATATAATTTCCTACATTTTATTGCTACTTTTGTGTTTACTTGTACTTGTATGAGAATGGCCTTCTCCAGGGTATTGCACAGTTGAAGTCTGTAAATGAAGCAGAAGTTCCTTAGGCAGGCCTCGTTAGAGTTAATCAACAATCACTTGACTTCTGTCCTCTCTTCTATCTCTTTCTCTCCTTCTGTAGTGCATGCCCATGTGCAGACATTTTAGCTTGCAGACAACAATTTGTGGAAAGTTACAATTATGGTTAGGATTGCATTGTTGTAACGTCTTTCAGTGTGATTATGAGTGGTGGGACTTGATACTCGTAGGTGCAGGAGCTGATGTTGAAGTGGCAGTTAAATAAACTAGCACTTCAGGATCAGGAGTGCCTAGAACTTATTGTCTGTCTTTTTCCTTTGCATTTTCATTTTGTTATGTACACTTTCATCATCTACTGTTTTGTGAAAAGCTAATTTTCTGTAATCCTCTTTAACACAATGCATTAATGGAATGCTAACAACAGATGATGCTTAATATATAGCAAAAGCAAACACCAGAAATTTATCTTCAAAACGAAGGCAAATTTTTTTGTTCCACGAGAAGATTAAATAGTTGGTAGGGTGCTGCATGAAAAATCTGTACATCTTCCTATATCTATTCAGATTACAGTAAAGAAAATGGAGCCCCAGAGGTCCTTGTGTAGATATCCATAACTGATGGGCTTTTTTCCCCCTATTATTGAGATACTCAACTTGTAATTAAAGTGAATTTCTTTTCTTTTCTAAACTAAAAAAAAAAAAATGCAGGTAATGCGGATACACTTGGTACCGAACTACTTGAAAGTTTATTGAAGATGGCTCCAACGAAAGAAGAAGAACGTAAACTGAAGGAGTACAAAGATGATTCACCAATCAAGCTTGGTCCAGCTGAGAAATTTCTGAAGGCAGTGCTTGATGTGCCTTTCGCGTTTAAAAGGGTGGATGCGATGCTTTACATATCTAATTTTGACTCCGAGGTTGAGTACCTGAAAAAATCTTTTGAAACTCTAGAGGTAATTCAAGTTATCTAATTTCTCCCTCTCCCTTCTTTCCCCTATTGGTTGCTTTATTTTTTGAATATTACCAAATGGTAATGTTCTGCGATACATCTTCCTTAGAACTTGGAATTTTCCGGACGCCCAATACCACAATATGTTGACTATTCAAATCCTTTGTTACAATTCTTTCTGAACATGGATCGTGTGTTGAATGGCCCAGGTTTTTAGGCCAGCTTCCATGAGCATAACTAGGCTTGCCTACTAGTTTCAGTGTGTGTGTTTTTGTGTGGACACACTTACCTTCGAGTCAAGAAAAAAAAAAAAAGGAAGTCAAAGGTGAACTCTAGTGAAGACTTGTTATCCAATGTTCATCTATGCCAATGCAACTTACGTTGTGCTGTATGAATATTTTGCATTCTCCCTGTAAAAATATCTTACTCCACATAATAGATTCCTGCAATAGTCCATTGTTCATTGTTGGGTAAAGATTATAGTTTTGTGGGTTATATTGAATCTAATTGGTTTTCCATCTACAGGTTGCTTGTGAAGAACTGAGAAACAGTAGAATGTTTTTAAAGCTTCTAGAAGCTGTGTTGAAGACTGGGAATCGCATGAATGTTGGGACAAACCGAGGTGATGCCCATGCCTTCAAGCTTGACACGCTTCTCAAGCTTGCTGATGTCAAGGCTGCTGATGGAAAAACCACACTGTTGCATTTTGTTGTACAAGAAATTATAAGAACTGAAGGTGCTAGACTTTCAGGAACCAACCAAACTCCAAACTCCACTTTGAATGAAGATGCAAAGTATAGGAAGCTTGGCCTGCAAGTTGTTTCAAGTCTTAGTTCAGAGCTCACCAATGTGAAGAAAGCTGCTGCAATGGACTCCGATGTGCTTTGCAGTGAAGTTGCCAAGCTTTCAAGTGAGCTTGGGAACATTAGGGAGGTGGTGAAATTAAATGAGACAGTAGGATTGGATGAAAGCACCCAGAAATTTTCAGAGTCAATGAACAGGTTCATGAAAATGGCTGAGGAGGAGATCATAAGAATTCGAGCTCAAGAAAGTGTTGCTTTGTCTCTAGTGAAGGAGATTACAGAGTACTTCCATGGCAACTCAGCTAGGGAAGAAGCTCACCCGTTCAGAATCTTCATGGTGGTGAGGGACTTTCTTATGGTACTTGATCGGGTCTGCAAGGAAGTTAGTTTGATAAATGAGCGAACAATAGTTAGTTCTGCCCATAAATTTCCAGTTCCAGTGAATCCGATGATGACACAAGTTTTTCCTGTTCCAGTGAATCCGATGATGCCACAAGTTCTTCCTGGATTCCCTACTAGGCGGCCATACAGTTCCTCTGATGATGAGACTGCATCCCCTTAGTTTTATGGTCTGAATCAGGATGACCTTTTAGCTGCATGTAGCCAAAAACTGCCTGGAACTGGTGGTGGTTAGGAAAGGTTGGAGCTTGTATGGTCTGGCCCTGTTGTAATTTTATTTTATTTTTTCCTTTTGATCTGTATAAATCCATGTAAAAGATTTTGAGTTCATCCTATAGATAATATACAGAAGAATTTTTGTTCAAAAAGAAGAATAAGCTAGTACGCTGAATTTTTTTGGATATGTATTGTAAGCCTATGAACATAAGTTGATTGAAGGTGGTACAGATGCTGTTCAATTACTTAATAAAAAATTCTGCTCATTTAGAAATATAGCGCCCTTTTTTTTGTTTTTTGTTTTGTTTTTTGATATGGAAATATAGCGCCCTTGGTTGTAGAGTCTTTTGGCTAAAAATTGCAAAAAATTAAGTTTATTTGTGATATGAGTACTGTTGAAAGATAACAAATATTGGCAACATTGTTGTTGAAATTCTAACAAAAAGTATGGGAGAGAAAAGATAAATGATGTGATGGGAGGAGTGGGAAAAAAAATTTGAATTTTGGTAATGAGATTACTAAAATTCTTGCCCAGGTGAAGTGCCTAAAGGTGGAGTGGTTGAAAAGGTAAAAACCAATTGTGGCAACCAAGTTGCCGAAATGGTAAGTAGGGCTCTAAAGTTGGAGTGGTTGAAAAGGTAAAAACCAATTGTGGCAACCAAGTTGCCGAAATGGTAAGTAGGGCTGTAAACGAGCCAAGCTTTGTCAATTAGTGCATGTTCAAATTTGGCTTGTCAAAAAAAGTTAAAAGTTCAAGCTTGGCTTGAACTCGTGACAAACCTAAAATAACATTTGAGGTTGAGCTCGTGGGAAAGTTAAAAAACTTGAGCTTGGTCTGGCTTAACTTGATTAATTAGTTAAGCCAAGCTCAAGCTTAATATTAAGTTCAAACATAAGCTCAATTCAAACTTTTGAGCTTGAGATCTAAAAAAAAATACATTATTAAATGCTTAAATTTCTAAAATTAATATAAAACGGAAAAAGAAAATAGTATATTTATTTTACAATTATTCAAATTAACAATTTACATAATTAAATTCATTCACTCATCATTTCTTGTCTACCACTTCAGCAATTGTTCAAAATACAATTTTTACATTCATGTTAGATGGTGAAGAAATAGAAAAATACTTGTTTTTAACTATTATGAATGAGAAAATACTAACATATTTCATAACTTTACTTTAGATGATTGATTTGGAAGAATCATATATGGCCCACTTAATTAATTAATTTATTTTTAAATGTAACTATATTCTAAAGTAGTTCTTAGAGAGTTAAGAGAGAAGAAAAAAAATTAAGGTAATGGTCTCATGTTGGCCATGTCATAATTAAGATATGTGTACTGAGTATATTTAGCTAACACATAAACTTGTAAAGAATCTATGCTTGAATTGTTTTGTATCAAGCCAAATAATTCACGAGCTTATTTGTGAACAAATTTTTTTGATTGGGCTCGACTTGTTTAATAAACGAACCTGAAATTAAGATTCAAGCTTGGCTTATTTATAAACAAACAAACATAAATGAGCTTTTTATTGAGCCAAGCTCGAGTTGTCCATGATCAACTTGGTTCATTTACAGCCCTAATGGTAAGGGAGTGAGGAGAGAGAAAATAGGAATTGCGGCAACATGGTTGTTGAAAATGGGAGAAAAAAAAGAAAAGAAATAAAATTATGGCAACCAAGTTGCCGAAATTGTAAGGGAGGAGAGAGAAATATTTAATTGGAATTTTGGCATGCCCAAAAAAAAAAAAAACAAATTGTGGCATCGAAAATTGGAGGAGTCAATCACCTCACCTCTTCTTCTTGATTCTTATTCTCCAAAATACTTGGAATATATTCTTTATTCATTCTCAATAAAACCTAACCTACTGATATCACACATAGAATCTCTGTCATGGATTCTTTTTTGTCTTTTCATTTCTTCATCTTTGTTATAAAAGGCAGCATGCATCATCACTTTTTGTATTGCATCTTCTCACAGAAAGTTACATTTTTCATATTGTTTCACTTACCTCCGATTGTTCATTGCTATATTACTCTTCTGCTTTGCTTCAGGGTGCACAATTAAGGATCGTAAGTTTTGGGTTAATGTGAGTTTTTTTGCTTTGCTTATTAACTTACAGCTCTAAAAATTAACAGATTTATTATTATTGTATAAATATATGCTTTGTAAATATTAGAAGTTAATACATTGTAAAATATTATGTATTGTTGTAGTTAATATTGTTTGTATGACTATGATTATGATTATAATTAGGCGGAAATCACATTTTCGTCCCTACATTTTCCGGCGATTCCTACTTTGATCCCTAGATTTTATTTTTACCGCTTTTAGTCCCTATCCTGAAAACGTTTCCCGTTTTGGTCTCTGCCGTTGCATCAGAAACGAAAAATGCACACGTGGCAAACGGTAGAATTAAAAAAATATTAAAAATATTTTATTTTATTTTAAAATAAAATAAAATTTTAGTTATCAATAATTTAAAAAAAAAATATTAAAAATTTTAGTTAAAAATAATTGTTCTTCTTTCCCAAGAACATGGTTGCCCAGAAAAAGAAATTTTTCTGCTTATCATCATCTTCATCCTCCACCTCCCCATCCTCCTCTTTGTCCTTATCATCATCTCTCAATCTCACTCTCTCAAAACCTTCGATACCCACAAATTGGCAAGGCCTCCCTTTATCTTTCTTTGTTTTCTTCGCCTAGATCTCTCTTCCTCGATCACCGCCACTCAACACCACCGCCTATCTAGGCGGTGCTTCCCTCGTTTCTCACTACCAAACCCCACCGCCCTCTCTCTCCTTCATCTGAACATTCCAAATCTCGCTTCTCTCTCTATTTTCTTTCTCTCGCTTCGATCTATCCCTAGATCTCCCTCAAATCTCTAGTTCAACCAAAGCCAAACCCCACGAGCACCACCACCATCCACGACAGGCACCACGACACCAAAGCCAAACCCATGACATCTCGGTTTACTTTGTTGGGTTTGCTTTGTTGCTATTTGTGTTTTGAATCTTTGAAGGTCCTTTGTGTTTGTAGTGAGATAGTGAAAAATTGGCTAAGTAATTGTTGAAATCTTTGCGAAATAATCGGTTTTCATCTAACCTTGAGACACACATGGATGTGGTTTGTGAAAGAATTGATTTTCATCTGAGTGAAAGAATCTTTAAAGGTCTTTGTGTTTGATTTTTGTGGAAGAACATATACAAATCTTGGAATAGAAATTCCTTGAATTTTCATTCGTTCTTAGTTATTCATTCTCCCTGTTAGTATTTTATTTTTTCATTTCTTTTTCGTTTGCATTTTGTGTTCTTCTGATCTGGGTTTCTTTTTCTAGTGGAAATGAATGTGGGAGTTGTTGGGAAAGAGAGGTCGAGGGTGAACACTTGACACAATGTGTTGATCACTATGCAAAAGAAGACCAAGGCATTGGTGGCGGAGCGTGAAGGGAAATGACTTTTGTATATGTTTTTGCTTGTTTGGATGCCAAGAAAATGAAATAAAAGAGAAGAAAATCTTTCTGGGCAACCATGTTCTTGGGGGAAGAACATGAATAACAATTATTTTTAACTAAAATTTTTAATATTTTTATTTTAAAATTATTGATAACTAAAATTTTATTTTATTTTAAAATAAAATAAAATATTTTTAATATTTTTTTAATTCTGCCGTTTGCCACGTGTGCATTTTTCGTCTCTGATGTAACGGCAGGGACCAAAACGGGAAGCGTTTTTCAGGATAGGGACTAAAAGCGGTAAAAATAAAATCTAGGGACCAAAGTGGAAATCGCCTGAAAATATAGGAACGAAAATGTGATTTCCGCCTTATAATATTGTTGTTGTTGTTGTTATTATTCAAATTTTAGACTAATGAATTTTTTATGGCTAGGACTACAAGCATTTTTAGTTATAACTGAAATTTACCATAATAAATTGTCACCATATATGAAATTTACCCAAGATTTCGGCAACTTGGTTGCTACAAATTTTTTTTCCTCTCATTTTCGGCAACTTGGTTGCCACAATTCCTATTTTCTCTCTCCTCACTCCCTTACAATTTCGGTAACTTGGTTGCCACAATTGGTTTTTTCCCTTTCAACCACTCCTCCTTCGGGCACTTCACCTGGGCAGGAATTTTAGGCATCAAGAATTTCGGTAACCTCATTACCGAAATTCAAATTTTTTCTCACTCTTCCCATCACATCATTTATCTTTCCTCTTTCATACTTTTTGTTAAAATTTCGACAACATCTCTTTTCTCATTTTCTCAAAAACTTTCAAAAGTACCCATATCACAAATAAACTCAATTTTTTGCAATATTCCGTCAAAAAACTCCTTGGTTGTAGGGATTTTTCCTCTTATAGCTATAAACTATGTTCCAACTGAATTTCAGCATTGTATAAAAGTGGATGTGATTTGTAGGACAAAGGATTTCTAGTTTAAAAAAAAAGGGAAAAAAATTCCGATTCTCCAACCTTTTTAACTTCAAAGTAGGTTTGGTTCTATAGAATCATTGGAAAGTGATAACGTTTGATTACATTGAAGATACATCTAAATTGACTAGTATTATAATAACCTTACGAGCCTATACTGGGTACCGCTTGATTTCCATTTCTGACTAGTGTTTTCATTTATCATAATCTGAGTCTGAGCCTACTTGCATTCCCAGTCGAAGTCCCTTTAGGTAGTTTATGAGGTCAACTAATGATATTCGTTGCCCGTAGAGTTACTGGTTTCTTTCAGACTTTAGTCTGAGGTATCTTTCAGAGTAATTCTAATTCTGTTCATTTTATTTTTTGGATAAAAAATTCTAGTAAATTTAGTCCAATGGAAAGGTAAGTTTTTCATAGCTATTAATGTTGGATAAAATAAATAAAGTGCTGCTTTTGCTTGTGTACCTAAAAAACGGCTGCTCTAGAAGTACGACATAGTACTGCTGAATCAAATATCTATCATCCCTTAAGAACATCCTGGCTGACATGTGATTATCAGCTCCTGGCAAGCTGGCATGTCCTTGACCAAAGATGGTTGAGCAAAATCCTATTGTGAATTAAATTTTTTAATGTCCCCCTTTGAGAATGACAATGTGTCTCTTGCATCAAGCATTGCATCTCATACATCATCCCTCTCATAATATGTGAGTCTCATATAAGTGTGGGACTCACTTACTGTGAGAGATATGTTGCATATACTGGATGCATAAGATAATTATTGCTTGAATATTGTTATTGTTAGGACATATGTGATTTGATGTTAGGAACATATGTTACCGCTTTATATAATTGGTTAATCCTTTAACAAAATGCACTTTACTTGTAATTAGGTAGGTCTAGGATATGTTTAATACTTCAAGAAACAAGGTTTCAAGTTCAAGTGTTAAAGCCATGCAAGTGTGTTCAAGAATCAAGGAATGAAGTATAGGATTTTAAAGCTCGACAGCTAGCATCTATTGAGGTTTAAAAGCTGCTGAAACTCGTGGCTCGACAGCTATCTCGATAGATAGGGTATCTATCAAGATTTATGAAGTTCAGTTTTTCAAGCTGATTTTCATCCAATCCGTGAATGTATGTTTGAGCTTTCTTTTCTCACAACCCTAAACATATATAAGGATTATTTTAAGAGCTATAAAAGGTGACACCAGTTGCATAAGAGCAAATTCACAAGTGTGTAGAAGAGTGTGACCGGAAACGTAGTTTGCTTTAGTTTTTCAAGAAACTGCTATGTTTGTACACCGTAGGGTTTTGTGACCAAGCAACTTCATGATGTTCATCGTATGATGAACTGAAGAACTTTGCAGCCAACATTTTTCTCAAGTTGGTGATCAAGTCGCATACTGGGATCCGTACAATTGGTTAGTCACGTACTGGGAGCTATGCATTGAAAATGAGAGATTGTCACTATAGAACAAGTCCAACTGGGCATTGGGGTAAGAGTTCAACTGTAGGTTGGTATAAGGTACTTGGATTCCTTTACTTGTAACCGCTTGTTTTGATAATAGTGGATTTTCGAGAGTGGTGACCTTAAAATTACCTGGTAGAGTTTTTGCTGTGTAGGTTTTCCCCATTCGTAAACAAATCACTGTGTCAATTTATTTTCCACTGCATACTTGGTTTAATTGGTGATTTGTTTGTGCTATCACGCGCATTGCATGTTAATTTGATTAATTAATAAACTTGGCTAATTTATCAATTAATATATCACAAGGAGTCAATACATTCTTGGCCCAAACATACATTTTTTGTCACCCCCCCTCTTCTACTAAACAGGTATTAACGCTTTTCAGTTTCACATTAAAAAAATTCGGATTAAACATCTTGTTTTTGTACTGAGAAACATAATTAAAAATATGTAGTGATTCAATAATCAAACAAAGAACTTGATAATTTGGAGCCACAATGAAATGCTTTCCTTAGACTATATTTGCACCCACATAAGAGTTGCTAAAAGGTTAATATAAATTTATCCCTAGTCTACAACCTAGTTTATTAGGTTCTAAAAATAGCAATTTTGGTGAAGTCCCAAAGGACTTTTAGTTTTTCTAAGAAAGCTCATAAAGAAGAAGACATTGAATGTGAGAGTTAGAATCATTTATATATCATGGGTAAGGAGTTATAACCGTCCATAAATTGTTTTCAGTATTCACAAATGTTTTCATTTCAATTGATACTGTTATCTTACATACCATTTTAATGACAGACACAGAACACACTAAATTAGTACATAAACATTACATACTCATAAACTAAAAGCAAACACAAACACTATCATATTAGTATATTTTGCATAATCTTGTACAATACTTGTACGTTCGGGTTTTGTACAAACTCTCAAGAAATTTTGGTGCAAAAGAAACTTGAAAATCTCGTACATCATACATACAACTCTCATACGTAAGAGATTCTCTAAATTTTTTTTTTACTTCATTGCCACAGTTTTTGTCACTTTAGCTCTACTAAAGAGGATTTAACATTTCTCAAATTAAAAAAAAATTGGGATTAGACAGCACTTTCTCACTATAGAAAAACATAAAGAAAATAATATAGTGATTCATTAATTAAACAAAATGTTTTAGAATTTGGAGCCACAACAAAATGCTATCCTTAGACAATAGATGCACTCACACAAGAGTTAATAAAAGGTACCGCAAATTTATCTCTAGGATACAACCAAGTTTATTATGTTCTAAAAATAGCAATTTTGGAGAAGGCTCTGAGGAGTTTTAGTGTTTCATAGTAAGTTTTGAAAGAAGAAGGTATTCAAAATGAGAGTTACAATCATTTATATATCATGGATAGAGTCTTAAAACTATCCAAAAACTGTTTCCAATATTCACAATAGTTTTCATTTCAAGTTGTACAACTTTGGACCCAAAAACTATCAAATTCGTAAATTCTACATAATCTCATACAATACTCATATGTTCGAGATTCGTAAAACTCACAGTTAATTTTGATGAAAAGAAACTTGATACTCTTGTACGTCTGAGATTCTATAAACTTTATTTTTTCATTTGTTTGCCACATTTTTTGTCTCTCTCCCTCTATTGAAGAGGAATTAATGCTTTTCACATTAAAAAAAAAAAAATTGGGAGTAACATCTCATTTTTGTACTGAAAAATATAATTAAAAAATATAGTGATTCAATAATCAAATAAAACACTTGATAATTTGGAACCCCAATGAAATGCTTTCCTTAGACAATGTAAGCACCCACACAGCATTTGCTAAAAGGTTACTATAAATTTATTCCTAGAATACAATCATGTTTATTAGGTTCTTAAAATAGAAATTTTGGTGAAGTCCCAAAGGATTTTTAGTGTTTCTAAGAAAGTTTTGAAAGAAGAAGACATTCAAAGTGAGAGTTAGAATCATTTATATATCATGGGCAAGGAGTTATAATCGTCCATAAACTATTTTCAATATTCACAAATGTTTTCATTTCAATTGATACCGTTATCTTACATACCATTTTAATGATAGACACAGAACACACTAAATCAGTACATAAACATTACATACTCATAAACTAAAAGCAAACACAAACACTACATACACATGGGCTTGAAAGAACACAAAACATATTATAGGTTTGTCATGTATTCAAAAACTGTAGCATCGGTTGTTTATGTACCAGGTTACGAAACCATTCTACTTCTACTTTTGTCCTACACATGTCACAAACAGACCCATCATTCTCTGCAATGTGATCCAACTTTGAGATCTATCTGTTCATGCTTTTGAAGTAGTCACATTGGTCCTTAAAAATACAATGCAAATTGCTCTGTTCAATTGAGACCCTTCTCCACATGTGACCAACTAGACTTGTAATTGTCTTTCGACATACCTCCAACTCATTCACGTTTAACTTACTTATTGCAGATATGAACTTCATGATGCTTTCCTTCGGTAAGTCTTGGCTAGTACATATCATCATAATTGAATATATATATATATATATATATGTTGATGGCAGATAATCATTCTCAGAAGATTTTTTGAAATATGTAACTCCAATATTTATATCACTATTAACAATGTAATTCTGAATTCCTTGATAGATGAGGTAGAGAGGGTTACCAGCACTTACAGACTTATCTAAGAAGATTTTTGCGTCTACGTTCGTTCCTTACATTGAATGGACTGGGCAATTTCAATATATTTGCCTCACTATAAACTTCATTTCTGCTTCCTGCGATGTGTAAGCTTTTGCTTGTGACCTTTGCAGTAGCAAGGTTAGCCAAGGAGTTGGTTGCAACCCTTGCTAGTATCTCAATCCAGAGTTCCAATGGTAGATGAAAATTGGACATTTTCTTCCCATCCATCAGAAACGATCAACTGCATGAAACCAACAGTTCGTTAAATTCATAAATAAATTCTAAATCTTTTCTTAAATTTACCTATAAATTCCTAACGGCAAGAAAAGAGAGAGAAAAAAGAAAAGAAAAGAAGACAAAGTGTAATTAGAACACGCATTCATACCAACAAAAATGTATATCTTTAACATATTTGATATAATTACCAACTTTTTTTTTTTTTTTTTGTTGAATAATTACCAACTTTATTAGAGTAATGTAATTTAGCATTATGACTTTTCAGAGACCACACATATATATTGTAAACCATTGATAGCCTTTTGTCAGCTGACCTAGAATTACTACACCAAAAAAAATCTATTACATCAAGTGTTAATATATACAACAAAATATGTATAGTAGTATTAGACAAAATAGTGCATCTACAAGTTAAAATTGTTGCAATAGTAACTTAAAAGTGTTAAATTATTGCATCAACAATAATAAGTTGCAATAACTTATAATTTTCAGTTGCAATAGAAGCTTTAATAAATTAGGAAAATTGTTGCAATAACTTAAAATGAAGGAATTGTTGCAATAAATTGATACCAATTATTTTTGCAATCTGTTACAATGAAAATTTTGAACTAATAGCTTATTGCAATGAAGTTATCATTGCAATAATTTGATATTAATTCTTTTATAGTTTATTGTAATGACAAACGCAAAATTGCAACGAATATATTGTTGCAATAACTTAGTATCAATTATTTCATAATCTATTGTAATGACAAAATGAAGAAATTATCTATCATAATAAAGATATCATTGCAATAATTTAATTCGACTTATTTTGATCAATTATTTGCAATCTATTGCAATAATTTTCGTGAAGTAATAGCTTATACCTACAAGATATTCGAAATAGTAAATTGTTTATTGCAACGATATATATATATATATATATATATATATATCATTGCATTAAAATTGTCATTAAAATATTTGGAGTTTAATACAACAATTTTTTTGTTATACAAACCTATTACATTAAATTTTATTGCAACATCTTGCATCTATATATATATATATATATATATATCATTGCATTAAAGTTGTCATTAAAATATTTGGAGTTTAATACAACAATTTTTTTGTTATACAAACCTATTACATTAAATTTTATTGCAACATCTTGCATCAACTATTGACTCTAATGTTATTGCAACGATTTTTTTCGTTGCAATAAACATTTTTTCTTGTAGTGAATTTTACAATTGACCTTATTGTTACTACTTGTTCCGATCTATTCTGGTGGTGGAAAAGGTCATAAATGTTATAAAACAAAGAATGATGTTAGGTATACTACAAAGAGAATTCAAAAGCAACATAAGATAATTCAAAAGCAACATAAATTATTATATCATTAATTTCGGAGTGAAAATAATTATATATATATATATATATATATATATATAAAATTAGGTATTTACCTTAGCAACAATGCACTCCTTTCTTTCTTCTTCTTCTTCTTCTCTTTTTGTGTGTGTGTGTGTAAGAAAAGGGAGAAGGAGAAGAGAAAAAAACTTTGCATAGAGAAGAAGAGCTGCGTAGAGAAGAAGAAGACGACTAAAAATTTTTGAAATGAAAAGAAGAAAAGTAAAAGAGAAAAGGACACTAATGTAGTGCAAATTGTGTGTATATATGAACTCAACTACTGATTGGCAAGGTTGTGTCTAGTGGCATTTCTAAAAGGGTAAGAGTTAGATACAGTACTTAGGTGATGTTCTTTAAGTTTTCTTCTAAGATTCTACCATGTGGATTTTTTATCATGAGATTAAAGTGTATTTTTTAATGTTTCTAAGAATGCTTTGAGAGAAGAAGACATTGAAAGTGAGACTTAGAATCATTTATATATTGCGGGTAAGGAGTTATAACCGTCCATAAACAATTTTCAATATTTAAAAACGTTTTCATTTCAAGTGGAACAACTTTTGTCCAAAAAACTATCAAATTCGTAAAATCTGCGGAATCCCCTGCAACACTTGTACGTTCGAGTTTTGTACGAACTCTCAGGAAATATTGATGAAAAGGAAACTCAAAATTCTCGTATGTCTTACATACATCTATCTTATGTACGAGATTTTCTAAACTTCTTTTTTTCATTTCATTGCCATAGTTTCTATCATTTTAGTTCTACTAAAGTTGAAGTAACACTTCTCACATTAAAAAAAAAAAAAAAAAAAAAATAGAGACTACACATCAAATTTTCACTACTAAAAAATATAATAAAAAAAATAAAGTGATTTAATAATCAAACAAATCATTTGACAATTTGGAGCCACAACGAAATGCTTTCCTTAGACAATATATGCGTCGACACAAGAGTTGCTAAAATGTTATTACAAATTTATCCCTAGGATATAACCAAGTTTATTACGTTCTAAATACAACAATTTTGGAGAAGTCCCAAAGGATTTTTAGTGTTTCTTAGAAAGTTTTGAAAGAAGTATTGAAAGTGAGAGTTAGAATCATTTATATATCATGGGTAAAGAGTTATAACCTTCCAAAATTTGTTTCCAATATTCACAAACGTTTTCATTTCAAGTGGAACAAATTTTGTCCCCAAAACTATCAAATTCGTAAATTTTGCATAATCTTGTGCAATAGTCGTATGTTCGGGTTTCGTATAAACTCTCAGGAAATTTTGATGCATAAGAAACTTGAAAATCTTGTACTTCTTACATACAACTCTCGTATGTAAGAGATTCTCCAAATATATATATATATATATATATATATATATTTTCACTTCATTGCCATAGTTTTCGTCACTTTAGCAATACTGATTTTCATCCAATCTGTGAATTTATGTTTGAGCTTTCTTTTTTCATAACCTTAAACATATATAAAGATTATTTTAAGGGCCGTAAAAGGTGACACAAGTTGCACAAGAGCAAATTCCACAAGTGTGTAGAAGAGTGTGACCGGAAACCTAGTTTACCCTAGTTCTTCAAGAAGTTACTTTGTTTGTACACCGTAGGGTTTTGTGACCAAGCAACTTCATGATCCTCATTGTGTGATGAACTGAAAAAATTTGCAGCCAACATCCTTCTTAAGTTGGTGATCAAGTTGCGTATTGGGATTTGCGCAATCAGTTAGTCACGTACTGGGAGCCGTGTATTGAAAATGAGAGTTGTTACTACATAACAAGTCTAATTAGGAATTGGGGTAAGGGTTCAACTGTAGGTTGGTATAAGGTATTGAGATTCCTTTACTTGTAATCGCTTGTTTTGATAATAGTGGATTCTCGGGAGTGGTGACCTTAAAATCACTCGGTGAGATTTTTGCTGTGTAGGTTTTCCCCATTCGTAAACAAATCATCGTGTCAATTTATTTTTTGCTGCATAATTAGTTTAATTGGTGATTTGTTTGTGTTACCTCGCGCATTGCATGTTAATTTGATTAATTAATAAACTTGACTAATTAATCAATTAATATATCACAAGGGGTCAATACATTCTTGGCCTATCAGTTATATCGTGATTTCTCACCAAACAAATAAAAGAAAATAAGAGGAGAGTATTGGACTAGCGGCAGCCTGGCAGGTATGGTTAAGTGGGCAGTGCAGTTGAGAAGCCACTCTATACTGGAGGTAGTATCTCATGGAGCCTCTGTATGCAGTGGATCTCTCATAGCATGTGGGGCCCGCATACTGTGAGGGAGCCGGTGGCTCAATAAGAAAATGTCTCTATATGCTGATCATTTAACTGAAACAAAGAGTCAAATTTGCTTGGTTATGTGTGGTGTAAAATTTTGGACACACTATTGTCCAAGTGTTCAATGGCTATGAATGGTAGGATGGTGCAACCTCTCAAGAAAAGGAATTTGAGCAAGCATAAAATGGTGACCATGACTGGAACATGGTGTTTAGTAAGAAAGGAAAGCATATTGTCTTAGATACTAATCAAGTAGGAATCAAGTGCAGCAAAGAGGAGAAGACTGATCGTTGCGATTTGGGGCTGGAAGCAGGAACATATTCCAAGTGTTGTATTCTTGTTATTTGGGGAGGGCAAGGGAAATGGATGCTCAACAACTTCTTAAGGAAGGTGTTTTGAGATCAGAGGAGGGAAATAAATCATTCCTTTGACTTGAAGTGTGAGAATGATGAGTGGGTCACTCTTGGGTTGAACTACGAATCAAAATCATATTTGTGCACAAAATACATAGTTTTGAGGCATGCTACTTCAAAAGGCAATAAGGGAGAGACAGCAGTAGCAGTTTTGGCAAAATTCAGGAAGGTGCAATGAAGCCTGAAGAAGATGAGCAATGGTAGCTTGTTGATAAAACACGAAAGATTGATTGACGTAGCAGCTTTAGGTCTGGTTGAGAACAGTGGTAACTCAACCAAGGCAGATGCAGATGATGTCATGTTGCATTCTAAGATAGCATAGTGGAGGAAATAGTGCAATTTTAATTGTGACATTGTTGATATAGTAGTTCCTTAGGATATATGGGGAAGGTAATTCAACTGAATGTTCCTGTAACCCCTAGAAAATATGGAAGTACTCAAGCACAAATGAAGGTAGTGTCTCCTGATGTAGCCTCTCCTGATCTAATCCCTTTCTTCTTATTCTTCTCGTTTCCTTTTCCACCTCCTTGGAGGTAAGTTTGCATCTTTCTATTATTTTGAGAATGAATTTTGCCTGCTGGAATGCAAGGGAGGCTTCACATAGAGTCCAGGGTGGTCACAGGACCACCTTGACCTGGAAAGAAAACAATTGTTATGTATAAATTTTAAAAATTTATGATTTTTTTATCATTAAAAAAACTGTGACCATCCTAAATTTTTTTTAGGTCCAATATAATTAAAATTTGGACAAAATTTGGCAACAAGTTTGGTTGTAAACTAAGACTACAATTCTATTCAATATTTTTTTTTTATTGAACGTGAATTTTAACAAATCTACCATTTAATTACATTTTCTTCTTAAATCCTCTATACTTGCAAAATTTCAAGAAGATAAAAGATCAATAGCTATGTCGTTAATCAAATATTTAAATTTCAAGTTTTTGCAGTCTAAAATAATACATAAAAAATAATTTTATGGATCAAATGGTAAATAACATCCGATTGACATGAAATTTTGACATATTTTAAGAACATAGAGAATATGCAATTCATCGATTAGATTTTTAAAATATGTAACCACGTTAATTCATTTAGTAAGAGTGACTACAACTAAGTTTATAGCCAAATTTTGTTCTTAAACTTTGGTACCTTTAACAATATATTAAGTCCTCGCAAATAAAAATAAAGAGTCCAAGAAAAATTTGATTTAACTAAACTTTTGAAGAGATGTAATTTGCATTATTGATAATGAGACTATTATATAATAATTTCCAAAAAAAAAAAAATTGTAGAAGGAAATTGTAAGATTTTATTTATTTGCGTGTGTGTGTGCTTTTTTGTCAATGTATGTTTTCCTTTTATTAGATTTTGTGTAATTTAAGTTTCTTAATGACTATTTTAAAAAAAATTCCTTGAGCTGCCATTGCTGCTGGAATGGGGCGGGTCTAATGACCTCATAGAATATCATTGGAGTAATAAATTTACGTACCTCTCATTTTGCTATGTTAAAAGGGGAAAAAAATATATATAAATACCTACAAGTTTTTTTGTTGATAAATAAGTAATTTTATTAATAAAAACACACTTGAAGAGCAACCTTCAAACAGAACAGGACACACTGCAACAACATCAACACTAGAAGAAGGACTTCAAAACACGGCATACTGCCCTATTGCAAACAAGTACACTCCCCCAAACTCCGAACACAGCAGGGCACCTTGCCATTACAACAATACAAAACAGATAAACACTTACCAACAGACCTTACTCAAAGCACATACAAATGTAGTGGAAGATATATTCCACCTATTACACAGAGTACTTGACACTGGTTTACAATAAAAAGCCCTCCATCTTACCTTTGTTTCTGATCTTTCTTTAATATAATTAGAGTCTTACAAACTTTCAACTAGAATTGGCATAGTTACTACTAGTTGCCTTGAATGGTTTGCTGTACATTTAAATGCTCTGTGATCTCTGCAGGGCCTCAGCATCCATGCGCTCTAGAACACGACGAGCTTCTTCCTCTGTTGCTGGAACAACATTCCTGAGCCTAAATCTATTCTTTGTGGCTTTTGCCTCAGGACGAACAGTGAAAGTAAAATAGAAAGTATTTGACACCTGTTTCAGATTATACAGGAACAGACAAAAGATATGCAATCAATAATGGAAAATTTTTAAACCGCCATTATGAACTGAAGCTCAAATTCATGTGGATAGTGCAAAAAAGGATATTATAAGCCTTCTACAATTACTCTTTCTAAGGTAATATAAGAGTCATAACATCATCCTATATAAGTACAAATCAAATTTTGTTGTTTGAAACCGGAGTTTGCTAGGACTTACCACACTAGACCTCATCTCAGGCCTCGTAACGTGAGCAACAACTTCAACGTAGATTAGAGGCTGATCAGGATTGTCAAGTTCTGTGTACAGAACACATGATTTGAAACGCAGGAAATCTCCAACATCCACCTGTTCGACAAACATATATAATAAATTGTTTCTAGATATGTACAAAGTTATTCATGTCACATGTAGGCTGAATGCCAAAATGGTAGCCAAAACATGGTAGTGCTAATACGTTTTGGGCAAGGTAGAACCAATCTTACTGGGCTCTTGAGTACAATCTAAATCCTCCAATATGATTGATATATAACGAATTTTGGTTCTTAAAATAAAAAGTGGCGTCATTTATTTGCAAATACAAGAAACACTTAATTCAAACCTTAATGCTAATTAATTTGGACTAGGCTCCTCATCATCTAAATGGGGTTGGCCATATGTACTTCTTTCCACCATTCCATCTTTATCTAGTAATGGTCGATTCTAAGGACATTGGCTGAGTTTTACACTTGCTGGAACGGACGTTGTCGTAGGTAAGAAAGAAGTGTATTTGGAATGCTACTCCCTTGTGTGCCATGATGTATTTGATTTGAGAGCGTTAGTTGCATCCGAGCAAAACTCCCTCTCATATGAAGATTCTGTTCTTATTCTCACTTTTTAATTAAATGGCTTCTTGACATATATTACATGTTCATCTTTCATAGGCTTTCTTTACACTCTCCATTTCAGGACTTAGTATCTTAATTTTTTGTGGGGCTTCTCTTGTATACGTCTTGACTATTAGGATAAGCATCCTAAACTAAAGCACACAGATGAAATCAGAAAGGGGGAGAAATTCTGTCTCAAAAGAAAGGATGAAGGTACTCACAGGTTTATAGAAATCAACATGATCAACTTCTAGAAAGGAAGGAACTATTCCAGCAAAGGCATAAGCCGTTGAAAAAGCCAATTCAAATGCTCTGTGCATCAGAAACCCTCCAAAGATTCGTCCATGGAGGTTTCTCTGTTGTGGATGGCATATCAAAGCATTTTCGAGTCGAGTATCCCTTAGAAGAATGCTGTCTCTGTCGGCCAAGGCTGGCATGTCACAGAAAATCCTGCCTTCAGACAACAAAGCTTCTAATCTATTCACCTCCGATTTATCACTTTGCCTTTTATCTTCTCCCCTCTTCATTTTTCTCACCTTATCTCTTGCTTCAGCTCCATCATAAAGGATCTTTTCCTGCTCAGTTTCTGGCGTGAGCCGGTTCACTTGAGCAGCTTTGTTAGTCTTGTAGTCACGGGCCACAAAGATGAAGTTGGCAGTCAGAGCTTCCGAGTCTGAATCATCAGGGCCCTCACCTAACAAAAATGTAGTAGATCAGATGATGGTCAACTTTGTGCAAATAGGTCTACAAGTGTCTGGGCGGAATAATGTTCTCATTTGTTTGAAGAGGAATTCATGATTTATGCATGGTTTCTTAGGAGATAAGTTAGTATGCGTATGAGGAGGAGTTGAATTCCAAGATTATTAAAACATATAAGGAAAGCATTATTTCTTGTAAATGATTGAGGAAATTAAAAAGAGATTTTATAACAACTCAACTTAGGCCAGTCTTGATCCCAAATAATTGGGGGTCAACTGCATTAATGTTTTTTTTGCCACTAATCCCTAGGTAAGATCACTCCTCTTTTGTATAAATAGGATGGACATCAGTTGTGAGTACCATCCTTGTTCTGTAGATTGGAATTATTTACTCCATTTTCATCCTTCATTCTTGGATTATATTGTGTGCATAGGTCATGATGCTCGCTAAGGAGAAGCATACAAAAGTAATCAACCTATGAATTTCATAGTTTTAGACTCAGAATGCCAAACTATGTCAATGCTTATAGAAAGAAGGGAGCAAAGCTAATAGTACAAAACAAATAAAATGGGCATTTTATTTGAAAGAAAATTAAAAAGATGAATACAATCAAGACCAAAGACCTAGTTATACCTCGTAATATCGAAATAGGTCAGTTTAGAAAGAATGTGCTTTACTACTTTAGTGTACTAATTGTTGACATATTAAAGATAAATGGATTGGAGTCTTATGATAGATCCTATGACTAGCTATGTTTTAATGGAATAAATTTTAGGTGATTCCAGCAATATTGATGATTCAAATCATGTAAGTGAATTAAGCAAACTGGGCTAAAGTATTAGCAGCACTCATCATATCTGAACAAATATGTAGTGAAGACCTAAGTGAAGATGTTGTGTCACTGAAGGTTATCATCATCTCGACATCAAATTAAAGACTAATTATGGTCCTGACTCCTGAAGGACATTGAAGAGTAAGTGATGTAGGACAGGTCGAGACACAGTGTACTTGTGCTTGTGATGGGCTTAGAGGTAGGGGAAATTGACAATTTATGGTTTAGAGCTTTAGAAAGAAGGGTTAGAGTTCAAAGGATAGTCACAGTTTTGGTAGGGAAAGGGAAGGATTTGATTAATTAATTGCAAAAGAGGTGAACAGAAATTTAGATTTAATTTGTCCACAGTTTCTGAAAATAATCAAAATATAATAGCATTAGCATGATCAGTATGCGTATAAAGCCCATGCACTAGAGCCCACTAGGCTTAACTAAAATGACCGAAATGCCCCTCCTTTCGGTCTTAAGTTAAACATCAGCTCTCTCTACCAAAGCTCTCAAACTCCTCACCACCAGTCACCATCACTTGTCACCACCACCAACAGTGGCAACTATTGAGAAGAATAAGTCTGGTGCCGCACATTTTGGCACAACAAATGCCACAACTCGCCAAATGACGAATTGTGGTTGGTGAAGGGGTGATGGTAGGTTCATATGGGGACACCCTTCTACTAATCACAACTCGCCATGTGGCAAGTTGTGGCATTTCTTGTGCCAAAATGTGTGGCACTAGACTTACTCTATTGGGAATTGAGATTGCCTCTATCATTTCTCTATTTAACATTGAATGGATAATGTTTTTTCTTTTTTGAAAGCGAATGGATAATGTTTATATATATATATATATATATATATAGTTTTCAATTTTAGTTTATTTTTCATTCTTAAATTAAATTATAATTTTTTTTTTTGGGTTCATGTCTCATGTCTTGGCATCCCTAAACTAAATTTCTTGTTCCGTCCCTCATGCAAATTGTTTGATGTAGGACCGAATCTATTATTTAATTTTTATAATGTATTAATTTTAGTATTTTTATGTAATTTTTGTTATTTTAAGTTTAGAGTTATTATTTCCTTACTTTTAGGTGTTTTTAATGTTGTTTAGTTAAATTAGGGTTTTGAAGATTTTTCTAGTCATTTAGTTACTATAGGTTTTTATTTTATTTTATTATTTAAACGCATTATAGCCTCTAAAGGCAATACCGATTATTATTAATAACTTATTCATAAGTCAAGGGGCCCTTTATGGATTCGTGGTTCATGATCAGAAACTATTAGTTAAGTTTTTGTTCCTTTTAAAAAAGTATCATGTGTGCTTTCTTCTGGCTTCTGCAATATCAGTGTCTAGGCCATGTATTATATCAATATGTATGTGGTAAATAGTTGAATGCATTTATGAGTTTGCTTTTGCATTTAGAGTATTTTTTTTTTGTGAAACGTATATTCTATATGTATGAAAATTTGAAAATATGAAAGGATGTTTGAAAGTATGAAATGGACTTGTGTAATTAAGTTGCTGTGTGTGTGATTGCTATGATTTCATGGTGTAAGTAGCCGTGTTGTGTTTGTGGTTGAATTCAAGTATGGCTCTACATATAAAGCTTGTAAGTGAAAGCAAATGGTTTATTCGTATTTTCTGGAGATTTTCTAAAAAATCTTCTTTCTCTTCTTCAATATTTATGATAAACAAATAGATGGAGGACTGAGAGAGATGAATGGGTAATTGGTCTTTTACTTTTAGGTATTGGGGTATAGCTCTTCAACTGTCACATGTGATTCACGTGTCTATAATTTTCTTTTAATTTAATAGCAAAATGAATAGAAAAGGTTAAGTATAACAAAGTTTTTGATTTAGAGAGTTGATCGTGCTTTTCATTAGTTTAGGTTATAAAATGTTATTTTGAGTATAATTTAGGGTGAAAATTAAAGTGTGATTTTTTCCTAAAAATATGTAGAGTTAAAAAAACAGTTTCCACCCTTTATCTTCATTTCTTTCCCTAAATTCTAAAATCGAGCAATGCTCTCATTTAACTATTGAAAATGAGCAAATACCCCCAACTCTAGTAATACATAACGGAATCTTTTTTGATTCATAGAATATTTCATTGGGAAATTACTAAATATGCTTGAGAGAGAAATGCAAATAACACAATAGTTAGGGGGGGGGGGGACTAAATTGTAATGAACATGTCGAATTATATTAATATTTCAAATTTAAAATCTCAACAATTTCAAGCTTAATTTAAAAAAAAAATTTTAAATTTTGACTTCTCTAGTATAGTGAAGAAGGAGAAAAAAAAAAAAAAAATCTTATGATATATTATATTATTATCTCCTAATTAATGTGCTCAATTTTTCATAATTTTTTTTTTTCATATTTGTTTTTACAAAGTTATAGACTTTTTAAGGTTATTCATAAGTAACAAATCCTTTAATAGTTAGAAATGAAATCTAAGATGGAAAAAACAAACATTGATACTTTTTAGTTAATTTAAAATAACAATAGCATATAACATCTTTGAAAAATCAAGGCTTACATCGAAAATTTAAAAGTTTTTGAGTATATGATTATATTGCCAATACTTCTAAGTTAATTGATTTTTTCATTTTAATTTTTAAGTATTCAAATGATTTTTTGGAATATCTTATATTTAGCTTAATCTTATATTTTTGTAAGGACTCAATTTGGAATGGCCCCCAAAATAAGAAGGAGATGTGGTACAACAAGCCCAAATAATAAATTTTTAGAGAGTGGGTGAAAAAACTAGCTCCATTCGGTAGAAAAGACCATGATCATTATGCAGCAAAGGACGCTTCAAACTAACCCCACGATAAAAACTCTCCCTGGCTGAGTCTTAGGGGATATCTTTCTGGGTTCTATCTTTCTCTTCTTTTTTCCCAAAAGTCATCTCTAATGTCATCCACTTTCAAGTTATGTACCACGTTCCTCACCTTCTTTTCACCGTACACGTGTAGGTTCTATTCTGGGAACTCCTTCCTGTCCCATCCAGCACCTCCCAGAACCTTCGATCAGCAACCATAAGGCTGTTTGGTTACTGTTCAGGTATCACCTCCACATTAATGCGGCCAGAGAGTTAGCTGGGAAGCATTTAATGTGGAGGTAGCAGCTTTAGAGGATGTTTGTTATCTCTCTCGGCTCCTCCTTTGTTCTATATTCACTTTCCAATTCTAATACAACTTTACGGAGTACCCTGAATAGTAAGATAGTTACATCCACCTCGGACCATGGTATCCGAGGTGGATCTTATCCTCGGACACATTTTAGGCCATTACATATGATTTCCATCCCTTTTTCTTATACTATTCCCCCAATATCTTTCTTTAACCATCCTCGGATAGGTGAACGTCCTCGGACTGGGCCGTTGGGCCACAAGCCCATTTCCTACGATTTCCACATCACCTTTTCGGATAATCGGCCCCACAATAGCCCCTCAAAATCTCGCTTTTTGTCACCTCGAAAAAAGGGAGATTTTGATATCTTGCCCTCACCCCTTTTGTGGACTTTCCTGATCTCCAGAATGCCTTTCTACCTACCCAAGGCATGCTCCTGACGTTTCGGTGTCAGGAGCACGCCATTATTAAATGATGACGGCTTCTTTGTCCCCCACGTTCAACAGCAAGATGCAAATCTAACGGTCAATTGAGAGCAGCACACATAATCCTTGGGTATAAACCTATTTCCACAGCATTTCAAGCTCCCAAGTGCATGATAAGGGCCAAAGATCCTCGGCTTCACCGCATCAGTGTAGCTTTTGAAGGATTTCTTGTTCCCGAGGGCGTTCCGATTCCTGAAGGTACCCCTTTTACTCAGCCGTTATTTGTGGCTACTCCTTCTGTAGGAGCTTCGTCGTCGCGTTCCATTCCTCAGGAAGGGAAGGAGGAAGAAGAAAAAGAACAGACTTCAGAGGGAGTTGTAGAGTTGTTGGATTCTGCAGACGAATTTGAAGTATTCAATCAACCTCTATCTCCCGAGGTGATTTCTGAAGAAATGGGCATCCAGAGAAAAAGCTAGAGGAGTTTGATGGACGTGATCGAAGGCCAGCCTGGAAAGGGTGCGCCGAGGAAGTCAACTCAACCCAAACTCCCCCTTCCCCCTTCCCCCTCCTCCCAAATCCCCTCTTCACCCTCCTCAATCATTCCAACCAACTGGGGTCGAACCTAATGATCCGAAGAGGAGGAGAGAGTCGAAAGATAAGGAAGTGATGGAGACTGGGAGATCTCATCCGACTCGTGAAGACGAGGCTCAACGAGCTGCGAAGCAGCAGAAGGTTAGCCATTGGCCTCAACGAGTAATAGAAAGGACAACCACTCAGTCCTCAGAACCCGAGGCTTGGCTCCCTGCACCCATGCTCGGTGGTGAGCCCCTGAGGGAAGTTGCATCGATTAGGGATTTCAACGGCGGAATTGGGTGCCACGTCGCCTCGGCCTTAGAGGAAACCCTCCTACTTCCTAAGGATATGACCGAGGTGAGAGGCATAAAGAAGAACGAGGTTTTCCTGAATGCTAAAAGATATTTGGGCATGGTATGATACCCTTCTTGCTTTGTTTCTTTAATTATAAATGTCATACACACAACTTTATTTATTGCATCTCTAACTCTTTTTCCTCTAGGCTGTTCAAGCCACTTTCAGGTTGGAGGAGATAACCAATTCTTGCTACCAGCAACTAGACGATGAGAGGAAGAAGAGAGCAACAGCTGTGCAAACACTCACCATTGCTGAACAAAGCAACGTACAGCTGAAGAAAAAGTTAGCCGAGGAAGAACATGCTCGGAAGAGTGCTGACTCAGCTTTGGAGAACACCCAAAGGCAAGCCGAGGACCAGAGGAAATGTCTGCGCGATGCTAATGACCAGCTGGCAAATTCCAAGGAACAGATATCAACTTTGAAGAAACAACTGGAGGAAGCCCAGAGGCTCAGAGACCAGGCTGAAAAAGCAAAGGCTGAGGCGGAGAAAACAAAGGCAGAGGCTGAAAAAGAAAAATACCAAGCCGAACAGCATGGATACGACGTCGGCGTTGCTGAGACGGAGGATAACCTCCGAGCTGAGGTGCCCGCCGTATGTCGAGTATACTGTGCCCAGACTTGGGAAGAAGCTCTCAACCGAGCCGGGGTGGAGCCTTCTTCCGAGCTGAGAAAGCTAGAAAACGTTTATTTCCCTCCGGCTATACGAGCATTAAGCTCTTCTTCCCAACAAAAGGAGGCATCCTCCACAGTTGCTGATTTGGCCAAGGAAGCCCAAACTCAGGATCCTCCCCTTCTCAATCAGTAGGAGCAATCTAAAGCGCCTGAAGTTCCAAAAGATATTTCTTCGGACAAAGCAGCAGAGGTGCCTAAAGATGGAGCAGCTTCTCAAAGCTTTGAGCAAGCTTTAGCTTCAACCATCTTACCTGCTGGGGAAGTTCCAAAGGAAAAAGAGAAAGAAGTTCCTCCTGAGGCGACTGGCAAAGCTCCCTAACCCAAGCTCCAAATAAAATTAAAACCATAATTAACATAGTTAAATTCCCTTTATTTTCCATTTCATTTTTTTTTGAGGATATTTTTAATGTGACGTGTATTTTCCCTTTCTAAATTTATATAAGATGTTATTGCTTTATCTATCACTTATACAACTTTCTGCACGAATATTCTTTGTTTTTACATGATCACCTGCTACAAAAGAGTAAAATCTGATAATATAAGGGAGAACTTAACTTTATGTATGCTAATTGGAAACCAGAGCAAACTATAACAGTGAACTCCACAGCACTACAAAGGCTTGCTTTTAATTCATTGAGAAGTGCCCACATTTGCGAAAGTATTCTAAATGTTTAACCCAGGGAGATACTGAGCACCTTCAAATGCTTTAAGTGATGCTCATGAAGTTTGCTTTGATACACAATTTTAGTTGTACGGACCCCATTTAAGAAGCATTGATTTCTACTAAATTTGTTGTCCAAACGATCTATCATACCTTAGTTTCTGTTTAACACTTCAGTGGATGTCAAAGGGTATTAATTTTCACTAAGTTTGTGGTCTGAGAACCTGACATAACTTAGTTTCTGTTTAACACTTCAGTGGATGTCAAAGGGTATTAATTTTCACTAAGTTTGTGGTCTGAGAACCTGACATAACTTAGTTTCTGTTTAATACTTCAATAGATGTCAAAGGGTATTAATTTTCACTAAGTTTGTGGTCCGAGGACCTGACATAACTTAGTTTCTGTTTAATACTTCAATAGATGTCAAAGGGTATTAATTTTCACTAAGTTTGTGGTCCAAGGACCTGACATAACTTAGTTTCTGTTTAATACTTCAATAGACTGAGAGACACAAGTTGCAGAATTAGGATAAATTGCAAAAGGAAGTAAAACAGAACTGTTCTTATTAATAGTAATACCTCTTTAGGTTGCTTACATTCCAGGGATGGAGTACAGTTTTTTCATCTAAATCCTCCAAGTAATAAGCACCCATTCCTGCTACAGATGTGATACGATATGGTCCTTCCCAATTAGGTCCTAACTTTCCCCATGCTGGATTTTTGGTAGTTCCCATGACTTTTCTCAACACCAAATCTCATGGGGCTAACGGCCTCAACTTGACATTTGCATCATAACCTTGTTTTAGCTTGTGTTGGTAGTAGGCCAATTGAACCATCGCATTCTCTCTTCGTTCGTCTATCAAGTCTAGATTCTTTTTCAACAGTTCATCATTTCTATCCGAGGTGAAAGCACTAGTCCTTAGTGTGGGAAAACCCGTTTCAAGAGGAATCACAGCCTCAAACCCATACGTCATTGAAAATGGGGTTTCCCCTGTTGACCATCGAGGCGTTGTTCGATACGTCCAAAGGACATGTGGCAGCTCCTCCACCCATTTTCCCTTTATATCATCCAACTTTTTCTTAAGCCTACCCACTATGACCTTATTGACAGCCTCGGCCTGTTCGTTTCCCTGTGGATAGGCCAGAGTGGAATATCTATTCTTTATCCCCAGATCGGAACAATACTTTCTAAAAACCTTGCTATCAAATTGAAGACCATTATCCGAGATGAGAGCTTGAGGAACCCCGAATCGGGTAATGATATTTTTCCAGACAAACCTCTTGACATCCACATCTCTGATATTGGCCAGAGGCTCAGCTTCGACCCACTTTGTAAAATAGTCTATGTCAACTAGCAGATATTTTTTATTTCCTACTGCTTTAGGGAAAGGGCCAACGATATCTAAGCCCCACTGAGCAAAAGGCCAAGGACTAGAAAGAGGATTAAGAACTCCCTCTGGCTGATGGATGTTTGGTGTGAACCTTTGACATTGATCACATTTCCTAACATACTTCTGTGCTTCTTTTTGCATGCCTGGCCACCAATACCCCTGAGTAATTGCCCGGTGAGATAAAGATCTTCCTCCAGTGTGACTCCCACAAATCCCTTCATGTAGCTCTTCTAGAAGTGCCTCTGATGCTTCGGGGTGTACACAAAGCAGATATGGCCCAGAGAAAGAACGTTTGTATAACTTTTTGTCCTCGGACAGCCAAAACCGAGGAGCTTTTCTTCGTATCTTTTCAGCTTCTGATTTGTCCTCATGCAGTATATCCTTCTCAAGGAATAACAGTATAGGATCCATCCAACTACGCGCCGAATTGATTTGATGGACCTGAAGCAAGTCCCCGTTGCCGGGGTGGGAATGTTTAAGTCCTCAACCATTATCACTCGGGGTAAGTTTTGCGCCGAGGAGGTAGCAAGGGTAGCCAAAGAGTCTGCATGGGCATTTCCGCTCCTAGGGACATGGGTTACTTCAAAAAATTCAAAATTTACTTGCATACGCCTAACCTGGCCTAAGTACTCCTGCATTCTTGTGTCCTGAGCTTCCAACTCCTCTCTAACCTGGCCCACGACCAGTCTTGAATCCGAGAAAATCTCCACTGTTTTTCCACCTAGTTTCTTGACCATCGCCATCACCATTAATAAAGCTTCATACTCTGCCTCGTTGTTAGTAGCTGAGAATCCCAACCTTAAAGACTTCTCGATAATGACCTTCTCAAGAGATATCAGAACCAGCCCCACTCCTGACCCCTGCTAGTTTGCTGCTCCATCCACATAAACCTTCCAGGCTGAGGCATGTTGCGCGGAGATAAGGCCAACTGATTTTTCATCCATGCCATGTGGGCTTGCTTCTATTTCTTCAAGGCCTTTAGCAAATTCGGCTACCAGGTCGACGAGAATCTGACCCTTCACAGAGGTACGAGGCATATACTTGATATCAAAAGCCCCTAGAATTGTGCCCCACTTGGCAATCCTGCCAGTGTAGTCTGCACTCCGAAGTACTGCTTTGAGTGGATACTGAGTTAGGACGACCACAGTGTGTGCCTGGAAATAATGAGGAAGTTTCCTTATAGCTTGTACCACTGCCAAAATGGCATTTTCCAACAGCAAATAACGTACTTCAGCCTCATGAAGCGACTTGCTTACGTAATAGACTGACTGTTGTACGCCATTATCTACTCGTATCAGAACAAAACTGATCGCATTAGTGGCTATCGCCAAGTAGGAAAAAATGACCTCATCCACCTCAGGACTAGACATAATGGGCGGCCGAGATAGATACTCTTTAAGCTGCTGGAATGCCAGGGCGCACTCCTCGGTCTATTCAAATCCTTTCCACTTGTGGAGTAAAAGGAAAAAAGGTCTGCACCTATCCGCCGACCTGGATATGAATCTATTCAAAGCAGCGGTCATCCCAGTCAACCTCTAGACCTCCTTGGGATTCCGAGGTGGTTGCAAGTTACTTATGGATCTAATTTGATCGAGGTTCACTTCAATTCCTCGGTGAGTCACCATGTAGCCCAAAAACTTCCCTAAACCTACTCCAAATGAACATTTGGATGCATTTAGTCGCAGCTTATGCTTCCTCAAGATCTCAAAAACATTTGTGAGGTCTATCACATGCTCGGACACCATCTTACTCTTCACAACCATATCATCAATATAAATCTCGACACTCCTGCCCAACTGTGGCTCAAACATTTTCGTCATCATCCGTTGATAAGTAGACCCCGCATTCTTCAAGCCAAAGGGCATTACTTTGTAGTGATAGTTTCCCGTAGGAGTGAGAAAAGCTGTTTTTTCCTGATCGTCCAATGCCAGTGGGATCTGATGATAGTCTTGAAAGGCGTCTAGGAAGCTCATCCGAGGATGGCCTACCGTCGCGTCCACCAACTGATCAATACGAGGCATAGGAAAAGGGTCTTTTGGACAAGCTTTATTAAGGCCCGTGAAATCAACATATACGTGCCATTTTCCATTTTTCTTTTTCACTACGACCGTATTAGCCAACCATTGAGGGTAAAACACCTCCTTGATAGCCCTTGCCTGTTTGAGCTTGGTCACCTCGTCTCTGATAGCCTCGGCGTGTACCTTAGACGGACGCCGATGTGGCTGTTTCTTCGGGGTAGAAGAGGGGTTAACATTCAAATGATGACAAATGAAGCATGGATCCACCCCTGGGGCTTCGTAAGCATTCCATGCAAACACATCAACGTTTCTTCTAAGGACCTCAATCAATTGCTCCTTCTCCAACAAAGGCAACTGTGCCCCAACCTGAAAGAACTTATCCGGATCATCCCCAACACTCACCTTTTCCAAACTCTCACACTCCGCCTCACCGGCAGGTGTGCTGAAGAGGGTCTCCGGAGTCTTTGATTGCTATAAGTCATTCTCGGTCGTGGCTGAAGTATCCGTCTCTGGCCGACGTTGAATAGCCGTTATCAAGCACTGCCTAGCCATAGACTGGTTTCCCAATATTTCTGATACCTGGCCTCCTGAGGGATATTTCACCTTTTGATGATGTGTGGAAGAGACGGCTCCCACGGTATGCAGCCAGGGCCTGCCCAGAATAGCCGTATATGGAGAGAAAGCATACACCACGATGAAGTCCACCTCCACTACTTCCGAGCCAGCCTAGACGGGTAATCTTATCAGGCCCATCGGAATGACTGATCTACCTTCAAAGCTCACCAAAGGGGAATTGTAGGCTGTCAAATCCTAGAGTGTCAAGTTTAGCCCCTTATAAAGATCAGGGTACATAACCTCGGCTGCGCTCCCCTCGTCAACCATCACTCTCCTCACATCATACCCCCCAATCCTGAGTGTAACCACCAAAGCGTCGTCATGCGGTTGAATGGTTCCCGCCTTATCTTCATCTGAAAAACCCAACACCAATGGAGTGCCCGCTTTGACCTTCTTCGACATTGAACTGGAGCCTTCATCCAAACAACAAGACACAGACATTACCCTGGAGGGGCAAGACCTGATTTTTCCTGAGGCAGCAAATATAACGTTTATCGTGCCTAAGGGGGGTCCTAAAGAAGCATCTCCCTGAAATGTCGAACCTGCCTGGCTTCCTCGGCCACTGGAATGATGCAAAAGCTGGGTCAATTTCCCTTCTCGGACCAGCTGATCCAAATGGTCCCACAAATTTCTGCAATCTTCAATAGTATGTCCATGATCCTGGTGATATTGGCAGTAAAGGTTTTGATTACGTTTCGCAGGATCCCCTGCCATCCTATTGGGCCATCTGAAGAATGGCTCGTTTTTTATCTTCTCCAGAACCCGTTGTGCTGGTTCTCGGAACACGGCATTAACCACCTGGGAATTAGCAGATCCTGGTTGCCCCCCAAAGTCCTTCCGAGGTCGGTTATTACTGTACCGGTCCGACCTGAAATCCCTCATCTCCTGAGGGATTACCTTGGATTTTCCTCTACCCTGTATCTGATCCTCCTCTACCCTTCTATACTTGTCAATCCGATCCATAAGCTGACGCACGTTGGTAACAGGTTTACCAGTCAGAGATTTCCTCAGATCATGCTCAGTTGGAAGGCCAGCCTTAAAGGTATTAATAGTCACGTCATCATAGGCTCCATCTACTTCGTTGAACATTTCCCAGTATCTATCATAATAGGCCTTCAGGGTTTCCCCCTCCTGCATAGACATGGATAATAACGATCCCAAGGGCTAAGAAACCCTCCTGCAGGTGATAAAGCAAGCACCAAAAGCTTGGGTGAGCTTCTCAAAGGAGTCAATGGAATTCGCTCTTAGACCGTTGAACCATCTCATCGCCACTGGACCTAGGCTAGATGGGAAGACCTTACACATCAAGGCCTCATCCTTAGCATGAACGGCCATTGTTTGACTGAAATGGCTAACATGTTCCACTGGATCTGTTCGGCCATTATAAATGGTGAACGTGGGCTGATGGAATCGCCGAGGAAGGTTTGCATCCTTAATGCGTCGCGTAAATGGCGATCTGGAAACTTGACTCAACACTTTGTTCAGGGCGTCATTCCCTAAACCCTTGCGAGGCGGACTCTTATATTCTCGTCTACGGTGGTACTCCTCATCATAGGAAAAAGATTCACTGGGTGGAGTTCTTGACCTTTGTCTATAACTGGTGTCATCTGACTCCTCAGAGGATTGCCTGGAGTTGTGAGACATACGCCTTCGTCGCTCGTGTCGCAATTCCCTTTTCAATTTGTTAATCTCACGTTGCATGTCCCCGTCGTTCTTTACATGGGAAATATGGCTTTTCCCCCGAGAATGACTTCTATCAGTGTGGGTTGTTCGCACACTTCCCTCACGACCCCCTCTTTGTTCAAGGATTACCAACGGATTACCATGCTGAGACCCCCTGGACTCTGCCTGGTGTGGATTAACATCCATCTGCTGTGGGCCCACCACTGGCTACTGCAGTGCTCCCCCTTCCATCACAACCGCTGCACTTGCCTTTCCCTACAAATAGATCAAGTTCTTCCCACAAACGGCGCCAATTGTAGGGACTCAAATTGGAATGGCCCCCAAAATAAGAAGGAGATGTGGTACAACAAGCCCAAACAATAAATTTTTAGAGAGTGGGTGAAAGAACTAGCTTCATTCGGTAGAAAAGACCATGATCATTATGCAGCAAAGGAAGCTTCAAACTAACCCCACGATAAAAACTCTCCTCGGCTGAGTCTTAGGGGATATCTTTCTGGGTTCTATCTTTCTCTTCTTTTTTCCCAAAAGTCATCTCTAATGTCATCCACTTTCAGGTTATATACCACGTTCCTCACCTTATTTTCACCGTACACGTGTAGGTTCTATTCTGGGAACTCCTTTCTGTCCCATCCAGCACCTCCCAGAACCTTCGTTCAGCAGCCATAAGGCTGCTTGGTCACTGTTCAGGTATCACCTCCACATTAATGTAGCCAGAGAGTTAGCTGGGAAGCATTTAATGTGGAGGTAGCAGCTTAAGAAGATATTTGTTATCTCTCCCGGTTCCTCCTTTGTTCTATATTCACTTTCCAGTTCTATACAACTTTGCGGAGTATCCTGAATAGTAAGATAGTTACATCTACCTCGGACCATGGTATCCGAGGTGGATCTTATCATCGGACGCGTTTTTGGCCACTATATATGATTTTCATCCCTTTTTCTTATACTATTCCTACAACATCTTTCTTTAACCATCCTCGGATAAGTGAACGTCCTCGGACTGGGCCGTTGGGCCACAAGCCCATTTCCTACGATGTCCACATCACCTTTTTGGATAACCGGCCCCACAATTTTCATATATTAATGATAATTTATTTATTGATTATTTTCAATTATTATTTTAGTTATATATATATATATATTATGTTAATCAAATATTTATTTTAATAAATTAAGTAATTTTTTCTTCTATTAATAAAAATGTTTTTGAGTTAATTTTGTCTCAACTTTGGGTCATTTGCATTTGCCATCTCGAAAGTACTTTAATAATTTTATTGTGAAATATTCCATGAATCAAAAGATTCTATAACAAAGTAGGGGTATTTACTCATTTTCAAAAAATTAATTTTTGATTTTGTAGTTTAGGATGATAATTGTGAACTAACCCATAAATAAAAAGGGAGAAAGTGGTTTTTTTTTTTCCCAAATATGTAATTTGTACATTTTTTTCCTCCACTTTTAAGAAAAGCCCAAAAAAATATTGATGTGAGAGATATTATACATTATATTATATAAATCTTACAAATTAATGTGTCATCAATTATAAAAAATAATTCAAATACAAAAAGAAAATAAAATTTGTAACTGTTTTACCATTTTCCTAAAGAAAATTATGGATTAATATATATGCAACTCAATCTTCATTAAGGAAATTAGTAATTTTAAAAGTAAGAATGATGGATTTTAAATTTAAAAAAAATTAATATAGAATATTAACTAAATTTTATTACTGTAATATTTAAACATAAGAAGGTGTATTTAAAAATTATAGCTGTAGATCTCAAAGACTCAAACTGTATTCTATTCATTTTCCATATTACATTACCTTGAGTTATGACTTCCATTTGAATCTCAATTGAGGAGCGGCCAACCCATATGATAGAACCACTTATTTTGAGATCTTTGTCAACACTTATTGGCTTCTTCAGCACGATCCTGTCCACAGAAGCTGTGACTAGCATAAGAGGCCTTGTTGTGATATCATCATCCGAACAATGCTAATTAATCCCACACCAAACAAACAAACAAACAAGTCACTAAGATACTATTCATAGGTCTCACCGTACTATTTAGCTTTTTTTTACAACACTTTCAATAAAAAAGTTTTCAATTTCAATTAAATAAATTAACTATTCCCAAACAGACTTAAAAGTTCATTACAAATTTCCAGCTTTTAACATGCAAATGATCAACTATGCACACAAGTTAACCCCTTTGAGAGAAGTAAATTTCAAGAATTTCCTAATGAAGTGTAAAATTCCAGTACATGTGGTAAAATATTAAGGGAATCACTTACCTTGACATGTTTCCAGCTTTTTACATACAAATGAATGTGATCCGCCACACAATATAGCAACTTTGTTTTTTAAGTCACCACAAAGATTTTATCACTACTGGATTATCACTTGAACCCAACAACATCTCATTTGAGAGAAGTAAATTTGAAGCAATACTACCCAAAGTGTTAAATTCCAGTAAACAAACAAGTGGTAAAATGTTGAGAGAGAGAGAGAGACCTTGAAAGTGATGGTGCCAGCCAAGGCATCAAGGTCTTCGAGCAACTTTCCAATTCTGAACTCATTCCATGGATCCTTATACTGCTCTCTCAAGGTGGAGTCGGAGGAGAAAGCATAGACAATGGTGGTGCGACTCTCTGAGGGAGTTCTTGTGAGCAATTCAGTAGGAGGAGGGGCATCGTCTGGTATGTCAAATAGCCTCTCATTGATGCTCACCCTCTCGTCCCACAATGCATCTGTCACTGGTGAATGGTACACTCCTGGCCAGTAGCTAATGGGCTTGTGCACCTCAGAAGAAGTAGGAGAAGATTTGGCATCCTCAGTGGGCTTAGTCAAAGTAGAGACAACAGGAATGGTGTTAGAAGAAAGAGAGGAATTCAAATCCATGGAATATTTGGTTTTTCCTTTCAAAGAAACACCACCGGGTTTTAGACTAGTTTTGTGTAGAGAAGTCACAAATGGGATGCGAGAGTGGAAGCAAGCATATATAATGTGGCTGAGTGTTAGTATTACATACCGACATGTACAGAGTGTGAAACACGATTTCACTTTATTATTTAAATTGTGTATGAATGTGCCCAATTAAGAGGGTGATTAGTATTATTATTTACACAACAGTTTTCAATTATATTATATGTATTTTTATATACTTTTTTACCTACACGTATTTTCACAAAACAACAACGTTTTTAAAAATATCCTACCAAACGGATCCTAACTGAGTGTAACATATATAATGAGAATTTGATTGGGTGCAATAAACAGTGTAATATGAATTAGATAGGTCACTCTGTCACTGTGAGGGCAACCAATAAAATTGGAACAATGTTACTACACAAACAAATATTCTGCTGAGTGCGATGCCTTCATTATATGGATGTATCAATAGTAATAGTGCAGGTAGGGTAGGAAGAATCCATTATTCACGTGGCGGGTCCAACACAAAAATGAAATCTCAACTGAATTAAAAAAAAGAAAAAGAAAAAAAAAAGAAACGACCATTATTATTATAATTATTATGCCCATTCCCTCTGCCCCAATTCCCTCTCAAAGAAAAGACCATTGATTAAAGAGAAACCCACCGTAGAAATAAATGTGACACACCCTATGTGAGGTGGGCCGGCTTTAGACTCTGGCTTCTCACTCAAGCAAAAATGTTTATGAGGGTCTGGGTTTCCAATTCTATGAGTACTTATTAGAAACTGTCTGGAAGTAATTAAATGCATGATAAATAAAGTTCACTGTAAATATGAAAGAATAAAACGAAAAATGGAATATCATGCAACTATACTTCTAAAATACCTAATAAAATTTTCGAATTCTAGTAAGGTTGGGATAAAATACAAATTCGAGTTGCTCCAATGGTAGCATCACATGAGGAAATCAAGTCGATTACATGAGAGAGTTTAAAATTGCATATAGTGTCAAATAATTGAACATTGATAATAATTACTTATTTGATGGATGTGGTACACGAGAAAATAAACTAATATAAATCCCTTGTTCTTAGTGTCAAATCGTTATCAGAGTTAATAATCCAAAAAGGTGGCTTTAGGATCAACCGACTATCGACCTTTTCTTAGGCTACCAAATCAATTAGTTTAGTGTGCATAATAAATTAATAATGTATATTATGTATATATCAATTATATATATATACAGCCGATGTGAATGCTGACATCACATGCGCAAATCAAGTTACTCGAATGCTGACATGAAAAAAAAAAAAAAGTTGACATGAAATGCGTAAATCATGTCTGGCTTTAATGGTGTGGCTAGAAGAATTTCGAACAAAGATTGGGTGGCAAGTCCAAAAACTAACTCTATCTTTAACTTTAACTTTTCTTTAGCAATGATGATGTGTCTCACTTGATGTAGTGTTTTATTTTTGAGTATTTCTATTGAGAACACCATAAAATGTCAATTGCGATACAAATTTTTTTTGGATACCTCAATCAATTGTTTGGTATTACCTAATGTATCTATTGGAGCATGCAGAGTTCAAATATCTATTTTCCAACTGTCGAATTAAATAAAAAAAAGGTAGAAAGTTCTTGGCTATTAATAATAATTGTTAGGGCTTAGGATCATTTAAGTATTGACAAATTGCGTGTTAAAATTTTTGTGGCAATTGCAAAATGTTTTTCATGTAAGTCAATTGAGTTATGGTTTGGGTTTTCAAGAAGAATAGAGCTGAAAGTTGAAGTTGTTGATTCTAAAGAATTGAGTCAATTGAAGATGAAGTTTGGTCAATCGAGTTGTCAAGCAAGAAGACAAGAATAGAGCCACAGAGCAGTTCACTCCACTGTCCACTATTCCACTCTTGCCCAAAAGATGTTTCATATTAATTTTGAAGTTTGAGTGCAGCCATCCAACCTTTGATTTATAAACCTTATATGCACGAAAATAAAACCCTAATTGATCTAGAACGATGGTAGGAGGCTAGTGTACCTTTTTAAAGGGAAGTTCTTGTATTCTTTCATATCTTTACCCTCTCCCATTGACCATCTTTGAGAGGAGAACGTTACCAAAATATTGAGCGTATGTAGCCTTGAGTGATTTGGATTGTTGGAAAACCACAAAGACGTTAGAAATCTTCAAGATGCCTTGGAGTATTTGAGAGATTGGACTTGTGTTTAGCGTATACTCAACTTGCGTTTGGGACCATAAAGAGAAACGACTAATGCAGGTTGTTGTTAGTAGGAGCTGGACGCTCAAGTACGTGTATATTGCATAACTGAAAGTTTTGTATGTCGTTATTTATTGCAATTTAATTTGGATTTAGTTAATCACTTTGTTAAGTTAATTTGGATTAAAATTTGTAACAAGCTGTACCAGGTTTTTAAACATGAACTTTAAATAACTAGTTAATAGAGATGGAAAAAGCTGACAGGGTTAACAATGATAATAGAATACGATTTTTTTTTTATTCCATTAGATTTCCACGTGGACTACCACTTGACCATAATTGATTTTTTTTTTAAAGGTAGAGGAATGCTACACCTATAATAGTTTCATAACAAATTTTAAATAAGTGATAGACTGTTATTTGTTACAATCTTGGTCCACGGCTAATATCACATTTTCAGCCATTGATAATAATTTACTACTCACAATTTGTTGTGAAAATATTGTCATCATATCATCATTTCATAAAAAAAAGTTTAATAACCCAGTTCAATAGACACCGTTATCCCTTATTAGAAACCCAAAAAAAAAAAAAAAAAAAAATATCCCAAACAACTCAGAAAACACTAGCAATCACAGCAACATGACCAATAACAAATATTGAGCAACACTTAAAAAGTGAGGAAGACGAAAAGGGCGGAGAAGTGAACAACTAATAGAGAAGAGATTTGCGTTTTCTTAGTGAGTAGCACTAGCACCAACAACCACCGTCAATACTATAATTAACTGCACCGCACCCTCTTGACTTTCATTTCTCTCTCATTTTCTTTTTCGTAGATCTCACGCAATGCTTACTTTTATAAATTTTATAACACAAATAAATCAATATATATATATATATATATATATTAATAGGTAAAGCTAATAAAAAGTTCAATTAGAATTTGAAATTAGAACTCAATTTTGTATCATATGAGACATAAATTTATGCCAAATGGACTTTTCTGAGTTGTTTGGGATTTTGTAAAAGTCCATTTGGCATAAAAGAATAATTTTTTTTTAATTAAAAATAACATATTTAAAACGTTAGAAACCGCAGAGACCATTTTAACACATTCGACAAAAGTTTGGGTTACAACAAAAAAAAGAAGAAGCAATAATAACAAAATAATAATAAAAGCTAATACCTTTATAAGCTAAATGGGTCAAACGGGTTTGCATGTTAAACACAAACACGATCCATTTATTAAATAGGTTAGCTGTGTCGATCTGAATATGATCTGAACTTATTTAGCCTCAACCTATGATCTATTTATAAATGGGTTAGTCGTGTTAGGTTCGTGGGTCTTGTCAAATTTTGCCACCTTTAGCTATACAATTAAGTTTGTAACCAAACTTCGTAAAAAAAAGAAAAAAAGAAAAGCACAAATTTCACATTGAACAAGCAGGAAAAAAAGAAAAAAGAAAAAAAGAAAGAAAAAAAGCAGGAAACAAAGTCAATGAAAAAATAAAATAAAAAACATAACATAACATAGCTAGGACTGGTAGCATGAAACAAATAAAACAAAACAAAACAAAAAAAAAGGGAAAAAAAAATAAAAATAAAGAGAGATAACATTACAATTGAGGGTAAAAAATGGTAAATGAGAAGGCTCAAGCAAAATCACTCATATTTTCTCCTCAATTTGGAAAAATTGATTTTTGGTGGGCCCGGAAAAAAAACACTTAAGACTCTACAATTTTCTTCCCTATTTAACCAAACACCCTCCACTCCCATTTTCTTCCCACTTTTCTCTCCCAAATTTTCTATCCCTTCAATAATCACTCCAACTAAACAGACCTAAAAGTTTAATTTGGTTGCTTTAATTTTGGTTCAAGTAATAATTGTATTCAATTTAGCTCTTTATTAAACTAAACTTGGCTAAGAGCTTTGTATAATTCAACGAGTTGGCACCTCTTAGTGCTTCTTGTGAAAACATTTTAAGTTCAAATACTCGTACCACAGTTGTAATCATCAAATTATAAATAAATAAATAAATTTATTTAGCGTAAGTCTGTAAGATTAATTAATATCCCAACTCATACTACGCATCAATAATAATATAATATATAGAAATGACAATGATGTTCTTACATCCACATTTTTACAACCAATTTTTTAACATTTACTTTCATGTTTTAAATGTATTTATGCTATTTGATTTGCTGGCTTTTGTTTTCTCATCTTCCTCGATTATAATTCACTCCCTAGCTGCATATCTTTCGGCTACTCGTGCCATATGAACTGTAAGTAAACATTTCATTGTCTCATTCAAGGATTCATAGTCGTACACCTGAAATTGTCCTGGACTTCTCCTCTCTCGACACTAAACATGATTCCTTTCCAACCATTTTGTAGCCAATGTGGTCTCTTTCTCGCAACTACAGAGTACACTGGCAGTTTGTTTTGTCCTTTTTTGTATCTTTTAACTGTATCTGCATTGATATAAGAAACTGCAATGCGATTTTGTGCATTGGCCTCTACTATCAATCACACATTATTTGTATTTGTATAAGAAAAATAAAGGATAGATTGGAATCCATGTGACTGATTGTGTTTGTTTGAAATGATTTTAATTTTGCCTGATCGATATGATTGTAGGTGTATAGATGACCTTTGTCAAACTTCTATTTGTTTGCTTTAGATGTTGATTTGGGGATTTGACTTCGCTTCTAAAATGAGGGTAATTCAACGATACTCTCCAAAAAAAGGAGGGGTATGGTACCCACTAGTAGGTAACCTGTTACACCAGGTTACTTTTTTCTCACATTTGAGAGTTCCATCCTCACATTGTGCAGTTCCAATATCACATATGACAGTTCTTTTCTCACATTTGGTGGTTCCCTTACTTTTTTATCACATTTGACGGTTCCATTCTCACATTGTGCGGTTCCAATATCACATGTGACAGTTCTTTTCTCACATTTGATGGCTCTCTTACTTTTTTTTCTCACATCTGACGGTTCCATCCTCACATTGTGCGGTTCCAACATCACATATGACAGTTCTTTTCTCACATTTGGTGGTTCTCTTACTTTTTTTCTCACACTTGACGGTTCCATTCTCACATTGTGCAGTTCTAACATCACATGTGACAGTTCTTTTCTCACATTTGATGGATCTCTTACTTTTTTCTCACGTTTGACGGTTCCATCCTCACATTGTGCAGTTCCAACATCACATGTGACAGTTCTTTTCTCACATTTGGTGGTTCCCTTACTTTTTTTTTTTCTCATATTTGACAGTTCCATCCTCACAATGTGTGGTTCAACATCATATATGACAGTTCTTTTATCACATTGGGTGGTTCCCTTACCTTTTTCTCACACTTGACAGTTCCATTCTCACATTGTGCGGTTCCAACATCACATATAATAGTTCTTTTGTCATATTGGGTGGTTCCCTTACTTTTTTCTCACACTTGACAGTTCCATCCTCACATTGTGTAGTTCCAACATCACATGTGACAATTATTTTCTTACATTTGGTGGTTCTCTTACTTTTTTTTCTCACATCTGACGGTTTCATCCTCACATTGTGCGGTTCCAACATCACATATGACAGTTCTTTTCTCACATTGGGTGGTTCTCTTACTTTTTTTTCTCACACTTGACGGTTCCATTCTCAAATTGTGTAGTTCCAACATCACATGTGACAGTTCTTCTCTCACATTTGATGGATCCCTTACTTTTTTTCTCACATTTGATGGTTCCATCTTCACATTGTGCAGTTCCAACATCACACGTGACAGTTCTTTTCTCACATTTGGTGGTTTCCTTTTTTTTTTTCTCACATTTGACAGTTCCATCTTCACATTGTGCGGTTCCAACATCACATATGCTAGTTCTTTTGTCACATTAGGTGGTTCTCTTATCTTTTTCTCATACTTGACGGTTTCATTCTCACATTGTGCAGTTCTAACATCACATGTGACAATTCTTTTCTCACATTTGATGGATCCCTTACTTTTTTCTCACATTTGACAGTTCCATCCTCACATTGTGCAGTTCCCACATTACATGTGACAGTTCTTTTCTCACATTTGGTGGTTACCTTACTTTTTTTTTCTCATATTTGACAGTTCCATCCTCACAATGTGTGGTTTAACATCATATATGACAGTTCTTTTGTCACATTGGGTGGTTCCCTTACTTTTTCCTCACACTTGACTGTTCCATTCTCACATTGTATAGTTCTAACATCACATATGACAGTTCTTCTCTCACATTTGATGGATCCCTTACTTTTTTCTCACATTTGATGGTTCCATCCTCACATTGTGTAGTTCCAACATCACACGTGACAGTTCTTTTCTCACATTTGGTGGTTTTCTTACTTTTTTTTTCTCACATTTGACAGTTCCATCCTCACATTGTGTGGTTCTAACATCACATATGCTAGTTCTTTTGTCATATTGGGTGGTTCTCTTATCTTTTTCTCACACTTGACGGTTCCATTCTCACATTGTACAGTTCTAATATCACATGTGACAGTTCTTTTCTCACATTTGATGAATTCCTTACTTTTTTCTCACATTTGACGGTTTCATCCTCACATTGTGCAGTTCCAACATCACATGTGACATTTCTTTTCTCACATTTGGTGGTTCCCTTACTTTTTTTTCTCATATTTGACAGTTCCATCCTCACAATGTGTGGTTCAACATCATATATGACAGTTCTTTTGTCATATTAGGTAGTTCCCTTACTTTTTTCTCACACTTGACTATTCCATTCTCACATTGTGCGGTTCCAACATCACATATGCTAGTTCTTTTGTCACATTGGGTGGTTCCCTTATCTTTTTCTCACACTTGATGGTTTCATCCTCACATTTGGTGGTTCCCTTACTTTTTTTTTCTCATATTTGACAGTTCCATCCTCACAATGTGTGGTTCAACATCATATATGACAGTTATTTTGTCACATTGGGTGGTTCCCTTACCTTTTTCTCACACTTGACAGTTCCATTCTCACATTGTGCGGTTCCAACATCACATATAACAGTTCTTTTGTCACATTGGGTGGTTCCCTTACTTTTTTCTCACACTTGACGGTTTCATCCTCACATTGTGCGGTTCCAACATCACATATGACAGTTCTTTTCTCACATTGGGTGGTTCTCTTACTTTTTTTCTCACACTTGACGGTTCCATTCTCAAATTGTGTAGTTCCAACATCACATGTAACAGTTCTTCTCTCTCTTTCTCTCTCTTTCTCTGTGGGTTTCGCAAAATTTATACAAACTTGTCATTCTAAAGCCATTTGGCATTTGTTCCTATAAAATATTGGAACGTGTAATTTGAACATAATTGGCTCTTGGTTACAATTTCATGTTCTTATGGGCTCCACCTTATTCTATTTCATGTCCTCTTGGTTACAATTTCCCAAATTGGCAATACAAACTACAGAGAGGCCTACTTGGCCTTGATTTACCCAACAGTATATAATGTGAAATTTTTAATTTCGAGACCATAAAATATTTGAAGCAATAGTAGAGCTCTATGCCCATTAAAACCTAAAAAAGGACCGTAATGCTCCGAAAACCTAAAAATGACAATAAAAATGTTATACAACCCTTCTATTTGCTTGATTTGAAATCCATTGATTTTAAAATTCCTCATTTGGGTCTTTCTATACCGTGAAGGATTTGAAATTCCATTGTTTGAATACCTAAAATTGGATTTTGATTTTGATTTAGATTTAAGATCAATAAAATAATTTTTCCAATTATTATTTTTCTTAAACTTTCTACATTTTAATTTTAGTCATATTTTTTAATAAATACATGAGATAATAAAGAAGCCATTGATAATCCAGTTGCCAAGATGATGACTAAAAATCTGTCATCTTAGCCAACTAATTTTTTGTTTTTTTTTTTTTGGCCAACTATTGACAACTAAAATGTTCAATATCAACATAAAGAGAGAACCCAAATGCATGAGTTTTTTTACAACATTTAAAACTCAAACTAAAAAATTGTTTTAAAGTTCTTAACTGCTAAAAAGTTATATATCAAGAGACACGATAAAGTATCCAAAATATGTGTTTTTTACACAAAATTCAAAACAAAGAGGCTATTGATGCACCAATTGACAAGATAATGACTAAATATCTTCCATCACAAATGTTGACATGTTATTGTGCAATAGAAGAATTCATCACTTTTCTCCTTCCTCATTCATAACTTCAACTGCATCATCCATATATTTTGCATCAATACCAGTAGCTCTATCCCTCCCACACAAGATCTCAATGTCCTTCAATTGTCAATAACTTTGTTTTTATATCACATCCTTTTGTATTTTTCTAAGGAGAAAAAGAAGAAGCAATGAGTTAACTTAAATAAAATAAATTGGACAATAAAACAAATGAAAGGGGAAAAAATAAAATAAAAAGCAGGACATTATGTGATGATTGTATTAGTGATAAACTTATATTTAATAGCTAACAATCTATACCCACAACATGGTAAGCACATCAAAAGACAAGTTCATATATAAGTGTGTGCGTAATAGTTTTTTCATTGAAGTTACTTGGAGAGACTGGATTTCTTCAGTTTTAGCAACTATATAGCAAGGTGCTAATCCTACCAGTAAATAAAATAAATTGGACAATAAAACAAATGAAAGGGGAAAAAATAAAATAAAAAGCAGGACATTATGTGATGATTGTATTAGTGATAAACTTATATTTAATAGCTAACAATCTATACCCATAACATGGTAAGCACATCAAAAGACAATGGTAAGCACATCAAAAGACAAGTTCATATATAAGTGTGTGCATAATAGTTTTTTCATTGAAGTTACTTGGAGAGACTGGATTTCTTCAGTTTTAGCAACTAGATAGCAAGGTGCTAATCCTAACAGTTTAAAAACTGTTAAATATACCAAATAGCATCATTAAACCATTAAGCTACACTAATTGAATATAGAAGGCTACAATGCAATTCGCTCAAGTTTTGAAAAATATTTAAAAGATTCTAGATTATGAAACTTGACTGAATAATGAAAAAGTTAAAACAAAATGAGTAATGCTATTTTCAGTTGGTTTCTCACTTGTAAGATAATCCACATTCAAGCAAAGTTTTCACTAGGAAATGAATATCATGGGAAAGGAAGGGTAAAAAAGTCTAAGCAATAATACCCTATGAATTTTAAAAATTATAGAAATCAATACATTACATGCAGTAGATAGAGTATGTTAATCCTGCAATCACTTCACGAGGTACAAGTCTGCATAAATGTCCTCAATGTGAAAGATATATCAATCCCTGCAATCACTTTGAGTAGGCCTTGTACCACAACAGCCAAGTGAGACTAGTCCCAGAAATGAGCCAAAATTTTTCATTCCTCCACCACTCTTCTAATCCAATACCAGTCCATTTCACCTCTAGGATGGCAAGTGAGATAAGGCATATGGTTATGATAAACACGTAGACCAAGAAGGTCACACTTAGAGTTTGCACAATGAAGTGGCCAGAGAAAAGTGAGAGTGCAGGGAGGAAACAATAGACAATGAGGAATCCATACCAATATTAAGGTAAGCCATGCGTCGGAGAAATTTGAGTTGCCTAGAGTCTAGCTAAGGATTGTTTCTAGAGAAGAAAATCTACCGCTATTAACAAGCTATAGCCAATACATATAGTACTAAAAATTAACTTTCATTCATTCACAAGTCACAAACATTCGCAGAAAATATATATATTCAACCTAATTTCGGTTTGGAGAAAAAATCTAAAATAAAAACTCAATTGACAGAAGTAAAATTTTCCTGTAAAGAAAATACATGATCGAAGTAGAATAATCATGCACAGCTCAGACAAAACACAAGCAGCCACCTAGCTTAGACAAACAAAATACTTCTGAGAACCCAGTAACCATTGTAAATGGAGAAAGATATCAAAGTCATCTCAGTCAATAAATCACACATAGCTCACAAAGTCATTTCATCAAACACTTAATTTGCATTTTCAATTAATCCAACATTGAACTCTATATACATAAAAAAATCCAACAATTCCTTAACACAAATAAACCAACCCAATTCTCTAAATCTCATATATAACTCCCAAAAAAAAAAATCAACAACATTGCCATTCCCAAGTCCCAGCTTTACCAATAAATACGGACCCAAATAGACAAACCCAAACTAAACCCACACAACCCAAATACAAACATAAAAACAAAAAAACAAAACAAAACAAAATGGAGACAAAGCCACAAACAATAACTCATAGAAATACAGAAATCCATAGACAAACCCATAAAACCCCATTGATATTTTGTGAAATTAGATTTAGTACTAAAGGAAAAGGGAGATACAGAGGTTTAAGAGAATGCGAAGAGTTGAGAGAGACATCTTAGAGTGAAACATAAATTACATGTAAGTAATCAAATTTGTTTGGTGACTAAGTGTCAGTTAGTACCAAATAGGAGGAAATTCCAAATCAACTTTCTAAACAAAGTTAGCAAACAACACCCAAATCTCCTTAAAAAAAAAAAAAAAAAAACCCTAAATCAATCAATAAGCACAACTTGGATTAGTAACGGTGAATAAAAATTAAGACAACTTACATATATCTCATGCGTTGATAGTTAAACGGCTGAAATTGAAGAACCCAGCTTCTTTGGTGGGTTAGCCGTCAGGGTTCTTGTGGACCTTGTGGTTGGTTTGGCCGAGGAGGGAATTGAATAACTCTGTTTCTTCTTTCGTGGGTCTTCCAAAGGGTTTTGTTTAGTAGCCACTGGGTTTCTTGTGGTTGGTTTAGACGAGAAGAAGTGAGATGAAATAAGCAAGAGAAGAAGAGCAGAGAGAAGAGAGAAGAGAGAAGCGTAGGAGAAGAGTCTCTGATTTGTTTTTTTGTTTGTGATTTTTTGTTTATATATGTTACCTGTTTTACCGGTTACTAGTATCCACTTAAAATAAATTAATGGTCAAGATCAAAACACAATTGAATTAATGGTTTAGATTGAAGTGGGTACCGTACCCCCCAAAAAATGAAGGGGGTACAGTAGAATGACCCCTAAAATGAATGTGGTTTGGTGATGTCTCAATTAAGAGAACTTTTGAAGTATAGATTTGGAATCTATGTAACTGATTGTGTTTGTTTGAGATGATTTTAATTTTGGCTAATCAATTTGAGTGCTGGCGGATCGATGATGCTTCGATTTGTTTGCTAAAGATGTTGATTTGGGGATTTGAATTCAATTCTCAAAAGGAATGTAGTTCAATGACGCCTTAATTAAGAGGATTTTTTTTTTTTTTTTTTTTTTCAAATTGGTGTAATTATTGAAGATGATGCTAGTAACAGTTATTGATGGAAATCAACAGGCTAAATTCTTATTACAATCAAGAGCTAATTTCTTATTGCAATTCTAAGTTATAGAGCATCAATAAGATAAGTATACTAAAGTCATGCTAAGTCACACCGTAAATCTAAATGTGTATATATATAATACTAACAATAATATAATCTATATATCTATATATATAATAATAGGTGAAGCTGAGAGAAAATCCTATTAGATTTCAATTGGATTCTCAATTTTGCGCCACTTGTCCTAACCAAAACTAAAAAAAAAAAAAAAAAAAAAAATCTAATTAGATTATAAATTTGATTCCAATTTTGTGTCATGTATCTTATCTAAATTTTCTAATTTTTGTGCCCAAATAAATGATGCATTAACATTTAACACGGAAGTCAAGAAAACCACAATGATAATGCTCATTGACCTAAGCAAGAACATCTTACCTGCACACTTTTGTGGAGATTATAAATTGGACTCCAATTTTGTGTCATGTATCTTATCTAAATTTCTAATTTTTGTGCCTAAATAAATAATGCATTAACATTTAACACAGAAGCCAAGAAAATCACAATGATAATACTCATTGGCCTAAGCAAGACCATCTCACCTGCACACTTTTATGGGTGATCTCAATAGAGTCTAGAGCTCTTCTAATCCTACAACCAGAACCAAGGAGTCTAACAAGAAAGACTATAAAAGTAAAACATCATCTCCTCCTAATTCCATATCGTCATCTCATGTCTCCTCCTCTCTCAACTTCTATCAACTAGATCCACACACTGCCTTCTCCTCCTCCTTACAGATTTCTCAGAGTAAGGCCGGGTTCAAATACAATGTTCAAATTCACTCTTCCTTGCTTCACACTCTCATACATTAGCGCGCTTCATTGACGCCTCCAAGAAGATTCCAAGCTCAATGATTAGTTCTTATTTTTTAATAGTTTTTAGTGTGTCTGGATTAAGATTTCATTAATTTGTTAAAAGTGGACCAAAAATATAATCATATATATTATATTAAGTTGAAGTTCAATTTTAGAATTCAAACAGAATCAAATTAATTTCTAATTGTAGTTTAATTTTGTGCTATGTGTCAAATTTGATTTTTAAATGTTGGTGTTAAGTTACCTCTATTCATAATATTCAATGTGGAAACTGAATCTACCAAGATAAACATCTTATCATCACAATTGTTAATATTTCCGTGCGTAAGCACGGACTACATGCTAGTAAGAATAATAGGTGAAGCTTAGAGAAACTCAAATTAGAGTTTCAAATTAGAGTTCCAATTTTACGCCATGTATCCTAAATTATTTATTCTTAAAGAATTTTATTTCTTAATTTTAGAATAAAATGTAGGACCATATTATAAATATTCATTCAAGTGAGTTATTTAGTACAAAAACCAAAGAGTCTAGAATAAATGAATCGTAAAAAAAAAAAAAAAATGCTTCACAATAATTTAAAAAAAAAAGGACAATTTACATTTAATACCCAATAATATCCTTACAAAATTTTTTAAAGAGTTAACAAAATATAAAAATGACTATTAATAATATTTAAATTATATATAGAAATTATATTATGCATCTTATTATATATCTTTAAGTGTATTTATGCATATGCATGGAATTACATGCTAGTATATATTAATAGGTAAAACTTAGAGAAAATTCAATTAGAATTTAAAATTAGAATATAATTTTGTGCCATGTGTCTAAATTTATGTAGGGATCACATCATAATTATCCATTTAAGTTTTTTAATCATTGTGTCACGTGACTGAATGAGTACAAAATACTAAGAATCTAGTATTAATGAACTATAATTTAAAAAAAAAAAAAACCAATCACATATATACTCAATAAAAATTACCGCATAACAAATATCACCACACGTTTTATCTTATTAAAAATTAGAAAAAAATAATCATAAGTAGTATTAAATTTAGGTAAGAATTTTAATATGTGACTAATTACGTTTACTTAAAATTTTTTTGACTAATTATTTATATTTTATGATAAGAATTATGTTTAATTTTAAATGTATCTATACATATGTATGTGTTACATACTATTTTTTTAAAAAAATAATTTGACTAATTATTTATATTTTTTTAATAAAAATTGTTGGGAAATTTAGACCCCAGTTGATAGAATTAACAAGTTTTAAACCCAAGTTGTTAATTAGATTTATTATGAATAAAACTTGTTAAAACAAACAAACAAACATCAATATCATGTCAATAATGAATGCAGCGAAAAAGTAAATAAGACAAGATATAATGACCCAGAAAAACCAATGAAACTAACCAGTTTCACAGTAAAAAACCTAGGGGGAAACCTTCCTGAAAAGCAATCTACTATAGTAAAGAGAAGTTTTAGATCTAGTACAAAACCTTTGTCCCTAGACTCTACAATTCCCGTAGATGAACTCACAGCAGAAACCTTCTACCGCTTCAGAACCTTTAAACTTTTCAATATATGAACGCCATCCTTTGATGATGCATGAATCCCAGTATGTGACTAACTAATTGCGCGAATCCTAGTACGTGACTCACTCACCAACTTGAAGAAGATTATTGGCTGCAAAATTCTTCACTTCATCAACAATGAAGATCAAGAAGCACTTGGTTACAAAACCCTAAGGCGCAAAGACGCAGTAGCTTCTTTCAGAGAAAATAAGGCATCGGTCACCTTTTGCTTATGTTCTCCTTGTATTCTCTTATGTGACGGCCTCTAAAATAAGCCTTATATAGATCTAGGGTTGTAAGAAAAGAAACCCTACACAAATACATAAGCCTGGCCCAAAAATCAGATCTGAAAATTCTGATTTCCGTAACCTCGATAAATAGCAGGTGTCGAGCTTTAAACCTCGATAGATAGTTAGGTATCGAGGAGGTGTCGAGAAGCTGTCGATGGGATAGGAGCTTTCTCGATCGATCCACCAGCTGTCGAGAAGGTGTCGAGATTGCGATAACAATCAACTGAAGAGCTCGATAGATAGCCAGCTGTCGAGAGATGTCGAGAAGCTGTCGAGCTATCTATCCGCAGGTGTCGAGCTATCTGTCCAGCTTTAATGAACACCTTTTCTTTACTTGTTTCTTGGTCCAATCTTCATGACTTTAATACTAGACTTGAACAACATGTTCCTTGAAGTATTAAACACATCCTAGATTTATCCAAATACAAGTAAAGTGTGTTTTGTCAAAGGATTAGCCAACTACATAAAATATGTCCTTAACAAAAATTGTGTTTAATTTTAAATGCATCAATGCATTTGATGGGTTACACGCTAGTATGACTAATCGATTATCAATACTATGGTAAAAACCTTGAACATGAATATGATCGATGATTAGGAACAAAGGATCTTATAGGCTAACAACTAAGAACTTGAGTCAAATTGAAAGAACTTGAATATAATCAGGATTAACAACTTACAAGTAAACTACTTGCATGAATACACCTTCCTAAATCCTAGGAACTAAGAGGAATCTACAAGGGAAATGTTGGTTAAAAATAATAACAATAAGTAATTTTTTATGTCACTGGACTTCCTCGTGCCCATAATTGTTTTTTGGTTAAAAAAAAAACAAAAACATTATCCCTTGCTAAAAAGTAAAAATCCTGTAAATCTCTAACAACTCCTAAAACACTAGCAAATGGCAATCACTGCAACATGAACAACATCAAATATTGAGCATTGAGCAACACAAAAAAGTGAGGAAAAAAAAAGGGTGGAGAACCATAGAGAAGATATTTGACACAGTGGCACCCTCTGGACCTTTGATTTCTCTCCCATTTTCTTTTTCTTTAATCTCACACAATGCTTGCTTTTATAATACAAACTCATATTCGTCTTGATACGACTTAAACCAAATCACAGATTGTGCTGAAAATTTTAAGTGCACCTTCGGAAGTGTGAGATATGAATTTTGTTGAGGAAAGCTAGCTTGTAAGGTTTAGAAATAGGCTTTCATTTAAATAAAAAAAATGTAGTTATGAACAAGCTAGGTTGAGTTTCAGAATCAATGAAACAAAGCCTAATTAAGTAATAGGAGAGTTGGATTTGGGCCAAACTGAGAAAAATATTTTAGAATGGAGATTATTATTATTATTATTTTTAAAGTAACGTTCTCGTCAACGTAAAAGTTAATTTGCTTATTATAATATCATCAATCACGTCAACTTTTACTCACCTAACCACAGAGACTATTTTGATACATTCGGTGAATAAAAGGTTATAATATTTGAGAAATCAATTTTAATTATATTTCATTACATGTTATTAGAAAGAGATAAAATTACGAATATAGGAATATTGCTTGACTGAATCGACAAATATTTAATTATTTTCACTAATATAAGAGTATAACTATTTTTTATATTTTTGATTTTATGTAATTAAATTTGATTTTATTTTTTCTATACTTAATTTGTTTAAATTGTTACTGTGGGGCCAAGTAATCTGGCAACCTCAGCCCACTTTATATTTGGGCCAAGGCCCATGCCGAGGATAAAAGAATGTCTGAGGATGAACATAGGATGCCCAAGTTGTCAAGGAACATCGCCGAGAACGACAACATCCTCGGCCAGCCGAGATCATAGAAAGGAGAGCAGCATGCCACCGGAGGCAGGCTCCTCACGTATCCCAAGGAAAAGACAAGTACAAAGAATTAGCCATGGAAGCACGATGGAGGAGCTGTTCAAGGGAAAACTGTCACCTCCCAAATAAATGCCCACCATTGGCATTCTAGCCGCATTAATGAGGAAGTGACTCCTGAACAGTGCTGCCTTGGTTACCACAACTAATAAGAGGATTAGTGAGGCAGCTGATGGGACATGTAGTTAGGTATAAGCTTGGATGATCAACAAGTGGAAGACAAAGATCGTCTAGAAGAGGACTATATAACATAAAGAACAGACCAATGAAAGGGGGGACGACTCTGATGAAAAAAAGATCACCACCAAGCTCACCACTAGGCTCCTTGGACCGGGCCGAGGACAGACTTCCTAAGTTAATTTCGGTTCTTCTATGTTCGATGGTGGTGAATACCAGATGGGGCGTTGTCCGCGTGCTAGGGCCTAGTTCTTGAACCCATTCTCTACAAATTCATTGTATTGGGCTAGCTGGGCTTGAGTCCACTCACTCAACGACAGAAGTGCTGAAACCCAGTCCCTATAATTGGCGCCGTCTGTGGGAAAAACTAGTGTGTTAGCAAGCGCAACGGTCAATTATTCCCACGTTGATAGCTTGCGCAAAGTTAGGCAAATTTTTTGTCGCCGTCGCTGACACCGATTCCAAGTCCCGTTAAAAAAAAAAGAGAGAAAAAAGAGAAAAGAGCAAAAGCAAACAACGCACCCATTCAAGAAACAGTTGTTGCAGAAAAATGAAAGATTTAGAGAATGGAGCAAGTAAACAGTACAGCCTTTTATTAAATGAAGGAAAAGTACATCATGCGCCCGAAGGCTTAGACAAACTTGTTCTAAAGCTAAAAATACAAACAATGGCTTAGACGGGCTTGTTCTAAAGCTAGCCATAGGAAAGGGAGGTTGAGGCAGGCTTGTTTTAAGGCTACCAACAATTCCCGAGCCCATATGGATGGTACCGGGGACGAGAGAGGAGAAGGAGTGGAAATGCCTGACGGCCCCGTCCAAGGACGTTCCCTTGATGCTCCCTCAGCCTCATGATAATTAAGCATTGGAGGTGGCAACACCCGAGCACCGATCGTAACGTAATCTTGCAAACCTCCATCGGTGGGCAAGCTGGGCGCGAATCACTACCAGCTTGAAGGGCAGGCACGGACGCATACTGGAGAAGAATATTATGTTCCTCACGGACCTTCCTCCTAACTTCCAGATGTACTACCATCAGGATGACACCCAAACTCCGCCGCACCATAAATCTGACGCGATCTATGCCTACTACGACCCTTGTTTGAGGAGGGAGGACCTTCCTTCTTGCTCGGTTGAAAGGTAGGAACGTCTTGGGCCCCCGCCTCTCTTTCCTTAGCTGCGTCATCCAAGGTCTGGGCGGCACTCTTGGTTCCCAAAAGGGGCTTGGTTTCCTGGCCCTTGGCCTCCAGGGCCATCCCATTCCTCTAGGCCTGGATCACAATCTTGGCAGGGTCCCTGGGAATGCCTAGAGGGTTGAGAACTCGAGATTCCCGTTGAACTCTAAGGATTTGTAAAGTGTGTGGGAACAATTCCCCTAGAGCGCCTTATATAGAAGGCGGGGAAGGGTGGAAATTAATCCGCACAGAATTTGAAGGAAGAGTTACCAACGACATTAATCCTAACCAATTTCCAAAGAGGCCACCAACCGCTGGATCTGCGTTAATCCATAAAGATATTAATGAGGGCGCGCCTTGTACACTGAAACGACAAGTACGCGACTCGAATAGCCAAAAGACGCCTCGTAACCAGAAGTGGTGAAAAATTAGCGCAATGGGGCTACTATCACACGAGAGGGTGGAAGACCAAGTCGTCCATGTCCAGGTTGATATTGGGCGGAGGGCCCAGTCTAAAGAAGAGCCCCTCCTCGGCAAATCAAGACCTAGACCACTGTCACTCCAGAGACAAACCCCCCTAGCACGGAGGATAAGCTCCTTCACCCCGAGCAGCGAAGACTGAGTACTAGACTGAACTAAGGTTTTGCGTGGTCCTCAAACCTTTGGTGAAACTAGTTACTTACAGAAGAATCCCTGAGTACTAGACTGAACCAAGGTCTTGCATGGTCCTCGGACTCAAACCTTTGGTGAAACTAGTTACTTACAGAAGAATCCCTGAGTACTAGACTGAACCAAGGTCTTGCATGGTTCTCAGACTCAAACCTTTGGGGAAACTAGTTACTTACAGAAGACTACGTACTAGATTGAACCAAGGTCTTGCATGGTTCTCAAACCTTTGGGGAAACTAGTTACTTACAGAAGAATCCCTGAGTACTAGACTGAACCAAGGTCTTGCATGGTCCTCGGACTCAAACCTTTGGGGAAACTAGTTACTTACAGAAGAATCCCTGAGTACTAGACTGAACCAAGGTCTTGCATGGTCCTCGGACTCAAACCTTTGGGGAAACTAGTTACTTACAGAAGACTACGTACTAGACTGAACCAAGGTTTTGCATGGTCCACAGACTCAAACCTTTGGGGAAACTAGCTACTTACAGAAGACTATGTACTAGATTGAACCAAGGTCTTGCGTGGTCCTCGGACTTAAACCTTTGGTGAAACTAGTTATTTACAAAAGAATCCCTGAGTACTAAACTGAACCAAGGTCTTGCATGGTCCTCGGACTCAAACCTTTGGTGAAACTAGTTACTTACAAAAGAATCCCTGAGTACTAGACTAAACCAAGGTCTTGCATGGTCCTCGGACTCAAACCTTCGGTGAAACTAGTTACTTACAGAAGAATCCCTGGGTACTAGACTGAACCAAGGTCTTGTATGGTCCTCGGACTCAAACCTTTGGTGAAACTAGTTACTTACAGAAGAATCCCTGGGTACTAGACTGAACCAAGGTCTTGTATGGTCCTCGGACTCAAACCTTTAGTGAAACTAGTTACTTACAGAAGAATCCCTAGGTACTATACTGAACCAAGGTCTTGCATGGTCCTCGGACTCAAACTTTTGGGAAAACTAGCTACTTACAGAAGACTACGTACTAGACTGAACCAATGTCTTGCATGGTCCACGGACTCAAACCTTTGGGAAAACTAGCTACTTATAGAAGACTACGTACTAGACTGAACCAAGGTCTTGCATGGTCCTCGGTCTCAAACCTTTGGTGAAACTAGTTACTTACAGAAGAATCCCTAGGTACTAGACTGAACCAAGGTCTTGCATGGTCCTCGGACTCAAACCTTTGGTGAAACTAACTACTTACAGAAGAATCCCTACGTACTAGACTGAACTAGGGTCTTGCATGGTCCACAGACTCAAACCTTTGGGGAAACTAGCTACTTACAGAAGACTACGTACTAGACTGAACCAGGGTCTTGCATGGTCCTCGGACTCAAACCTTTGGAAAAACTAGCTACTTACAGAAGACTACGTACTAGACTGAACCAAGGTCTTGCATGGTCCACAGACTCAAACCTTTAGGGAAACTAGCTATTTATAGAAGACTACGTACTAGTCTGAACCAAGGTCTTGCATGGTCCACGGACTCAAACCTTTGGGGAAACTAGCTACTTACAGAAGACTACGTACTAGACGGAACTAAGGTCTTGCATGGTCCACAGACTCAAACTTTTGGGGAAACTAGTTACTTACAGAAGAACATAAGTGTTAGACAGAACCAAGGTCTTGCATGGTCCTCGGACTTAAACCTATGGGGAAACTAACTACTTCAAGAAAATCTTGAGTACTAGACTGAACCAAGGTCTTGCATGGTTCTCGGACTCAAACCTATGGGGAAACTGGTCACTTCACAAGACTAAATGCTAAACTAGCTACTTTCAACTAAAACGAAGCGGGAGGCAATCGACTGAGTTACGAACGCAGCCAGAAGGGAGTCTAGTGTCTCGGACCACTTACCCTTGCCTACTTCAATAAAGCTGCAAAACAGAAGCGAGCCTATGAGCATTGCTTAAAGCACCCTAAGTGCTGAAACGCCCTCCTAGGCTCGACAAGCTTATGAGGGACGTGTGATTGTATAACGTATACGTCGTGGACCAGAATCCTATGTGACTCATCCAAAGGGGAAACAAGTTGCATTGCCGAGATAGTTTGGTTTTCGGTTAAAGTCTGAGGCAAAATTTATACCGCAGGCCTATCATTTTTCAATTATTCAAGCACTACTGGCACACCAATAAGATCAACCGATTATGGAGCAAAGCATTAAAGCAAGATAAATGGAGGGACGTGTTATTCAAAGAAATAAACACAGACAATTGGATATATTACGCCAAAAAGCAGTTTTATTACAGTATCACCAAGACAAAAAATGGAACGAAAAGAAGAAGAGACCATAATGGACCTGATCAACGAAATAAGGTAGCTCGACAAGATGGCTTATTTCTTCAACTCGATAGACAGCTTGTCCTTGGAGGTCTGTCGAGAAGCTTCATTTGGTGCCTTGAGACCCTGGCTCGGAGGCGCTGCTTCGGAGGACTCCTTCTTGGCGGAGGGAGCCTGGGAGTTAGCAGGGGTGGCCTGGGAGTCAGTAAGAGGCTTCATCACGTCCTGGGGCGCTGCTGGGTTACTGATTTCCTCTTTTCCCAACGTCCCTTGGTGCCTAGTCTCCTTAGCAGGCTTGCCAGTTGACATTGGATCGTTAGCAGCACTGGCCTGGCCTTCACCCGCCACTTTAGAAGTGGTGCCGGCTTCAGGGTCAGCGAAGGCAGCCTCACGAATGGCGGGGGGATAATACACCCTCTCAGCCCTCCTAAGCTCCGACGAGGCCTTGACGCCAGCTTGGTTGAAGGCCTCATTCCAAGTCTAGGAGCAGTAGCGTCTACACACCTCGGGCACTCGAGCCTTGAGGCTAGCCTCAGTCTTGGCCACTCCCTCAGCGAAGGCCTCCTCATCCGCTTACTCTTTGGAGCTCTCAGCGTCTGTCCTTGCAAACTCGACCTCTTCTTTAGGCCTCAAGGCCTCGTCCCTGGCGTACTCAACAACGCCCCTAGCTCTCTCTCCCTTAGCCAGTTTCTTCTTCAAGTCGGCGATGTGCTTTTTGGCAATCTGCAGCTGACCCTCAACCTCCCGCAGGCGTCCTGTCTGGTCCTCGACCTGTTTCTTAACGCCAGCTAGGTCAGATGCCGTGCTGTCTCTGGCCCTCGTCATCTCTTCCAGGTCCTCCTTTGCCTTCTTGAGATCAGCCTCAGACTTCTTAAGGGTGTTCGCGACATCCAAGTACTTGTCGCGCTCCTGATCCAAGGCTTTACCCTGATTGTCGGCCTCCTCTTCCAACTTGTAGGTGGCCTGAACAGCCTGCCAATCAAAACAAGTACACCATAAATTGGGTACTAAGGAATAAAATTCAAACAAAGGCACAAGTATCAGAAATCTTACCATACCTAGGTACCTCTTGAGGTTACGGGCAACTTCTTGCCTCCTTATGCCCCTCAGCTCGGCCATGTCAGTGGGGAGAAGTAGGGACCTATCCAGGGCATCGGCTACGTGAGCCCCTTCTCCCCTTCAGAAGTCCTTGAAGGTGGCGTTGTCCATTAAAGGCTTCCCATAAAGCATGGTGGCAGGCAGCCAGGCCTAGGGCTCGAACTGCTGAATGACCTCTTTTCCTTTGTCCTGACCACCAATCCTCAGCTGCTTGGAAGCTTGGCGGGCTTCATCTTCCTCTTGGGAGGAACGAGATCTCCCCCCATCCACCGGGTCTTTGCCCTTGGAGGGCTTATTCCTCTTCGGATTGGTGGACTCAGGCCGAGAGTCTGAGGTCGGCAGAGTGGAAGACAACTTAGTCTGCGTAGGCAAAGACTTCGGTGGGGGAGGAGGAAGCTTGGGTGGAGGAGGAGGAAGCTTGGATTGTGACTTCCTCGGCTGGCCCTCAAACAGGTCGAACAGGCTGGTTTGAGGTTGTCTCCTGAAACCCATCTCAGCCTGAGTACCAGTCCTTAGTGACAGAAGGTTTGCTTCAGATGAATGGGGATCACCCAAGTCGCCAGAAGGATCCTCGGACAGATGGACTTGGTCGAACACACTAAATTCGTCCTCGGACGAACCCAGATCAACTACTTCTCCCTCTTTTTCCAAACTTCCACCCTCGGCCTTCGCGGCTTGGTGGGACGAGGAAGAGCCTACCAATGGGACGCCTTCGGGGATGGAGGACCCTTCAGAAAACGAAAACTAGTGCCTCACTATAGTGATTTGACAGAGCCTAGGGTCTTTAGCTCTGACCACGTGTCTGGGAGCTGAGAAAGACTTCTGAATCGGTTTGTACCCGAGAATCTTGTGAGCGGCTCTGATCTGGTTGTCAGCCTTGTTCACAAAGACCTCTGCCCTGAGTATAGTTTCCAAGTCTTCCTTGTTGACCAAATGGTAGTGCCGTTCGAAGGCTTGTGGGTCTGCGAAAGAAAAAGCTAGTTCTTGTTAATAACCAAGCAATGCAAATAGGGAAAACATAGCAGATCAACCTTCCCATATTCCGAGTACCCTACCTGGCTCCCCCTCTACTGTCGGGCAGTGAAGGCCATTGTGCCACTCCCTTGACACGATGAGAAAGTCCTTATTCAACCCCTTGCTAGACTCGGGGAGACACTGGATGAGTCTAACTCTATCATCCCTTGTCTTCATGTAGTAAGACTTACCCGTTAGGTGCTGGAGGTTGTAGCACCAATTCACATTGTGATGGGTTAACCTCAACCCCATTTTCTTGTTCAAGGCATCCACACAGCCCAGGATCCTGAGCACGTTAGTAGCGCACTGAGTAGGGGCTAATCAGAAGTGCTTGAGGTAATCCCTCATCACCGACCCCATAGGGATCCTCATACCACCTTTAAGGGAGACGATTATGGGAATCACTACCTCGCTAACCTCCCTTTTGAGGTACCAATCTCCCTCTTCGCAGTACCTCAGAGCCACGTTGCTGGGTATCCTATGAGTGGCGACGAATTCTTCCATCGCCTCCTCAGATTCAATCAACTTCTTAAACCTACCCATCCTAAAGAACGGCAAAGAGACTCAGGGAAGAGCGAAAGGGGAGGAATAAAAAGAGAAGAAAACCAGAAAAGGAAAAGCACAAGATAAGGGTAAGACAAAAACTTACAGAAATGAGCGAAGGCGTTTAGAACAGGCTTTTTAAGTTGCGAAGAGACGCGAGTTGGGTAGGAGACTTGACCGGATCCAGGGTGTGTGCATAAGAACTCTTGGGTGCAGAAATGAAGAGGCAAACCGGTTTGAATGGTATTTACCCCCTCACCAAAGACAGTTGTGAGAGAGTTTCCACCCATAATGGTGAAAGATCCTTGTCGTTGGATTATCATCACACCGTTGAACGTGGAGAGTATGGAGTCGCCAAAATTTAATATGGGTGCGTACCGCATGTTGAAGCGCCAGAAATGTGCCTTGGACAAGTAAAGAGACTCTGGCACTGGCAGAGGATAAGACATGACAAGCCATGACAAAGGCCCGAGGACATCAAAATCCTCCTCTCCGTCCGAGGAGCCGAACAGCAGGATTTCGAGGGGCAATTGTGGGGCCAAGTAATCTGGCAACCTCAGCCCACTTTATATTTGGGCCAAAGCCCATGCCGAGGATAAAGGAATGTCCGAGGATGAACATAGAAGGCCCAAGTTGCCAAGGAACATCGCCGAGGACAACCACATCCTCGGCTAGCCGAGATCATAGGAAGGAGAGCAGCATGCCACCGGAGGCAGGCTCCTCATGTATCCCAAGGAAAAGACAAGCACAAAGAATTAGCCATGGAAGCATGATGGAGGAACTGTTCAAGGGAAAACTGTCACCTCCCCAATAAATGCCCACCATTGGCATTCTTGCCGCATTAATGGGGAAGTGACCCCTGAACAGTGCTGCCTTGGTTACTGCAACTAACAGGAGGATTAGTGAGGCGGCTGATGGGACATGTAGTCAGGTATAAGCTTGGATGATCAAAAAGTGGAAGACAAATATCGTCTAGAAGAGGACTATATAACATAAAGAATAGACCAATGAAAGGGGGGACGACTCTGATGAAAAAAGGATCACCACCAAGCTCACCACCAGGCTCCTCGGACCGAGCCGAGGACAGACTTCCTAAGTTAACTTCAGTTCATCTACGTTCGATGGTGGCGAATACCAGATTGGGCGTTTTCCGCGTGCTAGGGCCTAGTTCTTGAATCCATTTTCTACAAATTCATTGTATTGGGCTAGTTGGGCTTGAGTCCACTCACCCAATAGCAGAAGTGCTTAAACCCAGTCCCTACAGTTACTATAGCAATTTAATTTAAAAAAGAATATTATATTCCAAATCAATAATATGTTATATATAAATCGAATGAAAATAATTATTAACATTAATTTTACTAAATAATTAGTGCATTATTTATAAATAATTAATACAAGAAAATAAACTCATTTACCATATTAATACTTAATTTAATTACATAGCACAAATTTAATTTAGGGATCTTCGGATGTTTAATGATGCTATGTTGGGGAAGCAAGTTTGGCGTTTGTTCATGACAAAAATTCCTTGGTATATAAGGTGTTCCGGGCTAAATATTTTTAGTCCGGTAATATCTTTGATGTTAAGGAATTCCCAAGGTGTTCCTTTGCTTGGCGTAGCATTTTGCAAGCTCGAGAGCGAGTTTTGAAGGGAGCTAGGTGGAGGGTGGGTGATGGGAAGAACATTTCGATTTGGTAGTATTGTTGGTTGCCTTTAGCTGGGGGTGGTCATGTTTTAACTCCCCAGCGGGATCATTCTCTTTAGGTGGTTAGCGATCAGTTTTTGCCCGGATCTAGGAGATGGAACGAGGAGTTAATTGACTTAAACTTTTATCATTGGGAGGCCGAGGTTATCAAAGGTATTCCGGTGAGTCAATTTGTGGATTTGGATACACTTGTCTGGCCTTTATCCTCTAATGGTGTTTATTCGGTGCGGAGTGCATATAGACTGTTCGTTGAGCTTAATAGATAGCACTTGCCTAGTCCATTGTCTTTGGAGTTGGGTAAAGGACTGTGGAAGGGCATTTGGAAACTCTGGCTGCCTCAAAAAGTGATAGGCTAAAAATGAATTAACCTCTTGTGATGAATTAATTGATTAATTAGCCAAGTTTATTAATTAATCAAATTAACATGCAAACGCGTAGTAGTACAAACAAATCACCAATTAAACTAAGTATGCAGTGGAAAATAATGTGACACAGTGATTTGTTTACGAATGAGGAAAACCTACACGGCAAAAACCCCACCGGGTGATTTTAAGGTCAACACTCCTGAAATTTCACTATTATCACAACAAGCGGTTACAAGTAAAGGAATCCTAGTACCTTATACCAACCTATAGTTGAATCCTTACCCTAATACCCAATTGGACTTGTTCTGTAGTGGCAATTTCTTTTTTTGATGCATGGCTCCTAGTACGTGACTAACCAATTGCGCCGATCCTAGTACGCGACTTCAATCACCAACTAGAGAAGGTTGTTGGCTGCAAAGTTCTTTAGTTCATCCACGATGAAGATCAAGAAGATGCTTGGTTACAAAACCCTACGGTGCATAAACACAGCAACTTCTTCACAAGAATGATGAACTAGGGCAAAACTTTGTCTCCGGTCACAATTTGCTTGAACAAACTTTGCTTAACACTTGTGCAACTTGTGTCCTCTTTGACGGCCTTTAAAATAATCATTTTATATGTCTAGGGTTGTGAGAAAAGAAAGCCCAAACACATAATCATGGATTATAGTCAAAACAGATCTGAAATTCTGTTTTTCATAAACCTCGATAGATAACTAGTTGTCGAGATGCTGTCGAGCAGCTGTTGAGCCACAGGGCTGGAACAGTTTCTTAAGCTCGATGGATGACTAGCTATCGAGCTTTAATGATAGACACTTTTTCAGCTTGAATCTTGGACAGACTTGCATGTCTTCTGTTTGTTTTTAGACCCCTTAAAAAACAACTAAATTAACCTAGTTAACAAGCCCAGTTATTACTTAGTCCAATTTCAAGATCTAGGTTAACACAATTATATAATCATATTAATGTAAAGTGCAGAATATAAAAAACACAAAGATATGATAACTCAGGAAAATCAAACCGGTAAAAAACTTGGGGAGGATTTAATCTAGCTATCCTCAAGGTAAACCTAAATCCACTAATGAAAGAATCAAAGTTTTACAATAGCGACTTAGACTACTAACATCATATTGCTACCCACTAGTAGAAAACTTACTGACACGACCACATGCAAGCTCCGAGACCACGGACTCCTTAGTTCTTGGATTCTCCAGCAAGTACAAGCACTCCCGCTTACATATCTTTAAGCTCTTTAGTGCAACAACTGAATGATCATCAAGCTCTCAATCAAATCTCCTTCTTGATAACCCTAAGCATGTGTGAAGGCAACCACCTCTTAGATCTCACAAGAGATTCACACATGCAGCAAATAGAGCAACCTCTAAAACATGGTTAAAGTTTGCCTTTTATACCTAGGGCAAAACATAAAACCCTACACATCATATGGGCTTAGGGCTGAGTTGGAAATTCTGCAAAAAAAAACAATCTGGCCGACTTTCGATCGATCGAGTCTAATTTTCGATCGATCAAGCCAGACGGAATTGCACAATGAATTCTGCAACTGCTTGATTCCAACTTTACATAAAAGAGCTATACTTTAAGCAAGTAAAAACAATACTAACATCTGTTTTGATCATGGTTTGCCAACAATACAAATTAGAGTTCTAATACATTAATTCCTAATTACTTGAAACCTAACATCTTCAACATTGGATTTTGAAACACAGTTTTTTGAAGTATTAAACGCATCCTAGATCTACCCAAATACAAGTAAAGTGCGTTTTGTCAAAAGATTAGCCAATTACATAAAATAGTGACATATGTTCTTAACAAGTGAATCACATATGTCCTAACAGAAAGTTAGACATTTTTTTTTGTGGAGAGTAGTCCGAGAGGCGCTGCTTACCAAGATCAATTTGTGTAAGTGGCAAGTGGTGGTTGATGGTATGTACGAGCAGTATCGTGATTTAGCTGAAGATAGGATTCATGCGCTGTGGTTTTGCGATTCAGTTAAGTCCATTTGGATGTCGGATTAGCGTTTCTCCTTTTTGCATTCTAAGAGGTTCTCCAAGTTTGAAGATTTTTTTTGTTATCTTTATAGGGAAGTTTCATCAAAGCTGGTGGAGTGTTTTTCCATGGTTGCATGGAGTATTTGGGAGCATCGGAATCGGATTAGGGAGAGACAGAAGGTGTGGGGTGCTGATGAGGTGTGCACTCGGGCCTCTGAGTTGCTGAAGGAGTTCCATGATGTGCATAGAAAGATTCCTAGGTTGGCTATTGGTAGTGGGGATATTCGCTGGAAACCTCTTGCATCTGGTTTGTTCAAAGTCAATTTCGACGGAGCATTCTTTGAAGACCAGGCATGTGCAGGTCTTGGGGTGGTCATCAAGGATTCGGCGGGGTCAGTTATTGGTGCGTTGAGCCATAAAGTTAGGCATCCGGGGTCTGTGGACATGGTGGAAGCTTTGGCTGCCCGTAGAGCTGTTGTATTTGCCCAGGAGCTATGTCTTCAAGCCATGGAGGTGGAGGGTGATTCCTTGAAGGTTATCCAAGCTCTTGTTGTTGCCAAACCTTCAAGGACTTTGTTTGGAAATGGTCATTACTGATATTCATTGTTTAGTAGCTAATTTTAATTGCAGTTTTTGTCATATCAAGAGGGAGGGCAATAAGCTTGCACATGCCCTGGCCCGTAGAGCAGTTGTATCTACAGATTTTGATGTGTGGTTAGAAGATCTACCACGTGACTTGGAGGATGTTTTTCAGTTTGATTTGCCTTAAATAAAATTTTGTACCTGATTCTAAAATATATATATATATATATATATATAAACACACACATTACATGTAATTAAAAGGATTTAGAAAATATAGCTTGTTAAGGTTATTCCAATTAAAAGCATAAACATATTACTCCCTTGTATTCATATATATATGTGTGTGTGTGTGTGTGTGTAATTAATTCAACTAATTTCTACATGCAATTATTTGTTATACATCTTAAAAAAAGTGTATTCTTTTTCTTTTTTAATTATTGCATGTCCTATTAAATTGGTTTCTTCCTTTTAATAATTAAAAAAAAAAAACATTTGTTATCAGAGAAATTAAACTTGAGGATGAATGTCATATTCAAAATCAATTGAATTTTTATAGTTATGAAACTTGGATCGGCCTAACTGGTCTGACTAATAATCTACTAATCTAGTGAACTAGTATATGCACTTTTTTTTTTTTTTTTTTTTTTTTTTTTTTTTTTTTTTTTTTGAGAATGGAAAAAATGAGGGCCTTTATGGCTATATTACACCCCCGGGCAGGGAGCCAGTTGACAGACCTCCCAGCTAAAGGTACGCGCCTGCTAAACTGTACGGGAGTCACTTCACATTTGTGAGTACACCTCATTACTAAGTTTACCCACCAACGGAAATTATTGTAGCTATAAGGCTGAAAATTATTGTTTAGGTATCACCTCCACATTAATGTGGCCAGTTGGTTAGGTGCAGAGCATTCAATGCGGTGGTAGCAGCTTTCTCTTTAGATATTTTAGGACTTCTTTCTATCCTATGCTTCTGTGATGCTTATCCATATCAATAGAATCCCTGGAATGCTGACTTGGATGGTAGACTACCCCTTTGGATCTCAGCTCTGATCAGCCGAGGAGGCATTCATTCTTGGATCACCTTCATGGACTTTTATGATCAAAACTAACCTATTCCCTCACTAACACGGACTCCTTTGATACTGTTCATCCCTCCTCAAAATACTTCATGTCCCTGGATTGGTCCTTCGCTCCAATATATTCTACTGGGCCTAACATCCCTACATCTAATAATGGTGATTATGTACGTTCAACTTTTGCAAAATAAGAACTTGTGCTTACTACATACACCTTCTATTACAAAATGCAATTTTTAATTTTAATTTTTTAAAATTTTCGTTTCTTTCTTATTTTCAACATTTGATGTTAGGAAAACGTTAACATATCTCTGAATCTGTCTCATGCAATGGATTTAAGTTTGATATGCGAGTCTCACAACCTATGGACTCATATTAAAAAAAAAAAAAAAATCAAGAATTGCATACTTTTTCATTGTGAAATTGAGTTCACTATGACCACTTTTCTTGCACTAAGGAGGGCATTTGTTAATAAATGCCTTCTAATATTATCAACAATAATAAATTAAATCAATAGTACCTAAATAAATTGACGTCCTTCAAATTTATCATTATATTACACCAATTCATCATAATATTGTCAAAATCGACTAGTTTTTGTTTTGATTCGCGCGGGGGGGGGGGGGGGGACATTTTCATTTTCCATTTCCTTTTCCAAAAAAAATGTGGTGTCCCTTAAAGGGAAAAATAACAAGAATCACTAGCAAAACAAATTCCTTCATTTCGCTAAGATCCCTCCTAAACTCTTAATAACAATTTACAAAAATCCCAGCCAAATAAGATTTAGTTCATTGCTTCTTGTAGATTGTAAAATTTTCATTTGTTGTACTTCAAATTTGCAACACCAAACAACCAATATTCCTCCAATGTACTCACATAACACTCATTCAACCAAATACCGAAGCACAAACAATACATCATATCAAATGAAAATACTTTCCTAATATGAAAATACATTTTGGCTGATAAACCTTTGCAATATCTAAAACTATTCTTGACCTATGTCAGAAATTTTTCTTTGTGCATCAAATTATGATATGGGTTTTGTACCTGAGATGATAGAGAGATGATCGCTAGATAGGAACACCAAATCTAGGGATGTATAGCCAAGGAGCTGTGAACTGAAGTGAAGGATACAGAAACACTGATTTTGAAATATCTGATTTGGATATAGTTTCAATGAAACTCCATTTTCTTAAAATTGAGTTCACTTTTTAAAAAATTCCAACATAACTCGATACTATTAAATTCAAATTATAGACCCAACAGAAAATTTTGAAGTAACTCAATATTTGTAATATTGAGTTACACATTAATTTTGTTTTTGCAAAAAACACCATTTTAGAGTTACGGTCAATTTGGTCCTTATATTTTGGTAGCAATTAATATGGTCTCTAATATTTTCAACTTGTATTCAATTTGGTCTCTGCTGTTAACTTACTAACAAAAAATGCCTAAGTGGCAAACGGTGTGTACGGTTGGCATACTTCCAAGTGTTGTATTCTTGTCATTTGGGGAGGGCAAGGGAAAGGGATGCTCAACAACTTCTTAAGGAAGGCGCTTTGAGATCAGAGGAGGGAAATAAATCATTCCTTTGACTATAAGTGTGAGAATGATGAGTGGGTCACTCTTAGGGTGAACTACGAATCAAAATCATATTTATGCACAAAATACATAGTTTTGGGGCTTCCTACTTCAAAAGGCAATAAGAGACAGACAGTAGTAGCAGTTTTGGCAGAATTCAGGAACGTGCAATGAAGCCTGAAGAAGATGAGCAATGGTAGCTTGTTGATAAAACACAAAAGATTGATTGACGTGGCAGCTTCAGGTTTGATTGAGAATAGTGGTAACTCAACCAAGGCAGATGCAGATGATGTCATGTTGCACTCTAAGATAGCATAGTGGAGGAAATAGTGCAATTTAATTGTGACATTGTTGATATAGTAGTTCCTTAGGCTATATGGGGAAGGAAATTCAACTGAATGTTCCTGTAACTCATAGTAAATATGGAAGTAGTCAAGCACAAATGAAGGTAGTGTCTCCTGATATAGCCTCTCCAGATCTAATCCCTTTCTTGTTATTTTTCTTGTTTCCTTTTCCACCACCTTGGAGGTAAGTTTCTTCGGTTTATTTGCATCTTTCTATTATTTTGAGAATGAATTTTGCCTGCAGGAATGGGCGGGTCTAATGACCTCATAGAATATTACTGGAGTACTAAACTTACATACCTCTCATTTTGCTATATTAAAAAGGAAAAAATATATAAATACCTACAAGTTTTTTTTGTTGATAAATAAGTAATTTTATTAATAAAAACAAACTTGAAGAACAATCTTCAAATAGAACAGGACACTACAACAACATCAACACTAGAAGAAAGACTTCAAAACACAGCATACTGCCCTACTGCAAACACAGCAGGGCACCTTGCCATTACAACAATACAAAACAGATAAACACTTACCAACGGACCTTGCTCAAAGCACATACAAACATGGTGGAAGATATATTCCACCTATTACACAGAGCCCTGTTACACAAAGTACTTGGCACTGGTTTACAATAAAAAGCCCTCCATCTTACTTTCGTTTCTGATCTTTCTTTAATATAATTAGAGTCTTACGAACTTTCAACCAGAATTGGCATAGTTACTGCTAGTTGCCTTGAATGGTTTGTTGTACGTTTAAATGCTCTGTGATCTCTGCAGGGCCTCAGCATCCATGCGCTCTAGAACACGGCGAGCTTCTTCCTCTGTTGCTGGAACAACGTTCCTGAGCCTAAATCCATTCTTTGTGGCTTTTGCCTCAGGACGAACAGTGAAAGTAAAATAGAAAGTATTTGACACCTGTTTCAAATTATACAGGAACAGACAAAAAATATGCAATCAATAAAGGGAAATTTTTAGACAGCCATTATGAACTGAAGCTCAAATTCATGTGGATAGTGCAGAAAAGGATATTATAAGCCTTCTACAATTACTCTAAGGTAATATAAGAGACATAATATCATCCTATATAAGTACAAATAAAAATTTTTGTTCTTTGAAAGTGGAGTTTGCTAGGACTTACCACACTAGACCTCATCTCAGGCCTCGTAACGTGAGCAACAACTTCAACATAGATTAGAGGCTGATCAGGATTGTCATGTTCTGTGTAAAGAACACATGATTTGAAACGTAGGAAATCTCCAACATCCACCTGTTCGACAAACATATATAATAAATTTTCTCCAGATATGTACAAAGTTATTCATGTCACATGTGGGCTGAATGCCAAAATGGTAGTCAAAGCATGGTAGTGCTAATACAATTTGGGCAAGGTAGAACCAATCTTCCCGGGAGGGCTCTTAAGTACAATCTAAATCCCCCAATATGATTGATATATAACAAATTTTGGTTCTTAAAATAAAAAGTGGCGTCATTTATTTGCAAATACAAGAAACACTTAACTCAAGCCTTAATACTAATTAATTTGGACATATGTACTCCTTTCCTCCATTCTATCTTTATCTAATGGTTGATTCTAAGGACAGTAGCTGAGTTGTCACTTGCTGGAAAGGGTGTTGTCGTAGATAAGAAAGAAGAGTATTTGGAATGCTACTCCCTTGTGTGCCATGATGTGTTTGATTTGAGAGCATTAGCTGCACCCAAGCAAAACTCCCTCTCATATGAAGATTCTGTTCTTATTCTCACTTTTTAATTAAATGGCTTCTTGATATATACTACATGTTCATCTTTCATAGGCTTTCTTTACACTCTCCATTTCAGTAGTAAGTATCTTAATTTTTTGTGGGGCTTCTCTTGTATATGTCCTGACTATTAGGATAAGCATCCTAAACTAAACCACACAAATGAAATTAGAAAGGGGGAGAAATGTTGTCTCAAAAGAAACGATGATGGTACTCACAGGTTTATAGAAATCAACATGATCAACTTCCAGAAAGGAAGGAACTATTCCAGCAAAGGCATAAGCCGTTGAAAAAGCCAATTCAAATGCTTTGTGCATCAAAAACCCTCCAAAGATTCGTCCATGGAGGTTTCTCTGTTGTGGATGGCATATCAAAGCATTTTCGAGTTGAGTATCCCTAAGAAGAATGCTGTCTCTGTCGGCCAAAGCTGGCATGTCACAGAAAATCCTGCCTTCAGACAACAAAGCTTCTAATCTATTCACCTCCGATTTATCACTTTGCTTTTTATCTTCTCCCCTCTTCATTCTTCTCGCTTTATCTCTTGCTTCTGCTCCATCATAAAGGAACTTTTCCTGTTCAGTTTCTGGTGTAAGCCGGTTCACTTGAGCAGCTTTGCTAGTCTTGTAGTCACGAGCCACAAAGATGAAGTTGGCAGTCAGAGCTACAGAGTCTGAATCATCAGGGCCCTCACCTAACAAACATGTAGTAGATCAGATGATGGTCAACTTTGTGCAAATAGGTCTACAATTGTCTGGGCAGAATAATGTTCTCATTTGTTCGAAGAAGGATTCATGCTTTATGCATGGTTTCTTAGGAGATAAGTTAGTATGCATACGAGGAGGAGTTGAATTCCAAGATTATTAAAACATATAAGGAAAGCATAATTTCATGTAAATGATTGAGGAAATGTAAAGTGATTTCATAACTACTCAACTTAGGCCAGCCTTAATCCTCGTATAATTGGGGGTCAACTACATTGATGTTTTTTTTTCCCTAGGTAAGATCACTCCTCTATTGTAGAAATAGGATAGACATCAGTTGTGAGTACCATCCTTATTCTAAAGATTGGAATTATTTTACTCCCCATTTTCATCCGTCATTCTTGGATTATATTGTTTGCATAGGTCATGATGCTGGTTAAGGAGAAGTGTACAGAAGTAATCAAACTATGAATTTCATAGTTTCAGACTCAGAATGCCAAACTATGTCAAAGAATAAATAATGAAGGGCCAGCAAACCTTTTAGAAGAAAACTGATTGATAAAATGGAATGGCATCTGTTTGAAGAAAAAAAACAGTAAAAATAAGAAGACAATCAAGATCAATGACCTTGTTATACCTTGACGTGATCACTTTTGATAAAATATTGAGATATGTCAGTTTAGGGAGAATGTGCTGCTCTAGTGTTCTTATTGTTGACATATTAAAGATAAATGGATTGAAGTTTTATGATATATCACAAAGACTAGCTATGTTAATGGAGCAAATTGTGATGATTCAAATCATGTAATTGAACCAAAGATAAAAAAGCTGGTGAAAGTATTATCAGTACTCATCATATCTGAAAATATGTAGTGAAGATGTTGTTTAGAGTTAGGAGAAATTGACAATTTCTATATGGTTTAGGGCTTAGAAAGAAGGGTTGGCGTTCAAAGAATAGTCACAGTTTTGGTAGGGAAGGGGAGGATTTGATTAATTGCAAAAGGACTTGCAGTGACTATGCGCCAAAGAAGAAGAAGAACAATAATATAATTATATGAATACAATAATATAATTATATAAGCTTTAAATCTTAATGTCTTCAGATAGGACTAGAACTTCTATTTCGAATTTGAATGTTAGAAAGTTATGGTCAGCAAGGAAAATTAAAATAAAAAGTACATTAAGATACCTAAAATTCATTTTTTACCAGAAAAACTAAGGCTCCTAAATGTTGGGGACAATAAGTGATTTTTTTAATTAAATAAATATGAGAAAAATTACACTATTCCATTCTAAATTATACCCTAAAATTACACATTATTCCATGAACTATTGCAACACACAATCAACCCCCTAAATTGAAAACGTTGTAAAACTTAGAGTCTGTTTAGGATCCGCTTATTTTGCTGAAACTGAAAACTTTTTGCTGAAAGTATTGTAGATAAAAGTAAAAATTAGCTGAAATAATACAGTGAGATCCATGAATAGTACCAAAAAGTGCAGTAGGACCCATGAATAGTAGTAAAAATAAGCTGAATAGTAAAATAAGCTAGTTTTTTTAAGTTGGAGCCAAACGTACACTTAGATGGAAAACATGCATACGTGATATTCACGTGACACCCACTGACTTAGTGTGTATTTGGCAAAAATTAAAAAGCCAGTTTATTTTACTATTCAGCTTATTTTTGCTACTATTCATAGGTTTCATTGCACTTTTTGATACTATTTATGTGTCTCATTGTACTATTTCAACTAACTTTTACCTTTATCTACAGTACTTTCAACAAAAAGTTTTCAATTTCGGTAAAATAAGCAGATCTCAAATAGACCCTTAGACTTCACGTGACACCCACTGACTTGGAGCCAACAAGGCCTACTTAGACCGACTGAAATGCCCCTTATCTTTTTAGGCTTAAACATTAGTTTGGTATGTAGGCTCAAACGATAGTATCTAAACACTAAAAATTGTGGGCCCCAAAAGAAAGTTGTGTTTGGTATGAGTTTTTTATCAAGAGTATTTGAGTTACAGTTCTCATTTTAGGGTGTTTAAAACATGTATTTTGAAAATTCACCATACCAGTTTTTAGTTTTCAAGTAATTTTGCTAAGCAATCTTTTCGTAAATAAGTTGAAAAATTGTGAGACCCATTGACAAGATGAATTTTTTTTTCTTTCTTTTTCTATTATGGGCCCACCACTTTGTCCTTTTTTTCATTTTTTTCTTTTTCTCTCTCCTTAAATAAAATAGGGCGTTATTTTCATTACTTAAAAAAAAAAAAAAAAAATACACGTACTAAACACACAATTATGTTTTTTTATATTTTAAAATATGTTATTTATAACATAATGCCAAACACATTTTTTACATTATGAGTACTTTAAACACGTATTTTCACAACACTTTTTAAACTAAAATTTTCATATAATTCTAAACAACAATACTCCTTCCAAATAGCTCTATTACCTCCTTAACAGCCTCTCTACACCATTTCTTTATCTAACACTGAATGAATAATGTTTTTTTTTCTTAAATTTTTTTATTTATTTAGTATATAGACTTCAATTTTAGCATACTTTTCATTCTTGAATTTTAAATTTCTATGGATCATGCCACGGGGGCTCGCTAGGCCATGTTATGCATGTGGTAAACAGTTAAATGTATTCTGTACGTATGAAAATTTGAAAATCTGAAAGGATGTTTGGGAGTACGAATTATGGGATGGACTTGTGTAAGTTTCTGTTACATGCCTAGTTTTTCTTTAATTTTATTACTTAAGACTTTATGTTTGTTATTAGGAGTTAGATTATAAATGTTAAATAACAAATTTCATTTTGTATTAAAAAAGAGAACTCCTAAAATTTAGGATTTTTTCCCCTTCATATTCATTTTTTTAATTTCTTAAAATTTTTCTTTTCTTATTTTAATTTTTAAGTATTCAAATGATTTTTTGGAATATCTTATATTTAGCTTAATCTTTTAATTTCATATATTAATAATTATTTATTTATTGATTATTTCAAATTATTATTTTATTTTATATATATATATATTTATAGTCAACTTAATTTGTGAGGAACTATTAAGTGTAACACTGATTATACTAACTCTATTAGGTTTAAAAAAAAAATTGAAACCAGAAAAAATCATAACTGACATTTACATTATATTTTTTTAATGTTAATAAAATATTTATTTAATAAATTAAGTAATTTTTTCTTCTATTAATAAACATTTTTTGAGTTAGTTTTGTCTCAATATTGGATCTTTTGCATTTGCCCCCTCAAGAGTACTTTAATAATTTCATTTTGAAATATTCCATGAATTAAAAGATTCTGTAACAGAGTATTGGTATATATATATATATATATATATTTTAAACATTACTATTTGATTTAATTTATAGTTTAGGTGATGAGAATTGTAAACTAACCCATACATACATAAAAGGGGAAAGTGTGTGTTTTTTTTTTTTTTTATAGCCAAATATGTAAGTTGTGCATTTTTTTCCTCCCCTTTTAAGAAAGCCCCAAAAATATAGATCTTACAAATTAATGCATTATCAATTATAAAAAAAAATTCAAATACACAACGAAAATAAAATTTGTAACAATTTTACCATTTTCCCAAAGAAAATTATGGATTAATAAATATGCAACTGATCAATCTTCATTAAGTGAATTAGTAATTTAAAAGTAAGAATGATGGATTTTAAATGAAAATTTTTTTAATAAAAAATATTAATTAAATTTTATTTAAGTAATATTTAAACATAAGGAGGTCTATATAAAAATTATAAATGTAGATCTCAAAGACTCAAACTGTATTCTTTTCATTTTCCATATTACATTACCTTGAGTTATGACTTCCATTTGAATCTCAATTGAGGAGCGGCCAACCCATATAATAGAACCAATTATTTTGAGATCTTTGTCAACACTTATTGGCTTCTTCAGCACGATCCTGTCCACAGAAGCTGTGACCAGCATAAGAGGCCTTGTCGTGATATCATCATCAGAACAATGCTAATCCCACACCAAACGAAACAAATAAATCACTGAAGGAAATCAAAAGTTCATTACAAATTTCCAGCTTTTAACATGCAAATGATCAACCACACGTGAGAGTAAATTTCAAGAATTACCCAAGTGTAAAATTTCAGTAAACAAGTGGTAAAATATTAAGAGAAGTACGGACCTTGACAGCTACATATATGACACGTTATTCAATTCATTACAGGTTTCCAGCTTTTGACTTACAAGTGATAGCAACAACTTTGTTTTTTTTTGGGTGACCACAAAGATGTTATCAGTACTGGATTATCGCTTTAACTTGAACCCAACAACATCTCATTTGCGAGAAGTAAATTTGAAGCAATATACACCAAAGTTTTAAATTCCAGTAAACAAACAAGTGGTAAAATGTTGAGAGAGAGAGAGAGAGACCTTGAAAGTGACGGTGCAAGCCAAGGCATCAAGGTCTTCGAGCAACTTTCCAATTCTGAACTCATTCCATGGATCCTTATACTGCTCTCTCAAGGTGGAGTCGGAGGAGAAAGCATAGACAATGGTGGTGCGACTCTCTGAGGGAGTTCTTGTGAGCAATTCAGTAGGAGGAGGGGCATCGTCTGGTATGTCAAATAGCCTCTCATTGATGCTCACCCTCTCGTTCCACAATGCATCTGTCACTGGTGAATGGTACACTCCTGGCCAGTAGCAAATGGGCTTGTGCACCTCATCCGAAGAAGTAGGAGAAGATTTAGCATCCTCAGTGGGCTTAGTCAAAGTTGAGACGACAGAAATCGTGTTAGAAGAAAGAGAGGAATTCAAATCCATGGAATCTTTTGGATTTCCTTCAAAGAACACTACTCGGTTTTTGTGGTTATGAGTAGAGAAGTCACAAATTGGATAAGCACTATTTATTACACATGAGTGTCTACGAAGTATGTAAATAAGTTGAGACCGTATAATTACACGATTTTTAAGATTGTGTGCAACAAACATTGTGTAATAAGAATTGGATAGGTCACTCTGTCACTGTAGGGTAACCAATAAAATTGGAACAATTAATGTTACATACACAGCTAAAAATTCTGCGTGCGATGCCTTCATGATATGAATGCATCAAACGTAATAGTGCAGGTGGGGTAGGAAGATTGCATTATTCACGTGGAGGGTCCAAAAAAAAAAAAAAAAAACTCAACTGAATTGCAAAAGAACAAGGAAAAGAAGCGGTGCAGAAATGGAGAGAGAAAGCAGAAATGACTATTAATTAAAGAAAAAAAACCCAATGTAGAAATTAGTGTGACACACGCTGTGAGTTGGGCCGGTTTTGCTTCTCGATCAAGCAAAATGTTTCTGAGGGTTTCCAATTCTATGAGAACTTATTAGGAGTTGTTTGGAAGTGATTAAATTAAATGCATGATTGATAGAGTTCACAGTAAATATGAAAACAAAAAATGGGATATCATGAAACTGTACTCTTAAAATACCTAATAAAATTTTCGAATTTTAGTAATTAAGGTGCTATAAAAATATTGGCTTTCGCCGACCAAATCAATAACTCGATCTGGTATATATATATATAATACAAATTCGAGTTGCTCCAAGGTTGGAATCATATGAGGAAATCAAGTTGATCACATGAGAGAGTTTAAAATTGCATATAATGTCAAATAATTGAACATTGACTATAATTACTTATTTGATGCATGTGGTACACGGGATAATAAATGATGCAGCCACCCTCTATTTTAAATTTTTTTTTGGGTTAAAAGCCACCCTCTATCCTTAGGCCAACCAACCAAACCCCATCCCCCCCTCTACCATTAGGACTGACAACTAGCCATCATCTACCAATTTTTATATGTTGTACCCGGCATATATGCCGGGTACCTCACAGAGGGGTGGGCCCCACAGTGTGTGGGTCCCGCCCCATTGTGAGGTACCCGGCATATATGCCGGGTACAGCATATACTTGCTCATCATCTACAAGCCAAACAATCAGCCACCCTTTCTGACCTCTTAGGGCAGCTAATAGCCCCCTTATTTTGATTTCTCATATCTGCCATGTATCCTCTTTAATTACAGTTTTGACTTATGTAACTATTAGCTATTTTATTTCCTAATAGTTAAAGATTATAAATAGGCTTGCTATGTAAGAGTACAATCAGTTTTTAATGTGAATATAATATAGTTTCAGACTTGGACAGAAACTTATTTCTCCAGTTTCTCTGTAATTCCAGCTTTAATTTTTAATTTTAATGCAATTTTAGTTCAAGTTCTCAATCAATTGATCTTGATTCCCATCAATAAACTAATATAAATCCCTTGTTCTTAGTGTCAAATCGTTATCATAGTTAATAACCCAAAAAGGTGGCTTTAGGATCAACCAATTATCGACATCACATGCGCAAATAATGCTGACATGAAAAAAAAAAAAAAAAAGCTGAAATCAAATGCGTAAATCGTGTCTGGCTTTAGTTGTGTGGCTAGAAGAATTTCGAACAAAGATTGGGTGGCAAGTCCAAAAACTACCTGTGTCTTTTAACTTTTCTTTAGTAATGTCTGCCGTTTATCCAAAAAAAAAAAAAAAAAAAAAAACTTTTCTTTAGCAATGATGATGTATCTCACTTGATGTAATGTTTTAATTTTGAATGACCTTTTTTGAAAAGAAATGTCCATTGGGATATAATTTTTTTAAGTACCTCAATCAATTGGTTGGCATAGTTTGATGTATCCATCAAAGCATTTAAAGTTCAAATCTATATTTCTTAACTATTGAATTAAATAAAAAAGGGTAGAAAGTTCTTGGTTATTAATAATAATTGTTAGGATCATTTAAGTATTGGTAGATTGTGTGTTAAAATTTTTGTGGTAATTGCAAATTGTTTTTCATGTAAGTCAATTGAGTTATGGTTGTTTGGGTTTTCAAGAAGGAACGAGCTGAAAGTTGAAGTTGTTGATTCTAAAGAATTGGGTCAACTGAAGATGAAGTTTGGTCAATCGAGTTGTCAAGCATGCAGACAAGAATAGAGCCATAGAGAGCAATTCACTCCTTAGTCCACTCTTGCCCAAAAGAGGTTTCATATTAGTTTTGAAATTTGAGTGCAGCCATCCAACCTTTGATTTATAGCCCTTATATGCACGAAAATAAAATCTTAATCGATCCAAAACGAAAGTAGGAGAACAGTGTACCTTTTAAAGGGAAGTTCTTGTATCCCCTCTCCCATTGACCATCTTTGAGAGGAGAATTTCACCAAAATATTGAGCGTAGCCTTGAGTGATTTGGATTGTTGGAAAACCACAAATACATTAGAAACCTTCAAGAGGCCCTGAAGTATTTGAGAGATTGGAGTTGTGTTTGGCGTACTTGACTTGCGTTTGGAGACCAAGAAGAGAAACAACTAATGTGGTTTGTTGCTAGTAGGAGCTGGACACTCAAGTACATGTACATTGCAAAACTGGAAGTTTTGTAAGTGGTGATATTTTGCAATTTAATTTGGATTTAGTTAATCACTTCGTTCCGTTAATTTGGATTAAAATCTTTAAAAACCTGTACCGGGTGTCTAAACATGAACTTTAAATAACTAATTAATAGTGATGGAAAAAGCTGATATGGTTAACAATGATAAGAGAAAATGATTTTTTTTATTCCATTAGATTTTCCCATGGACTACCACTTGACCATAATTATTTTATTTTTTTTAAAAAGGTAAATGAATACTACATTTACAACAGTTTCATAACAAATTTTAAGTGATAAATTGTTATTTGTTACAATTTTGGTTTACTACTAATATCATATTTTCAACCATTGGTGATAACTTGCCAGTGAAATTTTTGTCACGTACATGACCAATAGAGAACACTAGCAATTACAGCAACATGACCAACGGAAAATATTGAGCAATATCCAAAAAGTGAGGAAGACAAAAAGGGCGGAGAACGGGAGTAGTGAACAACTAAAATAGAGAAGAGATTTGACAGTGGCACCGAAGCTGCCCCATAACTCATTGGTGTGCTTTGTTTTCTACTTTACTGTGAGTAGCACTGCACCAACCACCGCCAATATTATCAGAACAATAAATTAACTGCACCACTCTCTCGACCTTCATTTCTCTCTCATTTTCTTTTTCGTTGATCTCACTCAATGCTTACTTTTATAAATTTTATAACACAAACTAATATTGGTCTTCATCCGACTTAGACCAAATAACGGAATGTGCGAAATATTTTAAGTGGCACTTCGGAAGTGCCACAATTCACAAAAAAAGAAAAAAAGAAGAAAAAAGAAGAAGAGGAGATTTGAGTTTTGTTGAGAAAAGCTGTGAGGTTTAGAAATAGATTTTCGTTTAAAATAACAAACGTAGTTATGAACAGGCTGGTTGAGTTTCAAAATCAATGAGCCTAATTGAGAAATAAGAGAGTTGGATTTGGGCCACGCTGAGGAAAATTTTCAGAATGGAGATTTTTAATTTTTTAAGGCCACATGGGCTTCCACGTAAAAGTTCCATTTGGCTTTTTTTATTATTTTTTTATTAAAATTTTATTATCATCATTAGTTACGTTAACTTTTATTATCTACCACTTAACGATAAGAACTATATTAACAATACCAAATTGTAAAGGCTAAAATGACACATTTAAAACGTTAGAGACTATTATGACATATTCAACAAATGTTGGGGTTATAATATTTGAGGAATTGACTTTACTTATATTATATGTCAATAGAAAGAGATAAAATTAAGAATATTATGAAACAGTTTCTTGAGTTAATTGAAAAATATTTAATTATTTTCATTAATATAAGAATATAATCATATTTTATATTCTTGAAAAATATTTAACTTCTTTTTGAGGTGTTTCAAGTGAAGGAGCTGAAAAGTTAAGCTACATTAATCAAGAATTGATTTGGAGAAGTCAACCATAGATTGCAGGTTCGTGCATATCGAAGAAGTCTGCTAAGAAGAGTAGTCCAATTGGGTTGGAGATGGGCTTTGATAGCAGGTCAGTAGGTTCTATTGTGGGTAGTTACTTTGAAATTAGGTAACATTACTTGTATTTGTAATCTCAATCTTTGTTAATGGATTATTTAGATTGTGGTGACCTAAATATCACCTGTTGGGGTTGATCTTGTTGATATTTTTTCCATCATGACCATAATGTCGTGTCAAATTTATATTACGCTAAACTTTACTATAAATAGTGGCGGAGCCACATGCATGCTTGGGGGGCTTTGGCCCCTCCAAATTTTTTTATTTTTTATTTATTTTTTACAATATAGGTATATTTTATAAATATTTAAAGGTTATATGAAAAAAAAGGATTTGACCCCCCCCTCCCCCAAAAGAAAGCATTGATAAAATAATCTAGTAATCATTCCAAAAAAAAAAGGGTTTAGAGTTGATATTGATATACAATTGCAATAGAATGAAATAATTAGGTAGTAGGTTTTGTGAGTAAATAGTAGAAGTGTGGAACCCCTAATTTTTAACTCAATTTCAAATCCTATTAGTGTATCCAAATCATTCAACATTGATAATATATGCAATTTGGTTGAAATTTTATATTCTCAAGATTTTATCAAGAAAAAAAAAGCTCATATGAGACTTCAATTATAACATTATGATTTTGATTTGTCAAACATGGATGAAGTTTTGCAAACAATTTATATATTGAAAAGGAAATTATGAGTTTACTATAAAAATAATAATTGATGAAGTTTATTATGTGAAGTATTATTGTTGAGCATGACTTTGATGGAAGATACAATACTCGTTTTGTTTTTGTTTTTTTGGGTTCTATTCAATGTTTGTATACTTATTAGAGTTTAAAAAGATTATAAGTTTCTCTTATAAAAAAGATCTTGTGTCTAGGTGTGTATGTATAGATATTAAAGTTGATAATTTTGTCTATTTGTGATTTGAGTTCATTTTGACAGAATAGTTCGGTCCTCTCAACTCAAAATTTCTGGTGATTGGTGATGTGGTTGTGTCTTAATTGAATCTTCCATGAAATTTAACTAATTTCTAATTTGGGTAATTGTTTAATTCAACTAGGCAGGGACGGACCCAGGTGGGGGGCAAAGGGGGCCCGGGCCCCCTGGGTCCAAAAAAAAAACTTTTTTGTATGTAAAATTTTCAAAAAAAAGGTTTGGGCCCCTTGGTTTTTAGCTTGGGCCCCCCTTAGTTTTTAGCTCAGGCCCCCTAGCCAGCCAGCCCAGGAGTTTTCAAAAACCCATGAAAACCTTTAAAAAAAATATTGTATAAATCTATTTATAATAATAATAATAATATATAATAATGTAGTTTATATTAGAATATTAGATTATCTATTTATATCTGATAATAGTTGGAGGACAAATAATTGTTTAATTGTTTGATTTGATCTAATTGCACTTAAATAGTCATTTGCACGTCATTGTTCACACTTTTTTTTTAACAAAAATTATTGTATAAATCTTCAAAATTCCATACCTATTAATCAAATTTTATCCTAAATGCTGAAACATTAAATGTAACTCCTTAGAAAAGCTCTAAAATGTAAAAAGGTAAGTTCAAACCTATTAACCTAAGTACAAATAATTTAGTACAGTAAAAAAAATGTAGGCACAAGTTTACTTAAAGTTAGTTTGTGAAATAAAGTAATTTAATTTTGGCCACAATTTGGGCCAAATTAACTTGAGTTTTTTGCATTTTGAGCCAACGTAGGCTTAACCTATTAACACAATGTAGGCATAACTAACTTGCTCCTCCTAAGAAAATTTCCTGGCTCCGCCAGTGACTATATGAATGTGTGTTTGAATTTTTTTTTTTTTTTTTATTATTATTATTATTTTTTCGCTTATCTCCGGCTCCCCCAACTTGAAATCCTGCGTCCGTCCCTGCAACTAGGTCAATTATAACCCAAACAGTATGGATTCTCATTTAAAGACAACAACTTAAATACCGGGTTTGTTAATATTGTATTGAAAAGGACTTGTGAATATATAATATTTCCATTCTAGACTAGCATAAAAGGATTAAAAACGTTTCATCAAAAAAAAAAAAAAAAAAAGATTGAAAACATATAAAATAAAAATCTACATATCTGTGCTAACAAATTTATTAATGCATAACATGAATGGTTGACCGTTGACCTGAAGGCAAACGACAAACAGATGTGATTCATTGACCAATGGTTTTGGCCCTTTTGGTTTGGGTATGACTTTGAGTCTTGGAGCCCATTGATGCATTTGGGGGTTCCAAGTGCACGGATTTATGTAAGGTTATGATTTTGACTAAAAAGAGAAGAAGAAAAAAATGTATTGCACGAGATAGTAGGTCGGCGGTGAAAGGTGCTCTTTGAAGAAAAAGAGAAAGATCAGTGAGGAGGAAGAAGGCAAGGAAAAAAAAGAAAAGAAAAATGAAATAGGGTGGTGAGTTGAAAAGAATTATTGGAAGAGAAAAAATAAATAAATTTTAATTCGGATTTCGTCTTCCCAAGTGACCAATCTGTAATGACATCATTTATGATGTTTTATGTGTAATTCTAATTTTACCAGTCACCTCACACCATAGATATGGTCTCTCTCTCTCTATATATATATATATAACCAATAAAAAGAAAAAAGAAAAAAAAAAGTCTATTTGGCTAAAAAAATATTGGGTGGCAAAGCGTTTGGCTATAAGAAAAATACTATTTGTCTAGGTAGTATGGAATTTGTTTTATTTGGGTATAAATATTGGAAAAGAAATATTCCATATTAATCTATTTGGTCAAAAGGGGTGAAATGTTAATTATGTTGAAAATTTAGGGAGGAAGTGTCATTTTTGAAAAGTCGAGTATAATGAGTCTAATTTCGCTATAATTAATTTACCCTAAATTTTACTATCGGTTTATGCTTATGCTTATGTTTTGTTTTGTTTTTTAATTTGTTGATCTTGTTCTCATCACTCAGCTGTGTATATTATATTATATTATATATATGAACATGCATGGCACATTAAATCCTTAAAGAATTTAAGAATCAAGATATAGCATGCAGACTATATAACCAAGATACAAAAGTTAAGATTTGATACTATATTAATTCAATGACTTGCTGCTTGCCATATAAATTTACAAGGTCATTGTTAGAGATCCAAGAAGAAACTTATAGCAATGGATGCTGAACTGTTCAATGCTGCAATTCGTGGAGATGGCAGTTTCTTTGAACCAAATGTTAGTTTGAATTTGAATCGGCAGGTGACAGCCCAGGGGAACTCTGTTCTTCATGTGGCAGCAAATCGTGGAGCGGTGCAGATTGCAGAAAGGATCCTCAGGTTGCACCCATCACTTTTGTACAGGAGAAATTCGAAAGGCGACAGTCCACAACATGTTGCAGCAAGGTTAGGGTGATTGGAGATGACCTGAGTTCTAATCAATCGTGCCAGAACGGAAGTTGAGGTGGGAAGAAATCATGAGCTATTAAGGATGGGAAACCTGGAAAAGGATACAGCACTTCATGATGCTGTAAGAAATGGTCATTTTGATATTGTCGAGTTACTAATTAGAGAACACCCAAGGTTGACTTCGCTTAAAAATAATGCTGGAGAATCCCCTCTCTTTCGGCAGTGGATCGAGCATTTTACAAAATTGCTCTTCATATCCTAGAAGAAGCAGTTAACGTTCCAGGATGCTCATATGATGGAAGAAATAAAATGAATCTCTTGCATGTAGCTGTCATCGGCACTGGCCAAGGTAAAAGTAATAAGTACTCTCAAGTCTATCAACATCTTGTTTGTTTGTTTTTTTGTTTTTTTTCTTTTACTCTGAAGTGTTGATGAGATTTGGATCTGCCAATTACCCCTGTATGTAAAATGTGTAAGTTAAGAAAAAGAGTTATAAACTATTTTATAAATTGCTGATGTGATGAATTATTATTGATAAGTAAAAAAATGATGATAATGGTGAACCCATAATGAGAACCAATAAGAATTGGTGACAACAACAATTTGTAAAAAGTAGCAATCCTAATTATCCCATTAACTTTTACATCTCACATGCATACATTATATATATGGTGGTTGCATTGAGGAATAACCCTAATTATTACACCTGATTTCAATTAGAGTGGATAACTAACCATACATCAATCATAAAAGAAGTAGCTACCACTACCGTAACCAATACAATCATGTCTTACAAAACCTAAACTACTTAGCTCACAAACACGTACACAGTATCATAATCTTAAAATAGGTACCTAAAAGCGTGGTTATAAAAACCGATACAGTCAATAAATCGTTTTTTATTCCAGTTTTTTGGTTTTTGATAAGTTCTTATCGATTTAGGAGTTTTATAGGACCGGATTGGTGCTTGGTTTCCGGTTGAACTAGCCGGTCTAGTATGATTTTTAAAACCATGCTTAAAAGAGAAGATCACATTTGAACGCTTTGCAAAAAAGTCAAACTTCGAAAAAGGGTCTTCGTAATTGTTCTTGATGCTAAAAGGTATATTACGACAAAGCCTTCACAGATAATCAATTTACGAGGGTAATTAGCCATTGTTACCGAACAAATTTATCCTGATATTATAGTATTAAACGACAAAAAAAATTGATGACTTGCCTTTAGGCTTTAGTGAGGAGATGTCCTTAAAAATTAAGTTTAATTGCACATTTTGGTGTTCAACTTTTGTCATGTCTTAAAATAATCTTTACCCTTTCAAATGTTTCAATTTCGTACTTAATCTTTTAAATATGTGTAGAAAAGATTCATGTTGTCAATTGAGAGATGGAAAAGAATGGTGTGATAAATGAAAACACCAAATCAAGGGCTAGGGATTTTAGATGTGAAATCCTCATATTGGTTTGCTCATGTGCGTAGCACGTGATCTTTTTACACCTACTTCTTCTAAACAGTCATAAATACACCACGCTAACATCAATGGTTGATTATAGTGTTTCTGTATGTTACATCATACTTAACCATCGACCAATTGATTGTTGGGACCTTTGAAATGCTCGGAACAATTTTGAAACATGTGATAAATGTTGGTGACCAAAAATGTAAGAAAAATTAGGGAAAAAAAAGGTTTTAAAAAATTGTATATAAAAGTTAAAAAGCAAAAAACTAGCTTATAAACTAATTACAAACACACTTTATGTGATGATAGTAAGTCGTTACTTCAATTCTTAATATATTATAAATAATCATTTACAAGAGCATAAAATCCCTTATAAATAATTTTTAAGGACGATATTGTTTTAAATTTGCAAATAACTATTTGAGAGGGCATTAAGGCCCTCACAAATAATATTTAGATTTAATTAAAATAAAAATATATTTTAGCAAACTTTTTGCTAAAAAGTTTTTAGTAAAGTAAAACTTAATAAGATGTTCTCAAACGAACACATGTTCTTGCAAGGACATAAAAGACATCAGTTATCTTTTATATCTCAAGGGCAAGTTTCCATGACTAATAGTTATTATCAAGATTTTATGATGTCAATGACATTGTTATATATACAAGTAGAACCAAAAAAAGATGTATGATGATAAATTTTACTAATGATTAAAAAAATTAAACTAGAACAAAAAGATAACATACCTTAAGGATATATGTGTTGGGTATGTTTTAAAATTAATTGGGTATGTTCAAAGCTTAAGCCCATAGTATTTTGTTGTAAAGCCCAAGCCCATGCTCTAGAATTTTCCTTGGCTGGCGTGGGAATTTTTGGCAGCAAACAAAACCCTCAATCATCTCATATTTTCTTAGAAGAATAGTCAGCCGCACCTTCTCCTGTTTTACAGAAAATACATTGTAGCTTGCAGTATCAATTCCTTTGTTTTTGCCTTTCCTTTTTCACTCTAATCATCTTTTGCTACTTCCTTTTTTAGAGTTCTAAGACTATCAAAATTTTGCATATATGATATTAGTTAAAAACAAAAAAAACATATATTACTTTGAAACTTGAGCTTCTCTGTTTTTTCTGAAAATTTTCTCTTGGGCATTTGTGACGAGTTAAAAACTCTGTTTGTGAGTGCACATTAATAGAGTTGTCGTTGTATTCTAGAGAGCGACCACCTAAGCCATTTGCACCAACAGATTCATTCCAGTGGGGGCGAAATCACTTCTTAAGGACAGCGGATTTAGTTTTGTGCCTTGGCGATAAGTTTTACTTAATCCTTAATTTTATACACTTTTGCACTTGTCTATTTTGCTTATAAGTTAATTTGAGCATAACTTGTTTTATTGATATATTATTGATATTGCTTTGTAACTTTGTTAATCAATTTGGACAATTTTCCAAACTATACTTCCAACAATCTTACAAAGCGATTTATGTTCTTATTGATTAACAAAATGTATGATGTTCCTAAAATTGTCTGAGAATCTGAGGCAGCACTTGTTTCAGAAATGAAGTTAGTCAATAACATAATTAATTCGGTAGTGGACATTGGGGCTACTAGATGAAGAGAATGTTTATTTGGGAGACTCTGGTACTGCAAGAGTTGCTGGAAAGGGAAAGGTACTTTTGAAATTCACTTCAGGTAAGTCTTTAGCCTTGCACTCTGTTCTTCATGTTCCTAACATGTGTAGAAATTTAGTGTCTGGGTTCTTGCTCAATAAGGCAGATCTAAAAATTGTTTTTGAATCCAATAAGATTGTCTTAGTCAAAATGGTGATTTTGTGGGCAAGGGATTTTGTCATGAAGGCTTATTTGTGCTTGAAATTGATATGGAAGAAAACATTGTTAAACTAATACTGGAAACAAATATTTTAATAAGGAGACTTATCACGATGGATTTCATCCGGTCATCTCTTGGTTCCTGTTGCTACATTATCCTTTTGATAAATTTTTTTTCTTTAAAAAAAAAAAAGTCTAATGTAGGTGGGATATGATTTTATGGTCAAACCTAAAGTGATAAAGATATAGTAATTGTAAACATTTGTAGTTTGCATATCAAATTACAAAAACCACCAATGGAAATCCTACTACAGTACTGCTAGTGCTAGTATTGTTTCAAACTACATTTTTATTCACAAAGAAACTATTACAGTGGATTCATAAAAGATAAAATTATAAAGATAAAGATAATCTGAATAAACCAATCTACCAAAAGTTACTTTCTATGATTCTCAAAAAAAAAAAAAAAAAAAAAAAGTTACTTTCTCTCATATATTTCTTCTCCCTCACGTTAACAGAAACACATGCGTACGATATTCTCTGTACATTTTGCTCAAACCATCAAATTAAAAGTCCCAAAAAAAGGATAGGCCTTTGTTTGAAGGACAAAGATCCATTTAAGCAGCTGATAATAAAGGCAAATATAGAGAGGTGGGAGATTTAATTAACTTTGGTATGACAGTACACTACTCGAGTTCAATAAACTCAAGTATGGTGGGCCTGCAACCCGAGCCAAACCCGAGTTCAATGAACTCGAGTATGAGCCTGGATCATGGAACTACGATACCTGAGCCATACTTGTGTTTGGGAAACTTGGGTACTATGAATGAAAAATTGCACAGTACTCAAGTCCACAGAACTCGAGTTCAGGACACACAGTACTTGACTTTGAGAAACTTGAGTACTAGGTGGCATTTTTTAATGCCCAAAATCCAGCTCAGCCAGTGCCACGCTGGCGGACTCATTAGGAACTCGAGTACCATTTAGAACTTGAGTTTGTGAAACTTGAGTACCAAAAAAGTGATAAATTGCTAAATATTTTCGAAACAGTGCTAGATTGCCACAAACTTTGCCAAAACGTGGTATTTGACTATTTTCACCCAAAGGACGATGCAAACAGTGGAAGTGAAGACAAAGCATGAGCTGTAAACCAATATGATCTATCAAAGTCACACCCCAATCACAGCACATTGGAAAATATTTTTCAGCCCCTACAATTTTCAAAATTTACATCTTAAACCACAAAGCATGGAGGCAGATGTTTTAGTTCTAATATTTATTAATTAAGATCAAATTACATTATATAATATAATATATGCAAGACCTTAGACTTTAAAATTTTTAAAAAATTAACTCAATTTTCTCATTGTCAAAAACTATATTATACAGGTTTAAAAAAAAAACACTTTTGCTCCATAATGTTTACATAATGAGTGCTTTTATAGTTCCTAATATTTTAAATGGGCGCTTTTAGCCACTAAATTTTCAAAATGAGTATAATTGGTTCCTTTGTCTAGTCTTTTTTGTTTTCTTGTCTCTATGTGCCTAATGTTTGCACTACCCAACCCAAATGATCTGGATCCTCTTCCCCATTTGAAACCCAAATCGGTAATGAGTGCCCTTCAACATCACTACCATTGAATATTAAACCCAAATTCGAATGATATTACTCCTTTCAATTTCATTACACAAGACAAGTTCAAGATAACCGTTCAAGCTAAAATCCTAAAATCTTTATTGATTTTGCCTTTTAATTTCATTCAATTTGACTGACCAACTAGTTTTTATGGTCGCTGTTTTTGGAAGAACATGAAGCTGCCAGTGATCTCTACCTCAAGGTGAAATTACCCCATTGGTACTTGCTTTTGAGGGCTGTTGGTGGCACGCGCCTTTACTTCATTTTTAGCTTCTAGTCTTCCACTGCGACTGCCAAGTTGCCAACTTATGTACTCTTGTCACTTGAAATTGTATTTACAGGAAAACGTGCTACAATAAGTTTCAGGGTTTTATTAATTAATTCAAGGCAATATGGTTGCAATAGCATCTACATCTTCAAAGATTAGTTTTAAAAAATATTACAAGAACAAATACCATATCAATGAATCAGAACATAAAAACAGTGAAGAACTAATGGTTTAAGGAAGGGGCTAAATAGGGATTTGGGTGCACTCATTCTTAAGGAAAGTGTCGATGTCATGGTGTAAGCCCATACAGGGACAGAGTCAGAACTTGAAGTTAGGGAGTGGCTCTGCTGCTCGCTGTGTGCAGCTTTTCTGGCCCTTGACTCTACAACTTTAATACTAAGACTTTTTAAAGGGCCAAGTCGTTTGTTTTGGGTAAAATATGTTGATTGGGTTTATTTTTTTTTGGCTTTATTATTGGTAATTTTTTTGTTGGACTAATTTTTTTGGGCTTGTATATTTTGGTTTAGATTTAATATATTAATTTTTATGGCTTTTAAAAGGTGGAAAATGATAAAATTACAAAATTTTTACAAATAACTAATGTGGTGAGTGGTTATTGGTAAGTAAAAAGTGATACAAGTATGCAAACCAATAAAAATTTGCTAACTCAATAGTTTGTAAAAATGTTGTAAAATCCTTAAAAGAATTGATGGCATTATTTAGGGAGGGCAAAGTGTAATTTTATTGAAAAAAATTGCTAAAATTAGTATCTATTAATATACTAAAATAAAAAAAATAAAAATAAAAACCTTTGGGGGGCCCATTACCCCACCTAGTCCATATATAGCTCCATCCATGAGCCCATATGTTTGTGAGAGAACCACTCCACTAAGAGATAAATTTCGAAGCGGCCTCTAAATAGGGATTTGGGTTTGCCTATTTTCATAGAAGGTCTCATTGCATTGTGTAAGTACAAATATTAAACAAATATTTAATATATAGCTAGGTTGTTAGTAAAAGGAAAAATGTGTTGTAGGTGATGGGACTGACGAAGTAGGCCTTGCAAGAGGTAAATCACACCGACGAGAAGAGTCTTTAGTGACGAGAGAACACGATACTGACGGGGACAACATTTCATTCAATACCATCAGTAAATGACAAGGACGGTTACAAACCCATCTGTACAGACCGTTGAAACCTCATAAAAGCCACATGATGAGGCCTGGGAGCGTTACTTGGAGGGAAGTTAAAACTCCATAAATAGCCCAACGGCTAGAACCTACAATGACATATATAAATCCCCCACACTCTCCCACGGAAGAGGTATGAGATACTGAGATTAATGCTATTTTGATTACTTATTCTTGTGCAATTCTTGACACTAACTTGAGCATCGGAGGTGTTGTGGCAGGCACCACACCGGTGACCGTCTCTAAGAAACTTCTTTCCAAGAAGCTGAGTACATTTCCTGGCCACACTCAGTGACTGACGAATTCATACTTCATCAGTTTGGCGCCGTCTGTGGGAACGACATTTTTCCGCATTCAGTCGCGAAAAGGTAGTTTCCGGTCAAATACTTATTTCAGATGGAGTCCAATCAAGATTCCACAGCCTTGGCGCAGCAAATTCAGGCCCTTGCAGCTACCGTCGAGGAATTGTCCAAACAAAATGAGGAAATGAAGCAGAGGCTTCAGTAGGAAGAGAATCGGTCCAAGGGAAATCGAGATGACGAAGGGGATAGCCATAAAAGAATCGACCATCGAAGGCCTACCACTCCAATCGAGCAGAATCTGGATCTACTCCAGGAGATGAGGAAGGAGATGGACGAGCTTAGGAACGCCATCAAAGAAAAAACTAAACGGAGTGTGGACCGACTGGTCAGGGCAACAGATTCGCCATTCACTGTGGCCGTCCTTGACTGTCCAGTGCCGTCAAAATTTCGACTGCCCCAACTTGAACCGTTTGACGGGCTAAAAGATCCCCAGGATCATCTTAACACATTTAAGACGACCCTAGGACTCCAGCAGCCCGCAGACGAGATCTTGTGTCGTTCCTTCCTAACCACTTTCAAGGGAGCCGCACGGGAATGGTTCACAAAGCTGCCCACATCGTCCATCGACACCTTCGAACAGTTGAGCAATGCCTTCCTGCGTCACTTCATTGGAGGACAACGACCAAAGAGAACCGCGGATCACTTACTCACCATCAGGCAGGGAGAGAGGGAAACTTTGAGGTCATATGTGAAACGCTTCACCCGGGAGACACTGGAAGTAGACGAGGCTGATGACAAGGTGCAGCTAACGACCTTTAAAGCGGGGTTGAGATCTAGAGAGCTCGTCTCGTCACTTGCAAAAAATCCCCCGAAAACAATGGCTGAAATGCTCCTCAAAGCACAGAAGTACATGAACGCGGAAGACGCACTGGCCGCCATCAGGGACATTGAGAGGCCAGGAGACAAGGGTAGAAAGGAAGACGACCGTAGGGGGCAAAAGCGTGAGCGTCCAGATCGCCGAATCAATGACGGAAGCAGAAGAAAAGATGATAAGAATCCTCGAACGGTAAAATTTACTCCTCTTGTTATGCCTGTTGATAAAATCCTAACGCAGATTAAGGACGAGCATTACCTAAAGTGGCCGCGGCCTTTACACTCGTCTCCTAATGTCCGCGATAAGAACAAGTACTGCCGGTTCCACAAAGACCATGGCCATTACACCGAGGACTGTCGGGACCTCAAAGAGCAGGTAGAGGAGCTGATACGAAAGGGGAAGTTGCAGAAATTTGTAAAGAAGGGTGAGTATAGTAGATTTCGGGACGGGAACAAAGGCTAGCCCGAGGCTTCGTCAAGAGGGAATGACCGTCAGTCCCAACCTCCTCAAAATGTGGTCGGAGAAATTCAGACGATCACAGGGGGACCCGTCACCGAAGGTTCGTTCAGATCCCTTCAAAAAGCATGTCAACGTCAGGTGAATAGCGTCCATACGACTCCCCCGTTGAAGCAGAGACGAACCGAGCAAGACATGACTTTCAATGAAAACGACGCCAGGGGAGTGAAGCAGCCCCACAACGACCCCCTGGTCATAATGCTTACCATAGAAGGGTTCAACACCAAAAGGATCCTCGTGGACAATGGTAGCTCTGCTGACATCATTTACTTCCCTGCATTTCAACAATTGAAGCTGGACCCCAGAAGGCTACGTCCTTTTGATTCCCCCCTCGTCAGTTTCAGTGGTGACAGGGTCTACCCCAAGGGCATAGTAACGTTGACAGTGACAGTGGGGGCATACCCGAAGCAACTGACTCGTCAGCTGGACTTCTTGGTGGTGGATTGCCCCTCCTCCTACAATGTCATCATTGGAAGACCTGCCCTCAACAAGTGGAAGGCGTCCACATCTACCTACTGCTTAAAGGTAAAGTTCCCTGTGGAAAACGGGGTTGGTGAAGTTAAGGGAGACCAAGTCCTAGCACGAGAATGCTACCAGGCCGTGTTGGCCGCAAAGGAAAACCACACCTGGATAATTGAAAAGAAGGAGGAAGAAAAGGTGGAGGCTCTAGAAACAGTGCAACTAACTGAGGGAGAAACGACCAGAACAACCAAGATAGGGGCGACTTTAAGCCCCAAGATGAGAACAAAGCTCGTCCAGTTTCTTAAGCAAAACCTGGACGTCTTCGCCTGGAGCCATGACGACATGCCAGGTATATCCCCGGAAATCATCCAACACAGGCTGAATGTTGACCCAGAGAAGAAGCCCGTCAAGCAGAGACGAAGAGTCTTCGCACCAGAAAGAGATCAGGCAGTTGCTGACGAAGTGAAGAAGCTCTTGACTGCAGGTTTCATCAGGGAAGTGTACTATCCAGACTGGCTGGCCAACACTGTTCTGGTAAAGAAAGCAAATGGGAAGTGGAGGATGTGCGTAGATTTCACGGACCTGAATAGGGCCTGCCCGAAGGATAGTTTCCCCCTTCCAAGAATAGACCAGCTCGTAGACTCCACAGCCGGGCACAAGCTATTGACGTTCATGGATGCTTTCTCAGGATATAACCAGATAAAAATGGCTGACGAGGATGAGGAGAAAACGGCCTTCGTCACCAGCCAAGGCCTCTATTGCTATAAGGTAATGCCTTTCGGATTAAAGAATGCAGGCGCTACTTATCAGAGATTAGTGAACAGAATGTTCAGCAGGCAGATTGGTAGGAACATGGAGGTCTACGTGGATGACATGCTCGTCAAGAGCAAGGAAGAGCTTACCCATCTGGACGACCTCAGGGAAACATTCGCGACTCTCAAACAATACCAAATGAAGCTGAATCCAGATAAATGTGTGTTTGGTGTAGCCTCAGGGAAGTTCCTGGGATTCATGGTATCCCAGAGAGGAATAGAAGCAAATCCGGAGAAGGTTCAGGCCATAATCAACATGGCGTCACCCAAGACCGTCAAGGAGGTCCAAAAGCTCACGGGACGGATCGCCGCCCTCAACAGATTCGTCTCTAGAGCAACGGATAAATGCCTCCGCTTCTTCAAGACCCTGAAGCAGGCCTTCGCCTGGACCGACGAATGTGAAGCAGCTTTCCAAGAGCTCAAACGCTACTTGAGCAATCCACCTCTCCTAAGCCCGTCAAAAGAAGGTGAGAACTTGTATCTGTACCTAGCTGTTTCGTCTACAGCCGTCAGCGCAGCCCCTGATCTGGGAAGAAAACAGAATACAACTCCCCGTTTATTATATCAGCCAAGCCTTCCAGGGGGCTGAGTCCAGGTACCCAAAAATCGAAAAAATCACGTTCGCGTTGATAATTGCCTCACGCAAGCTCAGGCAGTATTTCCAGGCAAATTCGATCTGGGTAATGACGGACCAACCTATCAAGAAGTCTATGAGCAAACCCGAGGCAGCAGGGAGAATGGTCCAATGGGCGATTGAACTGAGCCAATTCGATATAAAGTACCATCCCAGGGCAGCCATTAAAGCACAGGCTCTGGCAGACTTTATCGCTGAGTTCACCCTTCCGGATGAACAAAACCTGGCCAGTAAAGGCAAGCCTTGGGTAATACAGACCGACGGTTCGTCGGCCCAAAAGCGGGGAGGAGTAGGGGTCGTCATAACCACCCCTGACAGAGAAGTATTGAGGTATGGAGTTTAGCTTAAATTCCCGGCGACCAACAACGAAGCCGAGTATGAAGGAATTTTGACGGGGTTAAGGCTAGGGAAAGTGTTTGGAGCCAAGACCCTGTTAGTCCAGAACGACTCAAAACTAGTAATTGGGCAGATCAAGGGAGAATACGAAGCAAAGGAAGAGAGAATGCAGAAGTACCTCAGGTTGACGAAACACTTGACTCAAGAGTTCGAAGAGGTAGAGTTCGTCCAGATTCCTAGAAGCCAGAATATGGCAGCAGACGAAGTATCGAAGATAGCATCGTCAGAAGGAACGGGGTCGAATGCAGACTTGATGATGGAAGTACAGAAGAACCCCAGCATAGAAGAAGTCCCAACCTTCGCAATCCAGAACATAAGTAGCTGGATGACGCCCATTGTATCTTTCCTTCGGGATGAGCACCTCCCTCAAGACACAAATGAAGCCAGGAAGATCAAGAAAAGGTCTGCCAGATTCACAATCCTTAATGACACTTTGTACAAGAGGGGCTTCTCCATGCCCTATTTAAGGTGCGTGAACGAAGAAGACGCTGAGTACATCCTGAGAGAGGTCCATGAAGGAATCTGCGGAGATCACGCAGGCCTTAAATCATTGGTAGGCAAAATTATGCGAACAGGTTATTTCTGGCCTACTATGCAGGTGGACGCAATGGAGTTCGTCAAGAAGTGTGACAAGTGCCAGCGATTCGGGAATATTCAACGACTGCCAGCCGAAAGACTGACGACGATAGCGTCCCCTTGGCCATTCGCACAGTGGGGAATTGACATCGTTGGCCCATTACCCTTGGGCAAAGGCCAGGTAAAATTCTTACTCGTCGCTATAGATTACTTCTCAAAATGGGTTGAGGCAGAGCTACTGGCAACTATCACTGAAGCAAAGATCCGGAGCTTCGTATGGAAGAACATAGTCTGCAGGTTCGGGATTCCAAGGACGGTCATATCAGACAATGGGCGACAGTTCGACTGCCAAGGCTTCAAGGATTTCTGCTCTGGCCTGGGCATCAAGAACCATTTCTCATCGCCAGGACACCCTCAAGCAAATGGACAGACAGAAGTGACGAACCGGACTCTACTCAAAATCATAAAGACGAAGCTAGATGATGCGAAGGGTTCTTGGCCAGACGAACTACCCAACGTCCTGTGGGCCTACAGAACAACAGCAAGAACCCCGACGGGAGAGACCCCGTTTAGACTTACTTACGGGACTGAAGCAGTGATCCCGGTCGAGGTCGGTGTAACCAGCACCAGGCGAGAGATGTTCAGCAAGGAAGACAATGACGATTGCCTACGAGTCAACCTGGATTGCCTAGACGAGGTTAGAGATAAAGCCTGCAGCAGGATGACGGATTACAAGAAAAAGATGACAGAATATTACAATAAAAGGGTGAAACTCCGACGACTCAACATCGATGACCTCGTCCTGCGCGAAGTAACTCTGGCGACCAAGGATCCAACTCAAGGGAAACTTGGCCCCACATGGGAAGGACCGTACCGGGTCGTTCATTACTCCAGACAGGGAAGCTATCACCTTGAAACTCTGGACGGACAAAGACTCCCGAGGCCATGGAACATTGAACACTTAAAGAAGTACCATCAGTAGACGTAACAATCAAATGTACTTGTTATCAAAATTAATAAAGAATCCATTCAGCTGATGTTATTCTATGAGCAGGTATAGACAACTGAACGTAGCTGACGAAGGTAATATCCCTAACAAGGGTGTAAGCCACAAAAAGCCAAAAATGGCTAAGTAGTAAGATTCCGCACTGACGGATGTAAACTACTGACGACAACAAATTAAGTTATTGAAAAGCCAAAAATGGCTAAGTAGTAAGATTCCGCACTGACGGATGTAAACTACTGACGACAACAAATTAAATTATTGAAGTGCCAAAAACGGCTAAGTAATAAGATTCCACACTGATGGGTGTAAACTACTAACGACAACCAACCAAGCGCAGCATGTGAAGCCAGATCAAAACTCATCAAACACATGGACAATCATGAAATACAAGTAAGCATGTGATAAATCTAAGTAAGCATGTAAGATTCAGTTAAAATCCCCAAACCAAGGGCAATTTCCATTTGTTTTCACAATAAAACCCATGCTGCCAATATCGTTATCAAAATAGACAAGCAAATTGTTCAAAGGTTTGGCCCGAAAACACAATGGGCACCCATATAAAAAAAAAAAAAAAAAAAAAAGGGAAATTTGCACAGCAAAAATTTTCATAAGTGTCAGGGTCAGGTGTTGGTAGCATCGTCGCCAGCTGGAGCGTCGTCAACAGGGGCATCCTGACGAGCAAAGGGAACGATGGCAGAAGACTGGCCAGCCTCGTCAGCAGACATTTCTTGATCTATCTCCTCCAGATCCAGCTTCTCCATGTCCACCCCAGTAGGATGTTTCAACAAGTACCTCCTCAAGAGCTCAAACCCCTTGAAGTACCAGCTGAACAAGACGGTGCTATACTCTTCGGTTGTCTGGAAGGCCTCAACCGACCTCGCCGCTATTGTCTTTAGTGACTCCCTGGCACTTATAAGTTGTTCATCCTTCTCTTGCGTCAACTGACGCTCCACCTTAATCTCGTCATCTATTTTTTTCAATTTCTCCTTCAGGGAAGCAGACTCACCCATAGAATCAATAAGATTTTTCCGCAGTGTAGAGTTCTCCGCTTCCAAGGTCTCCATCCTAGATGTCAAAGATGCTACCTTCGTCTCTTGAGTAAGATATTTCAAAGCAATATGCATACTCTCACCCAGCACCTAAAGAAAGAAATTGATCACCGTCAATAAAGGAAATAATAGGAAGAAGAGGACGAAGAAAAGAAGGAGCACACATAAGCTAACCTGTACGAGCTTGTGGACGTGTCGAGCCGCCACGTCATTAAACGGGACACCCGACAAAGCCTTCAGGTCTGCGGCAGTCACCACCTCGTGGGCCCTATCCACGGCCAGCCTCTCGTCATTCCAAAGGGTGGATGGACGAGGAACACTCTTTTCCTTCTCCTTCTCCGACAACCTCAGTCTCTTCGAAACTGGAGTACCCTCGATCTCCTCCACCGAGGTCGTGGGAGAGGCAGTCCTCGTCGTTGCCACCCCTGACACGACTGGGCTGACGGAAGCAATGGGAAGTGCCGAGCCACTCTTCCCAGTGACACGCACAGTCTTCTTTCCCAAGTTGGACAGGGGCTCGTCCTTCTTGGATCTCATTTTAGCATACATCTCCTTGTTAAATTTTGTCGTCATCTCTGCAAGAAGGAAACACTTGTTAAAAAAAAAAAAAAAAAAAAACCTGCCGCGTAAGGAACAAATACTGACGAACCAAATACTTACTCTTCTTTCCCTCAATTTCAAGGTTTCTCAGAACGTAGTCAGACGGGTCTGGCCCAAGATAGTAGAAGGCAAGCGTCCTGGGATCAACAAGGTCGTCCCAATTTTCGATCGTCTGCGCGTACTCGATCGCCTTCTGAACCCGATTCCTGTACCTGCTCTTTAACTTGGGTCGTCTCTTAACTGCACAGAAAAAGAGACAGGAAAGTCAGTAACGATAAGAGTAAAGACACAGAAGGTTAATGTATCAAAGGGAGTATTGACGCACCTAAAGTCGGGGTTCCCCACCGACGATGCAACCTCGGGAGATCACCCCAAACCTCGCCCGAGGGAGTTTCAAAATCGTCCCCAGATACGAAGAAAAACCTGGACTTCCAGTGAGGGTAACTTCTTGACGATCCTAGTATTCCTCTCCCAGGGCACCAATTCATAATACCCGTGCTCCTTTGACGCCTTCAGGCGATACAAGTAAGTAAACTCGTCGACCCTAAGCATATCTCCGTCCAAGGCAGCCAGCCATATTCCCATACAACTGACCAGTATTCTCCACGAGTTTGGCATGAGCTGCCCGGGAGCAATACCAAACTGGTTTAGCAACTCCATCACAAAGGGATGGACGGGAAACCTCAACCCACAGACGAAGGCGGACTCATAAAAGCACACATCGCCTGGGAAGAAGTGGCAAGCCCGTTCCTCCTCATTGGGCAGACGAACCCTAACCCGATCTGGGAATTGAAATCTATCCCGAAATCTCCTAAGGGTGTCATCGTCCAACCCACACCTCTCCTCCAAAGCATAAAAAGCCCTAACCTCACGAGGGACAGAAACGGCCGTATCTCCTTCTACTGGGCCGCCGCTAGACAACAACCCAGTCTCAAGCTCGCTAGACCTGACCTCTGACATTGTCCTTTCCTTCACTAATTCCTCAAACCACTCGACGGATTGATGTAGGATTGGCAATAATTCAGCCAACGCTACGGCTAAACTATTGCCTTCGTAAAAAAAATTTTCTAGGTAAGGAAAGGTTCCTAAACCCCCTCCTAATCGAGCGAAAAGGAATGAAATTGAAGGGCACTCTAACCTAACCTCAGAGCTACCAACCATGAAAAACTAAAAAAAAGAAAAAGCAAAGAAGAAACAGCAAGCAAAGAAGAAACAGCAAGCAAAGGAGAAACAGCAAGCAAAGAAGAAATAAAAGATTAGAAATTTATGATAACAAAAATAAACAAGGTAAATAGGAAACAAAAAGGGAAGACTTACCTCGGAGAAGAAAACCGTGACACTACGCAGGGAACAAAATCGCCGGGAAAGAGGACAGAGAAGATGAGAACCAGAGCGACAATGGAGGAATTCTTTTTTTCGAAAAGGCAAAAAGAAAATGATGAGAAGAGGGGAAGTTTAAAACCAAATATTGGGAAGCTAAAAAACCAGCAGGAAAATCAAGGAGACTCATCATTGACTCCTCCAATCAAAAAGTGCCACGTGGGCCACAATCCAAAGGGAACCGCTGCCGCGCATTAAATACGGCTCAAAAACCCAACCGCTTACTGCCTAGTAACCTTTCACCTTCCTCGGTCGTCACGACACGTCATGACGACCACGGAATCCGGGGGCAACTGATGGGACTGACGAAGTAGGCCTTGCAAGAGGTAAATCATACCGACGAGAAGAGTCCTCAGTGACGAGAGAACACGATACTAACGGGGACAGCATTTCATTCAATACCATCAGTAAATGACAAGGACGGTTACAAACCCATCTGTACAGACCGTTGAGACCTAATAAAAGCCACATGATGAGGCCTGGGAGCGTTACTTGGAGGGAAGTTAAAGCTCCATAAATAGCCCAACGGCTAGAACCTACAATAACATATATAAATCCCCCACACTCTCCCACGGGAGAGGTATGAGATACTAAGATTGATGCTATTTTGATTACTTATTCTTGTGCAATTCTTGACACTAACTTTAGCATCGGAGGTGTTGTGGCAGGCACCGCACCGGTGACCGTCTCTAAGAAACTTCTTTCCAAGAAGCTGAGTACATTTCCTGGCCACACTCAGTAACTGACGAATTCATACTTCATCAGTAGGTAAGTGTTTCACTATTTGTGTTGTATCAGCATTGAGTAGCGATATGCCTACTAAAGGCCTTGTTACATTGTATTCAAATTTGGCACTCTTCTATGTCATTTAAAACATTACGTTCTTAGAAATTTTGCTATTTTCATCTTGATTAAGAGTGTAAAGACCAATTATTTAAGTAATAAGAAGATAGGGTACAAACTTGGGATAGTGTTAGGCATCAAAACCAACTTAATTGAATGGGGTGGCCTCTACTTGTACTACTTAACCATTTTTTAACATGGGTTCATTGATACCAATGATTAAATTCATATCCTAAAAGCTTAATCTCAATTCTCACACTTGTTTTTTTGGCCTCCTAACAGCACCTCGATCAACCTTTGTTGTGTCTCAATGTCTAAGGTATGATCCCCAGTAACTTCATCTAAAATAAATAAATATAAACATACTAAGCAAGATCATTAGCAAAGCAAATGTAAGATAACTTAGAACCTCACCAACCCAAACTAAACGGGTAGGCTAGTATTTGTTTTTCACTTCTGTTTATTATTATTATTTTTTTATGCTGAATATTTGTTTTTAACTCCTTAGATATGAGTTAAGAATCCTGCTATATGGTTTTCACCTCTTAGAGATGAGCAAGGATGAGTACAAAATTCACTACTTGATTAAAGCAATCCTTCAATTTGTCTACGAGACTACAGTTTCACTAATAAAAATTCATATGATTTCTTGGACTATATAATAGCCTTGTCTTAGCTCCAAAGCCCCATGACAAAGCTACTATGAGTCTACGAGTCTCATCCTTATCCGTAACACACCAATACATTAAGGCGAACTTTTTGATCCATCCAATGATGTCTACAACTCTAACATCACAACCAAAAACAAAAAGCACTACATCACTCGTTCAACAGTAAAAGTTATATTGTTCTAGAAATCAATCATTAATAAATTAAAAGATCAATCTTCCTTTGAGTCATTCTTGAAGTCATTTTAAGTATTTTTCTCTCCATTTTCACTTGAATCTTAATGAGTCATCCTCCAAAGCTATCACCAACGTTTTCCTGTCTCCCCTTACTTGAATCTTACATTGAGTCATCCTCCAAGTCATCAACATCATTTTCCTCTCCGGCCTCACTTGTGCTTGCATTGGTCTACAATAAAAGAGGTTCAAATTAATGCCCCAAACGAAAACTAATCCAAAAAAATAAAGAGATGAAAGAGAAAATTAATCCCAAAACAACATAACACTAGATCATGATCTAATCAACAATCTCATTCTTATATACAATAATAAATGCAACTGATACCTAAGTCAGAAGATCCAACAAGCACAAGAACAAATATCAAGTCTTTTCTAACCAAATTCCTCAAGAACAAAAATAAGAAGATTTTTTTTTTTTTTTTTTTTTTGTCAAACCCAAAAAAAGAAGAAGATTAAATTATGTTTCTATATCAGTGTAAACGAGTGAGATATGCTTGTGTAAAAAAATCTTATCATTTTGCTATTATATATAGGAGAAATGAGCACTTCATCACCATAGAAGAAAAATGAGTTCGTATATAAAATACAATTTTATTTATGTCAACTAGATGGTAAATATGAGAACAAAACTCCCACACTTACAAAATAAAGAAAAAAAATGTATACCATATGTGCATGTCTATAGATAAATATATGAAAAATAAATGTATAGCTTATTTATTTGGATTAAACTTGCCAAGAAACCAAAAGCATAATGCAGGGCAGCGGAAGCAAATTATTCCACCAAAATCCTTCTAAAAATGATTGCCAAAGTGGCACGTGCGTTTGTCAATAACTTTTTCTTTTATCTTTTAATTTAAAACTAGTTGAATTCACTTTTGTTTTAATGTATAAACTAACTCAATATTAAATAAACTAATTTAAAACTAGTTGAATTCACGTTCCAGTGCATTGCACCTTTTAACGACCAGTAGTGAAAAAGTATATTAACAATTGCAAGTGTTATACATAATATAAATTATAGTATTAACGTTATGTTACCGTGGAATTTAGGATATGTGACTATTGGGTCCGCATCATGTCACTTTCCTTGTGTTAAACTCCAACAAAAATGCTTTTAAGAATTACATAAAATAAAAATGTGAGAACATAGTCAACATACCTTCTGAGTGAATAGTTGTCGCAAGCATGGATCATTGTTTTTCTCCCGACATCTTTTTATGAAGGTATTCGCATCTTCCACCGGGAACAGACCTCTTTGGTATGCCGACCAATTGTTTCCGTCCAGTCCAACATTCTTTAGCTTCTGCATGCTTAGCACTTCATTAGAGAAGATCTTCAATTCCGGGCATCTGAACACATACAGAGATTCCAGTGATGGGAATTTTATGGTGCGATTACCCAAGTGGAAGAAGCTTCCCAGAGTGGGTAAATCATAAAGCCACAAAGAATTCAATTGATTGAAACAAATCTCATCTCCTGCTTCACCTTCTCCCTCGTTTGTGACTATTTCTCTCATTCTTTTGCATCCAGATAAACTCAAGTTTTTGAGTTGGACCAAACTTTTGACGGTTGAGGAAGTTGCTAAACTAATCAACCCATGACATTCCGATACTACCAAAGTGTATAAATTTCGGAAACACATTGAGGATGGTACTAAAGTTTTTAATCTGCCGCAATATGATACATGTAGAGACTCCAAATTTTGAATGCCCCTAATACCTTGTTGAGAGTTTTCCTTCCACAAATGCATCAACTTGGGCATTTTAGATAGACGTAAAGTTGTCAAACGTTCGAACATCTCTGCATACTGTCCTTCGTTATCAACAATTCCACATGGACAAATTTCTTCCAAGAAAAAATTAGAGATGTCAAGCTCCTTAACATTGTAAAATCCTTGAACAAATACCCAAGGGAATGCTGTTGACCTATCTTTGCTGTACAGCCCGAGGACTTTTAGTTTGCAAGAGAACTGTGCTTTTAATCGATCGTATGTCTGATTTATGGTATCATCCCAATTTAATTCCAATTCTTCAATGTTAGACAATGTATCCTGGGAAAGATCAAAGCATTGAACAAAAGAAAGGAAAAGTTAGCGTTCTCTAAGCAAGTTTAGGATAATATTCCCAACTATTTCAAGTAGGGATTGAATATATCTAACCAGTGGTGAAGTTAGGATATCAACTCAATTGGGGGAAGATTAAATGACAAAATTGAAAGTATAATTAAATTGGAAAAATAATAATGGGTATAAATAACAAAATAGATACACAATACTATGATATGTTATTGTCATACAAATCTCTATGATATTGTGATAGTAAGAGAGTCCGTCGACAAGCAAAGTCTATGTCGGCGTACTTCTAGAGTCATCGTTTGACTCGATGAGTTCGGTGCGAATGTCGCAGGGTCAAGGATATTCTGTCTTTTATGCTTGAACATGTGTAAACACTTCAACATGCTGCGTGATGGACTTGTAGAAGAAATGGGGTTTAGGATTTTGATATGATTAGTTTTAAAATGAGTTAAAATTAAAAGGGAACAAAAGAGAGAAGGTGGTGAGGTGGCAGTGTCTCATTGGTCTCTTAGAGATTACCTAAAATCTAATTAGGTAGAAAGTGATTTCATTAAGATGAGAGGGGTGGTTTTGGTTTAGGCGTGTTCAAAAAATAGATGGTGCTAGGTGTGTTCATGAATCCATTTGGGTATTGCGAGATTTCTCTCTTCATGACTCTTTGTCAGAAAAAGTTCACTTTATTCTAAAAAATTGAGTTATATTTCCAAACACAATTTTTGTGTTTTCAGTACTTAAAAAACTAACCCGAAAACATGGTGACAAACACACTTTTTTGTATTATGAGAATTGGAAAACAAATTTTGATTTTACTTTTTTGATGACTGTTTTCACATTGTTTTGAAAACAAAAAACACCAATACTCTAACCAGACAGGAGTGCGCCCACTATGAAAAGACAAAAACTGGTATGATGGTAGTTGTTTCTTTCTTCGAGTAAAGGGGCTTTATGTATGTGTTATTAGCGGCAATTTAACATCAGATAATATTATATATGATTTTGGGGAGGTCGTGGGGCAATTGCTTATATATGATTTTCTAACATCAGAAAATATGTCATGATTGATTATCAATGTGCAAGAATGAAAATTCGATTCATTCGACTAATCAAAAACTTGTAGTTTTGATCAATTGAAATGCGTTTTCACTAAAAGAATTTTTAGCTTAGCGGCTCATCAAGTGATTATGGTTTCAAATCTATTTTACTCAATATATAAAGAAAACCTTAAGAAACATTTTTAAGAACTTTGGAGCTACTCATTTGAGATCTAAAAGATTTTGTGCCTACTAGGGGTGGCATTTGCTTTAGTCTAGGGTGTTCAAATGAACTCCAAAAGCTGGCAAAGAAAAGAAAAGAAATAATTTTAATTTTTCTTTTGTTTGACCTTCTTAAATAAAATTTTGAACACCCTAAGTCCCTAGAGAAATGATATGTATATAACATTTTCACAACAAATTCTAAGTAACAGGTTGTTAATGGTTGTTACAAAAGTGGGCAAAATAGTAATTTTAGTGGTGGATTAAAATTAGAATTGTAACAACCTACCACCTAGAATTTATTGTGAAAATGTCATGAAAATAGCACTACTCAAGTCCTTGACCTTAAAAAAAATTTTAAGTCCAACTGAAATTAGTTTGAATGTGATCCTATTAACAGTCTATTCTTGCAAATAAAAGTTACAATTAATTTTTACTTCTGACTAAATTTGTGAATGGAATAGCTAATTTTGAATGTGTTTTTAATTTGTTGTTTGTTTAATGGGGATTGAGGCCTGGGCTAGTCAATTCATCAGTGATTAGCGAATGTTAATACTAAAAGACAATTAAACAATTAGACGAGTGATTCTAAAAAAATAAATATAAAAACATTAGACAAGAGGCATAGGACAGGGGAGTGATTGAGTGAAGACAAAAGCAAAAGTTAACACAACAAAAATTTTCTTAATATAATTACAAAGACAAATAGTTGTCAAAATTAAGTTGAATTGTTAAATAAAAGAATTGTAAAGAGTAAACATATAAACTAATAGATAAAAATATTATAAGCAATAATAATTAAAGTTCACTTAACAACAATAATTAATATGTTTATTGTATTTTTATATTTTTAATCTTAGATTGAAATCCTATTCTAGTAATCTGAGTATATATGTGTGTTAAGCTTCTTTCTAGAGACTTGAACCTGGCTCTTACTCGCACCTTCCAACTTCCTTCTATAATTAATATGTTCATTATATTGAGAAATAATATACCAAATGAACTTATCTTTTATAATCTTGCTAGTACTATGAACAAATTCGTAATAAGAAAACCATGTGGACCGCAAGATTCTTCTCCTACTCAAGATTTATCTTCTTATTGAACCCTATAGAAAAAAAAAATCCTAGAGCCGCCACTGATGTCTACTGCTTCCAAAGTCACTAACAGTATTCATTCTCATACAATCAAAATCGATGAATCTGAAGTTGCTACAAATCAGTCATCAAAGATGCTGAATCTAATCTTCAAGGGAATATTGCATTCGAGGATTAGAGGTTCACATTGCAGCGTATTGCTATTAGAGATGTCTGAGGATCTCAGAATTTAGTTTGATAACTATAGTTAAGTTTACAAAGAATAGAGTTATCCAATCTGTGAACATTTATTTAATAGTGGACTTGTTCACCTCGTGAGTGATAAGGTCAAGTCCTTCAAAAATTTTCCTGTGTAATTAGTTTGTTTTACAGATTTTTTCCTTGATCATAATATCGTATGTTTTTTTTTTTTTTTTAATTACTTTTCCACTCGATGCATGCTATTGATGTTTATCTTATCTTTAAAGGCTATTCATAACAAATCTAATAATCAATTTGGCCTTAAATGTGATTAATAATCATATCTGACAGTGGTCTAAAGAGTACTCTAAACCCAACATGTGACAAATCATATGCAAAATTATGTTAGAATGGGTCGAGATACCCATCAAAATTGTTCCCTAATTCATATGCGTCAACAACTTTTTTAATATCTTTCTCAAAAAAAAAAAAAAGAAAAAAAAAAGAAAAGAAAAAGAACACAACTTTTTTAATAAACTGAAACAAAAAATTTGAAACTATCACGAGATCAGCAAAACATATTAGTCAAACCCAAAATTCTGAAATTATTTTAGATCCAAACTCAAATAAAAGTTTAGAAAATTAAACAATAATATGGAATCCGACCTACCAACCATAATTAATTTGAAAATTATCTATTGACTAGTAAAATGAAAGGCTTCTCTATATAAATTATCAAACACAAAAAAGATACCCTAATTAGTTTTAAAGAAGATGATTTCATATAAGGTTTTAGTCAGTTGGATATCTCAATTATGCCCTTCATTTTCCAAAAAAAAAATCTGAAAAATATCGTTAAGGTAGTCATGAACCTATCCAATGATTCCAATGTATCTAATTTCTTATTCTGAACATTTACTTGTTAGTTCGTATAGCTTCAACACAGCTACGGTATAGCTGGAAACTGGGCTCCTAATCCTACTACTTTTTTAAGTTTTTTTTATAGATAACCTAATCGAACTATTGATATGTAGTCTCACTGGTCATTTTAGTATAAAAAAAATTGTTATTAAATTTAGTTTTTTTATTATTTTATGATAATTACACTAGCTAGTGTCATATACATGTTAACAAAGAGACAAGTACAAATCCATACCTTTTCAATTGGAAAGAGGGGCTGCTGAATCTGAACATGATGCCCCAACTCATCTCTTTCTTGGAAGCTTAACTCATTCGAAGTAATAATCTTCACTTTGTCACAATTCTTTATACTCGTCCTTTTCAACGATGGCCACTCTAAAGTGTGTTTTCCTGGATAAAAATACTTGAGTTCAGGCAGCGATACAAGATATAGAGAGGTTATTTGTGGGAACACAAACTTAATTGTTGTTTCCACTCCTTCTTCCAGGGCAACAATTTCCTCCAATCCACAATTGCGTATTGTTAGACTCTCAAGTTGTTGAAGACTCTTGGCCACCCAGATGGGAAAAAGACTTTTCAGAATTTTACAATTAAAAACTTGAACAGTACGTAGATTTTGAAATGTCAAAATTGCTTGGAGATCCAAACTCCATACATGCTTAAGCTTCGGAAGATCGAGAAAGCACAGGTCTCTCAACTGAGTGGATACTGTATCACAAATTTCATCAACATTTGCCCCTCTAATTTCAAATACCTCTTCTACAGAAATGCAATCCCATATCGACAATTCTTCAAGATTTTGGAGTCTTCTCAACATATCAGGCGGAAAAATATTAATTAGATTTTTACATCGACTAACATCCAACTCTCTTAGTTTGCAAAAGGAATCTGGTGCGAGTTGATGAATGTGCCACAACATCTTCAGGTTATCCATGTCACTTATGCGTATGACCTCCAAGTTAGGAAATGCAACCTACAGTTCTCACATATTTATTGATTGAGTCAATAACATAGCCTTTATATTCCCAAATAATTGAGAAAAAGAAGATTTATGTTGGGAATAAGAAATAGAGACAGAAATGGGAAAGGTTAAAATTATATTGTATTCTAAAAAACCACGTGGCTAGTACAACATGGAGCAAACTAATGAAAGCATTGAGGAAAAAAGAAACAAACCACCCTTTAATTGAAGAGAAATTCTGTGGGAGTACAGAGGTTAGTTTCTTCATGTTCAATTCTTTATAAAATGTGATGGCTGTACTCTTGAAATTCAGATAACCAAAAAAACAAAAACAAAAACAATTGAATTGTTTGATTTTTAATTTTATTTTTGAGAATCAACTGAATTGCTTGATTTGCTTCTGTAAGATCTCGTGAGTTTAGGGCAAATTATTTAGGTAAGAGATTCTATATATTGTATGAACTGGCTTTAAATCACATAATGAGAAATGATTAAGCTGTCACAAATTTTTATAAAATTATTTGGGATATTGTTTAACAATTGATTATATTAGTACTAGTATAACATCTACTCTCAACAATAGTCTCTAATGCAATGAGTTCAAAATAGTTCAACTGGTATGAGTTAATTAACCTTAACTCACATGTTTGAAATGCATGATTTCCCCTATGATAATTTTGTCTCCCTTCGTATATTGTATCCCTACCTAACCCTTAGTAAGCTCTCAACCTTCATATGAAAAAAATAATAATAATAATAATAAAAAAATAAATATTACGTCTATAATATTTTTACAATAATTTTACAATAACAACAAAAATTATGGTATATTAAAAAAGAAAGAGTAAAAAAAAAAAAAATTAATGGAGAGCCATTTTAGGAGTGGTGGTTTACTTTAATCTTCTTTTTTTTTTTTGGGGGGGAGAATCTGAAGAAACGGTTTTGATTGTACTGCACGTTAGGATAGCTGTAAAAATTAGGTGGTGTAACGTGTAACCGAAGTTAAAAAAAAAAAAAAAAATGATTGAGGACTAGGTGGGGGTGGGGTAGGGGGGAAGCATATTTAATGTAGGAAAAATTAAAGGCACGTAACTGAAAGAAATTGAAAAAATAATAATAATAATAATAATAACAATAAATGGAGCAGTTTAAAAGCATCAAAAAGAATGAAAAATTATGAGAGTACCATAAATGCGTACTTTTTCCTCTCAAATGAATTGTGAGTCTCACCATAAATTTAATTAGTGAGATCCATTATTATGTAAGAAGGGGGAGTATGCATTTATGATACTCCGGAAGTACCAAATAATTATCCAAAAAGAATAAATAAATAAAAAATCATTTTTAATATACAGAGCTCCATTTACATTTATATGAAGCATTAAATGGAAATCATTTTAACAGGAAAAAAAAAAATGTCAGCCGAACAATGTCAATCAAGTATAAAAGCTATACAATTCAAACATTTTAACGTGGTTTAGCAAGAAAAAGAAAATATTCAAACATTTTGGTGGAATTATTTGTGTACGTTGACTTATTGATTAACAGTTTGTTACGGTATTAGTTTTAATTTTTGGATAATTACACTAAGTGTTATATGCTTATATACATATTAACGAATAAACAAGTACAAGTTCATACCTTTTCAATCAGAAAAAGGGGTTGCTGAACTGGAACATGATGGCCCAACTCATTTGTATCTGAGAAGCTTAATTCATTCGATGCAAAAATCTTTACTTTGTCACATTTAGATATGGACAAATGATTTAGTGATGGCCATTCTGAAGTGTGTTTTCCTGGATAGAAACACTTGAGTTCAGGTAACGAAAAAAGTGTTAGAGAGTCTAGTCGTGGGAACACAAACTTAGTCACTGTTTCCAATCCTTCTTCCATAGCAACAATTTCCTCCAATCCACAATCGCATATTTTTAGCTGCTGAAGTTGTTCAAGACTTTTGGCCACTGAGACTGGAAAAAGACTTTTCAGACTTTTACAGTTAGAAACTTCAATATCATGCAGATTTTGAAATGTCAAAATTGCTTGGAGATTCGAACTCCATACATGCTTAAGCTTCGGAAGATTGAATAACGCCAGGACTCTCAACTTATTGGATACTATATCACATATTTCATCAACATTTACCCCCCTAATGTCAAATAACTCTTCTACCGAATTGCAATCCCTTATCTCCAATTCTTCAAGATTTTGGAGTCTTCTCAACATATTATATGGAAAAATGTTCATTAGATTTTTACATCTTGCAACACCTAACCTTTTTAGTTTGCACAGGGAATCTGGAACGAGTTGATAATTGTGCCACAACATCTTCAGGTTATCTTTGTCACTGATGCGTATATCCTCCAAGTTAGAAAATGCAACCTACATTTCTCATGTATTTATTGAGTGAGTCAATAACATACCTTTATATTACCAAAATAATTGAGAAACAGAAGATTTAAGTTTTTTTTTTTTTTTTGAGAATGAACAGAAGGTTTAAGTTGGTTATAAGACAGAGACAAACATGGGAAAAGTTAAAATTAAATTATATTCTAAAAAACCATGACCCTAGTACAACATGGAGCAAACTAATGAAAGAACTGAGGAAAAATGAAACAAACTAGCCTTTAATTGAAGAGAGATTGTGTGGGAGTACAAAGGTTCATCTCTTCCGGTTCTTTCTAAAATATCATGCCATTGCTCTCGAAATTGAATTTGGTTATGTAAAATCTCGTGAGTTTGGGGCAAATTGTTTAGGTAATATATACACACACTACTACTACTACTATTTAAGGGGCTTTCATTGTTTAAGATCTTCATTTTTTTTTTTTTTGTTCAAAAATGCCCTTATATCCTTATGTTTAAGTAGAGACAAAATTAAAGAACAATCTGATTAAAATACAACTCTAACTCCCACTAAAAAATTGCTTAAAAAATAAGGCCACTATCTTGTTGATTTTCAATTTTTTTTTATCCAATTATAAATTAAATTCTCAAAATAAAATTTATATATATAAAATAAAAATTTTTTTTTTTTTTTACAATATAGGACCACTAAATAAGCGTGTGATAAGGCTAGTGTGCATGTACTAAAATACTCTCACACAAATTATTGAACTCTCTAAAATACCTCTATCTTTTAGTTAAATAATTTTAAACAACGAAAAATGTTGTTTAAATATCACAACACATTTTTTTACACATTTTTCACCCACAAGTATTTCCACAAAATTTAAACGATACTAAAAATCTCTTACCAAACAGGCCCGTACCTAAGTTTTAGGTATTTTTATTTTATCTTTTCTATTAAGCCTAAAACTTAGGACACTATCTCTATCTTTTTTTTATTTTTATAGAAGAATCTCTATCTCATTTTTAAATATTATCCCATGTTATTTTACCTATTTCTTAAAAAAAAAAAAAAAATACACACAGTTATTTATATATTACTTTTAAATATTGTAACACTAAACCAAGAAAACAAATAAATAAAAAAGAGCATTATCGCACGTGCAAAGCGTGTGTGATAAGCCTAGTATATATACGTAGGAATTGCAATTTTGCCCCGCCTTGCTTAACCCACCCCTCCCTGCTTCGCCCCACACGAGTTTTCCCCGCCCTGCAAAGGTGGTCGAGTATGGATGGGGCAAGATTTTAGCCTTGCACCATGGGGCGGGGATTTAGACTTTTTAGACCCACCCCGTCCCCACCCCACCCCACCCCGCTTTGCTAAGGGTTATAACTGTAAATTTTTCATACCCTAAAACCCTACTATTTAAATAAACATATCAATATTAGCTTATTTTATTTTACCAAATGTGGTTCTTTGCCTTTATTTTGTTATGTGTTATACTACAAGTTTTTTTTTTTTTTTTTTTTTTGTAATTGTCTTGTTAAACGCTTGGATATATTATTCAGTTTTTTTTTTTTTTTTAATTGATTTATTTGATGGGATAAATTTAGCTATAATTTCAAGTATATTTTTATTAATGAAATAGGTTTCATTAAAAAAAATGTACTAATTGTAGGGCAAATTAACAAAAAGTAGAGTTTTAAGGGGTGGGGCGAGGGTTCGCAGGGCCCCAAGGGGTGGGGATGGAGTGAGAAAGTTTTCTCTGTCATGAGGGGCGAGGCAGGGATGGGGCAAGACAAAACCATGCGAGGCGAAGACTAAGACCGCATCTTTCGGCCCCGCCCCGCTCCATTGCCATCCCTGTATATATGTGTGTGTGTGTGTAAGACATAATGAGAAGTTGCTAATGGTCCTAATTTTTTATGAAATTATTTGGTATATCATTTATGAAATGATTATACTAGTATCACATCCATCTATACATTTGTCTGCTAGACTCTTTTTTTTTTTTTTCAAAAATTATTAAAATATGCTACTAACTCCACATCTTGAACTCTTTCCTCTCTAGATCCTCAAACACTTTGTGCATAGTACAATGTCAATTTAGCTCTAAACTCTAATGCAAACACTTTAAAATCTTATAATAGTAATTTAATATTTCCTTACGTTATATATTCATCTTTACTAAATATATGATCATTTTCATTATTAAAAATGACTCCACAGAGTTCATAAATAAGTAATAATTGCCCAAGTTCCATGTGATGTGTTTCTTTTTTTTTCTTTTTTCTTTTTAAGTTCCATGAAATGTGCAGTAAATCTTTAATATTTGAATGAATTATCGGATTGCGCTCATGTATAATATCTATTATGTGGTATAATATTTAGAGAATTAATTTCAATTATATTATATTTCACTCAAAAGATTGGAGAAATTGAAAATTGTTAAAATTAGTATAACTAAAATGCAAATATTTATTTATATCCACTAACATAAGAGGACAGTTACTTTTTTTTTTTTTTTTTTGTGTTTTTTTTTTTGAGAAACTTTTCATATTTTTGTGTTGTGTTACTAAATTAATTTTTTTTTTTTTTTACTATTTTTTTTGAGTGGAGTTTATGATATGTCTTTCTGTTAGAACCTCTTTTTCTCTTCCTTGTGTGCGTGTATGTGTGTTTGTTTCTTAAAAAAAGACAAAAAAAAGATTTTTTTTTCTTTTATTGGTTTTTTTTCCAATTGTTGGTTATATGTATATATATTATATGTCATTAAGAGAAGTTAGGAAATGTAAATTGTTTTGGAAAGGACAATTATTAAAAATATTAACATTTTACTTTGATAAATTCACAAATATGTTTATATTTTGGCGAAATTAAGCACACAAATATTTTTATATTCGAGTATCATGTTTTGTTTTATATATATATATATTGCTTTTTGATGAGGAGTTATGCTATACTTACAAATATTTTTATAATAAGTACTCCAAATAAATTATTTCTTATATCAATTTTAAAGAATAACTATATAAATCTATTTATAAATAATTAGTGAACCATATACATATAATTAATACATTGAAATAAATATATTTATCCCATTAATATATGGCAATTAGTTAATACTTTGTTATAAATGCAATATTTTGATAAGATGCATGAAGGCTAAATGAAGAGAATCTCTTTATGTTTGACCGAATGCTCTACATGGTACAATTGTAGATTGCTATAATTGAGTTTTGCATAGTTTATTGTTAAAAAAAAAAAGTTTTTGATTTAAATATAAGGACTTTCTACCAATATATAAGACACTAATTTTTCTTTTCTTATACTTTGCTGAAGATTCTTGACAATCAAAGAAAACATCACCCAAAAAAAAAAGAGTTAATCAATAACATTACTTGACCTTATATAAATTTAAGAAATTTTTTATCATGCTCCCATTCACTGGGCTACCTCGGTTAATCAAGCCTCCAATGAGTCACTCTTCCTTGACTTATTATAACCTTCTACTCTTTCTTGGTCCTCCATGTATCAATTCCTAATGATTTTCTATGAGTAAGAATATTCCCAGCTCTCACTAACGAATTTTGCTTAAAAACATATATACTCAAAACAATTATTCTAAAACAAACCACAACTATCAAAAAGAAATCTAATATACAGCAACTTGGTAGATGCATAGTGGTGACATATGGGTTAAGAGTGACTGACTCAAGAATCAAGACTATCACTTTGTATAATAGAATCTCTCTCATCCATTAACAAAATTTATCAAACTCGTCAGTTTTCTTGCAAAAAGAAAAAGAATTGCTACACTGAGGTCAAGATCATGGTGACATATGGGTTAAGACTTAAGAGTGAGTGACTCAAATCTCAAAAATGCTGTAAAATACAGTATCGACCTTCATTTCTATGCTCGTTCTACGAACGGTATGATTTAACCTTAACTCACATGATTGAACTGCATGATTCTCCCTATGCTAATTTCGTCTTCCTTTGTACATCCCTAACTAACCATATATATATAGTGAGCTCTCAATCTTCATATCTCTCAATCACAAACAATTAACAACTGTAATATGACAATTGCAGAGAATCCAAAAAAAGAGAGTTGAAATACTATATCACACCTAAAATAATTGGAAAATCGCAATGTATATGATAATGATAAGATTCCAACACCCAGAAGGAAAGAAAAAGAGGAATTATTGGCTCTGAAGTGATGTGTTTGAGGAATCCTAGGGAAAAAGAGGAAGAAGTCATAAAATTTGGAAAATTATGGGATGTAGCTATGTAATTATTTTAAACCGTGCGTCAATTCTATATATTGGAGATGTGAAAAAATAGAGGGAAGGTGAGAAACTGAAAGGTTCAAGATTACAAAGAGACGGAGGAAGCAAGATTGCAAAACAGAGGCAGAAGAATATACATAGACAAAAGATTGAAAAGTATAATGTTTTGTAAAATTTAGGGATAAAATTTTTTTTTGTAAAAATATAGGGACAAAAATGATATATATATATATATATATATTTTTTAATCATATGAAGGAAGGATTTTTTTTTTTTCTTTTTATATATATATTTTTTATGGGAATATGAAGGAAGGATTTTGGTTGTAGTAAGTTAGGATAGTTTTAAAAATATAAAATCAAAGTTAAAAAGAAATGATTGGACTAAGGACTCGGTGGTGCACAATTAAGGGGGAAAAAAGTATATTTCAGGCAGGAAGAATTAAAGGCACGTAACCGAAAGATATTGGTGAAAAAAAAAAAAAAAAAAAAAAACGTTTTTACTATCTTCATTCAGTTTCGTAGAGGTTAAACGACAAAGCTCCATTTAGATTTATATGGAGCATTAAGTGGAAATCATTTTCCAGTTAAAAAATAATAAATAAAAAAAATTGGAAATCATTTTAACGTAAAAAAAAATGTCAACCGAAAAATGTCCATCAAGTATAAAAGCTATACAATGCAAACATTTTATATCCATGTCAACAGAGAAACAAGTACAAGTCCATACCTTTTCAATCTGGAAAAAGGGCTGCCGAATCGGAACATCATGGCCCAACCCATCTGTATTTGGGAAGCTTAATTCATTCAAAGCAACAATCTTCACTTTGTCGCATTTGAGTATCATCAACTGTTTCAGTGATGGCCAATCTATAGTGTGTTTTCCTGGATAGAAACACTTGAGGTCAGGCATCAATTCAAGACTTAGAGAGACTAGTTGTGGGAACACAAACTTAGTCACTGTTTCCAATCCTTCTTCCATAGCAACAATTTCCTCCAATCCACAATCGTGTATTTTTAGCTTCTTAAGTTGTTTAAGACTTTTGGCCACCGAAGCTGGAAAGAGACTTTTCATACTTTTACAGTTAGAAACTTCAACTTCATGCAGATTTTGAAATGTTAAAATTGCTTGGGGACCCGAAGACCATACATGCTTAAGATTCGGTAGATTGATTAACTTCAAGACTTTGATCTGAGTGGCCACCATATCACATATTTCATCACCATTTTTCCCTCGAACTTCAAATACCTCTTCTACTAAATTGCAATTTCTTATCTGCAAATCTTCAAGATTCGGGAGTCTTCTCAAGATATTAGGCTGAAAAATGTTTATTAGATTTTCACAGTCATCAACACGCAATTGTTTTAGCTTGCAAAAAGAATCTGGATCGAGTTGATTGTGCCACAACATCTTTAGCTTATATATGGCATCGATGTGTAGATTCTCCAAGTTAGAAAATGCAACCTACAATTCTCACATATTTATTGAGTGAGTCAATAACATACCTTTATATTACCCAAAGAAGAAGAAGATTTATGTTGAGAATAAGACATAGAGACAAACATGAGAAAAGTTAATTAAATTATATTCCAAAAACCCACGAAGCAAGTAGAACATGGAAGAAACTAATAAAAGAATGGGGGAAAAGGAAAACAAACCAGCCTTTTAACGAAGAGAGATTTGAGTGGCAGACAGTACGTTCATTTCTTCAAGTTCTTTCTAAAATGTGATGTCTGTGCTCACGAAATTTAGATAACAATATTGGTTCGAGGATTTTTTTTTTAAAAAAAAATCAATTGAATTTCTTTAAGTAAAATCTCGCTTTGGGGCAAATTATTTAACTCAGAGATTCTAAAGAGTAAAGACCAATTTTGGTGTTTCCCAAACGATGTTTAGTGGTATTGTGCCACATTGCTACCCCACCAGCATAAACCCATTGCACTCGATTTTAATGTCTGCACTCATACCTAAACCACTTTAGCAACAATTTTTCTCTTCCCGTCCCGTTGGATAATAGGCACCCGATCCAACCCGATTTATTTGTTTTTTTTTTTGTTTTTTTTTTTTTTTTTTAACGAGAATGAGAGTTGAAAATGGGGGTAGTTTCAGTTTTATTGAAGCTTAAAACGGCAATAAAATATATATACAATTTCCCTCTAGATTTCTGTGGTTAACAAACTTAGTTTGGACCTTAACACTAGTAATTAAACAAACTAATTTAAACATTCTAATTATATTACAAATGATCAAATAAGTTAAGGAAATAAAAAGGACATGATTAAAGTAATTTGATATGCATATAGAAAATCAATTGTTGACTAATAGGAAGATTGGTGTGATATGTGTTTGTCTAACATATTCCCTCATAAGGAAATTTCGTAAGAGTCCAAATCTTCTGTCTCACTTTTCCTGTTCCACTATATACTCCACAAATAAAAACATGCCACATGTCCATCTAATTTATTAAGTGCTAAATTTATGTTTTATATTATTTCAATTTCCTAAAATAAATAAATAAATAAATAATCCATCATATTTAGGTAATTGAAATAATAAAATGCATAAATTTAGCATTTAATAAATTAGATAGACATGTGACATGTTTTTATTTGTAGAGTTTATAGTAGAGCAGGAAGAGTGTGATAGAAGATTTGGACTCATTTCGTAAGTAAATTACGTCAATCTAGTAATTTGTGGGAAGTAAATGATATTAATAGAATCAATACTTTCCATCAAAATGAAAGTCATAATCATGATATATAAGGGATTTGACTTTGCAATAATGAATAACTAGCAAGTAATTTCCATACAAGTGACAGTCAAATTCATGCTCAACTTTTAGTATAATGCTCAACTCTAAAATGTGTACGTGTGAAGGTTATCACAATCTGTAGAGGATATTAAATCATAAGTCATAACATTACCTTTTTGTTGAAAAGTGGTTGAGAATCAACATTAGAACAAAAGCCCATTAAATTTGGTAATCTTTTCAGATTTAAAGAACGCAATTGAGGGAAGTCAATTGTATCTGTAATGATGTCATCATTGACCTGTATCCCATGTTTTCTTTCCTCTACAACAATTGCACTCATTACCTTGCAATCCTCAATCTCTATTTTTTGGAGTTGCGAAAAGCATCTGAGCAAGGTTGAGGAGAAGACAAATACCAAATTATCACATTTTCTTATTTCTAACTTTCTCAAGTTGTGGAAAGACCCCATTGCAAGTTGGTTATGGCATATCTTTTCCAAATTGATCATATTGACTAGAGAAAGTAACTCCAAAACAGGAAAGGCAACACATTGAAACCTTGTCGAATCAGTGATGTATTGAATCTCAACACTGTTTTGAACATAAAGATGCTTCAATCGTGGAAAACCTTCCTTATCAACTTCATGAAGACTATTTTTAATACCCTTCCCAGGAGCCAAAGTGAGATATTCGCAACCTTTCAATAAAATTTTAATTCCATCTTCTTCTTGTAAGCTTCTATCAAGGTCAATTTTCAATGTTCTTGAGATTTCAAACTCAACATGACTATTACTATCCCAATCCCAATCAGGGCCAATTAATATTTCATATCTTACCAACTTATCAAAAAGTAAGGCATTTGGTAAAATATTGGGATTCGGAATCTGTATACATAATGCGGTCAAGTGTAATAAATGATCTAACTCTGAGACTCTAGCATTGCTTCTTTCTGTAATTTCTCCGCCAACCTGCCATTGATTAAAGCTCTCATTCATGTGTATTTCTTCTAAATTTTTTAAATTTGATAATACATTTGATGGAATGGCTTCAAGTTCGATGCACCTTCTCAAGTCCAACAATTGAAGGTGAGTCAACTGCCTTATTCCAATAGGTAACTGCTTAATCTTGGAATCAACCAGGACAAGAGCTTTCAAATTCTTCAATTCTCCAATTAAAGCCAAGTCTCCTGACTTGCACTCAAGCAAAGCCAATGTCTGGAGGTTTTGAAGAAGTGAAAGGGATGAAGGAAGTGGGAGACTTGGTCTCATCAAAACTATAACTTTTAGATTTTTTGCCCCTTCAAAAATGTGATTAGGAATCTGCAAAGAATTTTCTTTATCACCCAAAATAATGAAGTTAAGTTGTGGACATTCCAACCTTTTAGGAAGCTCACTAAACTTGGCTTCAAAAAGTGCGATTCCAATGGCGTCTTTCATTTTTTTCATATTGGACCATTTTTCCGAATCATCTGAACTTCTTATGGTTAACATTTTCTTTTCTTTGTCTGCAATATGTATGGCAACATCACGAATGACGTCATGCATTTTAAATGTACCACTCCTATAACCTTCTAACAGCAAGCAAGAATCTTTTAGAATTTCGACTAACGTGTGGACCCTATTCCTCACTTCTTCCATTTTATAAACATCTTCAAAGAAGTCCAAACCCACCAAATATCTCCATAAGAGATCTATTTGTATGTCCATATCTTCTTCAAATGAACTGCAGAACAGGAATAAAGATTGCGCTTCCTTACTTAAAAAATTGTAACTAAACTTTATACTCGTGTAGACCTTCTCATGCATTCCTTTGATCTGTGTTGGATTTGCCCTTTTTAACTGTTGCAAGGCATCCTTCCAAACATTTGGGTTCTTTTGATTTTTCAATGTATTCGCAACTGTTGTAATTGCAATCGGTAAGCCTGCACATTCTTCGACAACCCCAACCATGGTAGATTGGAAATTCAAGGTTTCAGCAAAATCGCCCACTATCTTTACAAACAAGAATTTAGCTTCTTTGTTGGATAGAACTTCAACTTGGAATATCTTTTCAGCATCCATATCCTTGCCTAATACATCTCGAAATCTAGATGTTAGCAATAGTTTGCTTCCTTTGCGATTGTCCCCGAAAGAAATTCCAAGAGCGTCCAAGTCAATCTTGTTCCAAATATCATCTACAATTAAAAGGATCTTCTCTATCTTCAACCGCTCACGTAGCAAATGTGCTTTTTGAAAATCAGTGGCCTCATCTTCAAACTTCAACTCTAATTCTTTTGCAATGTCCTTCTGAATCTGTTTCAAGTTTGGAGTTTGGGATACAACTACTGTAACAAACCTTTCAAATAACTTGTCTTCTTTGGCTTGTGTTGCAATTTTTCCAACAAGCATGGTCTTGCCCAAGCCGCCCATCCCACAAACCCCAATGGCAGGAATATTATCATCTTTTAGAGCCTTCATAACTCCGTCAAAAATTGATTTTCTTGATTCAAAGTCCTCATAACCTTTAGTAGAAATAGTAGTACCCCCTTCTATAGGGACACGGTGGCCTACTGTATGGAACGTGTCCGCCTCATCCTTGAGTTCCTTGACGTTCAATCCCATCTTGTGTGCTTTTTTTCCAATCTGATAACGGGCCTTCAAATTAAAACACTTCAACTTTGCTTGGCCTTCCTTTTCAACAAATTCTTGTACCTCTGTAATGAATTCCTGAACACGTGTCTGCCACCTCTGGACGTTAGCTTCAATTTCTTCTACATTGTAACTAGCAGCTTGAACCTTACGCTGCACACTATCTCTAGCAGCTTTGAGGTCGTCAACTTTGTTATTTAGATTGTCAACATTTTTTTTGTAGCGAATCAGATAACCCATCTGACGTCCGACTGCTGCAATTGTGTAGCCCACAGTTTTTTCAACGAATACTTTTATGGTCTCCATAAGAAACTCCATTTTTTGCTTCTTTTGGGGTTGGGCTGCTGTCTTGAGAGTATAGGCAAATAAAGGCCAATAAAAAACAATGACAACAACGAAAGTTTAAACAAATTCTGTTAATTTTTTTTAGAGGAAAAGTGTAATCAAATTGAAGGACAAAAGAAGCCAATGTAAATGACATTAACACACCTCTACGTTTGGAATATTACTGAAGATAATGGTCTCCTACCGTCTTCACGCGTGATGTTAGTGCGATACGCAAGAAAGCTGAAAGCTGACAACATTTACAGTTTTACGGCTGGTTAGACCACTTACAGTAAAAATTGTAAATTTTTACATTTAACAATTCAAAAATCTATTTTATTTATTTTAATAATACACTTTACAATATATCTTACATCAACAATTTTATCTTTTTTGCCAACGAGGGCTTGGTTGAGTAGTTAAGGCTCGGACGCTTCGTGCAACACACCTAGGTTCGAGTCCCGCTGCCCACAGGTTTCCGTTGGTGGGTAAACTTAGTGGTAAGGTATACTCACAAATGTGAGGTAACTCCCGCACAGTTTGGCAGGCGCGTACCTTCAGCTGGAAGATCTGTCAGCTGGCTCCCTGCCCGAGGGTGTAATATAGCCATAAAGGCCCTCATTTTTACCTTCTCAAAAAAAAAAAAACAATTTTATCTTTTAAGTTATGTAAAAAACTATTTATTTTTTATTCATTTCTCTCTTTTTTTTTTTTTTTTTAATTATTCATTTCTCTGTTTCTTCTACTCTTTTCTTCTCTTTCGTCTGAAGCAAACCACAACCCCACCTCCACAATCCCAAACACACAGCCCCACCCCGACAAACCCACAACCAAACACTGCCACGCTCCAACCGGCCATCCTTCACAAACCCACAACCCCACCCTCACCACCTCCATAATCCTAAACCCACAGCCCCACCTCCACAAACCCATAACCAAACACCACCACACTCCGACCGGCCATCCTCCACAAACCCACAACCGCTCCGATCGACCATCCTTCACAAACCCACAACCCCACACTCACCACCTCCACAAACCCATAACCCCCACCTCCATAATCCTAAACCCACAGCCCCACCTCCACAAACCCATAACCAAACACCACCACACTTCGACCGGCCATCCTCCACAAACCCACAACCACACACTCACCACCTCCACAACCCCACCTCCATAATCCCAAAGCCTCAGCCCCACCTCCACAAACCCACAACCAGCCACCACCACGCTCTGACTGGCCATCCTCCACAAACCCACAGCCAACCACCACCATACTCCGACCAGCCCCACCTCTTTTGATTTTTGCTCAGACCCAAACCCAAAATCTCAAGGTTTACTCTAACCCACAGTTCAATTTCTTTTGATTTTTGCTCAAACCCAAACCCAAAATCTCAAAGTTTTTCTCTTGGGGTGAAAGAAGAAAGTGAAAGAAAGCCAAAGGCCGGTGAAAGAAGAAGAGAGAAAGAAGAAAATGAGAACGGTGAGAGAAAAAGAAAGAAGAAAAGAGAGAAGAAGTGAGAGAGAAGTATTAAAATATTGTTATTATTTAAGTGTTGAGCTATAGTAAGCTGTTATTTATACCAGCCTATTGTAGTTCAGTTGTTGAAATTTTTTATTATAGCAACCTTGTTGTAGTGTGTTTTTTGTGAAATAAGTTGCTAAAATCAATTTCTTATACCTTCTTTATCGGGAATTCTCTTGGAGAATTATTTTGGGTAATAGTAATAATGCAGCAGATTGTGATAAGCTGTGAACCAATTGACTGTTGTCCCTTTTTTTCTAATTTTATTATTAAAAAAAATAGATTACTGCCCATAAGCTGGTAGGAAGAAGGCATCTACTTTGTTTTTTGTTTTTTAATTCTAAAGTTGCAGCTTACAACAGTGAGAGTCTGAGAGATATAAGGCTTTTAGCTACATATTGTTCAAAATCTAATATAGCCCTACGAAGTATGGGTGCAGCTGCAGGGCCACCAAACTTGCACGGACGAGCTATGCGGCAGTTGACGCCACTACACGCGCGTCAGTGGTGTGTCCTTTTTTGTTTGCAGATTCACGCTGACTTGGGCCAATTTAGGCCGAATGGAGTTGTATTGGCCGAAACAGGCCAAATCAAGTCGAAACCGGCTTTGAATTAGGTTGAAATTCTAGTAAAAAAAAAAAAAATACAAAACGTTTTGAACTTTGAAGCAACTTTAAACCAAAAAAAAAAAAACCCTAATCCCTCTCAATTCCTCTCTGCCTCTTTCGTTATCTCACTCTCCATCTCTCTGTCTCCCTTCTCTCACTCCCTAACCCACAGCCACTCACTCAAATTCTTAGAATCTCTCCTTTACCTCATTGCCTAAGCTCTCTCGGTCTCAATCTCTATCTCGGTCTCAAGCTCACTGGCCTTCCCAAGCTCTCTCAAGTATTTTGCTTTCATTCTCACCCTCCATTATTCTCTCACATGCTTTATTGCTCATTCTATATCTGTCCCTCAATCTGTATCTATTATTTGATTTTTTTTTAAATTTTTTTTATATAAGCTATAATGTTGAGACTTGGGTTGATCACTTGATTTCTTATTTAGTTATTATATTTGTCAAATTATTTGTAGGTTAAACAACTTAAGTTGAAATTATTGAATTTTCAATTGATGAATCTACTAGCACAGAACCTTCATCAGATGAAGGTCTTCTTTGGAAGTATGTAACTAATTTGGAAAAACCTCCTGGTTCTACTTCTAATTCAGGTGGAAACACACAGTTTAAGTGCAACTATTGTGATGGAGTTTTTGTGGGATCCTATTCTAGGGTTAAGGCTCATTTATTAAAAATTAGTGGTAAAGGTATTAGAGCATGTAAGAATGTGACACCAGGCCATAGATTGGAAATGCAGAGAGTGCATGATTAGGTTGAGAATGATAAGTTAGAGCGAGAACACAGAAGTCGAATTCCCTTACCCCCACCTCTCCATGGGCCTATTCCCTCAGTCCGGAGACAAGAAGGGAGTGGTAGTATAGATCCAGTGGTTAATGGTAAAAAAACGGTGATTGCAAATTCTCCTTTGAAGAGAGCATTCCAGAATAGTGCTAGAGCTGAATTGAATAGTAGAATTGCTAAGACGTTTTATACCAGTGGGCTTCCGTTTCACTTTGTAAGGAACCCAAATTATCGTAATTCCTATGCATATGCTGCTACCCATAACATTCCGAGTTATGTTCCTCCTGGATACAATGCCTTGAGAACAACTCTTTTGCAAAAAGAAAGAACTAATGTTGAAAGACTTTTGAAACCAATTAAGGACTCTTGGCTTGCAAATGGTGTGAGTATTGTTCCTGATGGATGGTCAGATCCATAAAGGAGGCCTCTTATTAATATTATGGTTGCATTAGATGAAGGTCCAGTGTTTATAAAGGCAGTTGATGGGTCAGGTGAGTACAAAGACAAACATTTTATTGCTAAGTTGTTGAATGATGCTATAAAAGAGATTGGATATGAAAAAGTTGTCCAAGTCATCACTAATAATGCTAATGCGATGAAGGCTGCGGGAGCTCTTATTGAAAGTGAGTATCCCAAAATATTTTGGACAACATGTGTTGTCCACACTCTTAATCTAGCTTTGAAGAATATTTGTGTAGTAAAAAACATTGAAAAGAATGAAGTTACATATGAGGAACGTAGTTGGATTATACGTATAGCTGATGATGCATCCTTCATACGAGTTTTTATCATGAACCATTCAATGAGGTTGGCAATGTTTAATGAATTTTGTCCATTAAAACTGCTCCAAGTTGCTGATGCTAGATTTGCTTCGGTTATTGTCATGCTAAAAAGGTTGAAGTTGATAAAAAAAACGTCTTCAAGCTATGGCTATTAGTGACCAATAGGCTTCTTATAGGGAGGATGATGTTGGAAAAGCTCAAAAAGTGAAAGATTTGATTTTAAGTGATCATCGATGTGATGTTGTTGATTGTATCATTGAATTCACAACACCTGTTTATGATATGCTACGAAAGTTTCTGTAGAAAGGAGTAAGAGTTTGAAGCAATACTTTGAAGACGAGAATGAATTAAGGATGGTGAAAATTGAGTTTGATACATTTTCAGGAGGGAGGTTTCCTACCTTTAAACTTCTTGGACAACTTTGTTTATCCTCATGTGCTGAGAGGAATTGGAGCACATACAAATTCATTCATTCCTAAAAAAGAAACAAAAATGGCTCCTGCACATGCTAAGGATTTGGTATATGTGCATTCTAATCTTCAACTCTTGTCAAGGCACCATGAGGAGTACATAAATGCAGCAACAAAGATGTAGGATATTGCAAGAGACTCTTGGAATGAGACTGACATACATGGAGGAGCAAGAATTATTGAAAATGCTACCCTTACACTTGATGAACCAGAATTGAAGGCCATGGTTATTGGGAATGCTAGCACTAGTGTTACTACTAGTGAAAGTGAAGTTCAAAATGAAACTATTGATCTTGAAAAAGATGATGACATTTGTATTTGATTATCTTGAACACTTGTCTTTTATTTTGTTTTAGTTTCAAACTTGTGGGTTGTATTATAATTTTCGAACATCATGGAATGTTTTAGTTTCAAACTTGTGGATTGCCTTCTAATTTATGAACGTCATGTTTTAATTATTATCTACTATTGCTTTTAAATTGGTATGTGTTTACAATTATATGAAAAAAGTATGCTTAGCAAAATATAAATAAAAATATTTTTAATAATTTTTAAAAAAACATATTCCGCCGCACTCACATCTTACTTTTTCAAAAATTACTGAGTCACCACACCATACCCGCACCCGAACCCGAATCCCCATAGATATAGCCTCCTTTTTTAGGGACACTAATTTTAGCTTATATGGAATCTAAAGTACTGTGGTGGCATTATTTTTCTTAGTTTGAAATACTTATGATCATATATCCTTTATCCAATCCATCATATTACAGAAGTTGGTCTAAAAATAACAAGAAGTGTGAAAATAATAATTCCCAAAATCAAATTTAATAGGATTTTTTTTTTGGATAAATATAATATCAAATCTAATAGGAAATTACGCTGTTGACAAGTAAATTCTCATGCCGTTTGATGTCCTAACTCCTATTTTTACAGGGTTGGCTCAATATTTTGTGGGGCCTCATGGAAAATTTTAAATGGTACCATTTTATATAAGTCTAGATATTAATTAAAAAAATATTTAACTTACTTTTTTCTTCAACGCCAAATTTTATTTATTTTTTTTTTTTTGTAATTCTTCAACATTAATCATAGTCTGAGAATTCCAAAGGTCACATGGCAATGGCATCCGATAGGAGTAATTTCCCTTTTGCCCTAAAGTGTATTGCTTTAGATTGGTCGTTAAATTATTGCTTTCTTGGTTTGTTCTCTCAATGCTCTCACTAGATTGCTAGTCTGTTTTATTGTCTATTTTTAGTTCTTTTGGTAATATGATTTTTGCTAAATTATTTTATGTGATGATTTTTTTGTTATCTACATTCTGTTTTGGGTTTTTCATTGTGTTGGTGTATATTTTGGTTCTTGATTAGCGTTCGTGATGTTATGTTCTTTTGCAGTATATTAATTTTCTTTTCTTTTCTTATCTATTTTTTTAATGACAAGTTTCATTTTATGACGGTGTCTAACCTATGAAGAGGGTGATCGCCTCATCAATCAGAAAAGGGAAATTCTTTGTTTTTATGCAGATCCATTCTGTTCCTCAAAGGCTATGCCCTTTTTTGGATCGACATATTGTTACCATTTTCTTTTTAAAAAAAGTGTACAAGAAAAGTAGAAAACATATTTGTTACTTGGGACGTGATCAAGTCCATTTTTGTACAAGAAATAGCTGAATCTTGGAGTATTCCAGAAGCTAGAACTACTTTTTGATCTAATAACTCAACATAATTTTTTCCCCAGCTTGGCCCTTAGAGCATTAACATCTGGACTTGTAAAAAATATGGTATATTTTAGCATCAAAGTACAAATAACATGCATTACCCGGTTTTCTAATTGCCAAAAATTTTTGCGATGGTGCTATAGTACCGTCTTATATGTATGACGGTACTGTAGTAACTTGTAAAACTTGAACCACATATTTTATTAATTTCTCCTCTCTCTCTCTCTCTTTGAAATCTGAATCACTTTTCTCTATTCTCAAGCCAACCTCCCTTCCTCACTCTCCAAACGCACTTTGTCTCTGTCTCATTCACTCCTTCCTGCTCTCTCTTATATCGGCATGGAGATCGGCAATATTCATTATTTTGCAGCCAAACGGAGAAACACACGTGGGCGATTCTTTTTTTTTTTTTTGGGAAATTGAGTATCATCAAGGGAGGCTAAATGGTGTAATTTTGGGTTGATCGACAACATCAACTAGTGGTAGCAATTGAAGAATGATGTATATTTTTAAATAAAAAATTGATTAATTTCTTTTTCTTTTTGGTTTTGGTGTTGTGTGTGTGGGGTGGCTGATGTGGGTTGAGATCATTGGTTTGGCTTGCTGGCAGTGGGTTTGCGGTAGAGATTGGTGGTGGAGATTTCAGTGGGTTTGATCTATTGTAATTTTTTTTTTCTATGGGTTTGATTCTTGGAGATTATAGTGGGTTTTGATTCATGTAGTGGTGAGTTTTGGTACCGGTGTGGTATTTGGCTTGGTGGCAGTGGGTTGTGTTGTGTTTGGATTGGTGGTGGTGGTAGTGGGTTATGTTGGTAATTTGCTAGGTTGATTTGGGTGATTTTGGTATGGGTTTGTTGTGATTTGTTGGGTTGATTTGGGTGGTGCAGCAGTGGTGGGGTGATGGGTTTGGGTGGTGGTTATGTTGTTGATGATGGTGGTGGCAGGTGGTGGTGGTGTTGTTGATGGTTGGCAGGTGGTGGGGTGGTTAGGTTTGAAGGGTGGTTGTGTTGGGTTTTGGGTTTGTTCCCGGTGGTGAGATTGAGGTTGAGAGAGAGAGAGAGAGAGAGGGAGAGATAGAGACAGAATTTAGAGAAAGGAGAGAGATGATTTTGGGTTATATATTTTATTGAGTAGATATATTATTTTAATGTATTGTATAGGAAAATAAAAGTTAAGATGTTAGATGTGTTATACAATGGTACGGTATAATTAATAAAGTAATTTTAGAAATAGTAAAATAGAATAGTTTAAAAATAACGGATATGAATGCTCTTATGTAATATATCATGTCGTCGCCTCTAAAAAAAAAGCATTTTCATCTTCCAACAGGTGTCATTCAAAATCAATTTAGATGGAAGAATGTCTTCAAGGGTTTGATCCAGTTAAAAAATGACATTAATTAATTAACCATTTCTGCTGTTCTTTAAGATTTTGTCATTGGGACTTACTTCTTTATCTTATTTCTATAATTTAAGAAAGTAAAATGTCATAAAAAGCGAACCTATTTTTAAAAATTTATCGTAGGGTAAGTCATTTGTACTTTAAAAATCCAGAACTTAAATCAATAACAAAACTTAGGCTTAATGGTATTATATATTTTCTTTATTACTACAAATGCCAGCTAACAATATATTTCGTGAAAAAAATTTTACTCATATAACAAGAAGTTCGAAATTAAATAGAACAACTTAAGAACATTGGATTGTATTTTATTTAGTGAAATTATTTTTTATGTGCTCATAAGAAAGAATTGGATGTGTCACAAACATTCATGAATAATTATCAAATAGTGTTAATGTCTTAAAATTGTGTACACTAGTCATGGATTTGATTAAAATCTTTTGGTTTGGATGATGAATTTAATTGAAAAGATATTAACAATTGCTTTTTTGTTTCAATTTTTAAAAGAATTTGGTTATTATCTTTTCTATAAAGAATTTGATGTGTATTGTTCGATGCTTTTGCATTTTTTTTCTCCATTTCAAGTCAAATATTAAATTTTTATGCTATATTTGTTTTAGTTGTAATGAATAATAGAGCTATAAAAGCTTTTATATTATTTAAAACAAAAATTTTGTTAATAATATATACCCACAATGCGTGAGCTATGCCTAATTTTATATATTTTATTGCTTAGTAGAACTGCTGGTTTCTCTCATGGGAGAACCCGAATTAAAATTCTTCTATCCCCTCTCTTTAAGAAAAAGAAAATGAAAATGAAAAAGAAAAAGAAAAAGAAAATGATGTTTAATAGGAGAATTTGCAAGATTTTAAAAATTATTTGTTCCTTATTTTGTTCATGCTTACAAACTTTTTTTTTATTTGAAATATGTAGTTAAATAATTAAATTTATTATATTTTAATAATTTATTATTTTGAAAAAATTGATAATTTAACACTTTTCTTAACCCTTATCTCCTATTTTGCCATTTTTATATTATAAATTTTTATTTTAAGGGCAGCTATTAGATCCATAATTAAGCACCAAATTAGTAACAGACTACAGTGATTACAACAGTAAAGAACCATGACAAAGGATGAATGAGATAAAAAGAAATAAGAAGGTTACCGAATCAGAGCCGCAGGTTGTTCTAGACTCGGACAGTCACTATGCTGAGTATCAGAAAACGGGAAACAGTAGATGACATCTTGTTCTTTCCTTCCTTTCTTCCTTCTTTCGTTCTTTCTTAATTTCCTTTCCTTCTTCTTTTTCCTTCCTTGCCTGTCTTGACAAATGATAAGTAGAACAAACTAAAATGAAAATTAAAAGAGAAAAAGTAAATCAGGTAACAAACTGCAACAAAAATCAAATTGAGGAACTAAAAGGAAGTACCTCTCTTATTTTAGCAGATCAAGGATAGTGGCTATAGTAAATGAGAGCAGCGGTGACGATTAAGCTAGCTGGACTTTTCTTCTTCTTTTTTCTTTATTTTTTTCTTCTTCTTTTGAGAAGTGAAGCAAAGTAAAATTAAAACGATGGGATGAGGATGATAACACAAAAAACTGCAACGATGATTATGGTAAAAAGTCGGAAAGATCTCACTCTTTACTATAATTTTTTTTTTTTTTTTAAGAACTAGAGCAAAGTAAAACCAAACTAAGAGGATGACTGCAACGAAAATTAATGGCGTAAAGTAGAGAGTATCAAACTCTTTTTTTTTTTTTTTTTTGAAAAGTGGAGCAAAATAAAACCAAAGTGAGAGGGTAAAGATTGACGAAACAAAAGATGCTGCGAAAATGATTTCAGAGGAAAAGAGAAATGAAGGAAAGTAGAATAGGAAAAGTTTTTTAATGGACCTCAACAGAAGAGAGTTTCTTTTCAATTATTATTGTTTTGCTTTTTGAAAATTCTAGATCCACAACTTGGAATGAATCTTTTAAATTATTAGATAGTGGCAGGCAGCATTATTGAGTTGATTAAAGTACTTTGTTTTTTTCTCGCTGACTTTTTCTCTTCCTTCCCGTTGCTTTTCTTGAACATATTTTTATTGAATAGTGCCAAATATCAGAACTAAAACATCTGCGTCCACATGCTTTGTGGTTTAAGATGTAAATTTTGAAAGTTGTAGGGGCTGAAAAATATTTGCCAATGTGGTGTGATTGGGGTGTGACTTTGATAGGTCATATTGTTTTACAGCTCATGCTTTGTCTTCACTTCCACTGTTTGCATCGTCCTTTGTCAGACGTTGTTTGATTTCTTAATTTTCATCGTCCTTTGTCAGAAAGTAGCTCATGCTTTATTTCATATTTTATAAATATGCTTGTTTTTAAAAACGTTCCACCTTATCATTTAGCCTTCAGGCTAATATTAAATGTTTTAATATTGGAGAACATCACTGCTAATGGATAGCCCTACTCACATGAAGGCTGGCTTAAGGTAAATAATGGATGGGGGCTATATTTTCTGATATTCAAAGAGTTAGGGTCTGTTGGTGTGAGGAGATGAAAATTTGAAAGGGTAGAAAATAGTTAGAATGATGGAAAAGTAGAGAGAGAAAAAAAAATTGTTTGATTGTGTGTGTTAGAATTTCATTTCCTTTCCCTTGTGTGTATGTGTGTTTATTTCTATTAAAAAAAAAGTAATTGTCTTATATTGTTTAAGAAAGTGTGTTATTTACCTCACACTCTCTTAAAAGTTATCATAACTTTTGATTGGAGTTATAGTGTACCTTTATATTAGAACCTCTTTCCCTCTATCTTAAGTGTGTGTGTTTGTTTCTCAAACAAAAAAAAAATTAATAGCTTTTATATTTGTTGTAAGAAGAAAAGATTGAAGTTATTTTTGTTTTGCTATTTACATTTTTAAATTTTTATTTTAGCTCATCGTGCTGGTTTCATTTTTATATTGACCATAATGATTATATTTGTTAGTAATTTGACCTTCAAGTGCCAAATAAATATTGTCTATTAAGACATGTCACTCATATAAGTCAATTTATGTTAGTAATCTGATTGTTAAGAGTTGAATAAATATTGCCCATTAAGACATGTTACCCATACAAGTCCATTTTTGTTAATAGGGAAATGTTAACGGATTATAATAATAAAGAAATGATATGTCTACAACATTTTTACAACAAATCTTAAATGGCAAGTTGTTACTGGTTGTTATTGTTGGGGCAAAAAAGTAATTTTAGTGTTAGTTTCAAATTTGAACCAATAACAACTAACCGCCTGTGATTTGTTATAAAAATGTTGTAAAATTGTTGTAGACGTAGCATCTCTCATAATAATATAACTGTTAAGGTTCTGTTTGAGATCCCCTTATTTTGCTAAAACTGAAAATTTTTTGCTGAAAGTACTGTGAATAAAAGTAAAAACTAGTTAAAATAGTACAACGAGATCCATGAATAGTACCAAAAAATGTAGTGAGACCCATAAATAGTAACAAAAATAAGTTAAATAGTATAATAAGCTAGCTTTTTAATTTGTGCCAAACACACACTAAGTATCAAATAAGTACTGTTCATTAAGAGGTACAACTCACCCATACAATAATAGGTGTCACAAGATTATTAAGGAAATTAGACGACATAAGTAATATGAAATTGAATCAAATATGTATGGCCAAAAAAAAATTTAAAAAATAAATGATAAAAATAAAAGGGTTTTACTAATGTATATACCCTAAGGGCATATATTAGTAAACTATTTTAAAAAACATTTTATGGAAAACTGAAAAAATAATTAACTGTTTTGACAATTTTTTCAATTTTCTACAAAAACTTTCCTAAAATAAATGATTAATGTATACTCACGTGATGGCTGGTTTAAGATAAATAATGGATGGGGCTATATTTTCTGATATTCAAAGAGTTAGGGTCTGCTCAGCTGAGGAGAAGAAAAAGTGAAAAGATAGAAAAGAGTTAGAATGAGAAGAAGAAAAAGTGAGAAGATAAAAAATAGTTAGAATGATGGAAAAGTAAAGGGGTAAAAAAAAAAAAATTATTTGGTTGAGCAGAAAAATGAGGATAGAAAAAGTAATTTATATAAATTTACTTTTATACTCCTGCAATTTGTTTTATTTTTCTTTATAATTATATTACATTATATTATTTATGACAATTATAAAGGAGCCATCCATCATTTGGTTAAAAAATAAATACCACCATTGATTCAAAAAAGTTTTAAAAAATAAAAAAGATATTGTTAAACACAAAAACAACCATCGAGACTTGGTTAAAAAAAAGCCACAGTTTGATAAAAGAAAGAAAACATGTTGAAAGAAAAAAAAATCCTATTGTTTGATAAAAGAAAGAAAATAGAAAGACCAATGATTAAAAAAAATAAGTCACTGTTTGAGAAACAAAAGAAAACACGTTGGAAAAAAAAAGGAAAATGAACTGAACCTAAAACAGAACACAGACACAGTGAAGGGAAGGGCACATTTAGTAATTTGCCATCTACCCCTCTCCTCTGCCATTTTTTCTCCTATAAATCACTCCAATTTGGAGAGGTTTCTTTTTGATAGCACGAAAATGCATAAGTCCCACCAAAATCCGTTCTATTTTTCATCATTACCAAACAACCCTACTAATTATTTTCTTTCGTATTCTCTTCTCTATTTTTCATCATCCCACTTTTCACCCCAACCAAGCAGACCCGTAGTGTTAGTTTTGTTATTAGCAATGAGCATGAAGAATTTATGGGGCAATGTGTTCATTGGAAGCAATTGGATTAGATGCAAAGGAGGCGGAAGCACTAGCGGCTCCAGGCTTTTGAATTTTTATAAAGCACTAATCGCCAATTTAAATGGACAAGGAGGGAAGGGGAGTAGGGGAGAGTTGGCCAAAAAATAGCCTAATTTCCAGCCAACTCCCTTCTACTCTACCTCTTTTGTTCTCCATCCAAATTGGGCATAATATCCAAAGAAATTGATATGGCTAAAAATGGACATTTGTACAAGTTAACAACAAGGAGTATGGCTAATCTTTTCCGTGTGTCCTTCTCATACCAAGAAATTATTAGGTCTACTAAGAGGACTCCTAGAGTGTCTTCATAATTAATGAGATGATGTCACTTATGCAAATGTGACTCAATTTCCTAATCAGCATAAGATATATAAATAAATAAATAAAAAATCACAAATCACTAGGCGATGTTATATTTGCATAAGTGACAAAGTTTTATTGGTTGAGACTTAAAAAGAACCCTGGAAGACCACTTCTACAGTTCCTACAGTTCCCAATGGACCAAGTAATTTCTCACATCGATAAGTAAAAAAAGGTCTCTCAGTATTTAGCTATTTAATCTAGACTAGTAGATAGCTAATTATTCTAGACTAGTAGATGGCCAACAGGTTTGGCTAGAAAGATGTTCCATCACTCCTATCTAGCTGTCTAAATTTGAATATACATATTGATTAAGTTAATGGCTTTTATATTTGTTCTAAAAAAAAAAGATTGAAGTTATTTTTGTTTTGCTATTTACATTTTTTAAATTTTCATTTTAGCTCATCACATCTGATTTCGTTTTTATATTGACCATGATCATAATATTTGTTAGTAATTTGACCTTTAAGTGCCATAGAAATATTGTCTATTAAGACATGTCATTCATATAATTCAATTTATGTCAATAATCTGACTATTAAGTGTTAAATAATTGTTGTCTATTAATACATGTTACCCATATAAGTCTATTTTTGTTAATAATATGACTGTTAAGTATCAAATAAGGACAATTCATTAAGAGGTACAACTCACCCATACAATACTAGGTGTCACAAGATTATTAAGGAAAATAGACTGACATGAGTACTACGAAATGGAATCAAATATATATGGCCAAAATAACAAAATTTAAAACATAAATGATAAAAATAAAAAGGTTTTACTAACGTATACTCTAAAAGCATACACTAGTAAATCATTTTAGAAAACATTTTATGGGAAACTGAAAAAGTGAATAATTGTTTTGACAACTTTTTTAATTCCTCATAAAAATTTTCCTAAAATGAATGATTATTGTATGCCCTAACTTAACCAAACCCAAAATAAAAATAACCTAAAATTTTAAGGAAAATAGTATTTTGATATATATTATATCACAATTTAAAAATCAATTTATAGTAATCTTGTCAACTGCAAACGTAGGCTTTGATCAACTTGTACCCGTTTGGATACTAAGTCTGCATTCCAGGCAAAATTTGCCAAATAGTACTTTTCCCCAAAAAAAATAGGCGCATGGCATTCGTTCAAAGTTATTTAGTAAGTTGGACTGTTTTTGAAAATCGAATTTGGCAAACTCGATTTTGGGCTGGAAAACAAATACTATTGTGGCATTTTTCTTGTGCCTATAACAGCGTTTATAGAAAACGCCACTAAAAAAAAACGCCACTATAGTATTCGTTTTCCAGCCCAAAGTCAAGTTTGCCAAACTCGACTTTCAAAAATAGTCCAACTTACTAAATAACTTTGAACGCATGCCACACGTCTAATTTTTTTTTTTGTGAAATATACTATTTGGCAAATTTTGCCTTGCGTTCCACACCCAGCATTTCACTTTTTTTTTTTTTTTTAAGAAGACCGTTAACTGAGTGCTAACATATGCATTGTGGAGGCACTTAAGATAATCAAGAAGTAAATAGAAAATTTAGGTACTTACTTTCCAATACTACTTCCTCCATTTGCTTTGTTCATGGCCTTGCTCCTTGGCGAGAGGTAGCCTCTTCGCTCTTCCCTCATTTTTGTATGCCCACTTTGGGACTTTTAACCATGATATCTTTATCGAAACTCAACTCCACAGAATTTATCTGATTTACGGCTATGCATTTTTTGTTGCTACTTTGGATGAGCGCAGCAATTCAGTATTTTATAACTTTGGATTGAACTGACTAACCCTTTGTCATAGGAAGAGGTTAGTGGCTAATCTTTTCCCATAAACGGCGCCAAACTAATGATGCCAAAATCGTCAGTTGAGTCACTCATCCAATCTGGAGCTCTTAACAATCTTGTAGGACCTGCAAAATAAAGGAGGGACTAATCGAAGAGACCACCAGGTTGTGCACGATGGGGGAGCCTCCGATGCTTAAGTTAGTATCAGCCCATATCTTTCGTATGTAGATAGCATTTTGTAATAGTTTTTTGACGTATCTTAGCAAATGGATCGATGGTCCCTTTTATAGATGACTTAGGTAACTATTGGACATAAATAAGGGTGATTATTACCCTGATCATAACATTTTTTGTCTTGATGGGAGAGTTTAAGACCTTTGATAGTCATTATTGACTGTGCTGAGCAGTTACTCATCTTTCTTTGATAACTCACTAATGATGTAATGGTCGTCCATTAAGATGGGCGACCTTAATGATTTTTCTAGACTCATCAAGTGGATAAAACAATTTAAAAATCAACAAGAGAGTAGCCTTATTTTTTAAACAATGTTCTAATGGAAGTTAGAGTTATATTTTTATCAAATTATTCTTAAGTTTTATCTCTACTTAAATATAGATACAGAGGTGTATAAACATTATAAAAAAAAAAAAAAAAATTCAAATAAGAAAAGCTCCTTAAATAAAAGAAAAAAGAAAAAAAAAGAGCCCTAATCTAAATATCTAATACTTATGCTTATGCAGTCCGCCACCCCCACCCAGGTGAAAGAAGGATAGTATGAAACAAAAAGTTTCAGTTTTCTTAGCGCCCTGTGTGTGTGTGTGAAAGACTGAAATCGATTTGACCATTTCACCACACCCATGGATAGGGACTGAAGAACGAAGATCTGTTCTCACAACTTTCATTTTTCTTTTTCTTTTTCTTACACTCCCATCTTTCAGACTTCAGATAAGTGGGAAGATGGCTATGTTCATAATTTTTAGATCCTTCTATCAAACTACTGCTGCTGTGTTTTTGTGTTTTAAGCAAACCGTTCCATGGCCGGTCAAACCGTTCCGGTCTGCAGTTTTGCCGATTCAACTGCCGGATTCCGATTAAACTTACTTTTTATGACATTTCTGGTTTTGTGAAGCAACCGGACCAAATTAGTGTCTGGCTCCCGGTTAAACCGGTCAATCTAGTTTTTTAAATAAATCCATGTGTTAGTCTTTAATTTTTTTTTTTTTTTTAAATTAACTCAATTTTCTCATTATTTGTCAAAAACATATTATATAGGTAAAAAAAAAAAAAAAAAAACCACCTTTGCTCCATAATGTTTAGCTAATGAGTGTTTTTATAGTTCCTAATATTTGAACAGGAAAAAAAAAAAAAAAGAAAAAAAAAGAAGGAAGAAGTAGGAAACGAAGTCAACCAAAAAAAAAAAAAAAACAAAAACAAAATCAAAAGATACCAATGATAGCATGAAAGAGAAAAAAAAGAAAAAAGAAAAGAAAGAAAGATAAAGAAATAAATTTTTTTTTTTAATAGAGACAACATTACAATTAAGGGTAAAAAAAAAGTAAATGAGAAAGCTCAAGTTAATGTTCTTAGAGTATTGGTTAATATTTCTCTTAAAAAATGATGATATTTTTTATATCCACTTTTTACAACCAATTTTTTAACATTTATTTTGATGTTTTAAATGTAGACATTTGCTTTTTATTTTTTATTTTTATTTCACTTTTAAAAGGGTTAACTTTTAAGTTTCGAAAAATAATGACTTAAAAACATATATATATATATATATGCAATATTCTACTTAATTTGCTAAATAAAATCATTAGAGTAATCATCCAATTAAGCAGCGTTTGGATACAACTGATTCAAGCAGCGTCTGCGTTTCACTTTTTTTTTTTTGAGAAAAACATTAACTGAGTTCCAGTGAGTCCTGTGCATTATTCACATGACTTATAAACCTCTTTTTTCAACAAAATTTTCATTAAAAATGAGTCTTATAACACTAATCACACATTTAAAAATTATTTTACTATAGTGTTTTCAGATTTTAGTAAAATAAACGGTATTCAAACGGACTTTTAAGCTAATATGAAATTAAATCTTCAACATTGAGTCGTCTGTCATGTAAGAATATACATGGACCTTGCATGTTCGAAGATGGAAATTTGTTATTTTAAGGAATTTAATCAGTCATGTTTCCCCTCGTGAACACTTACAGGTTAGGATCATGTCAAAGTTGAAGTCGAATAGAGGCTTCGCTCTCTCAGTTTGGATCGGATGGTTAACGGACGAGAAAAGGAAATGCAAGAGGCTGGAGAGGTCAGGGTAGAGGAAATTATACGTAAATATTATGAGAAATTGTCTCGCATCTTTTTAGTTATATCCACAATCATTGCAAGTCTCAGCTTCACAGCAGCCATCAACCCGCCTGGAGGATACAAAGACAAAGGCATAGCATTTTTAAGAGAAAACGAAAACTTCAAAAAATTTATGCTATTTGATTTGCTGGCTTTCGGTTTCTCATCTTCCTCCATTATAATTCACTGCCTAGCTGCATATCTTTCGGCTACCCGCCCCACATAACTGAGAAAACTTGCTTATCTTTTAACTTTTGTTTCCATTCTAAGCATGATCTTGGCCTTTTTGGAGCGGCAAATAGCAGTCTATGGTGCAAAAACGAGGTTTACTTCGATGGCAATGATTATTTGTTCCCATTATATATTTCTTAATTAGATATTTATTTGCACTACATATAGCCTTCTACTCCCGTAAAACCAAAATACTACTGCAGTTCCTGTGATTTCTGTCTTTGCTATAGGTCCAACTCTGACCCAACAACCATTACATGAAGTACAAACGTGCTCGCATGTAAACATTTCATTGTCTCATTGAAAGACTCAGAGTCGTACACCTGAAATTGCCCTCAGCTTCTCTCTCAACACTAAACGATTCCTTTCCAAACGTTCTGTAGCCAATATGGTCTCTTTCCCGCAACTACAGAGTGCTCTGGCAGCTTGTTTTGCCCTTTTCTGTACCTTTTCACTGTATCTGGGTTTATATAAGAAACTGCAATGCGATTATGTGTATTGGCCTCTACTATCAATCACACTATTTGTATTTGTTTAAGAAAAATAAAGGATAGATTGGAACTATGCGACTGATTGTGTTTGTTTGAAATGATTTTAATTTTGCCTGATTGATATGATTGTAGGTGTATAGATGACTTTTGGCAAACTTCGATTTGTTTGCTTAAGATGTTGATTTGGGAATTTGATTTTTTTTTTCTAAAATGAATGTGGTTTGGTAATGTCTCAATTAAGAGAACTTTTGAAGTATAGATTTGGAATCTATGTAACTAATTGTGTTTGTTTGAGATGGTTTTAATTTTGCCTAATCAATATGAGTGCTGGTGTATCGATGATGCTTCGATATGTTTGCTAAAGATGTTGATTTGGGGATTTGAATTCAATTCTCAAAAGGAATGTAGTTCAATGACGCCTTAATTAAGAGGATTTTTTTTTTCTTTTCAAATTGATGTAATTATTGTATTGAAGATGGAAATCAACAGGCTAAATTCTTATTACAATCAAGTACCAAGAGCTAATTTCTTATTGCAATTCTAAGTTATAGGGTATCAATAAGCTAAGTAAACTTCTTATCAAAAAAAAAAAAAAAAGCTAAGTAAACTAAGTCACAACGTAAATAGGACTTATCGATACTACGGTAAACAGCTTGAACATGAAATATGATCGACGATAAGGAACAAAGGATCTAACAGGCTAACAACTAAGAATTTGAGTCAAATTGAAAGAACTTGAATATAATCAGAATTAATAGAGTAACAACTTACAAGTAAATTACTTGCATGAATACACCTTCCAAAATCCTAGGAACTCAGAGGAATCTACAAGGGAAATGTACAATAGCAGGAGGTTAATCTTTGTATCAACAATTTCACCATTCCCAAGTCATGAAGATATTTCATGGGTTTTCTTTGGATCCTTGGACGGACTACCTTGATTTCTCAAGCTTTGCTTACTTGGATTACTTTTTATTTTTATTTTTATTTTTATGACATAAGATAAAAATTTTATTCTAACCTAATCTAAGTGTATATGTGTGTGAAGTTCCCTCCTAGAGACTTGAACCCTGACCCTTACTCCCCACACCCTATAAGCACTTGTACTTGTAGAGTGACCATCGCATAAAGGGTGTGCGGTGGTTACTTGGATTACTTTTACTTGTTCGGTTGGTCCTCCTTTTTGGAATTGAGAAGCATAGATATCGCTCTGTCGTGGGGCTTAGCTCTTGGATCGATTTCCCAGTTGCAGGCCCATTGGCTTTTGTTTTAATTAATATTTTTATTACAATTAAACATGTTTATAATATGTCAAGTGAAACTATCTTTGGAAACTCAAATTTCATTTTACTATTTTTTTTTAAAGAAAAATCACATTCATAAAAAACATATCAATAGTTTGGAAGTAATGCACCCTCCTCTCATGAATATAGATCTATATATTTTAGGGGTTAATTACTACTTTAGTACCTAATGTTTGTCCTATATGTTTTTTTTTTTTTTTTGATATGAAACTACTGAAATACCATTAAAAACCAGAGTGAGAAACTACAGATAAGCCATGAGCACACGCGTGCTCTAAAAAGCTAGGACATTCCTCTAGCCAAACTACATAGTTCTCAAGCTCTTTAGCAAATTGAGCTAATAAGTGAGCAGGGACATTTTCCTGTCTTTTCACATGAGAGAAAGCAAAGCTCCTAAGGCCTGAGGCCATTTCCCGTGTTCCTTCCAGCACATTTTGAATGGAAGAGGGTGCTCCCTCACCTCCCTGAAGAGCCTTGCAAATGATTAACGAGTCGCCTTCAAATATCGCCTCTCTTATACCCACGTCTCTTGCAAATGACACCCCAGCCTCCATAGCTTTTGCTTCAATCTCCACAGCCCCCAACGGTGCATTCACCACCTTGCTTAAAGCTGCAACTACCTCCCCACTTTCATCCCGAATCACCACTCCTATTCCCGCTTTTTTCCTTTGTTCGAAAACTGCACCGTCAACGTTAACCTTATACCGGTCTGGATCAGGTGGCTGCCAAATTTTCACTGGACCCACACTCGACTTATCTCCCTGTTTCGTATCATTCGCTGCGCTGTATTCATCCACAAGCTGCAGAGCAGTTTTCAAGATCACTCTTCCCAGTTTGCCAGAGCCCCCCATCCTTCTCTCATTTCGGTCCTTCCATATTCCCCAGCAGACCGAGATGATCTTTTCTAACAAACCCGGATGCGTTCCTTCTCGGTTTTGCAAGTTTTGTACAATATCCAAGAAGTTCCATGATTGATCGAAGACGAAAGGCAGAGCAAGCTTGCTGGATTCCCATACCTCGCGGGCATGCTTGCAAAACCACAGCAAGTGGCAGGTTGTTTCCTCAGGTTCACCGCATAAGACACAGGAAGCATCCTCTGTAATTTTCCTACGTATGAGGTTGTCCTTGGTTGCAAGGATATTCCGGCCTGCTTTCCATGCGAAATGTCTTAACTTGTGAGGGAGTTTTAGCTGCCAAATACTTCTCCACATCTGGTTGCGCAATGAAGCATTCGAACAATCTCCCCTGTTTTGTTCAAGCTTTTCCTCATACGCCAACAAGTACGCCGACTTAACCGAAAATTTCCCAGACTTATTAGCAGCCTAGATCAGTCTATCTTGTCTGCCCGTCAAGCTTAGTGGAATACCCAAAATAGCTGAAGCATCCTCGGCACTGAAGCACTGTTTGACTAACTCCACATTCCACTCAAATTCCCCTCTGTTTATGAGATCCTTAACCAGAGCAACCTTAGGACTCACCTTTTCTGGGGAAACCACCATGTAGGTGCTCGGTCTTGGCACCCATTTATCGCACCACACTCTAATGTTAGCTCCATCCCCCACCTGCCATCTAATACCTTTTCTCACCACCCCTTGAGCAGCCATAAGACTCCTCCACGCATAGGACGGATTTCTTCCTATATCAGCATCTAAGAAGCTACCATGAGGAAAGTATTTCGCACGAAAGACACGGCTGAACAGGGAAGAAGAATTTGTTTGCAACCTCCAACCTTGTTTCGCCAGGAGAGCTATATGTTAAATTGGTTCCTAACATTTTAAATATGTTAGTTTAGTCCATAACTTTTTGGTATTGAGTTGAAAAAATTTGAAATAATTCATATTTTTAATGGTGAATGGAAAAGGTTGATATGACTAGAAGTAATAACAATAAATAATTTTTTATGTCACTGGACTTCCACGTGCCCATAATTGTTTTTTGGTTTTAAAAAAAAAACATTATCCCTTGCTAAAAAGTAAAAACCCAGTAAATCTCTAACAACTTCGAAAACACTAGCTAGCAAATGGCAATCACTGCAACATGAACAATAGCAAATATTAAGCATTGAGCAACACACCAAAAGTGAGGAAAACAAAAAGGTGGAGAACCTATAGAGAAGATATTTGACAGTGGCACCCTCTGGAGTCCATAGAACATAGCAAATAATATTCACTTCTTTTCTTCCTCAGTGCAGGAACAAAAATGACAGATTGGAACAGCAAAGCCAGCAGTCTTTTTTGAGTATGAACTCTTTGAAGGAGACCCTGACCACCTCAAAACTGTCAAAGCTACACCAACTCGGACTGATCCATGGATTGATCTTTCCCATTTTGTCATTTTGCCTCGTTTTTGTTATCTAAAAATTTCTTATTTGTTTGTGTTTGTGGGTTGGCCCTTTTTGTGTTATTTGGTTTAAGGCTCTCTTTTTTTTGTTTAAGTATTTGAATTTTAGCTGGTTGAATTGTTATTTGGATTATAATTTGTTTTGTTGATTAGTATTATTTTGGTTGGTTCTTTTGTAATTACTTTAGTTGTACATAGAGTTTTTCAATGCTTTATATGGGATTTGTTGGGTATTGGATCTTATAAACAGTGAAAACAAGGCTGACTAGTTCTTTCTTTGGTGGGAAAAACCGGTGCAAAATGTTTAAAGTGTGAAATGTTGGTCATAATTATCTTAGTCGAGTTCTTTTCTATGCCACTACCATATTTGACAGTGTATTTTGTAATTTAGCACGCAAAGCCACAAACCATGAAGCTAAATGATGAACAAAACACGAATAACCTTAAAAAAAAAAAAAAAAAAAAAACCCGAGACTCGACCCGAGACCTGGAAAACCGACCCAATTACAGACCCGATTTTTCGGGTCGGGTTGGGTTTTAGACAGTCAGACCCGATTTATTCGGGTCGGGTTTCGGGTCACAATAAACCCGACCCGACCCAATATCAGTCCTACCCTGGACCTATGATTTCTCTCCCATTTTCTTTTTCTTAATCTCACACAATGCTTGCTTTTATAATACAAACTCATATTGGTCTTGATACGACTCAAACCAAATTACAGATTGTGATAAAAATTTTAAGTGCACCTTTGAAAGTGTGAGATATGAATTTTTTTGAGGAAAGCTTGTAAGGTTTAGAAATAGATTTTCATTATAAAAAAATGTAGTTATGAAGAAGCTAGGTTGAGTTTCAGAATCAATGAAACAGAGTCTAATTAAGGAATAGGAGAGTTGGATTTGGGCCAAACTGAGAAAAGTATTTCAGAATAGAGATTATTTTTTTTTTTTTTAAGGCCACATTGCCGTCCACATAAAAGCCCATTTGGTTATTATCATATCATGAATCACGTCAACTTTTATTCACTTAACCTCAGAGATTATTTCCCAAAAAAAAAAAAAAAAAAAACCTCAGAGATTATTTTGATACATTTCGAAAATAAAAGTTATAATATTTGAGAAATCAATTCTAGTTATATTTCATTACATGTTATTAGAAATAGATAAAATTAAGAATATATGAATCAATTGCTTGACTAAATTGACAAATATTTAATCATTTTCACTAAGAGTATAATTATCTTTTATATTCTTGATTTGAGATAGGTTCAAGTTACATTTGGTGTAACTCTATAGATTTATACATTTTTTAAACCATTGGATTTAAGTAAATCCAATGGTAAAAAAAAAAAAAAAACCCTTATTAATGCTAATATTTTTATTAGGATCTCATTAATTATCCCTCATTTATTATATTTTATATCTATCTCTAAACCCAAAAAATGTGTTATATTTGACTCTCTCTCTCTCTACATTTCTCTCTCTATCTCTTTCTTTTCCACCGTTGTTCTACCTCCATGGATAGATTGCCAGAAGAAGAAGGAAAAAAATAAAATAAAATAACTGCGGAATACTGACATTAGAGGTACGAACCTAAATTGGGTCATTGGGCCAATGGCACATTGCTATGTGCAATTGCAAAATTGTGGCGAAATTTAATATGGGCTCGTAGAACCACATATAAAGGGGTGACCCTGTGATGCAAGAAAAAATAAACTCTCTCCCCGCTATTCTCTCCAGCAAAATAATCCTTTCAAATCAAACGAAAGCCTGAAACCTGCTAGCATTTAATCAATACTCAAAACTCAAAAGCATTTGCTTGATATTTCCCTGTTAAATGAAATGATCTGATCAATCGTGAATTTAATAATTTTACCCATTATTATCTAAACAAAAGCAGCCACTTTTTCCCAATAACTTGTCCCCCAGATGCTCTAAACCATATTACAAACGGCAAGACAGCTAAGGAGAACTTTGGATATAGCCAATTTCAGTTTTATTTCTTCTCCAGCTTATTTGGCTTATCGCCCATTGTCTTTAACGACTCATCATACATAGAAAGAAAGAAAGACAGGATAAAAAGTTTATACTTTATAGTAGTTTAGGTCAGCCAAAAGTTTCGTCAAACAATCTCGAACAATCTCGTCACAAAAGAAACTCAAACTCAACTATCCCTTAATCTCATTTGGTTGGATCTACTACATGAACTTCCTTGTTTCCATTTAGCTCTTTTAAAGGTTATATATATATACTCATGGTGTTCATAACAAAAGCCAAAGTCTAATTACAATTTTTCTTGAATTATTTTCCTATGGTAGTGGAGGTGGAAGAGTGATGGAGGAGAAAGAGATAGGAGTGAGAAAGGTATACCTATTTTTGGGTTTAGAGATAAGTATAGAATATTATAAATAAGGGATAATAAATAATATCCTAATCAAAATATTAGTATTAATGAGTGTCTTTTCTTGACCGTTGGATTTACTTAAATCCAATGGTTTAAAAAATGTGTAACTCTTTAGAGTTACACCAGGTGTAACTTGAACCCATCTCTCTTGATTTTATGTAATTATGTTTGCTTTTATTTTTTCTATACTTTGTTTAAATTGTTATCAAAGCAATTTAATTTCAGCAAGAATATTATATTCCAAATCAATTATATTTTATGTATAAATCTTATAAAAATAATTATTAAAATTAATTCTACATAAATAATTAGTGCACCATCTATAAATAATTAATACAAGAAAATAAACACATTTACTTTATTAATACTTGTGGGGGGAGAAAAAGCCCAACCCAACGTATTGGGCCCAAGGCCCTATATGAGGAACACTGTTCGTCCGAGGAGATGAAGACACTCAGTCAGAGGCCCATGTAAAGGGAGGATGTCTGTGGTCGAACACATGTACTATCCGAGGAGATGTTCATATGTCCGAGGAGTCCGATATCTTCGGATCCGACGAAGTTTGGCCCGACACGTGTATAGGAGGTTCAAGTGATCTTTTTGACAAGTGTTAGGGGGGAAAGGAGCCTCGGACACACATGAAGATAACAGGAACAGAGAAATATCAAGGAGACAGACTTCAACCACCGCATTTAATGCACTGCACTTACCTTCCTGGCCGTATTTATGTGGAGAAGACCTCTGAACAGTGCATTCCCAGCTACCGCCACTCACACAGGGCTAAAGGGGGAGTATGATGGGACATGCACTCAAGTGGGCGTTTAGATGATGAACAAGTGGACGGTGAAGATGTGGGGAGGCAGTACTATATAAGAGAAGGGTGTCTCTGATAGTAGGGGATCGAAAAATCAGAAGTAGAAAAGAGTGTATTACATTACTGTAGCTCCAAGAATTGTAACCCAAGTTTATCAATGAAAAACACCTCTTCGGACGTGGCATTTACATCCGTCCGAGCACATATTAATATAAATTCTCCCACCAACATTGCTATTTAATACTGTTATTTCATTATTAGCCTAACTCTTTTACCCACTCTCTACAAATTTATTGTTTTGGGTTCAGTGGGCTCAAAATCCATACCTTCTTGGGCTTGGGCTGCAAAAATTGACCCTACAATACTCAATTTAATTATTGTGGGAATGAGAGTCCAAATTTGCATATTGGGCCTTCGGCCTTATCCGAGGATGAGTAAATGATCGGGAGAGACTCCAAAGTTGAGAATCACGTAAGGAAAAAATGAATGAATATATTCCGAGGAGTATCTCCTTCTCGAACACGATGAATATCGGTCAGGCAAGCATTTGGGCAATTTATGTGACCTTCCAGGAAGTTCCAACGATCAGGATAAACCTCAGGCACATACAAAGGTGATAAGAACACAGAAATATCTAAGAGAAAAGTTGCTACCACCGCATTAAATGCACTGCAACAACTTTTCTGACTGCATTTATGTGGAGAAGACTCCTGAATAGTGCAGTTTCAGCTACCACCATTCACAGATAGCTAAAGAAGATGTCTGATGGGACATGTACTCGAGTGAAAGTTTAGATAATTAACAAGTGTATGATCAGGATGCCCTGAAAGGAACTATATAATGTAAAAGATCTCACATAAGAGGGGGATCGAAAAAAAGAAAAGGAGAAAAAGAAAAGGAATTATTGTAGTCTTAAGAACTGCATGTACTTTGAGAACTATTGTATTAATTCATCTCCTCGGACAATCATTTCATTGAGTTTTACGTATGGTTCATGCTTGTTCATCTTTGAAATACTTACTAGCCGTTGTCCAATCCACCAAAAGCTTAGTTCTTTCACTCACTCTCTACAAATTCATTGTATTGGCTCATTGGGCTCATATTCCATACATTTTGGGCTTGGGTTACAAATTGTGACCCTACAATTATATAGGACAAATTTAATTAGATTAGTATATATACATATACACACACATATTACATATTACCGGTAATTAAAATAATTTAGAAAATATAGCCTGTTAAGATTATTACAATTAAAATTATAAACATATTACTCCTTTGTATTCATATATATATATATATATATATATAACACTTTTTTTTAAAGATGTATAACAAATAATTATATATATATATATATATATATTTATTGCATGTTCTATTAAATTTGTTTCTTCTTTTTAATGGTTAAAAAAAAGGTCAGTTGTTGTCAAAGAAATTAAACTTGAGGATGAATGTCATATTCAAAATCAATTGAATTTTTATTTGGTTTTGATAATAAGTATTCTTATATAATTTTTTTTTTAAACCGTACAAATCATAGTTATGAAACCTCGACTGGTCTACTTGGTCTGACCAATAATCTACTAATCTAGTGAACTACTACATGCATTTGAACTTACAAAACTCATTAAAACCCAGTGGGCTTTTGGCAAACCATGCAACTTGGACCGGTTGATTTCACCCAACTACTTTTGTAAATTTGAACAAGATTACTTTTTCAGGTCCATTGCAATGCCCTTTTTAAAAAAAAATTAATTTGGAGCGTAATGAAACCAAAGGATTTTATAATGAGGTTGATGCTGGACTATTCAATAAAGATATAGTTTTATATTTAGGCTCATATTGTAATCAATGGGACAAGAGTAGCTAGTGAAATATGCAATATGCATAGAATATGACTTTGTAGTTTGATATATGCTTTTCTTCCAAATAATTTTAAGAAGTGTAATGTAATAAAATTTTATTTAGCAAAGACTTAGCTACAATTCTATAACTTCCTTTTATTTTATTTTTATGTTTTCTAGTGATGTGACTTATGAAACTTTTTGTTTAAATTATATTCTATGGCTTGTTTTTTAGACTTAGTTTTGATTAGTAACTTAGCCATGCCTACTTTTTCATTTTTCATATTTATTTTAGGATTTTTCAAACTTTTTTTATATCCATTTAATTTTTTATTAACCTTGCACTTCGACTGATGATGCATTGGGTCAATGTCTAGTATGGTCTAATAATTGTGGTATAAATTCCTTTGCATAAATAAGTAATGCACCAATTAATACATGAAATTCAATGCATTTCTCCTACATGACAATTAATACCTTAACATAAATGCAATTATTGATTTTAATGGGGTGGAAAATTAAATGAAGAGAGTTTTCATTCTTTCTCAAGAAATGCTTCACTCAGCAAAACCTTAGACCACTATAGCTAAAATTATAGTGCGCTTTTAGACATACTAGCCGATATCCACCATGATGCGCATGCACACTATTTGTTCATTTTCAAAACTTTAATAAGAAAATATTTTTATAGTTCATGTATAATACTCATTATGTGCTATAATAGTTAAGCAATTAATTTTGATTATATATTATACGTCAATAAAATTAGTTACAAAAATGTAAATTGTTGGTCAAATATTACATTGCATCTTTATATTCGCAATTCTTGCAAAATATTAAGATGATTAGAGATTAAAAAAACGGTTTTATTTAAAAATAGTTAATTAAATAGTAAATAACATTCATTAGTTACAAAATTTGATATGCGTGTTAAGGACAAAAAAAGTGTAATATAAAGGTACGATTTGAATATATTAGACCAATAAAAAATATTGAGTGATATAACATTAACAAAATACTAAACTTTACTCAAACCATGGGTGGAGTTTGCATCGGAATCTTCCTTGTTCTACTTGGTATGATCCCGTAACAAACACTTGATCTTGAATCATTGGCTCTAATACCACTTATTAAGGAGATAACACCTTAGGAAAACTTCAATTGAGAGGTTTATTGAGCCAAAAGTTAAGCTAATGAGTTTGGGCCTAATTTTGTTAAATTAACTACTCACTCCTGTCATTAGCATCTCACGTGGGATTTCAAAAATTAACTAACCACACCACTCACATGTGAATATTCCAATACTTTATTTATTATTTTATCAATAAAATATCTTATAAACTATAAAGATTGATGAATAATTAAATATGGTAACTGTTAATAAATAGATGTTGTAGAATGCTTTATTTTTCACATTCCCTACGTACAAAATGAATTCTCGAACCTATTATAATGGTTTGTAAATAGTTAATTCTCTGATTAAAAATAAGAAACTTAACACCCTTTTAACCCTAATCCAATAATAGAATTAATTAGACATTGTAGACACCTTATTTTATATCTGTTATGACTTAAGTCTCCGTTTCCCAATGACGATACTCAAAGACCCATTGCCAATAAGTCTCAGTCAAGCAAGATGATAGAGAACTCAATATTTTTCAAACCTACAAAAACCCTTTGGAACCCTAGTTCCACACACACGGATTGGTAATCTACATATCCAAGTTCCAGCCTGCATGCACAGGTTATCAAGCATGTGTTGAAAAAGTATGGTAAATCCATTTTTGGGAATTTCCTCCTATGAACCCAAAGCAAGACTGATTCCTCTTTGTTAGAAGGTCTTGCACTTGAGATTTCTCTTATAAAAGGCCCCATGAGTACATATTTTAAGGAGTTTGTGTACATAAATTAACCTCTATCATGCATATGCAACCTCACCCATAAATTCAATTTTCCAGTTGTGATTATTGTTTGCTTGATTTCTAGACTTCAATTCCGTGATAGTAAATTTTTTTAATATTCCCAACATCATTAAAAAAATTTATAAGAAAAATAATTATTAATATTAAAATTAATTATAATATTGTCAAGAGAAATCATCTTTGAAAACTCAATTTTAATTTTACTCACTTTTCTATAATAAAAAAAAAAAAAAAAAACACATTTATGAAAAATAAATCAATAGTTTGGAAGTAATGTAACCCCTAGATCCCCACTATAATATTAATGAAACCTACTACGAGAGTGTGTGAGACATTCATTGTACATTGTAATTGTTTGTTGGCATTAACCGTAGTGGCTCAATACCTATGAAGTTATGTGAGGGAGTTGTGTGCGCGAGTTGCGAAAACTGCGCAAATATCAACTACTTATATTTATTAAAAAAAAAAAAAAAAAAAACTGGTGGAAAAGACGAACAGTCGAGCAAACTCACATAGTATAATACTATGGTTGATAGTTCCATCAAGTTCGATACAAAATGCACTATTTCCGTGTCTTCCAGTCCAACCTACCCACTCCAGTAATAAATATGAGTTTGTTGCCATGTCTGTCAATTTTTTCTGGGCATTTTCTACTCAAATATGGAAGTTCTATTCCAGTTCACTAGCTTCCATATAAAGGAGACGTGCACTAAAGCTCTACTTGCAGAAGCGTCCTCAGTTGGGTCTCTCTTCTGGGTATTTATCTCTCTCTCATTTGAGGTTACATTCTGTTGTGCTTAATGCTTTTTCTTTTTCCTTCCTAGATATCATATCTCAGTGTTTAGATATCTTTTATCTGCCATCAACGTAGGTTCTGATCACTTAATTTTTCTGATTTTTTCATTCTGAAACTTTTATGATAATTATCAATATTCTTGATGGGTTTTTCTATCTTTTTATTCTAATCAAAGTCTAGTTAACATGGTTGGCTTTGATTATCCTCTTGTTTAATTAAAGAGTAAAAAGATATTCTATTGTTTGCAGTTCTTTCAATCAATTATTTGTTGTGTCATTTAGGGTTTTACATTACTAGGTTTTTGTTTTAATTTTTTTTATAGATCACTTCATGGATAAAGGGAAGAATCCTATGCTGTTGGAAGATGAAGACATGTTTTTTATGCATGGTTATCAGCCTCAATTTCCTGATGGTGAAAACCTGCTTGTTTCAAACAATACTAGCTTTTATGACAAACATGAAGGTTCAGGCTCAGGCTTAGGCTCAGACTTGGGTTTAGGCTTGGTGGATGGAACTTCTATTTTGGATGAAATGGAGGAGGCCAAAGAGAATTTCTTTTCGAAATTCATCAGCATGAATATAGGTTTAATTGATTCGCCTGCTTTTGAAACTTCTTCTGTTGTACCAGCACCATCAAATCCTATGGATCCATCTACTGATCCTGTGCCCCAAGAGCAAGCTCCACCAGAAACAATTGTGTCATTACCAGCACCAGCAGGATCCACTGATGATGCACCCCAACCAATTGTACGGAGATGCTTGTCTGCTGCAGCACTTGCAGAGATAGCCCAACATGATCCAAAGCGAGCAAAGAGGTATAGAAATATATGTAGACTATCTCTTTGGAATTATAATCTCTTTTCCTTATGCTGCTATCTATTATTGGTTAATCTGCCTCCATTAATTTGTGTTAGCTGATTTACATATATGATTGAAAATTTTGGCGCGCTTTTGATGATTTTCTTCTTCTTCGTACATGCTTCTAATCTTCTTTGTCCATTGTTTGAAAATGTATCATGACATTTATTCCTTATGCTGCTATCTATTATTGGTTAATCTGCCTCCATTAATTTGTGTTAGCTGATTTACATGTATGATTGAAAATTTTGGCGCGCTTTTGATTATTTTCTTCTTCGTACATGCTTCAAATCCTCTTTGTCTATTGTTTGAAAGTGTATCATGAAATTTATTGTGTAGTAGCTAGATAGATATCCTTTTAATTAAGTATGATTAGTTATTTATTGATTTAACGGTAATCGTTGAAGTTAACATATATGATTGCTGTCATTATGTTGATTGAATAGATGGGAAATATATAATGACTTTATGTGAATGAAAAACATCAATCGATCAAATGTCATAAATTTTCATCCACTCCCGTGAATTCCTAATATGTTTATTTAGCTTTATAACCCAAGTTTCTATTAACTTAGATGTCTTTCACAAGCTCCCTAGGGAAAATCTAAGCATGGCCGTAGAAGTATAAAAAAAAAAAAAAAAACTTGTCAACAGGAATGTACTTATTTAGAAAGCAAGTTCAACGGTGAAATCTTAAAGCCTAGTCAAGTATAAAAGATGTTATATTACTAAATATGTGTAATTAAACCATTGGAGTTTATGGACTTGCTCATATTTATGATCTTTAGGAAACACCTTGTAGGCAGTTCTAGCTAAATATATATTCGAAAATGAGAAAGTGTTGGTTTTCCCTTAGTAGTGTTAGAGACTGCATCACTCCTGTCTCTCAAAATTGAATATTCAAATTATTCAGAAGACGGGAAGCTTATTTGGTGCTTTTTTGGGATTTTTATTGGAAACAATTATGAACTCTGACATTGTTTTCCATTTTCTACATGGACAAGTCTTATATTTCAATATTGTGGTCATGTGCAATTCAAAAAAATTTCCCATAACGATGCAGCCAAAAGATTGTGTTTTTGCGAACATACATTATCAAGCTCACAAATATCCTGGTTAACTTTTGAGTTCTTAAATTTGTATGGAAGGACGATTAATACTATAATAATGAAAATTTTATGGGACACATTTTGCGATACTTAGAGAGGTGCCTATTTGTGCATTAGGAGTAGAAGGATTTACTAAATGCTCTAACTATTCTAACTTTTGAGAAAAGCTTCACTTTGATGATTTTATAAGTACTGTGATAATTTTTGTCAACATTACAATGATCAAACTTTCCCTTTATAGTTAAAGTTCTTAGTTGATAATTGCTTTGAATATGTCTTGTGGTTTGTCTGGTTTAATCCCTTGATCAGATATTGTATGTTAATTGTGCATGTATGTAATTTCTTTAGATATATGCATATGTATCCCACCATAACTAATTAAGTGAAAGGATCCATAGAGTCAATACCTTTTTAATTGGGATTAAAGGCTAAGTGAAAAGGATATCCATAGAGGCAAATGTCTTGAACATGTTGTTTTTCAATACCAGGGTTGCTTGTCATTATTAAATGGTTTTTTAGGTGATATTACCTAGCCAAATCCATATTTAGTTCTCTCAAACTAACCAGAATGTTGCTAATCTTTTATTCTACATGTTATCCTTTTCTAAACATAACTGACATGCTTATATGTTTGATTGAATCTGTGATAGAATTATAACAAACAGATTGTCAGCTGTGAGAGCGAAGGAGAAGAAGAAGCTTTATATTTGTATGCTTGAACATAAATTACAATGCTTGCTATCAGAAAGGGATGCATTATCAGCCAAATCTAACATAAATCAGGTAATTAGCATGACCAGCATCATAACAGTTTAGCAAACGAGGAATTTATTTTCAAAGTAAAAAGATAACATTTTTTTTACACTTTTGGTTTACCCATATATGTTATTGACGAGCATTCTTTTTTCTTTTACGATAGAAGCAGCTTATTTTCTTATTTCTCAAAAGCAATTTGTGAAGTTTTTTGTTGTTCAATACATTAATAAGCAGAGAGACAACTATTGCCTGAAGGCTGAAAGCAATAGACTGAAAGAAAGTCTAGACAACATGGAGCAGCTAATGCGCTTGCAAGATTGTAAGGATTTCTTTCACTTCTTTGCAGTTTTGGTGCTTTTCTTCCAGTTTAATTTCTAATACTCCAACCTTTAATTATACTTTCTCACCTGAAGTTTAATTTTATTTGTTTCTGGTTCAAAGATGTAATGTATACATATTGTCATGAGGTCGTTTCTTTGTTCTCAGAATTTACTTTCAAAGATTGTGATTTTTAACATTTGATTTTTAATTATTTTCAGTTAATTTTATTGAAGAACTAAATTCGATCAGGTGGCTAAAGTGCAACATTTTGAACTACATGTTGACAAATGAATTCAAACTAAACAAATATCATTAAAATATAATTATCATTTTTTCCTATTACTAATTTTTTTTAAATATCTTCTGTGTGTTTGTGTGTGTGAACACACGCAAAGGAAATACACATGTTCTTGTAGACTGTGGTTTTCAGATTGTCTTCCCTTTTTAGTATTCAATTAGATCTTTTAGGAGACAAAACTTTCTTCTTTTGTCAATTAGTAGGACCTAATTACTGTCATATAAGGAGCTTGCACTTTAAAATCAGTTGCTATATGTAACTTGCTATATGTAAAATTTATTTTTATTTTTTATATTTGATTAAAATATAATAATGTGGAAACTATTTCTCCAGCATAGTTTCTGCATATATTGCATTTTTCACACTAACTGGTTGGACATCATGCACTATTCACATTTCGTAGATATTGTTTCCTTCCACCATGGGCTTTGAAACTGTTGATGAGGTAAAACTAATTGGAAAATATTGAGCTAATTGAGACCAATAAAGTTTATACTCAACTTTGGGTTTTTTTTTTTTTTTTGATGAACAACTTTGGGGTTTTAATCTTCTTTGGAGTAGAATGAGCTGAATTATTAGTTTCCATAAATGTACAATCGTAAATATACAAATTATGACATATAATTAATTGTAGGTTTATAGCTTGTTACTGTAAGCTGAATATTGTAAGAGAGATAAAAAGAAAAGAAATGTTATAGATGATAGTGACAGAAAAATTAGCATTATCAAAAATTTTCAACATTGTGAAAGAAGAAAGAGGTTCAGGAAGCATCTTGTCTTTCTAATTAAACTACCTCTTACAAGAATGGTACTAGAGAACTCGCATACATTTTCAGACTCACCTAAATCACATTATAACCTTTTCTCTTCATTTCAGTGAATTCTCATCGTTAGAAGCAATTACTAAACATGCAGCAGGGAAAGAGAGATATTGTTATTCCTATTGCTGATTCTTTCTTAACCTAGTTTCATTTCTTGTGTTGTTTCTTTTATCAACTACAAAGAAATGTAATCATGTTTCATTTATAATTTGGTTTCTTTTATCAATTGCAAGGACACGTTTACAGTGAGTTTGTAAAAATCAAGGCTTCAGGAAAAAGAATTATAAAGGATTTTTTGAGAGAATAAAGGATTCTAATTAATAGTAAATTTGAAATTTAAAAAAAAATGTAATTAATGAATGCCCAGATACTTTTCTGTTATTTTTCCTTTCTAAATATGATGACAAACATGTAAAAGTGTCACATTTAATTGTGGGGGACCATATTAGATCATCCATTAAATAGCTTAACGGTAATTCTTGACAAATAGTAAGATTTTTTTTTTTTAATTTTATTTTGCTTTTCTAAATAATGATTGCAGATTTGTGAAAATGATATAACAAGGGCAAAGTTATTTTAAGAAATTTTTACCACTCATCTAGCTTATTGGTTGCTTTCTATATGGTAATATATTTGCGGCAAATAGACATGCCTTTTGTGTAGGGAATAGGGATGGCGATTTTGTTTTGCCTCACTCTGACATGACCCACCTGTCTACGTGGATTTTTCCCACTGTGCAGAGGTGGTGGGGGCAAAGATGGGATGAGATTTTGGCCCTGCGCCCTAGAGTGAGACAAGGACCCGGTCCATTGCCCCATATATATATATATATATAAACCCTTTATTTGATTTATATTTTTAAAATTCCCCTAGGATTCTTAGTAACTTGTATTATTAAGTAAAATGCTAAGATATTAAAACTTTTTTTTTATGGTCTTGTTATATACTTTGGTTTATATTATTGACATGCTTAATGAAAGATAGTTTGATTTCGTGTGATCAATTTAATTGTAATTTTTGGTATAATTTTATATTTTTGTAATAGGTGCGGGGCAGGGCGGGGGCAAAGCATCCATGATTTGGTCCCATCTCCGCCCCATTGTCATCCCTACCTGTGCTCACTTTTTCCTTCTAATTGTCTACATAACAACTCCGGTTTGATTAATCAATACTTCAAAGATCCTTTTGTATAGAATAGGAAGGGAGAACTTGAACCAAAGATCAATTTATAAGTATCAATTCATTTTATGAAGTTTTATAATGAAGCAGCTGTAATAGTACTTTTTTTAATGAAATTATACTAGAAGTTGTAAATAAAAACAACCAAGATACAAATTTCTTCTATTTATCATTTATTATGGATTGATTATTATTTAATGCACTTATCTTGACCTTCACAGGTGATCTCATTCTTTTTGCTTGATTACTAAAACCATCCTAGACCAACTTTAGGTTAGGAATCTTAGGATGACCTATTATGTGCCAAGCTTGACCTAGGTCCAAATACTTTAGCATAAACCAATTAGTCAGTTCAGGTTCACCATGTTCTAGTTTAATACATGATTTGATGTGTTTGAACATGTGTTAAAACATTTTTATTAAACATTGTTTGTTAATATATAGTTTCATTTGCTGACAAACTTGAGCCAAAAGATTGGACAGAAGTAGGCAAATTTGGATCCGATGTAATAGCCCAGCTATTGCACCATGCAATTACCACCCCATGTGAGATCTAAAAGTTAATTGGGTAAATATTGTTTAACATTTTTTTTTTTACCTTGTCAAATTTTACATCTCACATGGGCATGGTAATTGCATGATGCAATAGCCCTAACTATTGCACTGGATCTCAATCCAAAGTAGGCTACAAGGATTGGGCTATGATTAACTATTAGACGTACACTTTTGCAAACAAAAGAAATATTTTTCTTAAAGAAAAACTATACCTCATTTCAATGTAGTGCCATTATAGAAAATAGCTCCTACTACTTGGCTAGAAATGTCATATTGTTTAACAAAATCCAATTTTCTATGGTTGCCGCAATCTGGTTGAGCTGACTCATTATGTCAAATTTTTGAAAAAGCATTTGTTAACTATGATGCAAGCAATATTTTTAGTATGTCATTTACTGTGCATATAGTAAAATCTTTGTGTTTTTTATACAGTATTGAATGATGAAATGAGAAGGGAGAACGAAATTTTGAATCTATTGAAGAACCAAGTTATTGCCAATGGTGGGACAATGATCAACTTCATTGCATCTTCTGATAACAACCTTCATGCAGTGGATGTTCCATTAGCAACACCTCAATTTTCTCAGCTCCCAATTCAGATTCCAAACCAGGGCCAACAACCCCAGTATCATCTTCAACAGCAAAATGGGCAATCTTCCTATCAAGTTCAACATGAGCAGCAGGAACAACCTGGTCAATTTGCACAGAATCTGCAGCAATATCAATCTCAAATACAGAATAATCTGCAGGTAATGCCCGATCATCTTCAACTACAACAAAACCAGCAACCATTTGTTCAGCAAATGCAATTTGAGGACAACAACATAGGAGCATATCATTCTATGCCTTCTCCAAGTGCTAATGGGAGATGTATTTAAGCAGTCAACAATTATTCCAAATCATAACTGGTTTCATTTTCCGTGGCATTAGTATGTTTGGACAACGGTTTATGGAGTTCACTTTTCAGGACACTGGCATATCTTTTATCCTACTGTCTTCATAAACGAAAAGAAAAAAGTAAGAAAACATTTGAAGATTGAATATTTTCTTTGGATGACCTATACCTATTGATGCCTGTAGGGGTGAAGTGCGCATATGTTGCACTAGTTGATGGATATAGGCTTATTGAGAGATGCAATCTTGCATACAATTTTTTACTTGGTTTGTCATACACAAACGTATGGTATCCATTGTTTTTCAACTTCTCTAGGTTCCTACCAATTTCTCTAATTGAAAGCACTTGCTTTCATTTTATTGAATGGTTGCCATGTTGTTTCTGTGGGTCATATATATTTGATATGTTATGATGTATAGTTTTTATCATCCACTGTGTTCCTTTGGTGACCACGGGATCATATTTGCAAGATACGAAATAATATACAAGTTGTCAAAAGCCTTGTAGCTCGACTAACATATCTGGTGTCTCCAATAAAGGTGTATTCAATAGTCAATTCTTCCATTCTCCAACTATCAAATTATCTTTTTCAATATATATATATATATATATATATCAAATTATCAAAAAAAAAAAAAAAGTTACAAGCTTGAAGACTCTCCCTCATATAGACTGAAACTCCAATGCCTAGAAGATTTTATAAATCAGAAAAATATAAGATATACTGTTATATTATTGTATTAAATGAATTCCTTGTTATTCTTTGACTTAAACCTAATGGAAGCTAAATGTCACGGTATACTCTCTCCCTCTCTTTCAAGCTCGAGTATCCAACTCACACCCATATATCTTTTCTGAATAAATGTACTCTTTTTTTTTTTTTTTTTTTTTGAAAGGGAATAAATGTACTCCTTTAAACCATGTAAATAGATAATCATTTGTCCAGGAAACTACTTGTCTATTCATCTACAATTTTAGAGGTATACTTTCTACAATGTGAAATTCAATGGTCCCTCTAGACATCTAGAAAGAATCTTATAACTTAACATTCATGAATGGTTGTGAATCACGCAATCTCTTCACTTCTCTACTGATAGTATAGTAAGAATCTTATAACTTAACATTCATGGATGATTTTCATGAATTGATGACTTTCCATTGATAAATAGTAGCATATATATTATGACATCTAAACCCATTGAGGCAAGTTAATTATTTAGGAAAATTATAAATTATTATCTTTATGATTTGAAAATGATCTTTGGGAAACAATTATGATGTTACTATTATTTATTTTTTTTTAAATATGAAATTTTGTTAATTAATAACTTTCGCATAAAAACTTTTTGCAACACTTCATAAATTTGCAAAATTAGGCATATAATTTTTTTTTTCTTATATACAAGATAGAAATTTTACTCTAATCTAAAAAAGAAATTCTCCGTCTTGGAAACTTGAGCTCCAGCCTTTGTCCCCCACACCCCACAAACACTTATACTTATGAAGTGACCACCGCACCAAAGGTGCGCGGTGATTAGGCATATACTTAGTCATGTTTCTTATTCAAATGTATTTAAGTTTGTCAATAATAATCACTATAATGATTCACCCAAAAAGAAAGTTATAATCACCATAATAGAGTGGATAATCTTAAAACTTATCATCTTTGACTTTGTGACTAAAAAAAAATAAGAAGTACCATAATTCAATTTTTTGTGAGTTATGTGAAAGATGGCAAAGTATGCAAAACCACACCTAACCCATATTTTTTCCTTTGCCATTGGCAGCACGACTTTGAAAAATGTCTTGTGCTAAAATTTACATTCAGCTGCACACCATGGATCGTGGTGCTATTTAGACATGAAAGGTTCAAGCTTGCATTTACAATTATCAATAGCTCTATATTTAACTTATTGTGTTAATATAAAACATATTACACAAACACGCAACCGAGAGAGAAAGTGAAGATGGACATATATTGCTATTGGGATTCTGTTGTCTTGTTCAGATGACCATCATTTATCCATTTTTCTTCTATAGGGATATTAGCAGAAGAGGCAGAACCATTTTCATCTTTGGTTTGCTGAATAACTCCATTCATCCTAAGTTTTTGAGAAGTTTTAACTTTCTTCTTGGGATAGATATGCACCGAAGGAGGCAAAAGAGAATCCTGAATTGCCTACAAAAGCTCAATTCCTAAATAAATTAATAACTTTACCAAACATCAAAAGTAAATTCTTATAAAAGAAAAGACAAATCAGAGTGAATTGAGCAAAATTTCAATGATATTACCAAAGAAAGTGCCAAAGATGCACTTTTCCGAAAAATTATTAGCTCTACTAGGAGAATTGCTGACATGGTCCTCCCTAACCTTCCAACCAATAAAATATTGATGTAAATGTGACATCACATGGTAATTTTTATCTTTTATTCCTTATGCTGATTAGGAAGCTCACTCACACATTTGTGTAGATGGCATTGTCTCATTGGTTGGGAGGACCACGTCAACAGTCCTCCTAGTAGATCTAATAATTTCTCCACTTTTCCTAAGATCTAACAAAAGTCAACAAATTTCCTTTTCCTTTGAGAGAAGCGATAAATAGTATTAATAATGGGACTATGAAAAAATATACAAGGCTCACATTAAAGATGGCATTTCTGGGCTCAATTCTTAAATTCCATTACAAAGACAGAGGCATACAAAAGACAATAACTAAACTGAAAAGGAAATAGCATGCTTTATGGACTGGCTAATTATATTTTATCAAGTGATACTGTGATAGATAAAACCTTCATGTGCAAGACACAGAACCTAATCCGGAGGAAAAAAAAAATGATTAAGATGACTTTATTGAGCTCTTTTCTCTTTCAATTCATTGCTAAGGATAGACCTTACATGGAATTTAACACAACTTTCGGAGTACATCAAGTAATTGGTAAAACCTGTACCTAAATATGCGAAGTATCCTAGAGGAATATGTTTATACATTTGCCTGTATAATGTAAACAAATAATTGTTCTGAATATGCAGTTGTGTGAGAGTGAGGATAAAAGTGTAAAACCAGTCCTGGTTTGTCAATTCTTCAGAGCTCTGTTTTTCAGTGTTTAAGGCTGTATCTAACCACGTAAGTAACTCATTTATAGATACTCCCAACTACTGTAGTAGTCATAAAACATTGATCTAGATTCTCTCTTTATAAACCAGTTCTAGTTATAATTTCCCTAAATTTCTTGACCCATGTACATGGCTTACAAGGATTCCTTGAGTTAAGCTGACTTGCACTTCTCCCTTTGATCAACCTGGGTCTTGAAGGATTCATTCAACCAGTTCAAATTATGTACATATTCTTGACAAACAGGAACTTAAAATTCCTCAGCGTGACCGCATCAAACATGTTGGGGACACTCTTGCATGCGTGTCCTTAGTGTGTTGGGAGGAAAAGAGTTTTCCTTTGATTTTAGATATGTTTTTAAAGATTTTGATAGTTGTTATTTATAACTTAAAATAAACATATGCCTATAAATAAATAAAATAGGACAAAGTTTGGCTCCAACCACCAATAGGAAGATGACATTTGTCCTTGACATGTGCAATGCACATGTTATCTTCCTATTGGTGGTGATGCATGGATGCTAAGATTTTTAGGATTTTATTCTCTTTTTATATTGCATTTAACGTAATAGGTTACAAGTTATTTCCTTTCCTTCTATGATGTAGTTTGGGGTGCATTTAAAGGCCCTAAAATGCAGTATTGTAAGCAGTCAATTGTGGATTTTAAAAAATTGGGATGGAGGTTTACTTCCGGTGCTTGGTGCTAATTCCAAGCAAACCTAGGAGCTGACTCTTGGGTTTCTATCATGCTTGCTGCTAATTCCAAGCAACCCTAGGTGCCGATACAAAGGTTTTATCTATTTTTATGTTTTATTCACTTGATGTTGACTTCAAGCAAAACCCTAAGTCCTTTCCATTTGTTTTGTTTTTTCTTTTCTTTCCAAATAAAATCCCCATGTAGAGCCTATCATCTTGAATCATCGTGTCCATGCTTCTCAGCTTGTCAACAATTTCTTAAGTTATAGTAGCTTTACAAATCTTGCATATGGTTATTGTAGGGTCTTGAAGTGGCTTTGAAATCCATGCAGAAAAAACATTTCATTAGGAAACTTGAATTTTTTTTATTTTTTTATTTTTAAATTCAAGTTTCCTAATGAAATGTTTTTTCTGCATGGATTGAAATTTTTGAGTTGGAAGTGTTACAACTTACAACTGCAATATAGGTAGACAAAGTGATGATGCATCTATAACATGGTTAGATATGAAGCATCCTCTTTGGAAGCCTAAGGCAAAGTCAAGCAATATACTTGGTAGTTAAGTAGGTCTGTACTTTCATTTAACCTATATGTGAATTATGTAGTTTATGGGTTCTATGTGTAGGCTTTAGTCCAATTCATTTAGGAGCTTGTGTACTAGTCAAAAGGGAATTCTAGTCTTATCATGAGAGTTAAGATCTATAGACTTTATAAGTGTACTTCTGTACTCAAATAATTCAGAGTTGATTAATAGAAAAATTGAGCATATTGGTTTTTGGAAGGCTTGTGTGCCTAGAATGCTTCTTGATCTGCTTTGTTTTCTTTTGTGGATACCATTCATGGGAACGTTCACAGCATTTTTCACAGGACTGTTCACAATCCTTGAGCAACAAGTGTTATTTTCTTCTTTGCAACCCCAAATAGAACCTTTTCCCTTCCACTACCAAACCCTAAAATCTCTCATATTTTACCTACCATATAGCTACCTAATTTCTAACTTTTCAAAACCTAGCTCTTTCTTCTAAAATTCTAAACCCTAAATCCACAAATTCTCCAAATCCTAAGCCAACAAGTATGTAGACAGATTTCCCTAAATCTATTCTTCCTCAACAAGTGTCAAGAGGGTGTCAGCACTCTGCACATCCAAATTCTTCTGTTGCATTGTAGCCCACATGCATATGATGTAGATGAACACAACTAACCTAAAGTTACAGTCTCTTCATATATAACCAACCTACCATTACTTAATAATTTTTAGCTAATCAGGACTAAAAGTCATTTATAATTAGGATTAGTTACACAGATCTTGACACAACCAAATGTGGACCATTTACAACAAATGTATGAATGAAAAGAAACTAATATCCATGCTATAGGGAAAAAACTGGTTGACATAGAGAGAAAAAGAATGAAAGAGGCATACCAACCACCCTTTGTCGCCTATGACCCCACCTCTGATTGCGTAGGCCTCTTTGAAACCATTCTTGAACAATAACTCAGCCACTTTCATGGAATTGCCATCAAAACTGCCTTACAAAAAGAGAAACTACTGATGAAATTAAGAATGTTTTGGTGCAAACAAGGGAAGTTAAAATCAGAAAGTCTGGAGCTCGATGTAATCTTTACACCGTAGACATATGCTTTACAGAGCATTTATTTATCAAGAAAGAAAACTGAAATACTAAGACAGACAACAATTTTTACAGCTAACTAGTGGTCAACCAACTACAACGTTCTTTTCACAAGTCATGAAAACAGCATAAATTTCAATAGGAAGAATTCGACTGACAGTTAAATTAGCTACAGAACAACAATAATACCAATAAAGAAAGGAAAAGAAACAGTTGTACTGAACTGAATTCATCTTTAACCTCTACAACAATACTTAGAACAAACAAATTTGGGGAAGATATTCAAGTTTATAACAAATTCAGTTGAGTTAAGGGAAGCAGAAAATAAGCCAAATGAGCAATCTCTGACAAGTTATTTCTCTGCTCTTTATAAATTGCAAGCTTTTTAAGAAGTATGGTGCATTTTCATCTTTTAGAATTGAACAACTGAGCCACAAGAGAGAAGGGGGGAGGCTTTTTTTTTACCAACTCCAAAGCCCATTTTTTGTACTCTATTTCAATGTTTAAAGTTCTATCCTGTAGGGAAAAAATAGCGAATTAATATGACAACATGCACCAGAATTATTTCCTTTTCTTAGTGTAAATTTAATGCACACTTCAAATATACTAAGCAACTACAGCAATAACCAAGACAACAAACAAACAAAAAAGTGAAGTTGAAATAATATAACAAAACTGGCCCAAACCTATAGTCTTAATCTTTTGGGTTCACCAGTGTATCTATATGTTATATTAAGGCCTCAATTGGGTGTTATCTTCCAAAAAATCCAAACATCTTGTTTCTCAAAGGATACGAGTAACTTTGAATATAAAATTTTGACACTTACTTGTCCAGAACACAGACCACAGTACTTGACACATCCCCAAAACTTTGCAAGACCTTCTTCACAAACCCATCTTCATCTCCCTCAGAATACTGAACCTGGACCACACCCTTGTTCAGTATCTTCAAATTTGGAGACCTGAAATACTTCACAGTCTTATTGTCCCTAATATCCAAGAGCTGAACATTGGGGTCGGCCCTGAGTTTCCTAAATGCATCAATGGCAGAAATGAACCTGTATTTTCTTAAGAAAAACTCGTCAGTTAGAGGTATGACAATCAGCCAAATAAAAGTACACCCAGCAACAAAAAATGGGTTCCTGTTAAAAAAATCATCAATCGCAAGTAACACTGACTCCAGATTAATTTTGTCAGAGACAACAGGTTCAGAAGCAAAACAAGGAAGAGGAGTAAGGAGGTTGATTAGAGTGAGAGAGAGTTGGGTTTTTGTTAGATTTTGAAACAGGGGAGCCAAATGAGAGGTTTGGAGAAGCAGAGGATGGTTTTGGAGAGGGGTTTTGTTGGTGGGGAAATGGGGTTTATGAGAAGCTAAAAAATGGCAAGTGGAAATGGGCTTAGAGCTGCATGGTTTCTGGGTTTTGAGTGGACAAGATGAGACGACCATGGAAAGAGACTCCATGAGGAACATTTGGACAGAAAGAGAGAGGATAAAGGCAAGGGTGGCAGTTTATCAGTTTATGTGATTGGCTTCTCTCGTTTTCCGTTGGGTCTTCTCTTTTCTTTTCTTTTTTTCTTTACTTTTCTCTTCTTTTTTTTCCTTTTTTTTTCTTTTTTGGTCCAAGAAGAAAGAAACTTTTTCAACTTGCTATTTGTCCTTACAACTTACATATTCCTTCATTTTAAAAATACACTAATACTAGGATTTAAAATTTTAAATCCACAAACTTTTGACCTGAAGAAAATAAAAATTCCCAAGAATGAAAGTAAAAATTGATTTCTTTTTCAGAAATTGAGAGAAGCCTGGTAAATATAAATTTAAGTAAACATCCTATAAACTGGTGGTATGTTTAAATATTACTTATTTGGCTGAAAACTAAAAACAATAAAAAAAAATAATTTCCGAGTTACTGTTTACACTAAAAACACTGTTTATTTACCTTAATGCATTGTTCATGATTTCATGTTCCATGATCAGTGCAAGAGGTGCTGGTAAAAAAAAAAAAAAAAAAAGGCAAAAGGCAAAACGCTAAACATGGAGGTGGGATCCAAATGGTCACTTACTTTTATTTAAAAGATGCCTTGCTACTCCAAATTTTCTAATGAGAAATTGTTTTGGTATTCCTACTAAAGAAAAGGTGAATATAAAATAAAAGAGCAATGATAATCATCTTAAGGGTCCGAAATTCTATTTTGCCATTGTTCTTCACATGCAATTTCTAGTCACAAATAAAAGAGCTGATACACAAAGTGGAAAGGCCAATCCTAGTAGCCTAAAAAGACCTAAATTGAATTATATGGAGTAAATTTTATATGCACCTAAAAGTTCATCTGTACAAGGAAGATGTACCATTAATTTCCTGTACAACAGATGTATACATCATTCCACTAGCTGAGGCCTGTTTTCACCATTATTCTGCACATTACATTTCTTTTGAAAGCAATCAACAAAATCTTCCATGCATGCCTTGTAAGTCTCCATTCCTGGAATGCGCTTAGCAAGCTCCATGCCAATATTCATCCATTTCTTGGCCATTTCAATCTGCCCCAATCGCACAGGCAGTGCTGCCCGATTCCATGCTGTCATGGCAAGCCATTTTCCCTCTTCAGTAGGATACTCTCCTTCCTTCAACCCCACCATTATTTGGTAAGCTTGCTTGTACATGCCATACACAGCATCATCATCAGTATCACCCTTATGAATACTTGCTACTGCAATAAGCTTCCGCAGAATAAGAGCCACATTTTCGAAATCTGGAGATGGAGAAGAAAGGAGTGATGAGAGGCACTCATTTAAAGCAAAGGTAGCTACTTCATGATTGGACTGTGGAGCCTGCAAGGCAGTAAGGCCTATCTGTAGGAGGTGCTTGGAATTGCAAGCTTTTGAACTGGCAAAACTTTTCACCAGGAGTTGCTGTGATGCTAAATCATTTAGCCTTCCTTTTATATCATAGGCACTGAAGGTGTATATGAAGAAGAGATCAGGCTCAATGGTGGTAAATTGATCATCATTTAGTCGGGTCCCAGTTGAGATTGACTTCAGTATCTGCTTCCATGAAAGAATGCCATTAAGAGGGAGTTAGGGAATATTAGAGCATAAATTGTAGGCCTGTATCATTCCAAGTGGATTATGATGGATACAATTTATTATTAATATTATATATCAACACTGAGAGCAAGATTTCGAGACATCAAGTGCTTAATGAGTCAAACAAATAGCTAATAATCCATACCTTCCCTGCTTTATCTAGCAGTTTTACAGCTTCATTCACTTCACTTTCTGACAATGCAGCCTTCCTTTGTTTCTCTGAAGCTATCATGGAAGATACGGTCAGTATTAACGATTTGCAAACCATAACATTGTTTTCTTCTGCTTGCCCATCAACCGGAACACAGCATATTTCTGAAGCTAATCTAAAAAATTCAGCACATAGTTCGTAGTTACCCTCCTTTCCAATTCTTGTCCCTAAGTTCCACGAAGTTACAGCAAACCAATTCCGTTCACGTCTTCCAATCTCCCCTTTTCCAAAGAAGAGATCTGAACCAAGTTCAGATGCTCGATTATGAGCACGTTTTATAAATTTCACAACTTCCAGCTCATTGCCAGGTTGTTGAGTAAGGATTGTAACCAAGGTACGTAGCACTACAATTTCTGTTGTAGGCATTGATTTTCCTGGGGTATAGAAGTTTAGTAGATTCGATAGAGCTGCCACAGCAACAGGAAGAGCACGGCAAGCAACAGCTTCATGAGCTGAGAGGGAGATAAAGTCTGTTGTAAAATCGAGGCAGGTTGTCATTGCTTGGATTTGACTAATAGCACCATCATGGTCGCTCCTTTGCAGGTAAATCTTGAACTACATTAAACAAAATATCAAGTTTGCACATATGTTATTAGATAATCTTGGGAGATCAGGGAAGGGTGTGTTTGTTATCAAGCACTGAAGCTAACAGTGGCAGTATTTTGCTGGTTCAACATATGACAACAACTTTTCTGTGCTTGTATGAACACATGCAAGTGTGTGTGTGTGTGTGTGAGAGAGAGAGAGAGAGAGAGCACCTTAAGGAAAGCACAGGCTATGTTGGGCTCCAGCTACAGACATAGAAAAGCATTAAAATTTAAAATATTAGTCACATTTATACAGTTCTAAGCGTTTAAATATCTTAACTATCTTGGGAGGCCAGAATACCAACTTATAGTTATTATTTAAAATACCTTTTCAGCCTCATTGATATACTCTAGAGCTCGATCAAGCTGAGATAGACCAAGGTGACAGAGACACAAAACTCTAAAGCCCTTAGCTCGGAGAATTTTACTCTCAATATCATATGGAATATAAAGCATTGATTTTTCAAACATCTCTGCACTTGTCCCATAATCTTTTGATCGAAAGAAGTCAGCAGCGCTGTAACAAAGACAGAAAACGGCTGAAATAAATGCACTTGGATTGAAGAGGAGTGCTTTCAATTAATATCATATTTTCTTATGAGGCAGAGGGCATCACTGTGTTGTTTCAAATGCAACATGTGATAAATTACCATGGGCCCAACACATGAGAATTTTAACATTTTAAGTGGGAGGTAGAGTGGAAACAAGGTTCAAACCCAAGACCACCTACCCAAATACTATGATAAATTACTAATGTCCTAAAGCTGTTAGGAATTAGTAAATTTAATCATTTAACCAATATTCTAACAAGATCATGTGTCAGCAGCCTCGTTGCCACAAGATCATTTACATAACTACTAGCTGCTAGCATGTCATAAAAATGGCTTCAATGACTTCATAGAAATATTCAGGATACAAAGTTGAAGCTAGAAAAATGTCACGTGTTTTACATCCAAGCAATGGAAGTAAATATGCGTAAGATTCGTTTTAAGGTTACACCAACACACACACGCACAAACGACTAGACTCCAATGAGCAATGAAAGTCCCACTTTAAAACTCCTATAGAATACCCTTTTTTATATAGAAAAACTCAAAAAATCCTATGGAATACCCAGGAATTCAAGAAAAGGCACCAATCAAGGAGGTGAAAAAGGTCCAATAACTCTCTTGTTGAGTGACCTATCTCCATAGACCATATCTCCTCAACAAAATCATCCTCTTAAGGTCCTCACACCTGGATCCCTCAGAGGTGCCTTGATACCAATGTTTTTTTCAAACTTAACTTATTACTCTACCATTTGAGAATGAAAAGAGAAATAAGCAGATCCAATGTGGTTTAATATTCACCCTAGTTGTGGAGAAACCTCGCTTTTTTGTGTTATAAATGCAATTTACCATGGAGAGAGAGACTGGCAGGAATGGGTTTTGTTGATGATCAGTTCTTAGAAAGGTAAGAATTCCCCAAAGTTAGTGGTTAAGATCATGTTTGCTGCTGTTCTTTACTGCATTTGCAGGGAGCACAATGTTCAAATCTTTCAACATTAGTGGAAACATGTTTATGTGGTTCAGCAGGAAGTTGAGTATGCTGAAGAGAGTGGAGAAGAATCAACAGAATTGCTGGTTTCAGAGGTCAACTGTCTGAGTTCATCTTCTCAAGAACAATGTAGTTTAGTAAATCAGTTTAAAGTCGTATTGGAAAGCTGTGATTAGAATGTTCTTCCTTGTCACAGGTTGGTGTCAATGCTAGTGTTCTTTTACTGCCCAGGCCTGGTTATAGTTTTTTGCTGGGGTATGATATGCCCTTACGCTTTTGTACTAATTTTCTGTGTGTAATACAAATTCACTTAAAAAATAATATATATATATATATATATAATTAAAAAGAAAACCTTCATTCACAGAGTAATTAGAGCTGTTCAGAGAGAAGAAATGAGCAGCAATAATCCCTAATATTCTACACCAGAAGATTATTAAATTACCTAGCAATGACCAAATGAAGATCCAAACAGACTAACTCTATCTACCAAAGTTTGGAAGAGTTCTCAAACATATAGAACACTACCCATATGATGCATGCAATGGTCAAAGCTGACAGACATGTAGAACAGTACCCCAGGAATTCATTTTATTTTAGGAGACTCTTTTAAGGGCTACTAATCATCTGATCCTGGTCCAAACTTACTCAAGAATAGAAAAAGAGTTGCCGAGGGAACAAATAGGAACAAAAGGACTAAGATATTTTAAGTTCCAAGTATTTTGGCTCATTTAGATGTCAAACACAACAATCAGAATGAAAAATGCTTTGATATGGCCTCCATTTCATAAATCAGAGCCCTTGTAGTAGTAGAATCAATCCAAGTAACAATGTTATACTTTGTACTAACATTTTGTAGCAAACCATTACTCCATCACATCAACAAATACTAATGAATTAACTTCTATAGTCAAAAAGTAGTTCCACATGTTAGCAGTAATTAGAAATTTGATTCAGGGGGAGACGTTTTTTCATGCAGTAAAGGAGACAAGAAATCAGAAGAAGCCAATAAAATCCCAACATAAAGTTTGATCCTCCATGGAGGGATTAGTACTGGTTGCGATAAACCAGAACCAACATTCAAATTTTCAAATATAGATGGATTTTGTTATCAGAATCCAAATGCTAATAATAAATTACTAAACACAGCTTTAACTTATAGCTGTGATGAAATCCATATGGAATTGAAATTGACAATTTAATCATCATGAAACATAAAAGATTTGGAGTTGAGTTCAGTGATTACCAATTCCAAAGCACAGCGTGCATTGCCATCCTCTCCTTAGCTACCGCCTCGCCTGCAAATAGCGCCACTACTCTGTCATCCGAGACCAGCTCTGCCACCACTTTAGCCCTCACTTTAGACCCCTCACTCTCAACACCATCCCCAACCACCCTGTGAGCCACTCTCACCGCCGCCCCCGCGCTGACATGGCATCGCCCCATTAGCCCCAAGAACAGCCCCTTGGCCGTCTCGGCCCCGGCTGACCCTCCCGCCGCGTCGAAATAGGCTTCCACCGCGGACAACCAAACGCCCTCCGGAATTCCAGTATTTACCACCATGCCCCTGAGCTCCTTCTCTGCTTCACCGAACCTTCTTAACCCTAACCAGGCCTTCACCGCCATTACTGGCAGACTCGGATGCTGGTTTTTCTCGTCTTCACTCTGTCTCAGAACCCTAACGCACTTGATCACGCTCTCGTACTCTTCTTTCTGTAAATGGACGGCTGAGATGAACCGCAGCGTTTTCCATCTCAATTCTCTCAGATTTCTGTCTCCGACTTTCTCGCACAGATCCAATGCTTCCTTCATCAATTTGAGAGCTTCGGAGAGAGATTCAGTCTCATTCTTTTTCGATAGAAGAGATTTCCCGAAGGCTAAGTACTGGTTAGCGAGCGAACCGTAGTGATCGGAGCAGAGAAGCAAGGTCTTAGACCGGCTAAGCAAAGCGACGGCGAGGTTTCGGTCCGAGAGTTCCCAGGCGGTACGAGATCTGGCGAGATTGACATCGAGGAGGAGTTTCGTTGCATCGTCGGCGGAGACGGCGGCGGAGGCGTTGGAGTTAGAGAGAAGGTCGGTGGCTTTCTCGAAGCAAGAGGAAGCGAGGTCGAAGCGGCGAAGGTCATGCCAGATGAGGCCGGTTTTGTAGTAGAAGGAAGCGGACTTGATGGACGGAGATGGAACGCCGGAGACGTTGCAGGCGAGGGAGAGGATATCGGCTGCGATGTGGCGGAGCTTGGCGAGGTCGAGAGACAAAGAAGCAGAAGAAGAAGAAGAGGAGCGGAGTTTGGGATTGAGGTTGGAGAGGTCGACGCAGGAGTTCCAGAGACGGTAGCTGAGTTTCCATAGATGGAGGTTGAACTCGGAGGAGAAGGGACCGAGTTGACTCAGCTGAGTGAGGGATTGACGGAGATTGGAGGAGATGGTGTTGGTGTTGGTGTTAGTGTTAGTGTTGTTGAGAGTTGAAGAGAAATGCTCTAATTGTTTGATTGAAGATTCGATTTGAGAGAGAAGGAGTTGGGAATCTTGTTGGTGTTGAGTTGAAGGTGATGGTGATGATGATATCTCTGCTATTCTCATTTTTTGCCTTTGGCGCCAATTCACACTCTTTGCCTTTGTCTATTTCAAAAATTTGAATGAATGCGTCCTATAAATATATATATATATATATATATATATATATATATATATATATATATATTTAGGCCGAAGTACCTAGTTAGTTTTTTACCCCAAATCTTATCAAAATTTTGTATAATATTTTCAAGTAAAATATTTTCAAATGCATTTTATGAATGTTTTCGTTTAAGTTTTTAATAGTAAAAAGAAAATATATAAATGGTATCATTTACTAACTAAAAAATGTACAAAGTGACATGATTGGTTAGTTTCACATCAACAATATAATAAACAAATTCCTAATGATTTTTAGTAATATTGTATAGATTTTACTCCATAAAAGTCTTGATATCTAAAAGCTATATAATAGTATTGATTGTTGCTAAATGTTATACTGTAGTTAGTACAAATCTATATAATATCTAAAAGCTATATCATAGTATTGATTATTGCTATACTCTTTTTGAGTCACATTAGCTAGCATTTCGGTCCAATTCGATCAACTTCAATCTATTTCAATCCACTCGATCCATTTTGGTCCCATTCGGTCCAGTCCACTCCACTTTTATTCAATCCATTTCAGTCCATTTCAATTTATCTCAGTCCATTTGGTCCTCCAAGCCTAGTCTATCCCATGTATTTGAGCCCTCCAAGCTCCTGCTACCAACAGACTTCTCGAAATCTTGTCTTCTCTAGCTTTTGGATCCCGCAATTCAGCCCGATTGCATCAGCCAATGAATGGCTCCTTCCAATGCTTCCCAACAACACCAAAAACACACTTGACACTCAGAATTGGTGTGGTAAGTGTTTAAGCTAATAACCTCTCAAGGATCTAGAGATTGAGAGGTAAGAGTTGAGGAAAACTACAAGGAAATGTGTAGATGATTGTGGATATAACAATCTCTAACTCTCAAGTGTCTCTAACTCTCAAGTGTATTTACTAGGGTTTTCTCTCTGAAAAGCATTCCTTACATTTCGTGGGTAATAAAGGTATATATAGTGTGGGTAAAGATTTTGGCAAAGCAACACAACTTTTTGCCAAACAGAAACTTTCATAGGTACTTCACTGGTTGGCCCTTCTCACGAAACATTCACGAAATTGACAATCTGGCACGACTCTTCATCTTCCAGTCATGTGCTTCACATGTGGCCTTTTCGTAGGTTGCTTCTCGCGAGCTAGTCGAGAAATCCACTGATTCATCATTTGAAGCTTGATTCTTCACTGATGTCTCACACTCATCCCTTACAAATAGGGAAAATGATTGAAGAAATTACAATCAAATTTGGTACGAAATTAAAGCCAACATAATATAGTTGAAAATCACAACTTTACATATTTTGTTCTCAAAAATGAAACTAAATACTCGGTCATTAGCATAAATTATTAATATCCCGTAAGAACCTTTTCTTCTGACAAAATTTAATTTGACTTGGAACAGAGTAACCAATGCACTCTTTGGTTGTTAAGGAGACCAATGAAGAGGGGACTTTTTCTTTTAGAGCATCCGTAGCAGCCGTGGCAAAAATTATGCCATTTTGCCACACCAAAAGTCTACTTTATTATTTTACCATATCATTTTGCAACATACTATTTATCAGATGTTCTATATTTCAATTCTATACATTAAAATAATATTTACTACATATTAAAATAATATATTAATTACTCTCTGTCATCCTCATCCCCATCCTCATCGTTAACAACAACGGCACAACCACCATTGCCGCAACAACGGCCACCAACAATCACTGCCGTAACAACACCGACAGCCACCACCGGCACAAACCGATATCCACCAACGCTACCTCAAAAAAAAAAAAAAAAAGCACACACACAACAGAGAGATCGGCACAAACCCACCACCGGCACAAACCCAGAAACATTAAAATCAGCCCACAACTACTCAAGAAAATCAACCCACAACCATAAAAATAAAACCCATGACAACATTAAAAAAAAAAAAAACCACCTTCTTAACAACATATCGGAAACCATAAACCCAACAATCCAAAACCTATGAACCAAGAAATATTCTCGTGGTTGCCGATCACGACGCCATTTTTCTGTCCACCTTAACTGAGTACAGAGCTTCGATGGGTCGGCAGATGGGCAAATTTTATAGGTCTGCACTACATCTAATGGGTCGGTGGCGAGTGGCAAGGGAGATGGGTCGGTGAGAGTGGAGGAAGGCAGGGAGGCAGGGAGATCGGTGATGGCAAGATCAGCGTGGCCAGAGGGCGATGAGAATGCCAGACAGAGACGTAGAACGACGGCGTCTTCAGATCAGCGGCGATGGAGTCTTCAAACGAGAAGCGATGGCAGCGGCTTGATCGGTGAGGTCTGAGGTCGGCGGCTTGATCGGTGATGGGAGAGTGGAGATGGAGGAAATCGGTGAGAGAGAACAGAGGTGAGAGAGAAGAGAAAAGAATAAACTAGAGAGAGGGAGGAGCTGGGTCTGATGTGAGAAGAGAGAGAAAAAATTAAGACCGAATGAGAGGAGAGAGAAAGCTAAATAAAAAATATTATTTTGGTTTACCACATTTGTCCGTACCGTTACAAATTTGCAACGGTATTGACAAATGTGGTATAATTTTGGCACATATGCCACAGCTGATGGGAGCTATTTTTTGTGTTTGGTGTGGCAAATGTGCCAAATATTTGGCATTTGGCACATTTGCCACACCTGCTGTGGATGCTCTAAAGTTTGATGTTATTCTAATTCATAGCAAGCTAAACTGAACTCAAAAAGCTAAATTTTATTGCCAGGCTCATATCACATCATGGTTTTTGTTTTAACAAAGGGCCTAGAAAATAAATTCCATTTTAGAAATTTCTCTACCCATATTTTCTCAGTAGCCATCCAAGTTTTTAAGGTACATATATTGTACATATAATAATATATGACAAACAATAAAGTTCACATTGAGTTGAGTCACCAATAAAAGCAAAGACAAGAAACTTTTTAGATACAAACGAAAAAGATGATGATAAGAAAGCGAGTACCTTCAATCTTCAGAAGGGGTTTCTTCCACGACTACAATGACCACCACCATTTGCATTCCTTCTTTTGTGTGTGTATTTTTTTTTTTTTTACTTTGGTTAAATTAATGTTTGTTTAGGCATTAATTGTGGGGTCCCAAATAATATTATCACATATATTATCAATTTAAAATAGTAATCAGCCAATAACACACAAGAATACAAATATTTACATGAAAAACATTTTCTCCTTGAAAGAAAAAACTATGAGATAAACTCCGAATCAATTCATTATTATCAAATCTAAATGCTTTAGCGTATGTTTCACGACTAAAGAAAATCACCTTCTTTTATTTACTCTCACACGTGCTAATTATTTGTCTCAAATGCAACAATACATTGCTTTCTCCTCTCTATTTTCTTCTCCACGCACAACTCTCTCTCTCTCTCTCTCTCTCTCTCTGGTAGACGTGGCAAAACGGGCGGGTCGGGTCGGGTCAATCGGGTTGCAGGTCGGGTCGGGTTGACCCGTATTTTTCAAACAATTTTTTTTTTTTTTTTCAATTACAGAAAGACTAATATCAAACTAAAAAGACTAAGAAAGAAGAGCAACTCACATTGAGAGTGCAAAAGATCTAGATTTATATTCAACTTCCGGCAGAAGCAAAACAACTACATCTTGATTTAATGCATGGAACTTAAACTGTTAAGCACATATTTTTTCATATACAACTTACAAGCCTTCCACCGCCTTTGTCATCAAGTAACCAACTCAAAATTTCTGACAAGCATCTTTCTTTTTTTCTTTTTTTTGATACCAAAAACAGGGAGTACAAAACAAACAACATTAAGAGTTCATATACAAAGATGGATTCAACCAGCGCTGGTTCAAAGCACTATAGTTGCCTGCTTAGCTACAATACTTATATGATTAACTAGCAAAGAGGGCACTAAGATCATTTTGTAGAGTAATCTACCTTGACCAAGAAAGTTAAGGTTAGCAAGCCTAGTAGAATCCTGCCAATCCGAAGCTCTCTTGCTATTAAGGGTTGTAAAAAGTCCTCCACAATCACTTAAAAACAAAATTCTTTGGAAGTTATAAACATTTGCAGTGAGACTAGCTTCCACCACAGCTTCCAAAAGGCACCCTGTTGCAGTCCTAGCTAAACAAAAAAAAGTTAGATTACTTAGAAAGATAAACTAAACAAAAAAAGATTCAAAAATAAACATAACATATTAAGTAAAGAAGAATAAGTAAATATTTTATAAGAATTACACCTCAATCTCAATCTACTCAACGTTGGTAGCAGATTCAGCACTGCAAATATTCATACTTGCAAATTGTAGCTCAAGTTGGCCAATTTTGTCAGCATATTCATCTACAATACAATATTTTAATTTAACTTAATGTACCATGAAAGAAAATCAATAAAGAATTAAAATTGTATAATTATGACGATAAAAAAAAAATTAAATTACCTTCAAATTCATATAGCCAACTTTTAGTATATAACGTAGCTGTAGGAGAGGAACTCAACTTTTAGCTTTAGGTTTCAGCTTTCAGGTTTGTACCGTTTGTTTGTATAATTGATTAATTCATTGTATTGTGCATTTTGTGGCTTTGGACAATGGAGTGAATCAGAGTGGACTACATCTAGCAGCAAGCATAAAGCATTGAAATTGAATGAGATTTTTTTTATTTTTAATGGTTGTGAGACAGCCTTCTGAGCCCTTGGCCGGTTGGCCCTTGACTAGTTGACTTACCCTTGTCACTTGTGTTGTGTTTGTAGTGACTTCACTGACTTGTCTTGTCTTAGTCTTAGTTGTCTACTATCAAGCATTGATGGTTATGCTTTATTACTAGTTTTGATAATTTGTGCTTTATGCACAGAGTATCAGGACGTAATTAAAAAAAAAATTAGCGAATTTTTTTTTAACTGGTCAGGTCGCGGGTTATTCGGGTCGGGTCGGGTCGGGTTAATGTGCAAAAAAATCGGATCGGGTCACGGGTCAACCCGTTTTTGCTTCGGGTCAAAAAAATCGAGTTCAGATCAGGTACTTTTTCGGGTTAGAAAATTCTGACCCGTATTGCCATGTCTACTCTCTGGGATGTCTTCTTTTTTTGGCACACCTTAGAGCATTCCCATCAAGATGAGTAAAATTTTTAGCATATACCACCTCAAAACCTAAAATTTTAGCATATAACAACTCATTTTACAACACACTCAACATCAAACATTCTATATTTTTACCATTTCATTTAAATATTCTTTTTTTATTATTTCTTTATTCTTCAATTATATTTCTCTCTCTCTCTCTTCCTCTCTGTCACTCTCAACCTCAACGCAGCAAACCCATACCCACCCTATCCACCACCACCGGAAAAAAACACCAACCACCCATACCAAACTAACATCTATCCAACAAACTCACACTCTTCCATCTCAACCCAGCAAACCCATATCCATCCCACCCACCACCACTGAAAAAAAAAAAAAAAAAAAAGGGCCCAGCCACTACCTTCCTCTTCCAAATCACAAATCAACCACCATCACAATCACAAAACCCAAATCGGCGAGAAGAAAGAAGAAAGACAGAGAGGCAAACCCATCACGTCGGCGAGCAAAACACAAACCCACCGCGGCAAACCTCCACAAAAGCAAATCCATCACGCCGATCCACTGCACCACGACCCACTACGACCAGACCCACAACCCAGAGACCCACGCCCACGCCGATCACAATCCGAAATCACAAACCCACAACCCAGAGACCCACGCCCACGCCGATTACAATCCGAAATCACAAACCCACACCCAGACCCACGCCGATCACAATTCGAAATCACAAATTTACAATCCACAAAATCAAACCACCCCGCCGTCAAGCTCTACCTCCATATCGACGGCAACACTCCGAAGGTGTTTGGGCTTTGAAGTTCTTGACTGACGAACCTTGGAGGGGAGGAGCTCAAATCGTGAACCCCAGAGAAACAGAGAAGCTACAGGAAAGAGGAAGAGGAAAGTGAGAGTGGAGAGAGAAGAAAGAAGGGAAAAATAAAAAACAAACGCACAGTAATTGTTGGAATAAAAAAATATTTTTTGGTTTAGGATTTGAGCTATAGTGAGGTTGTATTAATACAATCTCACTGTAGCAGTATCTCAAAATTTTTGAGATTTGAAATGTTTGATGGAGTTGGTTTTTTGGTGTATTGGTGCTAAAATTTAGCATATGGCACTTTTAGCATCCTTAATGGGAATGCTCTTATGCAACAAACATTTTTTGCTTCTATAAGCAAGCCAACCTCCTCTTATTCCTAATCTTATTCGAATTTGGATTCTTTGCCGGTCGCATTAAGTCTCCCGTTTGAAATAAGATTCTTGTACATCATAAACTAATTAAATGAGCACTGATAGGTGTGGGTTGGACTTTGGTGCCCACATGCACTGAACATTACTCCTTTATCTTTTAAAATTACGTGGTACTTCCATAGTCATGGATTCAAAATGGACCCTCTAAAAAGAAAGAAGAATGATAAACTGGGCTGGCAAAAAACGCAACTTTTTTATAAAGGGATCATTTCTGATCTGTCTCTCTTTATTAGTCTCCAGCACTCTGGTTCTGCTTTGCATGCTGGAGAGTGGGAAGAGAGAGAGAGATATGGAGGAGATTAAACATTTTGATCACGATCATCGGTAATCGCTGAGGAAGGAACCCGATTGGTTGCATTGCACTGCATGCTTGTTCAACTGGAATGATGATCAGACGTTGTACATTTGCAGCGAAGGATGTAGTTCGCCCTGCACCAATCATGTGCAATGCTTTCAGCTGCACAAGAGCTGCAAAGCCTCTTTCCCCCACCGCACACACTTACCATACATCGACAGCTACGTGACGATATCAATTAATCCTATGTGAGATGCTTGTAGAGAAGAATATTGTGATCTTACAAATTACAAGGCTCATTTTCCGCTGTGACGAGTGCAATTTCCAACTTGATATGGACTGCGCTTTAATGAGTCAGGTTAAATTAAATGACGAAGAAGAAGAAGTTCATACACATTCTAACCACCAACATCCATTCCTACTCCTTGAGAACATGCCCAGAAGGCTAATTTTTATCGCCTCGTATGTGGAGACTACTTCTTGAATCGAGATACAGCCTATGGTTGCATCCCATTTCTCTTCTTTATCCATAAATCATGTTTTGAGAGGAAGTTGCCACTAGAGATCCAACACTTCTATCAACCCCATCTTCTATCCATCTGCACTAACGAATCAGATCAAGGTTGAACGGTTTTAGACCCCTTAAAAACAACCAGATTGCGTAGCCTAGTTAATTAGCCAAGTTGTTACTTAGTCAAATTAAACAATTTTAGGTTAAAACAATCAAACAATCATATCAAGAATATAATGCAGCGGAATAATAAATAACACAAGATATGATCACCCAGGAAACCACACAGTAAAAACCTGGGGAGGATTTGACCCATCGATCCTCAAGGCAAACCTGAATCCACTATGAAAGAATCGAAGTTCATACAGAAGGACTACAAGCTCCCCGCTTGACTTCCTAATACTACCCACCAGTAGAACTTACTGACACGACCACGTGCAAACTCCGAATCCACGGACTCCTTCTTTCTTGAATTCTTCAATCAGCTACAAGCACCCACGCTTGATATTCTTTAAGCTTCAATGGTAGCAACCAAGTTGATCATCAAGATGTTGATACTATTTCTACCTTGAAAACCCTAAGCTTTGTGTAAAGGAAAGCTCCTCTAGATCTCACAAGAGATTTACACAAAACAGCAATGTATGAGCAACAATACACTGGAAGCAACTCTAAAAACGTGGCTAGGGTTTTTCTTTATATACCTAGGGTAAAAACAGAAAACCCAAAACGTTTAATGAGTTAGGGCTGAGTTGGAAATTCTGCAGAAAACGCATCTGGCCCGATATTCGATCGATCGAGTCTATCCTTCGATCGATCGAGATAGACCGAAATGCCCCAATGCATCTGCAGTCACTCGATTCCAACTTTACAATATATAATCAACTTTGAGCAAGCCTAAACAAGACTAAACATATTGTTTTGATCATGGTTTGCCAACATTACACATTAGAGTTCTAAATACATAAAATCCTAAATCTTTAGAACCTAACAAACTCCCCCTTTGGCAATCCGTGACAAAACACAAATTAAAAGCTCAAAGTTTACAAGTAATAAGCCCTTTACAAAATAATGCTCATAAACACAATTCAATCCTAACTACTATCCATCAGTTGCAAGTGTAGACAGCAGCTCAATTGAATCAACCTGTTATTCCTGAAATACTCAACAAACGCATAAACGCATGTGTGATAGAAAAGAGTAAAACAACAGGTATAACATTCTTGTAAGATTCACACAACACAAAATAAAGACATATATCAATGAACAACTCAATGAATATAAATCAATAAGCAGTGAATCATAAAACAACAAGAATCAAATATATATCATGTATATCAAACAATGTTACTCCCCCTAACATGAATATTCCCAAAAATGATATACAAAGTGAAGCACCTAAATACAATCTATAAACTCCACAAGCTCCTCAAAACACAAAAAAAATCTCCCCCTAACAACAAAAACCCCTCTACAAGTCAAAACTCTACTCCCCCTTTTTGTGACGGAATGCCAAAGGGCAATCACAAGTCATCATCAAAAGGAGGTGGTGAAGGCGGACGATGATGCGCTAGATCAACACGCAAAGCACGGATCTCGTCAAATAAGTCCACCAAAAGCTGACCATGAACCGCCTGAACGGTCATGACAGTCTCCAAAGTACGACGGATATCAAAGTCGGCCGAAGGAGGTGGAGGAACAGCAGCAGCAGCAGCATCAGGATCAGGAACAGCCTCACCAGCAGGACCTGTAGAAGAAGAGGGAGGAGGTGCGGACCCAGAAGGCACAGACCTAGGGTGTTTAGAGCCAGCTCAAAGATGAGCAGCCCGTTGTCTAAGAAAAGACACACCTATAGGAGCAATAACATGAACAGGCTCAGAGGAAGGGAAACCAGAAAGATCAAGATAAAGCAAAATCCTATGAATGAAAATAGGATGAACAAGAGCATGAGTAGAAGATGAACTCCTATAAACATCGTTCAAAGAACGAAGAAATAGATGGGGAAAACTAATAGGAGCATCAGTAACCAGAGCGTACAAAAATACACACCTCTCGAGAGGAATGGTGTGAACATGGGATATAGGCCAGATAGAATGACAGACTATCCTAAAGAAAAGATAATGCAACCCAGAAAGCTCAGCAGAAGTGATCCTAGGATCAGAACCCCACTGGATAGATGATCCAGTGATGTAAGACAAGACATCACTAATCTCGGGAGACACATCATATGGATAGACAGGATTCTAGACCAAAGGTACCTCAAGAGCATCAGCCACTACTTGAGGAGTAATGGAGTACTCTATGCCTCGTATCCAACTCTTTACCAAAGTGTTGGAATCATAGATGCGGATAGAGATGTTCGAAAAGAACTCTCTAATCAAGGCAGAAGGTGGAGGAGGATCAGAAATATCCACCAAGGGTAACCAGCCCCTACGCTTAAAGTTTGCCCTAATGGCAGGATCAAGTTCATCTAACAGAACAGAACGCTCAGCCCAAATCTTCCTCTTAAGGTTAAGCTTCTCAAAAATCTCTTGGTTTTTCTCACTCGGAAACCTCTCACTGTCAAAGGACGGAGGGGGTGGAGAAGGTGAGGGAACAGTCCTACGGGCTCTAGTCTTCCTAGGCATAGTACTAAGGAAAGGACAAGGACACACAGAGAAAACCAAAAGAACAGAATAAAACAAAACCAAGGGCAGACTGCAAGTTAGCACAATAAAAAATAGAACAAAATTCTATATGATGCATGAACAATAACAATGTTGTGATGCATGAACTAATGCAGTAAACAAGTTCAAATTAAGTTCAATTACACAAAATTGGCTCGAACATAGAGTTTCTAACAAAAACCCTAAAAATTTGAAAACCACTTGAAAAATTTTACAACTAATTGATGAATTGATCATTACACAATGTTGAAAACAGATTAGAATAACTAAATTCATCAATACAACAAGCCAATGTCATCAATTAAACCTTAATTGAACAAAAACCCAATTCGGATCAAATTGAAACCCTAGAATTTGAAATTTTTCACAAAACCCAAAATTGATCAAATTAAACTATCAAGATCATGTTTATAGCATGTCCCCACAAAAAACCCATTGATCAATATTACAAAATTAGGTTTGAATCAACACAAATCCAAATAGATAAAGTTCCGAAATTTTGAGTAAAAATGCATGAAATAAGTAAATAAACTCAAAAAGGAAGGACAAAAAGATCTTACCGGCTTGAGGAAAGAGAAATTTTGCAAAAATTTCGGAGGAAAACGACAAAAAATTGCCTGTGGAGCCTGCCTTGTCGGAGAGAGAGAAAGTTTTGAAAAACTTTTTGAAAAAGTGATGAAATAGTCAAGAACACTGTTTTTAAAAAACCTGATTCGCGACTTTCGATTGATCGAAAATCACATTCGATCGATCGAATCAATCAATCATTTTGGAACAAACTAAAGCACTTTTTCGATCGATCGAAAATCAGAATGGATCGATCGAACTGGGCAGAGGCTCACAAAATTTTTGAAAAAAAAATCACAGTTTTGAAAATCACAAACCATATTTTGAAAACAACTCCTCAAAGCAATAAACTTAGTGAAACAAAATGCATGAGTATGAGATGGAATGTTTTTCAAAAACCCAAGTTTTAATCCCAGTTTCTCCAAAAGAAATTTCAGCCATTCTTCCATTAAATTCTCAAGCAAGCAAAAAAAAATGTTTTGCATAATTCTCAAAGTATTTTCAAACTTGGTTGGTCAGACCAAAAACACACACAATAACATGTACAAAGTTTAGCAAAGAGTAACTTGTGTAGTGTGTGCAACTAGCAAAAAGCTTGAGATACATGTGAGGTGATATGAGAATAGCAATTAATCACAAAGTCTACAAAATTCATCACATAGAATTTAAAAGAGACTATCACTTAAAGAGTTACATCATATAACTCCCACATCTCCTAGAACATAAGCTTGCAATCATGTAAGTTTCTTGAATTTTGCCCCATTATTAGGTGAAATTTGGCATCAAGCCTAATAGTACACACCAGTTTAAAATATGTGAAATGACATCAAGCCTAATAGTACACACCAGTTTTAAGCATTAAGCATTTAACAGAGGCTACACCTTATGTTCTTTTTGTGCATGTGCTACACTTTCTCGAGCACAAAATCTTATGATATGCACTAAGGTGTTCATGATTGGCTAGTGAACAGTGGCGAGATGGTTATTTATGCCTTTCTCAAAAGAATCAAGTCCGACAGTCAAATAACATGTGACTTCAAGATCAAGACAAAGTGATAAACACCATACACATCTTTCCCACACAACATGCACTACAAAGCTTCAACTAGTAAAGTGCAATAAATAAGCTCATTAAAGCTAAACAAGGTACATAAGACATGTTATGTGTAAATAAATTAACCAACCTTGTTTTCAAAAACCAAGAAACATAATGTCAAACATATTTTTGCTTTCTCCTTTTCTCCTTTTTTTATTTATTTATTTATTTATTTTTTATTAAAAGAGAAAACAAATAAATCCTAGAATGAAATGCATGAATGTAATGCAATGCAAATCCTAGAAAAAAAACAAAAACTCAAACACCAAAGAACAATGGTCACAAAGGATAGAGCAGTAAAGCACAAGGACCATGTCAGAAAGACTCAATTAGGACGAGTCTTTTGCATCCAAAACCTTTTAGATGCACCACGAGTATTGGAGTTCTTATTCACATTCGAGTGATTTCCAACTCCTGGATTGGAATAAAGGTTCAACGCCTTTACCAATTCACCAATAAGTGCCATAGGATCTTGTGCTTGAGGCACAGACACTTTTGGTTTATTTGCTCTCTTAACAGCTTGAAGCTTGTAACAGTTAGGACGAATGTGTCCAGACTTACCACAATAATGACAAACCCAGGTAGGTTTACCATGCATCTTGTCCTTGGGTAGGGTGGTCTCCTTAGGTTTAGACTCTCCCATATCAACCCTAATCTTCCTAGGGGGTGAAACTTCTACAAGTTTGACAACCTCACTCACAGGGGGTTTGACAGTTTCACTCACAACCTTACTCACGGAAGGTTCAGAAGAAGAAGAAGGAACAAAATTCGTGGAATGTGGTGTAGAATCAAAGATGCTTTCAACATATCCTAACCCAGCTTTATCAGAAGGATACTTTTGAACATTCAGCATGTGATCAAGTTTAGAACTAGCAGATCTAGCAACAGATAAATCATGTTCCAAAGTTTTAACTTTATCAAGCAAAAAGATGTTCTCAGATTTAACATTGTTCAAAAGATCATTAGCATCAAACAGTTTAACAAGTAAAATTTTCTTTTCAAGCTCAAGAGATTCAATTTTCTTCAGGCCAAGTTCAACATTCATAGCATCCCTTGCAGTAATTTTGCAAAGTTTATTGTAGGCCTCTTGAAGATCTGCATCCTCAGAGAGTTTCCCATCAGAAGGGTTCTCTTCAACAGATACGCTTTCATTGACTACAGCTGTAGCAGTGAAAGCAATGAAGTTTCCATCCTCATCACATCCGGACTCATCATCAGAAACCTCATTATCACTAAGGGTTACAGCCATAGCTTTACCCTTATCCTCAAGAATGTAGGACATTCAGATTTCATGACCATACCCTTGACAACCAAAACACTGAGCACCCAAAGAATTATTTGAAGATTGACCAACTTTTTCTCTAGGTTTTTCAAAGTTATTAACCTTAGTGGGATCATTCTTCCTAAAGTTTCTAGGTTCAGCAGTGTTTGTACCTCTTGCCTTCTGTTGTATTCCTAGAAAGTTTTAAAATTTTGGCAAGGTAAGCAATCTCTGTAGCAGAGAGCTCATCATCAAATCCACCACCATCAACATCATCAACTGACTTAAGAGCCATTGATTTGGATTTGTTCTTTGGGTAGGTCAGACTCATAGGACTGAAGAGATCCTACAAGCTCATCAACAGGGATGGAGTCCACATCCTTGCTTTCAGTAATGGCAGTCACTTTGGGTCTAAAGTCTTCAGTTAAAGATCTAAGTATCTTCCTAACAATTTTAGGTTGATCATAGATTTCACCCAAATTAAAAGCAGAATTAACAATATCATTCAGTTTGGCATAAAATTCATCAAAGATTCATCATCAGACATCCTAATGCTTTCAAACCTAGAAGTTAATTGCTGCAGTTTGTTTATCTTAACTGCCTTTGTGCCTTCATGCACAGTTTGGAGGATTTTCCAAGCAGTATGAGCAACCTCAACATTAGAGATCCTCTTAAATTCCTCCATGAAACAGCATTAAGATGGCATTCATAGCTTTGCTATTGAAGCCTGCTGCTTCTTTTTCAGAAGTTTGCCACTCACTCACAGGAGTAGTGGGCTTCTGCCATCCGTATTCAACGGAATTCCAAACCTCTCATCAATGATTTCAGGAATGCTTTCATCCTTACTTTCCAATAAGCATAGTTATTCCCATCAAAGTGAGGAGGAACAACAAGAGAGTGTCCATGCTCCATGACAACAGGGGTCAAGGATCAGCTCAGAGATCAAAAAATCTCTAACAAGAGAGCTACCCGCTCTGATACCACTTGAACGGTTTTAGACCCCTTAAAACAACCAGATTGATAGCCTAGTTAATTAGCCAAGTTGTTACTTAGTCAAATGCAATTCTAGGTTAAAACAATCAAACAATCATATCAAGAATATAAGCAGCGGAATAATAAATAACACAATGATATGATCACCCAGGAAACCACACGGTAAAAACCTGGGGAGGATTTGACCCACCGATCCTCAAGGCAAACCTGAATCCACTATGAAAGAATCGAAGTTCATACAAAAGGACTTACAAGCTCCCCGCTCGACTTCCTAATGCTACCCACCAGTAGAACTTACTGACACGACCACGTGCAAGCTCCGAATCCACGGACTCCTTCTTTCTTGAATTCTTCAATCAGCTACAAGCACCCACGCTTGATATTCTTTAAGCTTCAATGGTAGCAACCGAGTTGATCATCAAGATGTTGAAGTAATCTCTACCTTGAAAACCCTAAGCTTTGTGTAAAGGAAAGCTCCTCTAGATCTCACAAGAGATTTACACAAAACAGCAATGTATGAGCAACAATACAACTGGAGCAACTCTAAAAACGTGGCTAGGGTTTTCTTATATACCTAGGGTAAAAACATAAAACCCAAAACGTTTAATGAGTTAGGGCTGAGTTGGAAAACTGCAGAAAACGCATCTGGCCGATTTCGATCGATCGAGTCTATCTTCGATCGATCGAGCCAGACCGAAATGCCCCAATGCATCTGCAGTCACTCGATTCCAACTTTACAATATATAATCAACTTTGAGCAAGCCTAAACAAGACTAAACATATTGTTTTGATCATGGTTTGCCAACATTACACATTAGAGTTCTAAATACATAAAATCCTAAATCTTTAGAACCTAACAAAGGTATTACTTGCAGAGCTTGTTGTGAACATCTCAGCAAGCCTCCTAAGTTTTGGTACTATAGCTGTAAACAGTGCTGTTGTGTGATGGATATTGATAGCGCTCTATTACCCACCACCACTATCAATGAAGAACAGATTCACCACTTCCTCCACGGACATCCATTGATACTTGGTAAGAACAACCAGCTACTGGATGATGAAGAAGAAGTAAATAATTGTTATGTTTGTGCGGAAGGCTGCAATACAGGTCCTACTTATGTTTGTGGAAGAACTTCCTCGGAATACTGTTAAGGACATTTACTTTCACAAATCATGCCTTGAGTTGCCACAACAAATCTTCCATCCCTTCCATCCATATCACCCTCTCACCCTGCTCAAGCGCAGTGATATTACTGATCCTATCCTTATTTTGATAAATTATTCCTGAATGATGAAAGCTTTTGCAATACCTGTCGCAAGTTAATCCTTCCTTTCACTTGTGGACAACAAAATAGTCAAAGCATCGCCTACATTTGTGAGGATTACAAATGTGATTTCCTCTTACACGCTGAATGCAGCACTTTAATGTTGCCTGCCATAACATACGAAGGTAATGGTCACCTTCTACAATTCAGGGACCACATTATAGAGAAAAATAAACTTGATTGCAGTGTTTGCCGATACAATATTTGTGAATCATATTCTTTCACTTGTCTCTATTGTGATCTTAATCTCCATCTTACCTGTGGTCCACTACCATATACTATCAAAATTAAATGTCATCTACATCCCTTCGTCCTTACAAAGTCTCCACTTCAAGAGGAAGAGGAAGAGGGAGAGGAAGACAAGGCATACAAATTGTACTGTGATGTTTGTGAGGAAAGAAAGAGACCCATTATTATCCATCTATCACTGTGCAGAATGTCATTATGTTGCTGAACTTAAATGCATCATCTCTCGGGTAACATAATATATAGAATCTTATTATTATTTTTGAAGATCCAAAATTTAAAGCCATAACCTACTAGCTACTAGTGAAGTTCTTTTTTATTTCAGAATTGAAATCACCCTGAGACTTGAGTTACATTCTAAATTATTATCCCTTTACTCTTTATGACTAACAAAAAAAACAATAATTATAATAAGTTTTGACTTATGAAAGGGAAAAAATTCCGGATAACATGTTAAAATATAAATTGTAGTAATGTTAAGTTTTGCAACCATATCAATGATAACTTTTGCACAGCATTGGATAAACACGGCTCGTTAATGTTGTGTGTTTGTAAAATATGGTGGAAACCGGTAACTTACAGAAAATATGGCATAGTGTAGAATGTGTCATCAAGGCAGAACTTCAAAAACTACTTAATTTCAAAGTTACTCATGGCTTATTGAATGTAGGTTCAAACCTAAAAGAGATTTATTTGCAAGCCATTTCTTTAAAATCTTATTCAACTATCTAATTACTAAAGTCAAAAAATCATTAATAATGGCTCTGTTATTATTTTATTAGTCATAGATCCACAAAATGCACAGGAAAATTTCAACCAATTTGCGAAGTTAAGATATGGCCAAAAATAAAGGGTCATGAAATTAAATGATTTTTTTTTTTATAACAAAATAAATGAAGATTTTCTCCTTATATAATCCGTAATATGTTAATCTAGAGACTTCTATTATGCAGCAGCATATACTATGTGTACATGTATCTTTTATTAAAATTATCTTGAGAACAGAAGAAACTAAAATCTCTGCTAATCAATATGATATATTTAAATAAGGCTAAAAACATAGGTTCAAAGCAACAATCAATAGAACATTTGAATTGTAATTGCTTTTGATGTTCCTTGTTTGAGATCCTTGGTTTGGGGGGAGGGGGTGTTTCAATAGTTTTGCATTGTTCCTCTGTTGAACATTATACTATTGGTTTTTACTCTTGACTCAATCTCTAGTTGGTTCCTAGGTAATATCATCGCTAAAGGGAGAGTATGGAGATGTAGAATTAAGGAGTACTCTTGGACATTCTGGTAAGTTGATTTGTAAAAACACAACAAAGAATATGGTCCAAAAAAAAAAAAAAAAAAAGAACAAGTCAAGAAGCTTTGACTTTATTTGATATTTTGGAATCTTGGAGTAAAGATGATATTGAGCAATTGAATAGTGTTTTGAGGGCTCAAGAAA